>BSBN01000111.1:4215000-5620000 GCA_027924645.1 Cunninghamia lanceolata
TTAGATTATAATTTTTAAATAAATTATACCTCAACTGCACCAGTAAAGGCCCTCCCAATCCCACTAAGGTCAGAATCATGGAGAGGCAATGATACACATGTAGATGGTGCAGTATTAGTGTCAAAAAGAAGCCTGCTATACTCACCTCCCATAACATCATGTGCAGCAACCTCAACCTTAGGACCAACTGGAACATGCAGAGGGGCGGAGCCTATAGGACCAACTGGAACATGCAGAGGGGCGGAGCCTATAGGACCAACTGGAACATCCTGATGTCTCCCCAAACCCTGTGAACCTGACTCACCATGGCTCCTCCGTCTACCAAAATATCACTCGAGATGTGAGGATACAACATTAAGTGGGATCCCATACTGATCGCTGATGAACTAGTATGAATCTAATAAATCACTGGCTAGGCATCTAGTCATATTCTGCAAAGCACTCTCTCCACTAATCTATGCCACATCATGCGGTGATGGTATATAAACACGAATGTAATGATCTGAACAGCTGGTTGATGTGGCCTCAGTGGATGGAATGTCAATCCTCGGGTGTAAGAAATACTTGCCAACACGATCAGATGACAACTGATCAACCTCAGTGGCAATAGTTGCCATGCTCTCAAAAAATGTGCATCTTGAAGGGGTCAATGCTGGTTGAGCGGCATTTGCTAGTTCCACATGTTTTGGAAGAACCAAAAGATTTGGGCCAACTAAGGACCTCTTGTTCTGAAGAGGTGATGCATCTACTCTTCTATACTCATGTCTCTTTGCAAACCTCCCTTTCCCCTAACTAGCATGTTTAGGGAAAGATGTATAATCGATAGATAAATCTAAATGGAACTATGCATATAATTGTTTGTAAAAATACAATGGCAACTCATCATTGTTTGGCCATTGGTGATGAGCTGCCAAAAACCTAGGATAGATGAAAGGACTAACAACTGCATCCACACACTTGGTGGGAGAATACCCTCTCACTCTCTCTTTATCCCTATAAGAAGGGAACATGCTGAGAACATTATCTATTGAAACCAGCCTAGAAATAGATGACCATTTCTCCTGGCCAACAACACTCTAAGAAAGAGATGCATAGAACTTGCCAACACTAATGTCATCATAGGGATTGTACGATTGAACAACTTGGATCATACGTGTGATCTCATCCCTAATCCTAACTAACCTGTCTCTACCTGACAGGTTTGGTGTATTGTGAATAGAACTATTTAGTTCATCAAAAGCTCTTTGAAACCTCTGAATGGTGTCAGCATATAATGTAGAATTATCACTATCTCCAAGTTGACTTGACTAATGTGATTGATGTGATGATTGGTCATCCATGTGGACCTAAATTTATCTGCAGTATGATAATTAAATTTTCTGTCAAACATATTGTATGTCACGGTGTAAATAAACCTGCATATAAATTTTCCAACTACTACATACATCTTTAAAAAATCCATGATATAAATGCACACATGCTTCTCAAATAAACATGCACCTTAGATACTTGCAAATACATAAATAATAGGCCTATCAACCAAATCTAAATCAACCATAAAACACAGAGCTAAGAATGCATAGAAAATCCAAATTTAAAGTCACATGTAGCATGTAGCATATTGACATGACAACCATATAGGAATTTATATAAATTAGATTTTATCATAATTCATATAAATAAGATTTTATCCTATAGTAGTTGGAGTCATAAGAAGGTATATTTCCAATCTAGACCCAGCAGCCATCAGCCACTTGCTACTTATGATCACCAGAACCTTTCCAATAACTTATGCACAAATTCTTTCTTAAATGGTTTCAAATTGTGCTTAATTTTCCATCACCACAACCTTGATAAAAACTTATGCACAAAATCCAATAAAGAGTAATTTATGCACAAATTCTCTTTGGAATGATTTCAAATTTTGATATTTTTTTTAGCTTATATTGTGTGGATGAAATTTGATGTTCCTTATAGTTTCCTATTGTGTCATGGTATAGGGTTAGGGCTTAAATTTGACAGTCGACCTTGCCTGCCAAACATTTTTTTTTTTATGATAGTTATCTATTCAATGTTGCCTTTAAAATACTATGACCTATCTTAGTATATGTAGATTTTATAATATAAATTATATATATATATATATATATATATATATATATATATATATATTAGCATAATCCTATGTAAATTTTGATAGTTTGTTCAAAATCTTTCCTTTCATATGATACAGTCTTTTTAAAATTTTGATTGTATTTTATAGCAAAAATGGCTAAATACAGCTATACAACTGTCAAATTTAAGCCCTGATTATATATATATGATTTTTATATAATCTAATTATACTAAGATAGGTCATAGTATTTTAAAGGCAACATTGAATAGATAACTGTCTTAAAAAAATTGCTTGATAGGCAAGGTTGACTGTTGAATTTAATACCTGAGCATAATCATATGTAAATTTTGACAGTTTGTCCAAAATCTTTCCTTTCATATGATACAGTCTTTTTAAAATTTTGATTGTATTTTACAGCAAAAATAGCTAAATACAAATATACAACTATCAAATGTAAGCCCTGATTATGCTGATATATATATAATCTACTTATATTAAGATAGGTCATAGTATTTTAAAGGCAACATTGAATAGATAACTATCATAAAAAAATTGCTTGATAGGCAAGGTCAACTGTCGAATTTACGCCCTGAGCATAATCCTATGTAAATTTTGACAATTTGTCCAAAATCTTTCCTTTCATATGATATAGTCTTTTTAAAATTTTGATTGTATTTTACAGTAAAAATGGCTAAATACATCTATACAACTGTCAAATTTAAGCCCTGTATAGGGTAGGTGTGGCAAATTTGAATGGATAACCTTACAAGGGATAAAAGTGCATGTCCTGCATTGTTGTAGCACTTGATTTGACCTATTTTTATGTGTGAACTGACTCCCACCCAACAATCATCAGCCACTTGATTTGACCTGTTTTTAGTTGTATTTAGGCATTTTTACTATAAAATACAATCAAAATTTTAAAAAGACTATATCATATGAAAGGAGGGATTTTGGACAAACTATCAAAATTTATATGGGATTATGTTGATATATATATATATATATATATATATATATGGTTATTTATATAATCTATTTATACTAAGGTATGTCATGGTATTTTAAAGGTAGTATTGAATAAATAACTGTCTATAGTATTTAAGCCATGTTCCCTAGCATTTGATGGGCAAATTTGAATGGATAACCTTACAAGGGATAAAAGTGCATGTCCTGCATTGCTGTAGCACTTGATTTGACCTGTTTTATGTGTGAGCTGACTCCCACCCAGCAGCCATCAGCCACTTCCTACTTCTGATCACCACAACCTTTCCAATAACTTATGCACAAATTCTTTCTTGAATGGTTTCAAATTGTGATTAATTTTCCATCACCACAACCTTGATAAAAACTTATGCACAAAATTCAATAAAGAAGAATTTATGCACAAATTCTCTCTGGAATGATTTCAAATTTTGATATATTCTTTTTAGCTTATATTGTGTGGATGAAATTTTACAAACCAATTTTACTTGCATACAATCATATAAGGTGCAGGTTTATTTCAAAAACTGAACTATACATCGTGCCATACAAAATGTTTGACAAAAAATTCCAAGGTGAAGATACATTGTGCCATACAAAATGTTTGACAGAAAAATGCATGCCAAGGTGAAGATGGCATACCTAGTTCAAAGTCCAAAAGGTGGTGGGGATGCCCTTTGCGTGAAAAGCTTTCAAACCCTAGGTCACGGTCGTTATCGCTGTCGAAAAATGGTCACCGTGAAATGTGACAGTTTCATTTTTTTTGTTTTTAATAGCATGATTTTGGGTGAAACTATCTCACTCCTAGATAGACTCACCTGAAAATAGCTTGCCACATATGCACCACGCAGCGGCTACGTGTATTTAGGCAAATCTATCTCGCCCCCAAATTGACTCGCACGAAAATGACTCACTCTAAATTGTTTTGTTGGCCGAAAGTGTGACACAGCTTTGTGCTTTTACCCATATATATGCACAATTTATAGAGTATTTAACTTTATTCACCACCACTTAATTTCAATTACTTACTTTCAATATTACACTTTACCTATGATATAGTGATTTGAACCTATGAATCCTTCTATTATCGTCTAGATGGGTGTTTATACATGTTATATAGGCTTGAACAATCTTGTCAATGATATTAGAAGTCATTATAAACCAAAAAAAAAGAATAATTCAAAGTTTTCTTAAATTTTATTAGCCATATAAAAGCATGTGACAAAACTATCAAATTCAATGTAGTGGACACATCCAATAAGAGACTAATTTGAAATACAAATATTGTATTAAAACTATATTTTAATTCACAAGATTCAATAGATATAAATTAAATTAAATTATTCATCATTTTTAAAAGTTATTACACAACATAATTTATCTATTTTTCCATACATTCCCAAATATTTTATAAAAACTATTCCTATCAATGCCTAGGGTGTTGACATCATTTCTCAATCATTAATAACATCACATCTACAAGAAACATTTCAAAAACAAATTGATATTTTTCCATAAAATGCAATTTAAATTTAACATATAATTTATGCATACATAGCAAGTTTCAACTATATGTATATATGTACAAGTGAATATATATACACAGGTATAAGTAAATTTATATGCATCTACAAGTAAACATATATACACATTTAAACTATAAGTTAAAACTTGATTCTATCCAAATTAAGACTCGTATATTCAAAAGAAAACATCCATACAAATCTATATAACTAAACATCTAAATGTGCATATATACATATCATATATATAAATAAATAACATAAAGTCTAACTGCAACATGTAAACTCAACATGTAAACTCAATAACATAAAGTCTAGAATTGCAACATGTAAACTCAACAACATCTAAACTCAATATAACATCAAGTATAACTGCAACATCATGAGAGTTCAGGCAAACATAACAAAGCACATGAATACATCTAACTGCAACATCATTACTCATGCCTCCTATGGGCAAAACGGGCCTCACTCAACTGAGGACTAGAATGATGAGTTGAGCCCTGTATTGATCCCTATCCTGAGCCCTGTCCTGAGCCCTACGTATCTAATCCCATCCATCTATAAATATCTGAGTGATGTGTAGATCCCTGAACATAAAAATTATCTCTATTAAATTAAATTTTTATATATAAAAATATAGAATCTCAAGTATATGTTCAAATTTTATACAATTAAATACTAAATACCTCGCATCCAACCTCAACCACATCCATTGTCTACTACACAGTGTCATGTCCTAGTACCACTCTCGTCAGTCCCTAATGTAAGATTGATTAAATAAAAGTCAACACATGCATGATGCACAAGACTAAATTTTATAATTTAAATATATAAGTTATTTATTTAACAAATAAATTACACTAGAGATTAAACACAAAATTTAAAATGTATACCTTGTCATTAGCAACTTGTGTAGCTCCATGGATGACCCTCCTAATCCCACTAAGGTCAAATGAATCGAGGGTCATCACAATGTTATCCTCAAACAAAAGTCCATGGAATGATCCTAGTGGGTAAGGTGGCACAATACCAGCATCATGCTGTGATGGAATTTGCTGTGAACGCACTATGTTAGTCTTATGTGTAGCTCAGTGATCGCTACATTAACTGACAAATGTGGACATGGACTCAAGAGGGATCCCATACTCTAAACTAACAAATTGATATACAAAAAGTAGATCCTGTGCCAGACATGTACTTAATCTGCGTAAAGCATCCTCTCCAGAAGTCTGTGCCACATCACATGGTGAAACTATGTCAGCACATATGTAAGGATCATAACTGGTGGAAGTTGAATCAACTAATCCTATGTTGGTGCGTGGATGCAACATATATCTACCAACATGATTTGATGCCAAGCAATCAACATCACTGGTAATAGATCCTAAACTCTCAAAAATGTGATGTCTCGATGATACAATTGTCGCCTTAGCTGATCGTCCTAGATTCAACCTTTTGGGAAGTACCAAAAGGTCGGGACCCACTAATGCCCTCTTATCAATGGGTGGATCCTAATTAGGACATCAGAATTTCTCTGAAAACCTCCCAAAACCCTGTCCCACACGAGAAGGGATAGATGTGAAATCAACATCAAGTCGTAAATGAACTGCAACATTTAATTATTTACAAAAATATAAGGGCAACTCATCATTGTGTGGCCATCTATGATGTGCTGCTAACCACTTAGGTTATATAAGTGGTGCAACAACAATATCTGTACTCTTGGTGACAAAATAACCCTAAACTCTATCCTGTCCTTGATAATGTGGAAACATAGAATGCACCATATCTAATGAAACGACCCTATTAATTGCTGGCCATTTCACTGTCCCAGTAATAGTACTAGCAAGTGACACATAAAAATCCTCAATACTCAAATCATCATAGAGATTATATGATTTGACTATATTAATCATACAGACAAACTCTGCTCTAATCCCCACCAACCTCTCTCTATTAGATAGGTTTGGTGTACTATGGATCATCTAATCTAAATGTGTCAAAGTATTATTTAGTCTATTGAGAGTGGCAACATATAAGTCACTCCTAACACTATGTGCATCAGCAATATTATGCTCACTATCACGTGTATGACCATCACTATGATGAGACGCCATATCAGATGCCATGTAATCTATGAAAAAATATGTACACATCCATGTATGCAAATTTTTGCATTTTAAAAAAATTGAACATACATTTAATTTATAAAATGAAAATACATTCAATTTTTACATTTAAATTAGGAAACTAAAAACATTTAAAATCTAAGAATTAAATACACACGAACAATCTACACATTTAAATTAGTTACAAAACTATATAAATATTTAAAATTAAAAAATTAAATACATTCAATCTAAACATTTATATTAAATCAAGACACAATAAGGAGTATAAAACATGAAACAACCTACGTGTTCTTACATACACCAAGGCAAGCAGGTTTCAAGTATGTGCACATATTTCAAATACATAGCCAAGTTCAGATCCACATTTACATCAATATTAGTTTTGTAAACATTAAAGTGAATCAAAGTGAAAGAAAAGAGTATTGATTCAAAGGTGTTAATCAAATTGGTAAATCAACTAGCAACATTTGTCACAACATATCTTCATTAATTTGTCACAACATATCTTCATTAATTTGTCAAAACATATCTTCATTAATTTGTCACAACATATCTTCATTTACATCAAGATTAGTTTTGTAAACACTAAAGTGAATCAAAGGGAAAGATAAGAGTTTATTGATTCAAAGGTGTTAATCAAATTGGTAAATCAACTAGCAACATTTGTCACAAGAAAGTCTATAATTTGTACCCCCAATATAAATGGTCTATAAGCATGTTCTTTTGAGAAAGGCCACTGCCTTTTCCTAAACATCAAGCAGTTCAACATTTTAAAGACAATTATTTAATCTAAACTATATTTGATCAAAACACAACTATAAAATCAAAGTTATTTTTACTATTTTTTTTCTAAATCTACTATTTTATGCAAGTAGTAATTAGATCATTCTTAAAAGGTTTGCGGAAAAATACAAAAAAAGTTGCATTCATTTAGAATAGTTGCACTTAGAGACACATTTAAACTTTAAAAATATTCACAGGAAGAAGCAAGCCCTCAATCCCATCATTTTTCCACAAAGAGGAACTCCCTTCATCCTATCACAAGGCACACAAATTTAAAATCAAGAAAAAAGATGAAAGCCCTTGATCCCATCATGAGGCACACAACTCACAACTTTCAACTTTCAATTCAATCAAATGAGAAAGCCCTTGATTCAACATGAGGCATGCTACATTAAACAAAACAATCAACAAAGGAAAGCCCCTGATTTCATCATAAGGTACACACCACATGAAACTTAAAGCAGACACCAAGTCTTTGATCTCTCTCAAATCAACATTCACACTTGATGTGTTGTGGAGTGAGAGAAGGTTGGATAAAATCAATTATGTAAGAGATAAGTGAAAACTTGCCAGTTTAGGAAAACCCTACAAAAGAAGTCATTCAAGAACAAATAGAGCTCTTGTACAAAAAATAAAGTGTGACATAATCAAGGCCAACATTCTAAGAATATTCCAAATTCAAGGCCAAATCATAAACTAGTTTTACAAAGAAACAAGACAAGATTTGGAAATCATAAGAGAGGCAAGGAACAAAAACCTTAAATTATTACAAGAAGTGACCTCTCAATTGTATCAATTAAACAATGACAATCAAAACCATTAAACACACACATGAATAACCCACATAAACAACATAACTACCATCCATGATGTTCTACTTCCTTGCAACAGAACAACCCCTTAGCCGCACTAACACTCGATTAGCTCCTACTAGAGAAGCAAGAGTGACTAAGTAGAAGCCCTCAAAATGGATGTAGTTCATGTGTTGCATCAAGGTCTAACTCACTCGTGTCATGCTTGGGTTGATTATGAACATCACAGTAATGGGTCTTTGTTTCTCAAAAGTAGGTATAAAAGTTTGCAAGAACAGATGCCCATTCGTTGCAATATTGTTTGTCCTCATGTTTTACCCTCAAAGTGGACCCACTATCTTGCACTTAACCATGAATGTAGATGTTGATGTTATGCTATTAGATGTGAATAATGCTTTGTAAGCACTCTCGAATGATCTAAATGAACTAGGGATTTTTTATTTTATACAACAATCTAGCAAACAAATTTGAATATTTCATGCTTGAGTTGGGGGTAACAACTAGTTGTGATTGAATTAGCTTGGGCCTATAACTTTTATTTTTAGAAAGTGGGGTTTAAGGTTTTATCTGTGATCTTAAACCAAGTTTAGGGTTGCACTAGTTGTCTTGACCCAAGACTAAAAATGATAGATTTAAGGGTTGGCTCCTAAACACTGGTGAATAAGGACTTAGGTGTTGATTAGATATAGCCTAAATGACAAATCTCACATAAAAATATGTCAAGTAAATATATCATAAGCAAAGGGTTAAGTGAGTCGAAGTATAAAAATAATAGTCAATTTTATCTCAAATAAATTTTTATGCTCGAAGAGGCATTTCTGAGTGAGCTCATCTTTGGAAAGTACATCTATAGTTGTCTTTCAATCTTGAAACCTGACTACCATCAAAATAATCCTATCCACAGATTCTACAAAGTATTTCATAAAAATGGAACCAATTTCTCATTAGGTATTTTGCATCCCATTGTTGGTCAACCACTATTATATATATATATATATATATATATATATATATATATATATATATATATATATATATATATATATATATATATATATATATATATATATATGTTGTATTTTGATTGAAAGGCTCAATGGTCCATTATCCTAACAGTTTGTCCAAAATCTCTCCTTTCATAATGATACAGTCTTTTAACAAATTTAATCCTATATGAATTTTGACAATTTGTCCAAAATCTCTCCTTTCATAATGATAGTTTTTTAACAAATTTAATCCTATATGAATTTTGACAGTTTGTCCAAAATCTCTCCTTTCATATGATACAATCCTTTTAAATTTTCAATTGTATTTTATAGTAAAAATGCCTAAATACAGCTATACAGTTCTGTCATATTTAAGCGCTAAACTTGTATAGCTATATTTAGTCATTTTTAAAAAGACTGTATCATATGGAAGGAGAAAAGACTGTATCATGTGAAAGGAGAGATTTTGAACAAACTGTAAAAATTCATATAGGATTATGATGATATATAATTTTTATATGATTTACTTATACTTAGGCATGTCATAGTAGAATTAGGGTTTTGTATTTTACACTGTGAGAAGAGTTTTTGCAGTCGGCAAAATATAGGTAATAATTTGGAAGTTGCAAAATATAGTTAACCAGTTGGAAGTACCTGGAGGTGGTGCATTGCAGTCGATAGGCATGTGGGATCGCTTGCTGTTGTGGGATCTAGGCAGAACACTTCAAAACTATATCAATCTAGGCGAAAATGACCTTTTCGCCTTTTTTTTTAAAATTATTTTCTATGGTTACACTCAAAACCTTACTAGGCATAAACGTATCACCTGATAAAGTTCCATCTGGAAACATATAACCACATAGACGCCACATAGGCGCAACGTGGTTTTAGGTGTAACAAAACGAGGTGGAAACTTATCGCTCGTAAACTATTCACTCGAAGCTATTTATTTGGCTGAAAGTGTGACACACTATTGTGCTTTTACCCCATAATAATTTATAACTTGTAATCTATTTCTGAAGAAGTTGAATTTGATGAGCTTTTTTGAGCTTTTTTGAGTTATGTTATTTTTCTATTGCAGAACAAAGAGATCTTTGTAAAATCTACAATTATTTCATGTAAATCCATTCAGTAATAAGAGGTTTGACTACTCTAGGCCTACCTTTTTCTCAAGGCTTGAAGAGGTGATTCTATTAGAGTTTTACCATAATCTATTGTAGTTTAAATATACATTTGGTAAGTAGAACATAAGAAATGCAGGGTAGCATTTTAGCTCAAGTCTAAGAATCTAACCCAAAACAATCAATTTAGTATTCTCCTTAACTTGGAAAAGGTTTCTCAAGTTTGTACCAAAGAAACCTTATCAGATCTAAAACCAAACCAAAACCATGTTGACTTCTTTAGTAATATTCAGTCTATATTCTATAGACAAATATCATAACACAACCAACCAACCATTTACAAAATCACAAGCTATATGGAATAAATTGAACTTAGGCTCTTTGGATAAATGAAAAATTTTGTTATGTATGTTAGAATTTTTAATGGGTTATATGATGGAGTTATTTTCATGTATTTTAAATATGGACTTATAAACCCATTTATTTTCAACCATGATAGCTATCAAATATGAGTAAAATAGCCACCTAAAAACTATTCAACCACATTAAACAATTAGCTAACATTTAACATTACTTCATATTAATGATATTTTGGATCATCACATCTAACAAACCTCCCTTGATCTAGAAAGGAAACAAACATTAACATTGAATCAAATGACAACAAACCTCATTTAAAAATTAAGCAACATGGTCTCTACCAACATCTATGAGCACGACAATATTCAAAATGGTCTATATGCAACAATCCTTCAACTTGCTAAGTTGGATTCCAATTAGAGCATCTATTAATCTAACTCAACTTGCCACTTTGTAAATTTAGTCTCTTGTCTTCTAGTATTGATCAACCATTGTTGACACCTATATGCATCCTCCTCATGCTTGACCCTTTGTTTCACATTCTTATGTGAGCAATTGTGCTATCATCTAGTGTCTTGTGCCACTATGATTCATTGCCTCTTCATGACACTACCTATGTGAATCATGCTGAAAGTTATTTACTAGCATACCTCTGACCATTTGTACCACATGTAGTATGAATAAGATTCATTATTGCCCAACTACAATGATTATTATCTCTAGTGATTCCTTATACATGTAGCCTTCAAATGCATCCTCAATGGATAACCTGCTGCCACAACTAACTTCACTTTACCTCTATTTCTCTAGTATAGATAACACTTGTAGAGGTATGCATCACTTGCCGATTGATTATGAAGACCTACTTCCCCCCTTAATAATCAAGAGGTGTGAAAAAATTAGTATAACTCTACTAGACCAAAATTCCTCATCAATACTTAACAAAAGGAAATCGAAATTAAACACAACACCCCAAAATACAACCTACTCCCACTAAAACAACACAAAAATCACCTAAATATCTTACCCAAAAATATAAACAAGTATAATTATAAAATCCACTAATAAAAAAAATACTAAATTAAACACAAAATACATCTCCTCTTTATTAACCAAAAACTATATCTCTTTAAAACAAAAAGTTAATCATTCCAAAAATACTCTCTAAAATTAATAGTTATTAAAGTTGAACCATACAACCATATGCATTCCCTTTTATTTAAACATGTAACTACCTTTCATTATTCTTCAACTCAACTTTGATATAAAAATTATATTTACAAGTAACACAAATAAATACACATAAATATATTATATTGAGATTGATTTTATAATTTTAAATAAATTAAAAAAATATTTTTTAATCATAACATCTAATACAAGAAGCTTAAAATGTTGTAATTGAAGTTGAAAAATACACACAGTTGAAAAATACACACGTGTTCCCACATTAGGAATCTCATACCATTTTCCCCTTCGTTTAAATCTTCCAAGGCTTAAATTTGATGGCCGTATCCCTGTATTTAAAGATTTTAACCGTAAATTATGGTGAAAATATATATTTGACCTGTTAATACATGAATTTTTTTTTTTAAAACTGTTAAAAAATAATTAATATTAAAATTTGACCCTATATATATATATATATATATATATATATATATTCCTTTTATTTTTAATTTTTTAATAGAAACTTTATATTAAAATTTTTTTAATAGAAACTTTATATTAAATTTTTTTTAATAGAAACTTGTTATATATATATATAAACAATACAAAATTATAAATACTTTTTTTTACTTTTATTTCTAATTTTTTTTAATAGAAACTTCTTATATATATAAAATATATGTGTTAAAACAATACAAAATCAAAAATACATGTTTTTTGTTTTTTTTAAATAGAAACTTCTTATATATATAAAATATATGTGTTAAAAACAATACAAAATTATAAATACTTGTTTTTTACTTTTATTTCTAAATTTTTTAATAGAAACTTTCAACAATTTCTATTATTTTTATTTTTTTTTCTAGATTTTTCAAAGATATTCTAAATATTCTTTGAGTTTCTTTTATTTTAATTTTTTTTTCTGAACCTCCGGATCTTTAATTGTTATCAATGACTGCGTCAATTTGTGGTACTTAAGTCTCTTTAAATTGACTATTTTAATCTTTTTGTGTTTCTTTCTTGTATTTTTTTTAATATAATTTTTGGTAGGATAAATTTGTTTGGTGCTTCCTTGCTATGGTAATAGCTGTTTGAATGAAGTAGTATTGACAGACAAATTGGGATCTAATTATACAATGTAGAGTTTTTTTGATTCACCTGTGTATATTTTTCAATAAATACTTCCAAAAACTCTTACTTCATAGCTACTCATACTTCATAAAATTCAATGTAGTTTTTATGAGAACTCTTTTTATATGTTCTGTCAACAAAATAAAATTGAATATATTAAGGGCTTTTAAGTTTTAACATTGATGCCCGTATTTTAATGAGCTATTGTAAATATAATAATGAAATAAATATAAGTTCTATAATGAAAATCTAACGCTCATCCTCCAAATTGTCTTTAGATGTTGATCCATCTTATAGGGGGATCCAAGTCTTTATACAGAAGCTTGGTTTATAAGACTTATGCAAAAATATGTTATGGTTGTTCACAAGGATACTACGAACAAAGCCCCTTCTTTTGTTTTTTAAACAATGTGATATAGTGAACTGAACTGTTTGAAGACAAGAAATGATGTGATAGGATAGGATATGATAGCTTCAAATCTAGTTTCATTGGTATAATCATCCTTTAGTGCATAAAATCATATTCATGGAATTTTGTGTTAATAACAAGAATATTGGGTAGAAAGTGCTCTTAGAAAATTTGACTTGCATAAAAAAAAATTAAGACAATAATAAAACGAAACCATAGAAAAAAATTTCTTGACGGGCAAAGTGGACTGTCAAATTTAAGCCCTGCTGAGAAACTCCTTTTATTTTACCTTTTAACATATAAAAATGCAATTGTTTTTCAGTTTTTTTTTTTTTTTTTTTTTTTTTGTGGTTGTGTGTTTTAGCTCGAGGATGTTTAAATCTTCCTTACCGAGAAACTCCCATGGAAGAAAAGGCGGCCATGAAAGGAGCAGGCTTAGTTCCTAGTGCAATCTTTGCTGGAACAATCTGTGCACTAGGCTTTGAAATAGAATTAATATGTGCAAGTATGATTGTTGTGTCATTAGAAATCACTATAAAACCTCAAATTTGAGGTTATGGAATGTAGAAAGAATCAGAATGTCTTCTGAGTTTTTGCAGGCCACGCAATAGACAATTTAGTCTTATTGTAGCTCGTAGCTCCGGCCTTTTCTCTGACAACTTGTACACAGCAAATTCAGGCCCAATGGAACTGTCAAAAAAATAAAACAAAAATATACTATAAAACATAATGGAAACACATTTTTGACCCTAAATGATTTATAAATAGCTCACACTTTGTGAGATGCGCATAGAAATTTGAGGTTTGAGGGGAGGATTTTGTACTTCGCAGGCGAAAAAGTAAACGTGTGGCAGCTAGTGTTATTGACTGCTATTGCCTTCGGCACTGGCTATATTGCAGGATGTATGACTCGGAAAAAGAGAGAGACAAGGCATGGTTTTCATATTAATGAAGAAGAAGGCCAGCCTTGTCATTTATACACAACTTTCAATACGTATATAAAGGAGACAACAAGAGTTGCTGATAAATCTCAGCAATGTGAGGTAATTTGTGATTTATCTGTATCTGAATTTGATTATAATTTTAATGCAACCCTTATTTACAATTTTAGCTTAATGGTCATGCTATGTGATTTGTGAAATCTATAAGGTAAATATGTCACTCATTTTTCTAATTTAACATCAAAATTCAAATTCAATCCTTTTATATCATCTTCTTTCATTTGTGTCTCTAACTTTGCTGTGGTGATGCAGTTTGAAAACCAAGCTGAGGAGGATGATTATGATGATGAAACCAGTTGTTTGAATATTGACCTTCCGATTTATGAAAGGTTTTTGATAGACTAAGTCGACAGACTTGCTTTAGCATGGGATTAATTTTCCTACTTGTAAATTTGTATTTGTTTGTATATTTATGTCTGCCAAACGCATCTTTGTAAACTCTACAGTTATTTCATGTAAATCCATTCGGTAACATGAGGTTCGACTACTCTAGGCCTACCTTTTTCTCAAGGCTGGCAGAGGTTAATCTATTTTAGTATTTATACGTTTGGTAAGTAGAACATAAGAAATGCAGGGCAGCATTTTAGCTCAAGAAATGCAGGGCAGAATTTTAGCTCAATCTAACCCAAAACAATCAATTTAGTCTTCTCCTAACTTGGAAAAGGTTCTCAAGTTTTGTACCAAAGAAACCTTATCAGATCTAAAACCAAAACCATGTTGACTTCTTGAGTAATATTTAGTCTATATTCTATAGACAAATATCATAACACAACCAACCAACCATTTACAAAATCACAAGCTATATGGAATAAATTGAACCTAGGCTCTTTGGATAAATGAAAATTTTTGTTATGTATGTTCGAATTTTTAATGGGTTATATGATGGAGTTATTTTCAGTTTGCTTTAGAAAATAAATCAGATGCGGTTTTTTTTCCAAACATTCCATATCGTAGTGATTGTTTCTGTTTTTTTGGTTTGAAAATCATGTGACCATTCCTCTCGTCTATTCCAATCTAACTGCACTGATACATTCAATTTATCCATTTTGGTCATCTGTGAATATTAATGTAAGTTTCTTTCTTATATGGCCAGATGTGAACATTAAGATAATTTGTTAGTTGCCTTTTGCTTTTGTTGCATTTATGGCATTGGCCTTCAGCAAGCAAAATTTCATTGGCAGCTTCCATTCTTTTGGGATATCAGTAAAAGAAATTTCCTACAAGAATGATAGAGTCTAAGAATACAGCAATGCATTGATCAGATCCACTGGTATTTACCAGTTTTAATGATTTCATAGCTTACTAAACATTGGCCAACTCATGAGACCAACATCAAATTTTGCCAATTTACATAGCTGAGACAGCAATGGGACTCCTCACTTGGTGAATTCCATCATTCCAAGTGTAGGAACCAAACACGTAATCTTGGTTAAGGGGTTTCTTAAGAGTGAATTGAACTGTAAATGTTTGTTTCTCTCCTGAAGTTTGGAAAGAAAGTTTCTTAGGATGGATGTTTACAGACACACCTGGTGGTTCGTCCACAGAGACAGTGTATTCACTCTTCCCACACACATTAGTGACGGTCCTAGTGATGTTTTCTGTGTCAGTGAGGTTTGCAATGGCAATGGATGGGTAATTCAGATCATTAGATTTTGGAGGACTTTCTGGGCATTTGAAAATGGTGTTTAGTGCTTTGTTGGCATTGATTCCGCTGCTGCAGAGAAAGATGAGGTAGTCTTCTATTGTGGCATCATAAACAAGGCCTGGATCCGACGCCTGGTTCGGATTAAGTTGGCCTGATCCATAGTTGAATGGTGTAGCTGGCATTCCAAATGCATCTGTCATTGGATTGCCCTTGTTGTTAGTAACAACAGCTGCAAGAAAGAAAGGATAGAATGCACCATTGTTAGTTGTGATACTGTTTTCATTGCTGCAATAGTCCTTTCAAATTCAGTAAAGAATAAAATTTAGTCTACCTGTGGTCATGATAGCAGATTTAATAGCAGCAGGGCTCCAATCTGGGTGGATTACTCTTAACAGAGCTGTTGTTCCTGCTACATGTGGGCATGACATAGATGTCCCAGAGTTAATATTGTATTTTACGCGACGATCATCTGCCAAAAGACTTGTAGGAGAGGCTGCTTGGCTCCAAGCTGCTAGTATGTTCAGACCAGGTGCTGTAATATCTGGCTGCAACAAACAATACCACTTATGATTATTCTATTTTTCAAAAGTGTACTATATGGGAAGTGAACATGAAAAAGATGCACATAGGTAGACAAGACTATAGGCACTGCTTTTTAGACACACATGTATTGGTTTTGATTCACCGTATACCTGAAACTTATTGTGAACAGGGCTGTGGAAGTAGGATATAATAATCTTGGATTAATTGTGCTCTTTCTTGGTATCAATGGAAAAGTCACTCAAATGCAGAAAACACAAAGAATTACTCACTGAGGATGCTTAGCATTATAATTCAATTCCAATTTGGATCTTAGATATTATATTGAGATTGATTTTACATTTTTAAATAGATTAAAAATATATTTTTTAATCATAACATCTAATACGTGGAAACTTAAAATGTAACTGAAGTTGAAAAATATACACTGTTCCCACATTAGGAATCTCATAACATTCTCCCCTTTGTTTAAATGTTCCTTACCGAGAAACTCTTAACAGTATTTTTTCTGTATGTGTGTTTTTTTTACCTTGAGGATGTTTCGGTCGAGCACATTAGGGCCCATGGAAGAGAAGGCGGCCATGAAAGGAGCAGGCTTAGTTCCCAGTGCAGTCTTTGCTGGAACAATCTGTGCATGAGGCTTTGAAGTAGAATTAATGTATGCAAGTATGGTTGTTGTATCATTAGAAATCACTGCAGTCCCTGGCAAAACATAAGCATCCACTACGACTTCTGCTCCATTTGCTGGAAGATTGCCAAGAATAACTGCAGCTCCACCAGCCCTCTTTACCTCTAGACCTTTTTCAACACGGGCTCCAATTCCTCTCAGGCAGAGCACTATTTTTCCCTTCACCTTTTCTGGGTCTAGAGACCCTGGAAGGCATTGCCTACAATTCAAAAGAAGAGCAGCATCCTATCACATTTAGCAACAATGATTGAATAAATGGTGGGTGCAGGCAGGCTATATACATTACAGAGAAACAAATTTGGAAATGTTGGTATGATGTTTCATGCATCTTATATTATTACAATTGATTTGAAAAGCACTCTACTTAAATATCATCCATTTCAATGGTCAAACACTCAATAACAATTTTACACCTCATTCACAATAAAAGGTGGTAAATATTTGTCCTATTTTCATTGACCAAAATTGACCTTTGACTATTAAAGTGGATGATATTTAGAATAGCCCAACATTTCAAGCTCATATTATTACAATTGATTTGAAAAACAATCTATTTAAATATCATCCATTTCAATGGTCAAATATTCCATAACAATTTTACACCTCATTCACAACAAAAAGTGGTAAATATTTGTCCTATTTTCATTGGCCAAGGCTCAAAATTGACCTTTGACTGTTGAAGTGGATGATATTTAAGAATAGCCCAACATTTCAAGGAGTAGAAGATTAAGAGACATACCCAACAGAGTCATTTGTTTTGTTGACAGTGGGGAGAACAGCATCAGCAGCAAAAACCATTGGATAAAATTTATCCTCTAGTTTGTATGGACTCGCAGTTTGGCTCTGCACAAATAAATGGGGGCTTTAGTGTTTTTAAGCATTCCATGCAATTCAGTCGCCTAAGGGCTGTAAATGTTATTTACTCATTAATAGTTTCCAAATTTATAATTTCTGATTAAGCCTGTAAGTCAGCTTCATAACCAAAGAAAGGGAGTGAGATATTACAGTTGAACTAAATTTTGGTTGCTTTGAACCAATCATAAAGCATTTCAAAGTAATGAAAAAGTTGTAAGGACAGCAAAGGAATTAATTTATGGGATTGGAAAAGCAGAATGAAAAAAAAATTAGGTCATCCACCTTCACTTCTGTGCCATCGGAGAGTAGAATTGGCGCCGGAAAATTACGATCCACACTACTAGCAGCCACGGTAATAATCCATGGGGCAACGTTTGATGTCGTGGCTAGCTCCGGCCCATCGTTGCCCGCGCTGCAAGCCACGATGACTCCTTGTTTTACCGCATACAAGCTACCCAAAGCAATCGCATCCTCTAAATATTCCACCCTTCCACTGCCACCAATCGAAATGCTGAGCACGTGAACACCGTCGCTCACTGCATCGTCGATGGCTGCCAGCATGTCAGCGTCTGTACACGTGTTGTCACGGCTGGATCTCCAGTGGGTATGGGCCAACATACCTTGTACATTGCCAGCCTGGCATTGGGGGCCCCACCGGTAGCTTTTCCGGCGGCATAGCCCCCTAATGCTGACACATCGCTCACCTCTCGTCCGGCTACGGTTGAGGCTGTGTGGGTCCCATGGCCGTCCCTGTCACGCGGTGAGCGGTATTCCGGCGTGGCAGTCTGATTTAGAGGGCCGTAATATGCTTCGTAGCCCTTCAAATAATATCGTGCTCCAATCAGCTTCCTGCGGGTACACAATAATCCATAATGCACATCATATACCATAATTTTATTTGCAAAATAAAGCACCTGAATATTATTTGAAGTATCCGAAATTTTAAATATCTAGTATATTTATATTTAAAAAAATATATCTATTATTCAGTGCTTGAGGATTTAACTGTGTGAGAGGTTTTTTCATCGACTTTTCCGATCGTGATCCATCATCAGGATGAAGAGAGCCAAAGAAGAGAATAAAAGATGGATCGGGGAGTGTGATCAATAATGAAAAAAAACTTTCACACAGTTAAATCCTCAAGCACTGAATAATACCATGGACTGTGGAAATGTGATGTCTATTATAAAATATATCTATAGTATGCCAACATATCTGAGGTTTTTGTGTTTTTATTTTTATTTTCTGTGTCTTTTTGTGTTTGCATGGTTTTAGTGATTTTTTTTTTTTTTAACATTTTTTATTTTTTACAATTTTTTTTTGGTTCCATAGTTTTTTAATTTTGTCCACATTTTTTTTTCCCTTCAACCATTCCAATTTGTTTTATTTGTTTTTAGGGATATCTTTTCTTTTTTGGTTCCATAGTTTTCATTATTTTTTCCACCTTTTCTCTTCCAATTTCTTTTTTGATTTTGATTTTTGATTTTTGATTTTTTTCCAATTTCTTTTTAGTTTTTATATTTTATTTTTCTCAATTTACTTCAATGTTTTTAATTTCTTTTTAATTTTTTTCTTTGATTTTCTTAAGTTTTATTTTTTATTTTTTATTTATTTTTATAAATTTAAGCAGAAAAAATGAGTGCTCTCATCCCACCCTGCTGTTGTATAACGCCTGTCACGTAATTACATAGTTTAATGCATTTTTTTTTTAATAAATATTTTGGAGACATGAGACTCTTTGTTGTCATTATAAAAGGTTTCTTGAGGTAATCAATGGAGGGTGTCATTCCTAGAATTAGTAGGTGAAGATTGGAAACTTTGGACTGTTTTACTTTGTGGCTTATATTTTGTATTTTCTAATACATTGTTCGTGTTGGAATTGGAATATAATTGTTTTGAGATTTATTAATAATTTTCTAATTTATTCTTAAATGCTTGCTGACTTATTTCATTTGTACTGAAGTATGTATTCACACTTCATCTAACATCTGTTTAATATCTATGCATATAGATAATATAACTTTTGCTTTCTCAGAATTAAAAATAGATGTATTATTATGGCTTTGAAATAACGTTCCTTAAAAAAATGGTGAAAAACCAAATAAAATAATATCGCCAATTTTCTTTTGTCTGGTACATTATTTTAGAGGAATCTGTGTGATGTGAAAAACCAAATAAAATAATATCATCACATCACACATGTCTGGTGAAAAACATGCAGTTTAACGAATTCTTTAGACGGTAAAATTTCGCAAACTATTAATTATAGTTTACAGAATAAATTTTTTGGTTTAAGTATAGGTTACAATGGATCTATCATTGAGTAGTTGTGTCTTGCAAGAAAATTAAGCCTTTTAAAGGCAGGGATATGGACAACAATCTTTAAAGTAGCTCAAATAATGTGTAAGGTGCAGATTTATATCAGAGAGATTGGAGTGCATATACATCATTCTATACGATAAGTGGTTTAGGAAATTTGAGTTTCTTTAGGTAATTTTATTGTCAAATATTTGTTTCTTACAAGTGTTAAGATGCAAGGTGATTTAGGGTCCATGGTTCTATCTTTGTGAGAGATTATGCTACCAAACTAATCCCACACCCACTTAAGTATATTTCTAGTCTCCTTAAGTCTAAGTTTGAGGTTCAACGAAAAGTAAGTATCCTATATGAAAATATAACACTTGGCAATGGTTTTACAATCTAAATAAATTGAGTCTGGAGGCATCGCTTGAGCATATTATCTTCTATACACCCTAGTTGCTGATTATAAATATATACCTATATTATCATTAAATTAATAATCTAAATTTTAAACATCTTTTAATAATATACTATATTTAATAATAAATTATTTACCACCAACATATGGGCAATCTAAATTTTAAACATCTTTTAATAATATACTATATTTAATAATAAATTATTTACCACTAACATATGGGCTCTTAATAAAATACTTGATAAAATAAAAGTTACATGTTAAAAAAAAAAAACTACCCATCAAAATCTAAAGGGGGCAAAAGTATTATGAAGGCAGCTAAGAAATTTCAAGGTAAGAGAAGTGCATGTACTCCAAGGTCTAGAAAGTACACCCCAAAAACTCTCAAATGAATACGCACCCTACACATTTGTAAATTGGCACTTAGGGCATACAATATGTTTATTTTAATTCAAACAATGGCATGAAAGGGGAGTAAGATGAGTAAAGTGAAATGACAAAAAAAATGGTGGCTATGGGGCTTAGAAAAGGCCAAAGTTAAATGTTGTTTAGGAAGGAAGTCAAAAAAATGGAGAAAGGGAGAAAGGAAGGAGTAGATAGCATGGCATAAGGAAGGATCTTCAAATTTTGAAGGTTGCAAGGAGCATTGAGGTTGAATTCAAACATTGGACAACTAGTTGTGTCTTAGAGGATATTTTAAATTTTTTGTTTGTTGCTCGCATCTACTAAATCTCATATTTTGGGTAGTTATGGAGGGTTTTTCAATTTAATGTGTAAATAATATAGCTATTTGCCTCTACAACCCTAGCCCATTTGCTCTAGTATTAATATGTATATTGAAGTATAGCCATATTTGCTTACAAGTCAAACCTCACCAAAGAGCATATATAGTTAAATGTTTTCCTAGATACCTTAAAAAATTATTTGAATTTCTCTTCATTATTTGTACATGCTTGTCTTGCATCAATTGGAAATTAGTCAATTTGCATATTACTACAAAGCAATGATATAATGAAGCTTAGATAAATACCCTCTTTAGAAAAAAGTAAAAAAACATATAAGCATATCCTATAATAGGTTTACCTTGTAGAAGGTCCCATGTAACTTTTGGAATGTATTTTAAATTTACAAACAAATTGATTTGTTAAAGATTGTTTAGCTGTCTATTAACACATATGGTTTCAAACCAAGCATGAGCAACTAAAATAACTAAAGGAAAGCATTGTAGAAAGACAAATATCAGAGGAAAATATTGAAAGACCATTGTTGATCTTTCCAATAAGATTTTCAATATAATTAATGTCAATCAAAGAGACCATCATATAAAGGTTTTTAGATCATACCAATCCAATTTATAAAACTAAATTTAAAGAAGAGGTTTTGATTGAGTAAAACTTATTCCTTTAACTCAAAATTTTCTTTGTATGATGGAATACTTCTCACCTCTAGAATATATAAATAAAGAGAAGTGATAAAAATATAGTAGAGAGTACTCTAATAATTGAAGAATTTTGGAAAGAGATCTAGGTCCAAAAATGGGCTACTAATAGGATTTGACAAGAGGAACTCTATATATCACAACTCAGGAGTAGAGCCTATATGCAATGAGTGCCAAGTAATACACCTTAGAATAATGGGGTTGTAGAGGGGATGAACCAAACATTAATGGAAAGATCTGAGAGTATGATGAGTTGTACATAGTTGGATCAGTGCTTTTGGGTAGAGGCTGAGTATTTCTTGTTACTTGATAAATTGATCTCCTTTTTAGAACTTGTAGAAAAAGATTTCTTATGAAGAGTGGATAGGTAATACAATTTTTTTTTCATATTTAAGGGTATTGGCTATGAGGATTTTGCTCATGTGCTTAGGAAAAATTATCTAAATTAGATCCAAAAGCATAAAAAATGCATCTTCATTAGTTACGATGAGAATGTAAAATGTTATAAGATTTGGAATCCTTTAACCTTGAAATGACTTATTTTAAGGATATTATTTTCAAGGATCTTAGAATATTTTTAGATATTGTGTAACCTTGAAAGAAGTGGGAAAGAAGCAATACATTTTGAGACTAAAGTTGAGAAGCAAGAAAGATGCACATGTTGAAAAAAAGAATGATGGATTAGAGGATGGAAAGGAAGAAGAGGATTCGAGTGAGCATTCTAAGTAGGTTGAGCATATAGAAGAATATACAGAGTCCCTTAATCCAACCTTGAGATGATCCATGAGACAATAGAACCCATTTGATAGGTATAGGTCTACCACTAAAATTTCATCGTGCATTTACTTTAAGTTGCACTAATGATGAGTCAAAATCTTTCAATGAGGCTCTTTTTTCATAGGATAGTGAGTCTTGGATGGAGGCCATGTAGGAAGAGATGATGGCCTTAGACATATGTGACATTTGGGATCTTGTAAGTTTTCTCAATGGAAGGAAGCCCATTGGTTGCAAGTGGGTGTACACAAAAATTTAGAGCAGATGTTAAGTTAAAAGGGTATAAGGCTAGACTAATGGTTAAGGGCTACCCCTAAAGAGGGGGAGTTGATTTTGGTAAAAGTTTCTCTCCTATTGCTAAATTGTCTTCCATTAGATTCCTACTTTCTTTGGCTACTAATTGTGATTTTGAAGTAGAGAAAATGAATGTTAAAACTTCTTTTGTCATGGGGATGTTGGAAACAAAAAAATCATATGCAATAGCTAGATGGGTTTGAGCTAAAAGGAAAAAAAAATCGTTTGCAAGTTGAAATAGTTATTATATGGTTTGAAATAATTGCCTTAGATGTGGTATTAGAAGCTTGATGTTGTTGCACTAAAGTTGGGTTTTATTATAAGTAAAGAGGATCATTATATTTTTATTGAATGTATTGATGATCAAATTCTACTCATTGTCTTGTATGTTGATGATATGTTGTTTATTGGTAATAGCAAGGTGATTATTAGGGAGCTTAGAAGTCACCATTCTAGTTAGATCTTGACATGAAGAATTAGGGGCAAAACAATTCATTCTTCGAATGGAAATAAGAAGGGATGGATTTTACATAAAGCTTTGGCTTAGTCCGAGTATGTATGTTGACACTATTTCATGGTAGTTCGCTATGCATGATTGTAAACTAGTGAGCTTTCATTGGATAATGCCATAAGTTGAACAATGATTTTAAGGATATGTATATTATGGTAGCACTATTGGTAGTCTAATGTATACAATGGTTTTTACTAGACTAGATATTACCTAAGCATTGGGATTTCTTAGTAGGCTTATGTCTAACCCTATAATAGAGCATTGGACTTGTGTTAAGAGGTTATCAAATATTTGTGAGGAACTTTTGATTAGTACTTATTTATCAATATTTTAATGATGTGGTCAAGATGTTGGACACATAAGGCTTTGTTTGTGTAGATTGGATAGGTGATTTGGATAATAAAAAATGTACTAGTGGCTATGTGTTTTCTTTGTTTGGAGGTTTTTTTAGTTGGATGAGTAAGATAATTCCATGATTACATTGTCTACTATTGAAGTAGAGTATACAGTTACAACACATTCCTATAAAGTGGCGATTTAATTATAGAGACTATATTTAGGAGTTGGTTTTGGTTGTAGAGTGATTAAGATCAAATGTGACAATTAGAGTGATATTTATTTGGCCAACAATCTCATGTATCATGCTCATAAAGCATGTATTAATGTTTAGTATCACTTTGTTTTGGAAATGATGGAGATTGGTAAGATCATGAATCAGAAGGTTGGCACTTTGGTTAATGTTGTAGATTCATTTACATAACCAATGAGCATGGATAAGTTTTCTCAGTGCAGGCAGGCCATGGGCATTGCATCTTGTACTTAATTTATGGGTGATCCCACAATAGTGTGTCCCATTTTTTGGCCACAGTGGGACATTGAAATCAACATTTTTTACCAAAATTTCACTTTCTATCACCTATAACAACTAAACCATTAAGATTAGAAGATGATGTGAACTAGTAATTTTTCACATTTCATGTGTAGATTCTAAGTATATTTTCAAAAAAAAAATTAAAAAAATTTATGAAATTTTTTACATAAGTTTTAATAACTTGTTTTTTTTTTTAGGTAATAGTATTTTTAAAAAGTGACATTTATTCCATAACATAAATTTTTTTACATTAAGAATAAAATTATAAATTCTTAAACATAGATTCATAACACCATTATCTACTATGCATATATTTTTTGTAATTTTTTGTTGAATATTTATTAATTTTTGATGTGAGATTAATTATAATTTAGATATGGTTTTATTCCATAATGCTTAACTTTTTCTATATATATCATTATTTTTTTGAAACAAGGAGATCAATATGTATTGTGTAGATATTTTAAAGAGTTTTTTTTCTCTATTTTCTATTTTTCTACATGTGTGGAATAGAGATCTTGATGTTTGGTGAAAAACTATATTCACTAGAAAATAGAAAATAAATATAATAATTAAATTAAATATATTCAAAATTATTATTTTTGGAAAGTTTATTTTGAGGGCTATGATCCTACAACATTTCATGTCCCAATGTCTCAGTTTGATGGTCCAACCTAGGCTTCAAAATAGAAATTTTTGCAGAGAAACAAGTGAGAAAAATGTCTATGAAAAGAACCTTTGTTCGAAGGTACCTTCATACTGTTGAATGATGTTAACTTCCTTTTCTGGACATGAAAACGTTAAAATAAAAATAAAAATGGACCTTCAAATGAAGGCCCTCACCTTCATTCAAAGGTACCTTCATTCAAAGATCCAAGCACCTTCATTTGAAGGTGCTTTTCATTTTTTGCTTCCTTGGGCTCATTTTTTTGCCCCATTCCCAAGTGGGACATAGTATTCTGGGGTCACCAGGTCATATATATTTCATATCTATGTCATTGCAATGTATAATATCAAGTGAGAGAATGTTAGGATGAAGGTGATACTAACCTTGCAAATATTATGTACTTCATGTGATTTTAATACCTTCGAAATGGGTTTTATGGATGCCTAGGAGCTGATTGGGTGTTCATTAGTTATTAATTATTTTCTCTTGGTTGACTTGAATATTGGTTGTAATTGCATTGAATAAGGGAAATTACTCATTAAGTAGGTGGTTATAAGTGATAGTTGCAGTTACAAAGTGTTTTGGATTTATTTACACCACTTCCCCAATCATAGGTGCTAGGAGGGAGAGTCAAGAATCTTTTGCATGTTATGTGAGGTCCACATTAGTTGGCTACTCTATTTTGAAGTGTTATACTTGGGAATATGTGCCCACTCTTCACATAGGTCAAAGATCTCATTAGTAACGGCTAACATTTATGGATGCATTGAATATTTATCACATGGGGCATTCGGTTTTATCCATTCCATGGGTTTTGATGGTTTTAGTTTTGGGAATCCATTTATGGGTTTCCCCCTTTAGTTTTCTATAAATTGGATGCCTTGAATAGTTGTATTATAGGTCTTTATAAGTTGATAACTCTTATTCTACTAGAGTATTGTTAAATTGAAGGGAGATAGTTGGATGTATTGATATAACATTCTCATTCAATTAATATTGATTTATCCTCTATTTAATGGTGGAGTTTTTCTCAAAAGGGTTTCTCCACATACATTTGGTGTTAAGATTTTTATTTTATGTGTTTGCTAATTTATCCATCCTTACATTAATATTATGGTTAATCACATGATACTTTAATTGATAATTTTATATTTACATACTAATTGAACACATTTTTATTGTAGTAGTTTACCCTATGTTTCAACACAATCAATCAACCCCCTTATAAATTTTTTATTTCCTAAGGTCCTAAAACCTTTCTCACTAATGTACCCCATGTGTTGATGTCACAACATAATTTTCTCAGAAGATAACTTTCTCTTTGAGGTTAGAGCATGGTTAGGAACCCAAACTACTTGTCTACATGCTATAGGAACATTTTCTAAAAACACTCTACTATTACACTAAATGTAGGTGCTAATGTCAAGAACGAAAAGAGTCCCAAATCAAATTCCATTTGTAGGCGCCATAACTCCTCAAACCATCTTGCACCCATTCTTGTTGAATACTATATGGACACTTGCATCATTCATCTTGCTAACAAATAATAGGTTCCATCTCAAACCTAGGATACATGAAAAACTCTTGAGATACCTTTGATCCTGTAGTCAAAGAATATGATCTTGACTCTACCATGGCCAATATTATTGAGGAAATAACTATCATTGAGGTAAACATTTCTACCATTGGCTCTCTGATAGTAAAAAAAATACTCCCTATGAGGAGTAATGTGGAAATAATCTCTAGAGTCAATCATCCATGCATCCTCACATTCATGTGTAGCCAAGGATAAAGCAAATGCATCACCAACATCATCCCAAGAAGTCTCAAAATCTAAATCAACATATGATTCTTCCTTGTCCTTTTTATTCTCTTTCTCTTTACAATCTTTTCTAATGTGGCTTCTCTTACTTGAGTTCCAACATTTTACTTTGGACTTCCTAGAGGACTTAGATTTGCCTCTATATTTGGATATTTAGTCCTTTTTCTTGTTCTTGGCCGTTTCTTTTTCCTTCCATCTTCCATGAACAAATAATGCATGTTTGGTAGCTTTAGAAGTCTTCAATCTTATCTCTTTTGAGAGAAGAGCGCACACCACATCTTCAAGCATTAGCTTCTAAGTTGCAATACTATTGATAACCATCACTAGGTTGTCCCAAGAATCTGAAAAATAAAACATCAAAGTAATATTTTGATGTTCATCATCCACTTGTGCATTGATGGATTTCAATTGTGTAACAATATTTTTGAATTTATTTAGGTGTATAAAAATTGCTTCACCATCACCTATCTTTAAGGAGTAGAGCTTCTTGCACAACAAACTTGTTCCCTAGGGATTTAGCCCAGTAAAAGTTTCCCAACTTCTTCCAAAGGGATTTTATAGTGGCTTCTCCCAAAACATTTATGAGAAGTACAATTTTAAGCATAGTCTAATCAACCCTTGCTTTCTATTCAACACCACCTAGTCATCCATTGACATATCTAGAAGTTTGTTTCTAGAGACCATGGCACATAGCTCTCAATCTATGAGCAAGTCCTATATTTTAAGATTCAATAGCTTAAAATTCATGCCATTGAATTTTTCCATCTCCAACCATGATGTGCTCACCATTTTTTTCACAAACAAAATCTTCTCTACACACAACTCTCACTTAAACCAAGATTATAAGCAAAAAACCTTTTTTCATATACTAAGATTTGAAAAGATCTGTAGGATTTGTTACCAAATGAAAGGAAGCTATATAGAGTTTCTCAATTAATCTATGAGAGAAGCAATGCTAAATAGAAAAGATATACATAATTTGCAGACATAAATAAATAAAACCAACACATTACACATTGTTTATCTTGAAAAAACCATTTTAGAAAAAAAAACTTGCCTCCAAACTCTAATTCAATTGTATTCAAAACAACAACAATGGTTATAATACAATCACAGGCTCAAGCCTTTATAGGAGGTCACACTAAAAATAATTTTCAAGATATTCTAATAGCATAATGGTGCGTACAAATACATGTGATAATACCTCCATCTTGAGCATCCAATATATAGTCAAGAATAAAACCATAAGCCACTCAAGTGGTTTCTAAAACCATGTGTGGAAGATCATGAGTTAAAATAGACACCCAAATCAAGCACAAATCTAATACCCAAAATTAGCCGAGTTAACTAATGGAAATTCCAACATGGATGCTTCATTTTGTCTTATCTACCTTTATGAAAATATGTTCCTTGATTTTCTCTTAGTTCACATTTAGCTCCCTATCTTCATGTTCTTTTCTATAATGACAACTCTTACATACATTACAAATGTCATAGTTGCATTTAGCAACTTTCATGCAACTAAGTGAGGCTTACAAGTTCCCTAATTCAAAATAGAAGTGACATGTATTTTCACTCTAAGTGGGATGTCCCAATTATGTGGATACAATAAATAAATAAATTTAAATTAAAAATTAAAATCACAAGGATTTTCCTCTCCTTTCTTCATGATTGGAGGATTTAGATAATGGTGTGTCTTGGACGATTGTTCAAAGAAGGAAGAGAGGACTTCTTAAAACTTTTTGGAATCCCATCCCTGGGTTAAGGGTGTGCGGATTGCAAGGATAGGGTTAGGTGTAGTGTAGGTTGGTGACCCTTTGGTTGTTTCTCTCTTGCAAAAACTTGTCTACAACTATGTTGTAGAATGGCTTGCTTGGTGGTAGTTGCATTGCCCTTGTAAAAGGTTGCAGGTCCTTTCAAAACCTAATTTTACCCCTTAATAAAAAATATTAAGATTGCAAGGTGTATGACACCTATCCCAACATTGAGGTCTAACAAGAGATAAATGTTTTTCATCTATTGGTTCCATTTTCCAAAGTTGTTAGCACCAATCAAATTTATGGAGATGACACCCAATATATTATTTTCCATTTTGTAAAACTTTTTCTATTAAAATTGTTAGTCCACTAAAAATTATTCGTGATGAACTATATTCTATTAAGTCAAAGCCTTCTATTAATCTTTAGATGAGCTCTCCTTTGTTTTAATATAGTGAAGATTTTAGTTTTAATAAGTATGCACTATTTTAATATGTGTCGATGAATGCATTTAATTCATGGGACTTGTATTTCTTTTTTCTTGTGGCTCCTTTCTTTAATATTTATTAATGTCAAAGCTTTTGTATTTTAATTTATGGTCTCTTTTTATTTAGAATCATGAATTTATTGCCTTCAATTACAAGTTCACATTAATCCTACTCGCTTCAATACATAATATACTATAAAAGAAAATTTCTCACAACATTTTAGATTTAACAATGATCTCTGCAATCAATGTTAAAACATTACTTTGATAGCAATTATTAAAATTGGAGATCCTTGAATTTAGGCTAAAATATAATCAACTAAGAAAAACATTTTCATAGTCAAGATTTGGTGGGTAAAAGCCAACACACCTCACTATGTGTCTTCTATGACTATTAGTTTCTCTCTGCCATAATCCTTAATGCTTGTTCCAATGTAAAAGAAAATTTGGTAGATGAATTTTCTTTTTCAAAAAGTGTTTACATTTGCACAATTGTATGGATAATGATCTCCCAAAAGGAATGATACTAGAAGGTTCATATGATGATTAATAAATAAATCAAATCATCACCAAGGCTTAATAATAGATCTAATATACTTAAATCAAGCTCATAACATTAATCATCAAATAATTGAATAATATAATTATTTGAGGAATTAGAAAAAATGAAGAAAAATATATTAATTATATGATTAGATTTTTAGGTACATTCAACCTTTTTCATGTATTTTATAGTAAAAGTGATAAAGATATTTTTCCACATTAGAGGTTAGTGAGGAGGGGGAAACTTTTGGAGGTTTGGAGGGTCTTGATTGCCCTTCATAGATAGTTCTACCTTCCTTTTTCTCTCTATCTCCAATTAAGGGGAAAAAAGATGGAGATTGGGAGCCCAAGAAGTTCTTCTAGCTTAAGGATTTCAAGAAGCCATACAAAATCTTCTGATTTAGGTTCAACTACTAAAATAGAGAATGAGTAGGAAGGAAATTGGCGTCTAACACTTTAGTGGGTAGGACTGCTACTAGTGTACAAGGCTCTTTGGAGCTCTATAACTTTAAGTAATCTAACTAGCCTTATTCTAGACAGTTTTCCTTGTGCTATTTATTTTAGTCCTATGTTGCGAGTTATTTCTATAATTTGTAGTCTTAGTGTTGCTAGTCCATGATGACGTCTCATTATTATTTTGTTAAAATTTACTCCTATCTTTGTAAAAAGGTTTGTAGACCCTTTCAAAAACTACCTTTAATCCAAAGATAAATAAATATATAAAAAAAATTAATTTTCAAATTATATAACTTAAAGACTAAAGTATACTACTTTTAATATATTAATTAATTATATAATGATAACATATTTACATTTTATTATTTATCTAAAATTCCAATAAGCAAATAAAAATAGAAAAATAATTTTAACTCAAAATATTTATAAAATTATTTATTTTAATTATTTTAATTAATTATATATATGTATGTGTGTATATATACATACATATTTTATAATTCATAAAAATTAATTAAAAGCTTTTTAAAATTTATTATACTCTTTCTAAAATAATTTATTTTTGGAAAGGTTCAGTAAAAAAATACTTAAAACTTATTAAGTAGTTTTTGTTTATTAATAAAATTTAATAACTTTAAAAGAAAAAAACTACACACGGGCAGATATATATCCTGACTATGTATACCTACAAATATGAATAAAAAATAACGTAACAAAACAATATGCAATCATAAGCACATGCCTGTAAGGAGTTATCCACTATGAAAGCAGATTATTCTATTTGATTAAATTAACTTCTAGTCAAAATTACCTCAATTATTTCCACTTATGACAATGATATATATAAATATATTAATTGCATTTTTAAAAAAATTGTTGAAATTCAACTCTGACTTACTTGTTGCAATGGGAAGCATTGAAAGCCTCTCCTTCTTGACAAATGCCTTTCCATGAACTTGGAATGGGAGGCATTCCATGGTCCTTGAAGCTTTCAGACTCTGGCCATACACCTGCAATACGGTTCTATTTGCTTAGATTAAAATATAAATGAAAAACCAATATACTCTCCATATTTAGAAATAATTATATTAAAAATGTATAGGTACCCGTATCTAGAAGCCCAACTATTGTATCTTGCCCATAGTTTGCCTGTTTCCACAGGGTGTTTGGAGAGGTGGACTCATCTTCCTGTGTCCCATGGGCTATTCCCAAAAAACTCCATGACCTTGTGGTGTGCATCCTTCTTCCTTTGCTTGGAAATACAGATATCACCCCTTCCATCTCTACACTCAATATTTAGTAGTACTTTAAATTAGTGTGAATATCATCATTGTAAACAAATAAATTTTTCTTTTCTATACTTTGAGAGTGTCTAGATAGATCATCAGCACGGTATCATAAGAATTCTCAATGAAAAAATTAATCTTGAGCTTACAAAATAAAATCTAAAATAATTTCTGCAGGGCTGAAGAATCATATTCCTTTGAAAGTTCCTCCTGTATAGTGTACACATTTTTGTTAATTTTTTTTTAGTTACTCAGATGCATCTGCTAAGGTCGCTAAGATGAGTTTCTATGAAAAATCAGGCGAATTTTAGATAAATAAATATGGTAGCTAACCTGCTCAAGTGGATCACTGATTGTAGTTGCTGCATGCTTTCATTATTCATATGGCTTTTTAAGGAAGCATTGTAAAAGATCAGACCATGGATAGGCTATAATTTTTTAAACTTTTGGCAAGTATTCAAAATGCTATCTATGATCAAGGACAGATGCATAATCAATCACATACTCAAAAACACCCAAAACAAAACCCATTATCTTTCATATACTTTCAGTAAGTTCTTGTCCTTCATATTCTTAGAATGGTAGGTTTAGATGAATTGCCAGAAAAACACAAATTATCATAAACATGTTCTCAAATCAGCCCACATAAGCTGCTACTGTAATAGCCTTATTGTCCTTTTTGTAGAGCTACCTGATATGGTAGAAGCTTCTGCAGGAGAAAGATGGGCTGCAAAGCCATTGAAACAATGTTTGTAACTGTATAGCAATGACCGCCTTGCTTCATCAACACTAGCCAAGTCAAAAAACAAAGAATCATCATCCCCTAACATCATACGTTAATAACTTCGGTGCATTTACCATAACCCATGTCATAGAATCACAATGGACCAACCTTCCTTTGACAGAGGCAAGCATAGAATGATGCATATCAGACACTTCCTCTGGCTGCAACCCCACATGGTCACCTGAATACACAACGTACACCTAATAACAAAATATGCACAACACACCCCATTAAACCATTTATCACAAATCATAAGCCTCTGTCAATTCTCAATGTATATATACCATCATACATGTATGAATACCTACCTCCTTGGCTGATACACAATCAAAGAAGCAGCAAACCAGGAGTTCCAATGCTAACACCATCAATACCATTACTAGATTCATCCAGCCTAAACCCATTTTTCAGCAAAAAGAGAGCTTTAAGAGTTTAATCAAATACCAAAAGGACTGTCTTCAACACAAAGGGCTTGGAAACGGGAATTCTTATCCCCTACAGTCCTATTCCTAAGCGTGCATGTTATACTGCAAAAGTAAACAAACAAAAAGAAGGGCTTTGCAGTTGTAACAGTTGTGGCAAACACTACAAAATATATTGAAATAGTAACCCAAAAACAGACTGAACAATTGGGTCAAACACTACACTACGTACAATGAAATAGTGTTAAACACTACACTACATACAATTGTGTCAAACACTAAACTACATCCATTGAAATAGTTATCCACAAACAGGATGGGCCCACTTTCAAAACTTCCTTTTAAAAAAAATATCGAAACAGACAAAATAGACTTTTGATCACACTCCTCAAAAATCCAAAAGATTATCAGGTTAGCTTTTAAGTAAATCATATTAACAAGTTACACCCACTTGTACTTCTGCCACAGTTGTTGGAGATGCTCCTGCACAAAAGTTCATATACCCCAAATCCTCCACTTGTTTATATCCGTGAATCTCTATTCTTCTAGCGATGCTTTCTTTTATGCGATCCTTTGAGCATTAATATTATAATAATCAAGATAGAATTTATAAATCTCAGTGCACCTTTACCAAATATTTTAATAACAAATTTTTATTCAAGGTATCTTTCTCCTCATCATCACAAATTTGTATTCAAGGTATCTTTCTTCTAATTGCTTGCACTTCAGCAATTTATGGCAAGCATTTTATGCATTGTTGAATTTTGTGTGTGGAGAGGGGGAACAAGGTCAAAAGCATTGATAATGGAATTATCATCATTAATTTCTATCATTGCACTATATTAGGTGTTTGACTGTTGGAGGATGCAAAATAATGTGCTGAGTAAAAGCTTGATTAAAAGCTTGATGTAGTGGTGAAATTTGTATATTTATATAATTTTTTTTTAGTTTTAGTTTATTTTGATGGAATAATTTAATGTAATTATATATTGATAAATGGTACATATTTATATTAAGCTTTAGTTTATTTTTAATCTATTTACACATTTTTTTACATATTCAATCTTAATTTATTTATATTTGTATATGTTTCTACATATTTATTTTATTATCAACTCACATTTTCATGCACTTGTTCCTAATCTTGAGATTTGTAATTTCCTATTTTTTATATTAAGTTTTAGTTTATTTTTTAATCTATTTACACACTTTTTCATATATTCAATCTTAATTTATTTATATTTGTATATGTTTCTACATGTTCATTTTATTATCAACTCACATTTTCATGCACTTGTTCCTAATCTTGAGATTTGTAATTTCCTATTTTGGGTCAGTCTTGCCATGCTTGGATTTGATTTGAGGGACTCAAGATTGACCCTAAAACTCAAATTTTCAAATTCAAATTCCTACCCCTTGCCCTTTTCTACTACTCATCGAGAGTTGATTTGGTAAATATTTGCATGAGTTATTGGTATGACTTGATATTTAAAGGCATTCAATTGTACAATTAAACACATCTATAAACCAAGTGACTACAAGGAGCAAATTATTCTTAGAATTTTGATTTGGAGCATAAAAGAACCTCTGGCAATAGAATCTTCATATAGGCCATTTGCAAGTTTTTATATGTAGTCATGTAATATTTCCTAAGGCTATAAAACTAGCCCAACAAGGAAGTTGACCTAGTAGAACTTGTCTATAGCAATCTGGTAGCTTCTATAAAGGTATTTTTAAATACCACCATCAATATGCATATTTAGATATCAGAGATCACAACAAAATGGGTTGCAAAAGTTTGATCTCTACTAGATCATATTCATGTATTAGATGATAAATTCATGTTGTTTAGGATCTAGCACAAGCTACTTAAGGTTGACTTGTAGGGAATTTTGAGTCTATTTTAATTTTGAGACAACAACATACTAAGGACATCATTTCTAGACATTGGCAAATTGGTTCTATGCATCTTCTACTTCTATATTATGACATTAAATTGAGATCATGATGACTTTACGTTTGGATTGAAAAAGTGTTAATATTTCTAGCTAAAATATGGAGGAACAAGACATCAAACTAAACATGATACTTTTGGAGGGACAAAAATATACCTAATATTTTATGAAAATATTTTATAATTCATTAAGAGTGAGGATGATCTTATCCTTTTTTAAAATGAACAACTTGAAAGTAGTTATCCAAGAGTATTGGTATTGAATCTAGAGGGATCACCAAAAGAGAAATGTCCCTAGGGGGATCTAGAGTGGGGCTTGGAGGGGATGATAAGGGTTGAACCATCATGAGAGGGAAGGGATGATTATCCATGAAGGTAAAAAGAACCTCTCAGATGACAATTTAATTATTCCCCCTCTTAATCATCATCTAAACATTGTCAAGGATAGCATCATGAAAGGATGATATTTTGGGAGGAGAGGGATTAATAGGGACTAAGGAGAGATGCTTAGAGGAAGAAACAAGTGATTCATCAAGAGAGGGGAATGAGATGGGATTGGGGGAAGGTTGGGAATAAGGGTAGTGAGAGGTGAGAGAGGGGAGGAGATGGGATGTGGGGTGATGAGGTAGAGTGGTAGCAAGAGGGAAGGTGTTGGAGTTTGAAATGAAAGTACAAGCTTTGGGATTAGGGTTAGGAGCCATAAATTGAGGCTCACAAATTTGGTAGTCCTTGATTACATGTCCTTCTTTACTACAATAAAAGACTAACAAATTTAAATATTCATTATTCTTTCACCATATTACCTAACTTGATTGAGTTAATTATGATTTCAAATAGGAACTTGAATGAAAGGTGAGGTTATGATAGGAGAATTTGATCCAGATGGTGTATTTTGACTTAGAAATATTTTAGATGAATTTCAAAGTCCCATGCCTATAAGTAGGTCACCCACATATCACCTAAGAGCCATATTAGAGAAGCATCTAAGTACATGTTTAAATAAACTAAAAACATAAGATATATACCCCTAACCTAGACCCCTAATAGCTATAATAGCCCAACTTTAATTCTCCTCATTCCTTTTTGCCATTTATAAATTCTCGTTCTAAAGGTACACATTGCAAAAAACAAAATCATAGTATGATATTTTATTTCAAAAATCACATCTAAGATTTCATCTAGGAGATGACATTCAAGCACTTTACCTTGATTGTGGCTTCCTGGATAAAATAGTCCATGCTCAGTCATTTGTGTGGTTAGGTCTAGAGATAGTTCATCGTTCCATTATCATTGGTGGTTGTAAAGAAATAAGTTGGGAGATTAGGATTATAAAGAGGAGTTATAGAATAAGGGGTTGAGGGATTAGTGTTTGAAATGCAAGCAAAGAGAGGAGAGGATGGGGGAATTACAAAAGAAGAAGCAACATGAAGACACATAAGGAATTTTTCCTAGGATTTAGGGTTCACAAAATAAACCATTGGAACTTAGGATGATACTAGCTAATAGTCCATGGACATAGGAGTAAGAAACTAGAGAATGAGACATGGATTTAGATTCAACATTTAAAACATTGTGATTATGCAAGTGTGGTTTACAAAAAACATGACATTATCCAAGAAATGATGCATCTCACTGTGATTAGGGCTTCTAGCAGGCCTTCTTTTTCAACATGTGAGCATAATAGGATGATGTGGGGAGATTGTAATGGACATTATAAGAAGATGTGGTTGTAGAGTAATAGGGAGCTTGTTGTGGATATCTAGACTAGCATATAGACTTTAAAAGGGTGTTGCAGTGTATACACCATATAAGAACAAGATAATGTTATTGGTTTGAAGTAAAATAAAATATAAAAAATAATAATAAAATCATCATGAATAAATAATGCAAAGATTTAATTCATATGCATGTGATGTGCCTTTTAGAGAGTTAAACATGGACTAGAATTTGAAACTAGCCATGCTTGTTAAATAATATAACATGTAGAAAACTACATTTAAGACTACTTTTGGTCTTTTTGAGTGACTAGTGCTTCCAATGAAGTTATGCATTGCCCCTAGAACCTTCATGACAATCATGAAAAATCTATTACATCCACATACAGATGATTTTATTATTATCTATTTGGATGATATAATAGTTTTCAGCAAAACATATATGATGAGAACCTAGAAAAAGATACTCTTGAATAGTAAGAATAATAGGTTTGAAAATTATTCATTTGTATATCTTGGACATGTGGTAAAATATGGAGTGGTATAGATAGGCCCAACGATGTTGGAGGCCAAAGAGAAGTGGCTTAATCTAGTAATTGTCATTAAAATAAAGATCTTCGTTGGAGTATCCCAATACTTGAGAAAGTTTTTAAGTCTTTTTCATCCATAGTAGCACCTTTACATGATATAATGGGCCATGATAAAGCATAAATATGGCATAAAGTGTAGTAAAAAATGTTTGAAGAGGTGAAACACAAAATAATCCATGCACCCATGGTTTAATTTTTCCCAATTTGCAATAACCATTTGATGTGGATAGATGCAAGTAATTATACTATGGAGGTTGTCCTTATGTAATAAAGTAATCCTAATGTCATCATTCTAAGTTTTCCGTGGTTTAGTCTTTGTGTATTACATTTATTGTAAGGATCTTTATGCATTAGTGCAAGTGGTGAAGAAGTAGAAACACTCCTTGTTAGGAAAAGAGACTATTGTTCATATAGACCACTAGCCACTCAAATATTTTAGCAAGTTCTCTATTACAGGTGTATGGGCTTCTTGTAGCAGTTTCACTTGGTTATAAGGTATAAAAGAAGTGTTATGAACAATCTAGAAAACAAATTTTCTAAACCACCATTGATGACATTGATATAAAATATATATATATATATATATATATATATATATATATATATATATATATATATATATATATATATATATATATATATATATATATGTATATATTCATGAAACTTTCATATAAGAAGAGCATGATGAGGACTTTGAATAGTTGTTCAAGCAAGAAAAACAAGATAACCTTAACAATTTTACTCCTAAAGCTAATTTTCATTTGAAAGATGGTTTCTTGTTCAAACTAGGAAACTAAGGTGTACCTAAAGAAATGATCTTGTTGTTATTGAGGAAGAATCATACCTCCAAGGAGGTGGAGAATATTGGAGTCACTAAGACTATCCCCAACCTTCAATAGTATGTTTTTTGGGCATATATGCAAGGGGGTGTCTTAAAATATGTTAGGAGTTGTAAGTTGTGTAGTGTGATCAAACCAAACAATTGGAAGTTGGGATTGTATCAAACATTATTGGTGCCTACCCATCCATGGGAGAGAATTTATAAGGACTTTTAGGTGGGTTTCCCATATCAAAAATGGGGCATGATTATCTCTTTGTAGTTGATCATTTTTGCAAGATGTACACTCTCATTCCATGCAAGAAGACACACTTAGGTAAGGATGCAGTTGAACTACTTTTTGTACATGTTTGGGTTCAGTTTTGTTTGCTAAAAAATAATTGTATTAGATAGAACTCATTCAAGGTTCCTAGGGAAGTTTAAATTTACCTTGTGGGAAAAGATTGATACTTTATCAAAAAGGGCCACCTCTTTCCATCCATAAATGAGTGGGTGAACCAATGTTGTTAATAGGAGTTTTAGGTAACTACTAAGATGTTATAATCAAAAGCATCCAAGAACATGGGATGAGAGCCTTGCTTACATTTATCACTCCTATAATAGGGATATACATAGTTCAACAAATTTATTGCCATTTGAGACATGTTTTGGTTACTTACCATCTAGAGGGCCACCTAGCCCTCTAGATGTTGTTGCAATTTAGTACATGAAGAAGATGACAAAAAATAAGAGGAATAAAGGGATGGAAAGTTCATTGAACATGTATAAAAAATACATTTGCAATTATAATAGAAAATGAAAGAGAGTCATGACATGTACAAGATAAGGCATGATTAGCACTATGTGGAACACAATTTCAAGGTAAGTGACAAGGTATGGTTGTAATTAGGTAAATAAAGACTCCAAGGGAAAGCAAAGAAGTAAAATCTCCAAGATATGGTCTTTTTCAAGCCCTATAGAGTAGATTGAAAATTTTTTTTCTTGATTTTCCACTATACATGAAATCTTACTTAGTGGTGAATGGTGAAAACTTGCATTTATTTGATGCCTCTATGTTGGATGAGGAGGAAGATGTGTTGTTGCCTCTAGTTAAGGATCTTTATTATAGGGAATTAGAAGAATTAAAGACATGTTTCTCCAAAAGAAAGAAAGAAAGACTCTTAAAAAGATTCATGAGACTTGGTTGATTGGCTTGAATTCCCAATTCCCAAATAAAGAAAAATGGTATTTAGAGGAAGATGTGGGTAAGGAGTTCCCACATTTATTAAGGCCCTAAGACTTTGGGGACCAAAAGTCTCCCTACTTGGGAGGTATGATTCATGAAGGCAGGTTAATTTCACAATCAAGTGAGTAATTGCATGCAACATCAAACATACGAAGTATATAATACATGTTGATGGAACACGCGCGATCATCTTATAGGCTAAATTTTTTAAGGCTAGCATGGAGATTTTGAAATAGAAGACATTATAGGGTTTGCAAGTGAAGAAACATGTTGATGGCTTGTGTAAATGTCTATTTTAGTTACTATAATGTATTGGACTTGGTTATTATAACTTGAGAAACATCTAGGTCACTTTTATTAAAAAATTTCTCTTTAAGTTTTCTCAAAAATAACATCATTATTCCCAATCTATATTTCTTTTCTTTCTTTATATATTTTTATAGTATTAAATATACTTAAAAATGTTATTTCCATATTATTAATATTCAATTCATACACTTGAAAAAAAATATTATTTTTAAAATATTTTAAAGAACTCCTCCTCTCTCTAAAACTAAAAATACAATGCACATATTGGAATGTTTCCTTTATCATACTAATAACTAGAATTCAAGTCTAGCAAGTTCTACAAACGAGAGTTGTTTTGTGGAGACACCTTAATGGGGTACAAATTATAAGAGAACACAATACTTAAATCTTAAACGACAATAAGAAATATTAAAATCATTTATTATAAGTGCCTACAACTTTTTGTCTTTTGTCACGACTCACTCCATCAATAGACGGATAAATTTCAATGCCCCATCACTCATTTGGTTATTCTTAATTGTTGTGAGGGTATTTATTATATTACAATTTCTTAATAAAAAAAAATAATTGTTTAAATATAACAATATAAATAAATAATAAATGGTTAATCATTGCTATTTAATTAATTGTTTTAATTTAATTTAATAAATGTTAGTAATATTAAAAATATATATATAATTAATTATTATCTCATATTAAAAATACAAGTGGTTTAAATTTAGTTTCATATAAAATAGATTAAGTCAACACTTAATTTAATATAAGACATAGAAGTCAATTTAATTCATTGCACATAAAATTACATATTAGAATATTATGTTGTTAAAATTTATGTGGTTGTCATCATATTGAATAGTTTGAGTTTACATGTCCAAAAACATAAAACATGTCAACATTATATTAAGTCTTTCAAATTAAATACATACTTGATTGTAGCGAGTGTTTATTTGACTTAATTATTAATTATTTGAAATTCAAACCCAACATGATTTTTTATATCTATTAATTAATAATTACAATCAAATGAACATCCTAGATAAACATTGCCCTTGATTTTTGAGAGTTTTTGAGAATCTTTGTGAACCATTCAACTCCACAAATAAACTTGAGGACTACATGACAAATTGTTAAAATTTTACAAATTATATACTACTAGCATACCTATTTTTACTAGATTTGTGATTTAAGTGGAATAGATGCTTCTAGAATGATATCTCTATTTTATAAATTATATACTACCAGCATACCTATTTTTACTAGATTTGTGATTTAAGTGGAATAAATGCTTCTAGAATGATATCTCTCCACATGTTATAGGTTTTTTTTTTGTATTGGAAGAATGCAATTTTACAAATAAAAATACAATCCACAGAGGACTATAAAACAACTAAACCACTGTACCACTGGCAAAACAATAAAAATAACATATACAACATGCAATTACAAAGCATACAACAGGCTATAAAGAGACAAAAACAACAATAGATATACAGCACTACTGCCATCATTTACAAAACACATTCAACATTGAAAAGTTTGTCCTAAGTAGAGGCCGCTGCCATAAACCCAAATCAAGACAAAAAGCACAGGAACCCAATGGCTGATGAAAGCTGTGACAAAGAACATCCTCTGTGAAGAACAATACAAGTGTTGGTGTCTCTCCGGATAAGACACCAGCTGCATTTTTCTAAAGATAGGTATGCTATTATTTATATCTTTTTGTATATTAGCTTTGTTTTATTATTATTATTATTATTTATTATTTATTTTTAATGATGCCTTTATAGAACCCCTCTTGGCCTAATTATTAACATTAAAATAATATATTTTCATTTATCCATAAAATATTATTTTGTTGTTCCATTCATTCATAGAATGTTAAATTACAAAAAAATATTGTTATTTAATTGAACACGTATTATAATACTAGCATAAATATTTTAAATACATTTATCTAAAAGATGTGTGCCCCTTGACACTAGTATCTCTTGATATCTTTTAGATAAATATATTTAAGTTGTCTACATTAATTTACATATTATGATATATCATTTATTTATATATCTAGTATCTTCTATTTTAATTTAAAATATATAATTATTTTAATAGTAAATTTACTTTTATTTAAAAATTATTTTATATTTAACTATATAAGTTATTTCAAAAATATCACTTATTATTTTATTGAATCTAAAGTATATTACTTAATATATTTTATATACTAAAGTACATAATAATTTCAATAAAAAAATTACTTACTATTTCTATTGATTATGCTAGAGGCAGTTGAAGTAACGTGGAGATGAGAGCTAGCAAAGTGGAGATGAGAGCCTGTAAATATATACCCCAAAAAAAATAAAAATAAAAGCTAAAATAAAAAAATATCTATTTGTTATTTAGAAAGATCTTTAAAAAACTAAAAATTTAAAATAATTTTTGCTATATTTATATTAACAAATTTGTTTAGTATTGTTCATATATTAAATGGCTTTTGATTAAAAATATTTTTAAAAAATTAGAAAAAAGTCAATTAGACTTCTTTTTAAAAACTTTCAATATTTTTATATTTTTTATTTTTTTGGATAGATAACTTGTTGTCTGTATGACAACAAATATATTATAAATAATAGGAAAATGAAGAGCTATGCTCACTATGTGAGCGCTTACATCCATATGATAAGTAGAAAAAGAGAGATTAGTTGTTGTGCCAGAGGAACTTGAGCCCCTCTTCTAGCTCTATGGCTATGATAACCTGAGCAGGTGACAATAGATCCCTCGTATTGGCAAATACAGTAGGAGAAAGTTTCCATGTTATTTATTCGTATTCCTTCCCTGAAGAACGCTAGAGCTTGTGTTGATACCTTGTTTTGTTAACAGCCGCCACATCAAAAACCCTGGCCATCATTCCATACTTGGGCCTCTTGTTAAAGTCAGAAATGGCCTCAGTCGTAACAAATTTCATGTTTTCCTTTATGAACTTGTTCTCCATGATATTTCCACAATTTTTCCTACCCATAATAAGGACTGTATTCATCATAAATTCTTCATATAGGTAGCCATCATGAATATGGTCACCTCCAAATGCAAGTGAGCCTATTAATTTGTAGATAGCTTCCACTACCTCATCTGATTCTACTTTGAAGAGTCACCTGATCTGGTCCTTCGGTTCTTCCTTAATGTCATCCTTCAGGTCATCTTCATTTCCTTCGTCTTCTTTGTCCTCCTCATTATCTTCCTCCTCTTCCTCCAGTTGCCTGGTTTGAAATATACATATGCGATCAATTATCATTCTGCTAGCCATTGCCTCTATGTGAGCTCTGTAATCTAGAAGCATTCCTTCTTAAGGGAGAGATGATGAAGCTTCTCGAGGCTCCTTTAGGGTTAGGACTGCACCATGTGATTGTTCTATAACCCATATCTTTGGAGATCTTCATCTGGTCGTCATATGTTAATCCTTCCATAGAGTAATTGCTAGCCTAATTGCAAATTCATCTTAGAGAATTTCTATTTCCCTTTGACTGTCTACTTGTTCCATCCTCATCCGTTGCTCTGAATGTAAGTTTCAGATTTCTTGTCTAATCTCAGCAAGAGCTCTATTTTTCCACCTGAGAAGTAGGGGACTGAATAACCACAAGCATTTTGAGGCACCAGATTAAGGGGCTAGGCGCCCCTTAATAGGTTTAATTTGGGAATGATCTAGGGGCACCACCGATGGTGCCCCTAAGAAAGTCTAAGAGTTTGATATTTTTAATGTAATTTCCCATCCTTGGTGTGGCATCCATCATTAGCAACTACCTAGTCATGTTTGCTCCTACCTCTGATTTCCCTAGTGTCTTATCAACTAAGGGTCTGACTTCTTCATAGAGGAAATAGGATGATTTGGTAAATGGGGATTTGGGTGAGTAGGCATGGTGCCTATCATGTCCTCTCTTACATGAATGGAAATCATCACACTTTTGTCATCCTTGTTAGATTCTATGAGAAGCAAGAACCGAGCTAGGATCTGATGTCAGTCATAGATCACATACACTCCAGTCGACAAATGATCAAAAATCAAAATAGTGGAATGGAGAGAGAACCTGAAAAGAGAGAAAAATAGAGACAAAGCAAGAGAATTTGAGAATACTCTTAATACTCTCACAGAGCTTTCACCGAACTAGTATTGAACTAGTGAAAGGGAGAGTAGAGAGCTATATATATAGCAAAAATAGGGCATATACATCTAAGAAGTGCATTAAATCCTACTACCCATAAAAGGTGGGAGGTTTTACCTACTTGGTAAATGAAAAAACATGTGGCATAACCTCCTCAAGTGAAGATAGAAAGGAGGTGGCACATAAATCCAAAAGAGTGAGAACTCTAACTACCCTGTAACCTACTTAGGTAAAGATAGAATAGTGGTTATGAGAGGTGGCACAAAAAGCCAAAAGAGGATGTGTAACTCAACTACCCATGTGTGGGAGAGAGTTACATATGTAGCTGATGTATTTTGCCATGTGTCCTCATATTAACCACATATGATAAACCTAAGCAAGCTTAATAATGTGTAAGAAAAAGAAATATCCCTAGGGAAAATAAAAAACCTACACTAACAATCCTTATTCCCTTATACAAATAGTCTCCCATCTGTCTTTTCTTTGGTGCGTGGAGTATTCACATGTGACTAAGTGCTTTGAAAATCAACTTTTTTCATGTGTGTGTGATTGTTGGTGGTGTTATTTTCTATAGCAGGGGTACCTGGATTATTCGTGCATGCAATTTATTTCACTTGTGACTAAGTGCTTCAAAAATCAACTTTGGTCAGGTCTGTGTGATTATTGGTGGTGTTATTTTCTATAGCAAGGGTACCTAGATTGTTTGTACATGCGATTTATTTCCCTTTTTTAGGGTACCAATCTTGTGAATGCTATCAGCTTCCACACTTAGAACAATAGAACCTCCATTCTTCTATTTCTAGTTTTTTGGTCCACCTATAATCTTTCAAACACATGGTTAACTCTACTAGGATCTTGTTAATCATCGCCACTTAAATTCTTGTGTAGAGGTATGAGTCTTTGTCAAGGAGGTTTGTGTCGATTCTTGTTACCGTTCCCATATGAGAGTAATTGATTTTCATTAAACAATCCTCATCCAGAATTCTAGTGGAAGGTTGTAAAGCCTGATTCATTTGTGTTCTTCATAAGGGTCATAACTTGTGGGGTTGAAGTTCGGCATCCATTTTCACATGTATAGAGGAGCGTCACCCTGGTACCAGTTTTTTCCCCTTAAAATCTTGTCTTGATCTATTTCTGAGAGGCAAGATGTAACAAAGAAACCCTTGGGTAGAAACTTGAGTGTACATCGAGTCTGCCAAGTCTCCTCAATCGATTCTCTTGTTTGCTTCCTACCAATTTTTGGTCCGATGAAGCAACAAATAATCTAATAAAACAGTAAATGCTTTATTGATTGCTTTATTCGATGAACTACAGAAATATTTATAGAGGGAGAAATGCAGTTAAGAAGTTGTAATTGCATAACCGACAACGTAACTATGGTAACCGCTGTCTAAACTATGCGGATATTAAACAAAATGTAATACTAATGCTAAAATTCCCCCCCTTATTACATTGTTCCTGCAATAGTACCAAGGGACCTCCCCTGAATGCTAATATACTCAACAAAGCTGATTACATAATATGAATACATACTTTATAGACGATCTTCTCCCAAAGAACAAATCCTGAACCAAGCGGGGCTCCATCATGCTGTCTCGTCTACCCTCGGAAAGGCATAGCTTCGAGCTGTGTTCTTGAGCTCTTTAGTCCTGAACTCTCAAATCACAGAGTCTTGAATTATTTGACAATGAACCCTAAGAGATACGACAGATCTCTGCCATTGTCTAGTGACCGTGAAAGAGTATAATTCTCAATCATATACTCTTTGAAGCTCACTGGACAACAATCCATATTGAGCTCAACACCAAATCCCAAACCTGTCTCCAAAACAAAATCTTCACAAAACATACATTCTTCAAATCTATCAGCATCAACAAAGAAAAGAAAAACAACCAAAACCAAAAATACTTCTCATGCAAAGCATCATCTCAAAGCAAGAAGATGACTTGAGATGATGGAAAATCCTCCATCCTCTGATGCCGCCTGCCTCCAATTTGACCTTGCTACACTTTATCCATTTGCTTTAGACTCTTCAATAGCACAAGCATGCAAGTCTCTCAAATTTCTATCAATGATAGCATGGATGGCATTGGAACCAAAAACATAATGTGTGGCCATTTTCAAATGTTAAAAATAATGAAGTCAATTTTGATCAATGATGGACTCATATACCTCCAATCCTTATTTTCCTTATCACTCCAATGTAAAATTTCTTTGTAAATCCCATGCACTAACTGACCTGTTGATAAGATTGCATTCAGGAATACAAATTTGAATTGGCAGCCACTTTTACACTCGACTTCTCGTGTTGTCTGGAATCAACATCATGACTCAATTTGCATTCTCTCGCTAAGTATGGATGAGATCGATGATAAAAAGAAGAAAATCAGTCTGTATCTGCTATAACAGAAAGTCACACTTTGCTTTGTATTTCCACATTCACATAGAATGTTCTTTCTTCAACTGAAATAGCTTCAGATTACTAGCACCCTGATATTATCAATTACAATATATGCTTCTTGAATGCCTGACATTATTTTGCTTTCATTCCTGTCTTCTTTCATTCTTTAACTCTTCCACATTTTACATCGAAACCCTAACTACAATGGCAACCATGAAAGTAATGCACTGGAGTCTGAATATTATTGTTAGTTAATTTGTATGCAGCAAAATATGGAATGACAACCTCAAGTGCGGAATCCAATTCATCTATCACTCATTGATTACATCCATCCATTTACAAATCTATTATTGAAAAGGGTTAAGTTTGAATGAAATGCTAAGTGCCAACAAACTTAAATGCTATTAAAACTTATCTCACTTTCTCCATAGCAAGAGTCGTCCCCCAACAAGCTTTGTAGATTGAACACCTATCCTTTTGTCTCCTCCACAAGGACTTCCACCAAACTCATGTGCCTCGCTTGCATCTTCCTTACTCAACAAATCCTACACGATCAAAAATTCCAAACCACCTCTCTAAATGCCTTTCTAATTGATACACTCCTTATCAAAATCTATCAACCCAGATATACGTAGGCCTTCTCCAAATAGCATGTAATAGTGGCGGCCATCATGCAATGTTGCTTTCTATTCTCCCTTCTCCTCCTTGTAGGTCACAGGCACCATTCCAACATGGTGACGATCTAAGTGCAATGGTGGAGAAATGCAACAATTTGCAGGGTTTCGTCAACCCTTCTTTATTTTCCAACAGAGCATCGTGGTAATTGCATTCTCTTGATCTTGTCCACATCAAACATGCTACAGAGATTAAGAGACCACAGGTATGAATGCCCCAATTTCATCAGTGAATCTTACACAAACTTCACGTCACGCCCAGCAAAGATCACATCGCTCTGATACCAAATGATAAAATACTAAATGCTTTAATGATTGCTTTATTTGAAGAACTACAGAAACATTTATAGAGGGAGAAATGCAATTAAGAAGTTGTAACTACAAAACTGACAGCATAACTGTGGTAACCGCCGTCTAAACTAAGCGGATATTAAACAAAATGTAATACTAATGCTAACATAATCATCATGTTCTAGCATTTCAATCTCCTTTGCACATTCTCTTGAGACATCTATAAGGTGGCAAGACTTCGTTGGTTCTACAATTCTGCTTTCTTTTGTTGGCTGTAATGTCCCCTTCTAGCAAGCCAAAATTTTTGCACCCTTGCAAACAATTTCAACCTACCAAAAGAGAACATTAGTATTCCATTTTTCATTTCCTTTTAATCTTGATGATATTCATAAACATAACCCTATACTATTTGCCATTTCATAAATCCATTTCTCCATACATCATGATTCTCCTTGGGTGAGATAATCCTTAGGCCTCTTATTAACCTCACCTTCCACCTTGTGAGAGAAGATTCGTTGGGTAGGTGATGTCATCTCAATCCTATGGGTCCATTAATATTATTCCTTAGTTTGTCAACCAATGCCCATAATTCCTTAGTTCGTCAACTAAGACCTATAATTCCTTAGTTCGTCAACTAAGGCCCATTCCTTCGATACTTAAATCGAAGGTCCATAGTAATATCCTTGATTCATCAATCAAGGCCCATTCCCATGGAATGATCAATACCTACCATAATTATCTAGCCCACCTTCTTAGCGTTAGGTGGTTAATTAGGAAGTCTCGTATCTACCCTTAGGAATTCATGCATTTATTAATCTTTTGGTTTTACCCTAGAGCCTTCTCCCTAGGTTTTACCCTAAGGCCTTAATTAATCTTCATCTATACATATACATACTTGTTATCTCTCATACATCATTTATTAACAACTTATGAATTCAAATCACACAAGATACATATTTAAAATATAAATTTCAGACATAAATGTATATATCACATATATCAATTTCTACTTAATAACCTTATTATTTATATCTTTCAAGTTATAAATTGAACAAGTAATTATAAATTCTTACAAATCATAAATTGAATAAGTAGATATAAATACTTACTTACGTGCTTTACCTGGGATTCCTTACCTATGCTGCAGTAATATAGTCCTTATTGTATTGCTATTATAAAATGCAGATCTAAATATATGTATTTATCCCATACTCTTTTTATATTTTCTCCCCATGATCCTTTTCCTTGGCTGCCCTCGTGTCTTCCTTGTGATATTTTCTTGCTGTGTCTTTGATGAATTCAAATGATGTTTCTTCTTTATTACCTTTATTGAATTCATAGCTATTTATTTATTTCTTTTTATTACTTCATTCTTTCGATGATCATTTCCTTCTATCTCACAGCCTTTATTTATTTCCCTTTCAAGGGATATGTTCGAAGAGGTATGTCTCTTATTATTTTTATTACTTTATATTAATTCCCTTTTGTGGTAAAACTAGTTCTAACCATACGTAACTCCCTTATCATAAGAGGATAGGTTAAAAGATGTTTATTATTATTTATTTACTTTATTTGTATTTATATTTATATTACAATATAAGATAATAATAATAATAATAATATTTGTATTTATATTATTAGATATATTTATAATATATTATTTATTGATGTGCTGCACTTATAAATATCTTCCTTCGACCTCCCCTTAATCTTTTTCAAGTACATTATTTATATAATATATATAGTATAAATAAATACTTTTGTTATTAAGTACGGGAGCTCTTTTATTTTATTTTATTTCCAAGCATATAATATGGTGGGATAATGTTTGTCTTATTAGACTTTTATTTTTATATGATTTTATTTTGAATTTAACCTTTTGTTTAACCGTATTACTTTGTCTTATTCCAAATTACTTTACATTCTAACTTTAATAGGTAAGACTCTTCATAATATTTATTTTTGTATATAATAATATATCTTATTAATTACTCACATAAATATTATATTAAAATATTTATATTTATAATATATCTAGTTAATTAAAAAAAATATATATATATTTCATATATTTTATAATATTTAAATTATATTAAATTAATAATATTATTTATTAAATAATACATATTAATAATATATTTTAAATAAATATATTATATATTTAATTTATATAAGGCTAACTTATTATTTAAATAAACAATTCAATTATAAATCATTATAGGGACATGACAACCCTCCCCACTCAAGATTGCTTGTCCTCAAGCAATTATAATTAGGTATCCTAAAGTAATATTTAATAACATTATATTTTATTAGGTTTCCTTATATAAAATAAGGTTTCACTCACCAATAATATAAAATAACCTCTAGAAAATGTAACAAATTAATATAGCTAATAAACTATAGTGCTATAAATAATATAGGGGCCTAAAACAATAATTTATAAATTTGGGTTTACCCTTTTAAATTTTCAGCACTAAATTTTATAAATAATTTATTTTATAACTATATTTTATTAAGTTTATGTACACCATAAATACTTTGGGTTAATTAATTTGTTTGTTTATTTATTTATTTTTTAATAATAATATAATATTATATTTATTTATTAACTTGACTACTATTACAATATATATTCAATAAACTAAATTTGCATAAAGGCATTTCTATTTATTTAATTATCAAAAATATTTTAATGACTACTAATATTATTTTAATGCCATGATTAACCAATAGCATCAAATGAACAATCCAAACCAAATAACCAAATGTTAAACATACCTGACACAACCAAAGTGAAAACGGAGGGGCACTACATCCTCCCCCCCTAAAACTCGACTTACTCCTAGAAGTCGCAGCTAAGGTGGAAACATTACAAGTTAGTAACAACATTAAAGCTGATTCATTTCATACAGTAATACACACTAAAATATAAACTTATATACTCCATTTCAAAAATAACACAACCAAAGCTTGCAATTTCAAAAGTGGTTTCATAATGCATAAACCACTCCCAATCCTTATAAGTTAGCATTGACACCCAACCAGTTTCTTCAGAACAAGGAAAACATTGCACCTTTTTATTCCTAACTTGTAAAAATTATCATATCATAAACATATGAAGCATTCTATTTCAAATGCACCACCATTGTAATTTCTCTACCAATCTACTGTTAAGCAAACCATAGGTCAGAATGCTACATTTTTACAAAATATCAACATATTCATACACCTAAAACACACCTTTTTCACTAAATCTCATAGCATCTTCAACAAGATCATGAATGGAAACACACTTTATCATTTCATAAATCCATTTTCATGATTTACCATATATTCTTCACATACACACAAATTAACATTACCGGGATTCACATCACAAGGCTACACAAGCGTTCATCTGGACACCTGGAAGCAACATACTAATCCATGATACATAATCCATGAGCCAAGAGCCAAAATCCATCTCACATAATCTATACCTCACACATAGTGGCTTGATGGTGTTAGGCCACACACACATGGTGAGACCATCCAAACAAGACCACGATGACCTATCTCTTGTTGTATAAGGTAGTTAGCCTCCAAGAGATAGTCATCACACATAGGTGGGTAGTGGGTCCTAGCTGTGTAACAGCTGCACATACCCCCATCCTCAAGGTTCCCTGCGTCTACTTCCTCGTATACACTCATCAAGTACGCCTCATACGTCCTTGGAGAGGAATCACAATACAACACATGGCCGACATCGAAAACAATAAGGAAAAACTAGTTTAGCCACCAATGTCATAAAGAAAGATCAAATAAAAATTCAATTTCAACAATAAAGAAAGAAATGCGTGCAATTTCAATACTAAATCAAATGTAACCACGATGGCTACATGCAAATAAGATCACAAGGTGTGGCTAAACCATCACAATTAAATATAAACAAAGTCTCAGCCTTCACAATCAATAGAAAATCATCAACAACCATAAAAAAAGTCCACAATCTTTAAAAATGCACTGTACAACACTGCGTGACTAGATACTAGCCACCAAATGAGGAAGGAGGGAACAACATCAAGCTATAGCAGTAGCCCTCATGTGGTGCGGAGTGAGCATGCCATCCACATGGCTCAAGGTGTACTCCTCGGCTACACCCTACATCGCGTCGTCATGCGGCATGGACTAACCAAGTGGTCCGCACACTCCTTGGCTGCCCGCATGGAACGTGTACCTCGGCCACATCCCACATTGCATCTCAGTGCGGCATGGTCGTACGCCAGCCAGAGAAGGCACGTACTAGCCGTATGCCGCATGGCAGTGTGTCTGTGGCTTCGCGGAAGTAGGCACGCACAGAACACACCCCGCATAGCGATACCTTGTGGAAAAGGCACACACAGGTACTCATCGTAGCCAGAGGTATACATGGCTACGACCTACCCATATGCTAATTGACCCAACACTGTTGAAAGCAAACATGGGTATCCCTCTACAAGTGTGTGAGGCCCCATTATGCTCATCACACAAGTAGGCTATGACACAATCTCACAGTACACCTTCATGTGGCTATGCATGTGGCATCGTGTCCTCGAGCCCAGCTCACTACCATCAGCAACATGGCATCATCACCAACACTGTGTCGGAACATCAATGGGGTGTGGCATCATTCCTATTGCATCATGTCGGAACATGTACAGATACAGAATCTGTCTCAACATGGGTAACAAATCTCCCTCCACATGCTGGACCTCAAATATACATGGGGCACATGGTCTCACTTGGGTTATCCATGTAGGTCCTAGACCCTGGCCCCCAAATGACAACTCATGTCATCGCATAGTTCCAGTTGGGTTGTCCTTGCAGGTCCTAGACCCCGGCCCCCAACTGACAACTCATGTGGCATATCATACCTTTCGTGAAGACAAGGTAAATAATCCTCCAAAAAAATACCATCCAAATGCTCATAAACTGTGGGGATTAGGCTAACACATATGAATCAAGTACCCTGATCCATCATAAGGGAAAGTAGTGAGTACATTTCCTCAGGTTCGGTTGAGCGAGGGACCGCTCTGCACTGTCATAAGCGTACGCTATACACTCCACCCAAGGAACTTTGTGGCTGCTACTACCCCTTCACAGATTGAGGGACTAGTGAACCAAAAGAAGAGAATCTATGAATCTAACTTTTGGCTACTCTTTTATATATATATTTTCAACCACGCAAGGGTTGGCCATCAATCGGGTAACAAACATACAAACACACATAATGGTATGGTTGATTCCACACCTAAAATACACATTTCTTCATGGATGGGTACCTAGTATCACCATCTCAAGGGCACACAAAGCAAGTATGGGGTATTCACAACACTCAACCAATGCACAGTTACTGGTTTCACACTTTTACATGGAAAGATTACTTTTATATACACAATTCCATTACTACCAATATGATTCCTATTTGCAAAATCATAACATTACCTGTTATCCACTTCCCTATTCTAGTTTCCTTCCACTCTACTTTTCTGCATATCACATGATGCTAAATCTCAATCTCATGATCATCTATCCAATACATCAATCTAGGTGTATAGATCAAGCATAGTATCCTACTCAGGAGTTTCCTACCACTTGCATAAAAAGTACTACTATAGCTAAACATGGGCGATAACATTAATCCAGAGGTCCCAGTGCTGAAACTTGGCTCTGATACCAAATGTAATGTCCCCTTCTAGCAAGCCAAAATTTTCGCACCCTTGCAAACAATTTCAACTTACCAAAAGAGAACATTAGTATTCCATTTTTCATTTCCTTTTAATCTTGATGATATTCATAAACATAACCCTATACTATTTGCCATTTCATAAATCCATTTTTCTATACATCATGATTCTCCTTGGGTGAGGTAATCCTTAGGCCTCTTATTAAGCTCACCTTCCACCTTGTGAGAGAAGATTCGTTGGGTAGGTGATGTCATCTCAATCCTATGGCTCCATTAATATTATTCCTTAGTTTGTCAACCAATGCCCATAATTCCTTAGTTCGTCAATTAAGGCCTATAATTCCTTAGATCATCAACTAAGGCCCATTCCTTCGATACTTAAATCGAAGGTCCATAGTAATATCCTTGATTCGTCAATCAAGGCCCATTCCCATGGAATGATCAATACCTACCATAACTATCTACCCCACCTTCTTAGTGTTAGGTGGTTAATTAGGAAGTCTCGTATCTACCCTTAGGAATTCATGCCTTTATTAATCTTTAGGTTTTACCCTAGAGCCTTCTCCCTAGGTTTTACCCTAAGGCCTTAATTAATCTTCATCTATACATATACATACTTGTTATCTCTCATACGTCATTTATTAACAACTTATTAATTCAAATAATATAAGATACATATTTAAAATATAAATTTCAGACATAAATGTATATATCACATATATCAATTTCTACTTAATAACCTTATTATTTATATCTTTCAAGTTATAAATTGAACAAGTAATTATAAATTCTTACAAATCATAAATTGAATAAGTAAATATAAATACTTACTTACCTACTTTACCTGGGATTCCTTACCTATGCTGCGGTAATATAGTCTTTATTGTATTGCTGTTATAAAATGCAGATCTAAATATATGTATTTATCCCATACTCTTTTTATATTTTCTCCCCATGATCCTTTTCCTTGGCTGCCCTTGTGTCTTCCTTGTGATATTTTCTTGCTGTGTCTTTGATGAATTCAAATGATGTTTCTTCTTTATTACCTTTATTGAATTCACAGTTGTTTATTTATTTCTTTTTATTACTTCATTCTTTCGATGATCATTTCCTTCTATCTCACAACCTTTATTTATTTCCCTTTCAAGGGATATGTTCGAAGAGGTATGTCTCTTATTATTTTTATTACTTTATATTAATTCCCTTTTGTGGTAAAACTAGTTCTAACCATACGTAACTCCCTTATCATAAGAGGATAGGTTAAAAGATGTTTATTATTATTTATTTACCTTATTTGTATTTATATTTATATTACAATATAAGATAATAATAATAATAATATTTGTATTTATATTATTAGATATATTTATAATATATTATTTATTAATGTGCTGCACTTATAAATATCTTCCTTCGACCTCCCCTTAATCTTTTTAAAGTATATTATTTATATAATATATATAGTATAAATAAATACTTTTGTTATTAAGTACGGGAGCTCTTTTATTTTATTTTATTTCCAAGCATATAATATGGTGGGATAATGTTTGTCTTATTAGACTTTTATTTTTATATGATTTTATTTTGAATTTAACCTTTTGTTTAACCGTATTACTTTGTCTTATTCCAAATTACTTTACATTCTAACTTTAATAGGTAAGACTCTTCATAATATTTATTTTTGTATATAATAATATATCTTATTAATTACTCACATAAATATTATATTAAAATATTTATATTTATAATATATCTAGTTAATTAAAAAAAATATATATATATTTCATATATTTTATAATATTTAAATTATATTAAATTAATAATATTATTTATTAAATAATACATATTAATAATATATTTTAAATAAATATATTATATATTTAATTTATATAAGGCTAACTTATTATTTAAATAAACAATTCAATTATAAATCATTATAGGGACATGACAACCCTCCCCACTCAAGATTGCTTGTCCTCAAGCAATTATAATTAGGTATCCTAAAGTAATATTTAATAACATTATATTTTATTAGGTTTCCTTATATAAAATAAGGTTTCACTCACCAATAATATAAAATAACCTCTAGAAAATGTAACAAATTAATATAGCTAATAAACTATAGTGCTATAAATAATATAGGGGCCTAAAATAATAATTTATAAATTTGGGTTTACCCTTTTAAATTTTCAGCACTAAATTTTATAAATAATTTATTTTATAACTATATTTTATTAATTTTATGTACACCATAAATACTTTGGGTTAATTTGTTTGTTTGTTTGTTTATTTATTTTTTTAATAATAATAATATTATATTTATTTATTAACTTGACTACTATTACAATATATATATATATATATATATATATATATATATATATATATATATATATATATATATATATATATATATATATATATATATATATATATATTCAATAAACTAAATTTGCATAAAGGCATTTCTATTTATTTAATTATAAAAAATGTTTTAATGACTACTAATATTATTTTAATGCCATGATTAACCAATAGCATCAAATGAACAATCCAAACCAAATAACCAAATGTCAAACATACCTGACACAACCAAAGTGAAAACGGAGGGGCACTACATTTGCTCTATCAATCGGGCTTAATTTTTTAATATTTATAAAAAATGTTTATAACTTCATATTATTTAATAAATTTTTGATATTTATAAAACATGATTCAAAATAATTGCACAAAAAAAAATTGATTTGCTTATTATTTTTTTATGAATTTATTTATTTTTGTTTTTATATATAAATATATATTCTCTTATTAGTTCATTTTGGAGAAATATCTCGCATACTTTAAACATATTTTTTAAATATAAATATACTATTCTATATTTCCCTCTCTTTTATTTTTGTTTTTTTGGAAAAGTATAGTAAATATTATATATTTGTATGTAATCTACTATTTTATTTATAAAATTAAAATATTACTTACTATTTTATTTAATAACTATATATTTAAATGAATAATATTTACTTTGTTTTTAAATTTTGAAAAAAAAAATTAAAATAAATTATTTAGTATAGTTATTTCAAAAATATAATGCATTATTTTAGTTAGTATAATTATTTCACTAATATTATTTATTGTTGTTTCATTAAAATAACCATGTACAAAATACAATAATTTATAAAGTTATCATATACATATAAATTTGTTTTTTATTTTTTTATTCATAAAATGCTACCTTAGGGGTAGCTCCCATTATATTAAATCAAAAATAGTAATTACAATAGCCAAGAGGCATTATCATTTTGGAAGCCTATGTAGGATGAATCTCATGCCTTCAACAAACTGCCCAACCCTTTCTACTTGCTCTGGGGAGAGTGGGGGAGACATATGCCCAACAAAAAATGAGAATATGATCTCCATATTATCCTTCAACACACCCTCTCTGAAAAGAGTGATGATCTACTTCATTTCTTTGTTCCCTAATGCTATGGCTATTATGAAAACCCCTCCCCAGCTTCTATTTTTGGGGCGCTTACTGATGGAGGATACTGCGTTGAACGTAGCTTGTTGTAGGTGTGGTTGCACTAGTTTCTTTATTGCTATCTTGGTCAAGCTCTTATGGCCTTGGCCTAAAGTGAACTACACTAGGAAGCGCCTGAGTAACACTTGATCATGGATGTGGGCTTCGTACGACATTGATGGATTGATTACCTATCACAGCGCTAGTAGGGTGTCATCATTCTGCACCAAGAAAATCCTCCACAACTGAGTAAGAACGTCATTGGTGTCATAGGGATAGTTGTATCCAGGTACCTTCACGAAATCCATTGGCACTGCTAACTTTAGTTTCCCAATCTGAAGTCAAATGTTTATAATGCCTTGGAATACCATTCCAAATTTTATAAAATGAACAAACACTTTGTCCAAAGAAGTGAATGATGGCTCGCATCTTGTAACACTATCGCCAATCCTCTATGTGGGATATGTTGTCATGAAAATCCATGTTGAGCAACTAATTCATTCTGAAAGTACATCCCAAATTTGTGACTCACAATTAGTAATGCCCTACTTTGTATGTACGTAGGCATGGTTTGCTAATGCATCCACTGCCATGTTAGCCTCTCAGAAGTAGTGTACTAGGTGGTAATCTTCAATGGTGTTGAGAACATCCCAGATGGCTTCTGCAATACTCTTTAATTTCTGATTGTATGTGTTATGTTGTGAGATGGCATTGATACATATTTGGGAGTAACCTTCAATGTCCAAGTTGGTTAGGCACTTTTCTTGGCAAAGTTTGAGTCCAGCTAGGAGGGCTTGAAACTTAGCCTCATTGTTGGTCACTAGTGGTAGCTTCCTAGATAGTGCCCAAACCAACTCCTCATCTTCATTTCAAACAATACACCCCATGCCAGAAGTCCCGGGACATAAATTTTTATTAATGTTGAGCATTGTTGGTAATATATTGTACTTGTTTTATATTTTTTATGTCAGCTACATAATATTTTTTTTTAATACTTCACATCATTACACTCCATCCCTTTCTACTACTATTTGTTACACTCTCAGCTTGATTAAATATTTTGTTTCTTAATTATTTTTTAGGATACTTTATATAAATAGAACAAGGACCAAACAATCTAAGTCTTCTTATGTGCAAATTAGTTGTAAAGAAGTTGAAAATACCCTATAAGTAATAAGATAAATAAATATATTCCACTTATATAGCTTTCTAGATGACTTTTACTAAGATTTAAGTTGGGAGGGCCACTTCATAAATTAAGCAAAGAATTCAATTTATATCCCATGTGCCAATAATAACATTTGACATGTGGGAATGTGGGAAAATGGGAAATGTTTAGTTTTTTGTGGGGTTATTTATGTGGATTGTTGGTTGCAAGTTTAGAGAAAAGTTCTAGTTCAAAAATCTTCTAGTGGCTTCTCTTTTAGTGATCTTAATGGCATGATGATTTTCCAAAGCCTCTCCTCATGACCCTAACCATATAAGGGTAAGTTTCCAAATAAAATATTTATTACTATCCTGATATGTGACAAGCTAGTTTTACTTGAATTTATCAAAGCCATCTTGAGAGATTCTCGCATGGAGGATTCTAAAATTTTGTGGTCCAAGTCATCCATTTGTGAGGACTTCATAAATAAATTGGTTGTGGCGGTCCTAAATGAAACACACCAGCTTTGTCTTTTGAAACTCTTCCTCTCAAAGGGTTTCAACAACTAAATGGTTCTACTTCAAGTAGAGAAATGACTTGAAGAACCTAAAGGGTGTTGTTGAATGTTTCTATGGTGGATTTGTGTCTATCTATGAAAGAAATGAGCATTGTTTTCCACAAGTTTGAGGAGGTAAATTGGTTAAGAATATCACAGTTACTCATAATAGAGGTTTCTTTGAAGTCTAAAGCAAATTTATGATGTCATCACTCAACTCTAGTAAGTTGGTGCCTTCAAAAATTTGTCTCAAGGTATTCAACAAAGTCAAGTTCCTTGCACTTGGAACAATTTGTTCTTAAAGAGAAACTTGTTGGGGCTGATAGGGGGTTGAGCAAGTACATGTACAAGAAATGGAAGGTTGGGTATAGTTGTGGGTGATTGGTTCATTTATCAGGGTGTATGTAATTAATTGAAGAAGAAATGGTTTTTTTTTTTTTTTTTGGTCTTTTGTGTATTGGCCTCTAGAACTTCTATTTTGTAATCTTTTAATAAAATTTGTTAGTTGATATGTTGTATGAATCTATCCAATAGTTTGTTGACTTCAAAGACAAACTTATATGTACAACTAACTTATTTATATTCATAGGAGAAGGCCCTAATAGAACCCTCACTACTTCGTAAAAGATTAATTAGATTAATATAAAATGAGAATTTATTTGAGATATGATGAAAATTTTAATTTTTATTAAATATAAAATAGTTTTAATTATTTTATTTGTGTTGATTAATTTAAAAGTGAAACAATGCATGTACATGCTAAAAAAGATGAAACTCAATTTTTAAACTTGTTATCTAGCCATAGTAATAAATTAATATCAATTAAGAAAAGAAATGGCGTGACAATTTGCAGAGCGACAATATGCAGAGCAGTAAAATTCGGAGCTGGAAGGAAGCCTTGAGGAGCAAACCCAAAGGAGAGATTGGCGAAGGTTTCCTTGAAGGGAGCAGGAGCATGCTTGGTATCAAGAAAATAGGGACAGAGGGGCCGCCAGAGCAGGTCAAAATTTCCTCCATCCGGAAGAAGAACTGTGGAGAAGGCATGGTAATTGATTTCCCCAAGGAAGAATGCGCCAACAAAACAGAGGTCCCTGCCGTCCAAGACAGTGGGATCAAAGGCAATATGATAATCCTCAACAAAGAAATCCAAATGCGCACTGGAGAGGCAGGAGAAACCCTAGAGGCAGAGGTCAGCATAGAAATTTTCAGAGACAAAATCTGCAACCCAGGAACCAAATGCTTAGAAGGAGGGAAGAAAATAGAGAGGAAGAATTGACAATTGCTCTTGACGCAAATTAGATTCAGGACCAAGTCACGAAACTGGAAAATACAACACTAATAATCAAATGGCACGGAAAAGATTTAAATTGGGAAAGTCTGGAAACGTGGTGGTATGGCAAATGGGGAAAGGATCTAGAATTAAGAGGTTGGAGAATGATTTTTTTGTTGTCATTTGTCCTTCCATTGCTATTAGGGTTCAAATAGAAGAAGGGGTGTGGATTCTGGACGGTTGCAGCTTTTACATCTGTCGTTGGAAGGCTGGTTTTGATCCAACTTCGCACCGCATCGATAAAGTTCAGGATTGGTATATCATGCCCAATCTACCTCTTGAATACTGGGATCCTAGGATTTTGGAAGAAATTGGTAACAGTATGGGAATTTTCCTATGTGCTGAAGAAAGGACTAACCCAGAAGGATCTGGCACGTTTGTTAGGTTGGGCATAGAGAACAATCCAAACCAAAGAATCCTTAGAGATATCAAGATTTTGTCAGGATTAGGTATTTGGATGCAGAACTTGATCCACAACCCCCTCACCACTGACACTTTGGTCAAAATTCTAGGTTGGAAAAGTCATAATCTTTCAGGGGAAATTCGAAGCAATCTTCAAACAAGCAATCTCTTCTTCCAGTTGGTAAGGACAAAATTCTCGATGAAGAAGGCCTTCCTCCCCCTCCTAAATTGGTACTACAAGCTGAATCCAAAATAGGGGAGAGATTTGGAGATAACCAAAGCATCAAATCCTTAGATCAAAAATTGTCTCAAGTTATTGAGATGATTGCCAACCAAGTGAGTCGGGAAGATTTGGACTCCCTAATAGATGTGGGTAATGAACTAGTTGACATAGCAAATGCGGCTAAAAAAGGAGAGATCAACATTGATAATTTTGAAGGTGAAGATTGGTTAGCAGAACAAGAGTTAGAGAATGTGGGAAATGAAGCTTTTTTGGATGAAGAGGAGATTCCAAGCAAAGTCATGAATACTCCCACTCCAAAACCCTTAGAACAAGGGGTTCTTGGGCTGAGAACTAAGGAGTCAATTAAAACATCTCCAGATTGTGGTGAACACAGGGGAAAATGCAGAATCCCAATAAGGAAAAGCTAAGATGGGATGGGGAAGCTTCAGGTCAACTAAAAATTGAAACAATGTTGAAAGTAGGGAAGGGAGATCCCCTTCCTGAACAACAATGAGGATCATTACTTGGAATGTTAGGGGCTTAAACACCCCTAACAAAAGATGCCTGCTTCGGCACCATCTAAATAACCAGCAACTGGATATCTGTCTGATCCAAGAATCTAAATGAGGAGAACAAGAAAGAGCAAACCTAGGTCTGAAATTGAAGAACTAGAAAATTTGTGGAGTCAATTCGGAAGGAGCCTCAGGAGGTCTGTTAACTCTATGGAAACCTCAATCAGTATTGGTCGAAGAAGTGGCTTCAAGCAAATCCTGACAAGCTTGTAAGGTAAGGAGTCTAGCCTCGAATCTAAGCTTCCTTTTGATTAATGTTTATGGACCTAATAATTGCATCCAAAAAAGAATTTTATGGAATGAGTTGGACATAGTTTGCAAGCTCTCAGACTCTAAGGTGTGTATTATAGGAGGGGACTTCAATGCTATTTTAACAGGAGTTGATAAAAAAGGGGGAGTTGGAAGGAAACTTCAATCTCAACTTGATTTTGAAAATTTTGTGGAAAGGAACGTGCTTTGTGATATCCAGATAGGGGGTGGGCAATTCACATGGACAAATAGAAGGTTGGGTTTCTGTAACATAGCAGAGAAGCTAGATAGGTTTCTATTCAAAGGCAATCTTAGCAGTTTCCCCTTCTCTCTTGATAGTCAACTGTTACCTTTACCAGGGTCAGATCATTACCCTGTTTGTTTGGAAATAATGGGAGAAAGGGGCCCAGTAAGATGCCCTTTTAAGTTTGAAAATATGTGGTTTAAGCATAATGATTTTTTAGATCTAATCAAAGAATGGTGGAATTCAACACAGCCAATCGGATCCAAAATGTTTTGCATTGCAGCCAAGCTGAAAGTAATTAAGCAGAATCTAAAAACATGGAACAAAAACACTTTCAAAAAGATTTTTGAGGAGAAAAAGCAGTATGAATCAAAACTGAAAACCCTCTCAGAAAAGATAATCAGAGATGGAATGGATAATCAAAGTTATTTAGAAGAAAAAGCATTGATGGGAAAACTAAATGATATTCTTTCCAAGGAAGAATCATTCTGGAGACAAAAGTCCTGGGAAGTATGGCTGTCTGTTGGTGACAGAAATACTAAATACTTCCATAATGCAACGAAAGTAAGAAGAGAGGCGAACAGAATAACAAGGGTAAGAGATAAAGATGGAAGACTTCTGGAGAAAGTAGAAGAGGTGAAACAAGTTGTGGTGGTACATTTTCAGAACCTGTTAAATGATTGGGAAGGCTCCAACCTTACAGTCCAAAAAGAGCTTGTGAACTACATTCCAAAGTTGGTAACAGATGTCCAGAATGACATGCTAATCAGCAAATTCATGAAAGAAGTTAAGACTGCTCTCTTCCATCTCCACCCAGATAAGGCACCAGGTCTAGATGGCTTCCCAGCTGGCTTTTTCCAAAAATGTTGGGACATAATTAGCAAAGACATTCTGGAGGCCCTAGAGGAATCAACCTCTGGATAGATTCTAAAAGAAATCAATAATACCTTTTTAGCTTTGGTCCCAAAGAAAGAGAAGCCTGAACTTTTGGATGACTTCAGGCCCATTTCTCTCTGTAACACCTTTTACAAAATTTTAGCCAAAACAATGGCGAATAGGCTAAAAAGACTTCTCCCAGATTTGATCTCAGAAGAACAGACGGGGTTCATCTTGAATAGATCTATCCTAGATGGGGTAATAATTGCCCAGGAGGCCATTCACTCAATCCAAAGCCTGAGCAAGTAGGCAATGTTAATAAAATTAGACATTAAAAAGGCATATGATCGTGTCAACTGGCATTTTTTGTTCAAAGTGCTGGAAGGGTTCGGCTTTCATAAGACTTGGCTGAACTAGATTTTCACTTGGATTGCATGCCCGAGATACTTAGTTTTGGTGAATGACACTCCAGAAGGTTTCTTTAATGTCTCCCGGGGGCTAAGACAGGGAGACCCAATCTCCCCCTTTCTTTTTATACTAATGGCTGAAGCCTTTGGTAGATCTATCTCAAGAGCCTGGCATTTAATGAAGATTGTTGGCGTCCAAGTCACAAGCGGTGTTCCAAATATCACCCATCAGCGGTTTGCTGATGACACCATGCTATTCAGGAAAGCCCAAATCAGGGAGGCTCGATGCTTCAAGACAATTCTCCAAAAATACACAATTGCTTCAGGACAAGAGGTTAGCCAAGAAAAATTAGAGGGTTTTTTCTTCAACACAACAGATAGATTGGAAGCTCAGATTTTGAGGATCCTCGGCTTTAAGAAAGGATCTCTCCCCTGCAAATATCTAGGGATTCCATTGGACAAAAGCATTCGCCCAGGTAACACTTGGAATAGTTTGTTGGAGAAAGTCAGTAATAAGGTGGTTTCTTGGAAAAATAGTTGGCTCTCGTGGGCAGGTAGGCTCACCAAACTCAAGTCAGTTATCTCCGCCCTCCCGACTTACCTAATGTCTTGGCTCCCTCTCTCAAGTAAAGCAAGCAAAGATCTAAACAAAAAGATGAAGAACTTCTTCTGGCAAGGGTCATCTGAGCAGTTCAAGTACCCCCTAATCAAATGGAAGCAAACATGTGAATCTAAACAAAGGGATGGAACGGGGATAAAAAATCCGTTGCTCCATAATAAAGCCCTTGGAGCTAAATTGGTGTGGACAATATTCTCCAACCAAGAACTTAAATGGGTGAGAATTGTGAAGGCTAAATATTTGGATGAAGGAGTAGACAACATTTTGACTTCAAGGGAGCTACCCTCTGGGTCTAGAATTTGGAATTTCAGCCGTAGTTGCAGAAAACTCATTTCAGATCACCTTTCTTTGGAAATCAGGAGTGGGGATTTAGCTAATTTTTGGGAGGATTCTTGGCAAGGTTTACCTAAATTGGCCGATAGAGATGATTTGGCAAATGTCAAAAATATTACAAATCAGGCATGGGGAGATAAGGTAAGAAATTATTTAACTCCGTTTTTTCATAATGGCTTGCTAACAACCAAATGGAAGAGCCCACAAAATCTTGGTTTAAGTCAGGTGGAAGTGGAATTATTTGACAGAGTCCTAGTTAATAGACAGATCAGCTATAGGCAGGGCCAGGACACTCTCCGATGGATAGGAGCTCCAAACAGAGCCTATAGTGTCAAAGAAGGATATAAAAAGCTGTCGAAAAGCCATGAGGAAGCCTCTGCAATCCCAAGGGAGTTGTGTTGGAACTCTAACTGTTTACCAAAGGAAGGGGTATTCTTGTGGATAGCCTCACAAGGCCGAGCCCTAACAGCTGACAGGTTAGCTAAACTAGGAATACAGGGCCCCTCAAGATGTTGTTTGTGTAAAGAAAACTCAGAAGATGCTGATAATCTCTTTCTTAATTGTCCTTTCTCCAACCATTGTTGGAATTGGCTAATGGACAAACTTCTATGGAAATCTGCTTTGCCATTAGGATTGTTAGAATGGCTCTCAAGTTGGCCTAGTTTAAATAAAAAAGCAGTCTATCACAAACTGTGCTCAATTTGCCCCTCAATGCTAATTTGGGAGCTTTGGAAAGAGAGAAACATAAGACTCTTTTAGGACAAAGAATTGCCTCTTCTCACTTTCCTCAATAAAGTTGAAAGTAGTATAGTCAAAGTCTTCAACTCAAAATTGGGTGACTCAAAACCCTCATAGCAGTTTTTCTCAGCTTGGGATGCAAAGATAAGATAAGGATGACAGGATCTTAAATTGCTGCCTATCAGTTTGGAAGGTGGTCAACATACAACTCTCAAAAGAAAACTCTCCAAATGGTCCCCTCGGATCTCGAGTGGTTCAAATTAAATTTTGATGGGGCTTCACGAGGGAACCCTGGCAAATCAGGAGCTGGTTGCATCATTAGAAATTGGGAAGGTTAAACAATTGGTAGTTTAGCTGAGCCACTGGTAGATGGAACTAACAATGAAGCGGAGCTAGAGGCTTTAATCTTAGGCTTAAAGCTACGCCATGAACTTAAGCTTAGGAAGGTTGCCATTGAAGGAGATTCCCTATTGGTAATCAATGGGCTGCGATCGAGGAGAATGCAAAACTGGAAACTTGCCGCTAAATTGGAACTAGCTCTTGGTCTGATGGACAGGTGCGAACTGACAACAATTAACCACATCTTTAGAGAGGCCAATTCAGAAGCTGACTCTCTTTCTAATCAGGAGGCGCATGGAATAAGAGCCAAATTTTTAATCCCCACTGAGTAAGTGTCTAGGTGGTAGGGTGGTAGGGTGGGCACCCAATCCAAGAGAACTTGGATGGGTCGTAGCCATAAGCAAACATTATGGAAAATTCATTCTTCTCTGATGGGCACAGCTAATCATTTTATGTTAAGCGGCCTCTCCGACTCCGTTTGAGATGAGCATCCGTACGCTCCAAATCTAGTCAATAATCCTTCTTCCACGCCTTTTCTGCTGTCATATGAATGATGACAGAGTAGGGTTTCTGACAACAAAGTCTCTAGACTTTCTTCCTCGCCTATTTCAGTTTTAGACAGTCTCTTCGACCGGAGTTAGTAATTGTGGCAAAGACAATTGTGGTTAGAATGGCAGAGGGTTTTGGCTTCCTTGCTAAGATATCTATAGCTAGTATGGTAAACTTGGGAATGGCAACTCCAATTCAACTAGAGAGCTCCGTTCGTCAGATGGCTTTCAAGGGAGCCATCACAGACCAAAGGCTTAAGAGGGTCCTGCGGAGGCACGATGGTCTTCTACTTCCATCTGTGAAGCTCATTCTGGGGAAAGATTTCCTACTCGCAGATGAATTCTACTGGGTAGACACTCATGTCTCCTCTCAGTTTCTTGCCTCCATCTTGGATGCAGGGGTGGTGAAAAGCGCGGCGAAGGGGTTGATGACAAAGCTGTTCAAATCAGAAATTCTTGGTGGCCTTGATCTCATACTCGGAGCAGTCATTCCAGGGGTAGGCATCCCCGGTCCAAAAGACCTCTCAGCCCTGAAGGATCTGCTGGCGGTGGTGAAAGTCTTTCCCCTCATTCTGGATTTGAGGGGTCTGGCATTGATAGAGCACCAGGAGTGAGTGGTTCAGGCTTTTGGCTTCCTTCAGAAACTGCTGAGTGTGGACGAAGTCTTGGGGGATGGGGAGTGGGTTGGCGAGCTCCAAAACATGGCTAGGCAGCTCAGTTTTCTGTAACCACAGTTCACTATGAATCCTATGTTAGTCTGTCTAGTAGCCCAGGCAATATAAGTTTCAGTATATCTGTCTATGTAAAATCCTTGATGGTCTAGTAAGACATAACAACATTTTGGTAAAATATGGCTCAGTGAGGCCTTTTTTGGCTTAAGCTAAAAAGTCAGTTTTGGAGGGTCTGCAGGGAAACAACTTATAGACACCTGCTTGTTATTTTCTGCTTCTAATCAATACAAATCTATCTTTACGAATCAAAAAAAAAAATTAATATCAATTAAATAAATAATTATCATAGAGTAGTACATACAACATATAATCATACAAAATTAAATAGTATAAAATTATTACAAAAATAATTTTCTATTTATACACATGTTAAACTGAAATAAGCTATTATGTATTCAATTAAAAGAGTGATATTAGAAATAAAAAGTAAGATGGAAAGAACACACTTACAAGGTACACAACACAAGCAAAAAATTAATTTTAAGCATCACATATATTAACAAGAAATAAAGCAAAGAAAATATAACCATCTAGAAAAGAAAAAGCAATAACACATGGAAGGGAATCTATTAAGATCACATTTTATACCTCAAGTGTCTATGGGCTTGATGTCAAGAATAAGATCCCAAATCAACCTTATATTGATGAATGATCAATATTCTTCCTCTACAACCTCTTCTATAAGGTTGTTAGCTCTAGTACATGCATGCAAATGAGTTGGATTAATACATTACATAAAATAGTAGTCTTGTTTATATATCAACCAAGGAGATGTGGATTTTATGGTGGAGGAGGATCATCCACAAGGATTGCAAGACCTCAGGTGTTAACAACTATGATTATATCTTTTACCATGTATTGGAGTCCTAGGAGGACTTTGAAACACAAGTGCCTTGATTAACTGACCTTCTACTTACGATATAGGGAATGTATTAGCCCAAAAACATTAGTCAAACATAACCACATTCTTGAGTTGTGTCTAACTCTATATGAATAAAATTTAAAATTATAAAAACTTTTTTATTGAATCCAATTTTGTCATGGATGGCCATCTTTATAAACATTACTTCATTCATCTCTTTCCACAAATGAAAAATAATATATTAGATCTAACCAATTGCTTAATTTTATGTAGCTTTGAAAAAGATAGGAATAAAATCTGCAAGAAGGGAAAATATCCTTGATAATGGGTCGAATGAAAAGTTGTGGAAAGAGAATGTGTTACATCCTAGTTTTAAGCAAACTTCATCATTTTATTTCAGAAAATGCTAGTTAGAAGGAGAAATTGATATATTGATGTGAAGTTATGCTAGCCTAGAAAATGAGCTTATTTTACATTATTGAAAATGCAATGACATGTTATATGAGATATTATTACTACATTTAGTTGATTTATGAGATGGACTAACTACTTGTCATGTGAATGAGGTGAATGCAGGGAAAATGTTTTCCTCCTCCCAGAAAAGGAGGGAGAACACCATTGGGGAGAGGGAAATAGATCGCGAGAGATAAGTGATCATTGTCCCATCAAGGAACTCACACACTCACTTAGAGGTTATGTCGAATGTGGTGTTATTTTCTTAGTCTTAATGTTACGTCAAAAATGTAAAGGAGGTATTAATGTCATGATCATCTTTTGTTTGGGCTTGGTTGTTGTTCTTCTTGCATGGAGACTATATATCCTTGTGGGGTTTGAGTGGTTTCTTTGTTTTCAAAAATTATTTTCTTTGTTGCCTTGAGTCATAAACTTGTTAACCCTATCCTAGGTTTAATGATCTAAACTATGTAGTTGATGAATATCTGAACATATAGAATGGTTACAAAACATCTTTTGGTTTGTGAACCATTGTATATATTCAAATTAATTTAAGCATAGACACATGGGTTATTTTAGTGTCTTGTTTCTCTAAAGAAGGTTAAATTTCTAAAACCTTAGAGGATAAAATGTTGCGATTGCTTCCTCGATTCTAGGAGTAGAGGAGTATGGACGATAAGTCGATATTGCCTATTTGTAGGCATTCCAAGAGGAGGTTGTGGGCAGTTAGCAAGAAGTAGATTATATATTAAGAAAACCAACTCTTTCTTAGGAAAGAAAAGAAATTTAGCTAAGTGAAACACATTTCCCTCAAGGCTCTTCATTGGTGTTTATAACTACATGGAATTGGCTAAGACAATATAAATTGACTATTAGGTCTTGCATGGAAATAATTGGATCAAACTATTGGATATTTAAATTGTTTCTAATCCTAGCACACTCTAGTATGCAATGGATATAATCTTTGATAATCAAACAAAATAGTGCCTCTATAAGGGATGAAGCTTGGACTTGTGCTACACACATGAGGTAAGAGGCATGTTCAAGGCACTTTTGTGGCTTAGGTCCTATTTGGCTATGTAACAAGAATCAATCAATTTACACACAATAACTCATTCAATTAGGCCCATAAAATAATAACAATTTAGACCTTTCATTTCCAGGACTCTTTTTTTTCTATCTAGTATTCTTACAACTTGTCACTTAATCAAGTTATACTTCATGCATCTCTCAACTTACAGACCATACTTGAGTTCCTTGCATTTCTCATAGAATGCAATATACACAAAATGATAACAACATATCATATAGTATTTTCACATAGAGTACCATAACTAGGAAACATATTTTCAATTATGCACATGGATTCATATGAGGACATGAATATATTATTTAATCTTGCTGATGAATTTTCTTAACTTAGTAATATAACCATGCTCTTCAAAGAAGCATTCATTAGCAGTTAATCAAATTATGCCTAGGATCTATATTACATCAACACAATGTGTAAGTTCCCCATGTGATACTTACACTACTTTTCATTATAAGAATCTAAACATTGTCCTCCAAAAAGTTAATGATCTTTTATTACCATCTACTATACAACTCTAATGAACTTACAAGAGCCATTACTTCTCATCAACAACCATTATTCAAACATCCCATGACTTAGAATCCATTCAAATTCATCATATGTGTACATCTAAGAGTTCAACTAGATATATCACATGCACATTATTATCATAACCAAAATTACATGTCCATTATAATACATAGATATAGATATCAGTAGATTAACTTTTGGTGCCTCAATAGCTTGCTTGCAAGGGCTACACAAAGCAATCGAGTCTGTTGTTCCACTTGGACATCCTCACCTTCTATATCAAGTTCCATAAGGAAATAATTTTTTTTTTTTTTTTTTTTTTAAATGCACCTGGTAAACTTTTTAATGTGACCGGCGACGCTGGTGCGACACGCCCTCCCGCTCCACACGAATGCTTTTGCCCGGAGCAATGAACCGGTGAGGCCACAACTGGGGGACCTCATCCCCTAGGAAGAACACTTCAAACCTGCGAGCTCATTGGCCCAGCGAAGGCGTAAAGCCTTGCGAGCTCGTTGGCCCAGCGGGGGTTTGAACTCTGGTGGCCGCCACTACATCCTGAGCGACTTAACCACCGAACCATGCCATCATCGGCAAGTTCCATAAGGAAACAATTAATTTATAGATTCTAAGACAATTATTTTATCAAACTCTAAAATCGTATTATTATAACTTATCTTTAAAAGTCAATTAAATATTATATTTAAAATTTATATTTAATTAGTTCAATTAAATTTATTTAACTAAATTAATTTATGATTAATTAATTGAATGATTTATTTTCCAATACAATTGTTAAGAAAAGAAAGATGGAACAATTAGGGAGCCCTAACCTTTTCCTTGGACCTCACACAAGGGAGAACTCACTTAATATTCCTCTTTCAACCATAAAAACACAAATGTCTTTTCATATTTGAAAAAAAGTAGAATAAATTTCGCAGCACATGGCTTGGTGAAGAAAAAGTAATAATGACATATTCCGTGTGGAATTGTCGTGTCCTTTCTTAAAGGATTGGTAATCGGCGGTTTGCATAGCTTTGTATGCGATCATGTAACGGATCTAAGCCGAACACGTATTTCACAATGAGATTTAAAGTAGGATTTGTTTCGTCCAGGAACAGATTTTTTCCTGGCACCATTGACCCTAGAATTAGTTTTATGCCTCGTCAACCGTGAAACGAAGCTGTTGTGAAGTTTCCTTGACTAATGCAGCCGGGCAATTGCGGGTAGAAGAGACGGTTGCATTTTGGCACTTGCGACTGGAGGAAAAGGTGTGTTGTTATGAACGTATTTAGTTTTTTAAATGCACTTTCTTTGTGAGCTACCTATAGTTCTAGCTATTCGCGTGTGTAGACGGCTAAATTTGAAGAACATTACAAGATTTAAGAAAGATTTTATTGCTGTGGGTTTCATTCGATTGGCGAGAGTGCGAGAGCTTCTTGTAGTAGTTATGAGGTCATGAGGTTTAGTCTCCCCTGCCCACGTGGCAGCAGAGGGCGTGTCACGCCAGCGCCACCGATCACGTTAAAAAATTTTACCCGATGCAATGCAGGTTATAAGATGGGCTACCCGATTCCTATAATCTTAAAAAAGAGAGAGAGATTTTGTTGATAAATGAGTGGTTTCAATTTCTTTGGGTGAGAATTTGTGTTTTAATACTTGTTATTGGAAATATTTGGAAGTGATTTTGTATACGTTCTCTTGCTCTTACGTTTAGGCTTCGTGAGTGACTTAAATTTGTAAACATAGGTGAAATGATCATTCCAGTGTCATCTACAAGAATTGTATCTAGCTAAGGATACACAATCGCTCTCTTATGTTTCTTGCACCTCCACAATTTAAAAGTTTGTAGCCACTACATGTAGCGAATTTGTTGTTATAGATTGCAAGAGCGCTCAAACATTAATTGCTACGGATTTTTTACCCTTTCCCTTTATTTGTATAGATGTTATAGCATTAATTTTAACGTGTTATTCCAATTATTATAAGTAGATTAAGTAGGAATAAAATCTAGAGTTTAGAGAGTCACGAGTATATTTTGAATGATTCAACATCGAGATATGAGAAAGTGACTAGATTATAATTGATAGTCCTCTCTTGTTCATGTAGGATTAGACTAAGAATTGCATGACATTTTAGGACATAGTCATGTTGGTGAATGAGAATAAACATGATTGTTGGTCTATAAACCACTTGGGTTCATACTTCTAGACATGTTTAATACTCAAACACAGACTTTAAAATGAATTGAAGTTAATAAAAAGGCTAGGTCCAAGTTGTAGCAAGGACACTTACAGATTTAACATTGTCAGATGTGAGAATAGAGTTAAACATGGTGTATATACATCATTGGGATTTGACTTGAAAGACATTGGCTATGGCTGTAAAATCTTAGTTAGACTACCTAGGCTATGGCTGTAATACGTGGTATATATGCATCATTGGGTCCATTAGACACTTTAGATGTCAGTTGCTTCATAGTGTAGACACAGGGCTCTTGAAAGACAAAATTTAATATAACTCCGTGTCTGCAAGATGCCACAAGACACATTGAACAACTGATTTTAGTTTCTTAACTTACAGATGCAAGAATTAAATTAATCATGACATATTTGCTTTCTCGGGTACAAGAATGTGACATGGGATTAAATTGCAGACATGAGAGTTCAAGTGAAGTAGACATTACAAAACTTCAACCCCAAACTGCATTTATGTTGGTGGATGTGAAAGTGTCGCTCGATTGGATTCCAATAGACACCTTGGATTTGGTATTGAAACATGTTTAGTGGATGTGATTGTGTGTTTCTTTAAAATTTTGTATTTATTTACATAGGACACTTATTACAGATACCTATTGGCACGCACATTGCACAATAAATGCAATTGCTAGTTTGTATGATGCTACTAGAAGGATGTTATTAAATATCATCCACTTCAACAGTCAAAAGTCAATTTTGGCCAATAAAAATAGGACAAATATTTACCACTTTTTATTGTGGATGAGGTGTAAAATTGCTATTAACTGTGTTGACCATTGAAGTGGATAATGTTTAAGTAGAGCCGTACGAAAAGCTGGTTCTATGAAGGTTGAGCTTAAAAATTCAACGCGGGAGGGGGTTTTACATTGACTATAATGTAGCGGTTGTTTACACTTGACTACAATGCGAGATCGATGTTTTTGAAAAGCTAGTAATTCCTGCAACTCAAAATTCGCAGGATCATTGTAAGCGGTAGGCTCTACTTTTGCATCAGGATATCTTTTCTGTAAGCTATTAATTTGTTTGATCATAATAAGGTGTGCTATATCTTTGATTTACTTATATCTTCTCCCCCTTCAACTTTTCAGCTTGATTGACACAGCCTGTTAATAGCAAAATGATGAGCAATTCTTCAGCGAATACCGTTCCCAATAATGAAATTTCAAGTGCTAGTAGTCGGAAATCTTCCTCTACCACTGGCCTTTCTAGTTTGTCCCTGAATCTACTCATACGGTACATCGATAATGTTTTGTCGTCTATCCCTAACAAGGTACATCACATTTGCTTCATTCTTCTACTTTTACTTTCTGCCTTTTGCTTGTGATGGATTCAAATTTTATTCAGATGCCTATAGGGTTTGGACTGCAAAATAATTAACAGTGGAACAGAGCTCAAGGATTTAGTGCAGCCTGTTGCCTCAGATTTTTCTAAATTATTTGAAGGCATTTCAGAGGGTGCAAAAATGTTTTCGGATCAGGTAATTCGGTTCTTGATATATTTTGTTTTTCGAGAATCAAGATTTTTAGACAGTAATTTACCTTTTACGTTTTAAATGGTGGTTTTTTGGGGCTATTTGATCTAGAAAATTTTGAAGTCCCAGCTTTCTACCGAAGCACATTCAATTGCGGTTGACATGTTAAAAGGATTGGGGTTGCAGTGGGGCTTTTAGCGATAGCTAATGTTCTAGAAAGATTCGACAACATTTCTGCAAATGACAGAGAATGCATAGACATTCTCAAAGCGATGCTTAAGCTGGGTAAATATTTGAAGCAGATGAAAGATCTGAGTGTTAAACTGCACAAAGAGATTTTAGACGATATGTGTGAAGCTATTCGATTGATAGTTTCTAGTGCGATTTTGTGTTGTTCGTTTATCACATCGAATAAATTATCGAAGTAAGTGATCCACAAGGTGTTCGTTTTCATACATTCCCTGATAAACTTATCTGATCAAAAGTTACAGAGCATTGTTCTGTTGCATTGATTTGCTAAAATTCCTCATACAGTAATTAAAAAGAAAGAAATATTTCTATATTTGAATGACAGTTGTCTGGTAACGCCATAGGTTCCTTTTGACTAAGAAGATCCGTGACGAACTTTTCTATGTTCGGGGAAAAGTAAATGCTATGAAAGCCGATCTGATGGGTCATATGCAGCTTCTGATCATGAAGACACTTACCCTCATCCATGGGCAATATATTACAGGTTTGGAAATTCTATCTTTCAGGTTTAGATGTTCTTGGAAATTCTATAAATGTCAAATTAATAGAATCTTGAGTAGCGATATAATTCAGCTGTTCATTTGGCATGCCTAGGTCGAAACGAGGAGAAGAACTGGCTTGGAATAACAGAACAATACGAATCCAAGGATACACAGTGTCAGATAATAATTCTCGGATACAAACCTTTATTAATTCGATTCAATTTTATCACTCAAAAGTTTTGAATTTATATAATCAGGTGAGATGGAGCAAAGCTGTAAAACAGAGCTCGATGGAACAGAGTCAGACACTGTTTCTTCTCAGGGACAAGATAACTGTAATAAGACAAGGGCTGCCGTGCAGCTGCAGTCCCTGCCTCACTGCAAGAATTTTTTTGTGCAAACCTGTGTAAAACAATTTATTGTTTATAAGATTGTTGAATAAACAGATATCAAAATAAAAGTACTTGTTATCTTAATGAATAATATGATTTGTTAGTTAAGTAAGGTTAATATTAGGGTGCATAATATACTAGTTCTCTTCATTAGAATTTATAAATTATTAGACTGGTTTGATCAATCTATGTCAACATTTTTATTCAAATGTTTAGGGCTAGCACGATTAGACACAATAGCAGATGGAAATTGTTTATGGTTAAATAATATTGGAAGAAGTTAATTTCATAAGCCAATTTGGCTGCCAAGCAAAGAAAGTGGCAATTACTAATAGAGGGGTCATCGATGACAAATTTGTCACCCAGAAATAATGGTGAGAGAGAAAATGATAGACAACCATCACATCAGCAGAACTCACATTTAGTAGACAAGAGGAAGCATGTTACAGATGATCTATGTATAGAATTTGTGTTCACAGCTTGATGTTTCAATTTGAAGAGCTCCTCAGATAGAAGTTCCATGCCAGCATTGCAGCACCTACTGCTGGCTCCACCTGTAAAGTATCATTGGAAATTAACCAACTGGCATTAATGTCCTATTATCCATAATAGAAATGCATCGCAAGGGATTTTCTAAATATAGCAGAATTTAAATGTACTTTAAAAATAGTTAGCACCGCAGGTGGAAAAGGGCACATAAAGACCAGAAAGATTCAGCATTTGTAGATAATCTTAATTCAAGGTGCAAGTATCATTGTCCCTTGTAAATTTCCATGTCAGCTGCATAAAATCTGTTAATGTTGTTTAATGTGCCAAAGGGAGGCTTGTGAAAGCTAATACTCAAATTGGGAAATAAATATGTTTAAAGCTGAATTAATTCTAATTACAATGATAAGCCCACCTCAATCTAGGCTCACAATTGGCCCTTCATTCCATCACATTATATTCTAGAATGTTTAGAATTAAAGAGAAAGATAATAATCCAATATATACTATGTATAACTTTTTGATTTCTTATAGAACCAGCATTATTACTGTACATAAAGATAAATCGATAACAGTGTTTATTGCACCTTTTAAGCTTTCTGAATTCTTCTTGTATTTAAGTCTCTTCCTGATGTGAAGAGCTAAAATATTACTAGTCAGCTGGTGAATCAAATTAAAACAGTTCAGTTTAAGTCTAGTTGTATCCAACTTCTTTGTTTCAATCAGCCGCCATACATCTGCAGGCTCCTCAGCTCTCTGCTCAGGACTATCCTGTTTTCACGCCTGTAGGTGCTTTATTTTACTTGGATCTTAGTGCTTCTTGCATATTTTGTAATCCTCTAAAATGGTGTATGGCTGCAACTTCTAAAAGTTGTCAGGAAACTGCTTGATAAGGTGTCTATTTTATATAATAAGAGCATAAAGCCTGCATTAGCTGCATTTAGTTTTGAACCTTACATATGTGCATTGTATTAGTATCCTACACTCTGTAGTTATATATAGAGTTGTATTAGTATGTATGTGTTCAACCAAATTGCAAACATGTATAAAAGAAAATAATCTGGAAGCAATTTTGTTGATAATGTCTGGACATTGAGTGGTAGATTGAAATTGACTTTTTATCTTTTATTTTACCCTGGAATTAATTAGCATTCTTAGGGAAACCGGGATTGAGTTTTCCTAGACGTGGGTAGGACTGCTATTGACCTGGAGAAAATTACATTGTTAGTTTATAGTGTAAGCTAAAGTTATCTGGTTTCGGATGTTGGATATTCTTCTCATAATCGTGAGAGTAAGTTTCTCACTGAAGATTCCGTTTTGGTGTTTGAGTGTGCATTTGCAATTACAAATAAAAGTACACAAATTCCATGAAACAGCGAGATGTTTCATGGTTAGGCTAAAATTGATAATCACACATGAACTTTTCAGTTCATGATTCTTTTATGGTTTCCATATTTTGTCCTAAACTACTTTTTTATATCTTACAGACAAACGATGAGGAAACAGTGCATGTCTACCAGCAAATTCAATTCAACCCAAGGCGAAAGTCCTTGAACTGGGATGAAGGACAAGAAGATGAGGTTGAAAGCTATGTACAGACAAAGCAAGCCCTTTGGTTGTTGCAAGAAGACCCTCTGGGGTTTTTTAGTAGAGGACTTGTTTTTTCAACAATAGAGCAATCTCTAAGAAGAAGTTCCTCAACTCACCATGTTGCTGGTTTGCTGACTTCCTTACGAAATAGTAATCTCCAACTGTCCAGACTTAATGAAATTGATGGCGTTGACAGGAAAAGAACACCAAATGAGGTAGAGAGTAGCGTTTCCTGGAATGGATGCAAGCCTGCAGCTCTTGGTAGAGAAAATACAGCTATGGTCCCTTTAACAGAGTCCCAAGATGTGGTAGAGTTGCCTCGAAAGGACAAAGCTAGCAATAATCTATTCAAATCTTGGCTAAAACTCAAAAAACAATGCCAATGGGAAGAAATTGCAATGGACCAATGAAAAAATAGTGAGCCAATTTGAATAGTTGATCTGTAGAAAACAGATAAAAGAAAGACTTCCTTGTCCTCATCTACATAAGGTTAGTGGCTCAAAAGAAAATTTATCACCTGGGGAGCCCAGAATCTGAACGGAGATTCTGGTTTTACTGGAATCTGAACGACACCAAGATTGTCCGGTTCATATGAAGAGGAGGTAAATTTAAATGACATATAGAGGTGGCTTGAGCTAGATGTATGGAGCTGATTGTGGAATTTCAAAGCTAATCTTATAGCCTAATTTGATAACTAATCAAACTGCTATTTCCTACATCGTGTGAGCCAAGAAAACTCTCGATCATTTCCCTACCAAATTCCATCTTGAAATTAGCATTAAGTGACATTCGGCAGAGGAGAATGAACTAAAACATCTCTCAAAAGCTTACAATCGAGTTGATTTCATGCCCTTCCATTCAGAAATTTCATACAATCAACATCCTTTTGAAAAAAAACATTTTGGCTATATCTAGGTCTCATAAAAAGTTCCAAGGGATTATGTAATTAAAAAGTCAGGACTGTTTTCAAGACTAGCAAAATATGTTTGATAGTCATATGCAGGCTAGGAGAAGGGGCACAAATCAAGGCACTCTTTACTATAGTAGGTTTTTTTTTATATTGAAAAAATGCAGATTACAATGAATAAGCAGTCAAAAGACTGCAGAAAAAAAGACAAACTGAACATATTTTTTTTTTGTTGGTGGCTAATCATTAGACCCCACTCCAGAGATTTAGTAGAACCTCCTCTGTAAATGAAATTACTCACTTATAAGAAGCTCGAGTAGTTTTTTTTTTTAAGCTTTATGTTTTTACGAGGTAGAAGTAACACGCAGGCTAAAACCAGTGTATCTCTATCTAATTACTGTTATTAAGTTCACTTTGTGTTTTTTAACATATGATAAGAACGTCTCTGATATCAAGATTGAAACTTTAAAACATTGATGGATGACGTTATTTCAAAAGTTAAACACTCAATTAACTCCGGACTTTTAATCTTCATAAGATCTGCTGCAATGTTCAGGAGGGACTTGTTGACTGGATCCTAAAATTCGCCGGTTTTAACTTTTGGAGTTTTTGATCTATTCAAATTGTGTAAAATACAAGGGGAGATAATACTAAATTGACAATCTTTGTAGCCATCATTTTCTGAAGTGAGCAACATGATAATTGTATCGGCAAAGAGAGAATGAACGAATTTATCTCTCATTTTTTTGATTTTCCTCTTCTAACAAAATAGTATCTCCAACAGCTTGCTAATTCGCCAAGAGCTGTACCAGTTATAGCCTGTAGTCATTAATCGATTCAGGAAAAGAGTATTTGAAATCAAATTAGATAAGTTTAAATATTGATGTTCACAAAATGTTTAGGTAATGGTATTGTAAAAGTACAATTAAAAATAAGAACAGTGATGTTCACAAAATGTTAAAATTAGGTAATGGTATTGTAAAAGCACAATTAAAAAAAAGAACAGGAAATGCAAACCATCTAACTTTGAAAAAAATAAAAATAAAACAATGTGCACTGCAATTAAAATATACCAAAACAAATCATATAATCCTTACAACTAGAGAATGTTGCCTCTGAATAGTATAACGAATCCGGAAGAAAACAACAATCAAATGACCTGTTCTGAAGAAAAAGTATTTACTTTGTACAACAAGAGAGTGTTTCCTCTCAATAGTATATAGAAAGTCTGAATATTTGCCAAGAAGAGAGATAGGTAATGCAGGACAGTTGAGGTTATCTGGTTATGGCAGTCCAGGGCAAGATTTAGAGAAAGCAATGTGATAACAACTCTGTGACCAGCTTCATGGTTGGAAATGTGGCATAAAGCCCCAGGCCAAATGGCATTACCTGCTAGTTGGAGATGAAAATTGATAATCTTAACTTCTTGCAGAGAATTTTTTTTATTCACAAAAATTGGCAGTTGGCTCCAACCATGTAATTTTGAGTGGGGTTAGTGAGGCCACATACATTCTAAGAATAAAAATCATGGAGAAACATCAAGATGCATGTTCTCCTTGCCCATCCCATCAAGATTGACATGACTATTAGCTTAAAAGCTCATTTGATTGCATAAAGTTTCCCATTTGGAACAGTCAACACTTGTCCTTCACATATACTGCCTCCTCCAGAGATGGAAAAAAGATTGCATGAGCAATGAGTTGCAATTTTGCAATGGAAGGGCAACAAACTAGCATTGACCCATCCTTGTTTACCTCTTGAGGAGGTTGTGAAACTTGGGGTACCTAAGCTTCCTGCTATGACATGGAATAAATAGTGGCAACATGAGGACTAAGGGAAAGTAGAGAGAAACTTGAGAACTGGTTGGGAGTCGGGACCAACAAGGTTTTGCCTATGGAGGAGCCTCCAACTGGGTTAGCCATAGGCTCAAAGGCCTTGGTAGTCCAATGACTTTGCTGCTCAACTTTCTTATTGTTAATTGTTGTCCATCAATTAGAGCTATTGAAAATGGCTTTCCCATTTTCCATCACAGGTTTCAAAATTGGCCAGTTGTTTGCCATTAAAGGACAATTTTGAATCTTATTTTCAACAGATTGAAAGCGAAAGCTTTGTTTGGTAGATTGTAAAGCACGTGTTGGGACAAACATTTATCTCCTCAATGGTTTCTTTCAAATCCTGGGAAAGGTTGGCTTTGACACACCCATTTTTTATGACAGGCTGAATAGAACTTATTTTGCTCATGGCATATGAAATGACCCAAAGGCTTGTAAGGTAGGTAATAAAATCCCATAAAGGTAAAGACAAGCGAGGGAACTTGATTCACATTGGGATTTTGAGTTTGGATTTATCAAAAACCATGAAGTCCTGAGCCCAATGAACCACAGAAATGTTTGACAATGGCAAATCAATGCTCTGGGTTGGAAAACCTGGATAGAAAGAAACCCTTGGTCATATTTTGGACCATCTCTAACTTGACACCATGAGGCTTCCAAGTAGCCTGCACCTAGCTCATAAGCGTGGTTCCAGACAGGATAGGTCCAACAAAAATAAGCAGTAAGGGTATAGTGTTCAAATCATGCACAAGCTTTATCAAATATAGACAATTCTAAAACAACATAAGGTAAAGACTGTTCAGAGGGAGATTCATTCCCTTGTGGAACACCATTGGAATGAATTTGTGAGGTCTCTTGGGAGCCATGGTCATCAGCAACTCCAGCAGCAACAGCATCAACTGATGCATGCGTGATCTAGGTGGCCATTATAAATTAAAAAACACATTGGCCAAAGGGTGAAGGACATAGTCAAATCATGAACTGGTCTGCAAGGATTATTTGATTGTTATGATTTAAAACTTCTAAATATTAAGTCATCGGTGCATATAACTGTGTAGTTGTTTCTGATATCATCATTATATAAGAAAGAAAGGCCAACTAAAAGAAGACAGTAAAGTAAAAACTTCCCAACCTCGCCAAATATCTGGCTGACTTCAGGAGATGTAACAAAGTCTTCTAAACTCCCAAATACATCTCAGTTCATATAAAACCTGGCATTAGGATTCGTTAAAACTTCACCCATGTACTCTGCTACTGTAATCGGTCCTCCCCTAAACTGCAACGATATTTAACAATATAATCAACTGTTCTGCATTGAATACATAAATTAATAGCATTTGTCATGATCTTGAATGACACTCATTACCTTAGCCACGAGGGACTCCACAAGAACCTTGTGCTCCTGATCTGCCAGGCCATTGGAAAAATTAATGGTGCGCTAATTCAAAAGACATGAAAAAGAAAGGACCATTTAACATACCCACCTAGAGGATTATACAAACTAGACCGATCGATTGAGATTACTGGCTGAGAGGCGAACAGGCCTGCTGCATGTGTGCAAAATGCAGAGACAGAGACCAGGCACGTGAACTGATTTGGGGAATGCCACGTCAGAGCAATGTGCAGCCCTGGAAAAAGAGCAGAACATTGTAATAAAAAACATACCAAGTCTCATCCACAATTGAGAAAAATTTAAGATTTTAAGAAATCAAAAAAACAATGCCAATGGGCAGAAATTGCAATGGACCAATGAAAAAATTAAATTTGCTGAATTTCAACATATCAAAATTCTTTGGGAAAAAAAAATTCTTTGGGAAATTTTTGTCTACGCACGGATGTCGAGGGAAGATTAATACTCGATCTAATGTGTCATATGTTAGGTTATGATTTTCTGTAATTCCAAAGAATTTTTGTTTGGTCTTTGCATATTTTACACATTTACATTGTATTGAAGATGCTTGAACTGAGTTGGGTGTGTTTTAAAATTCGTGGAAAAGCGTTGAGCACACTTGGTCGTCCATTAAAGTCTGTGAAAGAACTCTGGACTATTTTGGATGTAAATTGATGAGACGATCCTTTAGCTTACATTGGTATCAAGGTATATGACTTTTTCAGGAGATTGTTTCTATGGATAAGCTATTTAGAAATAAATTCTGCAAGTTTTGTTTGATTGTCTTGAGTCTTGACCTAAGATTTCATATGTTAGGCTCTGATTGCCTGTAATTCAAAAGAAACTTACGTTTTATCTTGCATATTTTACACATTGTGGTATGCATAGTTTTCTGAACCGTAATGCAAACAAGATAAATGAAATTGATAATGAAATCATAGCGTAATACAGACAAGATAAATGAAATTGATAATGAAATCATAGCCCTCAGCCTGTTGTATGTACAGGGCCCCTTATGGTTTCAATTGAAATTCCGTCTGCAGTCTCTACTTTTTCTCGGTGCAAATGCCTATAGATTATAGCAGTTTCTATTGGCAGAATAATAATGAATGAAAAACCAAGATTTTATGGTAGTATAGGTAGATTTACTTAATCACACCATGGAAGCTCTCTGAAAATCTTTCACGCGATCAGAAATGTTGTTATCGAATTCTCTGTTTTGGGGGTTTTCTGCATAGCAGACGTAGTATGCACATACACAAGCCTGTGGCACCGCCACTGTAACTCTTGTCTGCATATACATGAATTCTATCAGAATTGAATGAAGAATGTTTTGCCCAATTCTGATCAAAATTTTGAATTGAATGAAAAATTTACCATGAAATAGCCGATTACGAATGATAACAAAGACACTGTAGCAGTCAAGTGTCCATGCTCGAACCATGCAAAATTTAACGCCGCCACGAGTTGACGCTGGAACACACGCGGAGGCACCAGGAAAAAAACAGCAAACCCTAGGCAGAACCAATCTAATACGCATTTGCAGCCTTTGAAATCACCTAATAAAGCAAAAGGGAATAATAATAATAACGCCAATAGGCTAAAAAAAGAGCGAACCAATGGGAAAAAAGGCTAAAGCTAATATTGCTTTCTCAATATTGATCAAAACTAAAACAACTTAGGCTTAACAGCGATTATTCCCATTGCACAAATTTCAATACGAAAATAATATGAAGGAGGGACAAAAAACTTAGAATAATTTTTATTATTGTGGTTGCACAAATACCAACTTTTTATTATTGTGGTTGCACAAATTCCAACGCCAAAATAATTCAATGCAAGTGAAAACAACAGTTACCCTGACTACTAAATGGGCGCAAACAACTGGAAATGTCACTACGTAGCTCTCTCGCGCTGGGTAAATTTCTTAGAGAAAAAAATTCAACTATATTTAGACGGCAGCCAAAAGTTTCCCCTTATCTAGAACTACAAATGTTGGTGAAGGATATGCAACCATCTCAAATTGAGTTCAAACGCAACGAATTGAAAAAGGCAACCAAAGGGTTTAGTCAAATTATAGAGGACGGGGGTTTCGGGAGTGTTTACAGCGTAAGTACCTTTCGAATTCAGATTGTCAATTCTACTCTTTGAAACAAATAGATAAAAGGTGATTACGTATAAATATATATATATTTTTAGAAGGAATTCCTATTGGTAGAAGACAACTAGCAGTTAGGGTCTCAAGCAATGAAAATTATCGAGCTCTAGAACAGTGGGGGAACCAGTTAAGATCTATAATAATATACTTTGTTCTGTTTTTTAAAGGGAATTCTGTCTGATGGAAGACGAGTGGCAGTAAAGGTCTTGGGAAAAGGTCGTCAAAGCATGCAAGAGTGGACAAACGAGCTTACTGTAACAAAGCTACATCATCCAAACATCGTAGAGCTCGTGGGATATTGCTTTGACAACATGATCCTAGTCTATGAATGTATGCAACGAAACCTGTCAAGCGCCATTTTTGGTAAGCAGCAAGTGCATTCCTTTTACTTCTCTATTTTATGTGATTGTAAGATTTAAGATAAATATTTATTTTTTTCTTACAGAAGTGTAAAAAGTAGTATTAACTATAGGACAATTGAAATAAAAAGTCCTATTAATTATAGGACCATTGAAATGGATTATATTTAAATAGAGGTTGCGGCAGAAGATGAGATGGTTATTGACTGGCCAACCAGACACAATATTATATTGGACATAATAAGGGGACTCGTCTATCTTCACGAGGGTGCAGATGTGCGTATAATGCACAGAGACATTAAACCCAATAACATTCTTCTGGATGAAAATTTGAATGCCAAGATTTGTGATTTTGGCATTGCTCGAATAATGCAACTGGGTAATGCCCAATATACCATCAAGGAGATTTCTACACATGGAGGAGTTTTTCTTAAGGATATAAATATTTTTTCAAGCCTAGAAACGGATATTGCTGGAACAAGGTAAGATCGCCTTATCATCTAGCCAAGAAACGGATATTGTCTTAACATGTTGGCAAATCTTTGGTGACGAGCAAACTTTTCATTTTGAGGAACTGATCAATGCATTTTGCTCTCCTTGTTTGGCCTTGCAGAGGTTACCTAGATCCCGAGTATATTGACACTTTTTGTGTGACTCTAAAGTCAGACATATACAGCTTTGGAATGCTGCTGTTAAATGTCGTATCTGGCAAACAAGTTATCGTAATAACAGAGGAAGAGACATATTATCTCGCGGAGCAGGTAAGAACTATACTTGTGTATATAGTCGCCACCACTAGAAACATTGTAGTCACTACTAGCCTATTTTATAGGGGTCTAGCAAACTAAGATAATGATAAATTCATGGTTTTGTGTGTGAATGCAGGCGTGGAGGTTACATAAAGAGGTTCGCCTTACTGAGCTAATCGACCCTCGGTTAAACACAGATGCTTTAATTGACTCAAGCAGCATAGTAAGGACAATCAAAATAGCTCTCTGGTGCATTCAAAGGAACTCTGAAAGTCGTCCATCAGCGTCACGAGCGTTAATGATGCTCTCCTCAGAAGAGGAGATTCCAATTTCCCCCTCACCATTTCAATCATCTTATAACCACTCCTCAAAAGATGAGATTTCCATTTGCAACTCATCATCTGGGAAATCCTCTGTTGCTGATGACCATTCCTCAGAGCAAGAGATTCCCATTCCCACCCCACCAGCTGAATCCTATGTTGTTGATGACCATTTCTTAGAAGAGAAGATTCCCATTCCTACCTTGCCTCTTGAATCCTCTAGTGCTGATGATAATTTCTCACAAGAGGAGATTCACGTACCTACCCTGCCAATTAAATCCTCTGTTGTCGATGACCATTACTCAGAAGAGGAGATTCCCATTGCCTCCCCACCAGGTAAATGGATTGTTGCTATTGACAATTCCTTAGATAAAAAAATTGAAGAATTGGATAGGAAATGGTCAGGTGCATCTCTTAAAACATTAAGAATACTGTGTGTGTTTTCACTTGTAAGCTTCATTTGCCTTTTTAGAATGTTTACAAATGTATCTCCTCTGTAATCCAGTCTTCAATGAAGCGGGCACATTGCACACAGTTATATTGCGTCTCTCGTGCATTAATTCTATGGAAGGCTTACTTCTAAGAACAAATTTTGTGTAAATTTTGACAGTTTAAAATTTATTGAGTTTTTTCTTTTTTAAATTTGGCAAATAAAAGTAAAATTTGAAAGTTTACGATTTATTAGGATTTATTAAGTGGTTTTTAAGTAAATTTTGGCTAATAAAAATAAGAAAAATATTTATTACTTTTTAGTAGTGATAATTTATTAAACTATTATTAACTATTTGACCATTGAAATGTGTAATATTTAAGTAGAATAATAAAAATAATTGTGATTATAAATATTAATACAAACTAAACTTTTTTTTTCCATTTTTATAGTCACTAATTTTAAGACAGATCCTTTTGAGTAATTAACATGAGACTAATACTTAATTTTTTGAGCAACTTGACTAGAAATTAATAAAGACTAGTCAAGGGAGATGCATGTAGTTCGAGAATAATTTTCTGATGTAGAGTAGAGCTTGAAAGTCTTGACAAGTGTCCTTTATACCACAAATGATGGGCATCCCAAGAGTACTTGGATGATGAAGCAAGGTCAACCAAGAATTAGTGGATGAGATGCTATATGGGTGGGTCCTGGTGCCATTCTTGTTGGAGATCCTATAGCTAGTCTAGTAGTGATGTAGAAACTACATAGAGTGACAAACAATCTTCAAATTTGGAGAGAGAGCATCTACAACCACATTCTTTTTCCCTTATTATAAGTGAGTTTGGTAATTGATTTTTGTTAGACTGAGGAGGAGACCTGTTGCTCCAGGAAATATTTTAGACTATGGTGATCAGTTTGAATAAAAAAATGTCTCCCAACTAATTATGTGTACCATTTTGTTTATCTCATTTAAGATGACCGTCATTTATTTCTCATAGGTGGAGCATACCAAATTACACCTAAAAAGAAGGCCTTGCTAGTGAAGGTGATGGGGTGACCTGCTTGCATGAGAACAACACCAATGCCATTTCCAAAAGCATCACTTTCAATCATAAATGTTTTGGAAAAATATGGCATGGTGAGAATAGATGTTGTACACATAGCCTCTTTGAGGACCTCAAAGGCTTGTTCTACAATAGTAGTCCATGAGAAGGCATCATTTTTCAGTAAGGAAGTTAATGAAGTGGCAATTTTGCCAATCTTTGACATTTATTTCTTATAATAGCCCATGAGACCTGAAATTCCACAAAGGCTTCTGAGTGTCTTGTGTGTGGGCCAAGTTTACATGACATGAATTTTATTGAGATCAACTTGAACACTTGCTGAAGAGACAATATGTCCAAGGTACTCCATTTCATTTTGACCAAAGGAACACTTGGAATGCTTACCACATAACTGATTATTTGCAAGAATTTGTAATGCTAAGTCAAGGTGTTGCAAATATTCCACCCAAGTTTTGTTATAGATCAAAATTTCTATTTTTTTTAAAGATAATGCGCCTGGTAAACTTTTTAACGTGACTGGCGACGCTGGTGCGACACGCCCTCTAGCTCCACGCAAATGCTTTTGCCTGGAGCAATGAACTGGTGAGGCCACAACTGGGGGACCTCATCCCCTAGGAAGAACACTTCAAACCCGCGAGCTCATTGGCCCAGCGAAGGCGTAAAGCCTTGCGAGCTCGTTGGCCCAGCGGGGGTTTGAACTCTGGTGGCCACCACTACATCCTGAGTGACTTAACCATCGAACCATGCCATCATCGGCCTATAGATCAAAATTTCATCAAAGATTAATAATACAAATTTCTGGAGGAAGGTATAAAAGAGTTTATTCATCAACCCTTGAAAGGTGGATAGGGCATTAGTTAGACTAGATAGCATGACCAAATATTCATAGTGGCCATCATGATTGTGGAAGGCTATCTTTTGATTATCTACTTTATTGAGATGAATATGATGATAGACAAAGCAAAGATTCAATTTGGAGAATAGCTAGGCATCACGGAGCTCATCAAGTAAGTCATCACTCACTGGAATGTGAGATTTTTCCTTGATGGTGAGTTTGTTCAATTCATGAAAGTCAACGAAAAGATGCCAAGACCCATATTTTGTGAAGTAGTAGAATAGGTGAAGAGTATGGGCTAGTGCTAGGATAAATGGTCCCTACCTTAAGGAGTTCCTATAACAAATTTTCAATTTTAATATTTCAAAGGAATAGATACCTATAAGGGAAAATGTTAGGAGGTGCACTTAACAAAGGATTTGAATGTGATGGTCTTTCATACATTGAGGTGGTAATTGAGTAGGATCGATAAACACTAGATCATGCTTATCCAAAACCTATTGCAAATCTTTAGGAGTGCTAGAATCAACATGAGGGATGAACTGAATGTAGCAAAGCTAAGCAATGATCCCATGGGATTTTTTCTTAAGTAGCTTCTTCGTTCAATGGGAGATGATAAGATCGGTAGAATTGAAGAAAACCCTTCAAAGTGTACTTCTACACATTATAAAAGAAATGCATCCAAAGGTCAAAAAAATCCCACAAGACTGGGCCACTTGGGTATGTAGCCATTAATCCCCAAGAAATACAACACAATCACCTAAGGGTAAGACAAACATATATAAGTGGAAGTTATAGTCCCCAACAACAATCCAAACATTTTGACATTTCCTTTTGCAAGGAAAAGTTCCCCCATTAGAAATCATAACTTTCAAGATGGAGTATAGGTACACAAAGTAATTAGCCTATTTGGCAAGACATTAATCAATGAAGTTATGCATACTACCAAATTCAATGAGAATAGTGAGGGGAATCTTCTTGAAATAACCTTTGAATTTCATATTTTGAGGAGTGGTGATCCTTGTTAGGGCATGTACAAAAAAATTTGGATGGTTGTCAATAGGGGAGGAATCGGTGCTAAGTAGTTCTTCTTCTTCTTGGGTTTCAGGAGTAGCTTCTCATTCTTCAACATCTAGTAGTGACTCAACATTGAGGAGATATAGCTTCTATTGTACACATTTGTGGCCCCTTGTAAAATTTTCATTGCATTTGTAGCAAAGTCCTTTTTCATTGTGAACTTGAATTTCAACCTTGATGAGGCATTTAATGGGAGTGGTATTTGAAGTTTGTGGTAGAAGAGGATGTGGTGATGTAGTATTCTTGAAGGGAGTTGAAATGGAAAAATAATATTGAGCCATGATCATATCCTCTATAAATTTTTCCATTTGAACCAAAAGCTTCCATTAAGTCCTTTGGCTTGAATACTTTAACCTTATAGTGGTTTGGATTCATAAAGCCACTGATGAAGTAGCTTGTGAAAAAAGATTCAAACCTTGAGTATGATTAGCAAGGTGCTCAAATTCAGTGTGATATTCCTGAACTGTGCTAATTTGGTGGAGCTTGGTAAGAGCACTAGTAAAATCTTCATAAGCACTAGGGCCAAATTGAACCAACAATTGGTTAACAAAATTTCCCAATTGGGTTCATAATTAAACTTGAGATACTATTGATACCAATGGACAACTTCTTTCTCCAAATGGAATGATGTAATATAAACTCTATTCACCAAATAAGTATTATGCAAATTGAATACAATTCATCTCAATAAAGAAATCTTATATTGGATTTGTGTTTTCAAATCTAGGGAAGTCTAATTTTGGGCCATGAACCACAAATTAGAAGGAATTTGCACTCATATATGGTTGCTTGATATTGAGCCAACTATTGAGAGTTGTATTATGGGCATTAAGAGCATGCATTAGTTGTGTCAATTCAAAGATTTGAGTATCCAATTCTACAAATTTTTGGTCATGTCATGGGTGCCAAAGTGAGTGGACACCACCATTAGGAGGGTTGGGTGCCAAAAAAAAGTTTCTAGAAATATGTCTCAAAATGATTAGCATAACAATACATTTCTAATAGGACAATTTGTTAGAAATAGAAAAAATGAAAATAATTTTACTTTCTTTAGAATTTTTTGTTTTGTTTTAGATTTTGTCTTTTTTTAAATTCTTGGTCTCCTTGGGGAAAATTTTCAAATGGTTTTCCCATATGCTATCCAAATCAAAATATAACACCTAACTTCTAATTGTTCAAACCCCAAAACGTGCACTTTTGTTGTTGCTAAAAGACAAAATACATTTCTTTTCTACTTTGTTGTTTCTACAACCCAAAAACTACTTTTGACATCATTGTTTCTAAAAAAAAAAAATATTGCTTCGGTACTTTGCTATTCCCTCTATTGCTTCTAGAAACACAAAAAATACTCCTGCTATTATTCATTCCTAAAAAAATGCTAGTTTTTGCAACCAACAATCATTGGCGGTGGTTGTTTTGACCTTCCAAATATTTCAATATGGATAGGGAAAAGCAAGAAAAATAATGGTCTCTACAGAGAGTATCTAGTCTATGAGCCCTAAATATATAGATCCTTGCAGATCTAGTATGACATGAATAACTTTCTAGGGCTAACCACTTACTAGTGCATCATATGTGACAAATGACCAATGGCTTCCTATTGTTAGGCTTAAAAAAATCGTAAGGGGCCTTCCAATATACCGAAGGGTATGTGGACACACAAGATTGTTTATAGAGTCTTTTTGTTGACATGGCTTTGGAGGGAAACCCCTCTACCCTTCACTAGAACCTAAATGGGGAATCCATCTTAACCCAGAATGACAACTCTTCTATGCTTATTTTAAAACCCCCAGTACAAAGTTTCTAGCCTAAAAGAATAAAAACATCAAGTTTAAAAAAATAAAATTTTGGGAATATTTCAATGTTTTTATTGCTATAACCACTTTTTGGTCACCAAAATCCTAACACAGCAAGGTGAGAGCATACAGTGGATAGTTGTACAGACCTAATACTAGATGTGAAGAACCATCCTACAGAAATTAACAAAAAGGCATGAAATACCCAAATAATTAGTGGAATGAAATTCAAAGAATATTATATTATATTAAATTTGATAGAATCTTGTTATAGAATATGGCTGGCCTCTTTGAAGGGGCCACCTCCTTTGAGTAGTGTTTAATTACAATTTAATTCATCAATCCGAAACAATAGCATAATCCTTATATTTATACTATTTTTAGCAAAGCTAACTACTATTTCCCAAACATATGAGATTATTCAAAATACCTCAAAGATGTCTTACAAAGCATATGCATCTAAAACCTTTATTACAATAATAAAATAGTATAAAAGAGTGAGGACTAAGTAATCGTAACACCTTCAACATGAATAGTTTTACTGATAACTTCCATTCTTTTGGGATATCAACATGAATAGTTTTACTGAGAACTTTCATTCTTTTGGGATATCAGTAAAAGAAATTTCCTACAAGATTGACAGAATCTAAGAATACAGCAATGCATTGATCAGATCCACTGGTATTTACTAGTGATTATTATTTCTTATCTTCCTAAACATTGGCCAACTCATGAGACCAACATCCAATTTTGCCAATTCACATGGCTGATACAGCAATGGGATTCCCCACTTCGTGAATTCCATCATTCCAAGTGTAGGACCCAAAGACATATTCTTGGTTAAGTGGTTTCTTAAGGGTGAATTGAACTATAAATGTATGTTTCTCTCCTGATGTTTGGAAAGAAAGTTTCTTAGGATGGATGTTTACAGATACGCCTGGTGGTTCATCCACAGAGACAGTGTACTCACTCTTTGCACCCACATTAGTGACAGTCCTAGTGATGTTTTCTGTGTCAGTGAGGTTTGCAATGGAAATAGATGGGTAATTCAGATCATTAGATTTTGGAGTACTTTCTGGGCATTGAAAAGTAGTGTTTAGTGCATTGTTGGCATTGATTCCACTGCTGCAGAGAAAGATGAGGTAGTCGTCTATTGTGGCATCATAAATAAGGCCTGGGTCCGATGCCTGGTTCGGATTCAATTGGCCTGACCCATAGTTGAAGGGTGTAGCTGGAATTCCAGATTCATCTGTCATTTGATTGCCCTCGTTGTTGGTAACAACAGCTGCAGGAAATAGGATGCCCCATTGTTAGTTGTGATATGGTTTTCATTGCTGCAACAGTCCTTTCAAAATTTAGTAAAGAATATAATAGGTTTACCTGTGGTCATGATGGCAGATTTGATAGCAGCAGGGCTCCAATCTGGGTGGATTGCTTTTAACAGAGCTGTTATTCCTGCTACATGTGGGCAGGACATAGATGTCCCAGAGATAATATTGTATTTTACACGACGATCATCTGCCAAAAGCTTTGAAGGAGAGGCTGCTTGGCTCCAAGCTGCTAGTATGTTAAGACCAGGTGCTGTAATATCTGGCTGCAACCAATAATACCACTTATTATGATTCTATTTTTCAAAAGTGTACTATATGGGAAGTGAACATTTGAAAAAAGATGCACATAGGTAGACAAGACTATAAGCAGATTAATTTAGGGCAGATTAAATTAGGACAAGCGTTTTTATCTAAATTTTGTTGTGTGTTTTACCTTGAGGATATTTGGGTTGAGCAAATTAGGGCCCCTGGATGAGAAGGCAGTCATGAAAGGAGCAGGCTTGGTTCGCAGTACAGTCTTTGCTGGAACAATCTGTGCGAGAGGCTTTGAAGTAGAATTGATGTATGCAAGTATGTTTATTGTTTCATTAGAATTCACTGCAGTCCCTGGCAAAACATAAGCATCCACTGAGATTCCTGCTCCATTTGCTAGAAGATCGCCAAGAATAACTGCAGCTCCACCAGCCCTCTTTACCTCTAGAACTTTCCCAGCACGGGTACCATTTCCTTTCAGGCAGAACACTATTTTCTCCTTCACCTTCTCAGGGTCTAGAGACCCTGGAAGGCATTGCCTACAGTTCAAAAGAAGAAAAGTATTCTATCATATTTAGTAAAAATGATTGTATAAATCATTTGGAAAAGTTGGTATGATGATTCATGCATCTTCTGTTATTATAATTGACTTGAACAGGGGTACATGATTAAGATACATACCAAGCAGATTTATTTGCTTTGTCGACAGTAGAAAGAACAGCATCACCAGCAAAGACCAATGAATAAAATTTATCCTTTAGTTTGTATGGAGTCACAGTTTGGCCCTGCACAAATGAATGGGTTTTAGTGTTTTTAAACATTCAATGGAATTCAGTGGCCTAAGCGCTGTAAACACTATTTACTCTTTAATTTGCTCCCAACTTATGATTAAGTTTATAAGTTAGCTTCATAACCCTGTAAAGAAAGGGTGTGAGATTTTACAGCCGACCTAAATCTTTTTGTTTTGAACAGATCAAAAAATTTCAAATCAGAGATAATTGCAAGGACAACTAAAACTGGTTTATGGGATTGAAAAAGTACAATAAGAAAAATGTAAGCCAGATTTCTACTAAACTCACGCACTTTTAATTTTGTGCCCTCACCCAGTACCACTGGTGAGGGAAAACTACGATCCACACTACTGGCAGCCACGGTAATAATCCATGGAGCAACGTTTGATGTTGACAACAAGTATCATAGGGAAATTTTAAATGATATGCCTGTCTTGTCTTACCTTTAATTTTGTTTCTTGAATCCTTGACTTCATTAATATAGTTAAATCAAAAGAATTTCATATCATCTTGTTTATTTATTTGTTTAGGTCTCAAAAATCTTGTTGAAAAAGCAAGCCGAAGAGCCCATATCCGACTAAGGTGGCAACTAGGTAAGCATCAACTCTGTATACAATGTGGGACTGAAACAGCCTTGGCAATTTGTGCATCAATTGGCTAATGGGTCAGGGACAATTGGCTGATGGGTCCGGGGTTCCATTCTAGATGAAAAGAAAAAAATTATATCTAGTGAAAAACTTTACTACTTACTGTATTAATAAAATATCTTAGTACTTGAACTCAGAAGTTAATTAAGTATTCATTTTTAAATAATTTGAATTAATATTTTTCTGAAATATGCTGGTAAAAATAAGAATATAATATAATACATTAGATATTAAAATTTGATATAATTATGACGCACAGTGTTGTTGTAATTAAATTTATAATTATAAACATTTTTTGTGTCTTTTTCTTGGAATCTTGAATTGATCCATTGTTGATCAATGCTATCATAGGCTTTGTAATTAAATTTATAATTATAAAAAATTTTTGTGTAATTTTCTTGGAAACCTGAATCGATCCATTGTTGATCAATGCTATCATAGGCTTTGTAATTAAATTTATAATTATAAACAATTTTTGTGTCATTTTCTTGGAAACCTGAATCGATCCATTGTTGATCAATGCTATCATAGGCTTTGTAATTAAATTTATAATTATAAACAATTTTTTTGTCATTTTCTTGGAAACCTGAATCGATCCATTGTTGATCAATGCTATCATAGGCTTTGATGCTTCTGGTTGGTAATGGATCTGTGGTATGGGTGATTGAATTTAGAGGTCAATGTGGCTACATACTGTTGGGCTAAGGATCCCACTCTAATGGTTCTCAAGATTGAAATTATTTTGTTCAAGTTGTTGAAATAATTGAGAAGTTACAGTGAAAACAGATGATTCAAATTCGTTCTGGTTTTGTATTTTCCTATGTATGAAACGCTTTTGTATATTTTCACAAAAGATAGATAAAAAGCTATTTACCATCTTATTTTTTAAGAAGGAAAGATGTTATAGCCATTCTTCAAAGGCTTTTCAATCTTCCATCATTAAAAATGCTTTAGCCAATTTTGTAAACATCCTTCAAACATTTTGTTTTGTTAAATGATCAGAGCGCTAATGGGTCAGGCGTTTGATTCTGTATGAATGCCAAAATCAGAAATTTTTGATTCATTATGAGGCGGCTCAGAGGACCAGTTTACTTTTGCAATGTTAAAACGTTAAAGAAAAGAAGAAGAGAATTTGCTTACAGTGTCATTTATTTGGCCATTGTTTTCTATAATTGGATAGACAATTCACAGAAAGTAAGCAAGGACGAAGACCGTATCTAAAAAGGAGGCCCCATAAGTGTTATGCGTGTCACTTTCGTAAGTATTTAAGAAGACGGACAACCTAAAATTTTCTATGATCGGAATATTGAACAAAAACGGGGGATCGAACACCAGAAAAAGATGCTCCGACAAAGGTTCTCCTACCAATAGCCTATTGACTAATTAAGGCCTTGATCTCTAATTAGTTTTCATAGTGTATTTACCTTTTTTTTAAAATACGTGTACTATTTTTTTAATGTAATTTTTGATCCACACATCTAAATTTGAAAAAAATTATATTTTGACATTGTACATTTCATTCTACACACATTAAAGAAAATGTCCATTTTTTTATTAGTTTTTTTCAAAATTAGTGAGGGGAGCATGTTCAATTTTCTATTTTTTAAAGATGTGTTTACTTTGAAAATTAGTCCAAAAATAATATATTCATAAAAAATAATTGCAATTGTTTTTGCAAATATAGTGTGATGTTAGTTAACTTTCTACCAAAGGGATTTACAAAATACTTTTAAAAAGTCAACAATTTATTGAGAGCACATCTAATGCTACGTTATATTTTTCTAACAAAAATAGAACCACTTTGTGTGCTCCCCCTATTGTATCTTTTTAATCTTCACCATTCAATAGAAAATAGTAGTTTAGAAACTAGATTATAAGCACTACTATTTTTTTTCTGAATACATCATGAGATTTTAAACATAGGTATCTTGAATTGTGTGATGTCTCGATATTAAGGCATTGTTTAAATTAAATATTTAAACATCAAGATAAATAATGTAATTGCTTTCTTGAAATATGATGTTTGTAGTATCCCTTCTATAGTCAACTTGAATGATAGAGAAACGTATATATAATATTATCAATATATATTATTATAATTAATATAATATTATAAATATATATAAAACAAATATTTACAAGTATATAAGTGACTCATCATGTAGAGCGATTAAGAATAAGGAAGACCGGTGATAAAGTCCGAGTCATAGAAAGGGATATGGTTAATAAGGTAAGACAAATCATAGAACAAAAAACATTCTGCCTACAACATCATCTATGGAAGAACAATGAATCTCAGCATCAATCAATCTCATCTTTTATCCTCATCAAATTATACCAGTCATTTGTTCACAAAACTCACAGTATGTTTAGACCAACCAGCAAGCAATTACTAAGGAGCATACACTTCCATATATACAACATGTAAGAGTATAAATGAGCATCGATAGTGAAAGGAAAAATAAGAAAATATACAAGTCAAGGGTTGATCAAGGTAAACTGTAGATCCAAACAGGTTTGTATTAGATTAGTATACATCACCATCCATAGATTATAGTTAGCATAATATACTTATGATAATTATTTTTGATCATAAATAGATAGATGTGTATTTTCATGTTAGTAGCATTAGTATCATATTACTAGTTTTCATAGTTAACATGGATCCATTTCATATGAGCATTTATAGATACTTGAATTCATAAATGAACCATGTAATTGGTAATTTCTATGTATAGTTAACTATTCATAAGTGCGAGATCTACCATATAACAATAATAAACAATTGTGTAAGAATGAGGATGTCATATGACGACATGCCAAATTGAAACATAAATAACTCTATTCATGCATTATGATGACAAATAGTATAATAGAATTCTATCTATAATACAAGGGAATATTGCATAAATATCATATCTCCGTAGGCCCTATTACTTATCCAATGAGGAATCATGGGTATTGTAGGGAAAGGCGGAGTAATTCCATCCCCCCTGTATAGACCCCAATGGCTGGGATATAGTTCCCAAGCTGGGTCCAGAGATCGTATTGATCCCAATTGCTGGGATATAGTTCCCAAGATGGATCTGAGACTCTATGTATAGACCCCAAGGGATAGGGACTTAGTTTTTTGAAGCTAGGTCGGAGATGGTTTTAGTGCGCCCTAGTCATGTAAATCCTAATTCCTTGATGAAGAATAGGAGGGTCTAAGATATGGATCTTGAAAAATATTTAATATTCACCCTAATGTACTTATGTAATATATTATAGATTGGTCATCAATAGTGAATGACAAGAACGAAATGAATAATCCTTTGATAAGAATGAAATATTTATATTACCTTTGATCTTATTAGATATTATCACTAATGTCTCTTTGAGAATCACTTTTGAATGCAAATTCAAGTTTAAGTGTTTCTTCTAGAAAGGGGACATTACAAGTGGTATCAGAGCATCTTTCCTACGATCCTGTGAATGATAGTTGACTTATATACAATTGAGTGTATACTCTGTGACTTTGTATTCAAGTGTATACTCTATGACTTAATTTGTATACTACATGACTGTGTATTTGAGTGTATACTCTATGACTTTGTATTTGTATTCAAATGTATACTCTATGACTTTGTATTCAAGTGTATACTACATGATTGTGTATTTGATTGTATACTCTATGACTTTGTATTTGTATTCAAATGTATACTCTATGACTTTGTATCTATATTCGAGTGTATACTCTATGACTTTGTATTGAAGTGTATACTTCATGACTATCTATTTGAGTGGATACTTTGTGACTTTGTATTTGTATTCAAGTGTATACTCTATGATTTTGTATTCAAGTGTAAACTTCATGACTATCTATTTGAGTGTATACTCTATGGCTTTGTATTTATATTTGAGTGTATACTCTATGACTTTGTTTCCAAGTCTATACTCCATGACATTGTGTATTCAATTGTATACTTTATGACTTCATGTATGCGTGTATTCGAGTGTATACTCCATGACATTGTGTAGTCAATTGTATACTTTATGACTTCATGTGTACGTGTATTCGAGTGTATACTCCATGACTGTTACATCCCAATTTCTGACTTGCTATATTTTTACTTTTTACTTAGGCATAAGTAAATTTATTGAGATGTTATAGACTTATGACAGGATATGACAGGGAATTATATTAAATATCATTTAGGAAATCATGGAAATGATTATGTTATTGTCGATTCAATAATTGTATTATAAGATTTGATTTACTAATTGAATTTATCGAATAATGATGCACTGATCTCTTAGTGTTTGATGACAAGTGAAATAGGATTACAAGTTATCGACTCTCAGAGAAGAGAGAGAGTATCTTTCGAGAAGAGAGAGATAGACCTTGGAATACGAGTGGTCAATTTGCCAAACGAGTCTAGTGTTAAACGATAATGTGAACGAATGAGTCGTATGAAGTAAGTCTTGTCTTGCTAGTCTACTTTTGAATCTAATCGACAAGTAGTCGATATCCTGATTATCATTTAGTCAAGTTGACGGTGAGTTGACATAGTCGTTTGCGAAGTAAACAACGTCATTGACGTAGAACGGTTGTGTTATTCTTCTTGTGTCACTTGAGGTTTTTCTGTCGCTTCTTAACGTCAAGACATTCTCATCAAGTTCGATGACGCGAATATTGTCACTAGATTGTGATGGGGAGGTAAACTTGACCCATTCACATCATCAGAAATCCTTAGTGATCTAAATGGGACAAATAGAGGAGATTTTAACAACTTCAGGTAGAGGGTTTTCACAGCTATGTGATAACTAAATGAAATCTTGAGTCTTGCTCTGCGTTGAGTCCAATCCGTCGCGATTGTCGTAAAACGCTTTGAGCATATGTTGTAATCTCTTTTCCTTGAGAAGTTCGACAGATGTCGAATTAGAAACAAAGGCGTGTTATAAATTGTTTTGTCGTAATATAGAGGAATTTGTTAAATTACGTAAGTTATATTTTAGTAGTCGTGAGGTATCTATTTATTCTTGTTTGTTGACAGAATCGATTTGAAGTTCTAAAAGGGAATCTTTTAAGCCATTAGGAGGTAGTAACTGCCCACACTTTCTTCATATGTAATTCATGGCTTTAATTGTTTTGAAGCCCATGATTTGAGGGTAATTGTTTAAACCAACTCTGAGTGGATGAGAGTGGATAGGATTGAATCAAAGTCATGTTTTAAATGATTTAGTTGTGTCCGTTATAGCATGAAGTGGTGCTTCTAAAATGGCAAACACCTCTCAACTCATTAGAGGATCTTTGTGCTATTAATGGCACATTGCTCGCTACCTGCTAGGACGTTATTACTATTTTGGGTAGAAGTTTTTATAACTCAAGTGATTTCTATTGATCAAGTAGCCGTGTTTATGAGGGTGTCAGCTAGCATTATGAGTTCTTCACCACCTTTGAACAGTGGTTGTAAACATAAAACAATAGAAATTCCATTTCCATCAACATTTAAACAGCTACCTATCCTCGTACCAATCCATCAAACCTGTCATCATCTTAATACCACTGCAAGTATACTAAGAAAAAGATTTATATTGTGTTTTAAACCACGTTTTCCCTTCTCTTGATGAGAGTGATCCTCATTCTTTCAACAGTTGTAAACTTTGCAACTTAAGTGGGATTTGTTGCAACTTATTGAGTCGTGGAACTATTTTGCATCCCGTAAAGGTTTCCATTTTAATAGGCATGGTCGGATTTTTGGGATCTATCATTCCTTCACTGAGGGGAGGCTTGATAAGGGGTTTTTCTAACTGTTTGAGGAGAGACCAAAGACAGTGAAGCTTTTAGGAAAGTTTATACCCGATACGTGGGCAGGAACGACCCTAAAAAGGGGGAGTCGTGGAGAATGTTTTGGAAGAAGGAGAATAACTAATTTGAATAGAGGTTGTTGTTAAGGAGTGAGTAGTTTTTATTGACCACGTACTCCTTTATTTGGGGGGTCCATCAAATAAACCTTCGCAGTCTATTATGCGGGAGACAATAGTGGCATGTGAGAGACGGATAACTATTTTAGGAGTGGCATCCCTCCTTAACCCGTGGGAGAGCATTTCGATGCGGGGAGGAGAATCGTTGGAACTGGACGACTGGTTCTTGATTATAGCGAACTCTATTTGATGGTGATGATAGTATTGTCACAAGGGGGAAAATAGCGTGAGTACCAATGAAAGTATGACCTTGAGATCCTAGAAATTAGAGTGTTCTTAATTCTACAAAGAATTTATAGCAGTTATCTTAGTTTAGCTAGTATCGAGTCATTTTTCTTGACTAGCCTTAAGTCGATACAAGGCATAGAGCTTTGGCAGGCAGCATGAGCAGAAAAGAAGAAGGAGACTTCTTTCATGGATGCACTTATTTTATCAAAGGAATCTAACAGGTTCTTACCTTTCATAAAGTCTTCAATCATTTTTAGAGATGCACGTATATTATGCTTTTATTGTTATCTTTTGAGTTGAAAACTCTGTAGAGAAATGATATTCAAATATGCATGACTGGTTAATAAGTGTAAAACAGTAGCATTAGTGATGCTGTGTCGTCAAGTGTTTGTATAGTTACCTAAACCTATGCTCAACAGAATTTAGTGCATGTGTTATTGTCCAAACCGTTTAAATAATCTCATGCTCCTATCATGCCATAGGTTTCAGTGTGAAACACTCATAAACTTTACTCTGTAAACATTTTCTATGCATGTATTTATGATTCTTTATACCATAGGATTTTGTATTAAATAGTAGCTTATGACAATTTAGAATTTGCATGTCTTGGAATACTATCAAAATAGTAATCTCAGGATTATTCAGAATACTTCAATTCTGAATGATAGGTAATATTTTTAAGATTATACCTTGCTTTTTAAGGATACATAGAATGAGATGATTTCCCTACATCATGTTTAGATAAAAGCACTTGAATATTATTGCTTCGACTTAGCTTATTTGTAAAAGAGAGAGAAACTCAGACATTGAAATCTTGTGGATGTTTAAACTTTGAATTTGACCCTTTAGCTTTAATTAACTGAAGTATACTCATATATTATATCCTAGTCAAGGGTTATGAGATTTAGACGACCTCGTAGTTGGAATATTACTCGAGGTTAATCTCTTGCTTCGATATTCTTACTTTCTAAGAATAAGTTTGTTTGTTATTCCATTGTCATGGAAAAGGGAAGACAAACACCCAAGATTGACCCACTGGGGTAAAGTTATTTAATGTACCCTTATGAATACATCTCACCTTAGTTATTTCTATAAGGATTGACAATGAAGGTGTGAGTACCTTAGTTATGAATGGTTACTAATCGACAATGTTTTACCTTAGGTAGGGAAAACTATCTATTGGGCTACCTTTTGACTTGAAACATAAGTCGGAAGCTTTGGGTTTTGCAAGTATGCAAGAGATACTATTATTGGATAAACAAACATAAGTTATCATGCCTGTAGGTCAGAATTTTTCTCTTAGTTATTACTTATTGAAAGTAAGGAATCTCAAATGATTGCAAGGGTGCAAGGGATACCTAAGAATGGGTAAATATTTCATAAGGATTATGGAGTGACGACAGTATCGGGTGAGCCCACTTAAATCATAAAGACTAGGCTTGAGTTAGTCAAAACCCTTTAGTTAAACCCTAACTTAACCTAGAGATGGTTTTTACTATATTAAGGCATTGAGATCAATATTTAGATCATGATTGAAGGGTCTTGTGCCTTGACTATGTGTAATGAGTCTTACTTGCAAGAAGGGAAATTAGTTTCCAAGACTATATTGCTTAACCTAGGCAAGGTTATCATCTTAGTCGTAATTAGACTATCTATATTTATTATGAGACAATAAGTCATGGACCTCGGGTATTGCAAGGATGCAATGAGAGTCCTCATCAAGAAAGAAAGTTGAACGGGTCTATGGATTATAGACAGTGTAAGAAAACATGTATGGGTCAGGAAGACTCAATTGTTCAAATGTCATAACCTCTTAAGTTAAACATAGATGACCAAGTCGAACTATAGGAATATGATAGTATCCAAGTTGAGTTGGAGTGGGTGAACAGTACGACATCGTTCTTTGCGAACGTCAATGTATATTGTAAACTATGGCCATAGTAATGCATATGTCTCTGCATGCATTGTCGGTTCACTGTATCTAGATTGCACATCCTATCGGGAATCATACTTAGCTAGAGGGTATCTAGGGTTGTATGATAGATAGAGTTGTGTAAGATACAACACTATGTACTCAGAAAGGCAAATTACCACTGGTCACCTTGGTCTATACTTCTCGTGAAGGGTAGGGCCACTTCCAGTTAGGAAGGAGTGCGGGAGACCGACGGTCTGTGGTTGGAGGTAAATCACTTGAAAGATACTCTCTCTCTCTAGTAGAAGACATGCCGAGGCTTGCAATAAAGATGTCAGATTTCTGGATGCAGTATATTTCTGAGACTTGTGTTTCTTGAGACTAAGTAAAACATTATCTGATTCAGGTATTTATAATAGATTTATTTTTGTAAACATTGTACTTGAGAAAGACAATATGGTTTATTGAATTTGTAATGAGATATCTTGTAATTGTAGTTACTCGACTATATGTTGAATAAAAGAAAAATTTTATCTATCTCATTTTTTTTACCTTGTAAATTTACTTTATGGTGAAATTTTTGGTTTTAACTATGTTTTTAGAACGTGGATGTTACATATGGTATCAGAGCTATCGGGTTTGACACTAGGGCTTATGAGTCCACTGTACTAACCTATAGTCAACATTTTGCGGTTAGCTAATGTTCAGATTTTCTTGTGCCAGAATGACATGGAGAAGAACAAAGAAAATAGATAGGAAGTCTGTTCCCCAGCATTTGCCTAGATTAGTGGTTAAGAAGAAACCTATCGAGGAGGTTGTACTTAAAGAGCATGTTGTTTACTTTGAAGGTGCATGGTTGGAGGATTCAGAGACTTTTGCTGATGCGCTTAAGAGTATTTGGCTAGAAAGAAAACAACGTTTTGAACTGGCCAAGAATCCTACTATTTCTACTGGTGTAGTAAAACCTAGTGAACTGTAGCCAGTACAACATGTCACTTGAACGTTGAGGTGATGATTCTGTTTTAGGAAAAAGGTGTTGGAGTACTTGTGTGTACATCCACTCTCTATGTTTGTTAAACTAGAAGATTGTAAAATGACAGTGACATATAGTTTTGTCGTATCAACTATATAAATAAGGATGTGGTTACTCCTAAACACTTTATAATAAAGATGACAATGTTTTATACCAATCTTTGGATTATTATGAGATAAATATGTTTGATGTTTTGAGTCGCTTAAGATTCAGAAAAACTGTTAGATAACTTAATTATCTGGCATGAGGAAAATGAGAGCATGTTTTTTTTTTTTTTTCTAGAACCAAACCTGGGTGAAAGTCTAAAAGAGAATAAACCACTAGTTAATCTCTTGATCAAATTGGAGCAATCCTAACCATGTTTAGAATTAAGGAGATACCTAGTATTTTGGAAAAGAAAACCTTTCCGCCAAAGTTGATGGAACAGTGATTGAATCAACTGAAAATTTTATTCCTCTTAGAAATCTGGGATGAGTTACCTAGAAAAGTACCTTATCTTATGACAACTTTAGGATTAATGGAATCAAAAGTGCTTATAAGAATTATTGGCTAAAAGATTTGATTAGATCTAGTATGTTACCGTGGGGTGCACTAGGTATTGTTTTTGCCAAGGAGGACATAACTCTACAATGTGTATTTCGTATCATTTGCTCATTAAAACCATGAGAAGGAGCAAATATCTTTCACCACATATTGGTGATCTCCTTGAATAGATATGTAGAACATAAGTGATTGATTATCAATCAGTATGTCATCAATCAAGACTAAAGGATGAGGGTATCCTTGAAACAACTTTTGGACAAGAATGGGCACTGTGAGTTAGCAGTGTTGTCCTTTGAACATACAAATGCCTTGTCGTATTCATGAATCTCATGAGCAGTGTGTCTAGAGATTGTTCAGATAGATTTGTTCTAGTCTTCTAGAAGATGTACTTATTTATTTTAAGCATGAAGGAGAACATTAATCCTTATGTGCAAGTGATTCTATAATGACTAAGAAAAATTACAACAGCACCAATGCTATGAATTCCTGTTTTGAAGGACAGTTTGAGGGAAGATTGATGCCTCAGGAGATGGTTTAAGGGGTGTACCTTTACATGATGAGTACATTTAGAAAGCCCTTGTGGTAAAATTTAAAAGATTCAAGGTATGAAAGGTTTTTCATTTTAAGTCTCACAGACTATTGAGTTTTGGAGAAAGAATGTGTGTTTCTAATTCTTCTGAAATAAGAAAACTGGTGTGGAAAGAAGTTCATATTCCACCATACCCAGGACATCTAGGGTTAACCAAGTACTAATAGATATAAAATCTCTTTAATTCTTAAAAGGAATAAAGAATGATGTTGCGAGATTGGTAGCATATTGTCTAGAGTGCCCGAAAGAAAGAGTAGAACATCAATTCCTGTAGGATTGATGTACCCGCATGACATACCAGAATGGAAATGGCAAGTTGTTTGCATGGATATTGTACGAAGTCTTTCTATGTCTAGGAAAAGACACGATACCATTTTGAGATGATAAACTCTCGTAAGTAGCACAATATATACTAGGGGATTGGACTGATGGAGCATTAGTGTTAGCACACATTTTGTGCAAGATGTGTTTAGACTACTTGGTTTCCTGAGAAGGATATCTTAGATAGACATACGCATGTAATGTCAAGGTATTGACAAACTTGTCCTCCATGTTAAGGACTGAAATTTAAAAAGAGTATAATCTATTATCTTGTAAACAGATGGTTAAACTAAGGAAGTTAACCATGTTTTAGAAGATTTGCCCCAAACATGTTGCATGGATTAGCAATACGAGTAGGGAGACTACTTATCACGTTAAATCTTTGACAATACCTAACTTTTTCTATTAAGATGGCTTGAATTGAAATATTGGACAGAAAGATACCAAACTCCTATAAGCTGGGTAAGCTAGAAGGTAGGATTAGCATTAGTCTGAAAATGTTATTAGAAATGAATGAAAAGATTTAACTAATCAGGAAAGATCAGAGGAAAGGGATAATGAATAGAAAAGCAACGTTAATGATTAAGCATACACCAAGACAATTCTCGGTTAGAGAAGGAAAATTCTTTAAGGGTTAAACCCCTGAAAATGTTTCCTAAAGAATGGAATGTATTCTAAACCAGTCCCTAAGCATAAAGGACCCTTCTAAACTTTAAGGTTAGAAATTTTATTGATATCTAGAATCAATCTATTATCAATTATTGCCAGGAGGCAACATGCTTTTTGTGATTTATATATGACGAATATATTCATGTAATATATAAATGTTATAATCTATGAATGATTTAAAAGTACAAGAACCTAGGAAAGGTTATGATCAAGCTTCTGAAATACTAGAAGATCATAAGCAATGCTTGTGTAACATAAAGGTTATGAAGTGTGAGGTCGAGTGGGACCAGTATGCATAGAGTAGTTTTGCATGGGGGGAGAAATTACCATGAATTCTAGTAGAAATTTCCTCATTTACTTTATGCTGATAGCAATTAAACAATGAATATGCTTTTAAGTTGCATTTTGATGCTTTTTATCATCGAGGACGATGAATCTTTAGGGGAAGGATATGTTACATCCCAATTTCTGACTTGCTATACTTTTACTTTTTACTTTTTACTTAGGCATAAGTAAATTTGTTGAGATGTTATAGACTTATGATAGGATATGACAGGGAATTATATTGAATATCATTTAGGAAATCATGGAAATGATTATGTTATTGTCGATTCAATAATTGTATTATAAGATTTGATTTACTAATTGAATTTATCGAATAATGATGCACTGATCTCTTATTGTTTGATGACAAGTGAAACAAGATTACAAGTTATCGACTCTCAGAGAAGAGAGAGAGTATCTTTCGAGAAGAGAGAGATAGACCTTGGAATATGAGTGGTCAATTTGCCAAACGAGTCTAATGTTAAATGATAATGTGAACGAATGAGTCATATGAGGTAAGTCTTGTCTTGCTAGTTTACTTTTGAATCTAATCGACAGGTAGTCGATATCCTGATTATCATTTAGTCGAGTCGATGGTGAGTCAACATAGTCATTTGCAAAGTAAACAACGTCATTGACGTAGAACGGTTGTGTTATTCTTCTTGTGTCATTTGAGGTTTTTCTGTCGCTTCTTAATGTCAAGACGTTCTCATCAAGTTCAATGACACGAATATTGTCGCCAGATTGTGATGGGGAGGTAAACTCGACTGATTCACATCATCAGAAATCCTTAGTGATCTATATGGGACAAATAGAGGAGATTTTAACAACTTCAGGTAGAGGGTTTTCACAACTATGTGATAACTAAACGAAATCTTGAGTCTTGCTCTGCATTGAGTCCAATCCGTCGTGATTGTCATAAAACGCTTTGAGCATATGTTGTAATCTCTTTTCCTTGCGAAGTTCAACGGACGTCGAATTAGAACCAAAGGCGTGTTATAACTTGTTTTGTCGTAATATACAGGAATTTGCTAAATTACATAAGTTATATTTTAGTAATCGTGAGGTATCTATTTATTCTTGTTTGTTGAGGAATCGATTTGAAGTTCTAAAAGGGAATCTTTTAAGCCATTAGGAGGTAGTAACTACCCACACTTTCTTCATATGTAATTCATGCCTTTAATTGTTTTGAAGCCCATGATTTGAGGGTAATTGTTTAAACCAACTCTGAGTGGATGAGAGTGGATAGGATTGAATCAAAGTCATGTTTTAAATGATTTAGTTGTGTCCATTATAGCATGAAGTGGTGCTTCTAAAATGGTGAACACCTCTCAACTCATTAGAGGATCTTTGTGCTATTAATGGTACATTGCTCGCTGCCTGCTAGGATGTTATTACTATTTTGGGTAGTAGTTTTTATAACTCAAGTGATTGCTATTGATCAAGTAGCCGTGTTTATGAGGGTGTCGGCCACCATTATGAGTTCTTCACCACCTTTGAATGGTGGTTGTAAACATAAAATAATAGAAATTCTGTTTCCATCAACATTTAAATAGCTACCTATCCTCGCACCAATCCATCAAACCTGTCATCATCTTAATACCACTGCAAGTATATTAAGAAAAAGATTTATATTGTGTTTTAAACCACGTTTTCCCTTCTCTTGATGAGAGCAATCCTCATTCTTTCGACAGTTGTAAACTTTGCAACTTAAGTGGGATTTGTTGCAACTTATCGAGTCGTGGAATTATTTTGCATGCCGTAAAGGTTTCCATTTTAATAGGCATGGTCGGATTTTTGGGGAGCCATCATTCCTTCACCGAGGTGAGGCTTGATAAGGGGTTTTTCTAACTGTTTGAGGAGAGACCGAAGACAGTGAAGTTTTTAGGAAAGTTTATACCTAATACATGGGCAGGAATGACCCTCAAAAGGGGGAGTCATGGAGAATGTTTCGGAAGAAGGAGAATAACTAATTTGAATAGAGGTTGTTGTTAAGGAGTGAGTAGTTTTTATTGACCATGTACTCCTTTATTCGGGGGGTCCATCAAATAAACCTTCACAGTCTATTATGCGGGAGACAATAGCGGCATGTGAGAGACGGATAACTATTTTAGGAGTGGCATCCCTCCTTAACCCGTGGGAGAGCATTTCGATGCTGGGAGGAGAATCGTTGGAACTGGATGACTGGTTCTCGATTATAGCGAACTCTATTTGATGGTGATGATAGTATTGTCACAAGGGGGAAAATAGCGTGAGTACCAATGAAAGTACGGCCTTGAGATCCTAGAAATTAGAGTGTTCTTAATTCTACGAAGAATTTATAGCAGTTATCTTAGTTTAGCTAGTATCGAGTCATTTTTCTTGACTAGCCTTAAGTCGATACAAGGCATAGAGCTTTGGCAGGCGGCATGAGCAGAAAAGAAGAAGGAGACTTCTTTCATGGATGCACTTATTTTATCAAAGGAATCTAACAGGTTCTTACCTTTCATAAAGTCTTCAATCATTTTTAGAGATGCACATATATTAAGCTTTTATTGTTATCTTTTGAGTTGAAAACTCTATAGAGAAATGATATTCAAATATGCATGACTGGTTAATAAGTGTAAAACAGTAGCATTGGTGATGCTGTGTCGTCAAGTGTTTGTATAGTTACCTAAACCTATGCTCAACAGAATTTAGTGCATGTGTTATTGTCCAAACCGTTCATATAATCTCATACTCCTATCATGCCATAGGTTTCAGTGTGAAACACTCATAAAGTTTACTCTGTAAACATTTTCTATGTATGTATTTATGATTCTTTATACCATAGGTTTTTGTATTAAATAGCAGCTTATGACAATTTAGAATTTGCATGTCTTGGAATACTATCAAAATAGTAATCTCTGGATTATTTAGAATACTTCAATTCTGAATGATAGGTAATACTTTTAAGATTATACCTTGCTTTTTAAGGATACATAGAATGAGATGATTTCCCTACGTCATGTTTAGATAAAAGCACTTGAATATTATTGCTTCGACTTAGCTTATTTGTAAAAGAGAGAGAAACTCAGACATTGAAATCTTGTGGATAGAAAATGAAATCTAGTCCATCATCTTTTTGGATTTCAAACTAAACTTAGGCAAAGTTTAAACTTTGAATTTGACCCTTTAGCTTTATTGAACTAAAGTATACTCATATATTATATCCTAGTCAAGGGTTATGAGATTTAAATGACCTCGTAGTTGGAATATTACTAGAGGTTAATCTCTTGCTTCGATATTCTTACTTTCTAAGAATAAGTTTGTTTGTTATTCCATTGTCATGGAAAAGGGAAGACAAACACCCAAGATTGACCCAATGGGGTAAAGTTATTTAATGTACCCTTATGAATACATCTCACCTTAGTTATTTCTATAAGGATTGACAATGAAGGTGTGAGTACCTTACTTATGAATGGTTACTAATCGACAATGTTTTACCTTAGGTAGGGAAAACTATCTATTGGGCTACCTTTTGACTTGAAACATAAGTCGCAAGCTTTTGGTTTTGCAGGTATGCAAGAGATACTATTATTGGATAAACAAACATAAATTATTATACCTGTAGGTCACAATTTTTCTCTTAGTTATTACTTATTGAAAGTAAGGAATCTCAAATGATTGCAAGGATGCAAGGGATACCTAAGAATGGGTAAACATTTCATAAGGATTATGGAGTGACGACAGTATCTAGTGAGCCCACTTAACTCATAAAGACTAGGCTTGAGTTAGTCAAAACTCTTTAGTTAGACCCTAACTTAACCTAGAGATGGTTGTTACTATATTAAGGCATTGAGATCATTATTTAGATCGTGATTGAAGGGTCTTGTGCCTTGACTATGTGTAATGAGTCTTACTTGCAAGAAGGGAAATTAGTTTCCAAGACTATATTGCTTAACCTAGGTAAGGTTATCATCTTAGTCGTAATTAGACTATCTATATTTATTATGAGACAATAAGTCATGGACCTTGGGTATTGCAAGGATGCAATGAGAGTCCTCATCAAGAAAGAAAGTTGAACGGGTCTATGGATTATAGACAGTGTAAGAAAACATGTATGGGTCAGGAAGACTCAATTGTTCAAATGTCATAACCTCTTAAGTTAAACATAGATGACCAAGTTGAACTGTAGGAATATGATAGTATCCAAGTCGAGTTGGAGTGGGTGAATAGTACGACATCGTTCTTTGCGAATGTCAATGTATATTGAAAACTATGGCCATAGTAATGCATATGTCTCTGCATGCATTGTCGGTTCACTGTATCTAGATTGCACATCCTATCGGGAATCATACTTAGCTAGAGGGTATCTAGGGTTGTATGATAGATAGAGTTGTGTAAGATACAACACTATGTACTCGGAAAGGAAAATTACCACTGGTCACCTTGGTCTATACTTCTTGTGAAGGGTAGGGCCACTTCCATTTAGGAAGGAGTGCGGGAGAGCGATGGTCTGTGGTTGGAGGTAAATCACTGGAAAGATACTCTCTCTCTCTCTTGCAGAAGACATGCCGAGGCTTGCGATAAAGATGTCAGATTTTCGGATGCAGTATATTTCTGAGACTTGTGTTTCTTGAGACTAAGTAAAACATTATCTGATTCAGGTATTTATAATAGATTTATTTTTGTAAACATTGTATTTGAGAAAGACAATATGGTTTATTGAATTTGTAACGAGATATCTTGTAATTGTAGTTACTCGACTATATGTTGAATAAAAGAAAAATTTTATCTATCTCATTTTTTTACCTTGTAAATTTACTTTATGGTGAAATTTTTGGTTTAAACTATGTTTTTAGAACGTGGATGTTATAATGACATTATGTATTCAATTTTATACTTTATGACTTTATATGTGTATACTCCATGACTTTGTGTATTCAATTGTATACTTTATGACTTCGTGTATTAGAGTGTATACTCCATGACTTTGTATGTTCAAGTGTATATTGTACATGACTTATGTGTGTTCAAATTCATACTCCATGACTTATGTATGTTCAAGTGCACACTTCATGACTTACTTGTATTCATGTGTATACTTCATATTCATGTATTTCGTGTGCATACCTTGTGACTTGTATTCATGTGTATATGTTGCAAAGTACATATCTTCATGTGAACACTTTATGATTCATGTGTACACTTGGTGACTTTGTGTATTCATCATTTGTGGCTTACATGTATTAAGGCAACTTACGTGTATATATATTTTGACTCCATATATTCACAAGTGTGCTTCATGACTTATGTGTATTTATGCATGCTTCATAAATTACGTGTAATCACGTTTATGGTTTATGCTTCTTGTGTATACTTTATACATTACTGGTATTCAAGTGAATACTTGGTGACTTACATGTATTCATACGTATCTTTGTAACTTACTTGTATTTAGGTGTATACCTTGCGACTTGCATGCATTCATGCATATACTTTGTGACTTATGTGAGTATACTTTGTGATTGGCATATACCTCATGACTTACGTGTATTCAAGTGTATACTCCGCATTCATGTGTATACTTCATGACTTATATGCTCTATGGATTATGTGTGTTCACATGTATACCTCATGACTTGCATGTATTCATGTGTATACTCTAGGATTTATGTATATTCATGTGTATGTCTCGTGACTTATGGGACTCCTATGCATACTTCATGTATTTACGTGTGTGCTTCACATTTCATGTCTTATGTATACTCATACGAATACTTCATATACTTCATGCTTCATGTACTATATGTATTCATGCGTATACTTTGTGTATTCACAAGTATTGTACTTCATGCTTTGTGCCCTATGTATGTACTTTGTGAATTAGGCTTTATGTGTTACGTATGTGTATTGCATATTACATGCTTTGTGTATCAAGCATAAGCTATATGTTTTATGTATTATGTGCATATATTTGTGTATTACATACTATGTTCATGCATTACGTGTATTTATGCTTTGTGTTTTACATGTATACTTCATATATCACATGTACGATTCATGCTTCACATATATTTGTGTGTATATACTTCACATATTCCATAAATACTTCATGCATCGCTTGTACTTATGTGTATGATTCATGCCTCACATGTATTTAGGGGTATACTTCATGTCTTACATATCACGTATGCATCGTGTATTACAAGTTTAAACAAGAGAGACTTGTCTCGAACATCACTAGTTACCAATTCTCATTGTCGAGAGATATTGGGAAATACAAATACACGAAAAATAATGGAAGGACAAATTACCTCATACTTTGGAGAATGCTAATGCTGACATTTGGATTGGGACAAGAATACTAACAACAATTCTTGAAGAGATCAAGTTAGGATCTTGATGGTTTTTAGAAGTATTCTAATTATGATTGCTTGAGGACAAGCAATCTTGGTGGGGCAGACTGTGATGTTCCAATATTAAGGCATGTTTTAAATTAAATATTTAAACATCATGATAAATAATGTAATTGCTTTCTTGAAATATGATGTTTGTAGTAGCCCTTCTATAGTCAATTTGAATGATAGAGAAATGTATATAATATTATAAACATATAATATTTAATAAATATTATTATAATTAATATAATATTATAAATATATGTAAAAAAAATATTTACAAGTATATAAGTGACTCATCATGTAGAGCGGTTATGAATAAGGAAGACTGGTCATAAAGTCCGAGTCATAGAAAGGGATATGGTTAATAAGGTAAGACAAATCATAGAACAAAAAGCATTCTTCCTACAACATCATCCATGGAAGAACAATGAATCTCAACATCAATCAATCTCATCTTTTATCCTCATTGAATTATACCAGTCATTTATTCACAGCAGTCATAGTATGTTTAGACCAGCCAGCAAGCAATTACTAAGGAACAATTATACACTTCCATATATACATCATGTAAGAGTATAAACGAGCATCGATAGTGAAAAGAAAAACAAGAAAATATACAAATCAAGGGCTGATCAAGGTAAACTGCAGATCCAAATAGGTTTGTATTAGATTAGTATACATCACCATCCATAGATTATAGTTAGCATAATATGCTTATGATAATTATTTTTGTTCATAATTAGATAGATGTGTATTTTCATGTTATTAGCATTAGTATCATATTACTAGTTTTCATAGTTAACATGGATCCATTTCATATGAGTGTTTATAGATACTTGAATTCATAAATGAACCATGTAATTGGTAATTGTTATGTATAGTTAACTATTTATAAGTGCGAGATTTGTCCTATAACAATAATAAACAATTGTGTAAGAATGAGGATGTCATATGACGAAATTCCGAATTGAGACATAAATAACTCTATTCATGCATTATGATGATAAATGGTATAATAGAATTCCATCTATAGTACAAGGGAATATTGCATAAAGATCATATATATGTAGCCCCTATTACTTCATCCAATGAGGAACATGGGTATTGTAGGGAAACACAGAGTAATTCCATCCCTTGTATAGACCCCAATGGCTAGGATATAGTTCCCAAGCTAGGTCCAGAGATCGCGTATCGATCCCAATGGCTGGGATATAGTTCCCAAGATGGATCTGAGACTCCATGTATAGACCCCAAGGGCTAGGGACTTAGTTTTCCGAAGTTGGGTCGGAGATGGTTTCAGCACACCCTAGTCATGTAAATCCTAATTCCTTGATGAAGAATAGGAGGGGAAGATATGGATCTATGTTTAATATTCACCCTAATGTACTTATGAAATATATTATAGACTGGTCATCAATAGTGAATGACAAGAAGGAAATGAATAATCCTTTGACAAGAATGAAATATTTATATTATCTTTGATCTTATTAGATATTATCACTGAAGTTTATTGATCTCTAATGTTACTAATGTCTCTCTGAGAATCAATTTTAAATGCAGATTCAAGTTTAAGTGTTTCTTCTAGAAAGGAGACATTACAAATTGTTCATCAAAATTTAGTTTTTGTTAATTTCAAGATAAAAGTGGCCACTTTTGACGCCCTTTTCTGTCCCCATTTCCATGCACTTATCAACTAGCTCAATTTCCTTGTTGACAACATCCTCACAAATTAAATGATGATGTACTTCAATATTGTCTTTGTGAGCATGGAACACTAGATTCAATACATAGTTGTGGGATCAGGTTGGGGTGTCAAAGATCATCAAAATGTTGTTTGATCAATATTGCTTCACATGTTGTTGCAACAACTACCTTATACTCTCCTTTAGTGGATGATAATGCACAATTAGGTTACTTCTTACTACTCCATGAAACAATGGTAGATTCAGGATTGAAGTAACAACCAAAGGTTTATAGAGTTTATGGAACATTCTCAATCTAAATCTAGAAAACTAGTAAGTTTGAAATCTTCACTCTTAAAACATTCTAATTTCAAGTTATGTGTTCATTGAAGATATCTTAGAAATTTCTTTGTATCTTTTAATTTTAGAACCATGTGAGAGTTTCTTCAATTGTGTACTTCATTTGAGAGGAATATTTTTTTAGGCATTTTCCAGACTTGAACTCCAAGAAGGTAATGAGCAATTCAAAACTATACATTTCAAAATTAGTCTTCATATCTTCTTTCATTTCATAATAAGTGATTGATCATTCCTAGTGATAAGTGTAAATCATCAATGTACAACATAATGAGGAGTAACTTGTGATCATAAATATTAATGTGCAAATTTGGATCGACATCAAATTTATGAAATCTTCTCTAAAGAAAGTACAATCAATTTTTGAATTCCAAGCTCATGGAGCCTTTTTTAAAACATATAGTTCCTTTTTAATTGAAAATACCATAAATTTCCTTTTCTTTTTCAATAATACTAGGAGGTTGTGTCACATATACTTCTTCTATCAAATCTCCATTGAGGAAGGCACCTTTCACCTCTGGATTTGGTAGATTTTCCAACTATGCTAGGAAGAAAGTGTTATCAACATTCTCACTATGATAATCTTAATTATGAGAGAAAGTGTTTCCTCATATTCAACACCTTTAATTGGTTTATAGGCTTTATCTATCAATCTTTCTTTGTTCTTGTTAATTGAGCCATCATATTTGAACTTGGATTTGAACACCCATTTACAATCAACAACTTCTTTACCAATAGGTAAAGGCACCAACTCTCATGCCTAGTATTGACAATTGAATCCATCTCCTAATTTATAGCACTTTTCCACTTTTCTTCTTTTATTGCTTCCTTTAAAGTTCTTCAGGTAACTAGCATTTAGAACAAATGTGATGAATACATAACTGATTATATAACTTCTTGTAATCTAATGATCTTTCTCCTTGCTCTTTCTAAAAGGTTTATAGGAAAATTATATTGTGGAGTAGAAAACAATCTTGAATTTGGCTTTTCAATGCCTTCTCAATTCTATTGAATAAATAATACTTTTTGGTTTTGGCTCAAGCTTTCTAAGTGGAAAGAATGGTGTATTTTTTTTGTCTTCCTCTTCTAATAAATCAATATGATGAACACTTGGAAGGTGACACTCTAGCTCAAGAATGAAATCTCTAGAGATGTGAATTTTGTTTGACTTGGCATCATACCATCTTTAGGCTTTTCTATCTAGTCATCATATCTAACAAGGATGAATTTTTTAGTCTTATCATTTAACTTGAACCTTCTCTTCTCTTTTGGATTGTGTCTATAGGAGATTCTTCCAAATATTCTAAAATTCCTAACTAATGGTTTCCTTCTTGACCATGCTTATTCTAGAGGGATTCTTTTCAAGATTTTAGTCAAACTTTGATTGATCAAATAAGTCACTATATTAACTACTTCACCCCATTATTTATTTTCAAGATTATGAGCCTTGAGCATTTATTTAAATTTTATTTCTTGAAGTGACTTATTTTTTCTTTCATATACTCCATTTTGTTGTGGAGTATGTGGAGTTGAGTGTTGCCTCTTGATTCCTATTTGTTAGTAAAAATGATGAATTTGTTTGAGGTATACTACCCCTATTATTTGATCTCAACATTTTAATTTTTTATCACATTCATTGTTGACTTGGTGTACAAACTTCTTGAAAACATCAAATACACTAGACTTGTTCTTGATAAAGTAAACCCCTATCTTTTGAGTGAAGTCATCGATGAATTCCATCAAATACAAATAATTACCTATGGAAACTATCTTCATCAGCTCAAAAAGAACTTAGAATGAACCAACTCAAACTTCTTGGAGTCTCTCTAGGATTTTCTAAATTCAAATATTTCTCTATGTTGTTTCCCCACAACAAAATCTTCAAAAAAACACTTCTTTGTAGTGATGGGTGGAAGACCATATATTATATTCTAATTGAAGATTTCCTTTAGTGAGTCATTGTTAATATGGCCAAGTTTTTCATGCCATGACTAATTCCTTGAAGAAACAATTAAACTAAGGATTTAGAGGAGTTTTCGCTCAAATAAAATAGTCCTCATTTCATATATCCATCACATACCAATTTTACCTTATTTTCAAACACTTTATAATTTACCTATTAATAAACATGTATTGATAATGTTTTTTTAAATAAATAAAAGGTTTATAATTAAATATATCTCTAAATGACAATATGTATGTACCTAAAAAATGCTTAAAATTTGTGTTAAAATTAATTTATATTTCCAAAACATATCTAATTTATAAAAAATATTTTTTTTGGTTGACCTTAATGATGTTGTGATATGAAAACTCCCCTCCAACAATCAAATAATTTATAAAATAGCTTCCAATCAATTTTCTAAAGTAAAATGAATCATGAATTGGTCTAGTTTACTTTAGTGGATGGTCTCCATTTTGTCAAATTATGGTATGTTGTACATTTATAGCTAGAGGAGGATGGATTTCCATGGAGAGATCTTTGGGACAAACATCTCTTATCCAAAGTCAATATTTTCTTCTTGCACTAGTTTTCCAAAACAAGATTCTTACAATGGACTATATTATGAAGCATGTTTACCAATTCCTTGAATAGATGAGCTCTTTGTGAGTCTGAGGATGAGCTAACCCTCCACTTATTCCCGAGTTTCCCTTTCTCCTTTAAACTGCTGATGTTTTTCTCTCTTTATTAAATTTGACTTGGGTTAAGCTAGACCCTTTTTTTGATTTAATTATTCAATGGTGTTCTCCTTTATTGTCTTCACCTTTGAGGTGTCTTTGGGGGCTCTTAGAGTGGGGGTCAAAATTATTGGTGCTATTAAAGATAATTTATTCTCCTTTCTTAAAAATGAACCTCTTAGGGCTCCACCATTGGAAGAGTTCACTAACCATAAATGGGGGCTTTCATTTTCCCATAGAGATTATTTTCCTAGGGCTCCTTTTGTTTGTAGCTAGGTGAAGGGGTCTATGTCTCCCTCTATTTAGTTTAAAATAATTTTTGATGGAGCCTCTAAGGGTAATCCTAGTAGAGTGGGGGTGGAGGGATGATTAGAGATAGCAATTGGGTTTCAATGGCTTCTTCATGGGATTTCTTGATAGAGAAACAAATTATTACATGGAAGCTAGGGCTACTCTTTTGGGTATTCAAGTGGTGCTAGAGATTAACAGTAGCCTCCTCACTAGTGAAGGTGACTCACTCAATATAATTATGTGCTTAACTTGTGTCTCTTCATCCATTTGGACCATTAAGAATGGTATTATTGATACCTAAAACCTCTTACAAAACTTTGTTCACACCAAAATTTAGCATATCTATCTCAAGGGTAATTGTTGTGTCAACATGTTTTCTAATTGGGGGGTTGCAAGCAAAGGGTTTACCAAAAGGGATCATCCCTCTAACATCCCTAGTGTTGCCCACATTACTAAGTTTGAAGGCTAATTAGTTACAAAAAATTTGTAACAATATGTGGAGATAGGAAATTATGGTTCAATGATTGTTCTCATGTAAGGCAAACATGAATTTTTGATGTGTTGGGGTGGTAAGTACCAAGAATTTCATTCTAAGATTGATCTTACTAAACTTCTAGAGATTTCTTAGCTAGAATGTGATCAACAAAGTGTATGAGGTCTCATCCTCCCTCCCATATGATGCTAAGATTTATTTTCATATCTTGTTAGTTTATAAAATTTGGGTTTTCTCTCGTTGTAGTTTATCCATTACCACTTCCCCTTGGTTTGAAAGAAGGATAGATGACTTCTAGTTTGAAGATACCATAATGGGGGTGACTAGCTTAGATTGGAACCATCATCTTGTGTGACTCTTGAAAATAATGTCATATTGTGGAACATATTAAAGAGGGGCAACCTCACTTGTTATATTGAACAAATCAAATGCAATGATCTTGGGATGGCATTTAATTTTTCCAAAGATGGAAGGATTGAATTGTTACTTTTAAGGGGTGTAATTATTGAAGTTTTAGAAGATAGTGCAGCCATGGTGATCAAGATACCTATGGAAGGGATCAAAATATTTTTGGGTCTTATGGAAAGAATTATCAATGACAAAAAAGTTAAATAAAGGAATTATTAGACCTACAACATGATTTATCCAAGGAAAATAAGGTAATTTAGGATTTCTTCAAATCCCTCTCTCAAGATACTACTAATCTCAAGGAGATTATGTCAAGCTTGGATTCTAGGATTGGTAGGATGGAGTTGATGTTATAGGAGGTGCAATAGGTTCAGGTGGATGCTAGTTTAAATGATTGAGGGACCATTATTAGTTTCAAGGAGGACCATGTTAATTTGAAGAAGAGGTTGAGTTCTATTCCATAGGATGGGTCAAGCAAACATACAAGGGGCGTAAATATAAAGTAGGCTGACAACATGGAGGACATTAATGAGGGATCCCTTGCTCTGAAGATGAAAGCATTGGAAGTTGATTGAGAGGTTGCTAAGAGTTTGAACATTCTTGTTGATCAATGAACCAAGGTTTCTATACTATATTTTTTCTCTAGCTTTTGGTTGACTTGTGGTAGCCTTTTTACTATTTTTTTTATTCTCTTTGGTAGGCCTATGCTATTTCGTTGGCATGTTCTTTGTTTTGTTTCTTGTGTTGTTTTGTTCCATCATTCTATGCTGACTCTATAAAACATTATGGGGTCCTTTCAAAACCCTCTTTTTACCCTTAACAAAAAAATATAAAGACCAAAAAAGTAGCTTTTGAATTTAGTCTAAATATAAATAATTTGGAGAAACCTTTTATGGTCAATATTTGGCCGGTGCAAGATGACACACCCTTGTTTATGCCTTCTATGGCTATTATTTTCTCTTTTCTATAATCCTTGATGCTCATTCCAATATAAAAAGAAAAATTGACTTGGGTGGAAAAAAAATTAAAAAAAAAGTGTTTATATTTGCATCACTCTGTGGATAATAGCCTTGTAAGAGGGATTTTAGTGTGTAAATTTACATTATTGTATAGATAATGGTTTTCCAAGAGAAATGGGAATAGAAGGTTTATATGGTGATATATTCATGTTTTTCCCCTAAAGCTTTGTGATAGATAACATATTTAAATTAAATTTATAACTTTAACTATAAAATGATTGAGGATCATAAATATTTGAGGAATTAGGGGAAAAATTATATTAATAGTATTAATTTTATGCTCTTAAATAAGTTTGAAAGTGACAAATGAATATTTATATAAACTAATTTAGAAATGAAATTAATTTGTAAATTATATTACTCTAAAAAATGAAGTATACAATCTTTTAATATATTAATTACCTAATGCTAGTATGCTTATGATTATTATTAAATCTAAATTATAATAAATAAATAAAAATAAAAATAATGGTTTTAATTCTAAATATTTATCAAGTTATTTATTTAAATTATTTTAGTTTAGTAAGATAATTTTTTTAATTATGTATATTAATTAATAATATTATTAAAAATATGAGATTTTTTATGTATGAGATTTTTATAAATCATAAAATTGAGTTGAAAGTTTTTAAAATTTATTATACACTTTTTTCAAAGTTTTTAATTTAACAATATTATTTTATTATACATTGATATGGATTTTTTATTTTTTTGATAAATCATGGGTGATCAAGTCACCTTCTATTATATTTGAAAGGAGAATTACAAAAGAGGCGGCCTAAAGAAAAAAATGGTTATGCCCAACAAATTAGAAATAAGATAGACTAACAAAAATGAAGGATACAACATCAAAAAGAAAGAGCACAAAGAACCATTATAGTGAAAAGGCTCAAGAGTTGCAACTACCAGAAGAACTATCACCACCAATAGGATCCACATTGTCATGAGCAGCATTCGAAGGACAAACTTCAGGACGCAGAGGAGGGTGTAAGAGGGCCTCTTCCTCTACGTGTTTCAAAAGGTAATGCACAACATTGAACAAAATAAAGGTTTTGTTATAGAGAGCAGAACCGAGCTTATTTTTAATAGAGGAGAACCTTCCACATATAATCTACATCATCAGACAGATTATACAGATATGGATTATAGTTTAATTGACTATGTCAAAATTTCTGAAGTTTGCCGAAGTTAGGGCTTCGTCTGTGTGAAAAAAGGAAGCTTGTCATTCTAATTTTCCATAGATGAGCTGACCCCTAAAAAGCACTAATGTAAATGTAGTGATTGAATTTGGTGAGGAAGTTAAAAGAGAAGTGGGTGAAAATGATTTTTTTTTTTTTTTTGTAGAGAAGGAATCGATAGATTCATTAGGCATTGACCCAGTCTTGATGATTTACACAAATCGATCATAGACACTTGGAGCCAAAGGTGATCTTCAAATTTACCCCTATTACCATGATGTTTTAATGTATTTTTTGATAATGTTAATGATAGAAATACCATTCTATTTGACTATCAATGGAGTTGTGAAGAGCACCTTCTCATGCTCAAACCATGGAACCTAGGTTTTAATCTTACATCCACATCCTTCTTTGTAATGCCTACATGGGTATGGGTTCCTAATCATTTGCTACAATTCTAGTTTGAACCTTGTTTTGAAGCAATTGGTGTTAAAATGGGGAAGTTTTTAGTTGTTAATGAAGGATCCTCTAATTTCCTTCACACCACATTCCCCCACATTTTGGTTAATCTACATACCTCCAAAAATCTCCCAGTTGAGATTACTCTTAAGGCTTTTAATCATAGCTAGAACTCGATTCTAGATTATGAGGGCTTGTCATTCTGATGTTGCAAGTGTTTTAGCACTAGTCACATTGCTGCAAATTGCTCCAAACACAAGCTTGATGGGCAAGTCACATGGTGGAAAGAAGCGTCTATCCAACATTATTCACTAGAAAAAGAAGTTCCTACACCTCCATATGATTGTATTCCATAGCAGTCTATTAATAAGAAATCATCTCCAAAAATGAGGACTCCAAAAATTGCATCAAATCTTGAATCTTCTCCTTCTGGGGTGGGAAGCGATAAAGCTTTAGACTTGAAAGTAGCTAAGTCTAAAAATGGTTCAATTCCACATACAGAGGTCTTAGAGATGATAGTTAATGATTCTTCAACAAATAAAAGTGGAACAGAATACAATGAGGCCACTCCAAAGTTCCAACTATGGAAGATCCAAGCAAAAGGTTTGCTTCAATAGACCAAATTGGGGATGATAACAATCAATGAATAATTTTTAAAGAGAAAAAGAAATCAGTAGAAAATGAGAAATGCAAAATGACTCTCCGCTCCCATGTTAAGATGGGCATGCAAGAAACACAGGGATAATGATTTTTAGGTATTCAAGTGTCCTTATGCACCCCTATTTTTAGGGCATGCAATTTTTGATTATTCTCTTTTTTAATTTATGGGGTACAGCTCCCTTAATGCCCATCCACAGAACAAAAAGATATATTATTTTATTGTGAATTGTTGTTTTTTAAAGATAGTTTATTTTGAAAAATTTCAATTAGTTTATTTTGAAAAATTTCAATTTAGTTTATTGGTGAAATTAAATGACTTACGAAAAACTAACACAAACCAAATTCTTACTAAATACAAAAGTTTAACTTTAGATTAAATGTTGAATGAATATAATCTTAAAAATTTTTAATGCTTTGAACTCCTATCTTTCTCACTCTAATTTAAAATATATATATATATATATATTTTTAAAAAGTAAATATATTAGCTAAATATACTTGCAAATATAAATAAAAAATACCTCAAATATAAATAAAAAATAACATTACAAAACAATATACAACTATAAGCAATTTCCTACCAGAAATAATCCACTAAAATTTACCATAGAAAAGTGCTCAATATTAATCCTCTTTACATGATAAGGGTTTCAATATGATAGCACATTACTCAGATTTTATAAGGAATGGTCTTCTAGGAAGGCATTAAAAGTTGAGAGCAGATTAATCACTTTTGATTAAACTAACTTCTATTCAAAATTACCTCAATTATTTCCACTTATACAATGATAAATATAAATATAGTAATTGCATTTTTGTGTGGTTTTATAGTGGAAAATATTGTTGAAATTCAACAATGACTTACTTGTTGCAATGGGAAGCATTGAAGTCCTCTCCTTCTTGACAAATGCCTTTCCATGAGCTTGGAATGGGAGGCATTCCATGGTCCTCAAAGCTCTCAGACTCTGGCCAGACACCTGCAATTCAATTGGCTTAGATTAAAAATTCTACATACATAAATGAAAAACCAATATCCTTTCTATATGTACATATAATAATATTTAAAATGTCTATGTACCCGAGTCTAGGAGCCCAACTATTATATCTTGCCCATAGTTTGCCTGTTTCCATAGGGCGTTTGAAGAGGAGGACTTATCTTCCTGTGGTCCATCGGATATCCCCAAAAAACTCCATGACCTTGTGGTGTGCATCCTTATTTCTTTGCTTGGAAATACAGATATCCCTGCTTCCATCCCTACACTCAATATTTAGAAGTAATTTAAATTAGTGGGAAATGTCATCATTGTGAACAAATACAAATTTTCGAAGAGTTCTTAATGCAAAAATTAATCCTTACTTTTACTTGAGCATTACAAATCAGTCAGTACATTGTAGAAGATCAGACCATGGATAAGCTATAATTTTTTGAACTTTTGGCAAGTATTCAAAATACTATCTAGGATCAAGGACGGACGCATAATCATTCACATATTCAAAACACACAAAACAAAACCCATAATCTTTCGTATACTTTCAGCAAGTTCTTGTCCTTCATATTCTTAGAATTATAGAATTAGATGAATTGCCAAAAAAAACACAAATTATCATAACAATGTTTTCAAATCAGCCCACATAAGCTGCTACTGTAATAGCCTTTTATTGTCCTTTTTGCAGAGCTACCTGATATGGTAGAAGCTTCTGTAGGGGAAAGATGGGCTGCAAAGCCATTGAAACAATGCTTGTAACTGTACAACAATGACTCCCTTGCTTCATCAACATTAGCCAAATCCAAAACAAAAGATTGTCATTAACATCACTACATTAATAACTTTGCTGCATTTATCATAAACCATACCATAGAATCGCAATGGACCAACCTTCCTTTGACAGAAACAAGGATAGAATGATGCATATCAGACACCTCCTCTGGCTGCAACCCCGCATGGTCACCTGAATACACAATGTACAGCTAATAACAAAACATGCACAACACACCCCATTAAACCATTTATCACAAATCATAAGCCCCTGTCAATACTCAATGTATATATACCATCATACTAGTATGAATACCCACCTCCTTGGCTGATACAAAACTAAAGAAGCAGCATGCCAAGAGTTCCAATGCGAATACCATCAATACCATTACTAGATTCATCCAGCCTAAACCCATCTTTCAGCAAAAAGAGAACTTTTAGATTACAATAATGTGGCTCCTCTACTTCTAGAGAAAAGTTTAATCAAATACCAAAATGGCTATCTGCAACACAAAGGGCTTGAAAATGGGATTTCTTATCCCCCACCGTCCTTTTCCTAAGTGTGCATGTGATACTAGAAAAGTATACAATAAAAAAGAATGGCTTTGCAGTAGTAGCAGTTGTGGCAAACACTACAACATATATTGAAATAGTAACCCACGTACAGACAGAACAATTGCGTTAAACACAAAACTACGTATATTGAAAATAGTGTCAAACACTCCCCAACGTACAATTGTGTCAAACACTAAACTACAAAATAGCTATCCACAAACAAACAGAATAGACTTTTAATCGGACTCCTCAAAAGTCCAAAACAAAACATTATCAGCTTAGTTTTTTAAAAATCATATTAAACAAGTTACACCCACTTGTACTTCTGCCACAGTTTCTGGTGAATCTTCCTGCACAAAATTTCATAAACCCCAAATCCTCCCCTTGTTTTTTATATCCTTCTACTGATGCTTTCTTTTATGCGGTCCTTTGAACATTCAAATAATTATAACCAAGAAATAACCACTTGTACTTCTGCCACAGTTTCTGGAGAATCTTCCTGCACAAAATTTCATAAACCCCAAATCCTCCCCTTGTTTTTTATATCCTTCTACTGATGCTTTATTTTATGCGGTCCTTTGAACATTAAAATAATTATAATCAAGAAATAATTTATAAATATTAGTGCACCTTTATCAAATATTTTTAAAACAAACTTGCTTTCAAGGTGTCTTTCTTCTAATCATCACGGTAAATCTATTCATGATCTTTTCTTAGTCGTGAATTGCTTTCAATGTGCAATATTATGGGGAGCATTATATGCATTGGCAACAAGGTCAAAGACATTGATCATGGAATTATCATATCATTGCATTAGATTGGTGTTTGATTATTGGAGGATGCAAAATTATGTGTTTAGTAAAACTGGTTGGAGTGGTCAAATTTTTTTATACTCAATGTAAATTTTTATTTAGTTTTGGAGGATGTAAAATTATGTGTTTAGTAAAATTGGTTGAAGTGGTCAAATTTTTTTATACTCAATGTAAATTCTTATTTAGTTTTGAGTTTATTTTGATGTAATGATTTAATGTAATTACATATTGATTAGTGGTGTATTTTTAAGGTAAGTTTTAGTTTTTTTTTTTTTTTTAATCTCTATTTATTCTTGTTTACACATATTTTCATATTTTTGATCTTATTTTATTTATATTTGTACCAGTTTTAAGCCCATATTTCCATGCACCTATTTTTGACTCCAAAATTTGTATTTCCCTTCTTCAGTCAATATTACAATGGTCAGATTTGATCTTGAGAGGCTCAGGTTTAGCCCCAAAGCTCAATTTTTTAAATTGATATTCCCAACTCTTACTCTTTTCTACTAGTTGTTGGGAGCCAATGTGGTACACATTTACATGACTTATTGTTATGGTTTAGTATTTAAAGATGTTGATTTGTGCAATTAAACACATCTAGAAATCGAGTGACTGCAAGAAACAAATTATTCTAGGAGTATTTCAATTTGGAGTATTAAAGAAATCTATTGCATTAGAATCTACATATAGGCCATTTGCATGCTTATGTATGTTGTCTTACAATATTTTTAAATAAAACCAATCCAATAATAAGGTTGACCTAGGAGAACTTGACCTTAGCAATCTAGTAGCTTCCCTAAAAATATTTTTAAATACCGTCATCCTTACACATCTTCAAAAATCAAAGATCACAATGAACTAGGTTTCAAAAGTCTAATGTCTACTAGATTAGATATGTTCATCAATAGAGGAATTCACATTGCTCAAGATCTACCCTAAGTTGCTAGGGACTAATCTGCAAGGAGTTTTGAGCTTGTATTTTTTAGATGGTGAGCATACCAATGACATCATTTTCTAAACATTAGTGAATTGATTATATGCATCTTCAACTTCTATAAATTATGGCATTACATTGAGAGCTAAGTTCACCCATCCTTTTCATTTAATTTCCAAAAAATTACCATTTCAATTTATCAATTCCTATCTCTTGCTCCTTAATTAAATCTAAGTTAATTTTGTGCTTTGACTATATGCATTTATTTAATTAGCCTATATTAATGTAAAGGGGATTTTATTCCCTTACACTTCAATATATCTAAATTATTAAATCATTATAATACTTAATATAAGAATACACATCATTTTCCTTAAAAAACACTTAATATAAGAATAATTCACATTATAAAGGTAACTTTGAAATTAACTATTATAATGAGTTTTAGTAAATGACATATCATTCTCATCTATTCAGTGAGATCACAATCATTTGATGCCACCTTTAATGCAAGTTTAGTGGGTTTCTTGAAACTAAGGTTAGAACTAGGAAAACTTTGAGAGGAGACATTTATTCTAGTTAGCAAGATCACATTCATTCCGTACCTTCTATAGCAAGATTAGTAAGATACCCTAGTAACCAAGGTCAAGATTTGCTAATGAAACTATATCCGAAAATAAAATTGTTTTATATGATTTATTAAAATGTATCTAGATAATTCTACTATCCAACATTCAAATGAAAATTTCATATATCTTTCTTTGCTTTATTAGAAAAGTAAGACTCAATGCTACAAACAATGACTTGTCCCAACATCAAAGTGGAACAAGGAATTAGGATAGTCTTAGATCAAACCTAGGAAGCTCTTCAAAATTTTAGATGTCCCTTTTTAGTCCCTGCGGTAGGCAGGGTAACTGTTGTTTTTGCTTGTACAGTATTAGTTCGGTCTTTGGAATATGTGCAATGTAAAAATTAAACTTTTGTCTATAGTTTTTAATTTCTAGTGGAATTTAGAGCAGATTATTAGGAAAAGTAGATTTTCTGATTGGGCCGTTGATTTGCCCATTGGTAATCTTAGTCTGAAAATAAGAATTTTTACGGAAGCATTGTTTTCCCTATTCTGCAGGTGTTTGGATGGCTAGATAGGTGGTGATGAAAAGAAATTTGGAATTTTGTGAAGTTTTTAATGTTTTTTTAACCCACCCACATAGTCAGGTCAGATGTGGCATTCTATAATTTTACAGTTCATGTGTAGTTTCTACATTTTACATACATGCCTACTAGTAGTTGAATTTGTTTGCATGCTATTGCAGAAGGGGCTATGTGTGGGATTTATTCTAGGTATTTTTTTGGGTAGTTATAAATGTTGTTCTTCTATGGTTGAGATTTGCTTTTAGGGTTTGTTCGAAGGGACTCGTGTGGGTTGGCTTTCACGCCAGGCAGGGTGGTTGAAAAGAGCTGTGTGGGACTCGCATTGACATTTTTGTGTGCAGGATCCATTGGACCCACTACTTAGTTTCAACCTTGTGTGATTTTAGACTAGTAAATTTTTAACAGCCTTGTGGGCTTGAATGAGCCCTACTATTTTTCCTCTTATTAGTTGGTTGGCTTTTGCAATCCATTTAACTTTATTGAAATTGTCATCTATCTCTGCTTCTATTTGTATACCATACTTATATTGTAACTTTTTCTATGGCTATTGACATAAGGCAATCTTTGCATATTATAGTCTTGCCATTTTGCAGACATTTGCTGATAGTTGCGGCTGCTCTGGTAATCATGTATTGAAAATGAAGAAGCAAGGCAATTAAATTTCTTATATATACTTCTGAGTCCACATCCAATTTTAGCGGCACCAAAGTGAGAATTTTGCCCTCATATCTAATGTCGCCCACACTTCTACCATCGGCTTGGAATTTCACTCCTCCATTCTTTAATTGAAATGCAGATGGAATCTTTAGCCAGCACTCCTTCAATTGTTTCAAATCTTTGACATTCTCCTGCTCAACATGATTTAGTTGTTGGAGGGCACATCTAAAACATGAGTAGTGATATATAAAGCTTGTTTATATTTTAGTCAAAGAGACCCCATCTGTTGCTGGAATCATTAATCATAGTTTTGGAGGATTTCAGAAATTCTTTAATGTCTCTATTGATTGAGTGCTTGAATCAATGCATAGAATTATCTTAGATATGTTGTTTTTTGTTTGGTTTCAGAAAGAATTTTAGAATGTTATGCATTGGGGTGGCCTCCTTGCTGAACAACATTGATGGCATAACCTACAACATTAGATTGTCAAAGGTTTGCATTGGAAGCTCATTTCAAGTGCCTTTGTTCTTGATTCTTGGATTGTGACTTCAAAAACACAAGGACTTGATGATTAATACGAAGGATTGTTTGCTTACCAAAGATGCAGAGTCTTTATTGTTTGAGTTTAATCCATCTTATCATGTTTGAATTTGTTTTACTAGTGATGAGGACAAATCCATCTTATTATGTTTTCTCAGTAAATTCAAAAGAAATTAGATTCAATGGCAAATAAAACAGTGAAGCATATATTTACCTATCATTGCTACAAGACTGATTTTGGTGTTTATATAATTTTTTTGCAGTTACACCACAAATCAAGGCCCCTTGCCATTAAGTCTAATCAACTAGATGAACAGATTGACAGCTGCATCTTTATAAAACTTTTTCAAAAAAAAACATACATTTTCAATTGTATTTGATTACTTGGACTAAATGATTTTATGTTTACAACTTACTGACCTGTTTGATTATGGATGGAAATGCAGTTCCTTTATTGTGTTAGATATGTTAGAATTCTATAAAGCTCAATTTTCTTGTGCAGAATTGCAAGGATATATGATAATTCACAGAAGTAGAAAATGTTTTACTTGTATACAAATCATGTGAAATCTTTATCACATTTTCACTTTCTTTCATAAGCTATCGATAACAATATATTAGGTTTCAATTAAAGTCAGCCTTATTACAAAATTATTGCTCCTTCTAGTCCCTTTTCGCTTAAGCGTGACCATGTTCCAAAGCTGCCATTTTTGACAAGCAGACAGAATACCTTGTTCCAAAGCTGCAATTTTTTGCATAAGCAGACAGAATCCAGTTGCTTGAAAGTTTATACAGTGTTTTGTAAAATCCATTTTGTCCATATCCTCCTGCAATCATGGTATTCCCTAGCACCATGTTTCTTTTAGGATTTCTGTCAAATAGTATGATACACAAGCTGTAAGAAGCTCCTTCTAGTCCCTTTTCGCTTAATTGTGACCATGTACATTGCTAATGCCTCTTCGGGAATTGCTGCTGCACCTTTAGGCAGGGACTGCTGCTACAGCGCAACCCTTGTTTCTTTAATGGTTTCTTGATAACACTTTAGAGCTACGTTGTATAACAAGTTACAAACCAAAAAAAATTGGGTTACCAAGCTATTGTCTCAGGCATAGAAATTTTATATTTGCACTATGTTTTCCTCGAGCTCAAGCTTTAATTTGTATAGAATCATGGTGGCTTGGTCCCCTATCTATCATGTCTTGCCTGTGTGTTACATTCTATGTTGTGTTCTTCCTCGAGCTTTTATTTTGTCTCTATACCTTGTCTTGGACCCAAAAGTTGTCTTGTGTCCTTTAAGTATAGGGTGTCACAACTTAACGGCCAATTTTTCCATATCTTTAGACCCGAACTTCCTACTGAGGTGCAATTTAGCGAGAATTTGAACTCTAGTGATTCTTATGCTTTCATGTTTGAAGTCTTGAAGATTTACATATTGTTGACCTAAGCCCATTATATATCAAAATAAATAAGGGCTCTTGTGATTGGTGTTTCAATATTTCTCAAGTTTGAAGACTTTGTAGACTCAAGATATAATGTATATCGTGCTTCATTGTCATTTTCATGCCGTCATATAAAGTTGAAATCCACAGGTCCACACGGGGTGGACCTAAGCTTTTTATATCAAAATTTGGAAAGGGACCTCACATCTTGGTAGACCTGAGTGTGCTATAAGTTCAGAGTTTTAGTCAACAACTTGCATTTGGAATCCAAATGCTCTCATGATTGTGGACCTAATTTACCCTTTACATTATGGTTAAGCATCTATTCTATGCCAAGTGTCTATCATCTGCCCGACCATCTTTTGCAGCAAAGGACTTCGTTTGCTTGGGTATTTTCATCATGGGACTTCAACAGCAACTACATCTTCTAAACCAACTTCATCATAGATAGCAATAAATCAGAAGAAAGGACAAGCCCTAAAACACAAAAGATAAACCAAAAACACCTTTCACTCTAACACACAAACAAGATTAAACTCCCTGTGTTCCACAAGGATACTCAGGATTCAAGTAAACATCTTTTCATGTTGGAATTCCATTGGAGCAAGGAGAACCAAATCAAATTCTATGAATTTGTAGAGATACTAAGAGAGAAGCTCTAAAATGATATATTAAGGTATGCTCCCAAACATAATAAGAAATGGGAAGATATAAGTGATATAAGTCAATTATTTTTTTGCAAACTTATATTCTCTAAATGCTCCTACTGAAAGTTTGAACAAAATGTGGGAGATGACTTAGGATTCAAGTAAACATCTTTTCATCTTGGAATTCCATTGGAGCAAGGAAAACCAAATCAAATTATATGAATTTGTAGAGATACTAAGAGAGAAGCTCTAAAATGATATATTAAGGTATGCTCCCAAACATAATAAGAAATGGGAAGATATAAGTCAATTATTTTTTGGCAAATTTATATTCTCTAAATGCTCTTACTGAAAGTTTGAGCAAAATGTGGGAGATGATACAAGAAAATAATGAATTGGTGAAGTAATATGATCAAAGATTTAAAAATTAGCCTATAAATCGTGGGAGATGATACAAGAAAAGAATGAATTGGTGAAGTAAAATGATCAAAGATTTAAAAATTAGCCTATAATTTGGAAGAACCGTTAATTGAAAAATAGAGGATATAATGGTTTGTATCTAGTTTGAAACTACAAATTGGAGCTATAGTAGATTGAAAAGAATTTACTACCTATAATGAAGCTATTGATAGCAATTGGAATAGAAGCTCTATTGGGAATTAAGATGTTTTAACCTTTGCAACTTCCTAACATTGGTACTTAATTAATTAATTATTATTTGTTTATATTGTATTTATTTATGCACATCCTATTTCACCATTTAGTTTGAGGTGGCATGGTGAGTTGTCATCCCACTTGGAAGGTGACTTGGATGGACATGGCAACATTAGGAAATGTATGCATCCCATTTGAGGTGGCATTATTTTTCCATGTGTCAGCATCTTAAGTAATGTATAAGAGGTTATGACATATGACAGAATCTATGGCATGTGAGCTAGAAATAGTTATTCTTATGGCAGGTATGACATGTGTCATGAAGCATCTTTGCATGTTCGATTAAGGCATATTTAGGCAACCAAGTTTGAGTATGACAAGTTGTAAGAGAATATGATATTATTAGTTAGTTATGATGGATTCTCTTACACCTGTAAGTGTTGTCATAAATGGCATATTTTATAATGATGTAAGAGCATCTATCATACCTATTTCAGGTAAATTTAGGGCACCCAAGCTTGAAGGGTTGTAAGAGGTGAAAGAGAATCTTGTACAAGTGTCACTTACATGCTAAGAGGTGTTGGAATATGTGTCATGTAGATTTGGATGCCCACCTCTTGTATCTTCCTCTAGAAACTTCCTTCATGGTCGTACTGTTTATAAATAAGGTGCTTAATGGAGTAGTTTGAATGGTTCAATTGCAAGTACCATTGTGCTGCTGATTTACTCCAGATTATCAACATTGGTGAACTCCTATAAGAGTTTGGATCTGAAAGTATACTGCAACCTTCATTGTTTGCATATTAATATATTGGGTTGTGTTTTGGAATGTAGGATTTTTCACCCAAAAGGGTTTTCCCCACTTATATCTTATGTTGTGAGCTTTTGCATTTGTATTTGATGCTATTTGATCTTCTTTGTATTGTGTATCTCATTATTGTAATTGGAAAAGATAAAAAATTGTGCAACTCTCCTCTCTAGATCAGTGTAGGAAGTGTGTTCTATGTACCTTGCTTCCTTTCAATTAGTATCAAATCCTGATCAACTTTGGTTCTAGTTGTTGGGTAGAGGGTTTTTTGAACTGATCTTCATTTGAGTTGGAGCTTGTGTAGAGGATTTTGAAATCTTTGTTGCAGGAAAGAGATGGTGAACACATCTAGGAGGATAGAGATGGAAAAGTTTAATGGCTGCAACTTTGAGTTGTAGAAACTCAAGATGGAAGACATGTTGATTGATAGAGACCTGTGGACTACTATATCTGGAAAGATGAAATCAGGCATGAAACAAGAAGATTGGGATCTGATGGATGAGAAGGCTAAGGGTCTTGTGAGACTCTATTTGGTTGACTCCATGTTTTTCAATGTCCATGAGAAGAATTTTAGGATATAGATTAGAGCTTAAAAGTCATGACAATTGTCCTTTATACCACAAATGTTGGTCATCCCAGGAGTACTTGGGTGATGAAGCAAGGTCAACTAAGAGTTGGTGGATGAGATGCTATGTGGGTGGGTCCTAGTGCTATTCCTAGTGGAGATCCTATAGCTAGTCTAGCAATGATGTAGAAACTACATAGAGTGACATATAGCCTTCAAATTTGGAGAGAGCATCTGCAACCACATTCTCTTTGCCCTTATTATAAGTGATATCATAGTCATATCTAATGAGTTCGGTAACTAATTTTTGTAAAATTGAGGAGGACACCTGTTGCTTCAGAAAATATTTTACAAGTTATGATGATCAGTTTGGATACAAAAATGTCTCCCAACCAATTATGTGTACCATTTTGTTCATCGCATTTAATATGGCCATAATTTCTTTCTCATAGGTGGAGCATACCAAATTACACCTAGAGAAGGCCTTGTTGGTGAAGGTGACAGGGTGACCCACTTGCATGAGAACAACACCAATGCCATTTCTAAAAGCATCACTTTCATTGATAAATGTTTTGGAAAAATATGGCATGGTGAGAATAGATCTTGTACACATAGCTTTTTCGAGGACCTCAAAGGCTTGTTCTACAATATTAGTCCATGAGAAGGCATTCTTTTTCAGTAAGGAAGTTAATGGAGTGGAAATTTTGCCAATCTTTGACAAATTTCTGATAATAGCCCATGAGACACAAAATTCCACAAAGGCTTCTCAATGTATTGGGTGTGGTCCAAGTTTGCATGGCATGAATTTTATTGAGATCAACTTGAACACTTACTGAAGAGGCAATATGTTCAAGGTACTCCATTTCATTTTGACCAAAGGAACACTTGGAGTGCTTAGCAAATAATTGATTATCTACAAGAATTTGTAATGCTACGTCAAGGTGTTGTAAATGTTCCACCCAAGTTTTTCTATAGATCAAAATGTCATCAAAGAAGAATGATATGAATTTCTAGAGGAAGGGATAAAGGACTTTATTCATCAACCCTTGAAAGGTGGATGGGGCATTAGTTAGACTAGATTGCATGACCAAAAATTCATATTGGACATCATGAGTGTGGAAGGCTATCTTTGGATTATCTACTTTATTGAGATGAATTTGATGATAGACAAAGCATAGATCCAATTTGGAGAAAAGCTAGGCACCATGGAGCTCATCAAGTAACTCATCACTCACTAGAATGGGATTATTTTCCTTGATGCTGAGTTTGTTTAATTCATGAAAGTCAATAAAAAGATGCCAAGTCCCATCTTCTTTGTGAACTAGTAGAATAGGTGAAGAGTATGGGCTAGCACTAGGACAAATGATCCCTACCTTAAGGAGTTCCTATTTTTTTGGAGGAATAGATAAGGGAAATGTTAGGAGGTGTGCTTAATAAAGGAGTTGAATGTGATGGTCTTTCATAAATTGAGGTGGTAACCCAATAGGCTCGATATACACTAGATCATGCTTATCCAAAATCTATTGCAAATCTGTAGGAGTGTTAGAATCAACAAGAGGGTTGAACTGAATGGAGCAAAGCTAAGCAATGATCCCATGCGATTTTTTCTTAAGTAACTTCTCCATTCAATGGGAGATGATAAGATTGGTAGAATTGAAGAAGATCCTTCAAAGTGTACTTCTACACATTATCAAAGAAATGCATCCAAAGTTCAAAAAAATCCCAAAAGATTGGGCCAAGGGTGTGTAGCCATTAAGCCCCAAGAACTACATAACAATCGCCTAAGGGTAAGACAAACATATTTAAATGGAAGTTATAGTCCCCAACAACAATCCAAACATTCTAGCGTTTCCTTTTGCAAGGAAAAGTTCCCCCATCAAAAATCATAACTTTCAAGATGGAGTATACGTACACAAAACAATCAACCTATTTAGCAAGACATTGATCTATGAAGTTATGCATACTACCAAAGTCAATGAGAATAGTGAGGGAAATCTTCTTGAAATAACCTTTGAATTTCATAGTTTGAGGAGTGGTGACCCTTGCTAGGGCATGTACAATTTTTTTTGGATGGTTGTCAATAGGGGAGGAATCAGTGCTAAGTAGTTCTTCTTCTTCTTGGGTTTTAGGAGTATCTTGCCATTCTTCAACATCTAGTAGTGACTCAACATTGAGGAGATATAGCTTCTATTGCACACATTTGTGGGCATTTAATGGGAGTGGTATTTGAAGTTTGTGGTAGAAGAGGATGTGGTGATGTAGATTCTTGAAGGGAGTTGCAATGGAAAAATAATGCTGAGCTATGGTCATATCCTCTATAAATTTTTCTATTTGAACCTAAGGCTTCCATTATGTCCTTTGGCTTGAATATTTTAACCTTATAGTGATTTGAACTCATAAAGCCACTGATGAAGCGACTTGTGAAAAAAGATTCAAACCTTGAGTATGATTAGCAAGGTCGTCAAATTCAATATGATATTCCTAAACTATGCTAATTTGGTGGAGCTTGGTAAGAGCACTAGTAAAATCTTCATAAGCACTAGGGCCAAATTGAACCAACAAGTGGTTAACAAAATTTCCCAATTGGGTTCATCATTAAACTTGAGATACCATTGATAACATTGGACAACTTCTTTCTTTGAATGTAATGATGTAATAGGGACTTTATTCACCAAATTAGTATGCAAATTGAATACTTTTCATCTCAATAAAGAAAGCTTTTTGGATCTATGTTGTCAAATCAAGGGAAGTCTAATTTTGGGCCACAAACCACAAATTAGAAGGAATTTCCACTCATAGATGGTTTCTCAATATTGAGCCAATTGATGAGAGTTGCACTATGGGCATTAAGAGCATGCATTAGTTGTGTCAATTCAAAGATTTGAGTCTCCAATTCTACAAAATTTTGGTCATGTCATGGGTTCTAGAGTGAGTGGACACCACCGTTAGGAGGGTTGGGTGTCAAAAAAAGTTTCTAGAAATATGTCTCAAAATGATTAGTATAGCAATACATTTCTAACAAGACAATTTGTTAGAAATAGAAAAAATGAAAAGAATTTTACTTTCTTTAGAATTTTTTATTTTGTTTTAGATTTGTCTTTTTAAAATTCTAGGTCCCCTTGGGGAAAATTTTCAAACAGTTTTCCCATATGCTATCCAAATCAAAATATACCAACCGAGTTCTAATTTTCTTGTTCAAACCCAAAAGCATGCACTTTTGTTGTTGCTAAAAAAACAAAATACATGACTTTTCTACTTTGTTGTTTCTACAACCCCAAAACTACTTTTGACATCATTGTTTGTATAAACAAAACAAAATAATTTCTTCGGTACTTTGCTATTCCCTCTATTGTTTCTAAAAACACAAAAAGTGCTCCTTCTATTATTCATTCCTAAAAAATTGCTAGTTTTTGCAATCAACGATCATTGGTGGTTGTTGTTTTGACCTTCCAAATATGCCAAGATGGATAGGCAAAAGCAAGAAAAATAGTAGTCGCTACAGAGAGTATCTAGTCTATGAGCCTGTGAATATATAGATCCTTGTGGATCTAGTATGACACGAATAACTTTCTAGGGTTAACCACTTACTAGTGCATTATAGGTGACAAATGACCAATGGCTTCCTATGGCTAGGCTTAAAAAAATCCTAAGGGGACTTCCAATATACCTGAGGGTACATGGAAGCACAAGACTGTATATAGAGTCTTTTTGTTGACATGGCTTTGGAGGGAACCCCCTCTGCCCTTCACCAGAACCTACATGGGGAATCCATCTTAACCTAGAATGACAACTCTTCTATGTTTATTTTAAAACCCCTAGTACAAGGTTTCTAGCCTAAAAAATTAAAAAGGTTTTTAATAGTTTAAAAAAAAAAATTGGGAACATTTCAATGTTTTTATTACTATAACCACTTTTTGGTCACCAAGATCTTGATAGGGCGAAAGCATACAATGGATAGTTGTATGTGGCCCTAGAGCTCTAATACTAGATGTGAAGAACCATCCTACACAAATTAACAAAAAAACATGCAACACCCAAATAATTATTGGAATGAAATTCAAAAAATATTATTATATTGAATTGATAGAAACTTGTTATGGAATATCACTGGCCTCTTTGAGGGGGCAACCTCCTTTAAGCAGTGTTCAATTACAATATAATTCATCAATCCCAAACAACAGTATACTTCTTATATTTATACTATTTCTAGCAAAGCTAACAACTATTTCTGAAGCATATGGGATTATTAAAAATACCTTAAAGGATGACTTACAAAACATATGCGTTCAAAGCCTTTATTACAATAATAAAAGAGTATAAAAGAGTGAGGATGAAGGAGTCTAACACCTTCAGCATGAATAGTTTCACTAGGAACTTCCATTCTTTTGGGATATCAGTTAAAGAACTTTCTTACATGATCAATAGAATCTAAGAATACAGTAATACATTGTTCAGATCCACTGGTATTTACTAGTGATTATTATTTCATATCTTACTAAACATTGGCCAACTCATGAGACCAACATCCAATTTTGCTAATTCAGATGGCTGATACAGCAATGGGACTCCTCACTTTGTGAATTCCATCATTCCAAGTGTAGGACCCAAACACATATTCTTGGTTGAGTGGTTTCTTAAGGGTGAATTAAACTATAAATGTTTGTTTTTCTCCTACTGTTTGGAAAGAAAGTTTTGTAGGATGGATGTTTACAGACACACCTAGTGGTTCATCCACAGAGATAGTGTACTCACTCTTTGCACCCACATTAGTGACAGTCCTAGTGATGTTTTCTGTTTCAGTGAGGTTTGCAATGGAAATGGATGGGTAATTCAGATCATTAGAATTTGGAGGACTTTCTGGGCATTGAAAAGTAGTGTTTAGTGCATTGTTGGCACTGATTCCACTGCTGTAGAGAAAGATGAGGTAGTCATCTATTGTGGCATCATAAATAAGGCCTGGGTCTGATGCCTGGTTTGGATTTAGTTGGCCTGATCCATAGTTGAAGGGTGTGGCTAGAATTCCAAATGCATCTTGTTGATGATGTTTTCTTGACAACAACAACATTAGAATAAAACACCAAGTGCTCTATCCTCTCTTGAACAAAGTCTCTCGAATGCTAAACAATGTGATCAATCGAGACAACTCCAAGGTTCCTTATTTGTGTTTTTCTATGGATAGACTCAGTAGTTGATGTGATCATGGTGGTAATCACAAAGGGACTTACGCTGAATGTGCTGCTTACTCCACTCAAATGTGTTACTTCTTCCTTATGAAATGGAACTTCTTCCAACTGGGTACAAAAAGAAAATGCAAAAGACAAGGGTTAAGAAATCTAATCTAAGGACAATGAAGTGATGGATGATGTTTCAATAGACAAACTCCTTGAACCAAGCCTCGCTTCGACATGAGAGCAACAACTACACGAGGCTAGTGCAATTTTCAAAGGGAAATGAAGGATTTTCAAACTGCAAACATGCATCCAAATACCCACAGCTGGCACAATTTGAATGAACATCCACAATCGAACTAAAGCACATGAAGGTTTAGACTAACTTTGCACTGTGAATTGCAAGCCACAAGTCACAAAAAGTATGAACATAAAGGAATTCATCAGATATCTCAACATAAATCCATCATATCAATGAACTTCTAATCTAATTCTACTCTACTCAGAAACATCTCCCCATCACATCCAAGAAATTAAAAACCATGTTAACATTCCGCAACCACACAAAATCACCATGAAACAACCAACAATGAGCTTGTATTGATCTTGGAAGTATTTTGACAACAATTTCAAAGTCTCTTTAATGACTTTAAGAAGTCTCCTCTACTCTACTCCTATAGAACTCTAATTCTAATAGCTAATCTCATGTTCCTCTAATGATCTTCTAATTCTAATAATGTCCTTTACAAATGAGAGAAGTGAGCCTTATATAGAGCTCAAGAATTATATGAAGGGCCAAGATTGATTTAGCAATCAACGGCTGAGATTGAGACAACAAGGCAGTTTGTTACAAAATTTGCTATTTTTAGAACATGAAAGAGGCAATGAAGGCACGTTTCCCAATGTGATAAGTATCTTTGGAGCATCTTTATGGTGGGCCCTCTTGAATGAATGACATGGTAGAATACGATTGGCTTGATGATGCGTACGTGCCACCTTAGCATCTTCACACGAACTAGTCTGGTTCACCTCATGTTCACTTTACTTAGAATATTGTCTTCTTGTTGTCTTGATGTAAGTCATGGATAGCTTTGATGATCATGCTCATCTCTCATCTGGTGATGTTGTTGTGCTTGTGCAGGATCATGCCTCTAGACAGTTGCATGGACTCACAGAGTAGACTAGTGCCTGATGAGAGTTTTTCTTGTCTGGCACATGATATGTGAGCTTTTGGATGATAACCTCCTTCAAGATGTGCATGGTGAAGTGACAACCTTCCATTGATGCTCGCCTCAAATGGATGATGCTCTTGATGATGAACTACACTTGTAACCTTGATCATCTTAGACAAACTCCCCTTCGCATGGCATTGATGTCTTCCTCATCCAGACATACGAAGTCTTTGAACTAGATGTTGGAGCTCTCCTCCATGTGGTGATGATGACAAACCCTAACAATTTTCCTCCATCTTCCAAACTTCTCATGTATGAACTTTCACCATTCACCTCCTCGAACCTCCATCACCTGCAAGAAGAAACACCTCAAATTAAGACTCGATATAAAGGATTTTCAATAACAAATTACATTCATCTTATGCATGTGGGACAAAAAATGTCATTCCAAAGCATCCATCACTTGTCAAAATCAAATTTGAAAGTTACACTTTGAATTCACTTGACAACTCACCTCTTTCTCTAGCCTACCTGCCGGAGCGGGTTTAAAGGTCATGTCTGAACTGTGGAACGTGAAATTCCATGCTTGAGTGTCTAGGCCGACCTTTTTGGGCAGGTTTAGAGGTGATAGGCGGAGAGTGTCTTGTGAATGACATGACATTATCCAGACAAAGTGCTCAAGACCGCCTAGCATGGGCAGGTTTGGAGGATGTGTGTGCACAGATTCATGTGGAAGGTAACATTGTCCATGTGAGGGGTCTAAAGCCACATAGGAAGGGCGGGCTGGAGGATGACCTTTGGATTTTTCAACTTAAACAAATTTGCACTTGTTCATTTCACCTTTGACATGTTCATCTTCATTATTTCCATTGATTTTACTTGCAAATTGTATTGTCTACATCCCTGGGTGGTTCTGGAGGTGTTGTCTGGAGAATGCATTGTGTCAGGTGACATAATCCACAAGGACCTCTTGAGGCCGCCCAGGTAGGGCGGATTTAGAGGCGACCCTTGGATTTTTCATTTAAAACTTACTTAATCATTCTAAAACCTTCAAGTTTCCATCAATCTTTATCACCTTCTGATGTTTTGTGTTGAAACACTTTGAATTTTGCATAATCTCTCCTAGGGCGGGATTGGAGATGCTGTCTAGAGTATTTGATGTGGAAGAGGTAAAGTTGTCCATAGGAACCTCTTGAGGTTGCCCAGGTAGGGCGGGTTTAAGGGTGACCCTTGGATTTTCATCCAAAACTCACTCAATGCCTTCAAACCTTCATGTTTTCCATTCAAACTTCATCATCTTTTATGTTTTGTGTTAAAACACTTCAAAACTTGCTCAATCTCTCCTAGGGCGGGATTGGAGGCTGTGTCTGGAGAGTGTCATGAGGTAGTGAAGACATCATCCATGTCTATATGCTAAAGCCGCCCAGATAGGGCGGGTTGAGGAGTGACCTTTGGATTTGAACTTGAACTCATCCTTACCTAGAAACCATCACATCTCAGTGCTCTATGCATGCAAAAACTTCAACACTTAACCATTTTCCTCCTAGGGCGGGTTTGAGAGTAGTGTGTGGAGGAATTGATGTGGTAGGAGACATTGTCCATCACACCCTCATGAGGCCGTCCAGCATGGGCGGGTTGAGAGGTGATGCATGGAATTTACCTTGAAAAGCTCTTAAAAACTTGCAACCTCTCTCCTAGGGCGGATTTGGAGACTGAGTCTGGAGAAAGTGCGTGATCACAACCTTGAATCCAAGACCCCATGCCAAGGCTGCCCAGATAGGGCGGGTCTATAACGTGTGCTTGGAATGCAAGTCTTATCGCCATATCAAAAATGTCCTGAATGGAAGTATATTGAAAATATATTTAAGTAATTGAGATAGGTCCTGGATCCATAGGATTTAACATGCAAATTCTAGATTTCGAAGGATCCACCAGATTTCAGACTTAGTCATTTTTTCAGGATTTTCAGGATATCAGACTTAGTCATTTTCAGGGTTTCAGTGACATGCATCAGGATGAAGGCATATAGACCTCTTGGCAAGAAACTGTCGAGACATGGGTACACAACACTATCCATATCCTACAAGCTCAGAGCAAAACTAAACTTTAAAGCAAAACAAAGTGAGAAAGCAAAAAAAAAAAGGGGGGTTCTCCATTTGCAATGGGGCGATGTGTGATTACATCACAACACATCTGTCAATTGATTACCCTTGTTGTTGGTAACAACAGCTACAGGAAATAAAATGCCCTATCGTTAGTTGTGATATGGTTTTCATTGCTGCAACAGTCCTTTCAAAATTTAGTAAAGAATATAATAGGTAAACCTGTGGTCATGATGGCAGATTTGATAGCAGCAGGGCTCCAATCTGGGTGGATTGCTTTTAACAGAGCTGTTATTCCTGCTACATGTGGGCATGACATAGATGTCCCAGAGATAATATTGTATTTTACACGACGATCATCTGCCATAAGCTTTGTAGGAGAGGGTGCTTGGCTCCAAGCTGCTAGTATGTTCAGACCAGGTGCTGTAATATCTGGCTGCAACAGATAATACCAGTTATTATTATTCTATTTTTCAAAAGTCTACTATATGGGAAGTGAGCATTTCCAAAAAGATGCACATAGGTAGACCATACTACAAGCACTGTTTTTAGGTACACTTGTACTAATTTAGATTCACCATATGCGTGAAACTTATTATGAACAGGGCACACAGATAAAATTTTGTTGAAGTGGGATATATTAATCTTAGGTTAATTGGGCATTTTATTGATGTCAATGGACAAGGGAATGGACAAGTCACTTTGATGCAGGATATACAAAGAACTACTCTCTAGAGATGCTTAGCGTTATAATTCAATTACAATTTGGATCTTGGGCTTAGCTCACATTAGGTTGTTTGGTGGCGTTTCTGTATCTATAGAGCAGACCATTAGATACTGTTGCAAAAACACATCGGATGGTCAAAAGTGGATCTTCAAACGAGGCAGATGGAATATGTTGAAAATCTAGAAGCCGGCACTCTAATTCTGCCTCTGCTTGTTGATATATGTGCTAGTCAAGGTAGGTTTATGAGACTCTTCATGCACATTAAGTCTTACCAATTTCTTTAACATGCATTTATATTACAGATTTCTTTCATTATTGATTTGATTTTAAAATTTGATATTAACTTTGATTGTTTAACCTTTATATAATATATTATCTTCTATCTTTGTAAAAGTTAATAATGATTTCAATTTCAATCACTAACCATCTCTTTACACCCTCTATCCTCTTCTACTATACTAAAATTTGTGCATTGGAATACTTTCAGTGGTTCATCCCTTTCAGATTTCCTTTCCCTTATGATATCTTCTCTCTGTTTTTTTCAGAGTAGCTCACATATTATGATTGTGCCCCTTATGCCCTTATACAGGGCATGAAAAATAAACATTCTTCTACCCATCTTAACACCTAAACATTATTTTTTAAGCTGAGAAAGTGGAGAAACCAAATTGTAGCTAAGCCCTGGGTAAAATAACAAAGAAATCAAGTAAAGAAATAGGAACTAGAAACAGAGATGGGTTCTATGCATACATGTGGTTTGACAAATTGCCACTGAGCAAGATAAAGTACAACTTGTGTGGATGGTGGCATAACAGGATACCAACTTACCTACCTCTGTTGTACGGGTGGATTGACAAGGCCTCATCAGCTCAGAAGTTTGGTTGCCAGGAGACAAATTTTGAATTGCTCTATTTCTTTTATTTTATTTTTCTCTGTATACAACTGTCTCCTATGTTTCCACATTAGGCATCTCATAACAATCTCCAGTTTGTTTAATTCTTACCCAGAAACTCTTTTTATTTTATGTTTAAACATATTACCTTGAGGATATTTGGGTTGAGCAGATTAGGGCCCCTGGAAGAGAAGGCAGCCATGACAGGAGCAGGATATGGTTCGCAGTACACATTCAAACAACATAAAACTCCATACCTTACTGTTAAGAAATAAATCAATCTTAACATCTTATCATTCAACACTATAGTGGTGAACTAATTTTTATTTTTTATTTATTTATAAAAGTGATATTGAAAAAGAAACACTATTTTTTTTTTAATATTGGACAATGCAAATTACTAAAGTTGCAAATGAAGGAACAAATTACAAGAACAGTCAAAACAATAACTTAGGAATAGAGAAATCTCTAGTAAGAAATTCTACAATCAAATAAAGAACTATGTCAAGATACATTAAGGCACTACAAATAGAAAAATTATATTTATACTACTTGCTAGGTTACAAACCTATAAATTTTCTTGTGAGGTTGAAATGGTCGAACATTGTTTTTGTATTTCACCCAATGGGGCCACGGAGTTATGATTGGGAAGCAAAGAAATATATTTAGTTGTTTCTTTCCCAAAGCAATGTTGTTTTTCTAATCCTAGATGAAGATTCCACTTTAAAAAAATTATTATTTTGATAAATCATCTCAACCAAACGGAGGAAGTAAATTGATAAGGAATTTGAAAATGTTTGTTAGTTTATAGTAATTAATATAAATAATTGATTGGATTTAATTAACCATTCAAATTATTATGTCAGAGAGGTGTTTTGCAATGGCAGAAGGGGTCCAGTGTAATGGAGTGAGAGTATTAATAAATTTTTTTATTTTTTTATTTAAAATTTGACAACCATTTATACCTCAAAATATTAATATTTAAATATCTTAAATACATCTATTTATAAAAAAATACTTTGTGTTAAGTTATTTATTTTATTTACATTGTTTACTTTATTTTGAAAAGCTATTTTTATTTACTTAAAAGTTGTTTTATTTTAACTTTAGAATTATTTTATTTATTACATACACATAAATTTTAATTTATTTAAGAGTTATTTTATTTTATTTTAGAACTATTTTATTATGCTAAGAGACATTCTACAATGGTGGAGATGAGAGCGCTCATTATCCTTGTAAATAAAAACCCAAAATAACTAAAAAAAACTTTAAAAAAAAAAATTTATAAAAATATAAAAATACAAAACATAGCCTCACCAACCATCATAGGATGACTAAAATAGAAAGCTCGAAAAGTAGTTAAAGTTGCTATAAAAGCACAAGCTCACACCCTTAAGCAACTCCAACCCCATAAGGAAAAAATTGTCATTGTACTTCTCAAGAGAGATAAACAATCTCCAACTTCTAAAAACAATCATTAAAGCTTCAGATTCATAATATATTAGGTCTTATGAGTGTCTTGGCTCCTAAAGGATTTACATTCACAAATTTGGTGGCCCTTTCAGGTACATATATATTTATTCCTATTAGGTGGGTGTTGCGTAATGAAAATGTTTAGGAGGGTTTAGTCCATAGGGGCACAACACTCTGATAAATGAATTTGATAATAGACCATTACAATAGCTATCATATGTTGGCAAGCGACCACCATTGGAGCGTCAAATTCAAGAAAACTTTATTGGTGCTAATTGTTAGAAAAATATGCAACATAGAATTTGAAAATAAACACAATGAAATAGAAATAAATCATACTAAATAATAGACAACACATAGATTTACATGGAAAACCTAGTTATGTACCAAGAAAAACCACAGGCAAAGATCTCTCAATAAATTTATTTTCATAAGAAATTCACTGTTACAAAATTCCACCGAGCATTCACATTCAAGCTCAACTAACTTAAAAAACCACAAAAAAACATGCAAGTAATCAAATCCTTTCCAAAGAAGGATTTCAAAAAATAGAAGCTCGAGTGGCACTTCTGCATGCACTTCCACATGTTGTACATGTGTCACATCACCAAATTACGGCCACCTCGAAATGCCTTTAGCATGGTTAGGGGGCTACACACAACCCCCCTGCAACCCCCTGCCCTTACCCTTAGATTGAACTTTTAGGCCTTCGGTCATGCTCGATGCATACAATTCACACGAGGAACTAATCGTCAACTACTTAATCAATGCTTGAATATAAGAAACTAACATCACATACTAACGTTCTCCCACTTAAAGTCAATTTTTTGCCTTGCGAATAACTTTTATTGAAAGACCAATGTCAATGCTACTTATCATCAAGTAATGTGCAAGCCTAGAGAAGTTCTACACCAAATGAACCTCTCTCTACTAATGGGCTTCCTCAAAATATCTGCTAGGTTTATATTAGTGTGTATCTTGGCCAAAGACATCTATCCTTCTTCCACCACTTCACATACAAAGTGATATTGTATATCAATATGCTTTGTTCTAGCATTATAAGATGAGTTCCATGCTAAGTGTAAAGTACTTTGGCTATCACAATGCAAAACCATGTTATTCTGCTTTACCTGCAACTCACCAAAAATTCTATGAAGCTAGATTGCCTCCTTGCTAGCCTATGTTGATGCCATATATTCAACTTCAATAGTAGACAAGGCCACCACTGTCTGCAACTTTGAGACCCAGCTAACAACACCTCCTACTAAGGAGAAAACATAACCTATAGTAGATTCTCTTATCTCTATCTCCACCAAAATTCACATCCACATAGCCATTAACTTGAAGACTATCCCATTGTAACATATGTTAGGAAAAAGGTGTGTTGTACGCCTTGCATAAAAATGAATTATTTTAATCATGTAAAACAAATATTTATTTGTGGCACATCTTAAGTGATGTGTTTGACCACATTAAATATTTATTTGGGGCCACTTGTAAAAGTTGTATGTAACATTGGGTTAGTTATTTATATGTGGGAAACATAGGATAATTAATTAATTAATTGGAGCCTAAAGTGAAAAATTAGTTGCAAGAATTAAATGAGGGGTCAATGATTTTGTGTACTCATGGTTTTGAGACACATGGTTTTCATTCTATAAAAGAAAGCACATGGTTAGTATTTGGGGTTGGCTAGTTGAGTGGGTTGCCATTGTATTGAGTTTCTCTTGTGAGTGCATATGTGAATCATGGCATGGGATGTGTGATTACTTGCTTGGACACATGGAGGATGCATTAGAGGAGCTTGATGTTTCAGAAGTATAAATGGAGACTTTGTAAGTGTATTGTAATGTTTTATTACTGAATAATACATCAAGTTTGGATGCTTTTGGAGGCTAGGTTTTTTCCTCTTGAGGGTTTTCCTAAGATATATCTTGTGTTATCTTGTCACTTGTCTATTCGATATTTGTATTATGGTTATTCTGTAAGCTTGTATGCATCATATTCTTTCATAAGTTTATGTATGAATTGTTTTGATCAAACTGGTAATTTCCTAACAAGCGGTATTAGAGCTATATTCATGGTTGAGGGAGGTGTGAGCTCCCTAGTTCTGTATAACCCTTGTTTGTGTTGGTCTGGTGAAAAGTTTATGCATGACAATGGAGGAAAGATTTGAGACATTTCAAGATATGAGGGTTTGTATAGGTTGTTGTTTTATAGATTTGGGGTTTTGGGGTTTGCAGATTTGTTGTGTTTATTGCAAATCTGGGGTTTGCAAAATCTTGGATAAAATGGGTTTATTGGATGTGCTTTATATGAGGGTTTTAAGGAGGAAGTTTCACAAATGACCTCCTGGGACAAAACAGACCTCACCATTAGATCTAAGAGGCCCAAGAGGAGAAGAAAAATGTATAATTTGACATATTTTGGCCACTACGACTTGGAGTGAAAAGGTTAAAAACAAATCCTGCGTAGGTAAAGAAAAAGTTCTATAGTTTTGAAAATTATTTATTTGAAATTTTTTTGGTTTATAAAACTATAGAATTGGAAAATTAAAAAAATGTAGGAGGCAACATCCGAAAACATCATACCCTACACCAATAGTTGATAGGGTACCGATAGGGTACGCTTGCTAGGTGCCTTGTCGGCCCCAACCGACAGTGGCCAGCCCTTCGGTTGGCAAGACTAGGTTGACAGAGCCTTAGGCCCCTAGTCCTAGCCATCGGTTTGGCAAGGTTAGGCTAGTGAGCTTAGTACTAGCCCCTTGTGGGCCTTTCCCAACCAAAAAATGGACTTAAAATTAAAAAAAAACATAGTTTAAAACAATTTTTGGTTTGCCAGGTGTGGAAAGAATTTTGAAAAATCAAAAGAATTATAACTTTTCCTTAGAGTCCGCCAGGTCACCAGATGATGCTAGCCTAATGCCATGTCAATGCCACCTAGGCACCATGCCACCTCACCTGCGTAGTTAGCACAATGACGTCAGAGTATAGTTGATGATGTCAGTCATGTGGTCATATGGACAGGGTCCCCTTAGGGCCCATTTTAGCTCTTGGAGGGTATTTTTCTTCCAAGTGGCATAACTTTTGCCCACTATATTAGATTTCCGACTTCTTATAGGTGTCAGAAAGGTCTCTTTGAGCACTATGGAGTGGTATAGGTTTGGTTATAAAATTTGTTTCTTTGTGTTAGAATTTGGTTCTTGAAGCTAGGCATTGCTCTAGGATAGTTATTTGCTCATAAATTTCACATGCAAAATTAAAATTTTGATCTCTGATAGGCATTGGAGAGCTTTTTCCGTGTACTATATTTTAGATCATGTATATTTTTAGTTTGGTGTGCAAAGAGAGATTTTGATTTGTTTGAGAACTTGTGGGAGCTTGAGATTTAGGGTGTGATTATGAGAGCATTCAGATGAATTTTTGGGCACAAACTTGTGGAAGTGCATGTTATTATGAGACCAATAACATGGTATAAAAAGTTTTCAAATTTGGTACTTCTAGGTACATATTTATAGGTGTTTTCATAATTTAGACTTTGATGGAGACATGTACATAGGTTGTCTTCTATTTTGAAGACATGGTTTATACACTATGAGACTAGGCATCTCATTTTAGTGGGAGTTAAGTATAGGTACAGTGATAATGATGATTATGGTGTCATGGATATGTAGGTACATTTGAGCATTGGCACGACATGATCATGTATGTGGTTGACAGGTATGGGTTATGATGTTTGATTCATGATTATAGGTGGTGGTGTGGTTTACTTTTAGGAGGTTGTTATTATCTCCTAGATACTTGATTAGTTCTTTGACTATGGTTATTCATTTGTGGACTTGTTTGGCAAATCAAATCTAGAGTTGATTTGGTGTTTGAGTCTTGAAGTCTATAACTAGGTTATCTTCTTTGATATCTCATCTTACAAGTTACTGATGTGATGATGAGTTTGCATGCTTCATTTTTTGGATCTTTGAGTTATGTAGTTTTGTGGGTTGGCCACCCATTAGTTGCATTGGGATGAATCATATGTGGATTGTCTATATCCACAAGATTCATTTAGTGTTGATGCAGAATTTTTTAGTTGGCCTTGTTTGTGGTCATTTGTGTGCATTGGTATGTTGTGTAGACATTCAAAACTGGCTAGGTTGATGCCACTCTTTTCATCATCTCACTAACATGACATTGACGTTGTCTTTGCCCTAACTCAACCGCTTTTATCCATTTATCCAATTTAATTAAATAAATTTTGATTTATTTAATCAAATTCTCCCTTTCATCCACTTACCCTAATTAATTAAATAAAATTTGTTTTATTTAATTAATTCTGCATGTTGTTTCCCCTTAGCCCTAGTTAATTAAATACAATTCATTTTCTATTTAATTAACTAATTCATCATCCTTAATTAATTAATTAAAATAAGGTCTCTTTACTTTATTAATTCTAACATTAGCCATTCCATATCCTAGGTCAATTAAATGAATTCCCTTTTATTTAATTACCTATCCTCCTTTAATTTTCCCTCCCCATGATTAATTAAATAGGTGTCCTATTTAATTAAGAATACTTATCCTATTCCAACTAATCATCTCTCCTCACAATAAACTTGAATTTAAAATTCAAAAGTCAACTCTATATTCAATCCTCAACATCCATTTGAAAGATGTCCCCCTAGCATACAATCATAGCCATTGATATCACCTCTTCATTTCATTGGATCTCCAAACCTCTCCTTCTCATTTTCTCATACCACCTTTCAACCACAGCCCTTGATCTTTATCCCGCAACTACAACCATTGATCTTACCTTCTACAAACTCCTATAAATTAGACATCCTCTAGGCATTATTTACACCATGCTCATTTGCCTTAGGTTTATGTTGTCCATCCTTTACCTTCATTTCTGCATTGTTATGCTGGTGGATTTTTGAGCAACCTACATAAGCAACTCAGATGCATCAACATCCTTTGAGTAAAGTTGAGACTGGCTTGTGTGTAGCAACCTTCCACTTTATCAAGGAGGGTGGAATAGCAAGGCTTTCAAAGGTATAATGCTTTGATTTTCTTTATCTTTGTGTTTGTCAATCATTGTTGTTTCCATTGTCTTCAAGTTGAATTGGGATTCAAGAGGATGGATGATTAGAGTGCCTAGATAGTCAGTTATTGGGACTTGTAGCATGTTTGTCATGATGGCATAGATAGCTAGGATACACAATTTTGTGTGAGCTTTTAACAATGATGGTTTATCTTCTTCGCTTGGAGATCTTAGTTCTACTTTGGATTCATTAGTATTATAGTTGTGTGTGTGGACCATGGCGATATTCACTTAAGAGATGGTTATCATGATATCATGGATATCTCGTATCACGGTTTAGTGGGAGCTATGGTAGTGATGTGGATTCATCACTTAGTGGTGGATGATCTTCTATAGTGGTTAGGTGTCATGGACAAACTCTTGGATTATGATTCTTTTATACAGTATGAGTGCTTTGACATCTTGAATTCTATTTTTAGGAGATGGTTATCTTCATGTGATTAGAGATGTTGTTCCTTGGTTTAGAGGTGTTTGGTATTGTGTCTTGGTTTACTTCAGATACTAGTTTGAGTTTTGGCATGATACAGGTTCTCTTGAAACTAGGATGTGTGCATTGGTGCATGTGATCTCCTAGGAGGAGATGTTAGAGCATGATGTCATGTTAGGTTCCTGATTATTCATTTGGAGTGTTGATAGTGGTCTAGTTGGTTCATGGCCTCTTGGTATGAATATGATGACTATAGGGCTATTCCTTCATTTGCATCCTCCCATGTTTCATTCCCTTGTTATTATGATGCATGTGACTATTCTAGTGATGTATCTTCATGCTAGTCTAATAGCCCTACATCTTATGTGAACCCATGCATTAATCTGTAGGCATCCATACAAAAGATGAATGAGCTTGTTGAGAAACTAAAATAAATGGACAATCAAATTAAGTTTCTTAAGTCTATGGTGCAATCTAATTTTTGCCCTGCTATTTTAAAAATCCAAGTTTCTTAGTCCCCTATCATTCCCCTAGATACCACTTATAAACAACTAGACTTCTCTTGGGTTGATTATAAAATGTAAAGCATGGTAGCCAAGGTCTTCATCCAAATGCCTAGATTTGATGGGTATGATATTTGGGAAGGGGACACACATGTTGATGAGTTTTTAGATTTTATGGAGAAATGTTAGTTTGAAGATGAGGATATGTGGATGAGATTCTTTGTTAGGTCTCTATGTGGGAAGGAGAAAGAATAGATTCAAAGTTTTCTAGAGTAATCCTTTGCTTCGTAGAATGACCTTATGGCTGATTTGAAGAATAATTTGTAATAAATGTAGACCTTACTAATCTTGTCTAGGAATTAAAAAAATCAAAAGGCAAGAGGGTGAGTCTAGTATGGAATTCAGACATAGGTTTGTTGTTTCCCTTTAAAAAATCCCAAGTGATTCCATACCTAACATAACTACCTACATTAATATGTTTTTTGAAGCATATGAAGCTAGTTTGAGTTCGATGTAGGAGGATTTGAAATTTACAAGCATGCAATAGACTTATTCATGCCTATAATATGTTGAAAAGGTGAGGAATGAACACATTACAAAATTATTATCCTCACATGTAAGTTCTACTAGTAATAAATAGATTGTTTTGAGCAACAACCAAGTGGATGTAACTCCTCAGGTGACTACAACATTAGATGAATATATGATTTTGTAATTAGGCAGGAGAAGTTGAAGATGGTAAATCATATGATAGCAATGTAGATGATGAAGACAATGTATGTACCTACCTTCATCTATATCAATCATCAAGCAAAGATGAAAATGATGAGATACATGATGACCTCCAACTTAACATTGAGGTATGTGGCCCAGTTGGCAATGTGGAAGGTGTGTGTACAAATGACCAACTAAGTGGATCATCTTGTGAATTTGAATATGTTAAGTGTGCATAGGTATATGATACAAATGGCGAGCAAGAAAATTCTTTTTTTGACATGTTACCTTCATTTTTTCTTGCTAATGAGAATGAAGAAATTTGCATTTTTTTTGCATGAGAAAGGCAAAGATGTGCCTACACTTAATGATAACTGATTTGAGATAAGTACTAGTGCAGACATGGATTTTTAGTTTACAAAAATTTCTCTTGATGATTAGGAAGATGGTGATGATGTGGATGCATATAAAAGCATATTTCTTTGGTGTAAATCTTGTTTTCTTCTCCATGCTAAGTGTGCTTCAAATGGGCTACAAACTAATGCTATTGTTGGAATGATTGAGGAAGAAAAATGTGTCATTAGTTTGGTTGCAGTAGTATGTATGAGATGGTAAGTTGCTAGAATGAGCTCCAAATACAAAGACACATACACCACTTTCACATACGCTCCTGGAGATAATTAGATCCTCGATGTGCCTGCAAGAGGCACATGTCCCAACCAGAACCAATGTTAGTGCCCAAATGTTTTAGCCCCAAAATTGCAAAAAATCCTTAGTTTGGCCTCACCCTATGTTTGCAGTCACCTAGTATATCCCACCACTTATATCTAATCTAAGAAATTCCAAGTGGATGTATTTTTTTATTTTTGCCTTTGTTACATCCCCAACTGATGATTTAGCTTAATCTTATTTTTGTGTTGTAATCAAGATGATTAACCATAGTTTAATGATTAGATGTTGTGGAAATATTTGATTTAAGCATTGATAATGTGAATACTGACTAATGTTAGTTAGACATGAGATTACATGTTCATATGATTATTTAACTATTATGAATTCTGAATTAGATGATGATGCACTGATCATGATTGTATGATGGTGAGTGTGAATAGGAAATGAATCTTCCTTTAAAGACAAAAGGAGAGTATCATCTGAGAGGAAGAGATAGATGTCAGGAAATGGGTCAAATTGCCATCTGAGTATCTAATTCTTCATCCTTAAGAACCCTTGTAAGTTGGCATGAGTCACGTCTTTTCTTTGTTAGTCAATTTCCTTTATGTGTCATCATGTCGATTGAGTTATCTCGACAGTGTTTATGTCGACTTGACTAAATGACATTCTTAGAACGTCAACACAAGTTGAGCAATAGTCTTTCCAAGTGGTGGAATAGTTTCTTATTTCTTTATTTCTGAATTGGGATTTTGAATCTATTATTCTTTGTTATATTATACTAGGGTTTATAGCCGTGATAGGGGGAGTGTTACTTGACCCTGAAACCATATTCATTGGTATGCCATCCTTATTATTTTATGGTGCTATCCTCGAATAACATCATGGTTATTTAACCCTTATTATCTTGTTAAGGGAGGTTATATGATTTATTAGGGTTCTAACCTCCTTAGAGGTCATCCACCTTAGCATCCATAATATATGTATATATTATATTATATTATACCCATGAGGAGTGGGGAGAGAGAATAAAGGCCGAGTGGTAACCATGATGGAGCCTTCCTTCGCAGACCCGCTCAATGGTGGGATGGGTGGATCGTTATATCCCATGAGGTGGCATTCTAAGGTTACATGCAAAGAACTTCGTATCTTGCTATGGGTATTGGTGATACCATTTGTAAGGGATTATTGTTATTGTTGTGGGTGTGGTTCTCTTGGCAGAGGTCAGGAGAAAAGGAAATAGAATAATTCCAATGAAGTCTGAAAAGAGACTGCTACAGTAGTACTGGAAAGAGCGAGATAGCTCGGACCCTACACAAAAGTTAAAGCTTTTCATCGATAAGACATACTACTATGACATTATTTACAAGTATGATATTCTTGAAAGTTAATGACTTATATTGAATGGCATTATGATATAGTTAAATCTCTCAGATGTTTAAGACCCTTGACTATGTCAACTTACAATAGTTATAAGAGTGTGTTAATGGCATGTAAAGCCATTTATCTCTTTAATGAATTCTTTAGTGGAAATAATGTGAATTCAAACTATTATCAAAGGTCATGAGGTCACAAGTATTCTTTTTATGATATTCATATGAAGCCTTTAAGTTATGATGTCACTCGACCAACTCAGAGGCTGTACTTTTCCTATTGGCTACGCATGAAAGATCATGGCATGCTGTTAACCAGTCTAAAACTATTATTGAGCTTTGAAACTTTTCTATTAACATTTACTTATGATTGTTTATGATCCGAGAATGCATGAAGATAATGTATTTGTTAATGAGCCTAATAGGGCATCAATGTATATTGAGTATGTGTAAGACGAGGGTATCTGTACATGATATCAGTACTACAATGCTGTGCATGTGGTAATAAGTATGGCCTAAATCATATTATAATAATGATCAATCTATTCTTAGTGGTAAACTTGGATTTGTGTCGTGTGCACTCAGTATATTAACATATCGACTTGAAGTAATTTATATCAACCTCGATTGTTTTGTATTGGTATTCTTTGTACATGTAATGCATGCCAATACTATACTAATTCCTCATGGAAGTAGAAAGGTTAATATAGACATATTGTTTGTCTTTTTGGAAGCAATGAATGCATGTCATATTTCCTTTGGGAAAGTGAATCTTTTGATACATTCTTTTTACAATAATTAACGCCATGTCATTATGAACTTTGTAGTATAAAAGTAAATGAATGCCATCTTTGAGATTGGCAAATATTCTTATACAAGTATATGGTATCCCTCTTGTTTTTATATGGAACCTAATCAGACTCGGAGGTTAAATATTCCCCACTTTTATCGGCGTGGTTTTCCCCCAAATTATTTAATGGGGGGTTTGGGGGCAGCGCCCCCAAGACTCTCTGTTGGTGGATGTAGCCTGAGTTTGGGTGAACCACGTTAAAAATTGTCTCTCGCTATTATTATTTTTGTGTATTTCATTCCTCTGTTTAATCTTTATTTGCATTTAATTGATATGTTTTGCATGCAATTCTTAACACCTCTTGATAATATGAACTGAGTATAAACCTTGGAATAAGGTAAACAAAGTAAACACTAACTGAGTAAGGTTAAGTGTCAAAAACATGAATGAACTTATATCATTATGAAAGTACAGGATAGTGTGACATAAAGTCACAAGTTCCCTATTGCTTAAGAAATGAGACCTTTTGGAATGGGTTTCCAAGACAGGAGTCGAATGTCTAAGGAATGGACTAATATGGTTTTAAAATTTTTTATCCAAGACCAAGATAGGTCAAATTATGTTTACTGTAGGATGAGACAACTTCTAAGTTGAGTCAGGATGGTGGACATATGACAATATTCATTGCATAATGTATATGTATGTAAATCTTTGGCCAAAGTAATGCATCCATCTCTGCATGCATTGTCGGTCCTCATGCTCTAGATGGCATAATGTTTCCATTAGTGTCATACATAGTTAGAGTGGAGCTATAGTTGTGTGACTGTGAAACATTATGAAGGACACAACACCACATACTCAAATGGAAAACCTAATGGTTCCTTATATCTATTCCTTCTGTGAAGGGTAGGGTTGCTTCCAAGTAGGAAGTTGTGCGAGGGACTGCTAGTCTGTGGTTGGAGGAAAAGCACTAGGATGATGCTCTTCTTCCCAAGTAGATGACAAGCTGAGGCTTATGAAGACATATGTCAAAAGTTCTAGATGCAATGCTTTTCTTTATATGACTTGATAGTCAATTATTATGTAAAATTTGATACTTGATGCCTTGAGCATAGCTTTGTATATGCATAGTGATGGTTAATCACTAATGAGATATCATTGGATATTGTACTTCTAAGTTTTGTTATATTCTTGTAAAGAATAACATGCTTAATTATTGAAATTATGATAATTCACTTTTGTTTAACTATGATTTCGTTAATCATGATGTATTCTAACTCTTAGTTAAGATGAATACTTATGTTAAATTATGAGCATTATGGAATGTGATGTTACATATGGTATGAGAGCTACCAGGTTAAATACATGGACCTATGAGCTCACTACTTGATGACTATTTTATCCAACATTGACAGATACTAATGTTTGGGTGTTCTATGACATAATGGTAAAAATTAGAATAATACCCAGAAAGAAGGTAACGAAAAATGGACGTTACCTATATTATCAAAAGGTCTTAAGGGAGAGAGCCTCAAGAATGAAACATCTTGAACATAACGGTTGCTTAGTAGGAGGATGGTTGACTGATGAGGAGACCTTCACTGACGCCATTATACACATCAATCAGGAGTCGAGGAAAGCAATTGGGATTGCTGCTCCTAACTCTAATGACGTGTCAGAAAAACCCTTTGCACCTAAAACACCGACTAGGGAAGCAATCCTAAGGATTTTGATGTAAATAAGGAGGTTGTGGATGAGTACCTACGTGTATGTCCACCTCCTAAAACTGAGGTGATAAACCTCAAGATTGAGAAATAAACATAGGAAGTTATCCCAAACTGGTAATGACTTGCAGTAGCAAGATGTAAACAAAATTTTATAACTTTGAGATGGATTATATGTAATCCATGGAAAATTATAATGCAATTGAAAAAGAAAATTCTGGCAAATCTTTCCTTTCTTGTTAAAGATTAAATTAATGAGAATAGATTTATGTTATAAATGGATTCAACAATATGGAAAACTAATCCATGATTAATCTGCAAACTTCAGAAAGAAGTAGATTGTAGTAAGGTTCAAATAAGAAGTTCTAGGATGGGAGATAGCCAGGATGAAGGGAAACCTTTAGGACACTTTGAATCTAAACTTGACTGGATCATCACTTTTCTTCAAGAAACAAGAGCAAGAGTAAAAATGCTTAAACATGAGGTCAGGGGTCGGTAAGGACCCAGGCAGGTTGCCTATGATGGGGGTGATGATGAGGCATGTCATAATGACACTGCCTAAAGTGAGCATGGAGAAAATAACTTTGAGGCCAGACAAGAAGAGGATAGGTAAAGCCATATGGCTTTGGAATTATCTCAGGGCATGAAAAAGGTTATGCCTCCCAAATTTGAGGGATCTGTAAGCGGCGATGCTGCAGAGGCATGGATTGCGAAGATGGAAAAGTATTTCAAAATAAGAAATTACACTTAGATCACTAAAGTAGTATGGGGAGCATACTAGCTAGTGGGTGAAGCATCTACATGGTGGATGAACAAAAAGATGGAGTTAGGCTTGAGGTCTACAAGTCTAACTTGGGACAGGTTCGTGGAACTTTTTAGGCAAAGATGGTTGCCTTAACTATTCTATGACCAGAAGCTTATAGACTTTTAGAATTTGAAATAGGTTGATTTATCTGTGAAAGAATATTGGGAAAAGTTCACTTGCCTATTAAAGTATGTGCCGCAGTACCAATAGGACGAGAGATTTCACATCTGGAAGTTTATAATGGGATTGAATGCCCAGATTAGGGGTGAGGTTGATGTGCATGGCCCCACTTCAATGGACTAGGTCTATGAGAAGGCCATCAAACAGGAACAAAAATGGAAAGCTATGTCAGCCTATAGAGAAAGGAATTGAAAGAGATATAATTGGTCCCAATCCTCTCAATCCTCTAAGAAAAAGGGGAAAAAGGAGGATTTTACTGAGAAAAATGATAAAGGGGCCAAGTATAAGAAAACCAAGTCTAAGGGGGAGAAGAAAGGCAATAACCACTCCAAGAAGAATAGAGACAATTCTGGGAAACCTTAGGAGAGGCGAGGACCAGTGGGATGGTGCTCCACATGTGGCAGAGATCATTATGCCAACTAGTGTCCTAACAAGATGAAGGGAACAAAACCAAGAGGAAACCCTCTACCCTCTCAACAGGCGGCGTTCTAGCAACGTATTCATGCAACCTTGGACAATAGGCAAGATGAGTACCAAATAACTCCCATTGAAACTACATGTATTTTATTTGGTCTTTCGATTTCAGTTTTGATTGATATTAGTGCTACCGAATGTTTTTTATCCCCTAAAATTTTAAGCAAAATTCCTAGAAAAGCTGGATTTATGGCAAACACATGGTTAGTAGAATATGTAAATCAGACCAAGGCTCAGGTAGAGCAATGCCTATTTGAGGCTAGGGTTGAACTTCCAAGTTTCTCCACTGAAGTAAACCTTTATGTAGCCCCACTAGGCACATATAATGTTATCCTTGGAATAAATTGGTTATGGAGACATTGAGCCAAAGTGGATTGTTATGCCAAAACAGTTGAACGTCTTGATGACTTAGTAAAAAATGTCTTTCTTCAAGGAAACCCTAGGGAAGTCAAACTAAGACAAATTTCTGCCCTGCAAATGAAAAGAGCTCAAAGAAAGGGATGCCAACTTTTTGCTATCAAAATGGAAAAACTAAATGGGTTTGAGGAAATCAAATTCCAAGATGATTTAATGTCTTACGAATCTCAGAGACTCAATGAAGTTGGGAAGGAGTCCATAGATCAAGAGAGATCAGATATGGACAGGTATCCTTTCCTTAAAGATTTTGAGGACATATTTCTAGATGAGCTACCAAGATTACCTCCTAAAAGAGCCTTTGACTTCTCTATCAATATAATTCTAGGGTTGGAACTTATTTCTAAAACCCCCTACAGAATGACCACTATAGAGTTAATGGAACTAAAGGCATACTTACAAGAATTGTTGAATAAGGGATTGATTAGACCCAGTGTGTTGCCATGGGGAGCACCAGTTATATTTGTGAAAAAGGCACTTTGTGGTTACGCATAGATTATCGCATGTTGAATAAAGAAAGAATTAAGAATAAATACCCATTGCCTCACATTGATGATCCTTTCGATCAAATGAGAGGTGCAACTATGTTTTCCAAGATCGATCTTTGGTCTTTGTATCACCAATTGAGGTTAAAGGATGGTGACATCCATAAAATAGCCTTTAGAACAAGGTATGGGCATTATGAGTTCATTGTCTTGCCTTTTGGACTAACGAATGCACCTGTAGCGTTTATGAACCTAATGAATAGTGTGTTCAGGGATTGTTTGGACATGTTTGTCCTAGTTTTTCTTGATGAAATCTTAATCTATTCTAAGAATGAAGAAGAGCACCTTCAATATTTAAGGTTTGCTCTTCAAATGTTGAGAGAGCATAAAATGTACGGTAAGCTCTCTAAGTGTACTTTCTTTCAAAAGGAAGTGTAGTATTTGGGCCACATAATTTCAGCTAAGGAAATAGCTATGGACCCAGTTAAAATTAAGGCTATTTTGGAATGTCCATTACCAAGGAATGTTCATGAGGTCCAAAGTTTCATGGGCCTTGTAGGATACTACAGGAAGTTTGTGAATAACTTTTTAAAAATTGCATACCCTATAACTTCCTTGCATAGAAAAGGCAAGAGATTTGAGTGGTCAGAAAAGTGTCAGGAGGCCTTTGACCTACTGAAAGAAAAATTGACTTCAACACCAATTTTGAAAGTACCTGACCCAAAGGGTCAATTTGTAGTCATTATCGATGCCTCAGGAGAAGGCTTAGGTGGTGTACTAGTCCAACATGGACAAGTCATTACATATGAATCTCGAAAACTAAAAACTTATGAGAAAAAATATGCCCCCCATGATTTGGAATTGGTAGTAGTCATTCATGCACTACAAATGTGGAGACACTACTTTATTGGGAAACCCTTTGAGCTGAAAACAGACCATCAAGGACTCAAATATTTTTTTACTCAACCACATCTAAATGCTTGTCAAAGAAGATGGTTGGAATTCATCTCAGATTATGACTTCGAGATTAAATATATTCAAGGAAAGGAAATCTGAGTGGCAAATGCCCTAAGGAGGAGAAGACACATCTCCTCAAGGAGAAGACACATCTCTTCAATGATCTTCATACACTGTGATTTTAGAAATCAAGTATTATAGAAATCTAAGGGAGATGAGTTTTACGAGTAGGTAAAATAGGCTCTTGTGGAAAATTCCTAGAATCTGAGATACGATGGATTTAACCTTGAATCGGATGGGATGTTAAGGTTTAAAGGAAGGATGTATGTACCTAACTCTGTAGAGTCCAGGAATATGGTGTGGAAGGAGATTCATTCTGCACCGTATTTAGGACATCCTAGCGTAACAAAGTTACTTGCCAATGTGAAACCCCTATATTTTTGGAAAGGAATGAAGAGGGATGCTACAAATTTTGTAGCTACATGTATAAAATGCTAGAGGGTGAAGGTGGAACACCATCACCCGGTAGGATTCTTATACCCTCATGAAATTCCTGAGTGGAAATGGCAAATTATAAGCATGGACTTTGTGCAAGGGCTTCCTATGTCAAGGAATAGGCACAATGCTATTTTGGTTCTGGTGGATAGACTCACTAAAGCCACTCATTTTATAGCTGGGAACTTGATAGATGGGGCACCCACCACAGCCCATAAATTTGTTCAAGAGATTTTCAGAGTACATGGCATTCCTAAGAAATTCTCTTACATAGGGATGCACAAATGACCTCAAGGTTTTGGCAAACCTAATTCTCTTCACTTGGAACCTAGTTGAATATAAGCTCTGCTTATCATCTTGAAATGGATGGCCAAACTGAGAGGGTAAACCAAGTGCTAGAGGATTTATTGAGAATGTATTGTGTGGACCAGCAATACAAATATGAAGATTATCTTCCTCTCATGGAATTTGCCTATAATAATTCCTATCACTTTGCAATTAAGATGGCTCCATTTGAAGCATTGTATGGAAGAAAGTGTTGAACCCCTATAAGTTGGGACAAGCTAGAAGATAGGGTTAGCCTTGGTCTATAAATGCTATCAGAAATGGAAGAGCAAGTCCATCTGATTAAGAAAAGGCTAGCGGAAGCCAATGATAGGCAAAAGAGTTATGCAGATGCTAAGCGCATTGAAAGGCATTTCTCAGTGGGAGAGAAAGTCTATTTAAGGGTAAAACTTCAAAAGAGTTCCATTAAATTTGGAAAGACATCAAAACTGGCACCTAGATACATAGGTCCCTTCAAAGTTCTCAAAGAAGTCAACCCAGTTGCATATAGAATTGGTCTACCTCTAGCTCTTGTCATGATGCATAATGTTTTTCATGTTTCCTATTTGAAAAATTTTAATGTTGGAGATAATCAAATTCCTATTCTTGATTGGAATGCTATACATGTGAAGGACCCATGTGTGGTGGTGATCAAGCCAATCAAGGTGCTCAAAATGTGTAAACTACGCTTACATAACAAAAGAGATAACACAATACAAGGTCTAGTGAGACCAATATGCAGAGGAAAATGCCACCTAGGAAAACTATGATGATATTTATGTGAGATTTTCCCATCTCTTCTAAAAAACTTTTTATTATGCTCATAAAATATTTTTCTTATTATATTGGTTAACTCTAAAGAAATTAATCATCAGGGATGATGATTCTTATGGGGGGAGATATGTTACATCCCCAACTCATTATTTAGGTTAATCTTATTTTTGTGTGGTAATCAGGATGATTAACCATAGTTTAATGATTAGATGTTGTGGAAATATTTGATTTTAGCATTGGTTATGTGAATACTGACTAATGTTAGTTAGACATGAGATTACATGTTCATATGATTATTTAACTATTATGAATTACATGAATCAAATGCTGATGCATTGATCATAATTGTATGATGGTGAGTGTGAATAGGAAATGGATCTTCCTTCAAAGATAGAAGGAGAGTATCATCTAGGTGGAAGAGATAGATGTCAGGAAATGGGTCAAATTGCCATCTGAGTATCAGATTCTTCATCCTTAAGAACCCTTGTAAGTTGGTGTGAGTCACATCTTTTCTTTCTTAGTCAGTTTCCTTTATGTGTCATCATGTCAATTAAGTTATCTCAATGATGTTTATGTCGACTCGACTAAATGATGTTCTTAGAACATCAATGCAAGTCAGGAGATAGTCTCGACCAAGTAGTGGAATACTTTCTTGTTTCTTTATTTTTGAACTAGGATTTTGAATCTATTATTCTTTGTTATATTATACTAGGGTTTATAGCTGTGATAGGGGAGTGTTACTCAACCCTGAAACCATATTCATTGGTGTGCCATCCTTATTCTTTTATGATGCTAGCCTTGAATAACATTATGGTTATTTAACACTTATTATCTTGTTAAGGGAGGTTATATGATTTATTAGGGTTCTAACCTCCTTAGAGGTCATCCACCTTGGCATCCATAATATATGTATATATTATATTATATTATCCTTGTTATTTATTAACACTTGGCAGCCATCACCCATGAGGAGTGGCCTGGAGAGAGAAAAAAGGCCGATTGGTATCCATGATGGAGCCTTCCTTCATGGACCCACTCAATGGTGGGCTAGGTGGATCCTTAGATCCCATGAGGTTGCATGCAAAGAACTTCATATCTTGCTATGGGTATTGATGATACCATTTGGAAGGGATTATTGTTATTGTTGTGGGTGTGGTTCTCTTGACAGAGGTTAGGAGAAAAGGAAATAGAAGAATTCTAGTGAAGTTTAAAAAGAGACTGCTACAGTTGTACCAGAAAGAGTGAGATAGCTCAGACCTTGCACAAAAGTTAAAGCTTTTCATCGATAAGACATACTACTGTGACATTGTTTATAGGTATGATATTCATAAAAGTTAATGACTTATATTCAATGGCATTATGATATAGTTAAATCTCTCTGATATCTAAGATTGTTGACTGTGTTGACATACAATAGTTATAAGAGTATGTTAATGTCATGCGAAGTCGTTTATCTCTTTAATGAATTCTTTTGTGGCAATAGTGTGAAGTCAAACTATTATTGAAGTCTCATGAGGTTGTAAGTATTCTTTTTATGATATTCATATGAAGCCTTTAACTTAGGATGCCACTCGGCCAACTCAGAGGCTTTATTTTTCCTACTAGCTATGCATGTAAGATCATGGCATGATGTTAACCAGTCTAAAACTATTATTGAGCCTTGAAAATTTTTTGTTAACATTACTTTATGACTGTTTATAAGTCAATAAGGCATGAAGATAATGTATTTGTTAATGAGCTCGATAGGGTGTCAATGTATATTGAGTATGTGTAATCCAAGGGTATCTATACATGATGTCAGTACTATAGTACCGTGTATGTGGTAATAAGTATGGCCCGAACCATATTATAATAATGACCACTCTATTCTTAGTGGTAAACTTGGGTTTGTGCCATGTGCACTCAGTATATTAACATATCAACTTGAAGTAATTTATATCAACCCTTGACTATTTTGTATTGGTATTCTTTGTCCATGTAATGCATGTCAATACTATACTGATTCCTCATGGAAGTAGGAAGATTAATATAGACATATTGTTTGTCTTTCTAGCAGCAATGAATGCATGCCATATTTCCTTTGGGAAAGTGAATCTTTTGATACATTCTTTTTACAAGAATTAACCCTATGCCATTATGAACTTTGTAGTATGAAAGTAAATGAATGCCATCTTTGTGATTGGCAAATATTCTTATACAAGTATATGGTATCAAGAGGATTTCTTGAGATAGAACCTTTTAAAGAAGATCAACCATATGAGTCATTGTAAGTACCCCTCTTGATAATATGAACTGAGTATAAACTTTGGAATAAGGTAAACAAAGTAAACACTAACTGGGTAAGGTCAAGTGTCAAAATCATGAATGAACTTTTATCATTATGAAAGTATGGGATAGTGTGATGTAGAGTCACAAGTTCCCTGTTGCCTAAGCAACAAGACCTTTTGGAATGGGTTTCCAAGATAGGAGTCGAATGTCCAAGAAATGGACTAAGATGGTTTTGAACTTTTCTATCCAAGACCCAGAAAGGTCAAATTATGTTTATTGTAGGATGAGACAATTTCTAAGTTGAGTCAGGGTGGTGGACATACGACAACATTCATTGTGTAATGTATATGTATGTAAATCTTTAGCCAAAGTAATGCATCCATCTCTGCATACATTTTCAGTCCACAATGCTCTAGATGGCATAATGTTTCTAGTAGTATCATACATAGTTAGAGTGGATCTATAGTTTTGTGATCGTGAAACATTATGAAGGACACAACACCACATACTCAGATGGCAAACCTAATGGTTCCTTATATCTATTCCTTCCGTGAAGGGTAAGGTCACTTCCAAGTAGGAATTTGTGTGGGGGATCGCTGGTCTGTGGTTGGAGGAAAAGCACTTAGATGATGCTCTCCTTCCCAAGAAGAAGACAAGCTGAGGCTTGTGAAGATAGATGTCAAAAGTTCTAGATGCAGTGCTTTTCTTTATATGACTTAATAGTCAATTATTATGTAAAATTTGACACTTGATGCCTTGAGCATAGCTTTGTATATGCATAGTGATGGTTAATCACTAATGAGATATCATTGGATATTATACTTCTAAGTTTTGTTATATTCTAGTAAAGAATAACATGCTTAATTATTGAAATGATGATAATTCACTTTTGTTTAACTATGATTTGGTTAATCATGATGTATTCTAACTCTTAGTTAAGATGAATACTTATGTTAAATTATGAGCATTATGGAATGTGATGTTACAGCCTTGGTGTTGGTCTTTTCCTTCCCCGCGCCTTTACTCATGTGTTGGAGTCATAAAAAACTAAGAAATTTTCTAGAAGTTTGGCCTTTGTCAGCCCTTTCGCTATTCCTAGGAATTGTTTAGTGGTTCTAATGGTTCTCAAAACCATTGAAACCTTTGACGATTTCCTTAGTTCCTTCTAGGCCACAAAATCCCAACTCAAACTTAGGCGGTGGAAGAGAAACAAAGTGGTTGAAGCTTTTGATGGTTCCTCAAACCATCAGAACCTCTGATAGGTTTCAAAGTTTCCTCTTCACCCTAAAACCATGACAAAGAGATGCGAAAGAAATAAAAATGAGTAGGATGAAAGATGTGGGCATAGGGAGGAAAATAAAAGAGAAACAATGAAGAGAAAAAGATAGAAGAAAATAACTAGAGGCCTATTCCTATTGGTTGACGAATCACCGACATGTAGGGACAAAAGAGGAAAAGAGGAAGAAATGGAGGTTGGTAGTTTCAGTGGTTCCTAGAACTACCGGAACCTTCGACATGGTTCTAGGTGGGAGGTGAACCTTTGACAAAGTGGAACAAGAAAAGTTAAAGACAAAGATGTAGGCAAGGGCAAACAAGAAGAAATGCACAAAAAGAAGAAGAAAGGAGAGAAAGAAGTGAGGTCATTCCTGGTGGTCAGCAAATCATTGACAAGTAGGAACAAAAAGAGAAAGAGGGAGAGAAATAAGATATTGGTGGTCTCATTGGTTTCTGGAACCACCAAAACCTCTAACCAAGTTCTTGGTGAGCCTACAGACTCTGACAAAGTGAAAATGATTGGATTTTAACATGTTTTAATCTATTTTTTGTGAGCTCTCAAGTTTAAACATCTACTACCTCCTAGAAACATCATTAATGCCCAGAATGAAAATATTGGAGGTAGGTGAGGTTAAATGTAGTGGGTATGAGGGTGGATACAAGGATAGGTAGAATTTATTATAACATGTATGGGTAACCTATAGATGTTTTTCTCGCTCATAATATTGTTAAGTCAACAAGAGAATGAAATTCTATATATACATATTGGTAAAATGTAAAAAGGGTTTGTCTTTGAGACAATTTGTGATTGCAAGTGCTTCAAGTTGATTCTAGAGCATCAAACATTGCAGGTCTGGGCTATAAGTGAAGGAATATATTTGGTACAGTGTAGGAAGGATTTGTTAAGCACATTTATATGTGATGGTATGCCTCTATGGGAGATTGTGATTATTCAAGGGGATGTTTGAACTTAGTTACTTATCCCCTCTTGCCACATTTTCTGGTATGATTATAACCAAGGTTAGATGTATGTGTGATAACATCCAATGTAATATAAAGCTTTTATATTGGTCTCTCCTTTTTTCATATGGGTTTTTATAGTTATATTATGGATTATTAAGTATGTTCATTAAATAACATGTAATTTGTGATTTGTATGTAAATGACTATTTGGCATTGTTGATGTTATACTAGATGTATCTCCTTCCTCTTTGTTGTTCATGACTCTATTGCCCAATGGAGTAGGCATCAATCTGATTGGTGAAGGGATAACATTCATAAATTTATAAATCTCACATGCTATTCATGATTCAATATTAAAACTAGGGATTTATCTTAAGCAATGTTGATTGTTCAAATCACTTTTGAATCATGTGCATGTGTGCCTACACCTTGTAGTTCATGTATGAAATGTTAAGTGGATTCATCTTGTGGGCATATCACAATTCTATCAGTTATGGGTGCATCTAAAAGGCGCAGACAATCAACTTTATAAAAAGTCATATGCAACTAGTTAGTCTTGACCTAGTGAGAAATATAGGGGTTAAGCATACATTGGGTATGGATGAAAATGTTTTTTCGTGCTTCATCATAAATGGTTCATAACCATGTTAAGAATTCCACTAGGAATACCTTCTTGGGTCTAGCTAAGCCCAAAGTGTAGGAGAGCATACAGACTCTCATCAATTTGTCTTTAACCATCCTCAATCTATCAATGGGCCTTTATTCTACAAAACCCCTTGGCCTTGAAGGTGAGAACATGCTCTATGATTGTGGACCTACAGTTTTGGGACCCAAAACTTTGTATGGAGATAATGGAGCTAAAATGGAGTGCCCAAGTTGGTGCATTGAATTTTTTATTAAGGATTTGGGAATTACATTTTGGGTGGTTTTAGCTGATGGTTTCCAAATTACCTTGTGATAGTTTTATGTATTCATTCTCCTATTTATTAGCTTTTGAATCTACTAAGGAGGCCCTATTGGTTCATGGAAGATTGAAGGAGAAAGGAAAGAAGAAGGACAAGAATAAAGAAAATCTAGATCTGAACTTGTGGGAGATCTAAATCTCTTAGAAAATCCAAGGCTAAGTGTTGCAATTGTTGTAAAACCAAACACTTCCTAGAGACTATAAATAGGAGAAAAAGAAAAAGAAAAATGATTCAAATGATGAGTCCAAAAGGTCTTATCAAGGTGATGTAGATTCATTTGTCATAATCTTAACAACTCATGCAGTAGAAGATTCATGGTTGATTAACTCTAGAGCTTCATTCCATATCATATCCCATTAGGGTGGTTTTTGAAGTATAAAAAATGTGATGGTGGGAAGGTGTACCTCAGTGATGATTGTCATTTGAGCATAGTTTCCCATGGTATATTTTGGATTTGATTCCCTAATTGATGAGTGAAGGGGATCAATGGAGCATTGGACATCCTTGGTTTGGCATGGAACTTGTTATCAAGTAGAAAACTCAATGATGCAAGTGTAGGTTTTTTTTTTATCTATTGGAGGGTGTAATATGGTGTGAGGAGCTATGGTGAGTGCTAAAGGTGTATGTGGGAACTCTATTTAGGTAGATGCATGCACTATCTAGTGCACTAGTTCTATTATTTCTATAATGAAGAGATCTATATAATCTTAAATACATCTATCTAAAATATGCCAGAGATATTAGTGATGTTATAGATTCTAGATTTGATTCCCTAATGGATGAGTGAAGGGGATCAATGGTGTGCTAGACATCCTTGGTTTGGCATGGAACTTGTTAATAATTAGAAAACTCTATGATGAATGTGTGTAGATTGTTTTCTCTAGTGAAGGGTGTAAGATGGTGTAAGGAGCTATGGTGATTGCTAAAGGTGTTTGTGTGCCTGAACTATATTTTAGCTAGATGCATGCACTATCTAGTCCAATAGCTCTTTTAGTTATATAGTGAAAAGATTTATAGAATCTAAACCTTCACCATTAGAACTAGCAACAAAGAAGAGTGTTGTGTCCACTTCCAATGGTCATGCTTTTTAGGTATCTAAGCAAGAGTTTTCTTCTAAGAGTAAGTTACCTATAGAGAAAACAATACTATGGCACCAAAGAATGGTCCATATAGGTGAAAAGGGTCTAGGGGACCTAAAATATAAAAATCTCATTGAGGAGTTGAATGATTGTGCTCCTAAATTTGATTTCTATAAACACTATATATAGTAAATAGTATTGCATTCAATTTTATTCTAGTTAACACAAATCTTTTAGGGTGTTGGACTTGATTCATTTAGAAGTATTTGGTCCTATTATTATTCCTTCATTTTTTTCTTTTTATTATGTACATTTTATAGGTGATTATTCTAGAAGGACATGGGTATATTTCCTCAAGAGTAAATTTCTAGGAAAGATGTGTTGTACACCTTGCATAATAATAATGCCAATAATGTAAAAATAAATATTTAATTGAGGTGCATTTGGAGATGTGGATACCGCATGGGATAGGCATTCTTGAGGACACTTGTATGTTGTATCAGACATTGGGATAAATATTTAAGTTGAGAGTCACATTAGAAAAATATTTGAGTTGAGATTCACATTTGGAAAACATGAATCATACATTATATAACATAGCATTATAGATCATACACATTGTTTAGATCATGAGTGTGTTATGATGTACTTGTGTTATAGTTTTCACCAATCAAATTTCTCCCTTAAGATTGGAATAATTTTGAATTTACCAATCATAAGAGCTGGACATTCAATTTGGGTGCCAAAAATGTGTCTTACAAAAGTCATACAAAAAACAAGAAAATGTCGAGTCTGCTCTCCACCAAGTTCATGTATTTTACGATAAAATTCTAAAAAAACACCACTATGATAGAAATATATATGTAAGATTTTTTATCATGTAATTTAAAAAAAGTATATATTAAGGTCTTGATCTATAATTAGTTTAGTAGTGTCTTTATTTCTAAAAACACATGTATTATTTTTCCTTTCAATTTTTGATCCACTCATCCAAATTTGAAAACAATTACATTTTCACATTCTATATTTCATTCTACACACATTGAAATAGAGGTCCAATTTTTTATTAATTTTCTCAAACTTAGTGAGGGGAGCATGCTCAATTTTTCCATTTTTTAAACGATGTGTTCACTTTAAAAATTAGTCAAAATAATTTATTCATAAAAAAAATTACAATTTTTTTTGACAAATATAGTGTGATGTTAGCTAACTTTCCACCAATGAGATTTACAAAATACTAAATTAAATGGTCAACAATTTAGTGGGAGCACATCTAACGCTACATTATATTTTCTAACAAAAATAGGACCACTTTGTGTGCTCCCCCTATTTCATCCTTTTGATCTACACCATTTTTAATAGAAAAAAGTAGTTCAGAAACTAGATTCTAAGCACTACTATTTTTTTTCTTATAACATTTTGAAATTTTAAGCATAGGTATCTTGAATTGTTCGTCAAAGTTTAGTTTTTGTTTATTTTAGGAAAAATATGGCCACTTTTGACCCTCTTTTGTCTCCCCATTTCCATGCACTTATCCACTAGCTCAATTTCCTTGTTGACAACATCCTCACAAATTAAGTGATGATGTAATTCAATATGATTTTTGTGAGCATGGAACACTAGTTTCAATACATAGTTATTGGATCAGGGTGGGAGTGTCAAAGATTCGTAACATGTTATTTGATCCATATTGCTTCACATGTTGTTGCAACAACTACCTTATACTCCACTTTAGTGGATGACAATGCACAATTAGGTTACATCTTACCACTTCATGAAACAATGGTAGTTTTAAGATTGAAGTAGCAACCAAATGTTTATAGAGTTTATGCAATATGCTCAATCTAAATCTAAAAAACTAGCAAGTTTGAAATCTTCATTCTTAAAATATTCCAATTTGAAGTTATGTGTTTCTTGAAGATATCTTAGAAATTGTTTTGTATCTTTGCATTTTAGAACCATGTGAGAATTTATTCAATTGTGTACTTCATTTAAGAGGAATATTTTTTTAGGCATTTTCAACACTTGAACTCTAATCCAAAACTATACATTCAAAATTGATCTTCATATCTTCTTTCACTTCATAATAAGTGATTGATCATTCCTAGTGGTAAGTGCAAATCATCAACATGCAACATAATGAGGAGTAACTCCTGATTATAAATCTTAATATACAAATTTGGATCAACATCAAATTTATGAAATCTACTCTAAAGAAAGTACAATCAATTTTTTAATTCCAAGCTCATGGAGCCTATTTTAAACAATATAGCTCCTCTTTTAAGGGAAACTACTATAATGTTCCATTCCTTTTTCAATAATACTGGGAGGTTGTGTCACATATACTTCCTCTATCAAATCTCCATTTAGGAAGGCACTTTTCACGTCCATTTGGTAGATTTTACAACTATGCTAGGAAGAAAGTGCTATCAACATTCTGATTGTGATAATCTTTGTGATGAGAGAAAGTGTTTTCTCATATTCAACACCTTTAATTTGTTTATAGGCTTTATCTATCAATCTTTCTTTGGAACTTGTGAATTGAGCCATCAGATTTGAACTTTGATTTGAAAACCCATTTACAATCAACAACTTATTTACCATTAAGTAAAGGAACTAAATCCCATGTCTAGTATTGATAATTGAATCCATCTCCTAATTCATAACACTTTTCCACTTTTTTTCTTTTACTGCTTCCTTGAAAGTGCTTGGGTAGCTAGCATTTAGAACAATTGTCATAAATGCATAATTGATCTCATAACTTCTTACAATCTAATTAACTTTCTCCTTTCTCTTTCTAATAGACTTAGATGAACATTAGATTGTGGAGTGGAAAATAATCTTCAATTTGGCTTGTCAATACCTTCTCTCTTCTATTGATTAAATAGTACTTTTTGGTTTTGGCTCAACCTTTCTGAGTGAGAACAATGATGCATTTTTATCATCTTTCTCTTCCAATAAATCAATATGATGAACACTTGGAATACCTTACACTCTTCCTCAAGAATGACATATCTAGATATGTGAATTTTGTTTGTCTTGGGATCATACCATCTTTAGGCTTTACTATCGAGTCATCATATCTAACAAGGATGATTTTTTTTAGTCTTATCATTTAACTTCCTTCTCTTCTCTTTTGGATTGTGTCTATAGGAGATGCTCCAAAAGATTCTGAAATGCCTAACTAATGGTTTCCTTCTTCACCATGCTTCTTCTAGAGGGATGCTTTCCAAGATGTTAGTCAAAAATTGATTGATCAAATAAGTCACTATATGAACTACTTTACCCCATTATTTATTTTCAATATTACAAGCCTTGAGCAATTATTTAAAAAAATCTCTTGAAGTGACTTATTTTTTCTTTCATATACTCCATTTTGCTATGGAGTATGTGGAGCTAAGTGTTTCCTCTTGATTCCTATTTTTTAGTAAACATGAAAAATTTGTTTGGGGTATACTACCCCTATTATTTGATCTCAACATTTTAATTTTTTTATCACATTCATTATTGAATTGGTGTACAAACTCCTTGAAAACATCATATACTTTAGACTTGTTCTTCATAAAGTAAACCCATATCTTTTGAGTGAAGTCATCAATGAATGTCATGAAATACAAATATTTACCTATGGAAACTATCTTCATTAGTTCAAAAAGATTAGAATGAACCAACTCCAACTTCTTGGAGGCTCTCTAGGATTTTCCAAATTCAAAATTTTCTCTATGTTGTTTCCCCACAACAAAATTTTCACAAAAACACTTCTCTATAGTGATAGGTGGAAGACCATATATTATATTATAATTGAACATTTCCTTTAGTGACTAATGGTTAATATGATTGAGTTTTTCATGCCATAACTAGTTCCTTGAAGAAAAAATTGAAACTAAGGATTTAGAGGAGTTTTCCCTCAAGTAAAATAGTCCTCATTTAATAAACCCATCACATACCAATTTTTCCTTATTGTCAAACACTTTATAATTTACCTATTAATAAACATGTATTGGTAATGTTTTGTTTTAAATTGATAAAAGGTTTATAAATAAACATATCTCTAAATGACAATGTATCTCTACATAAAAAGTGCTTAGAATTTGTGTTAAAAATAATTTATATTTCTAAACAAAACATACCTAATTTATAAAAAAAAAAAAAATTGGTTGACCTTAATGATGTTGTGATATGAAAACTCCCTTCCAACAATCAAATAGTTTATAAAATAGCTTCTAATCAATTTTTCAAAGTAAGATGAATCATGAATCGGTCTAGTTTACTTTGGATGGTCTCTATTTTGTCAAATTAGGGTATGATGTTGAGTTATCTATAGAGGAGGATGAATTTCAATGGAGAGCTCTTTGGGACAAACATCTCTTACCCAAAGTCAATATTCTCTTCTTGCCAGTTTCCCAAAATAAGATTCTCATAATGGACAATCTTACAATGCATGATTTACTGATTCCTTGAATAGATGTGCTCTTTGTGAGTCTAAGGATGAGTCAAACTTCCACTTATTCCTGAGTTTTCCTTTCTCCCTTAAACTGCTATATGTTTTTCTATCTTTGTTCAATTTGTCTTAGGTTAAGCTAGACCTTTAAATTTGGATTTAATTGTTCAATGGTTTTCTCCTTCTTGTCTTCACCTTTGACATGTCTTTGGGGGCTCTTAGAGTGGGGTTCAAAATTATTGGTGCTATTAAAGATAATTTATTCTCCTTTCTTAAAAATGAACCTCTTATGGCTCCACAATTAAAGAGTTCACTACCCATAAATGGGGCTTTCATTTTCCCATATAGATTATTTTCCTAGGGCTCCTTCTATTTGTATCTAGGTGAAGTGGTCTAGGCCTTCCCTTGTTGGTTTAAGATTATTTTTTTATGGAGCCTATAAAGGAAACCCTAGTAGAATGGGGGTGGTGGGATGATTAGATCTATAGCAATGGGGTTTTGGTGGATTCTACGTGGGATTTCTTTATAGCAAAACAAACCACTACATGGAAGCTAGGGCTACTCTTTTGGGTATTCTAGTGGTGCTAGAACTGAACATTAGCCACCTCACTTTTGAAGGTGACTCGCTTAATTTAATTACATGCTTAACTAATATCTCTCATCCATTTGGACCAACATGTTTGCTAATTGAGGGGTTGCAAGCAAAGGGTTTACCAAATGAGATCATCCCTCTAACATCCCTAGTGTTGCCCATTTTTTACTCAGTTTGAAGGCTAATGGGCTATAAAAAACTTTGTAACAATATGTGGAGATAGGAAATAATGGAAATGATTGTTCCCATGCAAGACAAACATGAATTTTTTGATGTGTTGGGGTGGTAAGTACCAAGAATTTCATTTTGAGAGTGATCTTAGTAAACTTCTAGATGTTTGCTAGCTAGCATGTGATCAACAAAGTGTTTAAGGTCTCATTCTCCATCCCATATGATGGTAAGGTTACTTTTCCTATCTTGTTAGTTTTTTAAAGTTGGGTTTTCTCTTTTTATAGTGTATCCATTACTACTTCCCCATGGTTCGAAAGAAGGATAGATAACTTCTAGTTTGAAGCTACTATAATGGAGGCTGACAGGCTTAGATTGGAACCATCATCTTGCATGACTCTTGAAAATAATTTCATATTGTGGAACATCTTAAAGAGGGGCAACTTCGCTTGTTATATTGAAAAAATCAAATGCAATGATTTTGGGCTAGCCATTGATTTTTCCAGAGCATGGAAGGATTGAAGTGTTACTTTTAAGGGGTGTAATTATTGAAATTTTAGAAGATAGTGCATCCATGGTGATCAAGATGTCTATGGAAGGGCTCCAAATATTTCTGGGTCTTATGAAAGGAATTATCAATGAAAAAAAAAAGTTTAAAAAGGAATTATTAGACCTACAACATGATTTATCCAAGGAGAATAAGTTAAAGGATTTCTTTAAAGCCCTCTCTCAAGAGATTGCTAATCTCAAGGAGATAGTGTCAAGCTTGGATTCTAGGATTGGCATGATGGAGTTGATGTTATAGGAGGTGCAATAGGTTTAGGTGGAGGCTAGTTTAAATGATTGAGGGAACACTATTAGTTTCAAGGAGGACCATGTTAATGTGAAAGAGGGGTTGAGTTCTATTCCGTAGGATGGGACAAGCAAACATACAAGGGGCCAAAAGATAAAGGAGGTTGACAACATGGAGAACATTGATGAGGGATCCCTTGCTCTGAAGATGAAAGCATTGGAAGCTAATTGGGAGGTTGCTAAGAGTTTGAACATTCTTGTTGATCAATGAATTGGGGTTTCTATCTTATCTTTTTGCTAGCTTTTGGTTGACTTGTGGTAGCCTTTTTACTATTTTTTATTGTCTCTAGTAGGCCTATGCTATTTTGTTGTCTTGTTCTATGTTTTGTTTCTTGTGTTGTTTTGTCCATCATTCTATGCTGACTCTATAAAATATTATGGGGTCCTTTCAAAACCCTCTTTTTACCCTTATCAAAAAAGTATAAAGACCAAAAAGAAGTAGCTTTTGAATTTAGTCTAAATATAAATAATTAGGAGAAACTTTTCATGGTCAAGATTTGGTGCGTGAAAGATGATACACCTTGGTCTATGGCTTCTATGGCTATTACTTTTTCTTTACTATAATCCTTGATGCTCATTCCAATATAAAAGAAAAATTGGTGGGTCAAAAAAAATTAAAGAGTGTTTACATTTGCATCACTCTATGGATAATGGCCTTTTAAGAGGGATTTTAGTGTGTAAATTTACATCATTTTATAGCTAATATTTTTCCAAGAGAAATGGGAATAGGGGGTTTACATGGTGATATATTCATGTTTTTTTCCTAAAGATTTATGATAGATAACATATTTAAATTAAATTCATAACATTAACTATAAAATAATTGAGGATTATAAATATTTGAGGAATTAGGGAAAAAATTATATTAATAATATTAATTTTATACTCCTAAATAAGTTTTGATTGCATGGAAAAAGTGAAAAATGAATATTATAAAACTAATTTAGAAATAAAATTAATTTGTAAATTATATAACTTAAAAAAAAAAGTATACAATCTTTTAATCTATTAATTATATAATGATAATATGCTTAAGATTATTATTAAATTTGAATTATAATAATTAAATAAAAATAAAAATAATGTCTTTAATTCAAAATATTTATCAAATTATTTATTTAAATTATTTTAGTTTAATAAAATGATTTTTTTAATTATGTATATTAATCAATAATATTATTAAGAATATGAGATTTTTACAAATCATAAAATTGAGTTGAAAGTTTTTAAAATTTATTATATAAATTTTTTTCAAAGTTTTTATTCAACAATATTATTTTATTATGAATTTTCATTTTTTAAAGATAATTTATTTTATTATGAATTTCCATTTTTTAAAGATAATTTATTTTGGAAAAGTTCAATTTAATTTATTGGTGAAATTAAATAACTTACAAAAAAAAACTAACACAAAGCAAATTCTTACTAAATACAAAAGTTTAACTTTAAATTAAATGTTGAATGAATATTATCTTAATGTTTAGAACTCCTATCTTTCACTCTTATTTAAAAAAAAAACACATACATTTTTAAAAAGCAGATATAACCTAACTAACTATACCTGCAAATATAAATAAAAAATAACGTTACAAAACAATATGCAACTATAAGCACTTTCCTACCAAAAGTAATCCACTATAATTTACCATGGAAAAGTCCTCAATATTAATCCTCTTTACATGAGGAAAATGATTTCAATATGATAGCACATTAGTCAGATTTTATAAGGAATGGTTTTCTAGGAAAGCATTAGAACTTGAGAGTAGATTAGTCACTTTTGATTAAACTAACTTCTAGTCAAAATTACCTCAATTATTTCCACTTATACAATGATAAATATAAATATATTAATTGCATTTTTGTGTGGTTTTATAGCGAAAAAAATTGTTGAAATTCAACGTCTTACTTGTTGCAATGGGAAGCATTGAACTCCTCTCCTCCTTGACAAATGCCTTTCCATGAGCCTGGAATGGGAGGCATTCCATGGTCCTCGAGGCTCTCAGATTCTGGCCAGACACTTGCAATTCAACTGGCTTAGATTAAAAATTATACATACATAAATGAAAAACCAATATCCTTTATATATGTACATGTAATAATATTTAAAATGTCTATGTACCCGAGTTTAGGAGCCCAACTATTATATCTTGCCCATAGTTCGCCTGTTTCCATAGGGCGTTTGAAGAGGATGACTTATCTTCCTGTGCCCCATTGGATATCCCCAAAAAACTCCATGACCTTGTGGTGTGCATCCTTATTTCTTTGCTTAGAAATACAGATATCACTCCTTCCATCCCTACACTCAATATTTAGAAGTAATTTAAAGTAGTGGGAATGTCATCGTTGTGAACAAATACAAATTTCGAAGAATTCTTAGTGCAAAAATTAATCTGAGCTCACAAAATAAAGGCAAAAACAATTTCTACAGGGATGAATATGTTGGCAATACAGCTCTGATACCAATTGTTGGCAGAAACAGGGGGACGGAGCAGGGGAGGTAGACCACAACCAGCCTTAAATACAAACCAAAGCTACAGCTATGAAAGATGGATAGAAGAACAAAATACAAACACACAGAGAGAAACCAAACACAGAAGGACAACAATATATCTTTATATATATTTCTCTATTTCCATATTACATTCAAATTTTATATACAAACTACAGACAGAGCTGCTGCTCTATTTTCTTACTCTACCCCAATCTCTGGAGCTGCACACTGTATATCCAAAGCTACCTGTGCGAACTCCGTAGCTGTCTTACTGTTACTGCTGCAACATTCCTCTCTGCTATTCTCCTTCTACTGTTCTCTCCTAGAACCTTCTAATTCCTCCGCTTCTGCAGGATGTTCTCTTTCGTCCTCTCTGCTCATTGCATTTTCCCTCTCTTTTGTCTCTTCTACATGCCCAGCAAAATGGGTGCTCAACCATTTCAAATTCAAATGCACCGACCAGAATTGAATGCTGGCAGGCCAACGGTGCTAGGCGAGGATGCGGGAGATCCCCAGGTCTGACGCGGGGGTAGAGGCATTAATTATTCTGACGAGGATTAAATTCCAACACTCCCCCTTAATATGAAGTCAGACATCATTCAGCAATTTTCATTCCAGAACTAATCTCTAGAGCTATACATTTGCCTTTGCCTTTCTGGAGTAGATCTCCAGATCTCTTTCTGCTATGCTGCAACATCTCCGGAGCTGCCCTCTGCATCTCCGAAGCTCCCTATCTGCATCTCTGGAGTGGGCTTCCTGTTTCAGCATCTCTGGAGCATCTCCAGAGCTGACTCTTTGAAACTCCAGAGTTCCTTTTTTGCATTTTCGGAGCATCTCTGGAGCTGCACATACATTCCAGAGTTGAATCTCTAGAGTTCTCCTGCTATCTTTCCAGATCTGAACCTCCGGAGCTGTCTTCTTTGTAGGACTGCGCACCTCCATAGCTGTCCTCTTTCTGGGGTTGCACACCTCCGGAGCTGTCCACAATGCCTAGCCTATCTCTTAGGCGTTCAAATGAATCTTTTGGCAATGCTTTTGTAAAAATATCAGCGAGCTGCTGCTCGGATCTGCAATACTGCAACTCAATCTCTCCTCGTTCTACCAACTCCCTTATGAAATGATAACGGATCTCAATGTGCTTGCTTCGTCCGTGGAAGACTGGATTCTTTGTCAGGGCTATTGATGAAACATTGTCACAATGAATGGTCGTACCATCTTCTTGCTGCTCATACAAGTCTGTAAGGATCCTCCTCAACCAAATAGCCTGACAAGCTGTTGCATTTGCTGCAATATACTCAGCTTCTGCTATAGAGAGAGAGAGAGACAATGGGCTACTTCTTGGATGCCCATGATATCACACCTGAACCCATGTGAAATATATAGTCGGATGTGCTCTTCCGGTCATCAACATTTCCTGCCTAATCACTGTCCATGAAACTAGCCAGCTTAAACTCATCAGAAATATCATACAAAATGCCATAACCTGTTGTGCCATTGACATACCTCAGGATCCTCTTTCTTGCTTGCCAATGTGTCCTTAGGCTTCTCCATGAACCTAGATATCAGGCTTACAGCACACATCAAATCAGGCCTAGTTGTTGTCAAATACATGAGGCTTCCAACCATGCTCTTATAGAGGGTTGGGTTTACTTCCCTGCTGCTGTCCTCTTTACTCAACTTCAGACCTGTGGCTGTTGGTGTAGGGGCAGGTTTACTATTGTCCATCTTAAACCTTTTCACAATCTGTTTGGCATAGTTAGTTTGCGAAATAAATATGCCATGCTCTGTTTGCTTGACCTCAATGCCGAGAAAAAACTTTAGCAGACCTAAGTTTGTCATCTCAAACTCATTCTTCATTGCCTCTTTGAAATCAGCAATGAAAAGATCACTATTTCCAGTAAAAATCAGATCATCTACATAGAAAACAGCAATCAAAATTTTACCTTCAACTGCTTTGATGTAGAGAGTAGATTCACTGTTGCTTTTGCTAAAGCCATTACTCAACAAATATGAGTCAATCCTACTGTACCATGCCCTAAGTGCTTGTTTCAGCCCATAGAGGGCTTTCCGGAGCCTGTATACTTTGTCCTCTTGCCCTGGGACTTCATAGCCAGGTGGCTGCTCCACATAAACTTCCTCTTTCAGTACTCCGTTCAAGAAGGCTGACTTTACATCCATCTGAAACACCTTCCATCTGTGTTGGGCTGCTATTGCTATGACTGCCCAAACTGTTTCCAGCCTTGCAACTGGTGCATAGGTCTCATCATAATCTCTTCCAGGCTATTGTTTGTACACTTTGACAACTAGCCTTGCCTTATGTCTTTCTATCTTTCCTTCAGCAGTAGACTTGGTCTTATAGACCCACTTAACTCCAATCACTTGTTTGCCCTTGGGTAAATCAGTTAGCTACCATGTGTCATTCCTCACAATGGCATCCAATTCTTCATCCATAGCCTTACACCATTTCTCTTCTTTCACAGCTTCTTCAAAGTAGATTGGATCACTAGAAGAAAATAATGCAAAATTCAAATCTTCATCATCATCAGCATACCTTGTGCTGTCATAAATCTCCTTCACACTCTTTGTCCTCAGTGGAATCAATGATGCGAGTGTGGGATCTGAATTACCTTCGGAGCTGCGGCTGTTCTGACCTCCGGAGCTGCTGCTATGACCTCCGGAGCTGCAGTTTTGATGACCTCCGGAGCTGTAGTTCTGATGACCTCCGGAGCTCCTGCACTGACCTCCGGAGCTGCAATGCTGCTGTCTACCTCCGGAGCTGCTGTGCTGAGCATCTCCGGAGCTACTATTTTCTAGTGCTCTACGATAGTTTCTCCCTGAGCTGCTGCTCTCTGTAGCTCCTTCGGAGTTGCTATCCTTTGGAGCTTCTTCATCTTCAAGGGGTATTGTGACTAAAATACCCATGGTGCTATCCACCATTCCATCCCATGCTTCATTCTCTATGAACTCAACATCCCTGCTGATCACAAGCTTTTTTGTGATGGGATTAAACAATCTATAGGCTTGTGATTCTTCACTATAACCTGTGAAGATACATTTCTCACCTTTATCATCAAATTTCTGCCTCTTCTCTTTAGGCACGAATGCATATGCCACACACCCAAAAATTCTTAGGTGCTCAACTGTCCATTTGCAGTTTGTCCATGCCTCTTGTGGAATTCAATCACGTACGGCCTTTGTAGGACACCTATTCAATAGGTAGACCGCTGTTGCTACAGCTTCACCCTAATAATCATTAGACAGTCCCTTTTCCTTCAGCATGCTTGCTGCCATCTCTGTGATGGTTCTATTTTTCCGTTCAGCAACTCCATTTTGCTATGGAGTATACTTTGTTGTGAATTGTTTATGAATGCCTTCATACTTGCAGAAATTTAGAAATTGTTTGGAGACATACTCTCCCCCTCTATCTATTCTTAGGGCCTTGAGATGCCGGCCGCTTTGCTTTTTAGCCGATGCCTTAAACTCCTTGAACTTCTCAAAGGCCTCTGATTTGTTCTTCAAAAAATAAATCCATATTTTTCTGCTGTAATCATCAATGAAGGTCATGAAATATACATTCCCACCTAATGTGGGAGTTTTCATAGGGCCACATAAATCTAAATGCACCAACTCCAATGGTGCTCTTGCCCTTCTAGAATACCCTGATTGAAAGGGTTGTCTATGCTGCTTTCCTAGAATGCAGGCTTCACATTTTCCATCGGGCTCTACAATGTGTGGTAGCCCTCTAACCATGCCTTTCCTAGACAATAAACTTAAACCAGAAAAGCTTAAGTGCGCATACCTTAAATGCCAGATTTTGGATGGGTCTTTGATGACTGTCCTGAAGGCTGTTTGTTGTCCCACTGCTGTGAGCGCCAGAGATAGTGCAGGAAACTGCGCTAGAGATGGCGCCGGAGTCAGTGACAAAGGAAACATTCTGTTTCTCATCATCTGCACTGCTGCAATGACCTTCTTGCTACCTCCTCTATCAAATATGGTGCACCCTTCGTTTTCCATCAGGATTCTATAACCGTTTTGGACCACCTATCCAATGCTCAATAGGTTATGCTTTATGCCAAGGGCATAATAGACATCATGGATCTGCATTTTCTCACCTTGCTTGCTGAGGACTGTTATGATGCCTCTTCCTATGACAGGGACCTTTTGACTGGTCCCCATCATGATTTTAGACTTGACATTTCTGTCAATGGAAGCAAACAAGTTTTCATTACCAATCATGTGGTTGCTACACCTACTGTCCAAATACTAGACTTTAGGGCTGCTCTTCTCAGCAAGGTTGCACACAATAAATACCTTGGACTGTTTCTCATTTTCAGCCCTATTCTCGTTTGCTACATTCGCATTTTGGCCTCCATGGTCTTGCTGCTTCTTTCTACACTCACTAGCATAATGGCTGAATTTATGACAGTAATAGCATTGAATATTACTTTTGTCATACCTCTGATTAGAACTGATGTTCTTCTTCATTCCTTGATAGCTTGGCTGTGAGCTGCTTGCCTCTTCTTGGCTGTTTAAAACTCCTCTTCCGGAGTTGCTTCTTCCTCTACCTCTTTGACCTTTACCTCTGCTGTTCCTTCCTCTTCCCTGACCTCTTGCATTTGTGTGAGCTTTGACGGCTTGCTTAAGGGAAGGAGTTGATCTATTCAACCGCTGCTCATGGCTTTGTAGAGAGCCCATCAACTCATCCACTGTCATCTTGGATAGATCTTTTGTCTCTTCTATAGTTATGACTATAGGGTCAAATCTAGAAGGTAGGCTCCTTAGGATTTTCTCAACAATCCTTTGTTTATCCATGGTTTCTCCATTTATCCTTAGTTGATTCAACATGGTAGAAACCCTGGTGTGAAAGTCTGAAATAGACTCACTCTCCTTCATCTGAAGCATCTCAAAATCTCTTCTAAATAGCTAGAGCTTGACTGACCTCACTTTGTCAGTTCCCTTGTAGCTGTTCTGCAATATCTCCCAAGCTTACTTTGAATAGTTTGCTGCTGCAATGCGGGGGAAAATAGCCTCTGTCAAGGCTGCCTCAACTAGACTGAGGGCTTTTGCATATTTCATCCTAGTTTCCTTCAACTAGTTTCTTTGAGCATTCATTAGGGCTGCATAGGCTGCTGGGTTTGTGATGTCTATGAACCCATTAGTGACCAGCTCCCATAGGTCATTCGCAACCAGAATGGTCTTCATTTTCTTAGACCAAATATCATAGTTCTGTCCATCAAAACTAGGTGGCTGTTGCCATCCTTTGCTGTCCCCACCTGCCATGAATGCCTAGACAAACTAGGGCTTATAGAATACCCACACAAACTTGACTGCCCAGAAAAATAGGGCTCTGATACCACTTGTTGGCAATACAGTTCTGATACCAATTGTTGGCAGAAACAGGGGGACGGAGCAGGGGAGGCAGACCACAACCAGCCTTAAATACAAACCAAAGCTACAGCTATGAAAGATGGATAGAAGAACAAAATACAAACACACAGAGAGAAACCAAACACAGAAGGACAACAATATATCTTTATATATATTTCTCTATTTCTAGATTACATTCAAATTTCATATACAAACTACAGACAGAGCTGCTGCTCTGTTTTCTTACTCTGCCCCAATCTCTGGAGCTGCACACTATATATCTGGAGCTGCCTGTGCGAACTCCGTAGCTATCTTACTGTTGCTGCTGCAACATTCCTCTCTATTGTTCTCCTTCTGCTGTTCTCTCCTGGAACCTTCTAATTCCTCTGCTTCTGCAGGATGTTCTCTTTTGTCCTCTCTGCTCATTGCATTTTCCCTCTCTTTTGTCTCTTCTACATGCCCAGCAAAATGGGCACTCAACCATTTCAAATTCAAATGCACCTACCAGAATTGAATGCTGGCAGGCCAACGGTGCTGGGGGAGGATGCGGGAGATCCCCAGGTTTGACGCGGGGGCAGAGGCATTAATTATTCTGATGAGGATTAAATTCCAACAAAATAATCATATTCATTAGAAAGATCCTCCTATATCATGTAGTGTACACATTTCTGTTTATGTTTTTGAGTTACTCAGATGCAGCTGCTAAGGTTGCTAAGATAGAGTTTATAAAGAAAATCAACCGAATTTTAGATTAGTAAATATAGTAGCTAACCTGCTCAAGTAGATCACTGATTGTAGTTACTGCATACTTTCATTATTTTTACTTGAGCATTACAAGCAGTCAGCACATTGTAAAAGATCAGACCATGGATAAGCTATATGTTTTTGAACTTTTTGCAAGTATTCAAAATACTATCTATGATCAAGGATAGATGTATAATCATTTACATATTCAAAATGCACAAAACAAAACCCATAATCTTTCATATACTTTCAGCAAGTTCTTGTCCTTCATATTCTTAGCATGATAGATTTAGATGAATTACCAAAGAACATAAATTATCATAACCATGTTTTGAAATCAGCCCACATAAGCAGCTACTGTAATAGCACGTGAAGTATAGCCTTTTATTGTCCTTTTGGCAGAGCTACGTGATATGGTAGAAGCTTCTGTAGGAGAAAGATGGGCTGCAAAGCCATTGAAACCATGCTTGTAACTATATAGCAATGACTCACTTGCTTCATCAAGACTAGCCAAATCCAAAACAAAAGATTATCATCCCCTAACATCAATACATTAATAACTTTGGTGCATTTATCATAAACCATACCATAGAATTGCAATGGACCAACCTTCCTTTGATAGAAGCAAGCATAGAATTATGCATGTCAGACACCTCTTCTGGCTGCAACCCCCATGGTCACCTGAATACACAACATACACCTAATAACAAAACATGCACAACACACCCATTAAACCATTTATCACAAATCATAAGCCACTGTCAATATTCAATGTATATATACCATCATACTTGTTTGAATACCCACCTCCTTGGCCGATACAAAACCAAAGAAGCAGCATGCCAGGAGTTCCAATGCTAACACCATCAATACCATTACTAGATTCATCCAGCCTAAACCCATCTTTCAGCAAAAAGAGAACTTTTAGATAACAATACTGTAGCTTCTCTACTTCTAGAGGAAAGTTTAATCAAATACCCAAAAGACTGTTTGCAACACAAAGGGCTTGAAAATTGGATTTCTTATCCCCCGCCGTCCTTTTCCTAAGCATGCATGTGATACTACAAAAGTATATAATAAAAAAGAAAGGCTTTGCAGTAGTAGCAATTGTGGCAAACACTACAACATATATTGAAATAGTAACCCACATACAGACAGAACAATTGGGTTAAGCACTAAAATACGTACATTGGAAATAGTGTCAAACACTAAACTACGTACATTGAAAATAGTGTCAATCACTAAACTATGTACAATTGTGTCAATCACTAAACTACAAAATAGCTATCCACAAACAAACAGAATAGACTTTTAATCATTCTCCTCAAAAGTCCAAAACAAAACATTATCAGCTTAGTTTAAAAAAAAAATCATATTAAACGAGTTATACCCACTTGTACTTCTGCCACATGGAGAATCTTCTTGCACAAAATTTCATAAACCCCAAATCCTCCCCTTGTTTTCTTGTTTTTTTTTTTTAATATCTTATTTTACTTATCCACCAAAAAAGTAGGGTGGTAAAAAGTCACACCCACGTTCTAGTGATGTTTTTTTTATGCGGTCTTTTGAACATTAAAATAACTAAAATAACTAGCAATTGTACCTTGGTGGGCAATGGGTACACTGAAGAGTTGTGGATGTTTAATTACTGTCTTTAAGTTAACAATGATTGCATTCCATTAGACCATGTTTAATTACTGTCTTTAAGTTAACAATGATTGCATTCCATTAGACCATGTTTTTTAAAATTGATCTTTTTTATTTGTTTTGTGTTTGCAGTGGTCAATGCATGAGGTCAATAAAAAAATATTTTTTGTTTCTATATATATTTATAAAAAAGTCTCTTAATAGTCATAAAAAACAAAGCAATAAATATTAATAGTCAACCAATGTAATAATGTAATGGAAGACTATTATACATGGCCTTGTTTTGTAATCTATGGATCTATTATATGTAAACTCTATTTTATAATATAATATTATTTGAAAGTTGTGGATGTTTAATTAGTGTCTTTAAGTGAACAATGATTGCATTCCATTAGACCATGTTTCTTGAAATTGATATTTTTTATTTGTTTTGTGCTTACATGTGTTGGTGTTGGAACTAAGCCACACCCGGACCGACGATGGACTGGTCCAAGAGGGGCCAGTAGCTCAGTGGTAGAGCACTCTAGTAGCGAATGGAAGGTCCTAGGTTCGAGTCCTAGCTGGTCCCTGTCTCAACATGGTATCAGAGCCAAGCCCAGGTTAGGAGCCCCAAGCACATGAGAGGTGTGGCTTAAGGGGGGGTGTTGGTGTTGGAAATAAGCCACACCCGGACCGACGATGGACTGGTCCAAGAGGGGCTAGTAGCTCAGTGGTAGAGCACTCTAGCAGCGAATGGAAGGTCCTAGGTTTGAGTCCTAGCTGGTCCCTGTCTCAACAACATGGTCGATGCATGAGGTCAATAAAAAAAAAATTGTTTCTGAATATATCTATAAAAATGGTTTTTAATAGTCATAAAAAACAAAGCAATAAATATTAAGTTGTCCATAACAAAGTAATAAATATTAATAGTTGGCCGATGTATTGGAAGACTATTATACATGGCCATGTTTGGTATTCTATGTGTCTATTATATGTAAACTCTATTTTATAATATAATAATATTTTCAGGTGCATGCACCTTTTGTTAAAAAAAAAAATTAAAGTAGTGAAAAATATCTAGAATAATGAATATGAAATGGATTTTTAGGAACATTTGTGAGTTCAAAATAATAGAGGACACATCAAGGAATGCAAAGATAAGGATATTAGTTGGGGTATAAGAAAACATGTGTTTGGCCTTTCCATAGGTTTTGACTTTATGTGTTATATTATGAATGGTTTTTTATGTGTTCTTGTAGCTTACTACACTAAACTAATATATCTTTTTGCATTTGGGTGGATTGTTATAATTAAATGTTCACTAAATGGCACATCCATCCATTTATGTTGTGATAAGAATTGTTGATAATGATCATGGCTCCCTCAAGTGCTTGCAAATTTGTCTTGAAGATGTTCCATGAGGTAATGAACATTTCTCTAACAATTATTTTCTTGATACATATTAGAAATCCTTGAATTTGACAATATTTGTGCATAGATTTTTAGAATAGTACACAAGCTTATTGGAAGGAAATTACATGAGTAGAAAGGAATAAATCAAAATATAGTTCTCCTTTGAGGAAGATAAATCATCAAACAACCACAAAATTCATGGGTTTTATTAACATTTTTCATTTTCACTTTCATCTCAAGATTTTGTCGTAATGAATTTTTAACTCTATCTCTCTACCTCTATCTTACTATCTATACCCCTCTTTATTTCTCTAGATCTCTTTGTCTATCTCTCTACATCTCTATGTTTTATCTTTATCTATCTTTTACTCTATCTCTCTTTTCTCTTCCTCTCTTTCTATCAATCTCCCTCTCTATTCTTCTTCTCTTTGCATGTGTGTGTATAACTCCATGTAAATTACCCTTTCTAGGTCTTAAAGGTGAGTTATGGGGTCCTTAAGCAAATGAGGTGTTTCTTCGAGCCGCACACCCCATGGAGAAATGGCTAATAAAAAGGTCATCTCTCTTTTATCTCTCCCTTTCTCTTTATATATCTCTATCTCTATCTCTATCTCTCTATTTATCTTTCTCTCTCCATATCTATATCTCTCCCTCTATATCTTTCTCCCTCCATCCTTCTACCCCTCTCTATCAATGTCTGATCGAAAGTGAGTCTCTCTCTCTCTACATACATACATACATACATACAAATAGACAAACAGACATACAGATATATATCTTTCCCTTTTTCTCTATATCTCTCTCCCTCCCTCTCTTTTTATGTCTCTTATCTCTCTTCCTCTATCTCCCTTTCTTTAGCTCCCCATTGAGAAATGGTTGGTAGAAATTCAATCTCTCTTTTCTCTATTTTTGTTACCTCTCTCTCTCTCTCTCTCTCTCTCTCTCCACACACACACACACACACACACACACACACACACACACACACACACACATTTAAATATTTAGATTTAGATTTTTTAAAGTTGTTTACTCTATAGTTAGTCACTCTGGTTCACTTATTTTGTGGGGCTGCATGGACATTGAGGGAGATGCTAAAAAAAATAGTGATGAAGACTCTCTCTCTCTCTCTCTCTCTCTCTATATATATATATATATATATATATATATATATATATATATATATCTTTCTCTCTTTCTCTATATCTCTCTCCCTTCCTCTCTTTATGTCTCTTTTTTCTCTTCGTCCATCTTTCCTTTCTCTAGCTCTCTCTGTCCCTATCCATACCTTTCTTCTTTCCTTCTATCTCTCTCTATCTCTTTTTCTCCTTCCTTTATTTCTCTTTGGATTGTTGGCATGAAATGGTTGATCAAAAGTTACTCTCTTTCTCTCTATATATATATATCGCCCTCTCTCTCTCTCTCCCTATTTATCTCTCTCTCTCTCTACCTCTCTCTATATAGATCTCTTTGTCTCCCTGTCTATCTTTATATCTCTCTACATGTCTTCTCACAAAGATCTTTGTTGAAACAAAGCTCCATCAAGAGCCACATGCACTCCATATATATATACATTGTGGCTCTTTTCTTAGTCATGAATTGCTTGCAATGTGCAATTTGTGTCAGAAGAGGGGGAACGAGGTCAACAACATTGCAAATATTAGTGGACCTTTATCAAATATTTTAAAAACAAACTTGCTTTCAAGGTGTCTTTCTTGTAATCATCATGGTAAATCTATTCATGGTCTTTTCTTAGTCATGAATTGCTTGCAATGTGCAATTTATGGGGAGCATTATATGCATTGTTGAGCTTTTGTGTCGGAAGAGGGGGGACGAGGTCAAAGACATTGCAAATATTAGTGGACCTTTATCAAATATTTTAAAAACAAACTTGCTTTCAAGGTGTCTTTCTTCTAATCATCATGGTAAATCTATTCATTGTCTTTCCTTAGTCATGAATTGCTTGCAATGTGCAATTTATGGGGAGCATTATATGCATTGTTGAACTTTTGTGTCTGAAGAGGGGGAACAAGGTCAAAGACATTGATCATAGAATTATCATCGTTAATTCCATCATTGCACTAGATTCAAATGTTTGATTATTGGAGGATGCAAAATTATGTGCTTAGTAAAACTGGTTGGAGTGGTGAATTTTTTATACTCAATGTAAATTTTTATTTAGTTTTGATTCTATTTTGATGCAATGATTTAATGTAACTACATATTGATTAGTGGTGTATTTTTGTGGTAAGTTTTAGTTTATTTTTCTTATCTCCATTCATACGTATTTATACACATTTTCATATATTTGACCTTATCTTATTTATATTTGTACATGTTTTCATCCCACATTTCCATGCACCTATTTTTGACCCCAAAATTTATATTTCTCTATCTTTAGTCAATCCTACAATGCTCAAATTTGATTCTGAGAGGTTAAGGATTAACCCCAAAACTTAATTTTTTAAATTCATATTCCCAACTCTCACCCTTTTATACTAGTTGTTAAGAGCCAATATGGTACAGATTTACATGACTTATTATTATGTCTTGGTATTTAAAGACATTGATTCATGTAATTAAACACATCTAGAAATCTAGTGACTACAAGAAGAAAATTATTCTTCAAATATTTCAATTTGGAGCATAAAAGAAATCTACATATAGGCCATTTCCATGCTTGTGTATGTTGTCTTCCAATATTTTTTGATAAAACCAATCCAATAAGAAGGTTGACCTATGAGAACTTGCCCTTAGCAATCTAGTAGCTTCCCTATAAGTATTTTTAAATACCACCATCCTTGCATATCATCAGATACCAAAGATCACAATGAACTAGGTTTCAAAAGCCTAATGTCTGCTAGATTAGATATGTGCATCAATAGATGAAATCACATTGCTAGGTTTCAAAAGTCTAATGTCTGCTAGATTAGATATGTGCATCAATAGATGAATTCACATTACTCAAGATCTACCCTAAGTTTGTGGGGATTGATATGCAAGGAGTTCTAAGTCTATTTATTGTAGGCATCTTCAACTTCTATATTATAACATCACATTGAGAGCTAAGTTCGCCTATACTTCTCATTTAATTTCCAAAAAAATAACATTTCAACTTATCAATTCCTAGCTCTTTCTCCTTAATTAAATTTAAGTTAATTTTTCTTTGATTATATGTATTTCTTTAATTAGCCTACATTTATGTAAAGGGGATTTTATTCCCTTACACTTACAATATATCTAAATTATTCTCATTTTAATATTTAATATAAGAATAATTCACATTATAAAGGTAGCTTTGAAAGTAACTATTATAATGAGTTTTAGTAAACGACTTATCATTTTCATCTAATTAGGAGATCACAATCATTTGATGTCACCTTTAATACAAGTTTAGTTGATTTCTTGAAACGAAGGTTAGAACTTGGAGAACCTTGAGAGAATCTACATTTTCCTTTAGTTAGCAAGATCACATTCATTCCATGCCTTTTATAGTGAGCTTAGTGAGATTCCCTAGTAACCAAGTAGGTGTAAGAGTTTGATCCTTAAATATCACCAACTGAAAATTAAAAAATCAAGATAGATGCCTTATCAATGTATTATTTTTTTTGTAATTTGTGTTTTCTTACCTTTTTATTAAATGTGATCCCTTAACAAAAATACACCTAAATAATTAAGCTTTTCTAATGAAATTATATCCTAAAATGAAATTGTTTTATATGATATTTTAAAATGTATCTAGATAATTCTACTAGCCAACATTCAAATGGAAATTTCATATATCTTTCTTTGTTTTATTAGAGAAGTAAGACTCAATGCTACAAACAATGACTTGTCCCAACACCAAAGTGGAACAAGGAATTAGGATAGTCTTAAATCAAACTTGGGGAGCTCTTCAAAATTTTAGATGTCCCTTTTTTCTTTAATGGTTTCTTGGTAGCACTTTCGAGTTACATTGTATAACAAGTTACAAATAAAAAATTAAATTTTGGGTTACCAAGCTATTGTCTCTCACATAGAAATTTAATATTTACACCAAAGCATTAAGTACTACCCATAGCTACTATTCCTTGTACAAGGGCCCCATAATAGATGTTTATAAAAAACTTAGGCTAAATTCTCACAAATTTTTATAGGTTGATTCTCATAGTGTCAAAAAACTCTATCATTTCTATTAAGAACAATTTTACTTGCCCATATATAGATGAGGTATGGGAATTTTGAATGTGTACAAACAAGTTTTATCTTTGTGTGAAAAATGAATCATTAGATTCATAGAGGGGAATGGAGTTTGGAAGGTCCTACTCATACATAATGTTAAGTATAACTTCTAATTTCATTAAAATCCTTGGGTTGGATTGGGATTTCATACCCTTGTGCTCACTCTAACTCCTAATGACATTAAAGGTGACTCCCAATGAGGTTAAAGTTACTTTTGTTATATGAAAATTATTTGGGAGGCCTAGGAGGTTGTGAAGCATTACTTTATTTTTGAAGGCAATGAGTTCAAGATTAGACTTTCTATTAATTCTCTCTTTCTTAGCCATTGATCTTAACAAGTCTGATGGCTATGTGTTGCTTCAGGTCCCTTAGATGAGAGGTCCCAAATTTTCTTCGAAAGGACATTAAGGTAATTTCTAACTTTATTTTCCAAATGCTCCAATGATTAGATTCATTAGATGGAACTTAAATTTAAGTACAATTAATTGCAAGCTAATGGTGGACTATTAAAATGGCTTAAGTGGCCACTTTCTTCTTAAAAACAAAGATTAGTTGAATTAACATAAAATTTGAGATACTTACACTCAATTTTAAGATGTTTAAAAATAAGAATTGAAGCCACGTGAACCTAGTTTCTAAACTGCTGATTGTCTATGCTCCAAATTGTGCAAATCTAGACCTTCTTGTCTACCCCTAAGCTCTATTGAAACTTGCACTTATAATTGATCTTAATCATTGCAAGCTTGTGTGATTATCCTAACTGCTTGGGGTTGATATTTTATCAATCCAATGGACCCCATTATGATTGACTCCCTATGCTCATAAGATTACATGTGTTCTTGATGGGTCAAGGTTGCGTGTGATTACTCTAAGTTTTCCTTGAGCTCAAGCTTTAATTTGTATAGAACCATGGTGGCGTGGTCCCCTGTCTATCATGTCTTGTCCGTGTGTAAATATTCTATGTCATGTTCTTCCTCGAGCTTTTGTTTTGTCTCTATAACTTGTACTAGACCCAAAGATCTCATGTGTATCGTGGCTCATTGTCATTTTCATGCCGTAATATAAAGTTGAATTCCACAGGTCCCCACGAGGCGGAACTGAGCTTTATATATATCAAAATTTGGAAAGGGAGCTCACATCTTGGTAGACCCGAGTGTGCTATGAGTTAGAGTTTAGTCAACAGCTTGCGTTTGGAATCCAAATGCTCTCATGACTGTGGACCTAATTTCCCCTTTACATTATGGTTAAGCGGCTAGTTTATTCCCAGTGTTTATCATCTGCCCGGCCATCTTTTGCAGCAAAGGACTTCGTTTGCTTGGGTATCTTCATCAGCATCTACCTGTTCGACAGTGCATGGGAAATCAACAGTAACTACATCTTCTTTAGTATCTACACCGACTTCTTCATAGATAGAGATAAATCAGAAGAAATCCCTAAAACGACAAAAGACAAAACCAAAAACACCTTTCACTCTAACACACAGACAAGATTAAACTCCGTGTTCGATAAGAAAACTAAAGATGCAAGTAAACATCTTTTGATATTGGAATTTCATTGGAGCAAGGGGAACATAGATGCTAACCAAACCAAATTATATGAATTCGTAGAGACACTAAGAGATGAAGCTCTAAAATGGTATATTAAGATATGCCCCCAAACATGATGAGAAATGGGAAGATATAAGTTAATTATTTGTTGGTGACTTTTTATTATCTGATGCTCCTACTGAAAGTGTGAGCAAAATGCAGGAGATGATACAAGAAAAGTATGAATTGGAGACTTAATATGATCAAAGATTTAAAATTGTAGTCCGTAAGTTGGAAGAACTCCTAATTGAAAAATAGACGATAGAAGGGTTTACATCTAGTTTGAAACTGCAAATCAAAGCTGTGGTAGATGGAAAAGAATTTACTACCTATAATGAAGTGATGTAGTTAGTAACTTTCGACTTCATTTGTGTGGAACACATTGAAAGTTTTATCAAATTGAATATCATTACCTTTGGTAATATAATTGATGTATGAATGATGAATCTAGTTGTGACTATTGGTAGCTCAAACATTTCTTATCATGATCGTTTAATGTTGATCTAGTGGTTACAACTGGGATCTAATATGTCTATCTGGTGCAGGCAAGAGTTTTTTGTTACTATGCAAAAATGTTTTATTTTAACTACAGAGGAATCAGTAGCCCAATCCAACGACCCACAAGGTGAGCCCCATATAACTTCTAGGTTGTACACACTGCCCCTAATGTATTGAGTTTCGAACCTATGACCATTGTCCACGTCTTTATGTAGGAATGCTATTAAGATAGTGATCTCATTTTTAATGCACCCACAACGCTTTCAAGTTAAAGTGCCATTATTAGAGAATATCTACACATCATTTGGGTTCAAGTAGCTAGATTTAATATGATATTAATTTATGAGGTTTGAGGTGATAAGAATGCCATGATTGCTAAGTGTTGACATGTAAATTAGGTGTCTTACCTAGTATCTTCTAAGTGTTTAATTCATAAGGGGATAGTTGGGAAGTAAATGAAAAAATGACCAAAGTGCATTGTGTATGTAGAGAATCAAATCTTGAGCCATGGGCGACATCCCATAATTAAATGGGGGCCTTTTCTTGATGTAGGAATCAGTTGATTGTAGATGTTTGCATGTCGAATGAGGTGATGCTCATCTATTTCCATTAGAGTTCTAATCCAATAGAGATCAAATTTGATTCACTACATGAGTTTTGGTGTGAATTGAATGCTTGATAGAGAGACCCAATGCTCCTTGTTGTGTTGAGATTAATGACATGTCATGATCTTGTGAATTCTAGGGCATGACTATTAAGTCTAAGAATGGTTGGTGATTAAACCATCATTATACAAGTCTACCTAAGTGTAATCTAGGGTATCAATCATTGCACATGTCTTTATTTTTTAAGGGCTAGGAATGCCTAGTATGAGTCTTAGGAATGTGTAGTCAAGAAAGAGGATTCCATAGTTGTCTCTATAATTAGCAAGGATATTTCATGGAACTTTATGAGTGTGCCATTGAGTTTCTCTAGCCCCATTTGGGGGCAGTTGTTGGTACAACATTTTAAGACATTGCAAGGTACTTGCAATGATATCATTCTTAATACAAATGGGATATATTTTGAGTAGAAATGGATTGTTGAAGTAGATCCATACATTGTGATGTTTCTCATATATTTGATATAGCATATGTGCATATCTAGTTCATTTTATTTGATCTAGATGTATATCTTTCCATTGTTTCAAGTTTTAAACTCTATTACCCAATGTCATGTAGAAGCATCAAGGGTGTAAGATCAATTTTACATTAACCCAAACCATTTTCTTTCATATTTGTTTGTTTGTCAATAGGTTTACAATAATGTTCTAGTCATTTGAGCATCACGAATTGTGGTTATCACCACAAAGGAATATACTTAGTTCTAAACTCACTACTAGGCATATTAAAGTTTATTCGAAAGTTGTAGTTTCAGTTTTGTAGCAAATATACAAGCTTCGCAACAACACTTGGTTACATTTCTAAGATTACTAGTCCGAGGGAGGTTCATGGTATGAACCACATCAAGATCCATTGCATATTCTCTATCACATTCATTCTAGAAGGTTCCCAACTACATGCAACATCAAACTTTATACCACATTATGGTCAAAGTAGATCATTCCTAAGGTTAAAGGCTAACTATATAAGCATAGCTCATGATCCTTTGAAGTCAAGTAATTAGAGATGAAGAATTAGAAGTGAATTAGAATGTTTAGTGGTAGAATAAAATCTTTGTATTGCAATATCATTAGAGAATTTTGTAATTCACACATATTAGTGTCCATATATTGAATCAAAGGCCAAGGTCTCATGTTCTTAGCCCATTGTGGTAGATTGTTGTGTATTTCATGATTTTAAATCAATAAATATCAATTCTATTATATATTACACAGTCAAACCTTGTAATACCAATTAACTTGTGTTATTTGTCTTGTTGGGAAAATTTGGGAATGGAGTGTAACTAGGAAAAATGAATTTTTTGACATGTTGATGGGGTGGATAAGTTCTAGGGGTGCCTTTACAATTTCATCTCCAACACCTTATAAGCCTCCTAGACTACACACTCATGACACTTTCAACAAGTAAACAAAAATGGACCTAGTCCATATATGAAGATGGGGTTGATATATATATATATATATACCTAACGCTTGACTAGTAGACTCACTCCGTGTGATATATCATGTTGACATATCTTTTGTAAAAAAAATTGCAATACTCTCAATCTGCTCCGTGCACCTTGGATGGTTTTGTATCTCACCTTGTTGTTACACTTGATTCCAAGATATCTAAAATATAAGCCCAATGGCTATACTTGGTTCTGAACCCGCAAGTCTAGCGTTGGTTCTTTGATATAATCTAATTTTTGCATAGCTTTAATGATTTGATTTGGTTGTTATCTTAGAGTAAGATGTTCTAACCTTATCTCTTATTGATTATCTTAGCAATTCCTATCAATGTGTTTGTGGGAACATTCGGTGATCGTGGCTCATGTCACCTTTGGGGGCATGGGCTTTGTGAGAGCTCTTCTTCCCTTGTGTGTTTTTAGTCTACCTTAATGTGCTTGATACAAACATGTGGTATCAACCACCTTAAGGTGGGGGTATATATAATGGTACCTATTTGATTATCTTTTGACACTGACAAATCATGTTTGAAAGCCCTCATCATGAGGTGGGATGGTGTATCTCTTGAGCTAGTACACATCCTTTTAAAAAGCAAGCAAGAAAGCCCTCATCGTGAGGTGGGATTACGTGTCTCTTGAGCTAGTGTGTATCCTTTTATACAAGGCCCTTCTGTGAAAGGTGGGATGGTGTATCTCTTGAGCTAGTACACATCCTTTTATACAAAGTCCTCTGCGGGGGCGAGGCTAGATCTTGAGTCATCCACCCTTAAGTGTGTCTTTGGCAGTTGTAGTAGCGTAGCTCAACTGTTAGGTGTGTTTGGTGTGTTTTAGATGGTGGGACTTAGCAATAAGCTCCTTCCCATCACTCTTGTTTGCTGTGTATAAGATGTATAGTGTGTCTATGGCATACTATGCAACGCTCGTGTATTCCATGTGTCTTCCTTATGTGTTTTCTATGTCTTCCCCCAAGTGTGGTCTAAAGGCACTTAGCGATGACCTCCCTCCACACTTCAGTTTTTGTTTGGTGTGTTTTCCCATTGGTGTGATCTAAAGGCGTGTACCGATGAGCTCCCTCCACATTTTGGGTTTTGTTTTGCATGTTTTTAGCTGTCTAAATGTGTGTAGCGATGAGCTCCCTCTGTCCCCTAGTTTAGGATTTATTTTTGTTGATAAATCAATGTATTCTTCATGTATTGTGTGACTGCTCTCATGTCTTCTTCATGTATTGCGTGCTTCCACTGTATTCTCCGTGTTTTGCGTGCTTCTTACTATCTTCACTGTGTCTTGTGTGTCTTCCATGTGTTTTCTAGTGCTTACCTGAGATTGGGGCTAGAAATAGTCCTCCAACCTTTGGGTACACCTTGGCTCTATGTGCTTGGTGTGTTTGATGTGTTTGATGTGCTTCAACCATACTTTAATGCATGTATGGAATTGTAAGATCATACATACATTAAAGTGGGGGCTAAATGTTATGGAGTAAAAAGTAACCCTATGCCTTTTTACCTCCTAGGTTAGCTCCTAGGTCGCTGTGTTTACATTATGCAAGTTTAATACTTATCCCAAGTCAATTTCCCTCGAAACCCATGTCAAATGGGACTTAGGGGCCAGTTTTAAATGCTTAATCAAGACCTAAAATAGCCTTGGGACTTGGGCACCCACGCCCAAGTCCAGGCTGATTTGTTGGGATCTAAATTTTAATATGTCGGCATAGCACCTTTAAAAAGGTTTCCCTTTGTCAGCCTTTTCAATTTAATTTATGAACATGTTAGTGGGAAAGCATATATAAGTGAGTTTGTGTCTTCATTTTACACCTAGATGGATAATGCAAACTTTTGATATTGAGCTAAGGGATTTCGAGGCCTTCATTGTGTTGTTATTGTGTATGTTTGTTGCATATTTGGCTTCATCAATCCATCTCCTCATGATTTAAAGGATCTTCATCTTCGTGGCAGCTTCACCTCTAAGGTGACATCTATTTGTGTTGCAATCATTTGATTTCATCATTGGATTTGGCCTTTGCCCTCTTTGGGCATGCACTCTATCTAACAATGGTGTTGGAAGACTTGAATGTCATTCCGGGGCTTAACCGAGGCAAGCTCCTAAACACCACAACTTCAAACCCCTCTCTTTGTGATTGAAAGTTATAGGTGTGGTTTTGGAGAAATGTAGGTACAGAGAAGCAATTAAGAGGATAAGGATTTGGGATATGGAGAAAACCTCTTGATATTTTACCCTACTGGACTAGGGTGCCTGCCTCATAGTCCTCCTAACAAGATTTATCCCAAACTCAGGAGATGATGATGGGGAGCGCACAACAGAAATGGCAGATCAGGCCCTAATTACCTCACAATCGGCAAGACTTTACATATCAGTCGCCGATACATCACCATCCTCGGCAAGACTTTCACTATCAGTCGGGCTTCCTCCAGAGTTGCCGATGGACCGATCACTCTGATGTCACTTTCGACCTCCGCTCGTCGGCATGACAATTGCTATCGGCCACTCTAGGGTTTGCTACGTTGATACGTCGATCCACCGTCGCACAATCTACCTTCTCTGAACCCTAGCACATGGAGATGCTAGGTCAACCTACTGTACGAAATGCACTGTCTGGATCCTTTGCACCGTTGAACAATGAAACAACACAGGAAACAAACAAATATGATACAATGAAGCCATTCCACTGATTTCGACAGAAATCTCACCAGTCGAATGCTTCACATCGACATTTTGCAACAACAGAATTACAGAAAGGAAAAAAAATCTGCAGTTATGCAGTTTGTAATTACAGAGAACGGAAACCAAATTGACGACATAGAATAGTTCAATTTCTCCTTCACAATGCTTGATTACATTCGCACAATTGCATTCAATTACAATATCATAGCCTGAGTTGGTTCATTTCCTTGGGTTTATAAGCTTGCCAGAGGAACACCAACCCTATTCCAAGCAGCTGGGAGAATGATTCCAAGTGGCTGGGAGAAAACTAACTGACTCCAAGTGGCTGGGAGACCAACCGTCCTACCAATAACGATGCACCCTAAATTACTTGGGACTTACAAAGTTTGTTCTAAGTCTAGATACAAAACAGAAATGACATGGATTGGTCAGATAACCTTATTACAACACAAAACCTGATCTTCTAAACAAAACATGATTCAAATGCCTCATGGAGGCCACCTTGTGTTAAATGCTCCTATACCATACACCCCACTTAGAAAAGAACTCATGTCCCATGAGTTGAGTCTGTATCTTGCACCACTGTCATCCTTCACTGCATCATGTCATCCCCATGATCTCTAGACTGCAACTTGCTTCCATGGAATCAAAAATTCATGCCTAGCATTGTAGGCTTTACTCACACCTCTCCATGAGTGAGTGCTTGCAACCAAACATGGATGTTGTATGCCATGATTGCTTACTATCATATCTGCCTAAACACCTACATTCAAAACCTTGGTCCATGCTTCATGTACTGCTGCTATGGTATTATATGATTGTTTGTCAACTCTTGTGGGCTCTAAAGGACAAACAATGGTCCCTATTATGATAGCATCTTCTTCTGTCCAATCAACTTGTGGCTGCTTGCAGACCTACTCTTAGACCTTCTGTTGATCCATCTCAGTCATTACCATCTGATCTCCATCATTCAAAATTGAAATCACCTTCAAACTGTGGTCTTTGGTAACCTCACTCCTTGAGGTATCCTCAACTTTCCTTCTCTTCTTCATGCATCTTCACAAACTCTTTCTTACCCACCAAAATGATCTTAGCTGCCTGCTGTGTTGCAGCATCCTCTTGCAATGGTGTCATCACAAAAGTCTTTCCATCCTTCTTGATGGTGTATGTGTTAGCATATCCATCATATAATGTTTTCCTATCAAATTGCTATGGCCTACCTAAAAGTAGGTGACAACACTCCATGGGCAAAATGTCACATAAAATTCTCTCCTTATATTCTCCAATCTGAAAATCAACATATGGCTGCTCATCTACCAAAAGTGATTGGCTATCACTTACCCAAGATGCGCTGTAAGGAGTTTGATGAGGAATCCTTTCTATGTTCAATTTATCCACCATTTCCCTAGACACCATATTATCTGTTGAACTAGAATCTATGACTACCTTGCATATTTTACCTTTGCTTTTGTAATTGATCCTGAAAAGTGCTCTCCTTTGTGATGGTTCAATCTGCACTAGTTCTTGTAGCAGTGTCCTCTTGATCATCAGATTCTATCCCACCTCTAATGTCAAATTCACTTCAGGAGATGTCACACTCCTTGCATCCTCTTGAGTCAATGTGGTTCTTCTCTCATTGCCATGAGAAGTTGAGGCCTTCTCTGGACACTTATAAGCTAGATGCCCTATCTAATTACAATTATAGCATCTCATGTTGCAGAACTTGGATCCTCTGTCTGATCCATTTGTCCCACCTCTTTAATTTGGCCTTCTTCCTCAGTAGCCTTCTCTGCTAATTGAGTCTCCAACTTTCTCTTCTTGGCTAGACTCACCACTAGGCCTCTGTTTAGGACTTCTTCCTCTAAAACTGCCTCTAAAATTTATGTCACCTCTTCCTTTACTTGGCTGCTCACCTTTCCTCTTCAGCTTCTCTTCAGCTCTTAATGCTACTTGAAAGCATTTTTCCATAGTTTCAAGGGTAAATAAACTTATCTCATCTTGAATATTGATCCTCAGACCATTTAGATACCTTACTACCTTGTCTTTTTCATCCTCCATGTACCCACAATGAAGAGTGTATTTGTGAAACTCCTCAGTGTAAGTAGCCACATCCATATCCTTTTGCTTAAGGTTTTGCATTTTCCTGTAAATCTACACCTCGTAGTTAGATGGAAGGAATTGGGACTTGATCTTCTCCAACATTCTGCTCCATGAAAATATCATACTCTTCCCATTCTTTACCCTCTCTCCTTAGGTGTAATTCCAGCATCTAAGGGCATCACCTTTGAGTTTAGTTTTTGCAAACTTAACCCTCTTACTTTCAGGAACTTCCTTGTATTCAAAGTAGTTGTTTAGAGCCTCAATCCACTCCATGACTTCCTCAGCATTCATCTTCCCACTAAACATGGGGACATCTATCTAAGCCTCCGAAGAGTCCTTGCCAATTGCCTTGATGGCTTCCAAGAATTGTTTTTGCTAAGCTGGTATCTTTGCCTATTCTTGTTCCTCTTCTTGTTCCTCTTTCTCCTCTTCTTCATCTGAATCTTCCTCTATCCTTTTGCCTATCTTCATTGCCTTTAATTCTACTTGGAGTGCTTCCCTGACTTCAGTTTTGATCATCTCTTCCATCTCTTGAAATTTCTTGACCACTTCGGTGGTCATCCCCTTTGGAGGCATATCGCTAGCCTCTCTTTCACTCTCTCTATCCAACATAAACATTCATAGATAGTACCGAAACACCAACACTCTGCAAATCCTTAATTCGATTACAACACAATGCTCAATCAGTTGTTCCTCCTACACACTGCTACAGACCCATTCCTCTCGTCCAACAACAGATCCTGGAGATACATTACCACTCTCTCTCAGTGGCCTCACTCTGCACCCTCTTCCAGCCAAACCTCTATTGGTGAATGGTCACGACAAACCTCATCATCACCTGCCCACACACTACAGGAATCCTATTCCTTCTTGCAACTAGGTGGCACGAGCAACTTGTCATCTGCCTTCTTAGTGATAGAAATCAAATACACAACACCTCTGCCCAGAGCTTTCGCTAGCTCTGATACCAATATGATGGGGAGTGCACAATGGAAACAGTAGATCTGGCCCTAATTACCTCACAATCAGCAAGACTTTACATATGAGCTGCCGATATATCACCTTCCTTAGTAAGACATTCACTATTGGTCGGGCTTCCTCCAGAGTTGTCGATGGACCAATCACTCCGATGTCACTTCTGACCTCCGCTCGTCGGTGTGACAATTGCTATCGGCCACTTTAGGGTTTGCTACACTGATATGCCGATCCGCCATCGCACAATCTACCTTCTCTGAACCCTAGCACATGGAGATACTAGGTCAACCTACTATACGAAACGCACTGTCTGGATCCTTTGCACCGCCGAACAATGACACAACATAGGAAACAAATGAATATGATACAATGAAGCCATTCCACTTATTTCGATAGAAATCTCACCAGTGGAATGCTTCACATCAACATTTTGCAACAACGGAATTACAGAAAGGAAAAGAAATCTATAGCTATGCAGTTTGTAATTATAGAGAACAGAAAATAAATTGATGACACATAATAGTTTAATTTCTCCTTCACAATGCTTGATTACATTCACATAATTACATTCAATTATAATTACATAGCCTGAGTTGGTTCATTTCCCTGGGTTTATAAGCTCGCCAGAGGAACACCAACCCTATTCCAAGTGGCTGGGAGAACTATTCCAAGCGGCTGGGAGAACTATTCCAAGTGACTGGGAGAACTATTCCAAGCGGCTGGGAGAAAACTAACTGACTCCATGTAGATGGGAGACCAACCATCCTACCAATAACGATGCACCCTAAATTACTTGGGACTTACAAAGTTTGTTCTAAGTCTAGATACAAAACAGAAATGACATGCATTGGTCGGATAGACCTTATTACAACACAAAACCTGATCTTCTAAACAAAACATGATTCAAATGCCTCATGGAGGCCACCTTGTGTTAGGTGCTCCTACACTAGCTGAACATCATCCGACACTGCTCACTATTTCAGATCTGCAGAAAAGTTGCCATATCAAACTTGGGTGCCCGCCCCATAGTCGGCAAAGTCTTCAATTCTGAAAATCTAACTTTTGGTAAGTTTCTGATCCTTCCTAAGTGTCTTCCTGTCTGGTGATCTATAGCATTCTATTTACCTGTACTCGATTTCATTGTAATTGGGGTTTGAGGCTTATTTGAATTAGGGTTTGACAAATCTCTCAATCTAATCAATCTTTCCATGTTATTCCTGAGTACACCAACCTGTAGCTGAGTCCTCTTTCATCTGTAGTGACTTGGCTCAGTTGTTGTCCTTGAATGTTAGTGTGAAAGGAGGGTTTGATTTGATAGCTCTTAACACTATCCACCATCTTCCCAAATTTCATACATAACAACTTGTAACTCAAAAGTATGCATAAATCTCTAAAAGTAGCATAAATTTTAGCTCATAAAGGATTATCAAAGACTTATAGTGGTGAGTTTATGTAAACTAGTAGAACTCAATTAATGAACAATTTATCAGGAACATGGGTAAATGATTTATCATTTAAAAGCTTGATCAAATCGCTAAGAATAGGACCAATGTCTTGATCCATGGGAAATAGTGTCAATTCCAAAAATAATGAGTAAACATGTATGTAAATCTAAAATAGAGAACTAGAAAAGTACATATGCGATCTTGCTACCCTTGTTGGACTTTCAATCAAATATGAAATTCAAAGGCTCTAAAAATTAATATGACTAAACATTCTTCTCAATGCAAAAATGATCAAACAACCCCATATGATATTAATGAAAATCTTTTACAATTGTTACTTGATGGTAGACTAACCAAAATATATCAATGAACTAGTAGATGTAGCCTCATCTAGTTGTCAAATCCCTTGAAATTAGTAGTCACCTTTGGAGACAAATTTGTTTATAGTATGTTGACCATATTTACAAAGAAGAATGTAAAACTCATTACATAAATACTTAAACTAAGAGATTTTCACCCTAGAATCCACAAGAATATAGGACACCATACAAATTCATCCAAGAGACTTGTGTTTGTCTCATAAACCTGCTAAAAAAAAATAACCATCTCATCATAAGAGAAACCTCCATTTATAACAAACAAATACCCCGAATTACAAATAATGCTAACATTTATTTTAATCTGGACCATTGCCGTGCTCTACATAAAGAAGAATAAAATTTGCTAATTCCTTTTTTCTCTTCTTTTCTACTTGTCATTACACAATAAAATAACTGATTTTGGATTTCAAAAAATATTTTTTTTATTCTACGTTCACTGAGTAACATATCATCTCTACGATCAGCAATTATCTCCAATAAACTTCCCAAAAATACATACTTCGATGCAAATAATTTCCTCCAATTTTATTATTCTGCATTAAGATTTCACTTTCCATCACATACTATATTTACCTTCGACTGTTCACTCTTCAAACATAAAGATCCCAACACATTCATTCTCGTGTAAAAGATTTGGTTTTCAAAATTTTCTTGCCTATGAAAATAATATTTCACTTTAACATCAATAGCCTTTATGCTCACTTTATGAAGTTTTACATAATGAAAACAATGCTGGGGGCCACTTTGATTTCCTATGGGCGATCACTTTTTAAAACCTTATGTCTTAATGTTTTCTTGACACATTAACATATGTGTCTTTGTCCTAAGACACATGATCGTATTTTTAAAATAACTATAGAACCTAAGCAAATCCCCTAGAGATAATATAACAATCACCCACCATACCTCCATGCGACCACCACTTCCAATCAAAATTGATGGCATGCTCTCGATAAACCATACTATATTTCTTAAAGATCAATGGTTAAGAACTCATCACAGAAGCCAAGAAAATTGAATGGAACAAGATGATAGTGGTTGAAATGAACTAGCAAGCAACATTTTTAGCTATAGACTCCTTTTAGTCATTTCCAACTAGGATATGCCATGTCGACATCCTCCTACTCTTGTGGCTATAACTACTGTAACAATACCTAATCCTAAATCCACAACTGGATGTCTACCACTGCCAACCTCCAATCTACTTCCATGCCCATGATTCTTGTTATTCCAAAATAGAGGCTCTCCTATGCAAATAATTTTTATACCATTAACTCTGAAAGTGGCGTTATGTAGGTTTCCATCTTCTTGTACCGAGTACCATTAGTGTTTTCATTTTACAAATATGAGGATCCCTATAACATTTCAGTTTTTAAACAGTAATTCTTCATATATTAAGTTATAGTTGGCAACCAATAAGAACAAGAAATGGAGAGAGAGGCGACATTAGAGTGAGGTGTCAAAATAAATGTTTAAGCACTCTATGTTGATTTGCACATTCATTATTCTAGGGACAATAATTTTTAGTTGACATACCTGGTAAGAACATGTTAGTCAACTTGATATTAATTAAAACTTGCTTTGTTCTACCTTTGGTGATCTCATTATCTTCAATAAAACTGTATGCCTGCAAGTGCATGTTTTGGTTTCATTTGACAAGTGTACGTAAAGTACACATCGACATCACAAAATGTCTGCATTCAGCATGATGTTTATGCGTGCAGAAATGCATATAGACATCACAAAATGTTGGCATTCATCATACAATATTTATGTGTGTATTTCTGTAATCAAAGTAATAAATATGAGTTTGTATGCATCCAGTGGAAAACTCATGAATTTAGCTGTAATTCTAATAAATAGTCGCACCTTTTAATTTTTAAATTAGACTTTTTGTGGGTCGTATGCTACTGATGATACTACATGGAAAGATTTCAAACTGAAGTGATTGAGATTAGAAGAACTGATTTTCAAATTCCTAAATCAAGACAATATGAAAGCACCCATCAGATATGTTTCTTGTCAACATCGTATGATCCAGATGCATTAACCTATTTTTTTCTTTATTGATTAAATCTTAGTGAAGTTTCTAATACAAACCTTAGTTTTGCAACAAATAAATTTGCAAGAAACGGTGCTTGATTTAAGATTAAACTAGAAAATGGAATATGGAGCATCTGACACCACAATTATTTGCAAGGAACCGTGCTCGATTTAAGATTAAACTAGAAAATGGAATATGGAGCATTTGACACCACAATTATCTCATTTTTGTAATTGAAAAACCATGTGGATTATCTAAGTATCTCATAAGTACCATAAGTACAAATACACAAATTTCATTTCAAATTGAAGTAGTCGCTAACTAAAGTTTTCTGGCACACTTTCTTTGTAGAAAATTATATTAGATTATAGAAACAAGAACAAATGAAGGTTGTTGTAATAGAAACAAAATTTCTAATATCATTGTTATTAAAACCAACAATAATATAACATAAAGTAGTAATATTAAAGTATATGGCAAATGTAGAAATGCCATCGAGAGCATAAAGCATAATAACTAAGTCCTAAACACAAACTTGTACAGACAAACTCACTATATTCCTTTTTAGTTTGAATTTTATTAAGCACCCTTGTACCAATAGGTTCCTCAAAACAAGAATTCACATGGGTTTATGCCTTTGTTGCTTCCCTCGCTACTTACATTATCCCTAATGAAGAAATAAATGGATTTGGAATGATTTCAACGCCCCTGTTTCAAATAAGAGGATTGTATTAATTCAAATAAATTGTCTACCCAACTTCATGTACTATTCCTTTCTTACCATCCAATCTCTCCTAATAATCTAGCTGGGTCCCAAATGTATGGTGCTATTTTGGAATGATTTCAACACTCGTGCCCCAAATAAGAGGATTGTATTAATTCAAATAAATTGTCTACCCAACTTCATGTACAATTCCTTTCTCACCATCCAACCTCTCATTATAATATAGCTGGGTCCCAAACTATGGTGCTATAGTTTGAACAACCATTAATGATTATTTTAGAGGCAACATTTTTAAGACTCTCTTAGCCAAAAAAATCATGAGAGGCACAATCTAAACACTTAATATCTTAGATGGATCTATGCCCATGTTATTAACAATATACAACAACTAGAATCCACTAAAACCCCTAAGTGATTTCTTGCATCTGCATTTTATGAACTTAAGTTGAGAATTTTGTAAGCTTTAAGATTGGAGTCTTGAAAAAAGAGACTAAGAGATTGAGATTTGAAGAATTGTAGAAGAAAATGCTACCTAAGGAGAGGTTTCACTATGAAATGAAATTTTTTGTAGATTTTGATGGATGTTGAAGTAGATCCAAACAATAATTTTTCTATAGCAATTGTGGAATAATAATGAATCATGGTGAGAGAATATAGTGTAGCAAGCTTCTACACTCCATGTGGAGTGATACAAATGTTATTTGTATTCATATACAAAATGTTATAAATGTTAGTTGTAATTCCAAATTTATCATGTCTCAAGCTGGAATTTTAACTTGACAATGCTTGCTAATAAAAAATTTATGGCTAGGATTAGTTGTTAATAAAAATAAATCACAGAACTTGCTGATAAGTTTTTATGTAATGAGGCCATGTCTAGTTGTAATGAGCTTGGTGAAAATTTTAAGACTTACTTGACATATACTCTTTAATTCGAAAAATTAAACAAACCAAAGAGAAAAGGAAAATAGTGACGTAATGATATTTCTATATAAAATATAGACTAAATATTACTAAAGAAGTCACATGGTTTTGGTTTTAGATTTGGTAAGGTTTCTTTAGTACAACCTTGAGAACATTTTCCAAGTTAGGAGAAAACCAAATTGATTGTTTGGGGTTAGATTCTTAAACTTAGAGCTGAAATATTGCCTTGCATTTCTTATGTTCTACTGACCAAACATATAAATACTAAAAAATCAACCTATCTAGATTTTGGTAAAAGTCTAATTATGCCTAGGTTTTACATTTCTCGTGTAAATAGAAAAAAAAAAATTAAAAAAATTGAAACCCCAATTGAAAAAAACTTTGACAAAATTTTAAAAAAACTATGAAAAATGCAAAAACACGGATGTTGTAATTTCATCTCTATCTTCTCGTTAAAAACTAAAATAGAAACATCATTAAAAAAAAGTTGGGAAAGTGATCCTGAAATCAAAATAACTATGAAAATGGATGTTGTAATTTCATCTCTATCTTCTTCTTAAAAACTAAAATACAAATATCACTATAAACAGTTTGGAAAGCAATCATGGTAGCATCAAGACTGTCTCAATCTGACCGCACAGATCCCCTGCTGAACCTCCTCAACATGATTAGGATTTTTTCTCTTCTATTACAGTACGTACATATGTTAAATCTATCTCTGTTAGTTGTGAATGTTGAAGCACAACACCACTGAGAGGGGGGTGAATCGGTGGTATGCAGGACTTAGTGACCTTCATATTTGTATTTCAAAATTTTGATGCAGAAAAAAAACAATTCCCATTGACTGTAGATGACATCATGAAAGATTTGGACAACTAAACAGATTGATCAAAATCAAGAATGCATCAACTCAATATTGAGACTAAAAAACAATGACTCATTCGTGCACAGTATTATTGTTTCAGATAGTGATAGAAGTCTAGTATGAGTTCAAATAGATCATAGTAAATTAACTGACTTTAAGACAAATGACACATGATCAACAAATAGACATGAGAATCAAACTCATCAATGACAAATCATAACACAGATATTTTCCTGAGTGGAAAGCCCCTGGCATAAAACCACTTGAAAATGCCTCACTGGCTTATAAAAGAATCTCACTGATTACAGGCCTCACTAACATATAACATTGCCTCACTGGCATATAACATCCATTCCATTGAATCAAGTAAAACTCATACAGAGGGACACTCTGTTTCACTTGAGAACATATATTATCAACAATGTATGTGCAGGATACACACAAAAGGCACACACATTATTCACACTATATCTTTTTATATACATCTGATTACATTCCTTCAAAAACATTCAACTGTAGACAGTTTCAAAACCTGAAAACTGAAATGAAAACCAATCGATAGTTTTACAACTACAACCTTAAATAGAATAATCAGCATTTTTGTTTTTGATCATAGCTAAAAGCAGAAACTATTCGAAAGAGATGTGAAATGTAACTGTTAACCCTCAATAGGGTTACAAAGATCAACTGCTAGTTGCCCAAGAGAAACCCTAGGGTTAAAAACCACAACTCCTTCATATACAATAAACATTTCATTCGAAAATTAATTTTGAGACAGTTATAACTGAAATATTGCAAACCAATGATAAAGCTTTGAGAATCATTTTCCAAAACTCAGTCGAATAAAGAAAATTGCCTTGAAACCCCTGTTTTGTTTAAAGAAATAAACAAACATTTACTGCATATGGGTTAAACCCTAACCCATTAACAAAAACACGTAAAATATAAATGATCTTCAAATCCTATCGGCAAACATGAAATATCAAAAGATATGTAGACTACCCCTATTTTTAAAAACCCTCAAACTTGAAGCAAAAAGAAAATTTCAAACCCAACAATCAATTGTGTCACTATATTTCACATTCAGCCTTATATATGATAAGTTGTTTAAAGAGAATGCGATATAGAAAGGATATCACCTAGCATGATGACACTGAAGAATAAAAAGTTACCAAAAGCAACAATGCAGTCAGCTTTGTCACATTTCTCAGATTTGCAATCTGGTGGAGAAACCTACTATTTGATCCATAATTGTTCATGATAAGTATCTAAAAATAGTCAAACCCTACTCTGATGCACCGTAATGATCAAATGAAGTGTCTGGAAACAAAGATACATTCGATTTGAGACCTTTAATTGGTTGTTCCAGTTTGCCCTAAAGAGGGCTTGAAAAACAAAGGAGAAATGACCGCTTAGTATAGTAAATGAACTTTCAACCGGTCAAAATAGTAAAAAGAATATCCCAGTGTCTTAAAAAATAAGTTCGATCAATAGACATTAACATGTGTCCTCCCTAAACCAAGGTCCACATAGAATCCACTAGGAGATGCCAATTGAACACTTTTGCCAAGTAAGCCGCACACATAATGTTTGATGCTAGAACAAAAAACATGTCTTTTTACCATAGTGAAAATGGCACATAATAACTGGACACTTTATACGACATTATATGCTTGCAAGGTCAAATCAACATGTCTCCAAGTTTGACATCACTGCCAAAATGAATGTCAACTGACACACCACTTACCTTACTGTCAACTGGATATAACCACTATATCCAAAACATCATGAGCAAACATATGTCACTAACAGGTATGTATATCAATTGAATATAACCACTGTATCCAAAACATCATGAGTTTTTCACCATAACTGAAACAAGTTGATCATTATCAAGGATATCAAACACATGCCAAAGTTGTGTATTCTCATCAGGGACAAACCACTGAGGGTGAAGTCAACAGTGAAATTGTATAGCTGTGTACTGATTATTAATTTTTTTTGAAGCTTTTATGGTTTTGCATATAGATATGATGATGTTTTGGTAATTCTGCAACTTAAAATCATTAATTACAAAGTGGACTTGAACTACAGTGATAGAAAATTTTGATAATATTATGAAGTCTTCAATATCGACCTAATACAAGGCATCTTTCCTAAGGATATGGAAAGATATGGAAAGGCAGACTGTTTCACATTTCTGTACAAGTGGGTAGATGGTAGCAGAAATGGGGTTTATTCCATTTTAGGGTGGCAAACAGGAGGATTGTCTATGTTCACCATGGAGTAGAAATTTTCTGCCCAAAGATTTTATGGAATACACCAATCTATGAATATAAAGAGCGTACTTTAATGGGGTGTCTTAAAATTTTGCTTTTCCGCTTTCTGCTTCGTTAGGATTCAATAGAGAGCTAACGAATAGCATTTAGCCTAATTGGTTGCGTAAGGACCATTTTACGAGTTTTATTATTTTTGGTTTTATTCTAATTATATCTTAATTAGAGTCCGTAGGGTTCTTACATCTTAACCTGCACCCTCCTATAACTCCCTGGACAGAGGCTATCCCTACTCCCATTAGTATTTCCAGGGTTTGAACAAAACCAATATTCTGTGTCTTCCAATGACTTATCAATCGGTCTACAGCCCGGGGTATTTTACATTTATAGTCATGCAGTATTTAAAATTTTATTTCTAAAATTCTATTTTTACCAGAGGTGAGAAACAGTAGGATTATCTGTGTACACCATGGGAAGGAAATTTTGGTGGCTAAGCATTCTACAGATTTATATCATTCTTTGAATATACAGAACATAGGGTTCCCTTAAAAGTGAAGTCTTTCAAAGTTTATGTAATTGTAGCGTAAATCTTTCAATAAAGATTGATGATATAGTTTATAACTTTATAAAATAGGTTTGAGATGAAAGTTACACCAGAACTTTTGAATACTTTAAGATTGGAATATTCTGTAACAATTATTTTTCTAGATTCTTAGATGAAGATTAAAATCCTACTCTCTATAACAAACTTGATTCATAATGCTACAAAAGCATTTCTGACTTTTTCCACAGTCCATGTAAATCATTTCTAACTGACTATTGTTAGGAAGGCCGTTTTGACCATTTCTAGTCATTGGTACAGAAGCCTTTATAATTCATTTTTACTGTCGAAATTTCCCATTACTTTCATGGAAATGAGGCATAGAGAATAACTCCGAATTCCGGTTTCTCACCATTGCATTATTTCTAAAAAGATGTTACTAGAAAGATATATACAGATTTTTTTCCTTAAGTGCAGTAATGAAAATAGAGCACTGCGAAATGTTAAGTTTCTACTACATTTATTGTAATTTTATTTTACTTTTTAAGACATTTCAACCCTTATTATTTAACATTAGGCGCTGCCAGTTTTGATTTTTTTGTTTTAAATACTGTCATTTTTGTTTCTCATCAGGTGCAAAATTATAACATTGAACCTCTTTTGTAATTATTCTTTATTTTACTTCTTTTATTTATATGGAATATGGATTTATATTTTTATTTTAGGTCCTATTATCTTTACTAATTTGTACTACAAATTCTCAAAGAATCCTAAAACTTAAAATCCTGTAAACCTCTGTTTCATCTAAAATATGAAAATCTATCATATAATATATCCTTAACTTGTTGGAAAAATTAAGAACTCCATTGATGTTGTAGTTTGGTATGTCTTACAATTTTGGTTCTGAGTTTTGTGCATCATTTAGAATTCAATATAAACCCAACACGGGACAGTTTGCCTGACTGGGTACCTAAAATTAGGACCATTTTACATTTACTGTTATGCTATGCTAACCATTTTGTAGGATCAGTGATGGTAGGATAATTTGTATCAAAGGCATTTACCATTTGATGTTTTTATTTGACTTTTTAGAAAAAAACATTTTTACTGTAGATCTATTTTTTAAATATGATATATTAGTTTTAGATTTTACCAAGATCCTTATGATAGACGTAATATCCAAAGATAGAAACGAGCAGAGCAGCGCTGCTTGGAGCATTCAAACGAGTAGCATTCCCTCACTGGATGTTGTTCCATGTAATATATCATAGAATGAGGTTTAATAATTGCAATAAATATGCATACAAATACAAATTTACAAGTAGCCAGGGAAGGCTGTTGGAAAATTAATCCCGAGGTAAAGCAAGTCAGTTCCTGACTTAGTCTATCAAAATCTTTCATAAATCGGAAGGTCAATATTCAAACAACTGGTTTCATCATCATAATCATCTTCCTCATCTTGGTTTATCAACTGCCTCACCACAGCTGCCATATATTCTGAATGTCTTAACTGAAACAATAATTGCGATGAACAATTAGTTAGAGACACAAATGAAAGAAGAGGAGGTGAAGGGATTGAAATTTGTATTTTGATGTTAAATTAGAAAAATGAGTGATGCGTTTACCTTCTAGATTTGACAAATCACATAGCATGACCATTAAACCAAAATTATAAATCAAGGGTTGCATTAAAATTATAATCAATTCAGATAGAGCACAAATTACCTCGGATTGTTGAGATTTATCAACAATTCTTATTACCTCCTTTATATCTGTATTGAAAGTTGTCTCTAAAGGACAAGGCTAGGCTTCTTCTTCATTAATGTGAAAACCAGGCCTCGTCTCTCTCTTTTTTCGTCATACATCCTGCAATATAGCCAGTGCCGAAGGCAACAGCAGTCAATAATACTAGCTGCCACATATTTATTTTTTTGCTTGTGAAGAACAAAACCATCCCTTTAAACCTCAAATTTTTATATCTAAAGTATGCCGAGAGATATCCTTCTCAAGGTGCCTATTTCCACCTATGTGTGGCAAATTGATTAAAAAATAGGCGCCTAGAGAAGGATATCTCTCGGCGTACTTTAGATATATTTTTTAAATATAGATATGCTAGTACCATCCGCAACCGCAAGCCTAATTCAAACTATATTCTATATCTTATTATTATTATTATATAATATAATATTATAATATATGTTAGATATATCATTATAATATATTATATAATAATTATATATAATATTAACATGTAGGTTAGATATATTATTATAATTATATATTATTCTTTAAGGTTTGAATGAAGGTTAGATTTAGAATTATTGTTTTGTTTAATGATTGGGTTAGGATTAGGCTTATAAATAAGGTTAGATATAGAGTTATGCTTATGAATAAATGCTAAGTGTAATGTTACGGTTATGGATAGAATTGGAATTAGGGTTAGATTGAGTGTTATGATTACAATTATGGTTTGGGTTAGGGTTAGAACCAAGGTTAGATTAGAATTACAAATTTGTTTAGGGATACATTTAGGGTCAGGGTTATAAATAGGGATAAATTTACGATTTTAATCATGTTTTAAATTATGGTTATGGTAAGGATTAGAATTTCGATTAGGGTTATGATAAGGATTAGAGTTACCATGTTAGGATATTTTTTTTAGAGAAGTCTATGCTAAGTATAAATTTAGGATCACGGTTCAATTAGGGTTATAATAAGGTTATAATCTAATTAGAGTTATGGTTATGTTTATAAATTTTGTTACATTTAATTTTTTATTAACATACCAGATTAGTGTTAATGTTAGCATATTTATTTTTATAGAAATATATGCTAATTGAACCTTAATGTTAAACCTAACTATAACCCTAACATTATTTCTAATTTTAACCAATTCTAATTTTAACCCAATTTGTAACCTGACATTGATATTGAATGGTCTATATTGACTACTTATTGTAATCGTAGTTTGAACCCTAATTCTAACCTAAACCCTAACCCTTTTTCTAATTTTAATCATAAGCTTAATCCTAAACCTAACCCTAATTCTAATCCTAACCTTAACCATGACCCTAACCGTAACCCTAGTTCTAACCCTAACCCTAACCCCAACCCTAATTGTAATCATTACTCTAAATCTAATTCTAACCCTAACCATAACCCTTATTCTAACCCTAAGCATAACCCTTATTCTAACCCAAAACATAACTCTAACCCTAACCCTAACCATAATTCAAACACTAACCCTAACCTTAATACTAACTTTAACTGTAATTCTAAACCTGACCCCAACTCTATTTCTAATATTAACCCTAATTATAGTCATAACCTTAATAATAACCCTAACCTTAATTCTATCCCTAACCCTAACCCTAACCCTAACCCCAACCCTATTTGTAATCCCAACCCTAACTCTAATTCTAACACTAACCCTAACCCTAACCCTTATTTTATCCTTAAACATAGCTCTAATTTTAACCCTAAACTTAATCCTAATTGTAACCCTAACCCCAACTCTAATTCTAATATTAACCCTAATTATAGTTGTAACCTTAATTCTAACCCTAACCCTAATTCTAATCCTAACTTTAACTCTAATTATTACCCTAATTGTAACTCTAACCCTAACCCTAATTAAAACTCCAACCCTAACTCTAACCCCAATTCTAACCCTAAGCCTAACTCTAATCCTATCCCTAACCCTTATTCTAACTGTAATTCCAGCCCTAACCCCAACTTTATTTCTAATCCTAACCCTAATTCTAAGTCTAACCCTAATTATAACCATAATTAGAACCTTAATTCTAATGCTTAGCTTATTTCTATCCTTTACCCTAATTGTAACTCTAATTCTTACCCTTTAATTCAATATCCCTAATTTAAACTCTAACCCTAACCTCAAGTCTAACCCTAATCGTAACTGTAACCCTAATTCTAACACTAAACCTAACCCTAATTTGAGTTCTAACCATACTTCAAACCCTAGTTATATACCTAATTGCAACCCTAATCATAATTTCCTAATTCTAAATATAATTGTAATACTAACACTAAACATAACCCTAATCAAACCCTAACCATAATTCTAACATTAACCCTAATCCCTACACTAATTGTAATCCTAATCGTAATTCTAACATTAACCCTAATTCTCATTCTAATTCTCACCCTATTTCTAATTCTTACCCTAATTCATTACCCTAATTCTATCTCTAACCCTAACCTCAATTCTAACCCTAACCCTAACCCTAATTATAACACTAAATCTAACCCTAATTTCAATCATAATTGTAACCCTAACCCTAATTTTAATTCTAACCCTAACCTTAACCCTAACCATAATTCTACTCCAAACCCTAACCTTAACCTAAACTCTAATTCTAACCTTAACCTAAACTCTAATTCTAACCTTAATTTGAAGTAAATGAAATAATTTTTTTAAACATTTAGGTATTGAATATAATATAATGGTTCAATCTAATTACAACTATTGGTTTCCTAGTGAACCACAACAAAAAGATTTGCATTTTTAAAAATAGTTTAACACATCTCTTGCTACAATGCTTAATGATGATAAAAGCAAGTTGAGCATCTTTATAAATTTCTCATAAATTAGAAGGAATAAATTAGAAGGAATGTAAGTTTCCAACCTACTTAATATATTTCTTTCCAGATGCTAATTTAATTAATTTCATGAAAGTATTTATATTCTATAAATTAATTTATATATATTAGATTAAAAATATGTATTAATTTGAAATAATATTCAACTTTAATTTATATTTTAAGGTAAATATTTTTAATCTATTTATATTAATATCTTATATTTAATGCTAGATAATTCAGCTAATAAATTATAACCTTATATTTAACCCTAATTAAATTAACTTTAATATATCTCTAATTATATATATCTAATGTTAATATATTAATATATTCAGATTATATATGTTAGATTAAAATATTGATTACAAAATTAAATGTATAAGAAGGATATCTCTAATTAAATTAATTTTACTAATAATATTAGTTAGAATAATAGATTATTCTATTTTCTATGATAGATTATTCTTTAATTAAATTTATTTGATATGAAAAACTAATAATTTATTTATAAAAGAAATAAAACATGTTTGATTTTTCTACTTTCATCTCAACATCTCTAATACTTTTTGCTTTCTTTATTTTCTTTCTAATTTTTATGTTTTCTTTGAATTTTATATATATGGTTTTTTTTGTTGTGGAGGGGTATTGTTCTTCATGATCTTCTAATAAGCTATTTTTCTCTTTCCTCATAGGGCATTGGCTTTTTCTCATTGAAATCTGCCTTTTTTTTTCCAAAAGTTATATGAGGCATGGTGAGGCGTTACAATTTTTCTATCTTTAAATCTGCATTATGTTCTATTTTAAATTCTAGCAATGTCTACTTTTCTAAGGCACCTCCACGAATTTTCTTTTGTAAAGAAGCTCACATTTTATTCCTACCTCCAATTGGCGCTATCTTTAGGAATCTATGTCTCTCATTGTTTTTTTAATTATCAACATCTACCTTTTCTTCTTAGTGGTGTCTTAATTCCAACTGAGAGACGTGTAGTGCATGGACGTGGTCATCAATATTCTAATTTTCAAATCTTTCAAATCCCTCCTCCAGACATGATCATTAATATTCGAACGCTTGATTATTAATATTTGAACGGTGAGTAAAGAAGCGGGATTTTGATTTTTTCTGTTTTTAAGATTGAAATCTTGCCCCTTCCTGCAACTGTAGGACGCCTCTCGGCCTAAAAATTAGGACCATTTTACATTTACTGTTATGCTATGCTAACCATTTTGTAGGATCAGTAATGGTAAGATAATTTGTATCAAAGGCATTTACCATTTGATGTTTTTATTTGACTTTTTAGAAAAACATTTTTACTGTAGATCTATTTTTTAAATATAAATATATTAGTTTTAGATTTTACCTAGATCCTTATGATAGACATAATATCCAAAGATAGAAATGAGCAAAGCAGCGCTCCTTGGAACATTCAAACGAGTAGCATTCCCTCACTGGATGTTGTTCCATGTAATATATCATAGAATGAGGTTTAATGATTGCAATAAATATACATACAAATACAAATTTACAAGTAGCCAAGGAAGGCTGTTGGAAAATTAATCCCTAGGTAAAGCAAGTAAGTCAGTTCCTGACTTAGTCAATCAAAATCTTTCATAAATCGGAAGGTCAATATTCAAACAACTGGTTTCATCATCATAATCATCTTCCTTAGCTTGGTTTATCAACTGCCTCACCACAGCTGCCATATATTCTGAATGTCTTAACTGAAACAATAATTGCGATGAACAATTAGTTAGAGACACAAATGAAAGAAGAGGAGGTAAAGGGATTGAAATTCGAATTTTGATGTTAAATTACAAAAATGAGTGATGCATTTACCTTCTAGATTTGACAAATCACATAGCATGACCATTAAACCAAAATTATAAATCAAGGGTTGCATTAAAATTATAATCAATTCAGATAGAGCACAAATTACCTCGGATTGTTGAGATTTATCAACAATTCTTATTGCCTCCTTTATATCTGTATTGAAAGTTGTGTCTAAAGGACAAGGCTAGGCGTCTTCTTCATTAATGTGAAAACCAGTCCTCGTCTCTCTCTTTTTTTGAGTCATACATCCTGCAATATAGCCAGTGAATAGCAGTCAATAACACTAGCTGCCACATATTTATTTTTTTGCTTGTGAAGAACAAAACCATCCCTTCAAACCTCAAATTTTTATGAGCATCTCACAAAGTCTATTTGAGGTTTGAACGGAGGATTTTATTCTTCACAAGCGAAAAAAGTAAACATGTGGCAGCTAGTGTTATTGATTGCTATTGCCTTTGGCACTAGCTATATTGCATGGTGTATGATGTAGAAAGAGAGAGACATGGTGTGGTTTTCACATTAATGAAGAAGAAGCCCAACCTTGTCCTTTAGACACAACTTTCAATATAGATGTAAAGAAGGCAACAAGAGTTTCTGTTAAATCTCAGCAATCCTGTTGGTTTTGAAACCCAGCTTACAATTCATTAAACAAGAAAATCATGACAGCAGAAACAACACTTAGAATAAATACTCATTTACAAATAATAACTTACAGCCATGAAGAAAAATACTCCATACACAACAGCACAAACACAAAAAAAACTCTATATATTATTCTCCACCTTACATCTCTGCTCAAATTGAGCAACCAACACACAGTTTTCTCTCAATTTTCTAGCTTATTACATAAGCACAGGGCAGTCCTTTTTAAAGACAATGCAGCCCCCAAAATAGCACATCAATAAATAAAAATCTTCTAGTCTAAAAATAAGCATGCATATGGAATGCATTTAAACCTGCGGAGCTGTTTACAAAACCATCATATGCAATAACCTATATTTAGACCCAGCTTTAAAATTGACATATTAATGCATTATGGTGGGGAGAAATTAATATTTCAACACTCCCCCTTAATTTTGACCACTCCTTTTCACCTTTGCCATCAACCTGATCTTCAAATCTACAATTCAAATTTTTTGGAAAAAACTCTTCCTTGTCTTCCTCATACTTCTACACTATGCTAAAACAATTCAATTTCTTTCCTATCCTCTGCACTTCACTATTCACTGTATTTGGCTGTTTTGTTTTTGTTATTCAATTATTTTTCATTTTTCTCAACATGAGAATACTTATGTCTATAAAACATTCTGAACATATTTGTGACCTTTTGCCAATCAAATACATTTATTCAACCACAATTCATTTTCAAACAACCTGTCATAGATTCATTTTTCAATTCTCTATTCCAACATGTCTTTTCACAATGATTTTTCAAACCACAAATTTTGCAAGGATGTAAATCCCAACAATTTTCTTTTCTATGTCCTTCTCTATCACAATGGGAACAATGTAAAATCTCCTTTTCTTGAAATGACTTCTCAGTACTTGCAAAAACATTTATCTTTTCTTTACCTTTACCTCTATACCTGAGACCTTCATGCTTAGTCCCCACAATTGACTTAATAGGCTCTTTGATTCCTTACTCATGCTTACCCAAACCTTCACCTTTATAACCAATTTTCTTCATGATTTTCAAACCAACATTATCATCAAAACAACTAGCTATGTTAGCAAATTCATCATCATTTTCATCCTTACATTCTTCAGCAATTTCATCATAAATAGCAAATTTTGCCGATCCAATCTCTGTACTATCTTCAACCTTGCATTCTTTATCCAATGAACCTTCAACTCTTTCACACAAGTCACTTGTATTACACGAAACATCACAAACTAATGGTTTTAATCTTAGATTTTTATTGCAAGCGACTAATTGATCATTCTCTTCTTTCAATTTTGATATTTCTTCTTTCTGTAAACTATTTTTTCCTTCTCATTTCTCTATCTTTTCTTTCATTTCATCAAATAACTTCAATCTTTCTTCTAACTTTTCATTCCTCTTTTTAACTTTATCAAACAGTTTCAAGTTTTCTTCTAACTCTTCATTTTTCCTTTTAATTTTCACCAATTCTTTTTCTAGAATATCATTTTCACATAAATTTTCATACTTTTCCTTTCCTAACTCCTTTATCCTTTCCATATATTATATATTAATCTTTCTGCTCTAATACCACTTGTTGGTTTTGAAACCTAGCTTACAATTCATTAAACAAGAAAATCATGACAACAGAAACAACACTTACAATAAATACTCATTTACAAATAATAACTTACAGCCATGAAGAAAAATACTCCATACACAACAGCATAAACACAAAAAAACTCTATATATTATTCTCCACCTTACATCTATGCTCAAATTGAGCAACCAACACACAGTTTTCTCTCAATTTTCTGGCTTATTACATAAGCACAGGGTAGTCCTTTTTAAAGACAATGCAGCCCCCAAAATAGCACATCAATAAATAAAAATCTTCTAGTCTAAAAATAAACATACATATGGAATGCATTTAAACCTGTAGAGCTATTTACAAAACCATTACATGTAATAACCTATATTTAGACCCAGCTTTAAAAACTGACATATTAATGCATTATGGTGGGGAGAAATTAATATTTCAACAAATCTGAGGTAATTTGTGCCTTATCTGAATTTGATTATAAATTTAATGCAACCCTTGATTTATAATTTTAGTTTAATGGTCATGCTATGTGATTTGTCAAATCTATAAGGTAAATCTGTCACTCATTTTTCTAATTTAACATCAAAATTCAAATTTCAATCCCTTTATCTCATCTTCTTTCATTTTTGTCTCTAACTAATTGTTCATCACAATTGTTGTTTCAGTTAAGGCATTTGGAATATATGGTAGCTGTGGTCAGGCAGTTGAAAAACCATGCTATGGTAGCTGTGGTCAGGCAGTTGAAAAACCATGCCGAGGAAGAGGATTATGATGATGAAACCAAATGTTTGAATAATGATCTTCTGATTTATGAAAGGTTTTTGATAGACTAAGTCAGGAACTGACTGACTTGCTTTACCATGGGATTAATTTTCCAACAACCTTGCTTGGCTACCTGTAAATTTGTATTTTTATGTATATTTATTCCAATCATTAAACCTCATTTTGTGATATATTACATGGAACAACATCCAATGAGGGAATGCTTCTCATTTGAATGTTCCCTTACTTTTGAGTTAGACTCCTTAGTAGCTAAAGTAGTGCTTTTGCTTGTTTCTATCTTTGGATATTATGTCTGTCAAAGAGATCTTTGTAAAATCTAAAATTATTCTATGTAAATCCATTTAGTATTATGAGGTTCTCGACTACTCTAAGCCTACATTTTTCTCAAGGCTTGCAGAGGTGATTATATTAGACTTTTGCCATAATCTACATAGGTTGTTTTTTTAGTATTGCAGAGGTGATTATATTAGACTTTTGCCATAATCTACATAGGTTGTTTTTTTAGTATTTATATGTTTGGTCAGTAGAACATAAGAATTGAAGGCAACATTTTATCTCTAAGTCTAAGAATCTAACCCAAAACAATCAATTTTGTTTTCTCCTAACTTGGAAAAGGTTCTCAAGTTTGTACCAAAGAAATCTTACCAAATCTAAAACCCAAACCATGTTGACTTCTTTAGTAATATTTAGTATATATTCTATAGACAAATATCATAATGTCACTATTTTCATTTTCTCTTTGGTTTGCTTAATTTTTCAAAGTAAAGAGCATATGACAAGCAAGTCTTAAAATTTTCACCAAGTTCATTAGTACTAGACATGGCCTTGATACATAACAACTTATCAGAAAGTTCTGCTATTTAAATTTTTTTAGTGGCAAGCATTGTCAACTTACCAGCTCTGAACATGATAATTTTTGTCTTTTATATGGAATTACAACTAAAATTTATAACATTTTGTATAGGAATACAAATAAAATTTGTATCACTCCACATGCGAGTGTAGAAGTTTGCTACACTGTATTCTCTTAACATGGTTCATTATTATTCCACAACTGCTGTAAAATTATTGTTTGGATCTACTTCAACATCCATCAAAATCTTAATTTTTTTTTTGTTTCATAGTGAAACCCCTCCTTATGTAGTATTTTATTCTATAGATCTTCAAATCTCAATCTCTTGTTCTCTTTTTCTAAGACTCCAAGCTGAAAGATTACTAAATTCTTAACTTAAGTTCACAAAATGCAGATGCCAGAAATCACTTACGAGTTTTAGTGGATTCTAGTTGCTATATATTGTTAATCACTTGGGCATATATCCATCTAAAATATTAGATTGTTAGATTGTGCCTCTCTCATAAATTTTAAAGCTAAGAGAGTCTCAAACATGTTGCCTCTAAAACAATCATTAATAGTTCTGCATCTCTCATCATTCACTTTGCGGGTTCAAATTATAGCACTATACGTTTGGGACCTAGCTAGATTATAACGAGAGATTGGATGCTGAGAAAGGAATTGTACATGAAGTTGGTAGACAATTTATTTGAATTAATACAATCCTTACACCTATAGATAATGTCATCACACCATGTCTCTGCTGATAGCACTTTGTGGATTCTCTTTGGGACAGGGATGTTTGAATCATTCCGAGTCCATTTATTTCTTCATTAGGATACTGTAAGTAGCAAGGGCAGTGAAAAAGGCATAAACCCATGTGAATTCTTGTTTTGAGGACCCTGTTTATAAAGGGTACTTAATAAAATTTGGCTTACTTTTTATGCTTTATGCTCTCTGATGACATTTCTAAATTTGCCATATACTGTTCTATTACTGCTTTCTATTATATTGTTGTTGGTTTTTACAACAGTGATATTAAAAATTTTGTTTAGTTGTGCTTTCACAGTTGTTTCTATTGCAACAACCTTTATTTGTTCTTGTTTATATTATATCTATTATAATATATCACTTTTCAAAAAGAAAAGTCTGCCAAGAAATTTTAGTTAGTGACTACTTCAATTTCCATGCAGTATCATTTGGCTGATAGGTCATTCTATGTGTGCACACATCTTGTAACTGCCAAAAATTTGGTAGTCCCACAAAAAAATATTTTTTTGGTAGTTCTTTTTTCCTCATCCAAAAAAAATATAATACACCACAAAAACTAAAAATAACAAATATGAACTAAGACTATTGATAGGAAATAATTTTACGATAGGCCATTCTATATGTGCACACCATTTTGTAACTGCAAATAATTTGGTAGTCCAAAAAAAATTAATTTTTCATAGTCCAAAAAATTATTATTTAAAAAAAAAATTAATTTTTGGTAGTAAAAAAAAATTAACAAACCTGCCACACATAAGCGTTTCATTTGCTATTATTTTTGACATTTTAACTAACAAATCTACCTGCACATAAGCATTTCATTTTCTATTAATTCTGTCATTTTCTTTTAAAGTTACATGAGTGTGTTGGATAGTAACGCATTTACCCTACTATTATATATAGAACGAGAAATTTCTATGCATTAGCATGTGTTTGATATTTTCTCTATTTTTTTCAATCCATTAGTTCCAATTGAAGAGGTATTTCTCTTAAGTGTTGTCATGTTGGGTCTGTAAATGTTTGCATGAATGAGTTAGGTTTGAAATACTGAATACTTTTAAATTATGAATATGCATGGTCTATAAATGGGTCTGTAAATGTTTACATGAGTGGGGGTTTTAAATACTAAATACTTGTAAATTATGAATGTGCATGTCACTGATGTTTAAAAAAATTCTTATGGGTTTGCAAAAACCATATATTCACTAGATTTAACCAAGGTTCAGTTGCTGCCTTATGGGATATTTTCCACCCCGCCTTCAATGAATTGGTGATTCAGGTAGCAATAAATATCATTGCCTAAAATTTATCTTCAACTCTAAAATACTATGTAGTATATCTCATTGTTATAAGTCTAATATAGAAGAATTATCTGGAAACACTTTTATTTTTATAGTATTTTTGTTATAAAATTTATTTTTTGCACATCATTTGATGATTCAGTAGAAAAAATCAGATTTAGAATAGCAATTTCCCTATTGCGACAGCTAATTTCTAGCTGAAATAATATCATCTTTCTTTCTATTTGTAGCACCTCTATTTCATCAAATGGATGGCATTTCTTCTAAAGATCCTTCAAATCCATTTTATAACTCTAGATTGTTGTCCTTACTACCTTAGTTGACTCTCCAAAAAAATTTAATATTGAAGCCAAGAAAACAAGGCAAGGAACATCCATCATTCATATTTATATGGTAAATCTGCATTTTGATTCACTGATTGCCAATAGGGGTTCATGCCCACTAGGAGCAGGAAGTGGTTGAGTCACTTGTCATGCTTCCATTCACATCTAGCTTTGATGGATGCACCTCATCGATCCTCTCAAGGAGATGTTTAAACAGATCCACCCCAAGATGATTTTTCTCTACACATTCAGTGTGGTAATCTTCTATTGCAACCTTAAATTTATAATGTCTATCTCCTACTGGTCTATGAACTGGAACTCCAAAGCTTCTCTTCTTCTCATTGTCTCCTAACTATCTAAGACCTACAAGGATCCTTTTTATTCATTCAGAGATACTCACTTGGCTCTGACTTCCTCTACCTGCACTGCCTGAGCAAGGTTTCCCTGGATTGTACTAACACACCTTTTGCTTCCCCTTTGGTGCACAAGATTTTCCTTCTCATCATCCTATTTTATCCTTGGCCTTTCAAATCTCCTGTAGTCTGCGACAGCTCCTTCAATGTCAGTATCCTCCACTGGAGCTTTTCTGGCTCTCTTGAGACATCCCAAACAAGGCAAATTGCTCTCAAAGTTCATAGAAATCCCAAACATGGGCTTTCTAGGAAGTATCTTTACTAGAAATTGGTGATAAGTCACTTCTCTATACTAGCAACCTGTACCTTTTATTCTATCACGACCCCATTGTTTTGGCATTTTATAATTTGTGGGTTTCAAAGTATATTAGTTTAGCCACTTTAGTCTACTTTTTCTATTCAAAGCAGTCTAATTTCTATTCTAAAATCCCTTATATTTTGATTCAATTATATCTATTGATTTTTTAATAAAGATTCATGTCCCTAAAATGTGGTTCTATGTGGTTTTAATGTTTCAAAGATCTTTTGGCAACACAAATGTGAATAATCTTACACATAAAGCTTTGAATCTAAAAAAAACTAGCCTGAGAATAAGAATAAATCTCTTAGTCATAAGAGCTATACCAATCTCCATGGCACTACAAGCATCTATGGATACTCAAAGATAGCCCTACTCTAGGAAAAAAAAATGTTGGTCCCTACAGAAAGATTAGAGGGCTTGATTCATCATGTGACAAAAGACAATGTCTGTAGGCACCTTTGCATTGATGGAACATTTGTTTTGCCACCCTATCCTCTTATCATTCCCCCAAATTACAAACTTTTATGCTAACCAGTTGCCTTTGAGCATAAATCTCACCTTTCAAGGTCTTTAAGTGGATAACATATGTTACAACCATGCAATGCATGTACTGAAGAAAAAGAGGGGTACGACTTGGAGGATAATATTCACATGTCTTGTCTTGCTTTCACATCTTGCATGCATGCATGTCTACTAGGACACTTGTAACTACATCATCTATTAAATTTTCCTTTCCATTATTATTCATGAACATGTTTTTTTTAAAGAAACAAGTCACCTTTAGACTCAAGTTAACAGTTACTAAGGAAGTATTTATTATAAGACAAGTTAGAATGACTATTCTTATCTTGAATAAGATTGTTCAACATAGTGGAACATTTTCTGATGGATTCTAATTTATTTTTAATATTATCCTTAATGATTCCTTTGTTGTTAAAGCTACACTAACAAACTATGGCAATGATCTAATATGTATTCTTCTTCCCATAATGAAGTCCTTTAATCAATTACTGATAATAAACTTCATGTTGTCTTATTTTATATATATAATGGAAACACCACCACTGTCTTATTTTATAGTTGTATGCTTTAAAATATTACACAATGGTGGAATTTACTTTTGTTGACACAAATTTCTTGTCAATTAAATATTGGAACAACAGTACTAAATTCCTCTGCCCTTATGTTTGGTTTATAACTATACCCATCTAACAAGAAGGACATGGTAATGGTTTGGAATATGAAAATAGGAGATTTTACATTGATAGATATGAAAATAGTGTTTATTTATATTAATTATAATTTTTTTAGTTCTTTAAAAAATAGTTTAGTTAAGATTTAAATTTAATCTTATTTAGTTTGAAATTAATTTTTATTTAATTTTATTAAAAAATATAAGATATTTTACATTGATATATATGAAAATAGTGTTTATTTATATTAACATTATAGTTTTTTTTTAGTTCTTTAAGAAAATATATTTTTTTTTAGTTCTCTAAAAAAATACTTTAGTTAAGATTTAAATTTAATCTTATTTAGTTTGAAATTAGTTCTTATTTAATTCTATTAAAAACTAGTAAAAGCACCAAAGGTGCTATCAAATGGCCGATAGGCACAAATATTTATAGGCCTATCCTTAAATAGTATATATTTATATTTTTTCTAGAAAATCATTAAATGTAATAGTTGGTAGGCAAGGCTATAAATACTATAAGAAAATTATTTTTGCAAATAAAAATAATGAAATGGTATTAAATGAGTAACCACATGAACTAAATCATGAATGTGCCCTTATAAATCTAAATCATAAAAAAACCATATATTTAGTAATTACAAGATCTTTTCATCTTGTTGAAAGCTCTTCTTCCCCCTTTATAATTGCCTCATTATGTTATGTCTACAACTTATATAAAATATTTAATACCATAAGAATTTTAAAGAGTAATGAAGACAATAGAAAAATGTATAATAACAACATAAACATATATCAATGTTTTGAATGTAACTTTTAATAATACACATTGAGATATGATATTAAATAGTAAGCTATCTAAAATAAGATCACATGAAATATTTTATTTTATACAATTATTATTACATGGACACAATTGAAAGAAAACTTATTATTGCAAGTACAAAGGTCGTAACATTATTGTTAACAACACAATATTCATTTATGTAAATGAACAACAAATAAATTGAATATTTATTGGATGTTCTCTCAATGATCAACTTAGAGACAATGATTGCAATTGATGCTCTTCATCTTTCCTATTCTTAACATAATTTGTATTTTCTATCTTAATGTACCATTCAAATGAGAATGGTGGTGATATTCTCAAAGTTTTGAGAGATTTAACTCAAGAGATAGTAGTGAATGTTAAACAGCCCTCTCTACATCACCAATATTTATTGTTGATCTTTTCAATGTTAACCCTTATGACTTATGTATTGTTAAAGCCTATGCCATTTTGAGGGGGATTTGTGTATGATTGCCTCTAGTAATAGGTGAAATAGGGACAAACTATGGGTTGTTAACATCCCAAGGCACACCCACATAATTATCAAATTCCACAATCACACATAATGACAACTCTAGTAGTTGAGTACCTTGATGATAAACTATATTTTTTCATAGTACCAAGTGCTCCATTAACTAATCTAACATTTTCCCACAAATTGCATACCAACATCATGCATTGGCCAACGCATAGTAGAACCACCCTACCCAAGTGATCAACATTAGCGTCATGTGATTCTATACGTTGGGTGTATGTAGACACACTATGTGCAACTGGCATGTTGATTGACTTTAGCATGTTCTTATTGTGGAGAAAAACCATATTGTTTGTGGCATATAAATGCATAGATGCATCAAATATTATATGCTCCTCAAGACTTATTGAGTCATTTGTTCGATCCATAAGGAGTTTCCAATCATCATATCTTGCAACTGCAGTCCTAATGTTTGTTAATATCTCTCTGAATCTAACTTGTTCTGGATCATGCCCTTGTTGACAAAAAATTGTGTCCAAAGCCACAACTGTTTGGAATGTAGTCCACAATAATTTTCCATAAGTGCTACCTGTAAACATAGAAAGTACATTTTTTTCAAAATAGATTAAGAAAAAAAACATTTACACCAATAAAATTTAGTAAGGATAGTAATACAATAAGTGACACATGCATATAGTGGTATGTCTCGCACAGGTTGTAACTGGGTAAGATCGCCAACAAGGATAATTGACCTTCCACCAAAATCTTATGTACCATGTGATGGAAATAATTGTTTCAAGCACATGTTGATATCAACAAACAATTTTGGGCCTATAAAACTCATTTCATCAATGAGAATATATTGGCTATGCTTGACATCTTCTTGTAGAGTAGCTAATGATTGACCACTCAAAGGCTTGACATTTTTAGTTGGAATTTTTAAAGATGCATGAATTGTAATGGCATGTATGTTGAAAGGAGCAACTCCTATTGGTACAAGTAGTAGAAAGGGTCTTTTTCCATTGATTAACTTATGATCCATTGCATGCCTAATGCAATTAATTAGGTAAGATTTCCCTGTTCTAGTAGTTCCTTGGATGATCATCTTAAGAGGTTCATTATTATCAAGAAAATCATAATGTCTCATGATTGCATCAAATGAAATTCGTTTATTTTCACTTAAATTAATTGAAGAATTAAATAGATAATCAAATTCTCTTTTGATTGGATTTCCTAGTCGGCTTGACTCTATGAATTATATGGCGATTTCTTGTAAAACATTTGGCAATTGATATTGGTTCCAATCATACTCTATGTCAAAGTCATATCTACCAAGAAGATCAATATTAGATAACTAAAAATCTTGTTGTGGGGCCAAGCTAGACAAAGCTTGCCACTCCTCCATTTCTACATTGTCAAATTAGGAGAATTATCTTCAATCTTTGTATCACTAGTATCAGTAGTCTCTGAAGAAACAGGTGTGTGGTGTACATGCCATGCATGATATATATTTTTAATTGTCTCCCAATGTTGAATAATTACTTCTTTTCCATCTCCAATATCAACTCTAATGTTACGAAATGGTTTATGTAATAAAAACTCACTCCAACAAAATAACTCATATTCAGGTGAGTCACTTTTTGGGATTGAAATATATTTTGGTCAAACTCTAACAATTGCTAGTATATCTTGTGGCTTCCATTTTTGATATCTATGACACAGAGAATATCACCAAGATCTTGAAACTTCTACCATACATAGATGATCTAATTGTACAGGATGCTCCATATATGCATGGATGAAGTTTGTTTTAGATGGATCATCATCATGGTTGAAATGTACATGACAAAACACCTTTCGTCCAACATTTAAATAAATGAAGGACCTGGTACACTCAACAAGAGGTAGTTTTAGTAACATATGACATGTTTCTTGTGCACCTATATCACGTTCGGTAACTGTTTCAGTCAAGAACCTTCTATATACACATAATGCAGGGTCATATGGGCTATTTGTGTTGGACATCCTGGTTAGCATGTCATAACAACTCTCTGAACTCCTTTATGCTTTAGACACATATTTTGCAATATATTTTAGAATTGCATGATGAGACAGTATTGGTTGACAGTATATGTTTCTCCTCCATATGGAAAGCATAAATTGGTTATGATCATTCACTCTCTTATCATTTCATGCTGGTAAATACTTTTTATGTCCATCAACATCAATGAATAATTTGGATTCACTCTACAATTGCCAAGGAGCATTGTAGTGACAAACATTGATCTGACCCTTCTTTCGTAGACATGTATCCAAGCTATATTTGGTATGGCATTCAACATGATTTAATAAATCTATGTAATCTACAAGTCGATCTGTAGCCAAAATGTTGGTTGTGTCCATCAAACAAGAATTTTCTTCTGTAGATTATGGTATGAATACATTTCTTTCATTCTCTTCAAGAGGATTCCATGCACCTATGAATTTGTCATAGAAATCCTTTGCCTTTTGAAGCTCATTTAGATTATTCTAATCCAATGTATCTACATTAGGTGCACCCTCTATCCATACAACCATATGCTCATGCACTGAACATTGATGTTGCTATTCCTTTCTATAAAAACATAACACAATATCATTAGAGGTAAATACTATGTATTTTTATAACAACATATAAATTTTATTCAAAATTATACTACTTTAAATTGAAAACCTTACCCATGGGTCTTTTACTCAAAAATGTTTGAAGAGGATCTCTTGCTGAAAATTTTTGAAGTGATGCTCCATGTACATAGCAATAATATGGGGATTTTCAATTATATTTTTGTTTCTACACTTGTATGCATCCCTTGAGTCTGATGGGGGTTGTGTTGGCATTAGCTGATGAGGATTAGGCCATTTTGTATCAGCTGCACTCAAAGTTATGAAAAAGGTAGGGCAAGCCAATTGTGTTATCATATTAATCAGTTCAATTCTGCATGTTTTCCAGTAAGCTCTAGTTCCTCTTAATTTACATCCATAACGCATCACTTTTTGAGCTAGGCAATCATCAGGGAAATCTCTCAAATGCTATCGCAAATATGTAACTGTCATAGGTACACCATCCTCTACACATTTTTTTACAAATATTGCAGTTGTTGCTTGACTCTGTTGTCACAACATCTTATTTAACAATAAATACCAAAATCTGGGATGACTTGCAAACCTAATATCATAATACCACACTAGATGTAAAGCATATTCATGTATATGGATACTTTTCATGCGTGGTTGTAACCATTATGCTTCACCAGTAGGAAATAGAGTAGGAAATGCCTTGTCAAACAACCCTTCTATGGTGTATTCATTAATTGGTTAGAGACCAATATGAGGCCACTCAATCATGTCAATTGAGTTGTTACCATTATTCTCAATAAATCTCCTCACTTCTTCCATTTCTTGAGGTGTTGAACCAAATCTAGCAACAAAAGATGAAGGTTGATGTAGAAGTTCGTCTTCTCATGCAAAACTATCATCACATGCATTTGATATGTTTGCATCATTAATATTGGATTACACAAATCTCAGGCTTTTAGAGACATCCATATCTTCTTCTGGTAGTGCCATGATTGAGTTTTCATCAAGTTCCACATCTTTGTAGTATTTATCATATTTTATTTTATATTGTAGTGCAGCTAATACACATGATCTTTTAACATAACAATCATAATACCTAGACTGGGTAGAATGCCTTCTCACAATCAAAATGTCAAGATCACATCCCTCGTGGTAGGCACCTTGCAACTGTAGTTATATCTTGTGGGAAACTAATTGTGTGTCCTCTGTATTTGTACTAGCCACCAAGAGAATGGGTAACTTGTATGATTGGATTCACTCTAGCAATAAGCATTTCTTCAACTTGAGTAAGCACTTGTAGTACATAAGGTTGCTCCCCAGGATCCATGTTATTCCATTTAGATAGTCGATGTCCATCTCGCTCACTTTGGCACCTAGCACAAGAAGACCCTTCATTGGATTGACTAATTTTTATTTCAGGGTATTTCTCTTTACAAATTGAACACATTTGAATAATAGATAGCTGATCTATCCTATTGCAAAAGGTTTTTTGTATTTCATGCAATCTGTCACTAAGTTTAACTCAAGGGTTGCAAGCAATATGTGGTGTAGATGAAGCTCCATCATCATTAGGTTTGTACATAACTGTAAAGTTTGTTTCAAATTCATCCATCCATATATCAATATCTTCCCCAGAATCAAGACTATCATGTCTATTATTCTCATTTAAAACATGATCTTTGTCACAAGAGTAGTAACCAAAAAGTTTGGATTACCAATTAGAAGGATCTGCCTCATTTGGATGTGGTGAAGACTAGACATTTTCATCATGACAAATTGATTTACCTTTGTCCCTTGTTGTCACCAATTGTGGTGGTGCATGTGGGATTTCCATGGGAGTGGAAGTTGAATTCAAGGATCTACCTTGAAGTGAACTATTTGCAAGATTACATTGCAAGTGTTGTTGCTAAGTGGGATGAATGTAAGTGCCATGAACCATGTCCTCATTATCATTATGTCGTGGAAGATGAAGATCATACATAATTTTAGATGAAATCACTATATGGATGTCTAGGAAACCAATATCAATATCAATATCATTTAGTGAGGGAGGAATACAAGTAGTATGACCTAAGAATGCATATTATCAATATTGTCTTCATTGGATAGTTAATTCTCCTCATACTAGTATTCCTCCCTCACTAAATGATATTGATATTGATATTGGTCTCCCAGACATCCATATAGTGATTTCATTTGAAATTATGCATGATCTTCATCTTCCATGACATAATGATAATGAGGACATGGTTCATGGCACTTATATTCATTCCACTCAACAACAACACTTGCAATGTAATGTTGCAAATAGTTTACTTCAAGGAAGATCTTTGAATTCAACTTCCACTCCCATGGAAATCCCACATGCACCACCACAATCGGTGACAACAAGGAACAAAGGTAAATTAGTTTGTCATGACCAAAATGTCTAGTATTCTCCACATCCAAATGAGACAGGTCCTTCCAATTGGTAATCCAACCTTTTAGGTTACTATTCTTGTGACAAAGATCATGTTTAAAATGAGAATAATAGATGTGACAGTCTTGATTCTGGGGAAGATATTGATATATGGATGGATGAATTTGAAACAAACTTTACAGTTATGTACAACCCTAATGATGATGGAGCTTCATCTACACCACATATTGCTTGCAACCCTTGAGTTAAACTTAGTGACAGATTGCATGAAATACAAAAAACCTTTCATAATAGGATAGATCAGCTATCTATTATTCAAATGTGTTCAATTTGTAAAGACAAATACCTTAGAATAAAAATTAGTCAATCCAATGAAGGGTCTTCTTGTGCTAGGTGTCAAAGTGAGTGAGATGGACATCGACTATCTAAATGGAATAACATGGATCCTAGGGAGCAAACTTATGTACTACAAGTGCTTACTCAAGTTGAAGAAATACTTATTGCTAGAGTGAATCCAATCATACAAGTTACCCATTCTCATGGTGGTTAGTACAAATACAAAGGACACACAATTAATTTCCCATAAGATATAACTGCAGTTACAAGGTGCCTACCATGAGGGATGTGATCTTGACATTTTGATTGTGAAAAGGAATTCTACCCAATATAGGTATTATGATTGTTATGTTAAAAGATCATGTGTATTAGCTACACTACAATATAAAATAAAATACGATAAATACTACAGAGATGTGGAACTTGATGAAAACTCAATCATGGCACTACCAAAAGAAGATATGGATGTCTCTGAAAGCCTGAGATTTATGCAATCCAATATTAATTATGCAGACATATCAAATGCATGTGATGATAGTTTAGCATGAGAAGATGAACTTCTACATCAACCTTCATCTTTTGTAGCTAGATTTGGTTCAACACATCGAGAAATGGAAAAAGTAAGGAGATTTGTTGAGAATAATGCTAAAAACTTAATTGGCATGATTGAGTGGCCTCATGTTGGTCTCTCACCAATTAATGAATACACCACAGAAGGGTTGTTTGACATGGCATTTCCTACTCTATTTCTTACTGGTGAAGCAAAATGCTTACAACCACGCATGAAAAGTATCAGTATACATGAATATGCTTTACATCTAATGTGGTATTATGATAATAGGTTTGCAAGTCATCCCAGATTTTGGTATTTATTGTTAAATAAGATGTTGTGATAATGAAGTCAAGCACAACTACAATATTTGTAAAAAAAATGTAGAAGATGGTGTACCTATGACAGTTGCAGATTTGTGATAGCGTTTGAGAGATTTCCTTGATGATTGCCTAGCTCAACAAGTGATGCATTATGGATGTAAATTAAGAGGAACTAGAGCTTATTGGCAAACATGCAGGATTGAACTGATTGATATGATAATATAATTGGGTTTCCCTACATTTTTCATAAATTTGAGTGTAGATGATACAAATTGGGTTGATCCTCATCAACTAATGCCAACACAAGCCCCATCAGACTCAAGGGATGCATACAAGTGTAGAAACAAAAATATAATTGAAAATCCCCATATTGTTGCTATGTACATGGAGCATCGCTTCAAAAATTTTAGCAAGAGATCATCTTCAAACATTTTCAAGTAAAAGACCTATGGGTAAGGTATTCAATTTAAAGTAGTATAATTTTGAATAAAATTTATATGTTGTTATAAAAAATACATAGTATTTACCTCTAATGATATTGTGTTATGTTTCTATAAAAAGGAATGGCAACATCGATGTTAAGTGCATGAGCATATGGTTGTATGGATAGAGGGTGCACCTAATGTAGATACATTGGATTAGAATAATCCAAATGAGCTTCAAAAGGTAAAGGATTTCTATGACAAATTCATAGGTGCATGGAATCCTCTCAAAGATAATGAAAGAAATGTATTCATGCCACAATCTATAGAAGAAGATTCTTGTTTGATGGATACAACTAAAATTTTGGCTACAAATCAACTTGTAGATTACATAGATTTATTAATTCATGTTGAACACCATACCAAATGTATCTTGAATACATGTCTACGAAAGAAGGGTCAAATCAATGTTTGTCACTATAATGTTCCTTGGTAATTGCAGAGTGAATCCAAATTATTCATTGATGATGATGGACATAAAAAATATTTACTAGCATGAAATGATGAGAGAGTGAATGTTCATAACCCAGTTATGCTTTCCATATGGTGGGGAAATATATACTGTCAACCAATATTGTCTCATCATTCTAAAATATATTGCAAAATATGTGTCTAAAGCATAAAGGAGTTCAAAGAGTTATTATGACATGTTGACCAGGATGTCCAACACAAATAACCCAGATGACCCTACATTATGTGTATATAGAAGGTTCCTGACTGAAATAGTTGCTGAACGTGATATAGGTGCACAAGAAACATGTCATATGTTACAAAAAATACCTCTTGTTGAGTGTACCAGGCCCTTCATTTATTTAAATGTTGGACGAAAGGTGTGTTGTGATGTACATTTCAACCGTGATGATGATTCATCTAAAACAAACTTTATCCATGCATATATGGAGCATCCTATACAATTAGATCATCTATGTATGGTAGAAGTTGCAAGATCTTGGTGATATTCTCTGTGTCATAGATATCAAAAATGGAAGCCATGAGATATACCGACAATTGTCAGAGTTTGGCCAAAATATCTTTCAATCCCAAAAAGTGACTCACCTGAATATGAGTTATTTTGTTGGAGTGAGTTGTTATTATATAAACCATTTCGTAACATTAGAGTTGATATTGGAGATGAAAAAGAAGTAATTATTCAACATTGGGAGATAGTTAAAAATACATATGATGCATGACATGTACACCGCACACCTGTTTCTTCAAAAACTACTGATACTAGTGATGCAGAGATTGAAGATAATGGTCCTAATTTGACAATGTAGAAATGGAGGAGTGGCAAGTTTTGCCTAGCTTGGCTCCACAAAAATATTTCTAGTTATCTAATATTGATCTTCTTGGTAGGTGTGACTTTGACATAGAGTATGATTGGAACCAATATCAATTGCCAAGTTTTTTACAAGAAACCGCCATAGAATTCAGAGTCAAGCTAACTAGGAAATCCAATCCAAAGAGAATTTGATTATCAATTTAATCCTTCAATTAATTTAAGTGAGAAGCAACGAATTACATTTGATGCAATCATGAGACATTCTGATTTGCTTGAGAATGATGAACCTCTTAAGATTATCATCCAAAGAACTGCTGGAACAAGGAAACCTTACCTAATTAATTGTATTAGGCATGCAATGGATCGTAAGTTAATCAATCCAGAAAAAGACCCTTGCTACTACTTGCACCAATAGGAGTTGCTCCTTTCAACATACATGCCACTACAATTCATTCATCTTTGAAAATTTTGGAACTAAAAATGTCAAGCCTTTGAGTGGTCAATCATTAGCTACTCTACAAGAAGATGTCAAGCATATCCGATATATTCTCATTGATGAAATGAGTTTTATAGGCCCAAAATTGTTTGTTGATATCAACATGTGCTTGAAACAATTATATCCATCACAATGGTGCATAAGATGTTGGTGGAAGGTCAATTATCCTTGTTGGTGATCTTGCCTAGTTACCTCCTGTGTGAGACATACCACTATATGCAAGTGTCACTTATTGTATTATTATCCTTACTAAATTTTATTGGTGTAAATGTTTTGTTTCTTAATCTATTTTGAAAAATTGTACTTTCTATGTTTACAGGTAGCACTTATGGTAAATTATTATGGACTACATTCCAAACAGTTGTGACTTTGGACATAATTTTTTGTCAACAAGGGCATGATCTAGAACAAGTTAGATTTAATAAGTCTTGATGAGCATATATTATTTGATGCATCTATGCATATATGCCACAAACGGTATGGTTCTGCTCCACAATAAGAACATGCTAAAGTCACTCAACATGCCAGTTGCACATATTGTGTCTACATACACCCAACGTATAGAATCACATGATGCTGATGATGGTCACTTGGATAGGGTAGTTCTACTATGTGTTGGTCAATGCATGATGTTGGTATGCAATTTGTGGGTAAATGTTGGATTAGTTAATGGAGCACTTGGAACTATAAAAAATATAGTTTATCATCAAGGTACTCAACCACCAGAGTTGCCATTATGTGTGATTGTGGAATTTGATAATTATGTGGGAGTACCTTGGGACATTAACAACCAAAAGTTTGTCCCTATTTTACCTGTTACAAGAGGCAATTGTACACAAATCCCCCTCAAAATGGCATGGGCTTTAACAATACATAAGTCACAAGGGTTAACATTGGTAAGATCAACAATAAATATTGGTGATGTAGAGAGGGCTGTTTAACATTCACTACTATCTCTCGAGTTAAATCTCTCAAAACTTTGAGAATATCACCACCATTCTCCTTTGAATGGTACATTAAGATAGAAAATGCAAATTATGTTAAGAATAGAAAAGATGAAGAGCATTGATTGCAATCATTGTCTCTAAGTTGATCATTGAGAGAACATCCAATAAATATTCAATTTATTTGTTGTTCATTTACATAAATGAATATTGTGATGTTAACAATAATGTTATGGCCTTTGTACTTGCAATAGTAATTCTTCTTTCAATTGTGTCTATGTAATAATAATTGTATAAAATAAAATATTTCATGTGATCTTATTTCAGATAGCTTACTATTTAATATCATATCTCAATGTGTATTATTAAAAGTTACATTCAAAACATTGATATATGTTTATGATGTTATTATACATTTTTCTATTGTCTTCATTACTCTTTAAAATTATTATGGTATTAAATATTTTATATAAGTTGTAGACATAGCATAATGAGACAATTATAAAGGGGGAACAAGAGCTTTCAACAAGATGAAAAGATATTGCAATTACTAAATATATAGTTTCTTTATGATTTAGTTTTATAAGGGCACATTCATGATTTAGTTCATGTGGTTATTTATTTAATACCATTTCATTATTTTTATTTGCAAAAATGATTTTCTTATAGTATTTATAGCCTTGCCTACCAACTATTACATTTAATGATTTCCTAGAAAAAATATAAATATATACTATTTAAGTATAGACCTATAAATATTTGTGCCTATCGGCCATTTGATAGCACCTTTGGTGCTTTTACTAGTTTTTAATAGAATTAAATAAGAACTAATTTCAAACTAAATAAGATTAAATTTAAATCTTAACTAAAGTATTTTTTTAGAGAATTAAAAAAATTTATATTTTTTTAAAGAACTAAAAAAAACTATAATGTTAATATAAATAAACACTATTTTCATATATATCAATGTAAAATCTCCTATATTTATAGGAATTAATGAGTGCAGGCAGCCATGGTGACCCAGGGAGTACACAGAACCCCTTACTCAAAAATTAGTGTCTTAACTTGTCATGCATAGCAAAGACAATTGGCAGGTTGTTTCATATTCCAAACCATTACCATGTCCTTCCTGTTAGATGGGTATAGTTATAAACCAAACATAAGGATAAAGGAATTTAGTACTGTTGTTGCAATATTTAGTTGACAAGGAATTTGTGTCAACAAAAGTAAATTCCACCATTGTGTAATCTTTTAAGGCATACAGCTGTAGAATATGACAATGGTGGTGTTTCCATTATATATATAAAATAAGACAACATGAAGTTTATTATCAGTAATTGATTAAAGGACTTCATTATGGGAAGAAGAATACATATTAGATCATTGCCATAGTTTGTTAGTGTAGCTTTAACAACAAAGGAATCATTAAGGATAATATTAAAAATAAATTAGAATCCATCAGTTAATGTTCCACTATGTTGAACAATCTTATTCAAGATAATAGCAGTCATTCTAACTTGTCTTAAAATAAATACTTCTTTAGTAACTATTAACTTGAGTCTGAAAGTGACTTGTTTCTTACAAAAAAAACATGTTCATGAATAATAATGGAAAGGAAAATTTAACAGATGATGTAGCTGCAAGTGTCCCAGTAGACATGCATGCATGCAAGATGTGATAGCAGGACAAGACATGTGAATATTATCCTCCAAGTCGTATCCCTCTTTTTCTTTAGTACATGCAATGCATGGTTGTAACATATGTTATCCACTTAAGAACCTTGAAAGGTGAGATTTATGCTCAAAGGCAATTGGTTAGCATAAAAGTTTGCAATTTGGGGGAATGATAAGAGGATAGGGTGGGAAAACAAATGCTCCATCAATGTAAAGGTGCCTATAGACATTGTCTTTTGTCACATGTTGAATCAAGCCCTCTAATCTTTCTGTAGGGACCAACAATTTTGTTCCTAGAGTAGGGTTGTCTTTGAGTATCCATAGATGCTTGTAGTGCCATGGAGATTGGTATAGCTCTTATGATTTCTATGGAGATGCTCACAGTGCCACGGAGATTGGTATAGCTCTTATGATTTATGTAGAGTATAAGATTGGTTTTAGGATTTAAAAAATAAGAGAATAAGAATAAACCTCTCAGGCTAGATTTTTTTTGGATTTAGAGCTTTATGTGTAAGGTTATTCACATTTGTGTTGCCAAAAGATCTTCCAAACATTAAAACCACATAGAACCAGATTTTGCAGACATGAATCTTCATTAAAAAATCAATAGATACAAATAACTCAAAATATAAGGAATTTCAGAATAGAAATTAGACTTCTCTGAATAGAAAAAGTTGACTGAAGTGGCGAAACTAATATACTTTGAAACCCACAAATTATTAAATGCCAAAACAATGGGGTTGTGATAGAATAAAAGGTACAGGTTGTCAGTATAGAGAAGCCACTTATCACCAATTTCCAGTAAAGATACTTCCTGGAAAGCCCATGTTTGGGATTTCTATGAAATTTGAGAGCAATTTGCCTTGTTTGGGATGTCTCAAGAGAGCCAGAAAAGCTCTAGTGGATGATATTGACATTGAAGGAGCTATCGCAGACTACAAGAGATTTGAAAGGCCAAGGATAAAATAGGATGATGAGAAGGAAAAACTTTTGCACCAAAGGGGAAGCAAAAGGTGTGTTAGTGCAATCCAGGGAAACCTTGCTCAAGTAGTGCAGGTAGAGGAAGTTAGAGCCAAATGAGTATCTATGAATGAACAAAAAGGATCCTCGTAGGTCTTAGATGGTTAGGAGACAATGAGAAGAAGAGAAGCTTTGGAGTTCCAGTTCATAGACCAACAGGAGGTAGACATTATAAATTTAAGGTTGCAATAGAAGATTACTACACTGAATGTGCAGATAAAAATCATCATGGGGTGGATATGTTTAAACAACTCCTTGAGAGGATCAATGAGGTGCATCAATCAAAGCTATATGTGAATGGAAGCATGAGAAGTGACTCAACCACTTCCTGCTCCTAGTGGGCATGAACCCCTATTGGCAATCAGTGAATCAAAATACAAATTTACCATATAAATAAAAGTGATGGATGTTCCTTGCCTTGTGTTCTTGGCTTCAATATTATTATGTTTTGGAGAGTCAACTAAGGTAGTAAGGACAACAATCCAGAGTTATAAAAAGGATTTGAATCTTGTTATAAAATCGATTTGAAGGATCTTTAGAAGAAATACCAGCCATTTGATGAAATAGAGGCATTACAAATAGAAAGAAAGATGATATTGTTTCAGCTAGAAATTAGTTGTCACAACAAGGAAATTGCTATTCTAAATCTGATTTTTTCTACCAAATCATCAAATGATGTGCAGAAAATAATTTCTATAACAAAAATACTATAAAAATAAAAGTATTGGGAGATAATTCTTCTATATTAGACTTATAACAATGAGAGATATACTACATAGTATTTTAGAGTTAAAGATAAATTTTAGGCAATCAAAAGAATATTTATTGCTACCTGAATTACCAATTCATTGAAGGCAGGGTGGAGAATATCCCATAAGGCAGTGACTGAACCTTGGTTAAATCTAGTGAATATATGGTTTCTGCAAACCCACAAGAATTTTCTTGAACATCAGTGACATGCACATTCATAATTTACAAGTATTCAGTATTTCAAACTCCCACTCACTCATGTAAACATTTACAGACCCGTTTACAGACAACGCATATTCATAATTTAAAAATATTCAATATTTCAAGCCTGACTCATTCATGCAAACATTTACAGACTCAGACTAACAATACTTAAGAGAAATACCTCTTCAATTGGAACCGATGGATTGAAGAAAAAAAATACCAAACACATGCTAACCCATAGAAATTTGTTGTTCTATATATAATAGCAGGATAAAGGCATTACTATCCAAAACACTCATGCAACTTCAAAATAAAATGCCAAAATTAATAGAAAATGAAATGCTTATGTGCAGGCAGATTTGTTAAATATTTGTTAGTTAAAATGTTAGAAATAATAACAAATGAAATGCTTATGTGTGGGCAGGTTTTTTTTTTCTTAACTACCAAATTTTTTTTTTGAAAATAATAATTGTTTTTGGACTATGAAAATTTTTTTTTTTTTTTGGACAACCAAATTTTTTGTAGTTACAAAATGGTGTGAACATATAGAATGGCCTATTGCCAAATTATTTCCTATCAATAATCTTGGTTCATATTTGTTATTTTTAGTTTTTGTGGTGTATTATATTTTTTTGGATGAGGAAAAAATGACTACCAAAAAATATTTTTTCTATGGGACTACCAAATTTATGGCAGTTACTATTGGCAAGAGACACTGCTAGGACATTCAAGTGTTGTCATTGATGGTAACAAAGTGTATCCTGGACATCTGCAGTCAGTAATTCATTCATGCCGGAAGTCAGATTGAAGTCAAGATGGTCCGATAGACAAGAACAGAGCATGCTACATAATCTGAGAATCAGGTCTAGATCTCTCAGATGGTGTAACTCAGTAAGATGCAGACTTGGATAAGTCAAGAGGGGTCATATGACTAGTGTATTCCAGAGATTTAGTCTCTGGTGGTAAAGCATGTAAAAGATATGAGCATCTAAGTGTTGGGTTCCAATCAGGCAAAGTAGATAGAGGAAGAACAGACCGGTAGAGAATCAGACTTCAATCTGGATGTGTAAAAGGTCTTGATCAAGCAATTTGTGGGATTATACATTGTTGGCCGACATGATTAATGACTTCTATGCTTAATCTTTTGATGCGCATCACAAATCAAGCATGGATTTAGCCGACAGATCAATAACTTGCAAATATCTTGAGTGTTCTTATTGCCGACTAGAAAGTTGATGAAATCCTTGATGCGGATATATATACCAGATGGATTCCAGTATGTAAGTGTGTGTGAAAAGGGGAAAAAGTAATAAGGTGTGAAGAAAAGTAGGATAAGTGTGAGAACAACAATTCAAGTCTGGTATGTGACTAAACAACCACATTGAACAGAGCTAGAATGAAGTGCATCAAATCAGTATGTTGTGACTAACCAAAACTGGACTCTTGCATATGTAGATGCTTCTCATCAGTTCAAACACTTGGATATCTCCTATAAGTTCTGTAGACAGTGAGTCTCTTGTAGGCAGTGTGCCTCCTATGAGCAGTGTGCTCAGGTAGTGAGCCCTAATTGGCAAGTGTCATTCTGCACTCCTTTATTCTTTTAACAGAGAATACAATCTTGGGTTAGTCACCTTGTGGTTTTTCCCTTAACAGGGTTTCCATGTAAAAATTCTTGTGTTATGTGTGTTGATTTTATTTTTATTCTTATGATTACATATGCTTTCATGTTTTGATATAACACTGAATATTGAGATAACAAAAAAAAGAAAATTAAGGATATTTTGAGATAACTGATTCACCCCCCCTCTCAGTTATCTGCCTTGTTTTCAACAATTGGTATCAGAGCCAAGTTCCTCTAAAAAGTCTAACAGCTTGAGGAAAATCTGAGAATCTCAATGGATGAATATGGTATGAAAGAACAACTACAGTCTACCCTAGATGATCTTGAGCAATCTCAATCTGAGGTCAATAATTTGAGAGAACGTCTCAGGGAAGCTGATGATTTCATCAATGAGTTGAAAGAGAAACTCAGTATTTCTATGAAAAAGAGAAAGGAATCACTTCAGAAACAAGCAAATCAGAATGAAACCAATATTACTGATGAGGATCTGAATGAAAAAACCAAGCTATGTGAAAAAATTTCAAAAGAAGTCATTATGATGAGACATGAAATGGAATCAGGATATATGAAATTCACCCAAGAAATTGAAGAGAAAAGAAAGACTGAAGATAACCTGAAACAATCTCTCAAGGAAAAAATAGAGGACTGCCACAAAATGGACAAAATAATCAAACATCTTGAATCTGATCTTGAGGAAGCTAGATACAATGAAGAACAACTTGAGAACCAGATTGATTCTCTCAAACAAGATCTTCAATCTGCAAATGAATACAAAGAAAAATTCAAAATAAGCTCAGTCCAACTTGAAGTTCTTCTTGAAAGCCAAAAGAGGGTAGATGATAAGCATGGTTTAGGGTATGAGAAAGGTGAAAGCTCTAGATCTGGTCAGAAGAACTCTAGATTAGGAAATCAAAGAAACAGGCCTAGAAGACCTCCACTGAGGCAACGAAATACCCAAAGATATCCATCTTTCAATGGATACTACTTCAATTGCAACAATTTCGGTCATAAAGCAACTTAGTATAGGAAGAGAATGAATCAAAATAATTCATCCTTCTCTGGACAATGTTTTAATTGCAAAAGGTATGGTCACAAATCTCATGAATGCAGAAATATGTGAATAAACAATTCATTCAATGGTAGATGCTTTGCATGCAATAGAATGGGACATATGGCTAATCAATGTAGATCAAGAGGATATCAATCAAATAAGCAAAGAAATGTTATATGTTACAATTGCAATAGATCAGGTCATATTGCCAAATTCTGCAGAAGCATAAATTAGAATAGAAAAAGTCCAGTGGAACATGATTAGAAACAAGATAAGGGAAAAGGTAAAGTGAATGCGGATGAAGTCCAAAAGGAGATGAGCAAGATTTGGGTAAAGAAGAGCACATAAATTATTGGGAATGGATTTGCACCGGAATCCAGTGTTGATATTCCTTCTGGAAACTAAAAAGGTGAGCTCTAGATCAGGGGGAGTCACAGAGAAAAACAATTTCCCCCAGCCAGTCAACTAGTGCCTAAATTCAGCACATTGAGTAAACATCTGATGCTGCGGATTAAAGGGTTCTCAGGAAAACCTCCAAATAACCTTCAATCAAAATTTGAAAGATCCACATGGAGTTTTGCAAGATTTATAACCACTCAAGTTAATCCGATTCCGATAGCTATCTGGTAAAGAAGAATTTCACAGACAGATCTGGTATGATTTAGAATTGAAATGCTTTGATCTACGAACCCATGGCATGATTGAAGAAAAGAAGATATGTTGTCAATCCTCACTAACAATGATTCTAAGTTCAGCGCAGTGACTCAAGAAGATCTCTCTCAAAATAGGGCTACCGGATAACTTAAGTTGTGCATTTATTACAAAAGGAAATTAAGGTTTGTGCAAGGATAAAAGGGTTCTTTCACTCATTATTTACACACTTGCACTCATGAAGAAGAAAAGAAGAGCTCTGCAAAGAAGATTCTGCAATTCACTCAGGATCAACTAAAAATTGAATTCAACCAGTGATTCGTTCCAGTTCCTGCTTCAAACCCTAAAGCGTGAAAAGGTACTTCCATTTTAAAAATCTCTCTTTGAATCTCTTGCAAAATGGCTACTCCAATGGTTGTCAATATTTCTGATAGGCCGAGACCTAAATTCAAGAAACACCCTTACAAATCTCTAGAAGTTGATCCCTTAGGGGCATTTTCTAGCATTCCGCACAGAGTATTGCATGTAGAAGATGTTAGGGTTTATATCCATGCGAACATTGAAGAATTTGGAGACTCATAATTGATGGACATTTATCACAAACAGCTAATAGATGAGAATTTTGAACTCAAACCTGAATTCAAGGCCCTCTGAGACAAACACTTCGAACATTGCATACATTTTCCATGTTTTGTAGAAGATGATTGGGTCCAGTATGTTCTAAGGAGGATGCATGATAATTTTATGTGGCTAATGAGGCCATTCAAGATAACTAAAGATGCCATCAGGACAGTGACCAAACTGCATTCATCTAGTGGGTTACCTGCACTCAAATCTGTGAAGAACCAAATAGTAACTGAAGCCTCCAGATCTAAATTTGACAAAAGAGCAATGACCGTAGCTGACATCACAGATTTGGATGTCAAGTTTGCCTCAATGATAATCAGCTACAAAATCTATCATTTGAGCAGGGAGAATTCTATGTCTGGTACAACAATCTATGCAGCATATCAAATGTTGAGGGAAGATGCAGATTATGATCTATGTGAGCTTCTTCTAAATTAGCTATTGGAGAACTTGCAAAAGATCAAAAAGGATAAGAAAAATTCCTTTAAATATGGTAGTCTAATACAATGTCTATTCTTCTATTATATGAATGAACTACCTAGATCAATTGGTTGGGTCTGGCAAAATGATAAACCAGTTGCAATTCAAATCAGAGATTACATGTATGGACTTGGTGATGCACAAGCCCAAAACTCTGCTCTCTGGGGTTACTTCAAGAACTTCCAGAGCATGATGCAAGCTAGAGAGAGAATACTACAGTCCATAGTTGAGAAATACAAGGACACAGTTTGCTTTATGGTGGACATTGATCAATGTCTAATGGAGGCAGTTGAACTAAGAACTGTGTGGAAAATGCCCATGGGATATGAGGTCGATGAAAAAATCTTGGAGCTGCATATTCAACACCTGCTGAGCCAGCCTAAGGACACTGAAGTAGAAAGGTTTGGCACCTTTAAAGAACTAAGTATAAAAATACATTTTGAGTTAAGACAGCCAGAGATGAAGAGGAAAGTAAGAAGCAAAGTTGAAGAAATTGCCAAAAGATTTGGCCTATCAAAGGAGGCTTAGATGCAAATAGAGAGAAAAAGGAGAAGGCTGAGAAAGAGAAACAAGAAGCAAAGAAAGGAAATGTTCTGGTGTAAGCTTCTTCCTAGACTAGATCTTCCAAGAGCTCTGCACCTAAAATCTCAAAGGCTACTAAATCGGAAGTCAAGCCATCCGGCAAAAGTGAAAAGAGAATGAAGACCAAAACCTCAAGAACATATACAAGCCATAAGGATGATGAAGAAACAAAATTAGATGAAGAAATCAAGAAAATGAAGAAGAAGAAAACATCCAGAAAGTTCTCTGCTAGCAGAGATGAGGAAGAGAAGGCAGAGGAATTTGTTGAAAAGCCCATTCTTTCCATTGACGACATCATCAAGGGAGTCACTGTCGATGGGAACCTGTAGCCGATAACAGAGTTCTATGATGAATACAATGATGCTGACAAGAGAATTCTGGAGGAAGCCACTATAAGGTACTTGAATATCTATAACAAAGCATTCATTGAAATAATTTCATTAATTCCAAAAAGTCTAGAAGAAGTATTGGAATAAAGAAAAGTGAATGCAAATGTTAAAGACTTAGAAATCCAGGAGAAAATAATGATACAGCTTTACCCGTCGATCACTCCAAAATAAATGGACATGATTTTCAAGGATTGTAAGGATGAGTTCCAGAGTAAGGCAAGAATGAATAAACTCATTCTTGGAGAGACAGACCAAGTAGAAAATGAAATAAAAGATATTCTCTGGAATGCCTTGAAGAGATTCAATCTTCCTATTGTAGAGGAAATAGATGAAGAACCTTCTACCATGGATGTTGAAGGATTAAATGTAATCACTGAAGAATTTTCTAACAAGGATGTCGAAGGATTAAAGGAAATAGATGAAGAGAAGTCTGAGGACTTAGACTCCTTTGTTCTGGTAGAGGAAGCTTATAAAGCAACAAACACTTGCAATATCACTCCTCCGAATCCCACAGTTACCAAGACAAACATTCTGGACACTAAAGCTAAAGGGGAAAGAATAAGAGAAGAGAAGGAGATGCAAGAAAAAGAGGATAAAGCTAAAGCAAAAGAACAAGAGGAAAAGGTTTGTGATGACACATCCAAACCAGGTAGTCTTGATATTTCTAAAGGGAAGAAGTTTGAATCTCCAAGAGACACTACAGAGATAGTACAGAATTTCCTAAACAAAGAGGTGGTGGAGTTAGATGAACTAGAGTTGTTTCAAGGGCCCCTAAATTTGGACACTCTCTCTCTAGTACAGATGATGAAGATAGCATCATTTGCCTAATCCAAGGCTAAAGAGAAACTTTTGAAATCATATATGGAGGATTGTGAGCTATTAGAGAGTGCATCTGGGATATTGGAGAAGATCATACCATCCTATCAAAAGGATCCTTCGGCCTCACCTTCTGGTAACTTGAAAAACTTAGTAAATTTTTTTAACACTCATTTTGAATCTCTAGAGAAATCAGTAGAAGCAAAGGTCCGGAAGGAGTTTTTGGGAAAAAGATTCACTGAGGTGCAAGGACTTATTGCAAGTTATAGGAGGACTCTAGATATTGGAATAAAGAGCCTCGAAAATGCTCTCAAAGATGGTGGGGACCTATTCAAATTTTGTCTGACTTGGCCTAAAGTGACAAAATACATTGAGGAGAAAGTAAAAGAACAAGAAGAAAAACTGTCAAGCCTAGTTCAAAATTTTGACCCTCTTTCCTCCTCTTTAATGAATCAAGCATGCTAGCCTATTGTTATAATAAATGAAATAAAGAGACTGGGAAAAGAAAAGAAGAACATAATGAACAGAATGGGTGAACTCAGAGGGATAATTATCCCTAAGATAGAGGCAATGCATGAGGCATTGACAGATGCTCAGACCACAACCCGAACCAGTGATCCAGCATATTTAATAAGGGCAGAAGCATATGCATTTTTGTTGAGTTGTCACATCTCCATTTTGGATAGGATGAAGAGGACCTGGGCCATAGAGTTTGTACAACTGAAGACAACCTTTGCAAACATACTTAAGTATATGTAAGTTTATCTTATGGATTGTATATACATATGCGGCCACGTATATAATAATTTTTGTACAATTTTGATATGCCGATTCCATCCTTTGCCATTGATGTCAAAGGGGGAGTGAAGAGTAGTGAACAATGAGGAATCCAACAAAGGGGGAGCTCTGGTAAAATAGTATAAAGAAACAGAGCACAAGCAAAGGGGGAGTTACTGCGACACTTAGTCATTTTTCACTAAGTGTTGCCATCAATGCCAAAGGGGGAGATTGTTGGCAAGAGACACTGCTAGGACATTCAAGTGTTGTCATTCATGGTAACAAAGTGTATCCTAGACATCTGCAGTCAGTAATTCATTCATACCGGAAGTTAGATTGAAGTCAAGATGGTCTGGTAGACAAGAACAGAGCATGCTACATAATCTGACAATCAGGTCTGGATCTCTTAGATGGTGTAACTCAGTAAGCTGTGGACTTGCATAAGTCAAGAGGGGTCATATGACTAGTGTATTCCAGAGATTTAGCCTCCGATGGTAAAGCATGTAAAAGATATGAGCATCTGAGTGTTGGGTTCCAATCAGGTAGAGCAGACAGAGGAAGAACAGACCCGCAGAGTATCAGACTTCAATCCAAATGTGTAAAAGGTCTTGATCAAGCAATTTGTGGGATTATAAATTGTTGGCCGACATGATTAATGACTTCTATGGTTAAGATTTTGATGCGCATCACAAATCAAGCATGGATTTAGCCGACAGATCAATAACTTGCAAATATCTTGAGTGTTCTTGTTGCCGACTAGAAAGTTCATGAAATCCTTGTTGCGGATATATATACCAGATGGATTCCAGTATGTAAGTGTGTGTGAAAAGGGGAAAAAGTAATAAGGTGCGAAGAAAAGTAGGATAGGTGTGAGAACAACAATTCAAGTCCGGTATGTGACTAAACAACCACATTGAATAGAGGTAGAATGAAGTGCATCAGATCAGTATATTGTGCCTAACCAAAACTAAACTCTTGCATATGTAGATGCTTCTCATCAGTTCAAACACTTGGATATCTCCTATAAGTTCTGTAGACAGTGAGTCTCTTGTAGGCAGTGTGCCTCCTGTGAGAAGTGTGCTCAGGCAGTGAGCCCTAATTGGCAAGTGCCATTCTGTACTCCTTTATTCTTTTAAAAGAGAATACAATCTTTGGTTATTCACTCGTGTTTTTTCCCTTAACAGGGTTTCCACGTAAAAATCCTTGTGTTATGTGTGTTGATTTTATTTATGTTCTTATGATTACATATGCTTTCATGTTTTGATATAACACTGAATATTGAGATAACAAAAGAAAAGAAAATTAAGGATATTTTGAGATAACTAATTCACCCCCCACTCTCAGTTATCTGCCTTGTTTTCAATAGTTACAAGATGTGTGCACACATAGAATGACCTATCGGCCAAATGATACTGCATGGAAATTGAAGTAGTCACTAACTAAAGTTTCTTGGTAAACTTTCCTTTTTGAAAAGTGATATATTATAATAGATATAATATAAACAAGAACAAATAAAGGTTGTTGTAATAGAAACAACTGTGAAAGCACAACTAAACAAAATTTCTAATATCACTCTTGTGAAAACCAACAACAATATAACAGAAAGCAGTAATAGAACAGTATATGGAAAATTTAGAAATGCCATCAAGAGCATAAAGCATAACAACTAAGCCCCAAACACAAACTAGAGACCTCCAAGGCAACTTGTACAGACAAACTCGCTATTTCTTTTTTTTGAATTTTGTTAAGCACCCTTTACAAACAGGGTCTTCAAAACAAGAATTCACATGGGTTTATGCCTTTTTCATTGCCCTTGCTACTTACAGTATCCTAATGAAGAAATAAATGGACTTAGAATGATTTGAACATCCCTGTCCCAAAGAGAATCCCCAAAGTGCTATCAGCAGAGACATGGTGTGATGACATTGTCTATAGGTGTAAGGATTGTATTAATTCAAATAAATTGTCTACCCAACTTCATGTACAATTCCTTTCTCACCATCCAATCTTTCGTTATAATCTAGCTAGGTCCCAAATGTATAGTGCTATAATTTAAACTCGCAAAGTGAATGATGAAGATGCACAACCATTAATGATTGTTTTAGAGGCAGCATGTTTGAGACTCTCTTAGCTGAAAAATTTATGAGAGAGGCACAATCGAAGAATCTAATATTTTAGATGGATATATGCCCAAGTGATTAACAATAAATAGCAACTAGAATCCACTAAAACCCATAAGTGATTTCTTGTATTTGTATTTTGTGAAATTAAGTTGAGAATTTAGTAATTTTTTAGCTTGGAGTCTTAGAAAAAGAGAACAAGAGGTTGAGCTTTGAAGATTTATAGAATAAAATACTATGTAAGGAGGGGTTTCACTATGAAAAAAGAAAAGATTTTAATGGATGTTGAAGTAGATCCAAACAATAATTTACAGTAGTTGTGGAATATTAATGAACCATGTTGAGAGAATACAGTGTAGTAAACTTATACACTCGCATGTGGAGTGATGTAAATTTTATTTGTATTCCTATACAAATCGTTAAATTTTAGTTGTAATTCCATATAAAAGACAAAAATTATCATGTTCGGAGCCGGAGCTTTAAGTTGACAATGCTTTCCAATAAAAAATTTAAATAGCAGAACTTGCTGATAAGTTGTTATGTATCAAGGCCATGTCTAGTAGTAATGAGCTTGGTTAAAATTTTAAGACTTTCTTGTCATATGCTCTTTACTTTGAAAAATTAAGCAAACCAAAGAGAAAATGAAAATGGTGACGTTATGATATTTGTCTATAGAATATAGACTAAATATTAGTAAAGAAGTTAGTTCATGGTTTTGGTTTTATATTTGGTAAGATTTCTTTGGTACAAACTTGAGGACCTTTTCCAAGTTAGAAGAAAACAAAATTGATTGTTTTGGGTTAGATTCTTAGACTTAGAAATAAAATGTTGCCTTGTGTTTCTTATGTTCTACTGACCAAACATATAAATACTAAAAAAACAACCTATGTAGATTATTGTAAAAGTTTCATATAATCACCTCTGCAAGCCTTGAGAAAAATGTAGGCCTAGAGTAGTTGAGAACCTCGTAATACTAAATGGATTTACATAGAATAATTTTAGATTTTACAAAGATCTCTTTGACAGACATAATATCCAAAGATAGAAACAAGCAGAAGCACTGCTTTAACTGCTAAGGAGTCGAACTCAAAAGTAGGGGAACATTCAAATGAGAAGCATTCCCTCATTGGATGTTGTTCCATGTAATATATCACAAAATGAGGTTTAATGATTGGAATAAATATACATAAAAATACAAATTTATAGGTAGCCAAGCAAGGCTATTAGAAAATTAATCCCATGGTAAAGCAAGTCAGTCAGTTCCTGACTTAGTCTATCAAAAACCTTTCATAAATTGGAAGGTCAATATTTAAACAATTGGTTTCATCATCATAATCATCTTCTTTAGCTTGGTTTTCCAACTGCCTCACCACAAATACCATATATTCTGAATGCCTTAATTGAAACAACAATTGTGATGAACAATTAGTTAGAGACAAAAATGAAAGAAGATGAGATAAAGGGATTGAAATTTGAGTAGGAAAATGGACTTACTCTCACAGAAAAAGTTTTTGAGCTCTAATTTCAGTGTTTGAAAAGGCTTTCTTAGGGTTTTAGCCCTTCTGAGTGCAATGGCAGGGTCAGATCTGGCCCAAATTGCTCTGAAATGGTGGCTCCTATCTGGCAACAAACTTTCAGCTTCAAACCCTCACAGATTTTGCTTCTAGTGTTCGAATCGGATGAAACAAAAGGCAAACCTAACTATCTCGACTACTTTGGACTCAATGGTGAGCTTCAAAAAGTCTCCACAACTAGCAAGTCAAAATAAGAACCCCCCAGAAACTAGAGTTTTCTCCACACTTTTCTAATTCTCTAGATTATCTGAAGATGCAAGAGAAGAGCATACTCATGTGCTTTGAAAAAGATAGCCCTACAGTCTCAGATTTCTAAGTAAAATGCTAACCCACAACTCACAACTGCTCTAATACCATGTAATATTTCTACCCAAGAATGCAAGTGATTGAGAGAAAGCAAAACAGAAATCACATATGAGCCAAACAAATTGTATTCAAATCAAGAGAACACAAAGTAATACAATAGAATGGGATGTTCATATGAGAGCAATAGGTGGGTATATATAGGATATTCCACCCAAGAGACTCAATACACAACCAATGTGGGATAACATGAAAAAGTCCCTAAGTAAGCTTATCCTAGTGTGAAGAGAGCTAAAGCGGAGAACAAGCTAAAAAAGAGCTAGATAGCAAAGTAACCCTATTCACACTAACAAAACAAGATGTATAAAATCAACTTATATTAAAGGACTCATTTTAACCAAAAATTCTATTATTCTTTAGCATACACATTTACCTCATGTACAACACAAGCATACATGATAGGTCTTAACTCTCACAAGAGTCAAATGCACAACATAAACTAACGATACTACACCACAATCATAGGAATTTTCAAAGCATAACATATAATTCATAAGCATTGAAAACATACATCAAATGTGACAAGAATAAATGAGTAATTCAACTCCTAGCATAATGTTGACTATACAACATTAGATCATTTATTTTATCTATTCAAAACATTTAAATTATAAGCAAAACATAGATTCTAGATCACAACAACTTCATAATAAAATTAAGCCTAGACATCTCATAATCAAGGTTGTCTGTTATGGCCTTAATTCTATAGTTGTATATGGTTATGAGTAGTTAGCTTGTGTCTACCTTAACTCTAATTATCATCTCATAATCAAGGTTATTTTTTGTGGCCTTAATTCTATAGTTGTATATGGTTATGAGTAGTCGGCTTGTGTCTACCTTAACTCTAAGATATATAATCATTAATATAGTCTTATATAGGTAGTTAGGTCAACTTGGGTGGCATCCATGGTATAAGTATGCTATATAGAGGGGTAAAGGTTAGTAATTATCATCATATTGAGTATTGTGTTCTCATTGAAGACTATTGGAGGTATCCGCCTTGATGTGGATTAGGATGTTGTCCCCTCAAAGTGGCAAATTATTATCAAGTATTTGCAGCATATTTACTATTATATTTAGTTATTATGCAAGTTGTTTCATTACAAGTGGTGTCAGAGCATGATCTTAGCACTGTGAAGGTAAAAACTAGGCAATTTTCCAATTTGGATGCCATTTTAAGAAGCGCATATCTCTCTCATTTTAGTGAATCTTTTCAAGCATTTTTAAGGGTTTTTCAAGGACATATTAAAGATTCTACAGTCCATATTTCAAAGCAATTGGAGGAGAATTGAGCGAGTTATAGTAGAATTATGGTTTATTTCATTATTTCTTGTGAAGCACATATATCTCTCATTTTGGTGAATCTTTTCAAAAAATTTAAAGGGCTTCTCAAGGACATCTTGAAGCTACTATAGTCTAGATTTCAGAGTAATTGGAGTAGAATTAAGAAGGTTATTGCAGAATTAGGTTTTCCACCAATTTTTTTCTGAAGGCTGTAAATTAATGAATTTCTTGGAGTTTTTTCAGAGAAGTCAGATCTAGTCCCTAGTAAGTTACAATAAAAATTTTAGATTAATTGGATTTGTGTTGTGTGATTTATTGTAAAATTATTTTTCCCAATCACGGATGGTCTTGCCACAAGAGGTAAAAGGAATCTCATCACACCAAGAAAATCCCTAGACAAGGAGGATACAAAAGATGGGGAGACTTATCCTAATGAATTTATTGAATAATTCATCAAGTTTAGGGAAGAACTCTATATTTTTGCAAGGAAAATGAATTCCTTGTTACAAATGAGATCTAGAAACATGTTGAAGAAGAAGAAGAAGGAGAAGGAGGAGGAGGAGGAGGAGGAGGAGGCCGAAGAGGAAGAAGAGGACGAAGAGGAAGAAGAGGACGAAGATGAAGAAGAAGATGAGGATGATGATGATGAAGATGTTGATGAAGAAGACAAAGAAGTCATTATAGAAAGCTGAGGTGACATAGGTAAAACTCAAAGACACACATCTAAGGTACATTCTCTTGTATTCGAGGAGGAGGAGGAGGAGGAGGAGGAGGAGGAGGAGAGGAAGAGGATGAAGAGGAAGAGGACAAAGAGGAAGAAGAGGACGAAGACGAAGAAGAAGATGAGGATGATGATGATGAAGATGTTGATGAAGAAGACAAAGAAGTCATTATAGAAAGCTGAGGTGACATAGGTAAAACTCAAACACACACATCTAAGGTACATTCTCTTGTATTCATTTTTATACTTAGGTAATTTTTTATCAAACTTACACTTGGATTAAATTTTTGATGTCTAGCTCCAGATGCAAGACAACAATAAAGGTAAGTGTAGGTCCCACAATGCCATGCTTCAGGAATGGTACCTACCTATCATGTAGACTACTACACTTAAGGGGTTAAATATGTAAGTACCTAAATGTATACAAGCTAACATGGAAGCCCAATGCTGATTTAGCAATCCATCTCATGACCATTGAAGGCATGAATTGCACACCTCTTAGAAATTCACACTTGATGACACATATTTTGGCCCCTTAACCATCTTTTCCAAGCTCCAAACTAAGTTCTAGGACTTTGCATACTTCCAAAAGATTTTTACAAACTCTCAATTGGAGGGTCACCTAAGTGACTTGTCCTTAAGTTGTAGGGTCATCCAAGTGACCTACCCTATTAAAAGGGATGACCATGTTCTTGAAAGGGGAGACCCTATTATCTTTTGGCATGCATGATCTCTTTTACTTTCACCCAATTTACTTTTCTTCATTGATTATTGGGAGTTCTCTCTTATCTTATCAAACCACCACTACCCCTAACTATTTTTCCTCTCTCAATCAATTTTTTTTACTTGCAATCATACCCTATTGATCTTTCAATCAATCCCTTGTCTTCTTCCCATCAACCTCTATGATCTTCCAATCATCTATGTAGTGAGACCCTAATTAGTCCCACCTTTGGTGTTTCTTTTAAACATAAAACTACTCCACTCCTCTCTTGTTTTAAAGGACATTGATTACCATTTTTGCATTCTTGCTTGCCTTGCTAAGAGCTCTCATTTCCATAATGAATCACCTCTAGAGGATCAAGTTCATGCATTGCAATCCCCATAGCATTTTTATGCTCATATAGGACTTTGAGAGCCTTTTTCTTTTTAATCTTAAGCTTCTAAGTTTCAACAACACCAATTTACCTCATATCCCTATTTTCATTCCTATCATCAAGTGGATGACCCTATTATTGTAGAGGAGGATACAGATTATACTAGATCTCTAAGGACGTAAGCCTAACATCAATGCTAATCTTTGTTTATACATTCTTTATTTTCTTTAAAAGGGCATATTAGATTAGTAATTTGCAAATTATCTTTCCCTTGGGAAAGTAAAAATTATTATTCTATCTTGGTTAGATTAAATATTTATTGCTTTACTAGATCTAAATTTTATTTCTTGTTGTGATAAAATAAATGAATTTTTCTTTTATTATATTTGTTCACATTTAAAATCAAAATATGGAAAGATCAAAAACAATTAAAAATTGCATTTAGGAAAAAGTCATTCTAGATTTGTATTCATAAAAATATTTCATTTTAAGAAAAGTAGTAATTAAATCACATTCAAAATTTATAGAAAATACAAAAAGAAAGTTGCATTCACTCAAGATAGTTCTATTTAGAAACTACACAAAACTAGAAAAAACCAAAAGGGAAAGCCCTTGATTTCATCATGAGGCATACAAAATTCAACAATCAAACACCACACATACAACACACAATGTTCAAAACTTGAATTCCAACCAAATAAAATAAGTCATCATTCTTCCTCAATTCAGTGTTCACACTCAATGTACCCTAGAGTGAAAGAGGATTGGATTAAAATAATTCTCAATGAAATTAGGGAAAACCTACTAGTTTAGGAAAAAATTGTAGAAGAAACAATTCAACAACAAAAAATTAAAGGACAAACAAAAATTTTGTAACAAATAGAGTGCAACACAGTTAGAACCTATATCTTCAGAATAATCCAAATTCAGGGTCAAATCAAAAATCAATTTTGGAAAGAAACAAGGCAAGACATTGAAATCATAAGAGAGATAAGAGATGCCAATCTAAACTTATTACAAGAATTAGTCACTCCACTTGAACATATAAACCATGAAAACCACAACAAATATCAACCTCACACACAAATAGACCATAAAATCAACACAACCACCATCCACAATGTTCTTCTCCACAAATAGGAAAACCCATGATTCCCACCACCACTTGACTAGCTCTTGCCATGAGAGAAGGAATGACTACCTAGCAAGTACCTCTAGAAAGTGTGGTTAAATGTACCATGTTGGACTCTGACTCACTCGTGGTGTGCTTAGATCAATTATGAACAACACATTAGTAGGATGCTTAGAGGCCCCTAAGATGCCTAATGAGGACACCTTGTGAGTAGTTTTGTGCATGTAAAGCTCCACCATAATTATTTTAATATATTTTCCATAAACTTATTTATTTGTAAATCACATATTCGAACCAACCACTTTTTTAATATAAACTTTCTAAAATATACTTATTAAACTATACTTAATATGAAATATTAAAAAAAATCCAACAAAAATTATGAAAAATTTCATTTAAACAACATGAACATGAAATAATAAGCCCTCCCACATTAACATAGGTTCATCTTTTTCCTCTTCTACCTCTTAATATTCAACCACTTCTTCAACTAATTATTTGGCTTGGTCGATGTGTATCTTAATAACCAACAAACTATAGTCCATGTATCTTAAAAAATTTCCTTGAGCATTCACCCTCCCTTAGAAGGTTTCCTCTCCATAAAAGACCCGAGTAAAAAATGTGACAATTTGGCAAGACTCTAATGTTGGTTTGATTAAACAAAGATCAGCTCTTGGACGTTCTTCAAATTGATAGTTTATTCTAGGCTTTAGGTGGTTCTATTCTTCTTTCTTTTAACTAGATTCTTTCCATATCGTGATGAATGTTTCTTCTCCTTTTTAAAAAACAAAAAATCATATGACTAGTCTTGTCTATTCTAAGCTAATTGCACTTGTGCATTCAGTTTATCCATTTTGGTCATATGTGAGCATTAATGTATGGCTAGATGTGAACATTAAGATAATTTGTTCAGTGCCTTTTTCTTTTGTTTCATTTATAGTATTGGCCTTCACCAAGCATAGTTTCATTGGAAACTTCCATTCTTTTGGGATATCAGTAAAATAAGTTTCCTACAACAATGATAGACTCTAAGAATATAGTAATGTATTGATTGGATCCACTGGTACTTACTAGTGGTTATGATTTCATATATTACTAAACATTTCCCAACTTATGAGACCAACATCCAATTTTTTCAATTGACATAACTGAGACATCAATGGGACTCCTCACTTTGTGAATTTCATCATTCCAAGTGTAGAACCCAAACACATGTTCTTGGTTAAGTGGCTTCTTAAGATTGAATTGAAATATAAATGTTTGTTTCTGCCCACTGTAAATAGTCGACACATTGTCATGCTGACTGTTTACCAAATTTTTGACCCTGTCTAATTGTGACTTTTAACATTGACCTATTAAGTCCACTTTGATTGACCTATTTAATCATGTTGTAAATTCATACAGTTGACGGTGAGCAATGGGTTGTTAAGATTTTGACCAGCTAGCAGTTTTACAATGTGTCGGCTAGTTAAGCTTTACCACTGCCCATCGTAAATAACTGGCACGTTGTTTCTCTCCTGAAGTTTGGAAAGAAAGTTTTGTAGGATGGATGTTTATAGACACGCCTGGTGGTTCATCCATAGAGACAATGCACTCACTCTTTCCACCCACATTCATGAGAGTCCTAGTGATGTTTTTCGATGTCAGGGAGGTTTGTGTTAGAGAATAATGTATAACATAATATGTGTGAGTGCTGAAAATTGTTGTAAATATGTCAACTAGAGTTGTAGAGGTGTCAGTTATCTTGAATTAGGTGTCATATTAGATTCCTAGTTTGTAGGGAGTTGTTGAGATTCTCTCCTATTATAAATTTAATTTGTTTTGTTAAATAAATTTAGATTAATTTATGTAGCTATTGTATTTGTTCTACTATTTATTTTTTTCTCAATATTTTATCATGGTATCAGAGCTGGTTTGGGTGTGACTCCACCGTTGGAGTGCCCAAGAATATAAAAACATCTTATGATAAATTGAGTTCACTGTAAAAGAGTGTTGTGTAGTCCTTTTTCTTTTTCTTTGTTGTGTAGGTTACAAAGGAGGTATCCATCTGTTGTTTTGAAACATTAAGTGTTGAAGCCTAGACATCTAGAACAAGGTCAATCTGGGTATTTTGATTGCTATTTTTTATTGTGTGTAAGGTTATCAGTTGTTCACTTTATTTCTGTTTTGGCATTAGAGAGTTGATGTTGTGTTAGAAGAAGACTCTACTAAGAGGACTACAGTGATTAGATTAAAACTTTGTTCACTATATCAAGATTTTCCATTTGTAAATCCAAGGCTAAATTTTGTGGGCTCTTATTTGTTTTGTTTGCGATCAAATGTGTATACTGCTATTGTGAAGGTTGTTTCATTGAGAGGAGGAGTGTGGATTAGTCAAAGTGCTCGTTGCCTTGAAATAGTCTTCTGCAGCATTTGAGAGGGATTATCTTTGTCAAGTTTCTCACTAAGAAAGTAGAGGTGTTCTCTGGTGATTATATGATTGATTTAGTGAGAGGAAAAGGTTTTTATAATCATGTGTTGAGCAAAGAGAGTAGTTGTTGTTAATGTTGTCTAGATTTTCAAGGTACGAAGAAGAAGATGAATTTATTCAACTACTTGTTGATATGACTATTACATGTTGTGGGGATCATCAAAGCACAATTTAGAAAAGGTCGTCAAAGGAAATATGGGTTCCTCGACATGCCCCCATTTATGGTGTTGGAGGAGGAGAGTTGCATGAGGTCTCAAAGGAGCATGGTGTGTTCATGTGAGAGTTGGAAATATTTTTAGTTCTTCATTAAGGGGGAGTGTTAGAGAATAATTAATAACATATTGTGTGTGAGTGCTAACAATTGTTGTAGATGTGTCAACTAGAGTTGTAGAGGTGTCAGTTAGCTTGAATTGGGTGTCATATTAGATTCCTAGTATAGGGAGTTGTTGAGCTCCTCTCCTATTATAAAAGTAATCTCTTTTGTTAAATAAATATAGATTAATTTGTACAGCTATTGTATTTGTCCTATTGTTTATGTTTTTCTCAATATTTTACCAGTTTGCAATGACAATGGATTGGTAATTTAGATCATTAGATTTTGGAGGACTTTCTGGGCATTAGAAAGTGGTGTTTAGTGCATTGTTGGCATTGATTCCACTATTACAGAGAAAGATGAGATAGTCCTATGTTGTGGCATAATAAATAAGCCCTAGGTCTAATGCCTTATTCAGATTTAGTTGGCTCGATCCATAGTTGAAGGGTGTAGCTAGAATTCAAGATGTATCTATCATTTGACTCCCTTGTTAAAAAATATAGGAAATAGAATGACCCATTGTTAGTTGTGATACTATTTTCATTGCTGCAATAGTCCTTTCAAATTTTAGCAAAGAATGAAATTGGTCTACCTATGGTCATGATGGCAAATTTGATAGCAGCAACTTCAATCTAGGTGGATCACTTTTAACAAAGCTGTTGTTCTTGTTACATGTGGGCATGATAAATATGTCCTAGAAATAACATTATATTTTATGTGACAATCATTTGCAAAAAGCTTTGTAGGAGAGATTGATTGGCTCCAAGCTGCTAGTATGTTCAAACCGGGTGTTGTAATATTTGGCTACAACAAGCAACACCATTCTGTTTTTCAAAAGTGTACTATATGGGAAGTGAACATTTCCAAAAATATTAACATATGTAGACAGGACTATAATTACTGCTTTTTGCCCAAACTTGTACTAATTTAGATTCATCATATATGTGAAACTTATTATGAACAAGGCACATAGATAAAATGTTGTGGAAATGGGATTGTTATGGAGTAAAAAGTGGATACATGCCTTTTTACCTCCCCGTTTATCCCTTAGGTCCCCGCGATAACATTATATATCCTAAATATTCATCCTGATGCAAAATTACCCAAAACCAATGCAAATTGGGAAATAGGGGCCCATACTTTACCTTACCCTAGACCAAAAAGGTACCTTAGGACTTGGTCACCCACGCCCAAGTCCTTCCTAATTGGTCAAGGAAAATTTCAATGTATCTTGGTATAGGACCTTTAAAAGGATCTCTCCTTGTTGGCTCTTTTTGTTAATTTCATGAATGTTAGCGGGAAAGCATATATAAGTGTGTTTTGAATTCATTTGTAACCTTGATAGAAATAGCCAACTTGAAGCATTGGAGTAAAGAGCATTCCAAGCATTCATTGTGATTCTAGAGCATATTTGTGTTGTCATTCTGTGTGTTGTTGTAGGTTTGAACTTATCATCTATCTATCCTTATGAGTTGAAGAGATTTCATGTTCCTAAGGGTTTTATCACATGGGTGATATCATTTGTGTCCATCATCATTTAATTTCATCATATTGATTTTCTATTTAGCCTCTGCCCTACAAGGGCACGCTCTCTCTATCTAACAACTATGTTGTGAAGCTTGAATGCTATCCTACGATTTTACCGAGGCAAGTCCCTAAACACCATAACCCCCAAACTCCTTTTCCTCTTGTGTGAAGGTTAAATGTGTGAGAACTGAAAAGGTGAAGGTACTGGAAGGCTAAGTAACGAAAAGGGTTTCAGGATTTGAAAGTATTTTTAGAATATTCCTCTGTGGAAGACTTGGGCACCCATGACATAGTCTTCCTACAAAAATAGACATCAGAGTTGGCATCAGGACACTCTCTGTGACATTTATCCAGTTTTTAGTTTTTGAAGATTCTGACTTATAGGACTTGGGTGCCAATGAAATAGTCCTCTAACTTTCCTGCTTCTAGGGTACTGATATCTCTTTGATTTGTGTATTCAGATTCTGGGTTTCAGTTGTCTTTTATTTGTTACAAGTTGATTATCTTACAAGTAGGGTTTTGGGCATACTTGACCTAGGGTTTGATAAAAAGGCTTGCTAAAATCTAATCTTTCCATAGCACTCTTGAGCACAAGATCAGTAGCTAAGTCCACCTCAATTTGTTAGTGATTTGGCTTGGTCTTGTCCTTGAAAGTTATTGTGGAAGAGGGTTTGATTTGGTGTGCATGTTAGACTTCATTCATTCTCTTTTTCATATATAACAGGGATATAACAATTTTAAGTAAATTGGGCTCTTTCTGGATATCAATGGAAAAGTTACTTTCATGCAGAATATACAAAGAACTACTCACTGCAAATGCTTAACATTATAATTCAATTACAATTTGGATCATGGGTATAGCTCACATTAGGTTGCTTGGTGGAGTTTTTGTATTTATAGAGAAGACCATCAGATATTGTTGGAAAAATACATCGGATGGGCTAAAAATGGATCTTCAAATGAGGCAGATGGAATATGTTGAAAATCTAGAAGCTGACACTCTAATTCTCCCTCTGTGTGTTGCTATATGTGCTAGTAAAGGCAGGTTTATGAGACTCTTCATGCACTTTTAAGTTTTACCAATTTCTCTAACCTACATTTATATTATAGATTAAGTTCATTATTGATTTAATTTTAAATTTTGATATTGATTGTTTAACCTTCATATAATATATTATCCCTTATCCTTTATAATTTGCTTTATAATTTTTTTTTAAAGTTAATTTGAATTTCAATTGTGAACCATCTCTTTGCATCGTCCATCCTTTCTCCTATACTAAAATTTGTGCATTGGTAAACTTTATGTACTTTAATGGAACATCCCTTGTAGATTTCCATTCCATTATGAGATCTCCTCTGTCCTTTCTCTAAGAAGCCACATATTATGACCCTGTCCCTTATACCCTTATACCTTTATATAGCTAATAGAAAATCAAAATTCTTCTACCAATCAACATGGCATTGGATCTTAACACCTAAACATGATTTTTAAGCCGAGGAAGTGGAGAAACTGAATTGTAGCTAAGCCCTGGGCAAAATAACCAAGAAAACAAGTAAAGAAATAGGAACCAGAAATAGTGATGGGTAATATGCATACATGTGGTCTGACAAATTTCCACTGAGCAAGCTAAAACCCAACTAGTGTGGACGGTGGCATAATAGGATACCAACTTACCTACCCCCATTGTACAGATGGATTCATAAGGCCTCATTAGCTCGGAAGTTGGGTTGCCAAGAGACAGATTTTGAATTGTTTTATTTTATTTCTTTATTTATTTTTCTCTATACACAGTTGTCTCCCTTTTTTCCATATTAGGCATCTCATAACAATGTCGAGTTTGTTTATTTTGTACTTAGGGATAACGCATCCCAGGTGTACAATTTATTAGCATTTTGGGACTTTCAAACACATCTTCTAGACTTGTGTCAATTCTCAACAAGTCTAGAAATGGATTCACAACATTTTTCCTTTATTTCATCCAAACCTTTTTTCACAAAGGATTGTTCTTTTGGGGGATAAGACCCTACATTACTAGACTTTAAATTTTCATAGTTATTATTCTTTTTCAACTTTGGCTTGTCTAGAAATCAAGTTATTTTTTCTAATGGTAAAATTTATTATAATTTCTCTTTGATTGAGAGAGAGTGATTTCCCTTGTACTTATAGTTTCAAGTTGCCTAGGCTGAGAAAGTTTCTTTGGAATTTCAGCATCTTTAAGATTTGCTTAATCATTTGGGAGTGCTCCTTGTACTATGAGTCAAGTTCCTTCTATGACTTATAACACTCCTCTTCCTGCTCAACATAGGCAAAGTTGCTCTCACAATACAAGCCATTTATCTCTACCTCCTGCACATAGTAGAGGAGTTAGTTTGTTTCTCCACATGAGAAAGCTTTTGAACCAAGGCATATTGATATAGTTATGGCATTGCCACCATGATTAGGTATCCTTGTCCCCTCTAATGTGTAAGATTAGTACGATGGTTGGGAGGCACTTGAGATGTCTGATGAGGACACCTTGTGGGTGGTTGTGTGCTTGATAAACCTCCACCACCTCCTCCTAAGACAACCATTTATACTTAATTGGGTAAGTGCACAAAGATGAGGGACCAAAAGGGGGTCTTAAGTGTTGATGTTTGTCATTGATGTCAAAAGAATCACAGGAAATGATGTTTGTCATTGATGCCAAAGGTGCAATGTTGTCAGGTGAAAGATGATCATGATCAAGCTTGCTTGTGCATGGTGTACATGACAATTTGTATGTTCTTCATCACAGTTGGATTTGAAGTTCCCTCAGTTAGATTTGATGATCAAAGTGATGTGAGGTTGATTAATTTGTTTATGTTTGTTCATTCCAAGAAGATTTCAGTCAAGGTGTACAATTCATCTCATGGTGTTCATGGTTCATGGTTCACAGGGTTCTTCATTACAAAGTAACTTGATTCTGAACATTTTGTCAACTATATGACAGGGTTGCTTCATTACAAGGTGATTGTGTTCTTTGATGTGTTCATGTTCATGATGCAAAAGAAATTACTTACTTGATACTTCCAAAGGGTTCTTTTTCATACTTTCATGGTGTTGTTGCTTGATGGTTCCAAAGAGGTATATTGAGCTAGTCTTTTACAAGAATTCTTCATCAAGAGTATATATTGGTATTCTTATGAGGATTAAAGTTGTGGAGTACCTTTCAAGAAGTTGATATTTTTTCCATGGTTTATTATCTATTTCAAAGACTTAGTGAGGGTGAAGAAAATAGTGATAATCACATTTGGGTTTATAAAATTTTTGAATATCTAAGTGTGATCTACATTCCTAAAACCCTAGACTATAAGTTACAAAGTCTTAATAAGTAATAGGGGTAAGTATAGGAAGATGGGGGGCCAAAAAGGGGTCTTAAGTGGCCACTTTTTTTCTGAAATCAGGAAATACTGGCCTTGGATGAGAAATTGAGCATAGTTACACTCAAAATTTGGAGATGCAACCAAAACAATGTTCATAGTGCTCCGAGTCTACTTTCTAAACTACTATTTTGTTTTGAAAATGGCATAGATTAAGGGGTTCAAAAGAGGGAGCCACAGAAATTGGTGTTGTTTCTGTCAAAAAAACATAACATAGCATGTTTTGTGGCTCCCTCAAAAGGTCAACTTTTTTTTGGTATTTTTAAAATCACTTTAGTGAGAAATTAGCTAATAGCATGTAGTTTATGCCCGATTTTTCTAAAAAAATTTTGATGAATATTTGATTTTTTACTAATTTTTAAAGTGGACACATCCTAAAAAATAGAATTTTGGCCGTGCTACCCCTATAAATTTTGAAAACTAATTGAAAATCATTTTTTTATTTTTTTAATATTTGTAGAATGGAGTCTAGTTTCTAAATATGTAATTTTTTTGAAATTTGAATGAATAGTTATTTTACAATAAAAAAAAGACCAAGCAGTGGTTTTTGCCTAAAAACGGACACACAAACAAAAGAAATTAAAGATGAAAGGCTTAACATTGTTAAAATGTGAAAAAAATCACATCATCAAATAGCTAAGAGAAAGCCTAACATTACCCATGTGTTCGATTTGTTCGACCTTGAAACACGTGCAAATCTGAGGGTTAGCACGAACAAAATTATGTGAAATTTTGAAGAATATAGAAAAACACGTCTGTGACTGTTCATAAGGCACTCCAAGCCTTTGGGTTGGAAATCCAAAGCAAATCCCAAGCCCGGGTCTTGGGATTCCCAAAGCAAGAAATAATGCGAGCGCGTTATAACGCACTCGCGTTATGTTTTGCCTTGCATTTTTCTTTCCCGCAAGTTTGTTTTTTGTCATGTTTGACATAACGCGAGCGCGTTATAACACGCTTGCGTTATGTTCCCCTCAATTTTTTTTACGTTCAAGGCTATTAATCATGAGGGTTAAGGGATAAGGGATAGAGTTGGAGGGTTTAGGGATAAGGGATTAGCGTTTAAGGTATAGTATCGAGCCCGTTGAGGGTCTAGGAATAGGGATAGCGTTTAAGGTTTAGGGATGAGGGATGACAGATTACGGTTGAGGGTTTAGGGTTTAGGGATAGGGTTGAGGGTCAAGGGATCAGAGTTAAGGGTTGAGGGATTAGGGTTTGACATTGAGGGTTAAGGGTTGAGGTTCAATGGTCAAGGGTTTAGGGATAGGGTTTAGGGTTGAGGGATTAGGGTTAAAGTAGAGTGTGGAGGGTGTAAGGATTAGGGATAGGGTTGGAGGGTTTAGGGATAAGAGATTAGGGTTTAAGATATAGTATCGAGTTTGTTGAGGGTTTAGGAATAGGGATAGCATTTAGGGTTTAGGGATGAGGGATTATAGTTGAGGGATGATGGATTAGGGTTGAGGGTTGAGGGATTAGGGTTTAGGGATAAGGTTTAGGGTTGAGGGTCAAGGGATTAGGGTTTAAGGTATAGTGTTGAGGGTTGAGGGTTGAGGGTTTAGGATTAGGGTTTAGGGTTGACAGATTAGCATTTAATGTCGAGGTTAGGGTTAGAGTGTCGAGGGTAGAGGGATTAGGGATAGGGTTTAGGGTTGAAGGTTTAAGGATTGAGGGTTGAGGCTTTAGGGATGAGGGTTTAAGGCTTAAGATATAGTGTCAAGTGTTGAGGGTGTAGGGATAGGGTTTAAGTTTTAAGGGTTAAGGGTTGAGGGATAGGGATTAGGGTTTAAGGTATAGTGTTGAGGGTCGAGGGATCAGAGTTAAGGGTTGAGGGATTAGGGTTTGACGTTGAGGGTTGACGGTTGAGGGTTGAGGGTTGAGGGTTGAGGTTCGAGGGTCAAGGGTTTAGGGATAGGGTTGAGGGTCGAGGAATTAGGGTTAAAGTAGAGTGTGGAGGGTATAAGGATTAGGGATAGGGTTGGAGGGTTTAGGGATAAGGGATTAGGGTTTAAGGTATAGTATCAATTCTGTTGAGGGTGTAGGAATAGGGATAGCATTTAGGGTTTAGGGATGAGGGATTAGAGTTGAGGGATGACGGATTAGGGTTGAGGGTTGAGGGATTAGGGTTTAGGGATAAGGTTTAGGGTTGAGGGCTGAGGGATTAGGGTTTAAGGTATAGTGTTGAGGGTTTAGGGATAAGATTTAGGGTTGAGGGATTAGGATTTGATGTTGAGGGTTGAGGGTTTAGGGTTTAGGGTTTAGGGTTAGGGTTGAGAGATGAGGGATCAGAGTTAAGGGTTGAGGGAATAGGGTTTGATGTCGAGGGTTGAGGGTTGAGGTTCGAGGGTCAAGGGTTTAGGGATAGGGTTGAGGTTGAAGGGATTAGCATTACAGTAGAGTGTGGAGGGTGTAAGGATTAGGGATAGGGTTAGAGGGATTAGGGATAAGGGATTAGAGTTTAAGGTATAGTATCGAGTCTGTTGAGGGTTTAGGAATAGGGATAGCATTTAGGGTTTAGGGATGTGGGATTAGAGTTGAGGGATGAGGGATTAGGGTTGAGGGTTGAGGGATTAGGGTTTAGGGATAAGGTTTAGGGTTGAGGGTTGAGGGATTAGGGTTTAAGGTATAGTGTTGAGGGTTGAAGGTTTAGGGATAGGGTTTAGGTTTGAGGGATTAGGGTTTAGGGTTGATGAATTAGGGTTTAATGTTGAGAGTTGAGGGTTGAGGGTTGAGGGTTGAGGTTGAGGGATAGGGTTAATGGTCAAGGGATTAGGGTTAAATAAGAGTGTTGAGGGTAGAGGGATTAGGGTTTAAGGTATAGTATCGAGCCTGTTGAGGGTCTAGGAATAGGGATAGTGTTTAGGGTTTAGGAATGAGGGATTAGAGTTGAGGGATGACGGATGACAGATTAGGGTTGAGGGTTAAGGGATTAGGGTTTAGGGACAAGGTTTAGGGTTAGGGTTGAGGGATTAGGGTTTGAGGTATAGTGTTGAGGGTTTAGAGATAGGGTTTAGGGTTGAGGGATTAGAGTGAAGGGTTGAGGGATTAGAATTTGACGTTGAGGGTTTAGGGTTTAGGGTTAGGATTGAAGGTTGAGGGATCAGAGTTAAGGGTTGAGGGATTAGGGTTTGATGTTGAGGGTTGAGGTTCGAGGGTCAAGGGTTTAGGGATAGGGTTGATGGTCGAGGAATTAGGGTTAAAGTAGAGTGTGGAGGGTATAAGGATTAGGGATAGGGTTGGAGGGTTTAGGGATAAGGGATTAGAGTTTAAGGTATAGTATCGAGTCTGTTGAGGGTCTAGGAATAGGGATAGCATTTAGGGTTTAGGGATGATGGATTAGAGTTGAGGGATGAGGGATTAGGGTTGAGGGTTGAGGAATTAGGGTTTAGGGATAAGGTTTAGGGTTGAGGGTTGAGGGATTAGGGTTTAAGGTATAGTGTTGAGGGTTGATGGTTTAGGGATAGGGTTTAGGTTTGAAGGATTAGGGTTTAGGGTTGATGAATTAGGGTTTAATGTTGAGAGTTGAGGGTTGAGGGTTGAGGGTTGAGGTTGAGGGATAGGGTTAATGGTCAAGGGATTAGGGTTAAATAAGAGTGTCGAGGGTAGAGGGATTAGGGTTTAAGGTATAGTATCGAGCCTATTGAGGGTCTAGGAATAGGGATAGCGTTTAGGGTTTAGGAATGAGGGATTAGAGTTGAGGGATGACGGATGACAGATTAGGGTTGAGGGTTGAGGGATTAGGGTTTAGGGACAAGGTTTAGGGTTAGGGTTGAGGGATTAGGGTTTAAGGTATAGTGTTGAGGGTTTAGGGATAGGGTTTAGGGTTGAGGGATTAGAGTGAAGGGTTGAGGGATTAGAATTTGACGTTCAGGGTTGAGGGTTTAGGGATAGGGTTGAATGTCGAGGGATCAGAGTTAAGGGTTGAGGGATTAGGGTTTGATGTTGAGGGTTGAGGGTTGAGGTTCGAGGGTCAAGAGTTTAGGGATAGGGTTGAGGGTCGAGGAATTAGGGTTAAAGTAGAGTGTGGAGGGTATAAGGATTAGGGATAGGGTTGGAGGGTTTAGGGATAAGGGATTAGAGTTTAAGGTATAGTATCGAGTCTGTTGAGGGTTTAGGAATAGGGATAGCATTTAGGGTTTAGGGATGAGGGATTAGAGTTGAGAGATGATGGATTAGGGTTGAGGGTTGAGGGATTAGGGTTTAGGGATAAGGTTTAGGGTTGAGGGTTGAGGGATTAGGGTTTAAGGTATAGTGTTGAGGGTTGAGGGTTGAGGGTTGAGGGCTTAGGATTAGGGTTTAGGGTTGACGGATTAGCATTTAATGTCAAGGTTAGGGTTAGAGTGTTGAGGGTAGAGGGATTAGGGATAGGGTTTAGGGTTGAAGGTTTAAGGATTGAGGGTTGAGGCTTTAGGGATGAGGGTTTAAGGCTTAAGATATAGTGTCAAGTGTTGAGGGTGTAGGGATAGGGTTTAAGTTTTAAGGGTTAAGGGTTGAGGGATAGGGATTAGGATTTAAGGTATAGTGTTGAGGGTCGAGGGATCAAAGTTAAGGGTTGAGGGATTAGGGTTTGACGTTGAGGGTTGAGGGTTGAGGTTCGAGGGTCAAGGGTTTAGGGATAGGGTCGAGGGTTAAGGAATTAGGGTTAAAGTAGAGTGTGGAGGGTATAAGGATTAGGGATAGGGTTGGAGGGTTTAGGGATAAGGGATTAGGGTTGAAGGTATAGTATCGATTCTGTTGAGGGTGTAGGAATAGGGATAGCATTTAGGATTTAGGGATGAGGGATTATAGTTGAGGGATGACGGATTAGGGTTGAGGGTTGAGGGATTAGTGTTTAGGGATAAGGTTTAGGGTTGAGGGCTGAGGGATTAGGGTTTAAGGTATAGTGTTGAGGGTTTAGGGATAGGGTTGAGGGTTGAGGGATTAGAGTGAAGGGTTGAGGGATTAGGATTTGATGTTGAGGGTTGAGGGTTTAGGGTTTAGGGTTAGGGTTGAGAGATGAGGGATCAGAGTTAAGGCTTGAGGGATTAGGGTTTGACATCGAGGGTTGAGGGTTGAGGTTCGAGGGTCAAGGGTTTAGGGATAGGGTTGAGGTTGAAGGGATTAGGGTTTAAGGTATAGTGTTGAGGGTTGATGGATCAGAGTTAAGGGTTGAGGGATTAGGGTTTGACGTTGAGGGTTGAGGGTTGAGGTTCGAGGGTCAAGGGTTTAGGGATAGGGTTGAGGTTCAAGGGATTAGTGTTAAAGTAGAGTGTGGAGGGTGTAAGGATTAGGGATAGGGTTGGAGGGTTTAGGGATAAGGGATTAGAGTTTAAGGTATAGTATAGAGTATGTTGAGGGTGTAGGATTAGGGATAGCATTTAGGGTTTAGGGATGAGGGATTAGAGTTGAGGGATGACGGATTAGGGTTGAGGGATTAGGATTTGACGTTGAGGGTTAAGGGTTTAGGGACAGGGTTGAGGGTTGAGGGATTAGGATTTGATGTTGAGGGTTGAGGATTTAGGGATAGGGTTGAGGGTTGAGGGATTAGGATTTGACATTGAGGGTTGAGGGTCGAGGGATCAGAGTTGAGGGTTTAGGGATTAGGGTTTGACGTTGAGGGTTGAGGGCATTTTCTATCAAGAACTTGATTATAAGGGCTTGCCCCTTCATTGTTATGCCTATCATATGGCAGAGCATCTAGCAAGCCCTTGCAAGAAAAAGATGTGATCAATGCAAAGGATGTGATGAATCTATAGCAGGACAAAACGCGAGCATGTTATAGTGCGAGTGCGTTATAACACGCTCGCGTTATAATGTGCTCGCGTTTTGTATTTCTATTGAAACAGTAAAAAAGTGGTTACCCCCGTGATCCAGGCCCACATGCTCTATTTTCTTACTGATTCTGTGCGTGCTCTGACAAAAAAGAAGTGCTTTCATGCTATTGGGAAGTTCACATGCACATTTGACACATTGTATCACATTTGCATGATCTTTCCACCACCTTTTCTGCTTTGCCAACTTGAGAAGGAGGAAATAACATAGTTTTCACACCAAGTTTGATATATATCTATTCAAGTTTCAATTTTTGTAGTGTTGCAATGTTAATTATGATTCAATTTTAGGAATTTAACATTAAAAAGGAAGCAAGTGGTGAAAAACTCAAATTGTTGAGGAGTTTGATGCAAGAAGATACAAACACTACATAATTGGGTACTCTCTCCATTCAAATCTTTGTTTTTTAGGTATGTCAAGTCTTTACATGCCTGTTCTTTACATTTTCCTTATTTCGGATTGAATTACTTTATCATGCTTTATCATACATGTTTAAAATAGACACATTCCCAATCAAGAAAGCAACCTACAATCTCACATGATGCCATGTATATTTTCTACACTTGGGCTCTTTAATAATTATGTGTAATAAACAAACCTTAGTTCATACCATGATGTCAAACTATACAAGAATAAATCCTTACAACATAAAAAAAATACAATCCCACTATTATCTTGTATTCATTTCTTAGGAACTAATATTGGTCTCTTTATTATGCTACAGACAAATTCTCCGTCATGCCGAGGAAACGGTCAAGAATTAAACCAACACAAGAAGAGATAGAAGCTAAGAATGCAAAGAAAGCAATGGCTATGAGGGAACTTCGTGAGAAGAGGAAATTGGACACGATAAATGAAGACATACCAATTGAAGAGGAACCACAACCATCACAAAGAGATATGGTATTGGAGGCACAAAGAGAATGAATGCAAAAACTTTGTGGTATGAGAGATTTGAATACCATAGTTGGAGACACGTCCTTTACTGCAAGTCAACATGTAGGGACACCATCTACCACATCTCAAGTTGAGAGTACATCATCACTCACATGTGATGAAGGAGGCATGCCATCATTCCCACCTCAACCTCAAGGTATGTCATCTATTCCATCTTCGATCGAAGGTATTCCATCTAACCCATCTCATTTAAATACTGATGAAATTCCTAATGTTGAGATGAATTTACCTAACTTGACACCACCTAGAATTTTGCATAGAAAGCCAAAGTATTTGATTGATATTGATGAGAATATTTTGCAGCCAATGGAAGGTAAGATTCCAAAACGCACTTGTAGAAGATATGCTAATAAGATTTGGAGATTGTTCTTTGAAAAGTTAAATGAGACTACAAGATGTCAACTATTCGTTGAAATGATGCGAAGTATAAGTATAGGTCTATCATGAAGATTCTTGGGTTGAGAACATCAGAGGCTTCAAGTGAAAAATCTATTGTCAAGAATCTAATGAGTGTGTATGAGAGTGTGGGTAACACCTCACGCACAAAAGATAGTAATGCAACATGGCGTGTGATTACATCGACTATAGTAAGTAGTCAAATGAGGAAAGCTCATCTCATTAGAAAGACAAGTCAAGAATTGAGAATTAATAGGAAAACTTTATCAAGAGCCATTGAAAGACGCCAAAGAATTGAGGACACTAATGCCAATGAATTATGGGCATTCTTGGGGAGACTACCACGAAAAGATAAACCAATTGTTGAAGCATTGAGATCACTAATTGAAGACTTTTGGAAGAATTACACAAGGGTATCTCCGAATCAAAGGGATGTGGTAAGAAGGAGAATCGGTAGTCAGAACTGCGAGCCACATCCAAAGCATTTTTTGGATGAGACTCAAACATAGTTTTATGGTAAATTTCTAGAGAAGTATCCTCAAATTAAAATTTTTCAAAGATATTTTGAATTGCTAAAACCTTTCTATGTTAAGATAAATCACACACGCACTACTTGTTGTTGTAGATTACATATTGAATTTTCTAACCATTTTGATGCTTATAGGTCTATATGTTTAGATATGCATACTAACAATGATTTGCAGGGTTGTGCCATGTGTGCCCCACCAACATCTTAAAGAGACTTCATATCAAGAATTTTATGTGAAAGAGAGGAAGGTCAAATATTCTACAAGAAATTATGCTTGGATGGCACATGTCATCATTGCGGTGGCTTGCAACATTTGCCAATATGTGAACATATGGAAATAACACATGTGGTTGGAAATGAACTAGTAGAGTTTGGCAAGTATAAAATAGTGGTATACAATACAAAAGATGGTAAAGAAGCAAAGAGGTGTGAATTAGTTATTGAAAAGATTCCAGTGTATCAGTTTATGCCTATATTTCGTGACAGCATAGTGTATGAGTATGCAAGACATGCCCATAGAGCTCGATGGTTGGACTTGCAATTCAAGTTATGCAAGGACACATTTCTAGTTGGTAGCATTGTTTCAGTCGTCGACTTTGCTGAGAACTACAGTCTACAGCCACAGCATGAGGTGCAATCACAATATTACAACTCCACACAGGTTTCTATATTTGTGCACATCGCATTCATTCATGCGAATGATAGTACAGAGGATGATAGAAAGATCATAAGGGAGTATAATTTATTCATTAGTGATGATCGCACACATTCTATGGAGTTCGTGCAAGGTTGCTTTCAGGTGTTCTACAATGATTTGGCTAGAAGGGGCATATCGTTCAGTCAGCATATCATATGGTCGGATAACTGTGCGTCACAATTCAAGAACTCGCAAAATTTCTATTGGCTGAGTAGGAGGCATAATTTTACAGGTATTCAACATATGTGGAACTTTTGTGAGGCCGGCCATGGAAAGGGGGAGCATGATGGTGCAGGAGCATGTATCAAAAGAGCCATAGCACGAGAAGAGTTAAAGTATAAAGACAATGCAAAGTTGACAGATGCAAAATTGATTGTCGAGTGGTGTAATGCTTCCATGGGTCCAGGTAATGAAGGTAAGTCTTTAGTTCGTAGATTTTTTTGGTTGATAGATGATACTAACATTGCACCATATGAGGATTGTTGTACATTGATAGGATCAAATGAGATGCACTCTTTCAGAAGCTCAATTGCAGGTTCATTGAGTATCCATACACGAAAGATGTCATGCTTTTGTTCTTCCTATACAATTCAAGTCTGGGGTGAGTGCAAGTCAAAGGAGTGGATTGATGAATGACAGTTAAGTTATCTTAGCCCACTTGACACGTATCAACCCTCGATGCCACTGGAACTAACACAGATGGAATCGTCATTTGACTTTGACCACATATCAGATTTAGTTCAACCAGGTAATATAGGGCACGTATATGCATCTAATTTCATCTAGTTCAACCAGGTAATGTCATCTTACTTTGTAGTGTTTTTGTAATGTTGACTAATTTCATCTAATTTACTACACATATCAATGTAGGGCACGTATATGCAGTTATTGCAGATGAAGATAATGAAGAGGGAATAGATTATTACTTATGTCATTGTGTTGAGGCCAAAAAGAAATTGGAGGCCCCTGTTACAGATGGAGAAAACATCGAATACCCTACAGGATCAGTGGTTATACCTGGAACATGGCTTAGAAGGTACCCACATAAGAGTGTTAATATTTGGCTATTTTAGGACTTTGAAATGCATTGGAAGATTCTTCATTACTCGAACCTTGTCATGGCATCCAATGTTCATTTGATAAAGTATCAGGGTAGACCTTTGAACAAAATATTGTGGAAGGTGCGTGAGTCTGACCATGAAGCAATACTTGACACAATAAAGATTAGAGCAGACCCGGATGGTTCATTGGATTAATTTGTAAGTATTCACATTGATTTTGTAAAGTTATGTTACATTGAGTTGTAAGTATGCACATTAATTTGTAAGGTTTGTCTTTTTTTATTTCCTCCTACATTTTTACACATATGTACATATTTTTACATCATCATGTTATGCATTTTTGGTGTCCTGCTCCTGATGCGACCAAACTCATAACTCACCCTACTAGACACCATTTGATGATCTCTCCAACACTCTAGATCCAAGGCACCCAATCATGATGATGACCTATATACCATTCTCCCAAGGTGCTCATAATGAATGAAAAGAAGACCAAGGGCGCCCAAGCTTAATAGACTTATTTCTTTCAATTTTGATGATCCAAACTCTTGCAATATGGCATCCACTTTCATGCCTTTAGATCTTCCTTCACATATAGGGTGCCAAATCAAGTTGAAAAATCTACATAAGGGCACCAAACTGGATGAAAGGAGACATGAAATGTGCCTTAGGACTCCATGCTAAGGTTTGAGCCATTAAAGTCTCTTGATATTAGGCGCTCATGATGATGAAATTTAGAGCTTTTTCCTTTCCTATGCACTCATCTAAGATGTTTGAGTGATAAGGAGTGCCTCGACCTCTATAATGTACATTGGGCACCAAATCAAGGTGATTTTAAGTCACTTTGAGTCATTTGGGGTCAGTTTGAGTCTTTGAGTCATGTTGCAAAAGAGTGTCAATGTTGTCAAGTTGCACAAAGCAACTTTTGCATTTTTGGTGTCCTGCTCATGATGTGACCAAACTGACTGTTCCAACGCATCCGGATGGGTACATTTATGCTAGGCATGGTCCTATTTTTCACCCAAACATGTTGAAACAGTCTGAGCTACATTGTACCGACGATATCCCTGAAGAGTCCAAAGTGCAAAAAGGCTGCAATCTTTGACGAGATGTTACTTGAAAACTGTGTCACTTAGAAACATTCTGTCTAAGGCAACACGATCACGTAAAGTGCCTCTACAATAACCTCTCTCAGTTTTTTATATCTCTGAGGCATTTGCCCGTGGTGAAAGGTTTTCTGCTGCCCAAAAATCGTCAGAAGGAGGTAGTGTAAAGTTGCAAAGGGGTGTAAATTTTGTCCTGCTCTTGATGCGACCAAACTGACTATTCCAACATGTCTGAATGGGTACATTTACGCTAGGCATGGTCCTGTTTTTCACCCAAACATGTCGAAACAGTCCGAGCTACATTGTACCCACGATATCCCTGAAGAGTCCAAAGTGCAAAAAGGCTGCAATCTTTGACAAGATGTTACTCAAAAATTGTGTCACTTAGAAACATTCTCTCTGAGGTAACGTGATCACGTAGAGTGCCTCTACAATAACCTCTCTCAGTTTTTATAGCTCTGAGGCATTTGCCCGTGGTGAAAGGTTTTCTGCTGCCCCAAAAATCGTCAGAAGGAGGCAGTGTAAAGTTGCAAAGGGGTGTAACTTTCATCCTGCTCCTGATGCGACCAAACTAACTATTCCAATGCATCTAAATGGGTACATTTATGCTAGGCATGGTCCTATTTTTCACCCAAACATGTCGAAACAGTCGGAGCTACATTGTACCGATGATATCCATGAAGAGTCTAAAGTGCAAAAAGGCAGCAATCTTTGACGAGATGTTACTCAAAAATTGTGTCACTTAGAAACATTCCATCTGAGGTAACGCAATCACATAGAGTGCCTCTACAATAACCTTTCTCAGTTTTTTATAGCTCTGAGGCATTTGCCCGTGGTGAAAGGTTTTCTGCTGCCCCAAAAATCGTCAGAAGGAGGTAATGTAAAGTTGCAAAGGGGTGTAACTTTTGTCTTGCTCCTGATGCGACCAAACTAACTATTCCAATGCATCTGAATGGGTACATTTACACTAGGCATGGTCCTTTTTTTTACCCAAACATGTCAAAACAGTCAGAGCTACATTGTATCGACGATATCCCTAAAGAGTCTAAAGTGCAAAAAGGCAGCAATCTTTGACAAAATGTTACTCAAAAACTGTGTCACTTAGAAACATTCCGTCTAAAGCAACGCGATAATGTAGAGTGCCTCTACGATAACCTTTCTCAGTTTTTTATAGCTCTGAGGCATTTGCCCGTGGTGAAAGGTTTTCTGCTGCCCCAAAAATCGTCAGAAGGAGGCAGTGTAAAGTTGCAAGGGGGTGTAACTTTCGTCCTGCTCCTGATGCGACCAAACTGACTATTCCAACACGTCCGAATAGGTACATTTACGCTAGGCATGGTCCTTTTTTTCACCCAAACATGTCGAAACAATCGGAGCTACATTGTATCGACGATATCCCTGAAGAGTCCAAAGTGTAAAAAGGCAGCAATCTTTGACAAGATGTTACTCGAAAGCTGTGTCACTTAGAAACATTTCGTCTAAGGCAACACGATCATGTAGAGTGCCTCTACAATAACCTCTCTCAATTTTTTATAGCTCTGAGGCATTTGCCCGTGGTGAAAGGTTTTCTACTGCCCCAAAAATCATCAGAAGGAGGCAGTGTAAAGTTGCAAAGGGGTGTAACTTTCGTCCTGCTCCTGATGCGACCAAACTGACTATTCCAACGCATCTGAATGGGTACATTTACACTAGGCATGGTCCTTTTTTTCACCCAAACATGTCGAAACAGTCGGAGCTACATTGTACCGACGATATCCCTGAAGAGTCCAAAGTGTAAAAAGGCAGCAATCTTTGACGAGATGTTACTCAAAAACTGTGTCACTTAGAAACATTCTGTCTGAGGCAACGTGATCACGTAGAGTGCCTCTACAATAACCACTCTCAATTTTTTATAGCTCTGATGCATTTGCCCGTGGTGAAAGGTTTTCTACTGCCCCAAAAATTGTCAGAAGGAGGCAGTGTATTAAGTCAGGATGAAAGCCTATTCACTCTAGGCGCTTGTTTTTGACCAAATCACACATGCGCCTTGAACAAGTGATGCTACAAGTGGTGAATAAAATGGGCACCTTGAAGAATTGAGCCCTCCAAGACATCTTGCAATTGCCTAAAAGTCTAAAATTTACATAAGTGAGTTAAGGCGCCATTTTCCATCTCCAGAGCCTCCTTTGAGCGCCTTAACATGGAGTGAATGTTTTAGTCTATGAAAGATTGTGCCTAAAGAATATAACAACCCCTTGAGTCACTAGGATGAACTAAGTTAACAAAAGGAACTTCATTGAGGGAGGCGCACTTGTGCATCTAGACAACTCCAGTTTAGCGCCTGAGAAAAAACATGTTTAGAGACACCCCTAGAATGAACCCTCTAGAACCAATAACCATAGCTCAAGATCCATAACCATGAGAAGATAAAGCATTAAAAAAATTCATCTAAAGGATGGGAAATACCTCTTAGATGATAGTCTGCCGAGTAGACCAAGAGTGGGGAATGAGAATGCTCATCGAAGATACACCAAGCCACAATGACTCTCTCCAATAAGAATCTTCTCTAGGTCCATAATTAACTCACGCCCATATCCAAGTGAAAGTCTCCTTGGTCTTCCTGCTAAAACCTCTAAAGGGTAACCATCTCAACAAGTGTCTCTAATCCCAAGAGAACTCTAGCCTCACCCAAGTCTCGAAGTATGTATGAGAACCTACAACTAATCAATCCATGTTAAGCTCCAAATGCAACACCACATTATCATGAAGCTCCCAAGCACATGACCAATGTACTCAATACCAAGAGAACCAACAAGACCACTGTCAAAACTCCAACTACAAAATTAGGTATCCAAACATGACATCATGATCTAACATCTCCTCCTAGAAGATCACATGCACCAATACAGACATCTTATTCTCAAGAGAACTTGTATCATGCTAATACTCTAATCTAGAATCAAGAGTCCACCAAGACACACTACCAAACACCTCTAAACCAAGGATCAACATCTACAACCACATGAAGATAACCATTACACCCAACCACTATATAAGATCATCCATCACTAGGTGACGAATACACATCACTATCAAAGCAACATCCATCCTCTCATCCCAATGCAACATACCAATGTGCAAATGAGCATAGACAAGGAAAAATACCAAAGTCATCCCATGGATATAGGCAATATGCATTCAAGTCATCCCACTACAATCAATGAGGTGTGCATCCCAGAAAAATGCATAACTTGTAGATCCCAACCATTGAAAACATGCAAAATCATCATCACATTAGTAATCATCATCACATTAGTAAACATCATCACATTAGTAAACTAGCAAACATCATTTGCATCCATACTTAAACCAATCTTATTGTTGTGTTTGATGTGTCCTCTTTCAAACAACCATTTAACAAAATTTGAGTCCAAACAATAAACATTTACAACCATAAACATCTCAAAGTCCAAAATCCAAACATTCTATCATCCTTAATCATTTCCATCATGGACCCTTGGTTTGAAAAAATCATTATGCAAGATAAAAACCCTATGCCTATTACCTTGTCTGAGGCACATGCAAAACCCAAAATGATTAGCCTAGTACCATGTGTCATGTCCCCGTTCCCGGCTTGATCATCAAGTGTATAATGGATTAGCCTATTCCTCATTCCCGGAGGCTAATTCCAAATGATGAGGGAATGAATTGGTTTCAGACTAACTCTATCTGTTTGTTTTGCAGGAACAAGGTCAGAACCCTAAAATTTGACTAAGTATGGAAGCTTGGGAGCCTAGGCACCCATTTCACTCTAGTTCTCCTTACTAAGTGCCTAGCACAAGGATCATCCAAATTAAGCACCTAAGAACCTCAAGGTGCCTATACATGTTTCTAGGGATCCTCCAATTGAGCACCTAGCATAGATGGATGAAGATTGAAAGTTTTCAAGTTAAAGATGTCCTTTGGGTGAACTCACAGCACTAGGTGCATGTGTTGGTTGGAACTCCTTGGATCTGGCGCCTAGGATTGAAATCCTTTGATGAGGAGAGAAGTCTCAAGGCCTGGTCTGGTGCCCTCACTTGCCTACCCCACCCTTAGAATGCGCCTAACCTTCATAAGGCGTTAACACTCTATTTTGAGCACCTAGCAGGGGGTAATGGATAGATTGAAGGCTTGGGAGCTAAGGAAAGTCACTTAGATGAATAATCAAGATTGAAATGAGAAACTCCTAGCTAAGGTGCAAAATTCCTCAATTCTGGCATCCAGAAATCAAATCTAAGTAAGGTGTTCTTTCCATTTGCCAAAGGCTCTATTAGCACCCTTGGTTGATGATCTCTCCAGACACCTGAAATGGCACCCAGTGGATCTTTCAACTTGTATCAGGAAGAAGGGAAGCATTTTCAGTGTTGTTCAGATAATCTAAGTTGTAAAGTTAACAAGGAATAGAGCCAAAGGACAAGGCACACTTATTGGTCTCCATCACCTCAGAAATGCACCTAATGCAGTTGGTGTCAACTTCCCTCTTTCTAGCCTCCAAATGGTGCCTAGAGTCAAAATAGGATTTCACTGAATAATGTTAATGTTTTGAGCATCAAACTCTACTTGGTGCATACCTGTGCTCTTGCAACCTCAAATTGGCACCTAGGGTTCAGTCATCCTCCTAAGGCGTGGTTCTGCTCCTCCATAACCCTATTTTGGTGCCTAAAGTTGGAAATACCTTGAAGACTTGGATTAAGATGGAATTCACCTCTAGAATGTTAGGTGCTTGATAGAAGATAAAGGCGCTAGGGTAAAAGAGCTTCAAAAGTTTGATGTCAAGTGTGAATTGAGATAATAGGTGCTGATACCAGTTGACATTACTCCAAACATGCGCCTAAGAGAGATGGAAGTCCCCAAGACCAATTTTGGAACAAGGCGCTCCATCAGAGGGTAAGATGATAATCCTTGGAAGTCAAGTGTTTCAAAGATTCTTTGAGAAATTGACAAGTTGTAACCTAGGCGCCAAAACCCCTGAGAATCCTCCTATCTGGCGCCTAGTCAGAAGAACACTAATATTGTACCTAAGTGAATTTGAGTGTCAATATAGAGTCATCAAACCCCACCAGACATTCATCCATGTCTCTACCACCTCAAGGAAGCGCCCAGCTTAGGATGGCGCCTAGTCTGGTCTCTACTACCTTCAGTTGGCGCCTAACCCTAAGAGTCTTGCAACTATGACGTTCATCCATGCAACAAGCAAGGTGATGCTCCCTTGTGATATTGTGAGGTGTTGACATTCAGTTGACATCATTGAGTTTGATTGAGTTGATCAAGTGTAGACGCCATTGTAAACATCAAGGCTTCAAGGCCTTTCTTTTGTATCTCCATTGAATAAGTTGTAACTTCATGCTATTGAAAGCATTATCCATGTAATAAGACATTACAAGTTGATTGAGTCAAATAACTAGACAAGTACCCAACTCTAAGGTTGATTCATTCAAGTAGTTATCTTTGATGTATATCTTTGTGTTGTTGAAGTAGTTGATGAATTGATAGCAAGTAAAATTGTTTAAGTAAGGAAAAATTTTCGTAGAACTAGTTGGGTATCTTACACCATGCCTATCCATCAAACATCACAATGCAATCAAAATCCTAACAACATGCCCATGATCCAAGATCAAGTGCAATCATGCAAAGATATTATCAATCACAAGCCTATCAAGAATGAACTAGAGTCTTCTAGTACCATACTTTTCCATCAAACACCATCATGTAATCCATGGCCTATCAAGCCTATCAAAGAAAATGCAAACATCCTATGTAATACAATCGGACTTTAAATATTTGAAGTAGCCATCTACAAATATCCATTCAAAAGTGGATTTATAATGCAAGTATGGATGCCATCAATAAAAAAATTTGTATTAACCAAATATCCATATAGGCATACATCAATATCTGTCGATATAAGTATAACATATATACAAAATAGCCATATAGGCTTACAAGAATGCCATATAGGCATACAATGTCAACTATGTACAATACAAAATATATGTCCACAAATGCCATATAGGCATACAACAAAGGAACACAATAAAAAGTCATTCCCCTCTGGCTGGTGAAGAGAATAAATCACGAGTAGCCTTTGATCTTCTAGGGGATGGAGACATGCATGTGGGTGGTCTACTACGAACCTGAGGGCTACTCCTCCTATTTAGTTCTTCTTGTACCTTTACCTGTTACAATAAAAAGTATAGACATTAATATATAGAAATTACATGTTATAAAAAAATGAAACATTTAACAAAATAATCACTTATCGCTAACATATAATCTGTCTCCTCGCTTGCCTCAGTAGCAGGAATAGGCCCTGGTGATGTCATGTCCTATAGAAACCATCCAGATAGAAATGAAACTTCAAATTAATAATCTTTTGATTTTTCAAAAATAGACAACTATAACAATGAATGTAAATTGAAATTTACTAATCTGCCTCATACCCCTGTCAATGCCATGGAGCTATGAATCGCAAAGGCCACACCCTGCTCCATTGCCCTATGAACATGGGGAGGTGTCTCCACAGCCTACATCATCTAGAAATAAAACAACATTATTCAATTACGAAAACTATAATAGTGATGCAAATCATGGCTCCTAACATACACACACGTTCATCTAAACATGGAAGTACACACAATAAAACACACAAATCACATACAAAAATTTAGTAAGTACAATTCATTCATTAAACTATTTATTTTATTACCTCCGTAAAGCTTTGAAGTCCACCACCGCTGGCAAGTGTTGCCATGAAATCTACAGTATTAACCTATTCAACATCCAAAATCAGAAATTAGAATACCATTCATATAACGATGCTATTCACATGTAATATTTATAATTGTTTACTAGTTACATACCTCAACAGTAGATGATCTAGTGAAAAATGTAGGTGGAGAACCACTGAAAACTGCATCGATGCTATGACCCTGAAATTTCATTAAAATCATCAATTTAAATTAGTTAATCTTGTATTTCAAAAATGAAATTTAATAAATTAAATTCAATAAACTTGCTAATATTTGCTTGAGTATCAAAGTTGAAAGTCTCACTTAGGAGGGTATCTATCATCACCATCTACTCACCTGTAGATGTAGCCTGTGCACCTGCGTCCTGACTGTCCATGGGGTCATAACCATAGGCTGACCCACAAGCCTGGCAAGTATGCGGTGGGACCCTACTCCTCGCACTATCTCCCAATCCACTCTGTGTTGCAGGATTGGCATGCTCTATGATGCTCTGGGTCAAGGCACTAATCGACCTCAGTGTATCGACCTCAACACTCTCCTTCACAATGGAAGGGATAGAAACATGCTCGTGGGCTGGTCTGCTGATTACTCATTTCACTACCCGCTGTGGGTCAAGACGTGCCCCTGGTCTATCCTATGCTGAGCCCCCACCTCTACCCTAGAAGTCCCGCATATCAAAATAGTTTGGCACTTTATTGAGGACAAACTCGCAATAGAGTTTCCTCAAAAAGCATTGCAGGACCTCATTATTATTGCATGGAGGATGGTCAAAAACCATCCACCACCTTTGCCCAAAATTGTCCCTTATCACTTGGTTGTTGCACCAATGGATAGGGAACCTCTTGCATGTAATGGGTGGAGGTTGATTTGTTTGTGGGTTTGTGAAAATTGAACACAAGTCTAATTTTGTAATTTATAATTTTTTGACATCTTGGTATGACAACTTGTCTGCATAGTAATCTCTAAACTCTCTCTTTTTATCAGTCCAACTAGTTATTTGCTTGCTAATTGAATTTACATTTGATAACATAGACTCAAGAGATTCAGCAAGCGTGGACCTATGCAAGGTTGAAGTGGAAGGATCTTTCAACCTTGCAATTATATCTTCAATTTCTTTTTTGTTGTTTTCAATTTGCCCCATTATATTATCTTGTGTTCCAGGGGCATGTCAAGGAATGAATGGAGGATGTTGTTGTTCTGCAGGTATTTCCTCCTCAGGATTTTGTGGATTTTGAGGAGGAGGAGGAGGAGGAGGAGGAGGTGCATTAACATTTCCTGACAATTAACGAAATATACATCAAAAATCAACAAAAACCTACCTATTTAGAAAGAAATTCAAACAAAAAAATAAAGATAACTCACCCCTTTGGCATGCTCGACGTCGCGGCGGCATTTTGGAGACGAATTAATAAGCATTTTGTGTTGATTGGCATTTTGCAGAACGCGAGCGCGTTTTTGAGGGTTTGGAAGCCGCGGGCAGAGGAGAAAATGAGAATGAAATGAAATTCAATTGCTTTTTTTTTAAATTTATACTGGGTCATAATGTGAGCGCGTTATAACGCGCTCGCATTATGACTTAAATTTTTTTGAAATTATTTTGGCCACTTTTTGGCCCCCCATCTTCTTGCACTTACCCATAGACAATGTACTTTTTATGTTTTGAAGGTGACTTGTGCTAGTAAGTAAGATGTTACTTAAGTGACAATCTAAGGGGGTTGCTATCATGGGATAACTGACCCCTCTTCCTAAGAGCTACCGGATTCTCCAGTTATAAAATTGAGAATGGGTACCAAAGTGTAATCTAAAGTCCTCATTCAATACCTTATGACTGCAAAATTCCTGATCGAGGGTTACAATTCAATCTTGTTTCAAACCTCAATGGTCTCTTCAATGTATTAAAGTTTGATGGCTTTGTGACTGTTCATAGTGTGCAAGGAAGTTAGAACCATTCTAGTAACTATTGTTTGTTCATTGCCTTGGAAACAATAAAAAACCCTAAATGTTATTTTTATATCTATGGTTTTTGACAAGAGTCTGTGTGGAATATGCAGGGTGTAGACTAAAACTTTTCTTATGGAGAAAAACAAAAGTAAAAGGGGTACACTATGTTTTGGTTAAGATACAGAGTTGATAGAGATAAGAGATGGAGAGTATAATGAGAGTTTTGCTAAGTATTATAACAGATAGTGGTAGAGTTCTATGTTTGACAGAGAAGGGAGATGATTGGTGTACCTCATTGAATGTTGTCTATTATGAAAGACTTTATGAAGAAATAAAGTTGTATATCTTGTCAAAGAATGTATAAGGCAGAGTATTATGCAGGCAATGACTGTTAGCCATGATGTAAATAGAGAAGAGAAGTGAAGATTGAAGTAATCAAAGTGTTTAAGAAATGAATGCAGAGATATGTGCTATAGACAGAGGAAGTGAAAGTAGAGGTTTGTGATCATTACAGAGGTAAAGGAATGATTTCTCATAGTATGATAATGTCTTCTTTAATGTTTCCTAGGTGTTGATTTTATACAGTCATTGAGTGCAATGTTATGATGATACAAGGACATATGTTGATGCAAAGTGGATGTATGTATACTAGATAGGTTATGTGACAAGAAGAATGATGCATTATGTAAAGAAGGGATTCTTGATATAGGTTTGAGTGTCTGTTGGGTTCAAGAGTTCTTTTATAGTCCTATGATGTCAAAGTAATGTTCTTTTGTATTGGATGTATGATGGATTGTTTAAAGAGTCTTTTTTATGTAAAAGAAAGGGGTTTTTGTTGAGATATTCATGCAAATCTACGAGAGTGGACTTGATTGAGTAAGATTTATAGAACTCATCTATAACCTTTGTTATTATTGTAAATAGAGTAGTACTTTGTATATCGTTTTGTATTGTGTTTGGAGTTGGTGCTCCTGGTTTGTGCAGAGTTGGTGTTCTTGATGTAGGAATTGGTGTTCCTATCAGGAGGTGATCAATGAGATCTTTGCCAGTGAGGTACAATTGTAATTAGTGAGATTTTGGTCAATGAGACCTAATAAACATTTTGGTGAGGTTGGATAGTGGTTTTTCCTTGTTTAGGGTTTTCCACATTAAACACTTGTGTTATGGTTTCATCTGTATGATTTAAATCTTTGTGATGTCTTTGGGATGTTGATGTTAGCAATTGTTTTGCAAGGTTTATGAATGAACTAGTTTTATTAGATCACTGATTCACCCCCCTCTCAGTGATCCATTGTATTCCAACATTAAGTGGCCACTTTTTTTTCTGAAATTAGGAAAGACTGATGTTAGATGAGAAATTGAAGAAAGTTACACTCAAAATTTGAAGATGCAACAAAAAAAGAGTCGTAGTGCTTTGAATCTAGTTTATAAACTACTAATATTTTTCAAAAATGGTTGAGATTAAGGGGGGCCACACAAATTGGTCCTTTTTTTTCAAAAAAAATATAACATAGCATCTAGTGTGGCCCCCCTAAAATGTTAACTTTTTTTAGTATTTCAAAAATCACTTCAGTGAGAAATTTGCTAACACCATGTAGTTTATCCTCGATTTTTCTAATAATTTTTTCATGAATAATTGATTTTTTACTAGTTTTCAAAGTGGACACATCCTGAAAAATAGAAAATTGAGCATGATCCCCCCTAAAAAATTTGAAAACTAATTGAAAATCCATTTTTTTAATATGTGTAGAATGGATTGTAGTTTCTAAAAATGTAATTTATTTGAAAATTTGATGAATGGTTAAAAAAATAAAAAATACCACACACTAGTTTTTGAAAAAAATGGATACACTAACAAAAAAAAATTAAAGATGAAAACCTTAACATACTCAAAATGTGAAAAAATTTATATGGTTACAAAGCTAAGAGAACTTAAGATTATCATGGTATTTTTTTGACTTGTTACTGAAACAAGTTCAAACTTGATGGGGAGCACGCTCCAGATTATGTAGTTTTTTTTACAATCTAAAAAAACACATCTTTGGACTTTCAAAACTCAGTCCAAGCCTTTGGGTTGGAAGCCCAAGGTAAATCCAAGCCAAAGGATTGGAAATTACCAAAGCAAACAATAACACAACTGCATTATAATGCGCTCACATTATTGTGAAATAAAATCATCTCACCCTTACCTTCTCTCTCTCTCTCTCTCTCTGAAATCTCTCCTAAAATGTTTAGGCTTGCTCATGTTTAGGGTTTAGGAGTTTAGGGTTGTATGTCAAAACCCCTCTTTCTCTAAAATCTCTCCTAAAATGTTTAGGGTTGCTCATGTTTATGGTTTAGGGTTGCATGTCAAAACCTCTCTCTCTCTCTCTCTCACCTCTCTACCTCCTAGTTTTCCTTTCCAATTTCCCTTTAGATCCCACCAATTTTTCCCTATTTTACTATTTTCTATCTCTCCTCTCATCATTATTCCCATCCAATTAACTTTCATTTTATCTTGTTTCCTTTTCATCCTCCCAATTTATATCCTCATCCCTCTTTGTTGCAAGTATGTACCTAATTGGTGTTTTCATTGATGTCAACATATCTGTGTTGTCATTGGTGTCAACTATGTTCTTATTTTGTTGCTTGCTTGTTAAAGGAGTGAGATGCTTTGTATTTACTTATGTAAGTGATCCTAATGTTGATGATATCGAGAAAATTAGCTCCTCTGGTGGAAACAGTGTGTTGCAATGGAAATAGTGTATTGTATTCAGAAGAACAGTCCTGAAGTTTGCTCCATATTTCCTAAAGATTGAATATTTTTGCCTACAATTGGAAGTTATTTAGAGTCATGTCTGAAGATGTTATGTTTTGAGTTTGAGCTCTCTACATGAAGATTTGGGTGAGTTGTGTTTGCCAAAGTGAAACATGTTTTTTCTGTGTATTCAATTGTGACAGAAGGAAAGTATTCTGCTCTGCATTTCTCTGCACTGATGTTTTACAATCTGCAGTTCTGGAATTAAGTTTGTAATGATGATAAGTGCCTTCAACTCTAATGGTTCATGGTTTGGTGGTCTGCAAGTGATTTTTCCTTTATGACAGTTGATGATAGTTAAGCTTATGTGCTCCGGATTGAATAATCTCATGGATAAAGTAGTTAGAGGTTGTATAGATGTTCCTGGTGATTATAGTGTGCTTATGGATGTCTCCTGATCATTTTCCTACCTTTAGATTGGTCCACGGAGAGAAATATAGATCGTGGTTGAAGACTGTTCCTAAAAGACTTAGTGTGAACACTAGTCTTCGCCAACTTGGTTGTTTTCACTAATTGTAGAGATGCATTGAAGATTGTAGAAGTGTGTCATGGCGTGAAGGATTGCATTTGAGTCCCATCTAAGGCATGATGTGATCCATATACATCTTTGCATCTTTTCCTTAGCAAATTTGTGTATTAGCTACAGACTTATTTTATGTATGTTTATAATGCCAACCTTAGAGATTCTTCCAACAATTGATGAATGTAATGCCGACCTTGATGTATATTCCAAGGTTGATGAATTGTATAAAGGCATGAAATGAAATCATGAAAATGAAATCCTTGGGCAAAAATGCAAAGATAAGTGCGAAGTGTAAAGGCAGAACAAAGCAAAGGAAATGTATTGCACTTAAATGGAACTGAACCCTGGCATGGAGTAGATGCTATTATCTTAGTTCAAAAATCCTTGGCAGTGACCCATCCCTTAGTAGTGAGCCACCCCTTGGTAGTGAGTCGATCTTTGTAGTGAGCATTTTGGGTAGTGAGCCCCATAGGCAGTGAGCCTCTGATTTTTGGTATTGGTATAACATATATATTTCTATGGGCTAACACCCACTGTGGTTTTTCCCTTTTAGGGTTTTCCACGTAAAAATTTGGTGTCTACTGTGTTGAATGTGTGATTGTGATTAAGTCTATGGTTTCATGCTTTCATGATTAAATTTGATTATCAGTAATTAAGTAGTTGATGGTTTGATATTCATATGAAGTTAAATTTTTGTGACAAATGATTCACCCCCCCTCTCAGTTGTCCTATGTATGTCAACAATTGGCATCAGAGAAGGTTCCTCAGAAGAAAGCCTAATAGCTTGAGGAAGGTCCAAGATGTCTTTTAAAAAGGAAGCTCCACAGTTTGATGGGACAAATTATGCTCTTTGGAAGGTACGAATGAAAATCTATCTCCTTTGTCTTGGTTATAAAGTGTGGAAAGCTGCAGAATCAAAATATATCATGCCTCAAAATGGTATGATAGTTGAAGATGAAATTAAAGAATATGAGTTGAATATAAAAGCTATAAATGCTTTGTTAAGTGCTTCGACTGACACTGAGTTGATAAAAGTCATGGATCTAGAATCTGCAAATGAGGTTTGGGAAAAGTTGAAGAAACTATATGAAGGAGATGATTCTATAAAAGAAGCCAAACTACAGGGCCTAAAAGCAAAATATGAGAGTTTAAAGATGAATGAAGATGAAAACATTACAACCTTCATGCAAAGGGTTGATGAACTTGTCAATGGAATAAAAGGAACAGGAGGAACCATTGGTGATAAGGAAGTTGTGATGAAAATTCTTAGTTCTCTACCAAAGTCCTATAGTCACAAGGTAGCTACAATTGAAGAAGTAATGACTGTGAAAACTATTGATAGAGATTAATTACTTGGAAAGCTTACAGCCTTTGAGATGAGAGAATTTGGTGATGCTCTACCGAAAGTTGAGACATCCTTTAAAGCCAGTACTTTAGAAAAGATCTTCAGAGCTAAGAAATATAAGGTGGAACCTGATGATGACTTTGATGAAATTGAAGCTAACTTTGTTGATAGATTGCAAATAGGTTCTGATAAGTTCAAAGGAAAATCATCTTTCAAATATTTTTCATGTGGTAAAGTAGGTCATTATGCTTCCAGATGTCCTGAAAGAATTGAAAGGAATAGAAAAAGATTTGAGAACAGGCCTAGAGCTCCAAGAAATGCTACTATGTTAGATATTTTGATGATGAAGGTGTGACTAATGATGAATTTGATTTTGCTAGTACTAGTGCAAATGAATGCTTGTTTATTGCTATTAAAGAAGAACATGTGTCTACTAATTCTACTAGTTGTGTGAAGGAAGAAAAACCAGTGGAAGAAAGTGCTTTGGCTGTTCAAGTTGAGAAAGATAAGGATGAATGGATTATTGGTAGTGGATGCTCACATCACATTATCGATGATAAAAGTAAGTTTGTGAGTTTTGAAAAATATGATGGAGGACTGGTTAGGTTTGGAGACAATGGACCTGGTAATATTTGTGGAAAACGATCTATTTCATTTGATGGAAACCATAATACTGACAATGTCCAATATGTGAAGGGTTTGAAACATAATCTTTTGAGTGTTGGTCAGATGTGTGATAAAGGTTATGATTTGATATTCAAAGACAATGGGTGCAAGATCATGGAAAGCTCTGGAACTATGATTGCTACCAGTAAGAAGACTAGAGGTAACATCTATCAATTAAGAGGAACTAATGATTACTATTTATTAGCCCAAGAAGATGAGAGTTGGTTGTGGCATAGAAGGATGTGTCATATAAACTTTGATAATCTGGTAAAGAGAAGTTTAGGTCAGACTATGAGAGATTTACCAAAACTTGTGAAACCCACCAATACAAGTTGTAAGGAATGTCAGTTAGGGAAGCAAACAAGAATAAATTTCAAGAGCAAAGAGCAATTTTCTATGAATTTGCTAGATCGAGTACATACAGATCTATGTGGTCCTACAAGGATAAGAAGTCTACAAGGTGACAGGTACTTCATGTTGCTTATTGATGATTATTCTAGGATGACTTGGGTTAATTTTCTAAGAGACAAATCTGAAGCCCTAGAGAAGTTCAAATCCTTCAAGGCAATGGTTGAAAATGAAATAGAGATGAAAATCAAATGCTTGAGGTCTGATAGAGGAGGTGAGTTCACATCAAATGAATTCAACATTTTCTGTGAAGAGCAAGGAATAAAGAGACAGTTGTCTACAGGTCTAGGACTCCTCAGTAGAATGGAGTTGTGGAAAGAAAGAACATGACAGTTCAAGAGGCTGCTAAAACAATGATGAAGGAAGGAGGTCTCCCAGAAGTTTTCTAGAAACAAGCTATACATATTGTTGTCTACATTCAAAACAGAGTTCAAGTGAAAGGAAATGATACTAAAACTCCCTATGAATTGTGGTATGGAAGAACTCCTATAGTAAAATATTTCAAAGTCTTTGGAAGCAAATGCTATATCAGAAGAGATGAAGATCTAGCGAAATTTGATGCAAGATGTGATGAAGGAATCTTCCTTGGATACTCTACCAAGAGTAAGGCCTACCGGTGCTACAACAAAAGGCTGAAAAAGTTTGTTGAAAGTACAAATGTGAAGGTGGATGAAGACAAAGGAAGAACATCAAATCAGTGTGGCTATGAATCAGATGAACCTGTTGCTATAACATATGAAGAAAAGGTTTAACAAGAAGACAGTCAAGATGAAGAAGAAAAGGCCCTGGAAAGTACTGCTAAGACCCCCAGGTATGTAAGAATCAATCACTCTAAAGAACAAATTATTGGAGACAAAACAAAGGAGTACTGATAAGGAAAAGAGCTGCAAAAGAACAAGTGAATTATTGTTTGCTCTCTACAATTGAACCAAAAACTGTGAATGAAGCCTGCAGTGATGAAAATTGGGTAAAGGCAATGAAGGAAGAACTAATGTAGATAGAGAAGAATGAAACTTGGGAAATAGTTCCTAGACTGCTAAAACAATGATGAAGGAAGGAGGTCTCCCAGAAGTTTTCTAGAAACAAGCTATACATGTTGTTGTCTACATTCAAAATAGAGTTCAAGTGAAAGGAAATGGTACTAAAACTCCCTATGAATTGTGGTATGGAAGAACTCCTACAGTAAAATATTTCAAAGTCTTTGGAAGAAAATGCTATAGCAGAAGAGATGAAGATCTAGGGAAATTTGATGCAAGATGTGATGAAGGAATCTTCCTTGGATACTCTACCAAGAGTAAGGCCTACCGGTGCTACAACAAAAGGCTGAAAAATATTGTTGAAAGTACAAATGTGTAGGTGGATGAAGACAAAGGAAGAACATCAGATCAGTGTGGCTATGAATCAGATGAACCTGCTGCTATAACATATGAAGAAAAGGTCTAAAAAGAAGATAGTCAAGATGAAGAAGAAAAGGCTCTGGAAAGTACTGCTAAGACCCCCAAGTATGTAAGAATCAATCACTCTAAAGAACAAATTATTGGAGACAAAACAAAGGAGTACTGATAAGGAAAAGAGTTGCAGAAGAACAAATGAATTACTATTTGCCCTCTACAATTGAACCAAAAACTGTGAATGAAGCCTGCAATGATGAACATTGGGTAAAGGCAATGAAGGAAGAACTAATGTAGATAGAGAAGAATGAAACTTGGGAAATAGTTCCTAGACCTACTGACGAAAATGTTATTGGGACCAAATGGGTTTTCAAGAATAAGCTGAATGAAAATGGAGAATTTGTAAGGAATAAAGCAAGGCTTGTGTGCAAAGGATATTCTCAAATTGAAGGAATAGATTTTGAAGAGACTTTTGCTCCAGTAGCTCGGATTGAAGGAATCAGAATGTTTCTGGCATTTGCAGTATGCAAAGATTTCAAAGTGTATCAGATGGATGTGAAGTCTACATTTCTAAATGGTGAGTTGGAAGAGGAAGTCTACATTGAGCAACTGGAAGGATTCCAGCTATTAGATCAAGGTGATATGGTATGCAGGTTGAATAAAGCATTGTATGGACTTAAGCAAGCTCCTAGAGCCTGGTATGCAAAGGATAAGTATTTACTAAAGTTAGAGTTCAATAAAGGTACTGCTAACAACAATCTCTATTTCAAGATTAATGGTGATCAAATTTTTATTGTTGAAGTCTTTGTTGATGATATCATCTTTGGAGGCAATGAAGGTATGTGTATGAAATTTGCTGGTGAAATGCATAAAGAGTTTGAGATGTCTATGTTGGTTGAGATGGATTTCTTTCTTGGTTTGCAAATCAATCAATCAGATAAAGGAATCTTCATAGCTCAGTCTAAGTATATAAAAGAGTTTTTAAAGAAGTTTGGGATGGAAGACTCTAAACCGGTATGTACTCCCATGATGACTAACTGCAAGTTAAGAAAAATTGATGAATCACCCAAGACTAATCAGAAAAAGTACAGATCCATGATTGGAGGATTGTTTTATCTAACTCAAACTAGACCTGATATTATACATGCAGTTTGTCTTGTTGCAATATTTCAAGAAGATCCAAGAGAATCACATGTGATGGCAATAAAGAGAATCTTGGGGTATTTAAAAGGCACACCGGATCATGGCTTATGGTATCCAAAGAATAATGATTTCACTCTCAGTGCTTATACAGATGCTGATTGGGCCGGAGATGTTGATGACAGAAAAAGTACAAGTGAAGGTGCTTTCTTTTTGGGTAATAGATTGGTTTCATGGCTAAACAAGAAACAATACTCAATCTCTTTGTCAATTGCAGAAGTAGAATATAATGCAGCAGCATGTTGTTGTACTCAAGTGTTATGGATGAAGTAGACTTTGAGGGACATAAGACTTGTCTATGAAGATCCAGTTGTAATCTTCTATGTCAATACAAGTGCTATAAATATTTCAAAGAATCCAATGATGCACTCAAGAACAAAGCATATATCTATAAGGTATCACTTTCTAAGAGAAAAGGTGATAGAAAGTGAAGTAAAGTTTGAATATGTGACCACAAAGGATCAAATTGCAGATATCTTCACCAAGCCTCTGCCTAAGGATACTTTTGAGTATCTCAGAGAAAAGCTAGGGGTCATTACCCCTCCTACCCTAAACTAAGATGCATAAAATTGCATCAATCTAATGGTGCCCCAAAGTCTCATTCTTTGATCTGGATTGATGTTCTGAGGGCTACCTCTTAGGGGGAGTAGCTAAATGTTACTGGTATGAGTTCCTAATAAAGAAAGTATTGATTTCAGAGAAAGTTCAGTTGGAACAGAGCAACAAGATGCAAGTATGTGCCCTTTGCCATTGATGTCAAAGGGGGAGAGAAATCATGTGAAAAACTTAGAAAAGAAAGGGTACAAATGTGTAAAGAGAAAGGGTGAGAATCTTGTCTTGATGGTCTTTATAGTTTTTAACATCATATGTTTTTTTTTTTTGATAGATAAGTGCGGTATAAGGGAACCACTCCCATTAAAAAAGATCCAAAAATTAGAACAAGCATGCCCTTTGATAGGGGTGTGAAAGAAACAAATAAGGACAGTCCCAGATTTCATCTAGGATCTATAGATCCTAAATAACCAACCTGAATCAACAGTGAGAAACAACTTTGTGAGGAATTTTCTTTTTCTTTTGTACCACTTTCCAATCATCCTGGCTTCCATTTTCGACATGCTTCTTAGGATGGGGGGGCTGAGATTTTCCAGTAATTGTAGAGGGACTCCTACCCCTGTCCATAGGAAGCTATTGATCATTCTCAGGTGCAGAAGATGGCTGATCATCCAAATCCTTCCTGTCCTGAGGAGAGGCCCTTTGATTATGAAGCTCTGGAGGATTCTCAAGTGCACCTGCTGAACACTCAACTGTGTAGTGATGGGGAGTAGCATCTTTCCACCATGTGGCTTGGTGATCTAGTTTTATTTTGGAGTTGGGGCAGTCTATGGCTATGTGACCGGTTTTGTAGCATCTTCTACAATGAAAGGGCAAGCCTTCATAGTCCAAAAGTTGGGTCTAGCTGTGACCATGAATGTTAAAAATGATTTCTGTCGATAGTTCTTTTGAAATGTCCAAGTTCACCAAAGTGCGGGCAAAGGTTGTATGTATGAAGTCGGATGAATCATTATCTATCACTATGAAGTTGCCAATAGAATCACCAATTGCTTGGAAACAAGAATCAGTCTAGAAATGAAGTGGCAAGCTAGGCAATTGAACCCAAATTGGCATGATATCGAAGGATTTTGTTAAAGGATCAAAAGTAGGGTGCCACAGTTTTAACAATAACAAATGATTCCCCCAAGCCTAGTAGGAATGAAAAATTGTATTGCGATCTTCAATACTATCAAAAACTACCACAAAAAAGCCACCTGCGCAAGGATAGATTTCTAGATTTTCTCTTAAAATGGGCTTCCAATTTTTTGAGATCCAAAGATGAAGTTCAAGGAGGCTTGGCCAGAGGTAGCTGAATCTTCCAATCAGTCCATTCTCTATAAAGTACTCTTCATTTTCAGCTATTTCATTTTTGACTTCCTCAGGTAATAGTATTTCAATAGGCTTCTCTGAGCATTGGATAGGTTTGCCCGAATCTGATCGATTCCTGATCATTGCGGAGGAAATGCTCCCAAATGAGGCCAAGCCTGTAGGTAGGTTATGCCGAACTTCCGCAGCCCTAACACCAGGAGAGCCACCTATCTCACCACAGAGCCCAAGGCTACCAGAGATTGGGCGAGAGGCCGAGGCGTGAGAGGGGGAGAAAACTGGTTGTCAATCCTTGGTGGTCTTAAGATCCTTAGAAGCTCTTTTACCAGGTTCTTCCCTCGAAGAAGACTTGAGATTTGTTTGAAGGAGAGCATCCCTAAAACCTTCTCCTGAGCAAGATTTAACCTTGGCCAAATTCATTTTCCCTACGCCAAGGTGATCGTTGTTGAGGATAGGTCTTGCATTAGACTTAAAAGCTTGCCATGGAGAAATGGAGGGGGGATCTTCATTCTACGCTGGAGGAGAATGCCATGATCCAGAAGCCATATATCTTTGTAAATTTTCAAAATGGTTGGAAACCCTAGCATCCGAAGAGATCAGCAGCCATTTTTAACATCATATGTTGCCATCAATGACAAAGGGGGATATTGTTGCAAGTATTTGTCTAATCGGTGTTGTCATTGATGTCAACATATTTGTGTTGTCATTGGTGTCAACTATGTTCTTATTTTGTTTCTTTCTTGTAAGGGGTGAGATTCTTTGTATTTACTTATGTAAGTGAACCTGATGTTGAGGATATCGAGAAAATTAGCTCCTCCAATAGAAACTGTTGAAATTAAGGAACACTAAGAGGGGGGTGAATCAGTGTTCTACAAAACTTATTATTAGGTTCTTTTATTAATTTACCACATACATCCAAAAGAAAGAAGCATGAACATAAGAATAGATACAACAAGACCATAACACATGAACACCAAGATTTTTATGTGGAAACCCAGTTAAGCAAAAAACCACGGTGGGGGTTAACCCACAAGAATTTATACTCTGTTAAAAGTATTACAAATGGGGGAGGCACATGCCTTCGAGTGCACTACCCAGAGCTCACTATTCAAAGGAGGCTCACTACCTACAAAATCAATTACAAGAGTTCACAGGAATATTTGAACTAAAGAAAAGCATCTAACAATGCAAAATTATAGTTTTGATTGTGTTCAAAACACTGACTTTACACACTTCATCTCTCTCTGCCCTGCTTCACCATTCTACCATGATCTAGAGCTTAGATCTCTTTACTTCGCACTTGATTCTACTATACTTCACACTTATCCCATCATGTTCACACACACATTCCCTAAAATTCTTGAATCCATTGATTATATATATCTGCTACATGAAATTACATCAACTACAATTAGCCTTAAGAAAACTTAGAGACTTTTTCAGGATCACTATTCTGTCGAATGAATCCATGCACAAACATTAATTTGGACCAAGACCTGTGTGATAAAATCACCACACATGTTGGCCAATACCACTGGATCTCACAAATTACTCAAGCAACAACTTTTCCTAATCCATACAAGGATCAAACATCAAGTTGACATGTTCTTCGCTGGACTGAACTATCTAACCAGAACCCAATACTCAGATGCTTATAACTTTAATCCCTTCATCACTGGAGGATAAAATATTGGATTTAGGTAGCCCTGACATCCCCTAACATCTCTTAACATTTCCTCAGATCCACAGCTCAATATGATTACCTGTGGAGAAATGTGGACCAAAATGTTGAACCCTGTCATATGCTCTATTCCTATCTATTTGAACTTAGAAAAATCTTCAATCTGACTTCTGGTATGATCCACTAATACAATGTGAATGTGTAAGATAGATTTAGTTACCATCAATGACAACATCTAACATGCCTAGCAGTGTCTCTTGCCAACAATCTCCGCCTTTGGCATTGATGGCAACACTTAGTGAAAAATAACTAAGTGTTAGAACAGCTCCCCCTTACTATGTACACTTGTGATTTCCAATGCTCCCCCTTAGATGGATTCCTCATTTTCACTACTTTTACTCTCCCCCTTTGACATCAATGGTAAAGGCTTGGATCTGCATATCAAAATTGATAAAAAACATTTATGTACATGGATCAAAACTCTAAGTATATACTTTCGCATATGAACACACAATCCTTAAGCCTTGTTCATTAGCAAAAAAATATCACCAAAAATGTTTTTCAACCATGTCGATTCATTGTCCCAATTCTTTTTAATGCTGCCCAAAATAGATATATGCCCACTGAACAAAAATGTCTGTGATTCTGCCTTTTGAAGATCAGTAGGATCACTAGTAGCAGCAGCAGCTTGGGATTCTGCCAACAGATCATACATAGTTTCTAACTTGGGGCAAACCAATCCCCAGAGGTCATCCAATCTGCCTAAAACTCTAACCTTTTCCTTCTCCAAGTCACTCAATTCATTCCACAAACTCGCTACTTGGCATTGTTTGGTAGTTACAGACTCAATTAAAGGACTATATGACGAAGAAATGTTAGACAATTTGAGCTCTAAGTCCTTAATCTTCTTCTCAATATCTTCAACAGCTTTAGACTGATTTAAGAAAAACTTATAAATCTCTGCACCTTTAGAGAGGGCATTTTGAATAATCTTTACACCAATATCAAGCATTGATCTATCATAACTAATTATTTTCTTTATTTCAGCAAATCTCTTCTCATTAAATTGATTTCTAACTTTAGCTTTTGCTGACTTCTCTAAGGTTTCAAAATGAGAACTTACAGAGTTTATTAGACTCTTCAACTGACTGGAGGGAGATGCTGATGAGTCCTTCTGAAATGTGGGCATGATTTTCTCCAAAATCCCAGATGCAAGGCCAAGCAACTCAATATCTTCTATATGGGACTTCAAAATTTCCTCTCTAGCCTTATCTTGTGTAATAGAGGCCAACTTTATCTTTTGTATAGGTGATAAGGTATCAAAATTGATTGGTCCTTATATTATGTCCTGATCTTCTGTAATCTGTTTATCTCTTTCCAAAATTTATTTTACTACTTCTGCAGTGTCTCTTGCCCAGAATGATGTTTCAGATTTATGCTCTTCAGGGCCTCCATCTTCTCCCTTTTTGGAGTCAACCACATTGTCCTACTCATCATTTTCATTCTTTTTCTCTACTTCTGCCTTCTTTGCATCATCATCAAAGGCATCTTTGCTTTTATCTATATCAAAAATATCTTCTACATTCTCTTCCAGAGGATTTGGTGTATCCTCAGTGGCAGTATTATCAAATTCCTCAACATCTAGAATGGAGTAATCAATTCCATTATTAGCTTCCTTTTCTTGATCTTTCTTTATCATCTCTTCATCTTCTTTGTTCAATATTTCTTCTTCCAGAATGGAGACATCATCTACTCCAATTTGTTACTCATTTTTCTGTAGCTCTTCATCATTCAAAATTTATGTGTCATCGATATGAGTAGGTTCTTCTGAAACCACATAAAACTTGATCTTGTCCAGTGCTTTCTTTAGAATTTGTTTTGTTTCTTGGACAGCTTCATCAATGTCTCCAATCATCAGCTTATTCATCCTTTTCTTGCTTCTGAATTCATTCTTGACTTCTTTGAAAATTTAATCTAATTCTTTATTGGAGATCACCAGACACAGACTAGATAATACATGTTCTCTTAGCTCTAAATATTTAGCTTTAGCAGCTTCTTTCCTCATTTCCAAAATGTTACTCAAACTCTTAGGGATTTCAAACAAAATTTCCACAAGAGCTCTATTGAATGAATCCAAGTATTTTACAGTGGCATCCTCCAAAATTCTCTTGTTTGCATCATCAAAAGTGTCATAGTATTCTATTATGGGTTTCAAATTCCCATGAGTCGTTACAACATTCACTATTTCTTCTATAGACAAAGTGGATTTTCTAGCATGGGTTTCAGTCTTTTGTCTTTTACTTGCCTTCATACTTCCGGAAGGCTTGTCTTTTGTAGCCCTTGAAGCTTCTACTTTCTTTGTCTTTATTTCCTTTACTACTTCATTTGATTATATTTCCGCATCATCTTTAATGCTCACATATGTTCTGGATGCTTTAGTCTTCATTCTTTTTCCATCTTTACCAGATGGTTTGTCTTCCAGTTTCTCTGTTCTGACAGATTTTGTGTGAACAGGGGAAGTAGCAGAACTTCTTATTTTTCTTGGTTGGCTGATGGAGACTTCCTGAGCACTGGGTTGTTTTTCTTCAGCTTGGTCAATTTTCATCCTAGATTCTCTCATAGCTTCTTTGGTTATCCCAATGCTCTATGCATACATTTCTACTTGCTTTTGAGCCTTCTTAATTTCTAGTTTTTAGAGCTCAACATGTAGTTTCACACTTAGCTCATCATATGTCCCAAATATTTCAACTGTGGCATCCTTTGTCTTGCTCGGAAGGTGTTGAGCATACATATCCAATACTTTCTCATCAACTTCATACCCCATGTGCATGATCCACACAGTTCTTGGTTCAACTGCTTCCATTAAACATTGATCTGTATCCACCATAAAATAGATTGTATCCTTGTATTTTTCAACCACAGATTTAGGGATTCATTCCCTTGAGTGCATTATATTCTGAAAGTTATTGAAATATCCCCAAATGGTAGTCCTTTGGGCTTTAGAATCACCAATACTGTGCAAGTGGTTTCTTATTTGGATGGCAACTAGTTTGTCGTTTGTCCAATACAAACTCTTCTTCCCTGGCAACTCATTCATAAAATAGAAGAACAAGCACAGGACTAGCGTACCACATTTGAAAGTGTTCTTATCCTTCTTAACCTTATTCAAATTTTCTATCAGCTGGTTCTGCACCAACTCACACAAGTCATAGTCAGCATTCTCTCTCAACATTTGATAAGCTGCATAGATCGCTATACCAGATATAGAATTCTCCCTGCTAGAATGATATATCTTATATCCAATCACCATTGATGCAAATTTAACATCTGGATCAGTTGTGTCATTTATTGTCATTGCCCTTTTGTCAAACCTTGAACCGGTAGCATCAGTTACAGTTTGATTCTTTACTGACTTCAACATTGGCAGTCCACTGGATGAGTTCAACCTTGTCACGACTTTGATGGCATCCTTGGTGATCTTGAAGGGTTTCATTAACCACATAAACTCATCATGCACTCAGCTTAAAACATACTGGAAGGATGGGAACTCTATAACCTGAATGAAGTGTTTTTTTTCTAGGGATTTGTACTTAGGTTTAAGATCATAGTTTTCATCCCTTAGGTGATTCTCAAACAAATCTAGCAACTTCAGGTTTCCAAACTCATCTATGCTAGAATGAATATAAGCCCTGATGTATTCAACATGTAGTACACCATGTAGGACATCAGAAAATGCACCTAATGGATCAACCTCTATAGATTTGTATGGATGCTTCTTGAATTTGGGTCGGGGCCTTTCAGTGATATCAACAACCAATGGAGTGGCCATTTCCAAATATAGTAAATTCAAAAATCTTTATAGAGAATACCTTTTTTCGGTTAGGATTTTCATTCAGAAATCTTCACACAGAGCTCGCATTTCTTCTTTCTCTTTGAATGCAAAGTGATTTTGAAGACACTTGAGCTTCTTTTTATCCTCTGCACACTTACTTTTAGGTGTAATAAATGTTGTTTTCCCTAACTCTTTCAGATACCCTACTTCTTGATATAGTTTCTCATAGATTGCTCTACAAATTGCCATATTAACTTCTTTTCTTCTAGAAATCCTTTTAGACGATCTGCCAATCTATCTCCTCTCATTGTGCCAGATTCAGGCACCCACTTACTGGCAGGGGGAATTAGATTTTTAATGCAATTCCCCCTAAGCCAGAGCTCCTATTTCAATTCCTAGAGGAATTACCAGCACCGGATTTGGGTGTGGACCCATCACCATTATTCATTTCATTTTTCTTCACCCATGTTTTGTTCATTTCATTCTAGATTTCATTCACATCTACTTTTCCCTTGCCCTTATCCTGTCTCTACATATTCTAGCTTCTGTTTACCGGACCTTTTCTATTATCATTCTTGCTTCTGCAGAATCGTGCAATATGACCTGATCTGTTGCAATTAAAGCATACAACATTTCTATGCTCATGTATTTGATTTCCTCTTAATCGACACTGATTAGCCATGTGACCAAATCTATTACAAGAAAAACATTTTCCATTGAAAGAATTGACGTTTCCTCTATTGTTAGAGTAGTTCATCAACATACTTTTGCATTCACTAGATCTATGACCATACCTTTTACAATTGAAGCATTGACCGGAGAAGGATGGACCACATTGATTTACTCTACTTCTGCACTGAGTAGCTCTATGACCAAATTTATTGTAATTGAAACAATTTCCATTAAAAGATGGATACCCTTGAGCATTAGGTTTCCTTACTGGAGGCCTTCTAGGATTCCTTCTCGAATTTCTTTGACTAAATCCAGAGCTTTCACCTTTCTCATATCCCAGACCATGCTTATCATTTGTCTTCTTCTGACTATCAAGCATCACTTCAAGTTTGGCTAAGCTTATCTTGAACTTTTCTTTGTATTCATTTGCAGCTTCTAGGTCATGTTTGGGAATAACAGTTTGCTTTTCAAGTTCTTCCTGATTCTCTCTTGTTTCTTGTATATCAAACTCTAAGTGGCCAATTATTCTGTCCAATCTGCAGCACTCTTTTGTTCTTTCTTTCAGACACTGATTTAGTTTTTCTTTAGTTTTCTTCCTTTCCTCAATTTATTTGGTTAGCTTCATTGCCCCAGATTCCATCTCATGTTTTAGGACAACTTATTTTGCCAGCTTCTGACATTCCTTTGACTTCTCCTTCAGAGCCTCATCCATGCCATTGTCTTCATTCTGATTTGCTAACCACTGAAGTAGCTCCTTCCTCTTTTTCATGGATTTGCCAAGTTGTCCTTTTAAGGTCTAAATGAAATCATCAACATCTTTAAGGTTCTCTTGCAGTTCTTTGACTTCTGCTCTGGACTAACTAAGATCTTCTAAAGCAAGTTTAAGTTGTTCACTAATGCCATTAGAATACTTGAATGAACCCACTGAAACTCCTTCCCAGATCTTCCTCAAGCTGTTAAACTTTTTCTAAGGAACCTTGCTCTGATACCAATTGTTGAAATTAAGGAACACTGAGAGGGGGGTGAATCAGTGTTCTACAAAACTTATTATTATGTTCCTTTATTAATTTACCACATACATCCAAAAGAAAGAAGCATGAACATAAGAACAGATACAACAAGACCATAACACATGAACACCAGGATTTTTACATGGAAACCCAGTTAAGGGAAACACCACGGTGAGGGTTAACCCACAAGAATTTATACTCTATTAAAATTATTACAAATGGGGAAGGCACATGCCTTCGGGCACATTGCCTAGAGCTTACTGCTCAAAGGAGGCTCACTACCTACAAAATAGATTACAAGAGTTCATAGGAATATTTGAACTGAAGAATAGCATCTAACAATGCAAAATTACAGTTCCGGTTGTGCTCAAAACACTAACTTTACACACTTCATCTCTCTTTGCCCTGCTTCACTGTTCTACCATGATCTAGAGCTTAGATCTCTTTACTTTGTACCTAATTCTACTATACCTCATACTTATCCCTTCATGTTCACACACACACACCCCAAAATGCTCAAATCCATCGATTATATATATCTGCTACATGAAATTACAGCAACTGCAGTCGGCCTTAAGAAAACTTAGAGACTTTTTCAGGATCACTGTTCTGTCAGCTGAATCCATGCACAAACATTAATGCAGACCAAGACCTGTGTATTCAAATCACCACACATGTTGACCAATACCACTAGATCTCACAAATTACTCAATCAACAACATTTCCTAATTTGGGCACAAGGATCAAACATCAAGCCAACCTGTTCTTCGCTGGCTGAACTATCTAACCAGAACCTGATACTTAGATGCTTATAACTTTCAATCCCTTCATCATCGGAAGCTAAAATCTTGGATTTAGGTAGCCCTGAAATCCCTTAACATTCCTTCATATTCACAGCTCAATATGATTACCTGTGGAGAAATGCGGACCAAAATGCTGAACCCTGTCATATGCTCTATTCCTATCTATCTAGACTTAGACAAATATGCAATCTAACTTCCTGTATGATCCACTGATACAATGCGGTTATGTAAGATAGATTTAGTTGCCATCAATGACAACATCTGACATGCCTAGCAATGTCTGTTGCCAATAGAAATAGTGTGTTGCAGTGGAAACAGTGTATTGTATTTACAAGAATAGTCCAGAAGTTTGCTCCACATTTCCTAAAGATTGAATATTTTTGCCTGCAATTTGGAAGTTATTTAGAGTCATGTCTAAAGATGTTATGTTTTGAGTTTGAGCTCTCTGCATGAAGATTTGGGTGAGTTGTGTTTACCAAAGTGAAACATGCTTTTTCTGTGTATTCAGTTGTGACAGAAGGAAAGTATTATGCTCTGCATTTCTCTGCATTGATGTTTTATAGTCTACGGTTCTGGAATTAAGTTTGTAATGATGATAAGTGCCTTCAACTCTAATGGTTCATGGTTTGGTGGTCCACAACCAATTTTTCCTTTATGACAATTGATGATAGTTAAGCCTATGTGCTCTAGATTGAAGAATCTCATGAATAAAGTCATTAGAGGTTGTACGGATGTCTCATGATCATGTTCCTACCTTCATATTGGTCCACAGAGAGAAATCTAGATTGTGGTTGAAGACTATTCCTAAAAGACTTAGTGAGAACACTAGTCTTGGCCAACTTGGTTTTTTTCGCTAATTGCAGAGATGCATTGAAGATTGTAGAAGCGTGTCATGGCATGAAGGATTGCATTTGAGTCCTAGCTAAGGCCCAACATGATCCACATACATCTTTACATCTTTTCCTTAGCAAATTTTTGTATTAGGTCGAGACCTATTTTAAGTATGTTTATAATGCTGACCTTGGAGATTGTTCCAACAGTTGATGAATGTAATGCCAACCTTGATGTACATTCCAAGGTTGATGAATTGTATAAAGGCATGAAATGAAATCATGAAAATGAAATCCTTGGGCAAAAATGTGAAGATAAGTGCGAAGTGTAAAGGTAGAGAAAAGTAGAGGAAATGTATTGCGCTTACATGAAACTGAACCCCGGCATGGAGTAGATGCTATTATCTCAGTTCAAAAATCCTTGGCAATGAGCCAACCCTTGGCAGTGAGCCAATCTTTGCAGTGAGCCCCGTAGGCAGTGAGCCTCTATTTTTTAGTATTGATATAGCATATATATTTCTGTAGGCTAACACCCACCATGGTTCTTCCCTTTTATGATTTTCCATGTAAAAATCTGGTGTCTACTGTGTTGAATGTGAATTGTGATTAGGTTTATAGTTTCATGCTTTCATGATTAAATATGATTATTAGTAATTAAGTAGTTGATGGTTTGATAGTCATATGAAGTTAAGTTTTTGTGACAACTGATTCACCCCCCCTCTTAGTGGTCCTATGTATTTCAACACTTTTTGCATGTCCTAGTATTCTTGTTTCCATTTGATTTGTTGATAAGGGAGAGGGAGAGAGAGGAAGAGGGAGAGAGGGGGGAGATGGAGGTGAGAGAGAGGGGGAGATAGATAGAGAGAGAGAGAGTCATAGTTTTCTTGTTTCCATTTCCTTCATCAATAAGGGAGAGGGAGGGATAGAGGGGAGAGATAGGGAGATAGAGGAATGGTAGGGGAGAGATAGGAAAGAGATAGGGAGATAGGGAGAGATAGATAGGTAGAGATAAGAGACATGGAGGGAGACATAGAGGAGATAGAGGGGAGAGATAGGGAGCTAGAGAGTCAGTGAGATGTCCAAAGAGATAGGGAGAGATTGAAAGGTAGAGGGATGATAGAGATAGGGAGATAAGGGAGAGATAGGGAGATAGATGTTTAGGGTTGCTCAAGTTTAGGATTTAGGGGTTAGGGTTTAGGGGCATTATTTAAGGTTTAGTGGTTTAGAGAGAAAGAGATAGGGGAGAGATGGGAAGATAGAGGTTTAGGGTTACTCTGGTTTAGGGTTTAGGGGTTAGGGATTAAGGGCATTATTTAGGGTTTATGAGTTTAGGGTTACTTAGGTTTAGGGTTTAGGGTTTAACAGAATTATTTAGGGTTTAGGGGTTTTTCCTGGTCTAGGGTTTAGAGAGAGATAGAGAGAAGGGACTGATAGAGATTAGGAGAGATTGAGGAGATAGAGGGGAGATATAGGAAGATAGAGAGTCAGGGACATGTCCAGAGACATAGGGAGAGAGATTAAGAGGTAGAGGGATGATGGAGATAGGGAGATAGGGGAGAGACAAAGAAATGGAGGTTTAGAGTTGCTTTGGTTTAGGGTTTAGGGTTTAGGGGTTTGGGGTTTAAGGTTTAGGGGTTTAGGGTTGCTCAGGTTTAGGGGCATTATTTTGGGTTTAGGGTTTATGGTTTAGGGGTTAGGGGTTAAGGTTTAGAGGTTTAGGGTTTAGGGTTTAGAGAGAGAGGACTAAAAGGGAAATATAGAGGAGACTGAGAGGAGAGATAGGGAGATAAAGAGTGAGGGACATGGCTAGAGGCATATGGAGAGAGATTGAGAGGTAGAGAAATGATAGAGATAAGGAGATAGAGGTTTAGGGTTGCTTGGGTTTAGGGTTTAGGGGTTAGGGGTTAGGGTTTAGGGTCATTATTTAGGGTTTAGGGGTTTAGGGTTGCTCATGTTTAGGGTTTAGGGGTTTAAGATTGCATGTCAAAACTAGTCTCTCTCTCTACCTCCTACCCTCTCCCTCCCCTCTTTACCTCCTACCCTCTCTCTCACCTCTTTACCTCCCTCCCCACTTTCCATGCACTTAAAACACTTATAACTTTCCATGCATGATAGAAAATGCTCACGTTATAATGCGAGCATGTTTTGGTGAACCAAAAAAAGGACAAAAAGCATGTGGGATCTGTGAATCAGACCCACATGCTCTATTATTCCCTACTTTTCATGCATTATCAAACAAAAAAATGCTTTTTCATGGTGTTGACATTTTGACAATCATTATTTACTTAATCCACCACCTTTTTTGGTTTTTCAACATAGAAGAAGTAAATTGGATGTTTTTAGACAAAATTTGATTATTTAAACTAGTAGTTTCATGTTTCATATGATTTGAATGCTAATTTTCATATATTTAGATTGAATTTGATGATATATATTTGTTTTTTTATAAATTTGACTAATCCTATTACAGTTATATAGAATTCAACATTGAATATGAAGGAACTTGCCAAAAATCTTAAATTTTTAGGATTGGGAAACTCAAATCTCAAAATCTAAGGTATGTTCTGTATGTATTCATTTACTTCACTTTATGATTATGTTAAAGAATGAAATCTCATGTTATAGTACATTCATGAGGGAAGTGAGAGGATCATCATTTTGACAAGTTAAATTATCATGATAGTGAAAATTTATATTTATTTGAGATAAAAAAAATCTATGACAACAAGCCATATCACCATGGGAAGGAAATCATGAAGATAGTATTGGTATATATTTATGAATGGTCTTAAACAACATTCAAGGATAATCCTAAACTAGAGCAAGGTCATGGAAATACTTTCACTATGGAGTAGATGTGTAATCATTTTGCTATTATCCTGATTCAAACACTAACCTAAACAATTAGAAGGATACTAAGGGAAATCATGTTAGTCAAAGAATTATCATCATGCTAAATCAAGCTAAAGATTGTCACTTCAGCATACATACTTGCAAGAACTATCATATCATCCTAAAGATTATTATACCACAATAGTTATCATGCAACCCTAGGAATAGTTATGACCTCTCACCCATGGGTAGGATAGCAACTAATACACAAGGTGACAATCAACACTAAATGATCAGTCAATTAATCTCAAATCCATGCAAAAAGGTATCCATGATACTATATAAACATAGAGGTGGTCTTGAAAGGATATTCATATGGTAGGGAATATTACCGCGGACACTAGATGGCTAAATAGGTCAACTAAAAGATAACCATACATGTCATTGGTATAGTTATTAGGACAATTATAATCACAATGAGGTTTCCTTGAATAGATAGTGACTTGTCAAGGAGTTATGAGGTAGTTAAGAAAAATAGAGTATTAATATTCGTGTGTGCATAGCCTTTTCATGAAATGAAAGAGTCGTGCATCATGAAGTAGCAATCAAGATCAAAAGGACATCAAATTTGGTGAAGTTGCAAAAAGAAACTAAATTTGACACTTGATTATAATTTCACAACCAATTTGACTAGGAATGGGAGAAGGATTAGAGAAGGGATTTGTCCTAAATAGGAATGAATATGTTGCATCTTTAAGCTAACTTGTCATGTTTTCAGATCTTTCATTGATCTTGATTATGTTTGATTTTTCATTTATCTCAATTTTTTTCTCACTAGTAGGAGGTTGCTCTACATACACTATTTTAACATCAATATGATAGAGGAAGAAAGTACTAAAAGAGAACCTAAGACAAGATCAAGCAAAATGTTGGCTAAAAGAATGAGATGAACAAAGAACAAATTACTAATTTGATGACATGATTTGTTGTTCTTCTAAAAAACCTAAGCTCAACACAATTTTATCTATAAATATGAGAATAAAAGAAGGTGAAAAAGGTAGTGAATTATTCTATTGCTATAAGGAAGTTTCCTTTCTATTGAATATTTATGATAAAAGAAGGAATACTACATGATTTGAAGATCCTTATATAACAATTTATGCTTGTCAAATAAAGTTGTTACCTTGGAAATTGCATTCCCAATTCACCTAGGTGAAGGAGACATGCGTGTTTGAGAAGATATGTTAAGAAAATGTGAAATTAACCTAGAGATTGTGCCTACTCTATTGTATCAATATGGACTAATTTATCTATGTCTTATTCATGATGCATATAGAAATCATCATCATGTTGAGGAAACGAGCAAAGACTCTAACACCAGAAGAGCATGAAGCTAAGAATGTGAAGAAAAGAGAAGGAATGAGGCAACTTCATGAAAGTAGGAAATTATCAACCATAGAAGAAGACATACCACCGTTGTCAATTCAAGAGGAACATGAATCATCTAACCAAGCTAAGAGAGATGAAATTGGTGGCACAAAGGCAACAAACACAAAACCTCCATTCAACGAGGAAATTGAATCTTGAAGTTGGAGGCACTCCATCTTTCATAAGTCAAGTTGAAGGTACACCATAATTCTCTTCTTAGGTTTAAGGCACTCCATCTTTCACAGGTCAAGTTAAAGGTACATCATCATTCTCTTCTCAAATTGGAGGCACACCATTATTCACATGTTAAGTTGAAGGTACACCATCTTCTCCATCTCAACTTCAAGTCTTTTCATCTTTTCCATCTTCAATTGAAGGTACACCATCTATTATATCTCAAGTAAATATTGAAGAAATTCTTACTACTGAGTCAACTTTACCATTGAAAATGCCTCCTATAATTTTGCATAAAAAGCTTAAGTTTCTAATTGATATTGATAAGAATTTTTGAAGCCCATGAAGGATAAGATTCCCAAGTGTACTTGTTGAAGATATGCCAATAAGATATGGAAATTATTTTTTGAGAACTTAAATGAAACTGAAAGATGTCAACTATTTGTTGAATTGATTAGAAATTTAAAATTTAGGCCCATTACAAAGATTCTTGGCCTAAGAACATCAGATGTTCCAAGTGTAAAATCAATTATAAAGAATCTAATGAGTGCATATGAGAGTGTGGGTTCCACCTCGTGAAGCAAGGATAGTAATGTCACACAACGTGTCATTACGTCGACAATAATAAGCCATCAAACAAAGAAATCTCGCCTCATTATAAAGACAAGTGAAGTATTGAAAATAAGTAGAAAAACTCTAATGAGAGTTGTTGGAAGACAAGAAAGAGTTGAGGACCTAAATAGCAATGAATTGTGCACATTCTTTGGGAGACTCCCATGGAAAGATAAAGTTGTTTTTTAAGCCTTCAGATCCCTCATTGAATAATTTTGGAAAAATAACACAATGGTATCTCCTAATGCAAGAGATGTTGTAAGAAGGAGAATTGGTTATCGAAACCATGAGCCACATCCAAAGCATTTTTTGGATGTGACTCAAACACAATTTTTCAAGAAATTTCAAGAGATGTATCCTCAAATCAAAATTAGTCAAAGGTATTTTGAAATGGTAAAGCCTTTTTATGTCAAAATATTCACACACGCAAAACTTGTTGTTGTAGAGTACATATTGAGTTTTCTAATCATTATGATGTTTATAGTTATATATGTGTAGATTTGCATACTAATGATGTTTTGTAGGAGTGTAATATAAAAGGTCCACTTAGGTCTTCAAGAGATTTCATATCGAGCATCTTATGTCAAAGAGTGGATGGTCAATTATTCCACAAGAACTTATGCTTGGATGGCACGTGTGATCATTGTGGGAGGTTGCAACATTTGCCAATTTGTGAACATATGGAGAACACACATGCAATTGGAAATGAACTAATAAGTTTTGAAAAATATAAGATAGGGGCATATAGTCTAAAGATGGTAAAGAAGCAAAAAGGTGTGAATTAGTCATTGAAAAGATTCTATTGTATCAATCTATCTCTATTTTTCGAGAGAATATAGTTTACGAGTATGCAAGGCATACCCATAGATCTCGATGGTTGGACTTGCAATTCAAGTTATGTAAGGACACATTTCCACTTGATACCATCATTTTAGTTGTTGACTTTGTAGATAACTACACACTATAGCCACAGAATGAGGTGCAATTAAAGTATTACAACTCTATACAGGTTTCTATAATTGTACATATAGAATTCATTCATGCAGATGACAGTACAGAGGATGACAGGAAGATTTTGAGGGAGTATCATTTTTATATTAGTGATGATCACACACATTCTACAGAGTTCATGCAAGTCTACTTTCAGATGTTCTACTATGATTTGGCTAGTAGGAGCATATCATTTGGTCAACATATCATATGGTCAGATAATTGTGCATCACAATTCAAGAACTCGTAGATGTTCTATTGGTTGAGCAGGATGCATAAGATGAATGGTGTTCAATATATGTGGAATTTCTCTAAGGTCAGACATGGAAAGGGGGAGCATGATGGTGTAGGAGCATGCATCAAAAGAGCATTAGCATGAGAAGAGTTGAAGTACAAAGACAATGCAAAGTTGACAGATGCGAGATCTATTGCCAAATGGTGTAATGCTACAATGGGTCTAGGTAATGAAGGTAATTCTTTAGTTCATAGATATTTTTGGTTGGTTGATGATACTAACATGAAAAAATTATGAGGATTGTTGTACATTGATAGGATCAAGTGAGCTACACTCTTTTAGAAGCTCTAATGTAGGCTCATGGAGTATTCATACGCAACAGACGGTATGCTTTTACTCTTCATATATAGATCAAGCTTGCTATGATTGTGAGTCAAAGGAGTGGGTCAATGAATGATGTATAAGAAGTCTAAGCCCGATTGACACATGTCGACTCCCAACAACACAACTCATGGAGATTGAATCATCAATTGACTTTGACCATGTTTCAGATCTAGTTCAACTAGGTATTATCAGCATTCAAATTTAATAAAATTTAATATTCCATCTTATTTTGTAGTTTTTTGTATTGTTGACTATATTCATCGAACTGAATGCACATATCAATGCAGGGCATGTTTATGTAGTTAATGCAACTAAAGACAATAAAGAATGAAAAAATTATTATTTCTGTCATTGTGTTGAGGCAAAAAAGAAATTAGATGCCCCTTTTATAGATGGATAAAACATCAAGTACCCTATAGGATTAATGGTTGTTATTGGAACATGGATTAGAAAGTACCTAATGAAGAAGTTTGATGTGTGGTTGTTTGAGGACTTTGGCACACATAGGAAGATTTTTCATTATTCTATCCTTGTTGTGGCATCAAACATTCATTTGATCAAATATGAGGGTAGACCATTGAACGAGACCTTGTGGAAGGTATGCAAGGTAATACTTGACATAATGAAGAGTAGAGCAGATGCGGATGGTTCATTAGATTGAATCAGCACAGAATGATAGAAAGGTATGTTATTTTTTTTTTCTATCATCATTTCATCTTCTATATTTTTGACACCTATCGTACCTTCTTATATGTGCTCCTTGGTCCTAGTTGATTAGATTTAATTCATTATAGAGCTCATGATTGAATGGCATGGTTGTTGATGCATTTGGATATTCCCTAAGGTCATGATTGGTGAGTTGGTTTGATCAAACTATGTCAAGTGGTTTGATTGAACTCATAGATTGTACCATGTGGAGGTATTTTGATGGTATTGTCTCATTTCATCATGTTGGTGTACTCATTTTAGCTAAATAGTGCTATTGCATTTGCATGTAGGATTTGAGTATGATGGAGGTAGGCATAATCCTTATGAAGTTGGTTTTGAAAGGAAAGTAAGTTAATTTTTCATAATTATTTCATGATGATATGTCCTTTGGAGTCAATTTGATGATTGTTCATTCACTTGAAGGGTCATACCATTATGTTTGCTTGAAGAGTCATGCCATTATGTCCTTGGAGTCAACTTGATGATCGTTCTCATTTATCTTGCAGGCCCCTGAGATTTTGAAGGTTTCATAGTACCAATGGTGGCATTATTGGACAAAATATCCTCTATCAGGCTTGGGAGCAGCCATGGTTCTTCATGCATCATAGTGATAGGGATTCCTTCAAAGATTGTTTCATCATGTTACATAATGGTTTCATTCATGGAAACCATAGTTGCAAATTATACATCAAACTTACCTTTGCATTGTGAAATCATACAAGGATCTTATTTCAAATTGGCTTTGTCATATCCTATAAGGAGATTAAGACCATAATATCATGATGTTACTATGAGTTTTAATGGCAAGGATTCCATCTTACAAACCCTAATTTGTTTCATCACTTTTGGTACTAACAATTGATAGAAATGGTAAGGGCGTCATTAATTGATACCCTACAACACATTGGATCAAGAGAGAAAACCCTTATAATACTAAATTTTCATCTACTAGAAAGGTGCTAGGACAAACATTTTGCATTCAACATCTCCTAGGGCCAAACAGGTGGTGCCATCACATCAGAATGGGGTGGTTAAATGCTAGGGGAATGTATTTTTTGTGGTGAAGCCTCCTGGTCATTCTCAGCTACATTGGATAGAGACAGTCTCTTAAGAGCCCTAAGACAAAAAAGGTGTCAAACTTTGGATCGACTATTCCATCAAACCGTGACATCTAGGAACATCTTTTTTGCATGTATAGGTGGATTTCAAGTCCACCTACAAATACCTAGATTATTTTTTAAAATCAATTTTGTTTGTATGTGGTTCCAAGGAACACATTATTCCAAAATGCTTTAGTTTCATGCAGTGGAAATGTGCTAGGAGTGAAATTTTGTATTCCACACCTTGTGGGACCCAACAGACTATGCCAACACATTGGGGTGGGTGGGTAAATGATAGGGGAGGTATTTTTGCATGTGCCAAGTGCTCTAGATGTTTCAGGTTATAGGCTACTGACAAAGTCACTTGAGATCCCTAAGAACAAAAAACTACCAAACTTTGACAGAGCGGTTCTAGGAATTTATGGCACTTGGGAATGTTCTGTTTGGACCTAAAAGTGCACATGGGGTCCATCCACAATAACCTCTCTCATTTTTTGTCAACTCCTATCTGTTTGACCATGCCAAAATTAAACACATTCTTGCAAAATACTTCAATGGCATTCAAGACAACCTTGCCAGGAGGCACATTTTTCATTCTACTCATGATGGGGACCAATGGACTACTCCAAAAAATTATGGTGGGTGGGTAAACACTAGAGGAGCTCTCTTTTCATGTGCCAAGTGCCCCAGATGTTCAGGGTTATAGGCTACCAGTAAAGTCACATGAGATCCCTAAGAGCAAAAAACTACCAAACTTTGACGGAGTGGTTCTCAAAATTGTGGCACCAAGGAATGTTCTATTCATACCTACAAGTTTATGTGGGGTCCATTCACAATAACCTCTCTTACTTTTGGTCAACTCCAATCCATTCGATCGTGCTAAAATTAAACACATTCTTGCAAAATGCTTCAGTGGCATTCAGTACAACCTTGCTAGGAGCCACATTTTTTGTTCTTCTTGTCATGAGGCCCAATGGACTACGCCAACATGTTGGAGTGGATGGGTAAATACTAGGAGAAGTCTCTTTTTGTGTGCCAAGTGCCCCAAAAGTTTCAGAGTGCAGGCTAGTGACAAAATCCATAAATGTGACTTTGTCAGTAGCCTGCAGCCCAGAACGTCTGGGGCACATGGCACATGAAAAGAGAGCTCCCCTAGCATTTACCTACCCACCTTGATGTTTTGGCATAGTCAATTGGGCCCCACGATGAGAAGAATGAAAAATGTGGCTCCTGGCAAGGTTGTACTAAATGCCACTGAAGCATTTTCCAAGAATGTGTTTAATTTTGGAACGGTCAAATGGATTGGAGTTGACAAAAAACAAGAGAGGTTATTGTGAAAGGACCCCATGTGCACCTATAAGTCTAAACAAAACATTCCCAGGTGCTACAAATTCTAGGAATCACTCTATCAAAGTTTGGTAGTTTTTTCTCTTAGGGATATCAAGTGACTTTGCTGGTAGCCTACAGCCTGGAACGTTTGGTGCAATTGGAGTAGGAAAAAAGACCTCCCCTAGCATTTACCTACCCACCTTGATGTGTTGGCATAGTTTGTTGGTCCCCACGATGAGCAGACTAAAAAATGTGGCTCCTACCAAGGTTGCACTAAATGCCACTGAAGCATTTACAAGAATGTCTTTAATTTCAGCACAATCAAATAGATTGGAGTTCACCAAAACTGAGAGGTTATTGTGGATGGACCCCATGTGTACCTGTAGGTCCAAACGAGACATTACCAGGTATCATGAATTCTTAGAACTGCTCTATCAAAGTTTGGCAGTTTTTTGCTCTTAGGGATCTCAAGTGACTTTGTCAGTAGCATGCATCTCAAAATGTCTGGGGAACTTGGCACATGAAAAGAGACCTCCCCTAGTATTTACCTACCCACCCTAATGTTTTGGCGTAGCCTGTTGGGCCCCACGATGCGTGGAATGCAAAATTTCACTCCTAGCACCTTTCCACTGCATGAAACTGAAGCATCTTGGAATAATGTGTTCCTTGGCACCACAGGAAAACAAAATTGATTTTAAAAAACTGAGGTAGGTATTTGCAGGTGGACCTAACATCCACCTATACATGCAATGTTCCTAGGTGTCATGGTTTGATAGAACAACCAGTCCAAAGTTTTACACCTTTTTTGTCTTAGGGCTCTTAAGAGACTGTCTGTGTCCAATGTAGTCGAGAATGACCAAGAGGCTTCACCACTGAAAAGACATCTCCCCTAGCATTTACCCACCCACCTGAACATGTTAGTGCCATCTGTTTGACTCCAAGAGATGCCAAATGCAAAAATTCAGTCCTAGCACCTTTCTGGTAGATGAAACTAAACTAAAAGCTATGTTGTAATCTCCATTTTAGGTGTTTCCTCTACTCTCCTTAGGTTGATATGGTGTTCTCACTTGATCCAATATGTTGTAGGGCATTAATCAAAGCTTCAAATAGTCTTGAAGATGATGAACCCACTCCAATCCATGTTAGCACTATTTAGGGTGAAAAATTAGGTTTCCTTAAAACAAGATTAAGACCTATTCCTTCACTAACTAAACATTGGGAAGATAAGAATCGAGCTTGGGGTCAAGCTATAGGTTTCTTATGCATTCCCTAATGTTAACTAAGTCTGATCAGGTGATTAAACTAGGATTTAACTAGTGTTTTTTATTCACTAATCATCAAACCCTAATTACACCTTACAACTGTGACCTACTGAATTCAAAGATGAAATAGACATAACAGATCATAGAAATGTAGAGAATAAGATTTAGAGGTCATACACCCATAAACTGAGGGCTAACTAGACTAGGGCACCCGCTCATTAGTCCGTCAACTTCTTGTCTATAAAAACCTTCTGTATCAACAATTCGGCAACCTTCGGTAGCTTCCAGATCTCAAAGAATCTCCCCAGTTAGACTAGGGCATCCATTCATTAGTCCTGAAAGTGTTGGGATTTGAAACTCTGAAATTCAGTGATGATTGTATCCATAATATCCATCTTTTTGTCACTCCTTTCTACCATATTCCATCAAACATGATCTGTACCTACAAAAGGAGGAGAAAAATGTTGCGGCTATATAGGAGCTTGCCTTAGTCAAGCCCCATTTTTGATATTCCTACCTCAATAATAGCCAGAGATAAAGATTTGTCGAAGTGTGTGCAAACCTAACAAAGTGTATGTAGAAATATCAAACCCTAGATGTCTCAATCAAGGGAAGATCAATAACTTGCTTCAACTCAATGAATAAACAAAACTTCACCTCAAGGAGATGAAAACAATGAAGACTTGCATGAACAAGAAGGTGAATCAGCAATGTCTATGGAGGATCTCAAAGCTTGATGTTGGAGGCTTCAACCCTTCTCTCGATCATGCAAAAGGTGTACAAACCCTAGGAAGAACAAGATAGTCTCAAGATCTTGATTCCTAATCTCCATCCATTGTCTCCATGATAGCAAATTCAAATAACTTCAAGAGCTTCAACAAATCACTGATCTTCAATGGTAATTTCAGCAAAGTTTTGGCATCAAACTTGCATATAGATTGTGTGTGATAAAATGATTTTCAAATGTGTTTAAATATCTAACCTTAGGAGATTCAAATTTTGAAATAACGTCTTGATATCGCATGAAAATAAAAATTTGAAAATAGAATCCCAAGATGCATGGCAAGAGCCGACACCCTGCCAAGATTCAAAATCCTAAAAAATGGGGTAAGACTAGGGCGTGAGCACCCAAGTCCAGTCCCCCATTTTCTAATCAAATCTATTTCTAGAGGGTTCTAGGGACCCAAAATCTAAATTCCCTTTTCGGGTTCAATCAATAGTTATCTCATAAAATGAATATTTTTCAACTAGACACGGGTCAATCAGGGTTTCGAGAAAGACAAAAACAAAGAGGTTAAAAGGACACCAAAGGAGAGGAGCTAAACCAAGGGAAATTGCACCATTCCATATAGGAGGACAATTTTTGACGTAACAAGCACAAGAAAAACATAAAAGATATGATCATGTTAGCACAAGAAAAATATAAAAGATAGATAATGTTAGCCATGTATGTGAAGATAAAAACATAGTTTATCCATTTGCATGAGAAAGTAAGGGATATAACATGTATTGATGGTATGATCAACACTACTACATATTCTTAAGTGTTGTAAATATGCATCTTCTTATTTCATCATGTTGTGCTTCATTATAGCATGAATCACTTGTTGTAAGTATGTATAATTATAGCATCTTATGCACATCACAAATGAAGGAATGTTATGCACATCAAAAATGAAGGAATGTAATGATTGCAAGATGTGGACAAAACAAATTTTTTGATAAGGCTTGAAAGAAACTTTCAATAAAATGCAATTGGTGGGTGTAAATCCAAATTCCACAACCTTATCCACCATCCTCCTTGCCTATGCCAAAATGGGATCTTCAAAACAAGGTATAGACAACCATCAAAGCATAAAGGATATAGGAATTTTATCACATGTTGTATTTGCAACTACACTTGTAGACATGTATGTAAAGTGTGGAAGCATAGACAAGGCATTTTAATAGTTTGGCATGACAACTCAAAGAGATGCCATCTCATGGAATGCAAGGATTGCACGATATGCAGAAAATGGATTTTTTTAAAAGGCTTTATAAACTTTCAAGAAAATGCAATTGGCACGTGTAAAACCAAATTCCATAACCTTTGCAAGCATCCTCCCTACCTATGTCAAATTAGGATCTTTGGAACAAGGTATGGACAGCCATGAAAGAATAAAGGATAAAGGAATTTTGACAGATGTTGTAGTTGCAACTGCCCTAGGAGACATGTATGCAAAGTGTGGAAGCATAGACAAGGCACATGAACTATTTGACATGATGCCTCAAAGAAATGTTGTCTTCGTGAAATACAATGATTGCAAGATATGCACAAAATGGATTTTTTCAAAAAGGCTTTAGAAACTTTCAACCAAAATGCAACTAGCAGGTGTAACTTGCCAAATTCCACAACCTTAGCCATCATCCTCCTTTTATGTGCCCATATGGGATCTTCGGAACACAGTATAGAAATCCATCAAAGCATAAAGGATATGGGAATTTTGTCAGATGTTGTAGTTACAACTGCCCTATGAGACATGTACGCAAAGTGATGAAGCATAGACAAGGTAGGTGAACTATTTGACATGATGCCTCAAAGAAATGTTGTCTCATTGAATGCAATGATTGTAGGATATGCACAAAATGGTTTTTTTGAGAAGGCTGTAGAAACTTTCAAGTAAATGCAATTGGCAGGTGTAAAGCCAAACTCCACAACCTTAGCCAATATCCTCCTTGTATATGCCCAAATGGGATCTGTTGGTGCCTAAATATGTATATGCAGGCCCCTTCCCAAAAAATCCAAAATTTCCAAGTCTTTGGGCCTTCTCATCATATTCCCAAATATCGGCCTAATATTCTTGTGGGGGGTGATATCTACTTGTCCATCACCCTGATATTTCACAGGGGGGTCATATTCTGAATATCAGGTGATCTTACGAATATCACCCTTGCTAACAAATATCACCCTAATGCAATATGATGATGACATCATCTAAGTCCGATGGGGTCATAGTTGAAATTTTCAATCCAACCTAATATTCCAGAGGAGGGGGTCATATTACAAATATCAGTCATCTTGTGAAGATCACCCCGGTGATGCTACGAGGTTGCAGTATGACCCGATATTTCGCAGGGGGGGTCATGTTTCAAATATCGGGTGATCTTAGTTAATATCACCCCTTTGTTGCTCTATCGCCTCATCATCACTTGATCCACGAAGTGCATGTCCAACGGCTTCATGCATCTTGCGGGGGGTGATATTCCAAACATCAGTCATCTTACGAATATCACCCTTTGCAATATGACGATGATGTCATCAGGATCCAGTGGGATGCATCATGTGGTCTTTGGCGTGATATTATCAGTGGATATGATGAGGGTCCCACTGATCACCAATGAGGGTATGACTATGATGAGGAGGATCTTTCTCTGATGCATCAGGTTGCACTGATAGAATATTGAGGTGATTTTTCATATCAGGGTGATGTGAAATATCAAGGTGATATTTCATATCAGGATATCATGCAGGGGGTTCGCCGATGGCGCGGGTCATCATGATGGGGTCTTGGTGGATGGTTCATTGGTCACGCAAGGTAAAATTCCACGACATCATATGTGCTCATGACCTAGTATTTAAAGTATTGAGGAGGTCACTACGGGATGAATGTGGGATAATTAGTTCCTACATGATTTGAAAAATCAAGTCATGAATCTTGGTGAGAAAATTTCAAAGGTGCACAGTCTACTGCATTCCCAAGGCCACGGGTTGGTATGCCTTTAATGGCGGATGTTACAGGATATGGGCAAAGGCATGGATGGATCAACCACCTGATTGAGGATGTGAATCCCCAGGCAGTAGCACAAGGCTCGAGTTCAACCACTCCCTGTCTCCTCCTCTACCTGTTGCATTTAATGTGTTGAACGCCATTTCTCATAATGCAATGTATCTGATGAAATTTTGAGTCAACCCTATATTTTAATGCTGAGTGTATCTTCCTTGCTCTATATAGCAGGCTGTGTGACTCATTTTAGTGGTTGAAGACTTGGGCAATTTTGGGGAAAAATAACAAAAAATGGAGCATTCCTTGTCTGTTTTATCTCTATGGAGTTTATGTGTTGCATCTAAGTTGTATCTTGCACATATGTTCAATTTCTCGTCATTGTATATGAAAAATGCATTGTTGCATGTATTTATCTATCTATCTCCACTTGTTGTATGCATTTTCTTCTTTTGAATCTGGTTGCTAAGGGTTTCTCAGATTCTAGGGTATAGTTTTGCTATATCACATGCTTGATCTCTAACTTCCTTTCAAGGAGAGGATTAAATTGTTTTAGGTTAAGTATGGAGAAGATTGTTTGTCAACTGGGATATTTGTAAGTAGAGGCAGTTAAATACTTATCCTTGGGTGGTATTTGTAAGGCAAACACCAGTCCTAACCCCTTGAAACTTGAATGACAGTTGCAAGCCATTCTTATGTATACGTCTAGTTGACTCCTTCCCCTGAGATAGGCACCGGTCTGCTTCTGGATTAGTAGTTATGATCCAAAACCCCTATCTTGCATCCAAACCATCAAACCATTCATTCATACTTTCAACCTGTTAGTTGTAGGATTAGGATTAGGACCCCCCTACATACTCTCATCCATAACCAGACACATATGTCCAAGAATGTTGCTAACCTTGTGATTTGTCACACAAATCTTGGTCCTAAAATGAGAGTATTCTGCCTGTTATCACAAAGCTAAATCTTTCTACCATAGGGCAAGTCAATGTTACATCTTTAGAAAATAGGGATACCCCCCTTGGTGCGGTAGAACTAGAAGTGAAGGGGAGGTAGCTCACACAACCTCTTGTATTAGTTGGCCAAATCTGCATGTGCATTGGAACTGGCAAACCCTCTGCTGATTCAAAAATAAACACCAACAGATGGCAACTCTATTGGGGAGACAATGTCATATCCATGAAAGTTTGAGTCTAAAAGATTGAAGAATCAGACCTGGAAAGTGTTTGTTGCAGCAAATTTGAAATAGTTTTATGTGTGGCTCTATTGTTGGAGAACCCAGAAAGAAGAGATGAATTTTCAGCTTCAGCTTATTTAAAGTTCATTCCTCTGCCAAGGAGGTGGCGACTCTATTGAATGAACCTGTCATAGGCTGCAACATATCTAGGTATTTTGATAAGTTTTAAAAGGTTCCCTATTTGGTGAAATAGCACTGGTCAAAAGGGAAATATTGGTGATTAGATTGCATACTTTTGTGAGGACCTAGTTTGCATTTCAAAAGAAGTATGCAATATTGTTTAAAAGACTCATTTGGAGGACTTTAGGAAAGTTGAAAGAACAATTTGTATTTTAAAGGCCTAAGGTCATTGTTGTAAAAGAAAATCTGAGTTGAGAAGAGGGTTACAAAAACATATAAGATGTATTATCATCCTCTGTACCCTTATGAAATGTCAGATGTAATGATGTGTAATAATTGGTCTCAGCCATGTAATAGAAGAAGTTTCAGTATTGACAGATATAAGCCCATAGACTTTGATGGCATTTGTGGCTATCCAAGTGCTTTTCCATCTAAAATCAAAAAAAAATTGCCCAAATTCAATGGTGCAAAGGATGAATCGGCTGAGAGACACTTGCAACAGTTTATAAATGTTATAGATGATTTTGAGATTGACCATGAGGATGTAGTTATGAGATTATTTGTTCAATCTCTAGATGAAGATGCAAGGGACTGGTTCTCCTATCTTCCAGCATACTCTGTTAGCTCTTGGCAAGAATTTAAATCTGTATTTCTTGAACAATTTGGTGAAAGAATATCTGAATATGCAGTTATTAGTGATTTTATGTATATCCATGTTGAAGAGGATGAGTTGATCCCAGCCTTTAACCTCAGATTTATAAAGGCTTTGAGAAGAATTCAAGAATGCATGAGACCTAATGATGGATTATGCCTAATTGTTTATTTGGGAGCATTTGATAAGAAAATGAACTATACATTAAGAGATAAAGAGCCCACCACATTGCATCAGGCACATCAATTTGCAATTGACATTGAAAATAATTGGAGGTATGGGATTCAAAAAGGATATTTCTATGAAAATTTTTGCTGCCCTAAGGCCACCAATGTTGATGAGGGATATAGTTTAAATATTGGAAATGAGTGTCACAGTACTCGTACCCCTGCTGTCCTAGTTTTTGCATCATTCCAAGTTAATGATGTTTCTGTTATAGAGGAGGATGTCCTATTTTGCCTAGCAAATGAAGTTGATGATAATAATTTTTCAAGTAATATTTGCATGCCAGTCCTAAATAAAGAGCAATCATGTTTAAATGATCCAGTTGTGCAAAGTTGTGACCATATGGATCGAGAGTCAATATCAATTTCATCAGGAAGCATTAGAGGGCTAGAAAATGATGTAGATAGTTCAACTTCAGAATGTATTGAAGTAGCAGAAATCTTATATGTGGGGCAATCAGATGATAGTGATGATATTCATGACCAGTTCATGGATCAGGTTTGTTCTTCTTATGACTCTAGGTCTGATAATGATGAAAGAGAAGTGGATTGTCATGAAGAAGAAATAGAGACCTTTGCAATGAGTATGAATCCCCTTTATGATGAGCCTGTGGATGCATTTGGTATTGTGAGTTATGACATTCATTGGTGCAGAATTAACCCTCTATTTGAAAATGATGATACTGATTTGCAAACTGTGGATGATAAATGCTTAGCATCAGTTGATTCATACATGTGCAATGATGGCTGTGTGGATCAGGTTTTATCTTCAATGTCAATAAGTGATATAAGTGATGACATTGTGGGTCTCATATTTTCTGAGTGTTTTCAATTTTTGGATCAGTTGGATGAATGCCTAATGATGTATAATAGCCAGGTAGATAATGAGGATATACTAATTGAGGATCATAACATACATATGTTACCCCATGATGAAGAATATTATAATGTGTATGGTTATATCTCTGATTGTAAGATGCAGATTGATAGAGGCTACACTGACAATGGCAAGTTTTCAAAAATGGTGAAGCATGCAATTGATAAGATTAGCATGTGGGCTGATTGTTTTAATGTTTTCAGCTACATTTGGGATTTTTCAGTTTGGGATCAGGCATTTGACAGGAAAAGGTTGTGGTTCTTCATTTTTGGCTGCCCAGGCCGCCAAAATTAATGATTGAAGATGTATTTTGTGATGCAGGTTGGTGCAATGATCAACTCTGTTGCCCAATGGATAAGGCCCAATCTGTGAAACTAGAGATTCTAAGGTTCTTACCATGCCTGCAAGAGACATGTGTCCCCAGACAGAGCCTGTGTTGGTGCTTAAATATGTATATGTAGGCCCCTTCCCAAAAAATCCAAAATTTCCAAGTCTCTGGGCCTTCTCATCATATTCCCAAATATTGGCCTAATATTCTTGTGGGGGGTGATATCTACTTGTCCATCACCTTGATATTTCGGGGGGGGTCATATTCTGAATATCAGGTGATCTTACGAATGTCACCCTTACCGATGAATATCACCCTGATGCAATATAATGATGATGTCATCTAAGTCTGATGGGGTCATAGTTGAAATTTTCAATCCAGCCTGATATTCCAGAGGAGGGGGTCATATTACAAATATCAGTCATCTTGTGAAGATCACCCCGGTGATGTTGTGAGGTTTCAGTATAACCTGATATTTCGCAGGGGGGTCATGTTTCAAATATCAGGTGATCTTAGTTAATATCACCCCTTTGTTGCTATATCGCCTCATCATCACTTGATCCGTGAAGTGCTTGTCCAATGGCTTCATTCATCTTGCGGGGGGTGATATTCCAAACATTAGTCATCTTATGAATATCACCCTTTGCAATATGACGATGACGTCATCAAGATCCGATGGGATGCATCATGTGGTCTTCGGTGTGATATTATCAGCGGATATGATGAGGGTCCCACTGATCACCGATGAGGGTATGAATATGATGAGGAGGATCTTTCTCCGCTACATCAAGTTGCGCCGATAAAATATCAAGGTGATTTTTCATATCAGGGTGATGTGAAATATTAGGGTGATATTTCATATCAGGATATCATGCAGGAGGTTCACCGATGGCGCGGGTCATCATGATGGGGTCTTGGCAGATGGTTTGTTGGTCACGCAAGGTAAAATTGTGTGACATCATATGTGCTCATGACCTAGTATTTAAAGTATTGAGGAGGTCACTGCAGGATGAATGTGGGATAATTAGTTCCTACATGATTTGAAAAATTAGGTCATGAATCTTGGCGGGAAAATTTCAAAGGTGTATAGTCTACTGCATTTCCCAAGGCCACAGGTTGGTATGCCTTTAATGGTGGATGTTACAGGGTATGGGCAAAGGCGTGGATGGATCAACAACCTGATTGAGGATGTGAATCCCCAGGCGGCAGCACAGGGCTCGAGTTCAACCACTCCATGTCTCCTCCTCTACCTGTTGCATTTAATGTGTTGAACACCATTTCTCATAATGTAATGTATCTAATGAAATTTTGAGTCAACCCTGTATTTTAATGCTGAGTGTACCTTCCTTGCTCTATATAGCAGGCTGTGTGACTCATTTTAGTGGTTGAAGACTTGGGCAATTTTGGGGAAAAATAACGAAAAATTGAGCATTTCCTGTCTGTTTTATCTCTATGGAGTTTATGTGTTGCATCTGAGTTGTATCTTACACATATGTTTAGTTTCTCGTCATTGTATATGAAAAATGCATTGTTGCATGTATTTATCTGTCTGTCTCCACTTGTTGTATGCATTTTCTTCTTTTGAATCTAGTTGCTAAGGGTTTCTCAGATTCTAGGGTATAGTTTTGTTGTATCACATGCTTGATCTCTAACTTCCTTTCAAGGAGAGGATTAAATTATTTTAGGTTAAGTATGGAGAAGATTGTATGTCAACTGGGATATTTGTAAGAAGAGGCAGTTAAATACTTATCCTTGGGTGGTATTTGTAAGGCAAACACTAGTCCTAACCCCTTGAAACTTGAATGACAGTTGCAAGCCATTCTTATGTATACGTCTAGTTGACTCCTTCCCCTGAGATAGGCACCGTTCTGGTTTTGGATTAGTAGTTATGATCCAAAACCCCTATCTTGCATCCAAACCATCAAACCATTCATTCATACTTTCAACCTGTTAGTTGTAGGATTAGGATTAGGAACCCCCTGCATACTCTCATCCATAACCAGACACATATGTCCAAGAATGTTGCTAACCTTGTGATTTGTCACACAAATCTTGGTCCTAAAATGAGAGTATTCTGCTTGTTATCACAAAGCTAAATCTTTCTATCATAGGGCAAGTCAATGTTACATCTTTAGCAAATAGGGATACCCCCCTTGGTGCAGCAGAACTAGAAGTGAAGGGGAGTCAGCTCAAGAAACCTCCTATATTAGTTGGTTGAATCTGCATGTGCATTGGAACTGGCAATCCCTCTGCTGATTTAGAAATAAACACCAACAGGATCTTCGAAACAGGGTATGGACATCCATCAAAGCATAAAGGATATCATAATTTTGACAAATGTAGTTGCAACTACCCTAGGAGACATGTATGCAAAGTGTGGAAGCATAGACAAGGCACATGAACTATTTGACATGATGCCTCAAAGAAATGTTGTCTCAAGGAATGCAATGATTGCAAGATATATCGGTGATATATCACTAGTAATATCACAATAAATTAGTTTTTTCTCTATATAAGCATCAAACCTACAATTTTTAGATCATTCTTCTCTTGAAATTTTATAAATGGGATATACACATTGAATGGTGTAAGTAGTTGTTAAGATTTCGAGGTGTTATTACTATATAGCAGTTAGATTTGTTGCAAAGGGGCAACAACAATTATTATTGTTGTTATTTCAAAAATGAATGTAGTTATCTACAGTTATGAAGATACTTGTAATAATTGTGTTTTAAAACCTTATGAATAGGGAATGTGACTATCACTATTGTTATTGTGATTAGTAATAATCATTGTTTCCTTTGACAACAACAAACACTTATGTCATTATTTATGATTTATAGGCATAGTCATTACTAGATAAAACTATCAAATGATTATGCTATCCTTTGGCTTGTCATTATTATTGCATCATAGATCTTAGTGTTGTCATTTGTACTTTTCAATGGATATTGTTATCATTATTTCATTTGTAAAATACTTGTATTATTGAGGCAATTGTTTGGCAGTTTTCATAATTACATAGCTATTGTTAATAATGGTGTACTAGTTGAGATGGTTGGTGTCATCATTGTCTTTTGACATAACTATCTTTTTGTGATTAGTGATCTTCTTATGATCACTAATCAATAGCATTATGTCATTATTGTGACCTATACATTCTTGATCAATATGGTGTTTAATAGTAGCATCCTTATTAGTAATGTGGTCAATTAATATGGGCATCAATACTGCAGTCAACATTATAGGAATATTAATGATAAAAATGATTAATATGAAACATTGTTGAGACAGGACATTATTGTCCTGAAATGCTTGCCACTGCTATAAAATTAAGAGGTATTTGAAGAGGTTAGGGAGATTGTTGTTGTGAACTGTACTTACCATTTTGTGTATAGATTAGTCTCATTGACTTGATAGTTAAGGAGAATGGTAGGGTTAACAAGTTGTATTTACACTAGTTGTGATCTATTGTATTAAGCATTCATTATCATTCTGGCAGTCATTTACAAATATTGTTAAAGAGATTTATATTAAATTATCTCTAATCAACGATATCAAAATTAATGAGAAAAATCCATATTTCAAAATTCATGTTGTACACTCGTTCATTTTCATGCTCTCACTTTCTATGCAATTAGTATGGTTTTAAATGTAAAAAACATCAATTATTTCTCTTTTTTTCAAAAATTTATTGCATTTTTTGGGTTTCCCTATTTTTTTCTGATAATATCTCGAGAAAATGAAAATATCTTTATCTTTTGGGATGCCGAGAAATTACTGAGAACGATATTTACTTCTATGGTATGGACAACCATAAAAGAATAAAGGGTAAAGGAATTTTGACAGCTGTTGTAGTTGCAACTACCATAGGAGACATGTATGCAAAGTGTGGAAGCATAGACAAGGCACATGGACTATTTGACATGATGCTTCAAAGAAATGTTGTCTCATGGAATGCAATGATTGCAAGATATACAAAAAATGGATTTTTTGAAAAAGTATTTAGAAACTTTCAACCAAATGCAATTGGTGGGTGTAAAGCCAAATTCCACAACCTTAGCTAGCATCCTCCTTGTCTATGCCCATATGGGATCTTCGAAATAGGGTATGGATATCCTTCAAAGCATAAAGGATATGGGAATTTCATCAGATGTTGTAGTTGCAACTGCCCTATGAAACATGTATGTAAAGTGATGAAGCATAGACAAGGCAGGTGAACTATTTGACATGATGCCTCAAATAAATTTTGTCTCATGGAATGCAATGATTGCAAGATATGCAAAAAATGTTTTTTTAATAAGGCTTTAGAAACTTTCAATAAAATGCAATTAGCGAGTGTAAATCTAAATTCCACAACCTTAGCCAGCATCCTCCTTGTCTATACCCAAATGGGATCTTTGGAATAGGGTATGGACATCCAATTTTGACATATGTTGTAGTTGTAACTGCACTAGGAGACATGTATGCAAAGTGTGGAAGCATAGACAAGGAACATGAACTATTTGACATGATGCCTCAAAGAAATCTGGTCTCATGGAATGCAATGATTGCAAGAGATGCATAAAATGGCTTTTTTCAAAAAGGCTTTAGAAACTTTCAAGCAAATGCACAAAAGAAACTTTCAAGAAAATACAATTCACACATGTAAAACCAAATTCTACAACCTTATCCAACATCCTCCTTGCCTATGCCAAAATGGGATCTTTGGAACAGGGTGTGGACAACCATCAAAGCATAAATGATATAGGAATTTTGTCGCATGTTGTATTTATAGCTACCCTTGTAGACATGTATGAAATTTGTGGAAGCATAGACAAGGCATATGAATTGTTTGACATGATGCCTCAAAGAAATGCATAGTCTCATGGAATGCAATGATTGCAAGATATGCACAAAATGGATTTTTGAAAAGGATTTATAAACTTTCAATAAAATACAATTGGCATGTGTAAAACCAAATTCCTATAACCATAATTGATCATCATATTATATTTAATGTAAATTGTCATATACATAATATCATGAACATAACATATAGTCTATATATAAAGCCATATAAGCATGTACAAACAAAGCCATATAGGCATATACAAAGATATACATCAGTAACATACAAAAGTATATATACAAAGCCATCTAGCCATATAAAAAAATGTCCCAAAATCTAATTTCCTATGAATTTCTGTCAAATAATCGGTGGCCCTTGCTTGGCTGTGAAGATGGAGAGTCAATCAATGACTCATCTTCTCTCTCCCATCAACTAGACCTCCTCGATAGAGATTTTTGAAGCTCCACCTATTAATACAATCAAACAATATCCACATTAATATAGAAAACATAAAATATATATATAACATGGCATATGTAATCAATCACTTACTGCTAGCTTATGATCCCTCTCAATCGGTTTTTGTCTCTCTTTGTCTATAGCTAGATGGGTTGGAGTTGTGACCTCTTGTGAGAAGCATCAACAAGTAAAATTGAGTAAACATGAATATCATTTATGTACATTAAATGACATGAGATAAAACAAGGAATACAAAATGACATTTACATGTTACTGGCTCATACCTCAATCAAAGTATTTGCAGACAAAACAGCTACAGCAATGCCCACCTCTGCTAACTGATGAATTCATGATGAATTTATGTGGTTAGACATGACACACATGATCACTAAAGATGCCATTAAAGAAGTAACTAGCATGTGCTCCACCGGAAAGGTCTTTGCCTTGAAAACTATGAAGAATAATATAGTAATGCAGTTGACAGGTACAAAATTTGATAAGAGGGCACTAATTGTAAATGATATTATGGATCTAGTAGTTAGATTTGCATTAATGGTTATTGGTTATAAGGTCTACTTCTCCAACAGGGAAAACTCAGTCTCTGCAACAACCATATACACAGCATATGATATGGTTAAAAACAATACAAAATATGACCTTTGTGAGTTTCTTCGACAACAATTGTTGGAAAATCTAAAAAGAACAAAGGACACTAAGTACCCTTTCAGGTATGGTACTCTGATCATCTACTTGTTGTTCTATTTCCTAGAGGAATTGCCAGGTATAGATAACATTGGGTGGTCAAACCATTCTCTGGTAGCAGTTCAAATTAGAAATCATCTACAGAGCTTAGGAGATCTTAATAAACAAAATGCAGCATTGTGGGGTTACTTTAAGAATTTTCAAAAGAAAATGCAGGCTAGGTCTAGTATCCCTAAAAAGGTTGTAATGAAATATGAAAAGGAGATTGTATTCATGGTAGACAAAGATAAATGCTTCATGGAGGCAGTAGAACCTAGAACTGTATGGGTCCCAATAATAGGATATGAGGTTATAGAAGATGTTTTGACTAGTTTGGTTGATTTGATGTTGAGCAAACCTAAAGATCCAAATGAGGAAAGGTTTGGAACCTATGAAGAGAAGTCTCTTAAAGTGCACTTCAAACAAAGGCAACTTGAGACTCAGAGGAAAGTTAGGAAGTATCTAGAAGAGTTTGCAAAAGGCAAAGGATTTATAGATGAAGAAATAAAAAGGCAAGAGCTAAGTCTGAGGCATCCAAGGCTACAAGTGCTTCGGAAGGACAAAATTCAAAGGCTCTAGAGAAGAAAGAGGAGAAATCTAAGAAAGAAAAGCTTGCATATAGTTTGGGGAGAAGAATAAGAGCCTCATCCTCAGCAGAAGCTACCTCTAAGACCTTCGGACCCTCTATTGAGGTTGAGAAAGAAAAGGTAAAGCTTGTAGATGCTGGGAAAGCAGTTCCTGAGAAGAAGAAAAGAAAGAAAGCTAAAGCCACCAAAAGAATGTATGAGAGTCTTGATGGAGGAGGAGGAGAAGAAGAAGAAGAAGAAGAAGAAGAGACTGAGACTAATGAAGAAGTCAGAACAAAAAGGACAAAAATAGATGAAGTCCCCTCTGGTAAAAAGGGGAAGCCCTCAAAAAAGGTTAAGGACAAGAAGAAAAAAGGGGAAAAGACTGAGACCAAAGCAGATGAAGCTACTATGTCCTTGGAAGCCACCATTGCTGCAATGGTTGAGCATGGAAATTTAAAATTCATTGTTAACATATATGATGAAAGCTCTGATGTTGATAAGGCAACAATTGAGGCTGTTGTGATAAAATATTTAGTCATGTTTAGTAAAACCCTACTTGAAATTATTGATGATCTTCTAGACAGTCTAGCTAGCATAATGAATACAAGAAAAGAAGGAGCTATGGCAAAAGATGTTGAAATAAAAGAATATGTTCTTTTAAAACTTTGCCCAAGCATCACCCTTGAAGAAAGAACTAGAGCCACTAAGATAGTGAGAAATTTAGAACAAAGAAAAGAGTAAACACTTTAATGTCCAGTGACATTAAAAATTTGGTGAAGGAAACTAATGAAATAACACTGAGTGTGCTCCATGATCTACAGATTTCAAATGTGATGGACACTAATGAAGAGGAGCCAAACATAGAATAGAATGTTGATAATGTTGCTCCAGAAATGAATATTGAGTAGAGCATGGACCAAGGTACAATCACTCCTCCAAAAAATCTAGGAAAGGATGAAGAAATGAAAGATTCTGAGAAAGAGAAAAGCTCTAAAGAATTAAAGGCAGCTCTAGAAGAGAATATCTCTAAGAGACAAAAAGATTAGAGAGAAGAGATAAATGAACAAATAATGGATAATTCTACTCCGGAACCAGAAGGAAATGAACAAGAAAACATTCAAGATCAACCTCCAGAAAGACAAGAAGATGAAGTGTCTTAAGTTATAGAGAAGAGAGACACTGCTAACTCCTTGAAAGATTTTTTGGAGAAACAAAAGGAAGCTTAGATTTTGACTTCTCTTAAGCTACTGCAGGGACCTATCAACCTTGCCTCTATGTCCCCGTGATATAGAAACTAAGACTTGGGACAATATTTCAAGCTACAACACAAGAAGAGATGTTGAAATCTCATATGGAGGATAGCAAGCTGATAGAAGATGCATTAGTAATTTTTGAAAAGTTAATGCCCAGAATAAGGAGAGATACATCATTGGCCCTTGCTACACAAATGAAAAAGTTAATGGAATCAATCAATTCTCACTTTGGGTCCCTGGAACAAGCAACAGAGAAGAAGGTAAGCATAGAGATTGGTGATAAGAGACTAGTTGAGCTTACTGACAAATTTTCTCCTTGAGATAAAATTTTGTTAGATAAAAGTATAAAGTATGCACAAATGGTCATTAAAGAAGCTAGTGAACTATATCAATTTTGTCTTACATGGCTTGATAAGACTAAGGAAATAAAAAGAAAATAAATGGTTGGGAAGCTCAAATAATGAAGATCTCTAGAAATTATGACCCAATAAAAAATGCTATTGACAATCAGTGGGCACAAGTTGAGACTATTCATTCTAATATACATAAGTTGCAGACCCAGAGGGAGGTCATAAAGAATAGAATAAGCCAGCTCTAGGAGATAGCAAGCTTCAAAATTGCATCTCTAACTAAGCTTGTAGCAGCAACAGATAAGACAAGGCAAATCACTGAGGCCCCTACTACCATGAAGAAAGTAGAAGAGTTGGTGTCCTAGATTAATGGGCACATACTAGTCTTAAGGGATGCTAAGGTTAGTTGGGATGAAGAAGTGGTGCAACTAAAAAATATCTATAAAGATGTTCTCCTTGAACAATAGTAAGCACTTTGATTTCACTTGTATATATGTGGAAAGTAGAAAAATAGTTTTGAAATTTTGGAAACTTGTACATATCTTTGTATCATACGCCTTTTCCATTGATGTCAAAGGGGGAGAAGAAATGAAGCATGTGAAAAACACTTGAAAAGTAAGAAGAGAAGCAAGAAGCTAGGGGGAGCAGTGTGTAAAGAGAAAGGGGGAGTTGTAACAATTTTCCACATCAAGTGTTGCCATCAATCCCAAAGGGGGAGATTGTTGGCAACTTGGCAAACATCATTAAGAGAGAGACACTGCTGGTATGATCATTGTGCATGATGTTTGAAGGTTTTTTCATTGATGGAAACAAGAAAAGGAACAAAGTTAGAAGAGAAGTTTTGGTCCTATTGGTTGTTTTAAATTCCCAACCTGATCTCAAGGAAAACATATCTATAAAATAGCCATTTCTAATAATTGATCTATCTCGAGGGATTGGCCAATGAACAGGAAGATTTGGAGGGTCTTTGATCCCCTTCTTTTCCTCTGCACTTTAGGCTCTGTAGGACCGAGGAGGGTGTTCCTTTCTTTTCTATTTGAAAATAAATAGACAAAGAAGATATGTTCCTTCTAAAATGCTTGAAGAATTTCTGATAGAGTGAAGTAATGGGCTTGATTCTCAAGCTTTAACATAATTCTTTGCAGAGGAACGTGTAAAATGAACTTGCATCTAAAACCTATAGCTGGAAGGGAAAATGTTTCGATTTCTTTAGAATGATGAGGATGATCAAGGGGTTGTAAGCATAGTGTAGCATCACAAATAGATTAGTGCCTATCTAAGGGTCATAGAGTCAAGAATTTAGATAAACTTAAAAGAATTATTATGCAATTGATTTCAGTTTATTGTAAAGATATAATAATGCATTACATTAAAAGTATCTTACTAGTTTTAGATTTAACCATGCTTAGTTATCCCTGTAAACCAATACTATTCTCTTGCATCCATTATCTTACTACTTGAGTAAATGCCACTAGAAGAATATACAAACCCAGGAAAGACTATGATGAATAAACTGATCTTTAATCAAATTTATATTCATAAATGTAGAACTGTATACATGAATTAGGAGACAGTACGCTCTGAAACTCAACAAAATTTGTAAGGTAAACTGTTTAATGAATTACAAAATAGCCTCTACAATATTATCAAGAAATCTTGAAACTCAAATGAAGACTTGAAAATAGACAACTAATTTTATTGCAGAAAACTAACTATATACAACTCCTACATGATCAGATTGATCTCACACTTTAGACTGAGTCTGGAAGACATGACCTCGAACCAATATCTTTTAATAAGCCCTGAATTCCCTTTTATAAAACAAGGGAGCAGACAAGCTACAAGCTTCAAGACAAAAGAAGTTACAAATTTGTTTAACTAGATGAAACTGCAACAAGATGCAAGTGTAACTGTATCCCTATTGCAGAAAGAGATGCCACTGTAACAAAACACCCTTACATGCTGAGGTAACCATTTTTTAAACTGTATGCTCTTTGATTTTGGCGGTCCTTTTGTCTAGGCTGTGATGTTGATGGGTGGCTAATTGTTGGATGACTTTAGATCTCACATACCCATCAAGTGCCATCTAATTTAAAATAGAGCATTTGATGCTCTTTTCTTTCCCGGCAAGTCTAAAAGAGTGAGAATACTTGCAAGGAAAATATCAGAAGAAAACCCCATTAACTGGAGTTCTTCACTTTATGTTTGTTATCCTTTGTAAGGATGTGATTCCTCTTTCATGATTGAGTGGCCACCAACCAGCTCAACCAGACAAAAACCAGACAAAATCACATTAGGCTAGACATGGCTATGTCATTTATCTAGCAAGAGGAGCAACAACAACAACAAATGGGGAGCTTTCTATCTTCATATGCTACATCCTGAGAGGAAACATCCCTACAACTAGAGATGATGCTTTGTTAGGAAAAGTAGAAGTGGGATGAAGGCAGAGAGAGAAATCTTTTCCCTCTACATGAGATTCTAATCTACCAAATCACAGGCATAAGGAATGACTAGAATCTGGAGATTAAAACCCAAGGTCCAAATCCGGATGAGACGGTAGGAAGAAGAAATGCTCATAGAAATTTAAAAAATATTGCTACTGCCCCGAAATCTTTCCAATTCCCCCCATTCTATAGAAGAAGAATTCTCTAACTCCTTTAATTCTGTAAGGACATATTGATAACCATGAAAATAGGGAGGAGAATCTGATAGAATAGGGGAGCAAAAAGAACATACAGGAATAGGGGAGAGCCATACTGTCAGCACATTTTTAAACAATGTAGGAGGCAACATTAGTAATTGCCTATTTATAGAAACTTTGGGATACTTACACACATCTAAACATCTTTGGTTCAATAAATTCTAGTCACTTCAGAGCAATTCTGCCATAAATGGAAATCTTTTGAAGATTACCAAAATGAACAGAAAGATTGAATTTCATAATTCCACGTAACTGAAAACATCACTTCTTGTATGGAAGATGTCAAATCAAGTGTCTCAATTTCATCATTTTAGCCCAGTCATAATGCCAAAATTCATCACACAATAGATGAAAAGTCATTTTTGGTAGAAGCACAGATTTCCAAAGGTCGATCCTACATAAGCCAATCTTTCAGTTAGTAAATTCCCTTGTAGTGGTGGCGATGGAGACTCTGCACACACCTGATAAATTAATGCTTGTAATGAAGTATTGTCAAACCCAGCACCAACACTTCCCTCTATCACAATTTTGAATCTGAGCCATCAATCACAATCCTAGCTAACTTGAATTAATGGCGCCGATTTGGTCTTTTACATAATAGGAGAGTGCCGCTTGTCCCTTCCAAATGATAGCGAACCACCTAGACAGCTTCCTTAATTGTGATCCTGAGAAAATATCCCTTCCGCAGTATAGTTAGGACACTATCCATAGTTCCGCACTTGAAAGATATGGCCGAAGATTTCATCTAAGAAAAATAGTAGAGAACTATTAGATCAACTATATGTGAACATGACAATTCCCAAAAAGTGATTACGTCCCTTAGGATTTTGACACATTATGCTCTTACCTTTTAAAACACAAATCTCCTCCTTCAGGAGCCATGTGTCATGTTTCCATCATTTCGTAATTGCCTAGAAAGACCCTTTGATGAAGTATGGTGGAACATCAGGAAATATAGAAAAAGCCACCTCATAGCACAGGGACCCACCACTTTCCTTTCCTTTTGATATGAGACGGTCATCGGCCAGCTATCATCCCTTCCACGGTTCTACAAGTGCCATTTCTATCAATATTTTAATACCAACAGATAGGCAGAAACAAATCCACAATCACCACTTGTCAAAAAGTGTTAGTGGGGGTCGGCTCCTGGTATATATATCTTAAAACATTTTTCATTTCACTAGGAAAAAGGGGTTGTGGGGTCATTTTAAAATGAGGCTTTTGGGCATGGGCCAGAGGCGGTGACTGCATGGTAAGGGGCCGGTCAAATAACGTTCTGGAGGACATAAGGAAACAACTTAAGAGCTTGGGCAATAGGGGATAAGTGATCAACATGGAAATATAACAAATGGGACTTCTAATACTTTTGGCACAAGGGTTTATGGTTTAAGCATTTGTACCTAGAATACCTCTTTTAGTATGCAAAAAACCCTAGGCCTGGGGATCTTCCAACCCAATGACATAAACCTGTAGATTAAAAAACCAGAGTCATGGAAAAATTTTATATGGTTCCATCAGTGGCTCTGGTTGGGGACATCTGTTCAACCTGAATAAGGTGAGATCATAGAAAACTCTAGAGGAGAAGACCAAACACATAATAGCCCCAGGCTATTATGCACAGAAAAAGCTAAGCCTGCCTCTATCAAATACTCTATTTTCTAGTGTCTTCATCAGGCTATTTTTGAAAACTTCACTATAATCCAACTTTCTTTTGACATGGATATTAGGATAGCTCATTGGATAACTACATTCATTTTCTTCAAAATCTCCCCAGCTGTTCTGAACAAATAGTGATTGGAATATATTGTTGTTAAAAAGAGAGTCAACACATGGTTCAATCACATCCAACCAACTAAAATAACTATCATTTCCTAATTTCTAGTCTTTACATATATCTGGGAATTGAAAGCATTCATAATCCATTTGATAGTTGGTACTGAGGGAGTCTTCTTTATTTGTTAAGTTAGTGTCAAACCTGAAACAATCATACTCAGTTTCCTCCTTAAAATCTGACACTCTGATTCCATTTTCTAGTATTTGAACTGGCCATTCAACTTGATGGTGAGTATGGGACTAGGAAGCATCATTAGAATAGAGATCTCAATCTTGATTCATTAATGAGGCGCTTGTGTCCTCAACTACTTCTGTGTTCTGAGCTAATGTCAGTTCATTAACCTCCCTAGGGCATTCTTCAAAGAGTGGATTATCTCTATACCCATAAGGCTCAATACCTTCTATTTTTGATGAATCTAAAGGCTCATCATAAAGTGGATTATCTATTATATGCATTATGCTCACACATTCCTCAACATCACTATCCTGATAGCCTGTATCATCATCTAACTCAGAGCTTCCACAACTTTGATATGAACATTCTGATAACTGCTCATTACCTTCTATACTATTGGTAGAAACTAACCTTTTTTATATTTAGGATCAAAATAGGCTATTTCTCTAGGAGATGAAAGCTTGTTATCTAATATTAGATATACCTCTTCATACACAGGGGAGATCTGTCATATATTCATAAGATAAAGGAACCCCCTTAACTGATGTTTCCTTAGGCGCCTGAGTATCAGTTATCTTATGGGTTACCTTATAGGGATGTGGGGATATCATTTCATTCTGACAATAAGGGAAAGAATGAGCAACAAGAATATATAGTCTTTGAATTCTACTATTTTGATCACAATCCCTACCCCTTTCAGTATATTGAGTCCTATGTATTGATTGATTTGACAGGGGTTTATTTGAGCTGATATGTTTACCTTCCTTTTGGCAAATGGGGATACAATTGGATCTATTCTTCCTTTCATAGCTACTTTTCATAGACTCACAATCCTTTACCTTTGTACATTTTAAATTATTTTCTATATCCATGGCCAAAGAATATGCTTGCCTCACAGTAGTAGGGTTTCTATCTCTTAGCAGATAACTATCCTCTTCATTGAATGCACCTAGATATATGATTAAACACATAGCCTCATTAGGCCTAATATTTTCAAAGAATATCCCTCACTATTTTGGAAAATCTTAAGTTGAAAGCTGGGATTGATTCTTTCCCCTCTTTCTCAATCTACATGAGCTCTCTGATCAATAAACCAACATCTATTCTTTCACTAAACTGCTCCATAAAAACAATTTTCAAATCTTGCCATGAAAAAATAAACTAATTTGGTAGACATGCAAACTAATCTCTAGCTTCTCCTTTAAAGGTTTGAACAAACAACTTTATGACTACATCCTCATGATCTATTTCACAATCTCCCATTAAGACACAAAATTCTTGTAAATGATTGCTAGCTGTTTTCGATCTATCATTACTGAACTTTGGTATTTGACCCCTAACTTCATTAGGAACATGGTTTGGAAACCCACAAATATTACTGAAATTAATAGCCCTATACCTTTCCATGACAAATCCACCTTGATAATGTGATCGCTGAGTACACATCCTAAATTTGTAGAAAAGTTTTTTTTCAAGCTTTGTAAAATACCTAAAAAGAACTCTTGCTACTGGTGTAATTTTTGTTTTGATTTATGAAATATCAAGAACATCAGACTGCTTTACCAGATCTCTTCTTTCATAGAGTCGCCACCTCTATTCATAGAGTAATGAACTTTGAAAGCACATCGCTTCGTTCTAAAATCAACTTCTGAATCTTGTTTCATAGTAGAGTTATACAAAACATCCTGGCATAAAAAAAAAACTTATGTAGTAGGTTTGTTGTTGAAATTAGGGAAGACAACTAAGAGGGGGGGTGAATCAGTTGTCACAAAACTTTAACATTTGCTACAATTAATCTTATTTACCATTTATTTTTAGTTTTATGATATAACCATGAAAACATAAATCAACAACACATGAATAGAAATATAATCAACACACATAACACCAGGATTTTTATGTGGAAACCCTGTTAAGGGAAAAACCACGGTGGGGGTTAACCCAAAAGAAATTATACTCTGTTAAAAGTATTACAAATGGGGAAGGCACATGCCTTCGGGCTTACTGCCCAGAGCTCACTGCTCAAAGAGGCTCACTGCCTATAGAAAATGATTACAAGAAGATTACAAAATGTTTGAACTGATGAATAGCGTCTACCAATGCAAAAGTTCAGTTTAGGTTAAGCATAGAATACTGATCTTACACACTTCATCCTTACTCTGCCCTGTTTCACTCTTTGACCATAATCTAAACTTAGATCTTCACCTTCGCACTTCTTTCTACCTTTTTCTCACTTATTCCATCATCATATCACACACACACACACACCGAAACACTTGAATACATTAGCTATATATATCTGCATCAAGAAATTCAATCAATTGTAGTCAGCTTCAAGAAAACTTAGAACATTTATTAAGAACTCTGCTTTGTCAGCTAAATCCATGCACAAGCAACAATGTGGACCAAAAACTTGTGTTCTCAAATCATCAATCATGTCAACCAATACCACTGATTATCACAAATTGCTTAACCAACAACTTTTCTTCATCCAGACCAAGATCAAATACTAGGTCGGCCTATTCTTCTTCTGACTGTACTGACTAACTAGAACCCAATTCTCACATGCTTGTAACTTTTGAATCCTTCATCACTGGAGGCTAAATTTCTGGATTTAGATAATCCTGAAAATCCTTATGACTCCTCAGATCTGTAGCACACTATGATTTACCACCGAAGAGATCTGGACCAAGATACTAGACCTTGTCACATGCTCTATTTCTGACTACCCAGACTTAGACAAATCTTCACTCAGACTTGTGGTATGATCCATTAATGTAATGCGGATGTGTAAGATGGATTTAGTTGCCATTAATGACAACACCTGACATGCCTAGCAGTGTCTCTTGCCAACAACCTTCCCCTTTGGCATTGATAGCAACACTTAGTGAAAAATGGCTAAGTGTTAGAGCAGCTTCACCTTACTATGTGCACTTATGATTTCCAATACTCCCCCTTAGATTAATTCTTCATTTTTCACTGCTCTTCCTCTCTCCCCCTTTGACATCAATGGCAAAGGCTAGACGTTTGGATGTAACAATTCCATAATCTCACATTCCTCAACAATGGAGTGTATATGCAATACAACTTTATAACTAGGAGTGAATATTGCCTTGTAGTCTAGTAGTTCCAATATCTATAATTGACTATCAAACTTGACAAAATCTGCATACCAAAATTCACTAAAAATTCTATGTACATGGGCATATATACAAACAACCCTATGACTTATTTACATAAGTTTGAATACATCACCAAAGACATTCTTTAGCAGCGCCAACTCATTTTCCCAACTCTTCTTTATGTTGTTCAAAACTGAGATGTGACCATTGAATAAGAATGCTTGAGATTCTGCTTTCCACAAGTCAGTAGGATCACTTGACTTAGCAGCAGCTTGGGCTTTTGTTATGGCATTGAACATTGCTTCCAAGTTGGGGGAAATTAGTCCCCGGAGCTCACACATCCTTGTCTCAATGTTCTCCCTTTCCTTCCTCAATTTCTTTATTTCTTCAATCAAGCTGATTATTTGACATTCTTGGATCATTACTGATACTGTCAGAGGATCAAAAGATTGGGATACACTTGACAATTTTTCTTTAGACTCCTTTATTTTTATTTCAATATCCTCTATAGTTTTAGGACAAGATAAACAAAATTTATATACATTCCCTCCTTCTGTAAGAGCATCTTGAATACTTTTTACACTGGTATCCAGCACAATTCTATTTAATGTAATCATCCCTTTCAGAGCATCAGATCTTTTATCAGTGAATTCATTTTTAACCTTGAGCTCTGTAGATTTTTCAAGGGACTCAAAATGAGTACTTACAGAATTAATCAAACTCTTCAATTGACTGGAGGGGGATGGAGATGAGTCCTTCTGTAATGTTGGTATGATCTTTTCCAAGATTCCAGATGCAAGCCCAAGCAACTCGCTATCTTCAATATGAGACTTTAAGATTTCTTCTCTGGCCTTGGCTTGAGCAATCAAGGCCCATTTTATCTTCTGTACCGGAGATAAGGTATCAAAATTTATTGGACCTTGTATTATGTCCTGATCTTCTTCAATTTGTTTATCTCTTTCCAAAATTTCCTTCACTTCTTCTACAGTGTCTCTTGTCCAAGATGGTGTTTCAGACTTGTGCTCTTCATAGCCTTCATCTTCTCCCTTTTGAGAGTCAACCATATTGTTCTGCTCATCATTCCTTTTCTTTGCTTTTGCCTTTTCTGCATTTTCATCAAAAGCATTCTTGCTTTTATCTATCCTAGAAATATCTTCCACATTCTCTTTCGGAGGATTTGGTGTATCCTCAGTGGTAGTTTTATCAGGTTTCTCAATATCTGGATTGGAAGAGTCAACTCTATCATCAGTTTCTTTTTCTTGATTTTCCTTCATCATTTCTTCATCATCCTTATTCAATGCTTCTTCTTCCGGAAAGGCGTCATCATCTATTCTAGGTTGTTGTTGATTTGCCTGCAACTCTTCATCATTCAGGATTGATGTGTTATCAGTGTCAGCAAGTTCTTTTGAAACCACCTAAAACTTGTTCTTGTTAAATGCTCTCCTTAGAATCTATTCTGTTTCTTGGACAACTTCTTCAATTTTTCCTATCACCAGCTTGTTTGTTCTTATCTTGCTCCTAAATTCACTTTTGACTTCTTTAAAAATCTTATCCGCTTCTTTATTGGAAATTACCAGACATAGACTGGATAATACATGTTCCCTCAGCTCCATATCCTTTGTCTTGGCAGCTTCTTTTCTTATTTCCAGAATGTCTCTTAAGCTCTTAGGAACTTCTGACAAAATCTCCACTAGCGCTCGGTTGAATACATTCAAGTATTTGATAATAGCATCTTCCAAAAGTCTCTTGTCAGCATCATTGTAAAGATAATAGAATTCAATTATTTGTTTTAGATTTCCATCAACTGTGATTGTTTTAACAATGTCTTCCACAGATGGAATTGGTTTCTCAACATCACCCTTTGACTTATGCCTCTTGTTCGTCTTTTTGCTTCCAGAAGGCTTCTCTTTAGACACTTTAATAGCTTTAGTGCCTATGGCCTTCAGCTCTTTAAGCTCATCATCTAAATCTATTTTTTCTTCATCTCCTTTTCCATACTGCCATATGATCTCTTGGCCATTACTTTTATTCTTTTTCTTTCCTTACCGGATGGTTTGTCTTCCGGTTTCTCTATTCTAATAGATTTTGTGTGAACAGGGACAGTAGCAAAGCTTTTGGTTTTTCTAGGTTAGCTGGTGGTGTGAGGCCTACCTTTTTCATTCCCGTTCATTTGACTATTTACGTTACTGTTGCTGATACATTTAGACTTGTGGGACTGTTGATCCTGAATTCCTGAACTATTAGACTTTATGATATTATGGGAAAACTAATTGGGTGATGTTAGATAGATGCTTTATGTAAAGGAAAACTAATTGGGTGATGTTAGATAGATGCTTTATGTTAAAGGAAAACTAATTGGGTGATGTTAGATAGATGCCTTATATTAAGAGAAAACAAATTGGGTGATGATAGATAGATGCTTTATGTTAAAGGAAAACTAATTGGGTGATGTTAGATAGATGCCTTATATTAAGAGAAAACAAATTGGGTGATGTTAGATAAATGTTTTATGCTAAAGGAAAACTAATTGGGTGATGTTAGATAGAAATTGGTTTATATTATGATGATTAAAGGAAAACTAATTGGGTGATGTTAGATAGAAATTGGTTTTGTGATTCAATCTAGGGAATGGATGTTTGAAATGTAGAATTAGAACTTAATTGTAATGTGACTTCCCTTATGCATATGTGAACTTGTGATACTTTATGCGAGTGTATGTTTTTAATTGCTTCAGCTATTATATTTATATGTGGAATTAACTTTGCAATTGAGTGCGCAGGTATTTCTAACCAACCACAGATACTGGAGATCATCCCACACTTGATGTTGTAATCCCTTATGAAACCGATCTAGTTCCACGAGGAACTAAGATCAAGTTTGTGTATGATGAAATGTTGTAACGTTAATTTGCATGTGGTTAATTGGGTTAAGTCTACCCTCTTTTAATTTGAATTATAATTTGTGTTGTGAGAAATTTGTCTTTGAATTACATTTTTAAATTTTAATTTTTTGGAGACCCTTTTCATGTGTTTTAACTTGACCCTAGGTGCTCTAACTAGGCTAAACTTGACCCTAGGTTATACCCCATGGGTCTAGGGACATTTTTGACATAAGTAACCCATGGTAAACCTCCATATGGTCACCTTAACTTCACACTGAAGTTAAGTGACGAATTTGGAGGCATGGGAGGGAGAGGATAAGTGGTACCAACAATCCAACCCATCCCTTTTCATTTCCCAAGGTTGGAGATGACTCCAAGACCCACCAATTGTGGAGGACTTGACTCCAAGTCTCTCTCACAATTGGTGAGAGTACCCTTGGAGTTGTGTGGTCCCTCTTGAGAGGAAAGGAAGGGGACACATGTGTCACCCTTTCCCTCTTTAGCTCCTCCTTTCTCTCCCACTTGTTGGAGAGAGGACATGTGGTAAGGGGTGAGGGAGACTTGGGGATGGGTGAGTGAAATGTGTCAACACCCATCCCTTGGGACATGCTTGTGGTAGGGAGGAAGAGTGAGGAGGTGAGAAGTGTCACCTCCTCATTCCTCTAAGCTCATGGATTGAGCTTATTTTAATCCCACTTGGGAGAGGGTTAGAGGTTGTTGAATTTTTTAGAATTTTAATTGCTTGAATTTGAATTTGGGAAAAAAGATAGAGGGAGTTTTGGTGGCTTATGTTGGAGGAGATTTTGGAGAAGCTCTACATCAACTTCTTCCATAATAGGGCTTTTAAAGGTTGGTTTTCAAGGCTAAGGCCTTCCTTATGTATTTTAGTTTGCTTGTATGATGCATATGTGTGTGGGTAATTTCATTTAGAGTTATTGTTGTTCTGGGAAAATTTGGTTGGGTGTTGTAAGAGCCTCTCCCACTTGGGAGAAGATGCTCAACAAGTGTGGGGAAGGGGAGGAGTGATCCTCCTCGGGGTCATTACCATGTTTTTGTGATGTTGCAAGCCTTGAGGGCATTATATATGATTTTGAGCAAATTGAGACATGGGTTGAGAGCCAAAATATGGGAACTTTTGGAAATTTTGTTAATTGTGATGGCTTGAGGCCATGAGAGAAATTATGTTGGGATATTTTGTTGGAGTGGCACTCTTGAGTTTAGTGTGTCCACTCCCCTACCCCTTTGAAACTCACCTTGGTTGAGTTCGTTTGTTGTAAATATCCATGGGTGTAATATTGTGTTTTGGGATGTTTGTTTGCCTTGTTGTGAAGTGGAATTGAGTACCCTAGGTGTGTGGATGACCTCCCTAGCTTGGGGGTGACCCTCTTGTGGGTCTATGGTAGGGAGGAGAGCAAGATGTGTGGTTTTCTTTCCCCTTTGTGTGATATGCAGGTCAATGGAGCTTATTGTGGAGTTGGAGAAACTCCTTGTGCTTAGAGTTCATATTTTATTTTCCTTTACTTTTAAAGCTCATGAGAGAGAGCTTGGTCTTCTTAAGACATCTTACCATTGTTGTTGTCAAAGAAGAGAACTTGGTTCTCTCTTTTGGTTGTAAAATTTTATTCTTGAAAGTTGTGTGTTGGACATTTTTCATTGTATTGAAAGTTAGAAATTGTTAATTTAAATGCTTATTATTCAAAAGATGAAGGAAGAAAAATTGTTTATAAGTTGCTTCATTTGTTTGTCATATTGAATTGTCAAATCGTTAAGTTGTGATTTTGTGGTTGTGATAAATAAGAAAGTTGTATTTTGTTATTAAGAAAGGGTAGAAGATTGGTTGTAGTTGTGTATTATACGCATTTTAAATTACTTAATTATATTGTTCCTCTCTATTAAAATGTGTAAATTTTAGTCATGCAATGATTAAACTTAAAAAGTCGATGATGGCATGGTTCGGTGGTTAAGTCGCTTAGGATGTAGTGGCGGCCACCAGAGTTCAAACCCCTGCTGGGCCAATGAGCTCGCAAGGCTTTACGCCTTCGCTGGGCCAATGAGCTCGCGGGTTTGAAGTGTTCTTCCTAGGGGATGAGGTCCCCCAGTTGTGGCCTCACCGGTTCATTTCTCCGGGCAAAAGCATTCGCGTGGAGCCGGAGGGCGTGTCGCACCAACGTCGCCGGTCACGTTAAAAAGTTTACCAGGCGCATTATCTTTTTAAAAAAATGATTAAACTTAAAAAATAATAATAATGAGTTCTTTCCTTGTAGTAGAATTTATAAAATAAAACTTTATTTACATATCTTACAAATTTGTTATAAATAGAACACCTATGAGTGCTTAGAAGGAAGGTTTTTAGTTGAAAATGTTAATTATATATGTATGTATATATATATATATATATATATATAATTTATGTTTAAATGGAGTAATTTGAATGAGTAAATTTTTCTATATTTACTTAGAAGTTAAACTAATTTTTATTATTTCTGCGAAAGAAGAAAACAAAAAAAAAAAGATTTCATTTCATATATATATAACATTCTGTATATTTTTTTTTTTTTTAAATATCATAGACTGTGCATTGTATTAAACTGTGATTTTTAAATTATGTTGGTTATTCTGATTTTTTTTTTATAAAAAGGGGTAAAAACTTTATTGATATTCAGAAAAGAGCATTACAAAACATCACAGGGCCAAGGCCCTGGGAATCCCTAAGAAATAGCCATACAAAGCATGAAACAACATCATCCTTCACCAATACCTTTCCCATCCTCGGCAAGAATCCTCTCCAAGTCATGTTGGAGCTCATGAGGAACCTGCTCCCACTCATCAATCTTCCAGCCATCTAAATGCTCAGAAGCCCACTTAGCCAAACAATCTGCTGCCCTATTCCACTCCCTTGGAATATGGATGAAAGACACCATCTCCATCAAAGAACTTATCTGCAGAATCTGTTGCACCATCATAGCCAACTGCCAACTAACATCAGATACCTTCTATTTATTCAGCAAATTAATGAAAACTTGTGAATCAGACTCACAGATAACCTTGCGCCATCCTAAAGCATAAGCCCTCTCCAAAGCGTAGAGGATCGCCAAACCTTCCATAAGGTTGATAGTCTGCAATCCTTCATGAATAGAAAAGAGAAAAACCACCGATCCTAAAAAATCCCTACCAGCCCCACCAATCCCAGTAGGCCCAGGATTGCCCCTTGAAGAACCATCAGTATTGAGCTTCAGAATGCCAGCCGGAGGGGGTAGCCAACTCCCCACCCTTTGAACTTTCTTTTTCACTTGCCTTCCTCTCCTGACACAAGCAGAAGCTGGAGACAACCCCCGAATACCCAATCTATCCACCAGCTCAGCATCCCCTTTCTCCAAAGGGAACACGACATCACACTTAGCTTCCACTGTCTCCCAAATCATACCCATAATTTTGTGCCAAACTTGTTGAATCAATAGCTTCTCACCTCGAAATATTCTTTGATTCTGTTCCAACCAAATCTGCCATAGTATGAAGGAAGGCCCAACATACCACACATCTTGCAAGAAAGAGGCCATAGAAGGAGGTCTACCTAGACTACTCCAAAAATCCACCAGGGAGGAAGCATGGACACATGGGCTTTTCCAAACTTCCCACCAAAAATGCCAAAGTTGCAAAGTCAAGGGACAACGGAAAAACAAGTGAGAGGAGTCCTCCTCTCCACATCCACACAAAACACACATAGAAGGACCCTGAAAACCTCGCTTCTAAATATTATCCCATGTCAAGCACCTATTCCAAGCCAAAGTCCAAATAAAGCAGTTACACTTCGGCCAAGAAAGCTTATTCCACACTTTCTTCCACCAGTGAACCTCCACCCCATCCAACCAGTGAGATAACAACACTTGATATCTAGAAGTAATAGTATAGACACCCTTAGGATTAGGAGACCAAGAAAGAACATCCCCTTCCTAGAGGGAGCTACAGCGTCTACGAGAAAGGATACTATGAAGCTCAGGACACTCCTCCTCCATACCAACAGTAGGCCACTCATCAGGATTCTTCCATCTCGCCACCACCAACTGCCCATGAGAAGATAAGGACTTGAAGTCACTCACCCTTGACCATCTTGCCTCACAGAACCTCTAGCACAGAGTCACCAAATTAGGAAATTGAGAAACAATGGGAGGAAAACCATCCCAAGAATCAGACCAAAAATGAGCTTTCGTCCCTCTTTTACAAATCCAAAATAAGCCATCCTTGACTAGAGCAGTGCCTTTCTTGAGCGTACTCCAAATCACTGAGCCTTTTCCCACTAGGGGATAATGAGGAATATTAATCTGAGGGATCCCTGGGAAGTATTTCTGTGTTAATATCCTAGCCCAGATCCCATCCTACTCCACACACCACCACCAATACAATTTAGCAGCCAACGCCATCCTTGACAATGACGACTGCCTTAACCCAAGGCTGCCAAACTGCTTTGAGCTACAAACAATGTCCCATCTGACAAGGGTCCATTTAGAGGACAATAAGCTACCAGCCCATAAAAACTACCTTGCTAAGGAATCCAATTCCCTAACAAAACCCAAAGGGACCACCTGAATCATACATCTATAAATGGGAGGGCCTGCACCACAGACTTGAGCAACTGAACATGACCCACAAAGGACAACCATGGATGGGTCCAATGATTAACTTTCACATGAAATTTATCCAGAATATTCTGCCAAGAATCCCTGGGTAGTCTTCCAATAGAGATGGGAATACCAAGATAGGTCAAAGGGAGAACCCCAGTATGAAATCTCAAGATATGAGCAATTCACCTCTGAATGGAACTCAGAGTATTGAAGAAAAAGATGGAAGACTTATCTTCATTAATCAATTGGCTCGAAGCTACAAGATAAACATCCAACACCTTGCACAAATTTGAAGCTTCCCTAATTGTAGCCATACCCATCAAAGCAATGTCATCAACAAACTACAAGTGAGACTATGGAGGTAAACCACCTCCCCACCCCCACCCCTAAATGAAACCTAACTCCACATTCCTCCTTATCAAACATCCCAGACCTTCAACAAGAAGAAGAAACAAGTAAGGAGAGAGGGGGTCACCCTGCGGCAAACCCCAAGAGAAACCAAAAAGCTTAGAGTGCTCACCATTTATTAACATAGAGAAAGAGACCAAAGTAACACAACTCATAACCCAATAAATCAACTCATCCCCAAAACCAAAAGCACCAAGAACCTTCTAAAGGAAGGACCATTGAACTCTGTCATAAGCCTTAGCCATATCAAGATTGATGAACATTGCCTTATCTTTAGATCTGGCCATAGAATGAATGGTTTCAGTTGTGATAACAACCCCATCCAGAATCTGCCATCCCACCACAAAACCACTTTGTTCTTCAGAGATCAGCACTTTAAGCCACTTTTTCAACCTATCAGCAATCAATTTAGAGATAATTTTATAAATCACATTGCAAAGAGAGATAGGATGAAATTGACTTAACCTATCTACCCCATCACACTTTGGGATGAGAGCAAGGAAGGTAGAATTCAAAGCCATTAACAACTATTTATTCTTTTGAGACTCCTGAACAACCGCCAACAAGTCCAACTTGATAATCTCCCAGAATTCTTGAAAGAACTCAATCAGGAAACCATCAGGGCCAGGAGCTTTCCCCCTCTTCATTTGAAACACAATCCCCTCTAGCTCCTCAATCAAGAAATCACTCATAAGATACTCATTCATCTCCCTAGATACTAAAGAAGGGATACAAGAAAGGACCTGAGCTTCCTCATCAGAACCCCCCTGTGAGTCCTCCCTGAATAAAGAAGTAAAATATTGCATAGCTTCACGCATAATTTCATGAAAGGAAGAAAGAGTTTCACCCCTGTCATTCACCAGAGCAGAAATAGAATTGCCATGTCTCTTGGCTTTCACCAAGTTGAAGAAAAAAGTAGTATTTTTATCCCCTTCCTGAAGCCACTCAATCCGAGCCTTTTGTTTCCAAAAAACTTCCTCTCGTAGCTCACACTCTTCCAGCGCTTTCAAAGCTATAGTCTCTTCCCGCAGTAGGTCCTCAGTCACTCCATCCTCCCTGATCAACCTTGTAATACCATCCAACTCAGCCTGGGCAGCAGTCTTAGCATGGAAAATGTTTCCAAAGCATTGCCGATTCCAACGTTTAAGCTGATACTTGAGAAATTGAAGTAACTTAGAAAAAGTATACATTACTGTACCATAAGCAGGTCTACCATACCTCCACCACTCAGCAACATAGTCATGGAGAGAGGAGTCACGCAACCACATAAGCTGGAACCTGAAAGAAGGAGACCAAGGCACACGAGCTGAAGAAATAGCCAGCTTGATAGGCCAATGATCTAAGCCCCTCTAATCCAAAATTTTAGAGCTATGAGACCACAACCCACTAACCCAGTAGCAAGAAACCAGAAAGTGGTCAAGTCATTCCACAATGCAATTATTCCTGATCCTCCGATTGTTCCAAGTAAACTGCCCATTAATGGGCTTGATATCAACAAGATTTAAAGCTGAGATGTTATCCTGAAGTAGCAACACAGAAGGCTCAAGCCTCGCAATACCACCCCGCTTCTCAGCCAACTTAGAAACAGCATTGAAGTCTCCAGCCATAATCCATGGATGGAAAGGAACCATGCTTCGAACAAACCAGATATGGGACCACAAAAGTTGCTTACCCTGAAGTTTAGTAGGCACATAGATATTGGAGAAGAGAACAGACTCCCCCGTCTCAAAACAAGATGCAATCATAGAGATAGAAGAATGAAAGGACAACCACCAAAGAGGGTGGATCTTCTGAGGATTCCATAAACAAGCCACTCCCCCACAACTTAGGCACTAAACCAAACATACACTCCACTGATAACTTAGTCTCCTACAGGAAAAGAACATCAGGAGATTGACTTCTAACCAAATCATGAACAACTTTTTGTCGAGGGCCACTATTCAAGCCCCTTACATTCCAGGATAGAACAATCATTTCAAAGGGCTCAAAAAATGAGAATCCAGAGTCTTAATAGACCCTAACTCTACCAAAGTTTCCCTTGTTAATTTAATCTTTCCCAAATCCTTTTTTCTGCCAAGCTTGGAAGACTTCTCCCGAACCCCTTTTTGGATCTTTTTGATGAAGACCCAAATGAGAAGAAGAAGACTTATTATTCTTCACCCCCTTAGTACTTGTATTCAAAACAAGAGGAGATCCATCATCACCACCCTTCTTCCCTACTATAATAGGAACCGATTTCACCTAGACTTCCATTTGAACATCTGCGTCCATTTGCAAGCCCTATTATCCTGCAAAACCTGAGTAGCTTTAGAAAGAAGGCCCTCCTGTCCTGTACCCAAAGCACCCTGATCTAGATTTACCAAGCTCGGATTCACTTCTTGCTGGCTAAGATCATCTAAAACTTCAAATCTATTGAAAGAATCTTCATCCTACCTTTCCTTCAAACCTCTTTTGACCCCAATTCCTGTTTCGAGCCTTGATAGGAATGAAACCATCAGCCCCATCCACATCACTAGGAATGGGTTCCTTCCCCTTTTCAACCCTAGGGGGATTGCGGGGAAGCTGAGAAGGTTGGGAATCCATAGGCCTAGCCTTTGGGCATCTCCTCTGCAAATGGCCATATTCATGACAAAGATGACACCAAAAAGAAAGAGTCTCATAGTCCAATTGCAGCACCCAAGAGTAAGGACCCGCACACATATCCACTGAATCTGGCAAAGGTTTACTTAAATCAATCTCAACACATATACGAGCAAAAGTCATCACCTTTTTAACTTGATTCTACTATGAAGGACTAACTGGTTTTCCTAGCATTGAAGCCAATAAGTGCAAAACATCATCCCGCCAACATTCCACAGGAAACCTCGGAAGCTGAACCTGGTTCGGAAGCTCTTCAGCAGGATTGAAGCCCGCATGCCAAGGTTTAATAAATAACCCAATCTGATTATGAAAATAGGGGCCTCCTTCAAAGGCCTTGTTGTGATCTGCCAGGCAATTAAATGAAACCATGAAATAGTTATTTGCTAAAAGCATAACCTCCATTTCTCCCTCTGGCATCCAAGTCCGTTGGGCCCACGATTCAAGAAATTGTAATGAAACCCGCATCCCCATAAACTTGCACAACAATGCATGCTTCGAATAATAGTCAATATCTTCTGCAATCATCTCCAGCGGCATAACCAATTTTGGCCTCTCCTCACAACGTTCAAGACATCCATTGATCTTCATAATCCGTGTACCACCAGACAAACCCAAACCAACCAACCCCGTATCTAGTGAGAACAAGTTATTATTAAAAACCTTTGAAGCATGCGAAGGAGAATTTGCACCAACTGTTGCTGAGCGAAAATCCATCTTGGGACTAGCCCCTAAAGACTCCCCGATCGGCATTGAAACTAAACAAGACCCAAGGTGGGCATGTAGGCCCTTGAGAGAAAACAACCACTACTATGGTTTAACCAACCCACCACCCAGCACTACCTTCGAACTGCAGCTTGAGAGAAAACAACCACTACTAGGGTTTAACCAACCCACCACCCAGCACTACCTTCAAACTGCAGACCCAAACTAACCATGCACAAAAACCCCACCTGCGGCCCCCAACCAGGTACAAAACCCCCGCACGCTCAGGGAGAAAGAGACACCGATGCAGATGAAAAAAATTTGCACTGATAAAAATCACAACCCCAGACCTCCCCAAAACACATGCACTCCCCACACTTCGCACGGCCAAGAAAAAACCAGAGGATTGAGCTAGGGCACGAACACCCTAGCTCAACATGTAGAGCAAAAAATTAACATCCTTCCCCCCTTGGTTATGCTGATTATATATATATATATATATATATATATATATATATATATATATATATATATATATTTAAATAAAACTTATTTTAAAAAAATTGTTGTGTAAATAAGAAAAAATGAAAGAGCGACTGTAATATTTAAATCGCAGTTTTTGTTTTGAAATGAAAAAAAAAATATTAACAAATTTTTTGGTGGGGGGTTCAAACCCCCCCACCGTCGCCATTGTAAAGGGTGTGGGGAGGGGGCAGAGCCCCCACCCACACCCCCATCTGCCACTGCCCCCATGAAACCCTCTGCGTAGTCCATGAAACCCCTGCGCCCCAGCTCTCTCCTCCTACGCGACGCCGCCACCCGACTCCCTCTGCAGCGACCGTTGCCTCTCCCCTTTATGGTCTTCCTCTGTCGTGCGGCCACTCAAAACCTCCACCCTCCGCCACCACTTTGTCGTGGCTCCTCCTCTGCACCCCCTCATAGCACCTCCACTCTGTGGTCTCCACCAAGCACTACCACCATTGCCTTCACAGCCCCGCATTCAAACAACTAAAAATTTAGGGCTTTCACAATTTTATCATAAGCCAAAAACAAAAGAAAATAAATTTAGGGTTTCCTAATTGTTAAAAAAGAAATATAAATACATGGTATTTATAAAAGAAAAAGCCTTGCTCATAAGTTAAATAAATAAATAAATATATATATATATATATATATATATATATATATATATATATATATATATATATATATATATATATATATATATATATATATATGAAGCCATCTTATGCATTTCATAAGTGGCCATTTTAACCCGAAATCAAAATGAGGAAATGACAAATTGAGAAAATAAGAAAAAAAAAAAAGAGAGAGAGAAAAAGAGAAAGAAAGATAAAAGTGAAAACAAAGAGGAGAAAATGCATGAGATCAATTTAGGACTAAAAGAATTAATCAAATTTTTTTTATGTTTTCTTTTAATCATTTGAGAAAAGTTAATTACGGAAGTCAAGTAGACGTTGATTTAAACCTAGAACAGAAACTTAGTAAACTTCATCAAACGAAGTGAGTAAAACCTAATTTCAAGATCTGATCTACCAAGAAATTAGGAATAATGTAAAGGATGCAGAGATAACTCTAATTGATAGAAAATGTAAAGGAGAACAAATTAATATTAAATTTTAGAAAACATGAAGGAGAATAAATGTTCAAACTTTGTTGAAAAATGTTAGAAAACGTAAAGGAGAACAAATTAATATTAAAATTCAGAAAACGTGAAGGAGAACAAATGATCGGACTTTGTTGAAAAATGTCCAATTAACTTAATCAATTGTATTCCAATGTAATTAGCGAGATGTAGGAAATTTATTAACCCAAATCAGGGAACCTGTTAGTCAAATTTAGTTTTAGTACAATAAACCCTACTCACGCCCGTGAGGCGTTATGCTGCTGGATTTTCCTAGAATTTTAGGGTTTAGTTAGGTTAGTAAAGTTTAACCCTATTGGTGACGTTAACCGCATCGCGATGACCCCCTTGTTGGCCTTCTTGCAAATGGTATGCGCACGTGTACGTATTACCCCGTGTTCAACTATATTGTTTATGCCTTTAGCGTATGCCACCGAGCAGGCTTACGCGTGCAAGGGGGTTTCTAGGGAAGCGTGGAAATTTTTTTGATATTTCATGTCATGACCACATGACAAATGTGGACATGACATGTGTGATGCGTGTTGTGACCACATGGGAAATGTGGGCATGATAGGTGGATACTTCTGGAGCATTAGGTTGTTTCTTTTCAACTTGCTCGATTCTCTTCCTGACTTCTCTTACTACTTCTTTGGTTATCCCTATGCTCTCTGCATGCTTTTAAACTTTTCTCTTGATTTTTGGTTTTCTTAGCTCAACATGTAGTTTCACACTTAGGTCTTCATATGTCCCAAATCTTTCAACTGTTATGTCCTTTAGCTTGCTCAAAAAGCGTTGAGCATACATATCCAATACTTGTTCATCAACATCATACCCCATGGGCATGATCCATACTGTTCTTGGTTTGACATCTTCCATTTGACATTGATCTGTATCCACCATAAAACAGATTTCATTCTTGTATTTCTCAACCACAGATGCAGGAATTCTTTCCCTTGACTGCATGATCATGTTCTAAAAATTCTTGAAAAATCCCAAAGAGCAGTCCTTTGGGCTTTGGAATCTACAATGTTGTTCAAGTGCTCTCTTATCTATATAGAAACACGTTTATCATTGGTCCAACACATGCTTTTCTTGCCGAGTAACTCATTCATGAAATAGAAGAATAGACACAAGACCAGTGTACCATATTTGAAAGTGTTCTTTTTATCCTTCTTAACTTCATTCAAATTTTCAATCAATTGGTTCTATAGCAGCTCACACAAGTCATAATCAGCATTTTCTCTCAACATCTGATAACCTACATAGATAGTTCTACTGGATACAGAATTTTCCCTGCTAGAATGATATATCTTGTATCCAATCACCATTGAAGCAAATTTGACATACGGATCAGTGATGTCATTTATAGTCATTGCCCTTTTGTCAAACCTTCAACTAGTAGCATCAGTTACAGTTTGATTCTTACTGATTTCAACATTAGTAGTCTACCGGATGAGTTTAACCCTGTCATGGCCTTGATGGCATCCTTGGCAATTTTGAAAGGTTTCATTAGCCACATTAATTCATCATGCATTTGGCTTAAAACATACGGACCCATTCATCTTCATTGAAGGATGGAAACCCTATAATCTGAATAAAATGTTTATCATGCAGTGCCTTATATTCAGGTTTAAGACCATGAATTTCATCCCTTAGATGATTCTTGAACAAATCTACTAGCTTTGAGTCTCCAAATTCATCTATGCTCGCATGAATATAGGCCCTACTATCTTCAACATGTAACACACCATACAGAACATTTGAAAAGGCACCTAATGGGTTGACTTCTACTGATTTGTGTGGATGCTTCTTGAATTTGGGTTGGGGCCTTTCAGTAATATCAACAACCAACGGTGTAGCCATTGCCAAAGATCACAAGTTCAAAGTTTCACAGAAAATACCTTTTTCTTCACAGAATTAGGGTTAGCTATCAAATTCATTCTTCGCCCTTCAAATCTCTAGAATTTCAGCTTAGATGCTCTTTTTCTTGTTCTCTTCGAATGCAAAGTGATTCAAATGTTTGAATGAAGGACTTTTTATCCTCTGCAAAACCTAATTTGTCATTGTAATAAATGCTCTACCCGAATACATCTGGTTACTCTGTTTCTGTATGCAGTCAATCTTCAATTACTCTGCAATCAATCACATTTGCTTCTTTTCTTCCAGAATTTGCTTCAAAAGATTTGCAATAGGCTTCTCTATCTTTTATTCATCATGTTAGATTTAGGCACCCGCTTACTGGCAGAGGGACTTAGATTTTTAATGCAGCTTCCCTTGAACTAGAGCTCCTAATTCAATTCCCAAAGGAATTACCAGCACCGGATTCTAGTGTGGACCCATCACCATTGTTTGAATCACACCTTTCTTTACCCATGTCTTGTTCATTTCATTCTGGATCTTATTCACATCAACTTTGCCCTTGCCTTTGTCCATCTTCTGCTCTATTTTTCCTTTGCCTGCTTGTGAGTTTTTTTTTTTGTTTGTGCAGAATTTGGCAATATGTCCAGATTTGTTGCAGTTGAAACATACAGTCTTATTTTTCTGACAATTACATGTTGGAGTAATTTTAGATCTACATTGTATTGCAATATGCCCAAACTTATTGCAAATAAAATATCTTCCATTGAACACTTGTTTATTCTTAGGAGGATCTCTTGATCCACTTATACATTCCTCAGCCTTATGACCTGTCTTTTTACAATTAAAGCATTGACGGGAGAAAGATGATGCATTTTGATTCACTTGACTTCTACATTGATTAGCTTTGTGACCATACTTATTACATTTGAGACAATTTCCATTGAAAGAAGGATGCCTTTGAGCATTAGGTTGTCTTACTAGAGGTCTTCTAGGTCTGTTTCTCTGATTTCTTGATTCAAAATTTCTTTGACTAGATCCAGAGTTTTCACCTTTCTCATAGCCCAGACCATGCTTATCGTCTACCTTTTTCTGACTCTCAAGCAGCACCTCAAGTTTACCTAAACTTATTTTGAACTTTCCTTTGTACTCATTTGCAGCTTCTAGCTCATTTCTAAGAATAAAAATTTATCTCTCAAGTTCTTATTTATTTTCCCTAGATTCTTGTAGATCTGATTCTAAGTGGCCAATTATTCTGTCCAATCTACAGCATTCTTCTATTCTTTCTTTCAAACTCTGATTTAGGTTTTCTTCATTTTTCTTCCTTTCCTTAATTTCCTTGGTTAGAATCATTACACTAAATTCCATTTCATGTTTTAGGACAACAATCTCTTTTGCCAACTTCTCACATTCCTTGGTTTTCTCCTTTAGATCTTAATCCATGCCATTGTCTTCATTCTGATCTCCTAACCAATGAAGTAGCTCCCTCCTCTTTTCATTGGATTTGCTCAGTTGACTTTTTAAGGTGTTAATGAAATCATCAACATCTTTAAGGTTCTCTTTCAGTTCTTTGATTTTAGATTTGGACTAACTAAGATCTTCTAAAGCAAGTTGCAGTTGTTCATTGAGACCATTGGAATACTTGTATGGATCCATTGTAATACCTTCCCAGATCTTCCTCAAGCTGTTAAACTTCTTCCAAGGAACCTTGCTCTAATACCAATTGTTGAAATTAGGGTAGACAACTGAGAGGGGGGGTGAATCAATTGTCACAAAACTTTAACATTTGCTGCAATTAATCTTTTTTACCACTTATTTTTAGTTTTATGATATAACCATGAAAACATAAATGAAAAACACATGAATAGAAATATAATCAACACACATAACACCAGGATTTTTACGTGGAAACCATGTTAAGGGAAAAACCACGGTAGGGGTTGACCCATAAGAAATTATACTCTATTAAAAGTATTACAAATGGGGAAGGCACATGCATTCGAGCTTACTGCCTAGAGCTCACTACTCAAAGAGGCTCACTGCCTATAGAAAATGATTATAAGAAGATTACAAAATGTTTGAACTGATGAATAGCATCTACCAATGCAAAAGTTTAGTTTCGATTAAGCACAGAATACTAAACACTAATCTTACACACTTCATCCTTACTCTGCCCTGTTTCACTCTTTGACCATAATCCAAACTTAGATCTTCACCTTCGTACTTCTTTCTACCTTTTCCACACTTATTCCGTCATCATATCACACACACACACACACAAACACTTGAATCCATTGGCTATATATATCCGCATCAAGAAATTAAATCAACTGTAGTCGGATTCAAGAAAACTTAGAACATTTATTAAGAACTCTGCTCTGTCGGCTGAATCCATGCACAAGCAACAATGCGGACCAAAAACTTGTATTCTCAAATCATCAATCATGTCGGGCAATACCATTGATTATCAGAAATTGCTTAACCAACAACTTTTCTTCATCTAGACCAAGATCAAATACTAGGTCGGCCTATTCTTCTTTTGACTTTACTGACTAACTGGAACCCAATACTCAGATGATTATAACTTTTGAATCCTTCATCATCAGAGGCTAAATTTCTCAATTTAGATAATCTTGACAATCCTTATCACTCCCTCAAATCCACATCACACTGTGATTTACCACCGGAGAGATCTGGACCAAGATACTAGACCTTGTCACATGCTCTGTTTCTGACTACCCAGACTTAGACAAATCTTCACTCAAACTTCCGGTATGATCCATTGATGTAATGCGGATGTGTAAGATGGATTTAGTTGCCATCAATGACAACACCTAACATGCCTAGCAGTGTCTCTTGCCAATATTTGTATCTATCTCAACTATGACTAAACAATAGTAGAGTCACCATCCTTTTCTTGTAAGGAACATAACAATTTGACCTCTGACTCTTCAAAAAATGTGGGGTTTAATTGAGCTAAGACATCAGGATAAGACATATTTCTATCTCTAGTAGGTCCCCAGTAGAGTTGCCAATCTATTGGTTGTTTTAAATTCCCAACCCAATCTCAAGGAAAATATATCTTTAAAATAGTCATTTATAATAACTAATCTGTGTCAAGGGATTGACCAATGAATAGGAAGATTTGGGGGTCTTTGATCCCCTTCTTTTCCTCTACACTTTAGGCTATGTAGGACCGAGGAGGGTGTTCCTTTCTTTTCTATTTGAAAATAAATAGACAAAGTAGATATGTTCCTTCTAAAATGCTTGAAGAATTTCTGATAGAGTAAAGTAATGGGCTTGATTCTCAAGCTTTAACATAATTATTTGTAGAGGAACATGTAAAATGAACTTGCGTCTAAAACCTATAGCTAGAAGGGAAAATGTTTCAATTTCTTTAGAATGATGAGGATGATCAAGGGGGTGTAAGCATAGTGTAGCATCACAAATAGATCAATGCCTATCCAAAGGTCATAGAGTCAAGAATTTAGATAAACTTAAAAGAATTATTATGCAATTGATTTCAGTTTACTGTAAAGATATAATAATGCCTTATATTAAAAGTATCTTACTAGTTTTAGAGTTAACCATGCTTAGTTATCCCTGTAAACCAATACTACATTCAATATTCTCTTGCAACCATTATTTTACTACTTGAGTAAATGCCACTAGAAGAATATACAAACATAGGAAAGACTGTGATGATGAAAAAAACTGATCTTTAATCAAATTTATATTCATAAATGTAGAATTTTATACATGAAGTAGGAGACAGTACGCTCTGAAACTCAACAAAATTTGTAAAGTAAATTGTTTAATGAATTCAAAATAGCCTCTACAATATTATCAAGAAATCTTGAAACTCAAATGAAGACTTGAAAATAGACAACTAATTTTATTGCAGAAAACTAACTATATACAGTTGATCCAACTGTTCTCCGTTGTTCCACTGAGATCAAATCTTTGGCCATATCTTTCAAGTATAGAACTATAAATAGTGTCCTAACTAAACTACAGTGGAGAACCATTGGATCAACTGTATGTGAACAGGATAATTCCCAAAAAGTGATCATGTCCCTTAGTATTTTGACACGTTACGCTCTTGCCTTTTAAAACACAAATCCTATCCTTCAGGAGCCACGTGTCATGTTTCTATCATTCCACAAATGCCTAGAAAGACCCTTTAGTGAAATATGGCAGAATGTCAGAAAATATAGAAAAAGCCACCTCATTGCGCCAGGGACCAACCGCTTTCCTTTCCTTTTCATATGAGATGGTCACTGGCCCGCTATCATCCCTTCCACGGTTCCACAATTGCCATTTCCATCAATATTTTAATACTAGCAGATAGCGGAAATGAATCCACAATCGCCACCTGTCAAAAAGAGTTAGTGGGGGTTGTCTCCTAGTATATATATCTTAAAACATTTTTTGTTTCACTAGGAAAAAGGGGTCATGGGGTCATTTTAAAATGAGGCTTTTGGGCACAGGCCAGAGGTGGTGACTGCATGGTAAGAGGCCGATCAAATAATGTTCTAGGGACATAAGGAAACAACTTAAGAGCTTGGGCAACAGGGGATAAGTGGTCAACATGGAAATATAACAAATGAGACTTCTAATACGTTTGGCACAACCTAGTTTATGGTTTAAGGGTTTTTACTTAGAATACCTCTTTTAGTATGCAAAAAACCCTAGGCCTAGGGATCTTCTAACCCAATGACATAAACTCGTAGATTAAAATACTAGAGTCATGGAAAAATTTTATATGGTTCCATCAGGTCTGGTGAAGAAGACTTAGTCATTTTGGCTATGTCTTGGCAGTATACAGAGATAGTGATAGAAAGACAATGTTTGGATTAGCATTGGTGCGCAATTACAAACCTAGTCCTACAATTTTGGTATGATAATCCCAACTCTTAGATAATCTTACATCCAAAGTTTTAGACTTTGATCAGTTCTGAAAGTTCATCTTCAAAGATCTTAAGTCCGGCAGAGTAGAATACAGTGCTAACCAGAGCAGAGCACGCACTTGTTTTGGTTTGCATTCCTCCAGTGTTAGATAATTTGTAAATTGGTTTTGAGGTGTTGTAAACACATGTATGAGGTGTCTAAATCTAGATTTGCAAGTTCTGAAGTCCATCGGAAAGAAAGTTATAAGCCACTAAGTATTGCTACATGGCTTGACAGAGTTTGACAATGACAGGGTCTAAATTTTGATGGTCCGCATTTTGTTGCAGGATGATATCATGCTTTGAGGTTCTAAAGGTATGATCTATGATGTCTAAAGAGTCTTTGATATGTTTTTGAGCAAGCCTTGTGGTCCACAGTGAAAGTTACAGTCTGACAGATGAACTGAACTAGTGGCAATCTGTGTTGGAGGCCAACATGATAAGTTTAAGTGTATGTGGTAAGTTCTAATGTTTAGAACTTAATCCTTAGTCATGGAATAGTTGAGGCTAACATATGTGAAAGTGATTCCAGTGTTGTTTGGGTCTGTTATGAATTTTGGTGAATGAATTTGGCTGACAAGCTACTTAAGGCATGATTACACGCTACACCTTATCAAGCTGACCTAATATGAAGTTTTCAAGTGTTGCGGATATATATATGGGATCAAATTTGGTGTTTGATGGATAAGATGTGAATGTGAATGTGTGTGTGGTGTGTGAAGTATAGTGTAGGTGATAAGAGCATAAGAAGAGAGATCTTGTTCTCATGTAAGAATAGAGCAGTGTAGCAAAGCAGTTAAGATGAAGAGTTTTGAATTAGTCTTCTGAGCTTCATTGGAACTGTAACCATGCATGTGTAGATACAATCTGAGTAGTTCAATCTAGCATTGAGCCATTCCTCTTCCTTCTCTTTTTCTCTAGGTAGTGAGCATTTCTTTGGGTAGTGAGCCCTATGGCAGTGAGCCTTCTTGTAATTCGGTATTACTATTACATAATTATTGTGAGCTAACACTCAGCATAGTTTTTCCCTATTTAGGGTTTTCCATGTAAAAATACTATTGTTTATGTGTGATGCTTTGTGGTTGCTTCTTTTGTGCTTAATTTGCTTTGTTGTTATCAAATGTGGAAAATGGATTAGTGATTTAAAAAGTAAAAGGTTTAATAGACTACTGATTCACCCCCCTCTCAGTATTATGGGTGTTCAACAAGTCAATCAATGACTCATCCTCTCTCTCCCATTTACTAGACCTCCTTGACAGAGATTTTTGAAGCTCCACCTATTAATACAATCAAACAATATCCACATTAATATGGAAAACATGAAATATATATAACATGGCATATGTAATCGATCACTTACTGCTAGATTATGATCCCTATCAATCATTTTGTGTCTCTGTTTGTCCGTAGCTAGATGGGTTGGAGTTGTGACCTCCTGTGAGAAGCATCAAGAAGCAAAATTGAGTAAACATGAATATCATTTATGTACATTAAATGACATGAGATAAAACAAGAAATACAAAATGACATTTACATGTTACTAGCTCATACCTTGATCAAAGGATTTACAGACAAAATAGTTGTAGCAATGCCCACCTCTGCTAACTGACAAAGATGAGGAGTCTCCATATTCAACATCTTAAAATAGAGTTCAAGGTTATTTGACCAAAATAGATAGATAACATTATATAAATGCATAATGATTACAAATGGTAAATTTTACCTCAATGAAAGTTCTTCTGCATCTAGGGGACCAAGGAAATCATGGTGGTGGTGGTAAATCTCCATGTTCATTATCAAATTGTCACTAAATAAGATTACCATTAATATATGTACTATATTTATGATCATGTGATAAATTACATACTTGTTGACTTGACCTCCTCTCATAACCCCTGCACTGGATGGCTAATAGATGCAAGATGAATAATTTGACCCTAGAATTTCAGTGTAGACAATTACATACAATAATTTTGACTTATAATATATAGATAGTCATATAATTAATTAGAAGTTTCAAATACTAATATATTAAATCAAGATGAACCTTGTAAAAAATTACCTAGGAGTCAATATCGAACATATGCTATAAGAGGTCATCTGTGAGAACAATATTATCCAATATGGATGTGTCCATCACTAGCTAATGCCCCTACATCACAGTGTCCTGGTGAGAGTCCTAGGTCCCATAATCACACAAGTTCCCACATGAATTGCAAAAATGTGGCCCAGACAAATGATGCCTACTGCTCTCACCCTCATCGACCTGTGTAAGATCATCACCATGCTGTGCTAGAGACTGGGTGAGAGAACTCAATGAGTGCAGTGTCTCCACCTCAATAATCTCCTTCAAAGATGAAGGGAGTGAGATATGTGCTGACCTCATGAGGGTTCTAGGTGTGCAATTTTGGTCTCGATGTGCCCCCTGTCTATCTTGGGCAAAGCCACCACCTCTTCCCTAGAACTCTCGAATATCAAAATAATTAGGAATCTCCTTGAGGATGAACTCACAATAGAGTTTCCCCAAGAAATATTGTGGCACCTCATTGTTATTACAAGGATGCTCATCAAAGAGCATGTACCATCTATCCCAAAAGTTTTGGGATATCTCTTCGTTCACACACCAATGAATTGGGAACTATTTGCAAGTCTCTTATAGTGTTTGGCCAGTTTTAGGATTGATAAAATGTTCATCTTCAAACATAATTGAGATTTTGTATTTTTTTTTGTCCTTAACTTGTTTGTACGACAATTTTTTAGCATAGTAATGCAAACTCCTCTCCCTATAGTCATTTCATTTGGTGATTTGGTTTGTCACCAATTCAATATGAGAAACAATGACCTTGAATGATTTGGCAAGGGCTCTCCTATGATCGGTGCTTACATTTGGACTATTTAATGTTTCAATTAGGGTTTCAAGAAGTTTTTTGTTTTCTTCAATTTTCCCTAAATAGTTTTCTTGTGTGTATCTTTCATGGTGAGGACATGAAGGTAGGGGTTTTGAGGGTTTTGAGGGTTTTGAGGGTTGTTTTGAGCCTCCTCTATTGGATTAGGGTTTAATTGTGCCTCATTAACTGAAAATTCAACATAAAAATTAAATCAAAACATTGCAAAATTAAAAACTTCTTTTCAAATTCACAAAAAACAATCAAACCCTACCTTGTTCAACTACTACACCCTCTACACTTCGTTCACAACGTCCTTGGGAGTGGGATTGGTGAGGTGTCATGGTGAAATTGTTGATTGCACTTAGAAATTGTTGATTCCCTTCTTATGACATGCTCACGCTGTGAGAGGTGAAACTTGCAGCCAAATTTTCCCAATGAACCATGGGTTTCACCTTTTCACCTTTTATTTTGATGTTAAACAAAGCTAAAATGCGAGTGTGTTATAACATGCTCACGCTATGTTTCCTAGGGAGAAAAAAGTGGTTGTGGCCACTTTTTGGTCCCTCAATTTTATGCACTTACCCAATTTATTTTAATCTAATTTTTATGAATACTTCATATTTAACTTATATTAAAGAAGTAAAAAATAGTACATATTCACAAAAAAAGACAAGGTAGTAAAAATGCACACCCATGAAATCAAAGCCTTAACACGAGATCAAAACATAAAGTTTCAAATTCTTAATAGGTGGAAAAAAGCCAACAAAATAACAAAAATCCAAGCCCAGAGAAAACTAAGTAGTAAGAGCAACAGTAGTAGAGGGAAGAGGGTCCTAATCATCAAGTTTCCCCCAAACATATCCAGACGTGTTATCATCAATTGGCTCCCAACTGTCGAAATCATCAGTACCATCTTCATTATCCTCAAGAGGAGGCTGAGCATGGGCTGGAGAAATGGCAACCTACAAGCGAGGGAATTTGTCTATATCAGGCCAACTAGTATCCCACCGAGGAGATGGAAGTTTCAAAGGCTGAGACCATCCTCCACAGGCATCAAAATCCTTGGATGCTTGAGGGCCATGAGAATGAGAGCCAAAATCTCCATGATCACCATGGTTGCCATGGTCATGTTGAGAGGGACTGACTGTGACAATGATGACGCCCTTGATAGGAGGTAGAGTCAGGAGAAACTCATGCAATAGTGCAAGGGGCATTTCCCCAATGGTCCAGCAACTCCTAGAGATAGGCAAATTCAAGTGCAACATTGATAGCTTGCATATGAATCTGCATTAGAACGTTAGAGAAAATAATAGCTTTACTATATAGAGAAAAATGCTTATCAACATAATAGTGAGTGAAAGTAGCAACATTTCTATCCTTACAAATGCTAAAAGCAAATTCCACCCTAAAAGCATGCCAAATCTAAGTGTATTTGTGAGGGAGATAGGGCCAGTTGCCAAGTAAGACCATATGCCAAGAGAAAGGAGCAAGTATGAAAGGTTTGAAAAATCATGGATCCAATTCCAAGCTTCCTGAGTCTGTTGGAAAAACAAAAAAAGGTGCTTGAGAAACTCAAGATGCCCGTAAAATGGACAATGAGGAATGGCTATGCCCATATCAGCCAGATGAACTCCCAAAGGGAGGCCTTGGTATAGTAGAGACCAAGCGAAATGAGCCAATTTAGGCTCCACCACAGTAGAGCAAATGCACTGAAACCATATGTGCCAAGTCCTATGAGAGGAAAGAAGTTGCCAATGATGATTCAGTTGCTCTACCATCTACAAGTGGGGAGATAGCTAGGAATAACCTTTGGAGCTTGGTCTATAATCCTGAAAAGGAGTGTTTAGATACCATTTCCAATTTCCTTCCACCAAGGCTTGAGAGATCTAACTCCTAACTTATGAATCATTTGAGGAGGAATATCATCTATAACTAACTAGTAGGTCTCTTGATTTGTGTTTAGGAGCTTGTATTTATGCCCAAATTCAGGCCAAGACAGGAAATTCTTGGTGACCCTATGCAATAATTGTAAGGAAAGCACAGGTGCGGAAAACAGCTTCCCTAATGTTAATTCCCAGGGGACAGTGTAGACCAGTCACTTTTTAAATTACAATAACACAGATGAATACACAAGAGAAACCAAAATAGACAATAGTTAGAACACAGACACACAGAATTACGTGGGAAAACCCTTACGGGTGAAAAACCCACCACCACAAGAAAACAATCTTTATTACAGTAAGATATACAGTTACAATAAAGAACTCAGCTTCTTGCTCAGGTGTTTGATTCTCGACATTATACACAGTTCATCTCCCTGTACATTTACAGAACGAACCTTTTTTTTTTTTTTCAAGTCTCATCATCATAATACCAACGACATCTATAGACATATCGTTCTATTTCCAATCTGCAAGAACTCAAAGTCGTTACAGACTTCTGCTCTAACTGATAGAACAAATTCCTCATACGTCGCTGCCATCTAACCGTCGCAACTGTTCACATTTCAGTGAGGCGTTTAATCCCACATGTACCAAGTCACAAAGGACTTTGCAGTTTATAACCGCCAACAGGCGAAATAGTATTGTCAGCAATTCTGTTGCCGACAATACCAAACCCCCAAGCCCATCGGCATAACAACTCCCATCGGCCCTCAGACTTCACCTCCCACCGATGAGCATTGTCTCCCCGATCACCAAGGTTACCATCGGTATGACACTCTCCATCGGTAAAAGATCTAGCTCTCGCTCCGACAGAGGTTTGTCTCACCGATACCAATAAGACTTCCATCAGTCCGCAGTACATCGGCCCAACACCTTTAGCCGACGGGTATTCTCTTGCCGATAGACATACGCCATCGGAGTGACTACTCCTGTCGGAGTAACTCTACAGTGTTTGGCCGATAGGCCTTTGTCTTGCCGACGACCGTAACCTTCGTCGGAGTGACTACTCCTGTCGGAGTAACTCCACAAAGGTTGGCCGATAGGCCTTGTCTTGCCGACGACCGTAACCTTCGTCGGAGTGACTACTCCTATCGGAGTAACTCCACAAAGTATGGCCGATAGGCCTTGTCTTGCCGACGGTTGAAAGCTTCCATCGGGGTGACTCTCAGCATTAAAGGTTGTCAAACCTTCGATGCTTATTCCGACGGCCCTTGTCTCACCGATGCCAATGGTCTTCAACACGGTCCTGCCGATAGTGCTTTGTCACAGCGATGCCGACATCGCATATCCTCAGACCAATGAACCAAGGAACAGTTGAACTTAAATTCATTGAACCTACCAAATGAACTCTAGAAAGGTTCAACAAAGAGGTTCAAAACATAGGTTCAACTAAGAGGTTCAAGTAGTAATTTGAGACACAAGTTCTCTTCAATCTCCCACTTGTCGAAGACATTACTGCTACCTCTTAGTCCTCATTCGATTATTGAGAACTATGGGCCCGAAGACCCATTTCATCTGAGCACCATTTGAACTTGGCTGTGTTCACTGGTTTAGTTAAGGCATCAGCAACATTTTCCAAAGTGTCAACTTTTTCCAGCTTCACCTTCCTGTCTTCCACCATATCACGAACAAAGTGATATTGGACATCAATATGTTTTGTCCTAGCATGAAATGTAGGATTCTTTGCCAAACATATGGCACTTTGACTGTCACAATGAATTTGTATTTGCCCTGCATTAAAACCAACATCAGAACACAACCTTTTCAACCAAACAGCTTCTTGGCATGCACGAGTGGCTGCCATGTACTCTGCCTCTGTTGTGGACAAAGCGACTACAACCTGTCGCTTGCTCATCCAACTGATAGCACCACCATGTAACATGAACACGTATCCACTGGTGGATCTCCGACTGTCAACGTCCCCTGCCCAATCAGAATCAACATATCCCTGAATACTGATAGATCTCTTAGACCCTTCTGAGTTTCCATGATGACAAATAGCATAGTCAGAAGTTCCCTTCAAATACCTCATAACTCTTTTCACAGCATCCCAATGTGATCTGCCTGGATTCGCCATAAATCGGCTCAAAACTCCCACTGCTTGGGCAATGTCTGGTCTGGTACAGACCATTGCATACATTAAACTGCCAACAGCACTTGCATAAGGTACTCTCTTCATGTCATCAATTTCATTTGAAGATTCTGGACAATCTTCAACAGATAATTTCGTTCCCTGCAAAACTGGAACAACTAACTGTTTAGAATCAGACATATGAAACTTATCAAGAACATTGGTAATATACTTCCTCTGGCTGAGCCAAATTTTTCTCTTAGATCTGTCCCTTTTGATCTCCATTCCCAGAATGTACTTTGCTGCCCCCAGATTTTTCATTTCAAATTTCAAGGACAACTGAGATTTTAATTCTGAGATCATCCCCTTACCATTGCCAATGAACAACATGTCATCCACATATAGTGCAATTATAAGAATCTGGTCACCTTCAGTTTTATAATAGACACAATGATCAGATTTAGATCTCACATACCCCAAGGATAAAACATACGTATCAAACTTTTGATACCACATTCTGGGAGACTGTTTCAAACCATAAAGAGACTTCTTAAGTTTGCATACCAGATGTTCTTTACCTTTTTCCACAAAATACTCTGGCTGAGACATATAAATTTCTTCTTCAAGGTCTCCATGAAGAAACGCTGTTGTCACATCCATCTGCTCAATTTCAAAATCATATGCTGCTGCAAGTGACAACAGAAATCTAATGGATGTCAACTTAGCTACAGGAGAAAAGATTTCTCCATAATCAATACCTTCCTTTTGGGAATACCCCTTAGCAACCAGTCTTGCCTTGTACTTCTCAATACTACCATCTGGACCATATTTCTTCTTAAATACCCACTTACAGCCTACAGGTTTTCTTCCTTCAGGCAAGGGCACCAGATCCCAGGTTCCATTCTTCTCCAATGATGTCATTTCACTATGCATGGCTTCCAACCAGGAATCTGAATCAGGTACACTAATAGCTTCTTTCACAGTCCTAGGTTCATCAGTATTAGTAAGTAAAGCATAGGCACAAGTTGAATCAGGTACTGAAAATCCATACCTATTTGGTTGTCTTCTTTCACGTGTAGATCTCCTCACAGGTTGAGGTGCAGGTTCAGGTTCCTGCTCTGGATCAGAATCTTCGGAGCTACTTGAACTCTTATCTGAACCATCTACACTTGGTGCTTGTTGTTCCTCTTTTACAGGAGTCAGAGGAACATTCACAACACTCTTTTCTTTCTTTTCTTCTGTCTTTTCTGGCTGAGGATCAACAACCAATGGTTTCAGCTCTCTGAAAATTACATTCCTGCTGTAGATTACCTTTTCAGTTTCAGGATTCCAAAGCTTGTATCCTTTAATACCGACTCCATAGCCAACAAAGATACATTTAACTGCCTTGTTATCCAACTTAGATCTTTTAACTTCAGGAATATGAGCATATGCCTCACAGCCAAAGACTCGAATATGTCTTAGAGAGGGCTTCTTACCAGACCATGCTTCCATAGGTGTCTTATCAACCAATGCTGATGTAGGAGAACGATTCAGCAAGTAACAAGCTGTAGCAACTGCCTCAGCCCAGAACTTCTGTTCAAGACCAGCATAACTCAACATACTTCTTGCTTTCTCCATCAACGATCGATTTAACCTTTCAGCAACTCCATTCTGTTGTGGAGTATAAGGTGTAGTTTTATGCCTTTTAATTCCATGGTCTACACAATACTTATCAAAATCCGCATTGCAATATTCACCACCATTATCTGTTCTCAAGCATTTTAGTTTTCTACCAGTCTGATTTTCCACAAGAGTTTTAAATTCTTTAAATCGACTGAATACTTCTGATTTGTTTTTCAAAAAATATACAAATGCCCTTCTTGAATAATCATCAATGAACGATACATAGTATCTTGATTTAGATAAAGAAGGAACATCAACTGGACCAAAAACATCAGAATGCACATAGTCCAGAACACCAGAAGATTTATGAGAACTAGAGTAAAATGAAACACGGTTTTGCTTTCCATATATACAATGTTCGCAGAAATTGAACTCCAGATTACAATCAATCAGCCCATCTACCAGATTTTTGTTTTTCAAGGTTTTTAAACCTTTCTCACCTATGTGACCAAGTCTATGATGCCAGAGCATTGTTTTCTCTGCAGGAAGTTTAACTTCCATAGAATTTACGTCATGTGTTACAATAGTAGCCTTTTCAGATTTTGCAGAGACATTATTACAGCACACTGGTTTAGCATCTAACCTATACAGAGTTCCAATGCGTTCACCTTTTGCCAGAACAATAGAACCTCTAGTCATCTTACAGCCACCATTCACAAAAGTAACTTGCACTCCAACATCATTAAGTTTACTAACAGAAAGTAAATTTCAAGCCAGACCTGGTATATGAAGAACTTCATTCATTCCCTTTATTCTGCCGTCCGGGAACTGGATTCTGACTCGACCTCGGCCAACAATTTCCAGTGTTGAATCACTAGCCAGGAACACCTTGCCACCAGCATAGGGTTCATACTTTGTGAACCACTCTCTATGAGATGTCATATGAAAGGATGCTCCTGAATCAATCAGCCAAACATCTTCAGAAGCAGGTGTTGCCAGAGCAGCAATGAAAGCATCAGCATCACTGTGTGAAGACTCAGAGTCAGAGAAGTTCTTCTTCTTCTTTTTCTCCTCTTTGCAGTCTTTCTTGACATGACCTTTCTGTCCACAATTCCAGCACTTCACCTTGGACTTCTTGCCAGGAGATTTTGATTTCCCCTCTGATTTGGACTTAGACTTCTTGTCCTTCTTCTTGCCTCTTTCCTTTGATCTACCACGAACTGACAGAGCCTCTTTGGCCATTCCAGAAGATTTCCTTCGCATCTCTTCAGACAACAAGGAGGCAACAATAGTTTCCTGAGAAAACGTAGTTGTTGTACTTCCAATAGCCATCACCAGATGGTCCCACGAGTCAGGTAAGGAACATAACAGAAGCATACAGCGATCTTCCTCTTCTATTTTTACACCTATAGATGTCAACTGAGCAACAATCGTATTGAATGCACTCAGATGTTCTGCTACAGATGCACCTTCATCCATCTTCAGAGAATACAATTTCTTTTTGAGGAAAAGTTTATTTACCAAGGACTTGCCCTGATAAATATTATTCAACTTTTTCCACAAATCACTTGCAGATTTCTCCTCATGGATGTTCAATAGAACAGAGTCAGATAAACTCAGTCTTATCAGTCCTTTGGCTTTTCTGCATATCAGTTCCCAATCTTCTTGCTTCATGCTTGTAGGTTGAACTCCAGACACAGCAACCCAAAGATCTCTATAGACTAACATGTCTTCAACTTTCAGTTTCCACAACTCAAAGTTTGTGCCATTGAATTTCTCAATGTCTATTTTGTCTGATGTACTTGCCATCTCTATTTAATTTTAAAAAAAACAACTTTCTACAGAACTCCCACACAACAGAATTAACACAAAAAACCCAAACAACCGACAAGGATAACACAACGGGCCAGGCTCTGATACCACTTGTAAGGAAAGCACAGGTGCGGAAAACAGCTTCCCTAATGTTAATTCCCAGGGGACAGTGTAGACCAGTCACTTTTTAAATTACAATAACACAGATGAATACACAAGAGAAACCAAAATAGACAATAGTTAGAACACAGACACACAGAATTACGTGGGAAAACCCTTACGGGTGAAAAACCCACCACCACAAGAAAACAATCTTTATTACAGTAAGATATACAGTTACAATAAAGAACTCAGCTTCTTGCTCAGGTGTTTGATTCTCGACATTATACACAGTTCATCTCCCTGTACATTTACAGAACGAACCTTTTTTTTTTTTTCAAGTCTCATCATCATAATACCAACGACATCTATAGACATATCGTTCTATTTCCAATCTGCAAGAACTCAAAGTCGTTACAGACTTCTGCTCTAACTGATAGAACAAATTCCTCATACGTCGCTGCCATCTAACCGTCGCAACTGTTCACATTTCAGTGAGGCGTTTAGTCCCACATGTACCAAGTCGCAAAGGACTTTGCAGTTTATAACCGCCAACAGGCGAAATAGTATTGTCAGCAATTCTGTTGCCGACAATACCAAACCCCCAAGCCCATCGGCATAACAACTCCCATCGGCCCTCAGACTTCACCTCCCACCGATGAGCATTGTCTCCCCGATCACCAAGGTTACCATCGGTATGACACTCTCCATCGGTAAAAGATCTAGCTCTCGCTCCGACAGAGGTTTGTCTCACCGATACCAATAAGACTTCCATCAGTCCGCAGTACATCGGCCCAACACCTTTAGCCGACGGGTATTCTCTTGCCGATAGACATACGCCATCGGAGTGACTACTCCTGTCGGAGTAACTCTACAGTGTTTGGCCGATAGGCCTTTGTCTTGCCGACGACCGTAACCTTCGTCGGAGTGACTACTCCTGTCGGAGTAACTCCACAAAGGTTGGCCGATAGGCCTTGTCTTGCCGACGACCGTAACCTTCGTCGGAGTGACTACTCCTGTCGGAGTAACTCCACAAAGTATGGCCGATAGGCCTTGTCTTGCCGACGGTTGAAAGCTTCCATCGGGGTGACTCTCAGCATTAAAGGTTGTCAAACCTTCGATGCTTATTCCGACGGCCCTTGTCTCACCGATGCCAATGGTCTTCAACACGGTCCTGCCGATAGTGCTTTGTCACAGCGATGCCGACATCGCATATCCTCAGACCAATGAACCAAGGAACAGTTGAACTTAAATTCATTGAACCTACCAAATGAACTCTAGAAAGGTTCAACAAAGAGGTTCAAAACATAGGTTCAACTAAGAGGTTCAAGTAGTAATTTGAGACACAAGTTCTCTTCAATAATTCAGGCCAAAAAGGAATCCCATGTTTGAAAATTTTTAAGGCATGAATCCAAGGCACCTTAGCAAGCGCTTGTCTAGAATGTTGAGAATAGGAGACCACCAAATGGATTGATGATTAATGGATAATCCATTACAAAAATAATATCCAGCCCATCGAAGCCAGGGCTTGAGGGCTTCCCAAGCCTTCCAAATGCTCTTGTTAACAAACATGCCTTGAATGGAGACAAAATCTCTCATAGTGAGGAGAATCCCTATATCTGAGCCTTTCCAATCCAAACAACTTGTAGGAGTACCAGTGCAAATGTAGTGTTGGACAAGAATTTTCAAAGCTTCATTGCATTGAAGGACTTGAATAATCCATTTTAGCACACAAGGTAATACCTTGACGGCGAATGGAAATCAATCCAAGGTTGTCAGCCTCATGAGGAAGGAAACAAAATTCCCACGCTACTTAGTGAAAACCTTGAGAACCATCACTGGAGGCCCACAGAAAATCTCAAAGGAGTTTTTAAATTTTCAAATAGGATGCCTTAGAAGGAACCCAACATGAAGAATAGAAAACATGCGTGGCAGCAAAAATTTTAGAACAAACTTTAAATTTACCTTCAAAAGACAAAGGTTTGGTAATCCAGTAGCGTTGTTTCTTTTCAATGCGTGCAATAACCACTTGCCAGAACCTAAGGGAGAGGCTTGGAAGGTGAAGGGGATGCCCAAAAAATAGAAAATTTCTCCATGGTCAATCCACTTCCATCTATAAGAATCCAGCCAACATAGCTTAGGAAGGAAAAATTGTTTGTAACACAAAGTTTTCTGCCATTGAATGTTGGAGCTAGAGGCCTAGTAAAATATGTCCAGGCATTGAAGGGCTTGCTTGACATTCTCCTCTTCCTCAATAAGAGTGAGAAAAGAGTCATCAGTGAAATGACTATTCACCAACTGTTGTGAAGACTTGGGAAGGGAAATCCCCTTGATGCGGGATTGAGAAACCACTTGAGCTAACAAGTAGCCAAAGCCTTCGGTAGCCAAAACATATAGAACAAGAGCAAGAGGAAAACATTGTCTTATGAATTTGAAGAGGCCAAAAGAGTTAGATTATCAGCTGGAGATGGTGATACAAGTAGAGGCATATGTAAACAACATTTGGACCATGTTATTGAATTGATGGCCAAAACCAAAGGCTTGCAACATGGCAAGAATGAAAAGCCACTCAATGCGATCATAGGATTTCACAAAATCAATCTTGATAAACATAGAAGGTTGCAGAGAATGGTGAGCCCACTCCATTCCTTCCCAAACATCAATGATGTTATCCAAGATAAACTTGGATTTAATGAATCCCATTTGTTCAAGTTGAACAATGAGAGGCAACATTGAACCAAGTTTGAGAGCCAGAGATTTAGAAATGATCTTGTAAGAGACATTCAATAGCATGATGGGCTGCCAATTATTGATATCCTTAGGGTTGCCAGCTTTAGGTATGAATTTAATATTTCCTTTGTTAATAAGAGAGCCCAATGAACTAGTTTGTTGGCTTCACGATAAACATTATGCAGGTTGCTACCTACAATATCCCAAAATGTTTTATAGAATTCATAAGGAAATTCGTCTAAACCAGGGGCTTTCTCATTGGCCATGGAATAGACCACTTCCTTAAGATCGCCTTGAGTGAGAAGCTGGTCACAAAGGACTCACTAGGCAAACTACCTGGCAAGAGTGACATCTTGAGTTGCAAACACCTGAACTCGTAGTGTTGAACAAAGGCTTGAAGGATAGCAAGAAGCTCTTGAAGAAGTTGATTTCCTTCAAAAAATTTCTTAACAGATTTGGAGGTGTGATGAGCTTTGAGAGCTTAGAAGAACTCCTTAGAAACTTTATCTCCAATCTTAAGCTAGAGGAGTCGAGATTTGATTTGCGCTCTATGAGTTGAGTGAGTATCAACAATTTGATTATGTTGTCTCAACTGAGCTAGCAGAAGTTGAGTAGTGGAGTCAAATGACTCAGCCTCCAAAGAAATGGTGGCAAGGAAGAGCTTGTGACTGGTGGCCTCGTATAAGTGGTGATGGAAACGAGCAAGTTGTCTCCCATAAATGTAAAGAAACCATGAAGTACGACTAACTACATCATTCCACCAAGATATCCATCCCATGCCATGCAAAGAACATGGCACCAAATTCCAAACATGTTAAATGTGTGTCAACATGGCTTTGTGATTCAGAAGAGACATGTTTAGAAAAAATGACTTTTCTATGGTCTGGGTCTGTTTCATGGTAAAAAGAGGAAGATGGGATCTTGGTTTATTCTTAAGGGTTTATGTTAAACCCTCCTTTCACCACAACATTCAAGGACATTCAATCGAGTAGAGAACTCTACTACAGATCTCCTATCACTTGGAATAGAGGGGAAGATTGGAATTGTGTGAATTTGTTGTTCAATTAAGCCCAATTATGCTCAAAACCTTTATTTCGTAAAATCGTAAACAAACAAACAAATTACAGAAAATGATCGCACACAAAGATATCAAATGACAATCAAATATATACCAGATTTCAAAGTTTGGTGTGTGGAAAAGTCAAGGACTAATGAGCGGGTGCCCTAGTCCAGTGTACCTATTTTTTTGGGATCTTTGAAGAATGTCTTCAACCTTATTCTGCTATCACAGAGATTTCACCGCATCAAAATCCAGAGGACTAATGAGCAGGTGCCCTAGTCCAAGCCCTAATTTTCTGCTTTGCTCTACACTTTCAACAGTCTGTAATTCTTCCTTGAAGCTCCACTTCTTCCACTTCTGAAACCTATAACCTGCAATCACAGAAAAGTGGGTTGGGTGTTGTGGTGTTTAGAGGCTTGCCTTGGTCAAGCCCCGAAGAGACATTTAAGTCTTCTGAACACCGTTGTCATATAAAGAGTGTGTATCCCTACAGGATAGAGGCGAAAAATAATTAATAAATGATTGAAAACATAAATGAATATCACCTCAATGGTGTAGCTCGCATGAACATGAAGATCCTTCACATCATGAGAAGATGAAACCAAATCTGCATAACAAACACAATAACAAGACAATCTGCTCTGTAACAATGAATACTTTGAAAGCTCTCAAATCATAAGTATGCCAAAAGTTCATAATCATCTTCTAGTTTAAAAATGAATGCCTAAACATGCTTATATATGCAACTAAACAACTTCCCGCCAAGAAATTCATAATTCAAACTTGAGGCGTCAGCATAGGACCTAATAACGGTCACATGAAAATAGGTCCTAACCCAAAATAGGGTAGGACTAGGGTGTGGGTGCCCAATTCTTCCCCCCTATTTTAGGTAGGATTCATCATAAGTACATCCCCTAGGTCCTATTTGTCAAAAAAAATTGGGGGTTTCTTCACCGGAAGTCATGATTAACATGCAAGATGATCTAAATGCATTCTAAAGGACCCAGGAGCTAAACCTTAGGAGGGAAAAGCCCCCAAGGGGACATTTTCCGACATAACATTTAGCCCCCACTTTAATGTATGTATAAACACAAGGTCAATACATGCATTAAAGTATGGTCAAAACATAGCAAACACGCCAAGCATGGTGAAGACACGCCAAACACATTGAAGACACGCCAAACATATTGAAGACAGTAACAGGCACACAAAACATAGAGAAGACAGTAATAGTCACACAAGAGATGGAAAAAATAGCATTGAAGACACGCAAAACATAGTGAATACAATGAATGTAGTGATTATTTATTTTTCTTCGTTTTCATTTATATGAATGCAAATAAAAGTACAAGGAAAGTAAACACACAACCCATAATGTAGGAGGGACTCATCTTCACCAGTCTTTAGATTGCATATGGGGCAATAGACACACAATACAAATCCCAAAGTGTAGGAGGGACTCATCACCACCAGTCTTTAGACTACACTTGAGAACAAACATGCCATACAAATCCCAAAGCATAGGAGGGACTCATCGCCACCAGTCTTTAGACTATGCTTGGGAACAAACACGTCATACACACACACATGGAAGACACGGAGAAAACATGGCAAACAAGTGATGGAAGAAACTTATTGCTAGGTCTGCAGCCATCTCAGGCACATTACAAGCACACACCGATGATTGGGCTTCACCACAACAATCGCCAAAGACACGCTTAAGGGTTAGGATAGTCTTAGATCTGCTCCTCACCTGCTCGGAGGACTTTTTGAAAATGACAAGATTGTGTAATCTCCTTAAGAAATACACCATCCCCACCTTCTGCAGAATAGATTAAAATAAAAGTAAATACATGATATCGTGCCTCCAAGAAGGGCTTAATGATTTCAATATAAAAATAAAGATGTGCACTCATGTGGAGATACAACATCCCGCCTCCGCAGAGGGCTTACAAACACGCTTTGTTAGTATCAAAATCATCAGATAGCTTACCTTTATATGCCCCCACCTTAATGTGGTTGATATCATGTACCGATATATAGCACGTTAAGGTAGGAAGAAAACACACAAGGGAACACGAGCTCTCGCAAAACCCATGCCCCCAGAGGTGACATGTACTTTACGATCGCCAAATGTTCCCAAAAACACATTCCTACAAGAAAAGAGGTTAGATATCTTTCCATAAGACAACAACCACATCACATGATGAAAATAAATACATGAAAATAAGCACATCAAGAAGACAAGGTTACACTACGAATTCAGAAACTGAGTATAACCGTGGGGCTATACTCCAAGATCTTAGAATCGAATGTAAACGAGCCAAGATTCAAAGATAAACAAATCCACAGAGTAGCTATATTGTTATAGTTTGTTAGTGCGATAAGACAACATCAAAATATCACACAGAGTGATTCTACTAGCCAAGCGTCAGATAATATACATCAACCCCGTCGTCATGTATGGACTAGGTCTATTTTTTGATTTCTCGCTGAAGGGACACTAGGTCCATATCAGTCTTATTTATTTTTCATCATCCACCTGCTAGATAGAATCACTAGAGGAAGGTAAACAATAAATCAAGAGAGGAGAACAAGTGCCTTAGAGACAATCACGTAGGAGGGTGCCACCAAGTCATCAACTGCAACACTATGTTCTTAAGACACAACAAAACAATAAAAATAGAGGAGAAGAAATGTAGAAGAATGATGATACAAATAGAAGAAGGTCACAATAGAGGCAGTCTCCCAGTATCCTTGACCTTACAAGAGTATCAAGGGTCATCCTAGGGGGCCTAAACAACACATAACACATCATGGGGAGAACACAACACGAGAGGGGAGGTAACATAAACAAGAAAATAATGCCATGACATAGGTGACCACCAAGGTTAGAAATACTTACCTATAGGGACAACCTAATTAAAGGTTGTCAATGATCAGATCATCATCTTCCCACTCCTAATTGTTAGAGGAAAGTGGGACATAAGGTACCATAGCCCAACTTTTGTTCTTGTCCTCAAGTTGTCCATTCTTAAGGTCTTCTTAGTTTGATTCAATGTTAGGTGAGATGTTTTCTTTTTGAGATGTGTTTCATTGGGAAAATGCTTGTCTTCTCTTCCTCCTTCTCTTGCTTGTCTATTTCTTATTGTCTTACTATTCATCTCTTTTAAAATAGTGTCTTGTTCTTCCATAGGTATTTGTGTTTTAGAGGAGGAAGCGCCATGGTCAAATCTCATTTGTCTCAGTGAAATGTTTTGCTCTTGATGACTACCACCTGATCCTTGTAAGGATGGAGGGGGAGGAATCTCAGCATAGGGGCCTTTTCCTTTTGGTCTAGGATGCTCTTCAAATGTGGGTTGTTCGTCTCTTATTGTTTCTTGAATAGAAGGACCGGCCACTTGATGTAATAATTATGTTTTGTAGTTTCTATAACCCAAGAAGTTAAAGTCTGTTCATGGCTTCGGTTCCAGTTCAGATCATTCCCAAAAGTAATCAAGGATAAAGTGTTGTCTTGTAACCAAAGGTTTATATATATTGCGAGGGATAGTATGCACTTGTCCATTCAAAGGAAATTTTACACAATTATGAATTGTTGAAGGAACAACTTTCATAGCTTTTAACCATGGGTGTCCTAATTTTATGCAAAAAAGGTCAGATACAGGGACAACATCAATAATTTTTCTATAGATTTGTCAAATATAGTAACCAATAAAGATATCTTCCTAGAAGTGTTTATAAGGGTTCCTTTATGTATCTTAATCATCATGTTTGAAGGGTCATAAAAGTCTTGTATCAAACCATGTGAATAAAGGAATTCTTCCATTGCCGCATTAGTCATGCAATTAGGATCAAAAAGGATTCCATCCACATGATTTCCCATTATCTTCACAGTGATATAAAGAGGTCCTTCAGTGTCTTCAATTGTTCTATCATGCAGTGCAATCGCAATTTCGGGTTCAGGGACCTTTCTTTTCATGTAAGGCCTAGGAGGGAACCTAGTGTTATTGTTGTGATTAGAAGCCATGTGTATATGTTTTAAATCAATGTAAAATCAGATTTCAAAAGCTTTTCAAAAGTTATGCAAGAAACAAGTGCAAAACTATATGTGAAAATGACCTAAAATGCTTGATTTTTTCAACTTTTTTTCAATGCAAATGAGTGAAAGAAGAGGTGTTGTAAGGAAATTGATGAGGGCAAGCAAATAATATGTTTAATATCAGTCCAATAAACCAACAATATCTGTCACAACACACATTTTATGCAATCCTATAATGATGACAAGTCAAAACCTAGTGAAAATACACTAAAAACATGTAATTTTTCACCAATTTTCAATGCAAAGGCCCAATATAAAGGGTGTTGTGAGGAATTTGAGGAGGGGAAGAAGATTAGAACCTTGATAATAGCCAATTAGTACAGAAAAATCCTTCACAACATGTCTATGATGCAATTCTAGAGAGACAATAAGGCCAAATCTAGTGAAAATGCAAGGCTTACAAACCCTAGACATGAAATTTTGCAAGAAAGCCACTATGATGCAACACTAATATTAGAAATTAGTCCTAAATGAGTGCTTAAAAAAGTAGTAAAATCTGAAACAAGATTTTAACCACAAACCCTAGCTAATGTATAAACTAGGTTATATAAAAAATGCACAACTTCAAGTAATTTTTAACAAATTAAGCATGTAAATGCAATATAAATAAATGATGAATAATGAATTTCTATAATTTAAATTAGATCTGATGATAATAACATAAATTATATGAAATTAAATGCAAATTAATTCAAATTATTTGAAAATGCAAGCTAAAAATGCTAATTTTTTTGAATTTTTCCAATTTTTCTTTTTTTTTGCAATTTTTCAAATGCAATAAGATGAAAAATGAAATGAATGAAAGTATGAAGCACAACACTCAGCAAGGTGCAAAAATCCTTGAAAACACGGGTTCACCAAAATGTTTAGTAGGAAAAAGAGGAAGATGGGATCTTGGTTTATTCTTAAGGGTTTATGTTAAATCATCCTTTCACCACAACATTCAAGGACATTCAACCAAGTAGAGAACTCTACTATAGATCTCCTATCATTTGGAATAGAGGGGAAGATTGGAATTGTGTGAATTTGTTGTTCAATTAAGCCTAATTATGCTCAAAACCCTAATTTCGTAAAATCGTAAACAAACAGACAAATTACAGAAAATGATCACACATAAAGATATCAAATGACAATTAAATATATACCAGATTTCAAAGTTCAGTGTGTGGAAAAGTCAGGGACTAATGAGAAGGTGCCCTAGTCTAGTGTACCTGTTTTTGTTAGGACCTCTAAAGAATGTCTGCAACCTTATTTTGTTGTCACCGAGATTTCACCAAATAAAAATCTGGAGGACTAATGAGTGGGTGCCCTAATTTTCTTCTTTGCTCTACACTTCTGACAGTTTGTAATGCTTCCCTGCAACTCCACTTCTTTCGCTTCCAAAACCTGTAACCTATAATCATAGAAAAGTGGGTAGGGGGTTGTGGTGTTTAGAGGCTTGCCTCGATCAAGCCCCAGAGAGGCATTCAAGTCTTCCAAACACCGTTGTCAGATAAAGAGTGCATATCCTTGCGAGATAGAGGCAAAAACCAATTGATAAATGATTGAAAACACAAATGAATATCACCTTGATGGTGTAGCTCACATGAACATGAAGATCCTTCACATCATGAGAAGATGAAGCCAAATTTACATAACAAACACAATAATAAGACAATACTACTCTGCAACAATGAATACTTTGAAAGCTCTCAAATCATAAGTATGCCAAAAGTTCATAATCATCTTCTAGTTTACAAATGAATGCCTAAACATGCTTATATATGCAACTAAACAACTTCCTGCCAAGAAATTCATAATTCAAACTTGAGGTGTCAGCATAGGACCTAATAACAGTCACATAACTGACACATGAAAATAGGTCTTGACCTAAAATAGGGCAGGACTAGGGCGTGGGTGCCCAAGTCCTCCCCCTATTTCAGGCAAGATTCATCATAAGTACATCCCCTAGGTCCCATTTGTCATAAAACTTAGGGGTTTCTTCACCAGAAGTCATCATTAACATGCAAGATATCTAAATGCATTCTAAAGGACCTGAGAGCTAAACCTTAGGAGGGAAAAGCCCCCAAGGGGACATTTTCTGACATAATGGGGTCTAGAAAGATGCCACTCAATATGGAAATGTATCAGAGAATGATCTAACAAGACAACATTTGCCAATGGTTCCACTGGTAAGGAAAAATAGTTGGCACAAGTAAAGAAGGATTGGACAGATATCATAACTCTATCAAGTCTCTTTAAGACTCTGTTAGGTCCAGCCCGTAAATTGCTTCAAGTGTACCATTGTGAATTAACAAGGCAGTGGCCAATGTTGGGATCAAAAAGACCTAATTTATTACGCATGAAGAACCATGCCTCTCTTTTTTCATATGTCCAATGCATAGGCAAGGTGCCACATTTGTCATAGGCCATTTCAATCATATTAAAATCCCCACAAAAAACCCATGTAGTAGCCGGCATTGAACTTGCAATCCATCGCTAAAGGGAAGATCTCTCTATAACATCATTGGGAGCATAAACAGTAATAATCCCAAAGGAATGATTATCAGCATTGAAAAGAGTCCATAAGACACAGTAAGTGGGCTCGCATCCATGATCGACCAAGAGCTCATGCTATGTGGGTGAGAGAAATGTGACGACTCCACCACAACCAGCTTCATGGTTGCTACAAAAAACATGGTTGAAAGGCTAAATCACGTGACATGTTGTAAACAACAAAAATCCTAAAATATTAACTTCTTGGAAGCAGAAAATGTCTAGACTAGGGAACTTTAAACGAAAATCATGAACAGAGTATTTCCAAGGGAGGTCAGTGAGACCTTGAACATTCTAGGAAATATAGTTCATTTAACAATCATCAAGAGGCATGTCCTCATTATTCGGCTCCTCAAGGGTAGAGTAGTTGTTTTGCAACACTACATCAATGGCCTCAAAGCTTCCAATTTGGAAGTTGAGAGGCACTGGATATCGCTGTCATGTCACAAATTCACCTTCCTCCAAACTCCCATATGGGTTGTGAGACCTCCTATGTCTAATAAAAGGAGGAGGATGTAAGTTTATTAGGTTGTGACATCTATCAGCTTTGAGATAGATGAAGTTGTTGGTTGAGCCTTAGGCATTGTCACCACGCTCGATGCACTGGCATTAACTGATTTTGAAACAATTGGAGTGTAAACCCCCAGGCTCGTCGGCTTAGCGGAGGGTTTGGAGGTGCTAACATTTTAGCCTTGCGGCCAACAACAATAGACCATCATTCATCTTCTTTTGCAGGAGGTGCCAACCTAGATGAAGGTTGAGCAAAGGGTTTCAACCGCTGAGTGACCAAAGGACAATCCTATATCTTATGATCAAAAAACTGGCATTGATGGCATGTGTTGGGTAAGTTGATATACTGAACCCGTTGAGAGTAATGGGTTTGACTAATTTTAATGTCCAATGACTCCTTGAGGTCAACCTCAACACCGATGCGTCGCTAGGGATGAGCTAAATAAAACTTCTCAGACTCTATACACACTACAGTGCCTAGAGAGGAAGCTATTTGGTTGAGAAAGTTCCAGCAAGGCAAGGGTAAGCTAGGGAATTCCACCCAGATAGGGACACGAATGGACTTTTCATTAGAGACAGAAAAGTCTTGGGTCTAAGGTTTAAACACAAGGAGAGACGAGCAGACTTGCCATGGGCCCCAACTAAGAACAACCTCAACATGGTTGGCTTCAAAAAAATAGAAACGAAAAAACCCTTTAGTGAGGTTTTGCACGGCCTCCAAGCAGATTTTGTGTGGGGACCAGGCCCTGCTAACCCAATTGCAGAGCATGCTTTCAGGGGGAACTCTACCCACAAAATACCCAATCAAAGTAAAATTTTTAAGCCATCTGCAGGCATTGTCGAATTCCAAAATAGAAAACACAACATCTAGGGGTGATTCAGGGGACGTACCTTGTGAAACACCTTAGGAACAAATTTCTGGGAACGCTTGGGCGGAGGAGCCATTAGTAGTCGTTGTCAAACCTTCAACTCTAGCAGCAGCAGCTGTGGAGGAATGAAAGGTTGAGGCCATATTTAGGGGTGGAAAAATGCCCTCGGTCCTAATGAATGACAAAGCGCCACAATAAATGTAGGCTAATGCAAAGGATTTCCTACAGTAAGCTACAATATGACATGTGTACGAAAAAATCCGTTAACTCAGAGGTGTCCAACTCTGCCCAACGACCCCCCTCACCTTACCCCAACCAACCACTTTTTTATTATAATCATTCTAAAATATCTTATTATACTATACTTAATATAAAATATTTAAAATTTTTTGATTAAAAATTATGAAAATTTTCATTTAAACAACCTGGACTCAAAAGCCTTCACACATTAACATAGCTCATCTTTTCCCTCTTCTACCTCTTATATTCGACGACTTAAACTACATTATAGCTTGGCCGATGTGTATTTTACTAACCAACAAACTATAGTCCACATATCTTAAAAATCTCCTTAAGCATTCACCCTTCCTTAGAATGTTTCCTCTCCATAAAAGACCCTAGTAAAAAAACATGACAATTTGAGAATGCTTTAATGTCGGTTTCTTTGTCCACAAAGATTAGCTCTTGGACGTTCTTCAAATTGATAGTCGATTCTATGGTTTGGGTAGTTCTATTCTTTTAGTTAATTACTTTTGCACATTAAAGCTATTTTCCTAGATTCATTCCATATCGTGATAAATGTTTTTTTTTTTTTCAAATCATATGACCAGTCCTCCCGTCTATTCTAAGTTAATTGTACTTATACATTGAATTTATCCATTGTGGTCATATGTTAACATTAACGTATGGTCAGATGTGAAAGTTAAGGTAATTTGTTAGTTGCATTTGTGGCATTCAACAGGCATAGTTGCATTGGGAACTTCCATGCTTTTAGGATATCAGTAAAAGAAGTTTCCTACAAGAATGATAGACTCTAAGAATATAGCAATGCATTGATCAGATCTACTGGTACTTACCAGTGGTTATGATTTCATATAATACTAAACATTACCCAGCTTATGAGACCAACATCCGATATTTGTCAATTCACATAGCTGAGACAGCAATGGGACTCCTCACTTTGTGAATTCCATCATTCCAAGTGTAGGACCCAAACACATATTCCTGGTTAAGTGGCTTCTTAAGAGTGAATTGAACTGTAAATGTTTGTTTCTCTCCTGAAGTTTGGAAAGAAAGTTTCTTAGGATGGATGTTTACAGACACACCTGGTGGTTCATCTACAGAGAGAGTGTATTCACTCTTCCCACCCACATTAGTTACAGTCCTAGTGATGTTTTCTGTGTCAATAAGGTTTGCAATGGCAATGGATGGGTGATTCAGATCATTAGATTTTGGAGGACTTTCTGGGCATTTGAAAGTGGTGTTTAGTGCATTGTTGGCATTGATTCCACTGCTGCAGAGAAAGATGAGGTAGTCCTCTATTGTGGCATCATAAACAAGGCCTGGGTCCGATGCCTGGTTCGGATTCAGCTGACCTGCTCCATAGTTGAAGGGTGTAGCTGGAATTCCAGATGCATCTGTCATTTGATTGCCCTTGTTGTTGGTAACAACAGCTGCAGGAAATAGAAAGCCCCATTGTTACTTGTGATACTGTTTTCATTGCTGCAACAGTCTTTTCAAAATTTAGTAAAGAATGAAATTGGTCTACCTGTGGTCATGATGGCAGATTTGATAGCAGCAGGGCTCCAATCTGGGTGGATTACTTTTAACAGAGCTGCTGTTCCTGCTACATGTGGGCATGACATAGATGTCCCAGAGATGATATTGTATTTTACGTGACGATCATCTGCCAAAAGCTTTGTAGGAGAGGCTGCTTCGCTCCAAGCTGCTAGTATGTTCAGACCAGGTGCTGTAATATCAGGCTGCAACAAGCAATACCACTTATTATTATTCATTTTTTGAAATGGGAAGTGAACATTGCCAAAAGGATGCACATAGGTAGACAGAACAGTGATCATTACTTTTTAGACACACTTGTATTGATTTAGATTCACCATATACTTGATACTTACTATTTGAAACTTACTATGAACAGAGCACATAGATAAAATGTTGTGGAAGTGAGATGTATTAATTGGAAGAACTTAAACAGCGGGTACGTTGTAAAATGTACCGGCAGTCGAAATTCTGTTGACAAACAGACAGGTCGGAAACATTGCATGTTGGAAACATTGCATGTTGAAAACATTGCAGGTCTATAAAACAAGTCGAAAAATTGCAGGTCGACATGCTGGCTGTTTACGGTGGGCGTATTAATCTTGGGCTCTTTCTTGATATCAATGGAAAAGTCACTTTGATGCAGAATATACAAAGAACTACTCACTGAAGATGTTTAGCGTTATAATTCAATTACAATTTGTATCTTGGGCATAGCTCACATTAGGGTGCTTGGTGGAGTTTCTGTTTATATAGAGCACTCAGCAGACCATCAGATACTGTTGGACAAATACATGGGATGGGCCCAAAATGGATCTTCAAACAAGGCAGATGCACTATGTTGAAAATCTAGAAGCCTGAACTCTAATTCTGCCTCTGTTTCTTGATTTATGTGCTACTCAAGGTAAGTTTATGAGACTCATTCATGCACCTTAAGTTTTACCGCGAGTTAACATGCAGCAAATTTCTCATTAGCTTGGTAGTTGGGTTGCCAGGAGACAAATTTTGAATTGTTCTATTTTTTAATTTATTTATCTCTATACACAACTGTCTCCTATGTTTCCACATTAGGCATCTCATAACAATCTCCAGTTTGTTTAATTCTTACTTACCCAGACACACTTTTTAGTTTATTTTCAAACATATAGAAATGCAATTGTTTTTCAATAGTTTATTGGTGTGTGTTTTACCTTGAGGATGTTTGGGTTGAGCGGATTAGGGCCCCTGGAAGAGAAGGCAGCCATGAAAGGAGCAGGCTTGGTTCCCACCACGGTCTTTGCTGGAACAATTTGTGCAAGAGGCTTTGATGTAGAATTGATGTAAGCAAGTATGATTGCTGTATCATTAGAAATCACTGCAGTCCCTGGCAAAACATAAGCATCCACTGAGATTTCTGCTCCATTTGCTGGAAGATTTCCAAGAACAACTGCAGCTCCACCAGCCCTCTTTACCTCTAGACCTTTCCCAACACGGGGACCATTTCCTCTCAGACAGAACACTATTTTTTCCTTCACCTTCTCTGGGTCTAGAGACCCTGGAAGGCATTGCCTACAATTCAAAAATTCAAAAGACGACAAGTATCCTATCATATTTAGTAATCACTCTACTTAAACATCATTCATTTTAATGGTCAAAGTAATTTTACATTTCAGCCACAACAAAAAGTGGTAAATATTTGTCCTTTTTTTATTGGCCACTATTGACTTTTGACAATTAAAGTGGATGATCTTTAAGAATAACCTTTAGTAATACTGATTGGAAGATGAAGGCAGGCTATATGCATTCCATAGAAACAAAAAGTTAGTACTAGTATATTTATATTTAAAAAATATATCTAAAATAAGAGGAGGTATATTTTTTTTATAGTTTCTTTGATTTTCTCTTGCAATTTCTTTTTTAGTTTTATTATAATTGACTTGAAGAGGGGTAGATGATTAAAGACATACCCAGCAGAGATATTTGCTTTGTCCACAGTGGGAAGAACAGCATCAGCAGCAAAGACCATTGGATAAAACTTATCCTCTAGTTTGTATGGAGTCACAGTTTGGCCCTGCACAAATGAATGGGTTTTAGGGTTTCCAATCATTCCATGCAATTCAGTGGCCTAATCGCTGTAAACACTATTTACTCTTTAATTGTTAGTTCAACTCCAACAAATTCACTTACTTTCACTTTGGTGCCATCACCAAGCAGCACTGGTGAGGGAAAGTTGCGATCCACACTATTAGCAGCCACGGTAATAATCCATGGAGCAACGTTTGATGTCGTGGCTGGCTTCGGCCCATCGTTGCCCGCACTGCAGGCCACGACTACCCCTTGTTTTACAGCATACAAGCTCCCCAGAGCAATCGCATCTCGCGAATATTCCGCCGGCTTCCCGCTACTACCAATAGAAATGCTGAGCACGTGAACACCGTCGCCCAATGCATCGTCGATGGCTGCCAGCATGTCAGCGTCTGTACACGTGTTCTCACCGGCCGAATCTCCACCGGGAAGGGGCCAACATACCTTGTACATTGCCAGCCTGGCTTTGGGGGCCCCACCTGCGGCTTTTCCGGCAGCATAACCGCCCAATGCTGACGCGTCATTCACCTCCCGGCCAGCTACAGTTGAGGATGTGTGGGTCCCATGGCCGTCCCTGTCACGTGGTGAGCGGTAGTCCGGCGTGGCAGTTTGATTTAGCGGGCCATAATACATTTCGTAGCCCTTCAAGTAATATCGGGCTCCAATCAACTTCCTGGAGGCAGACGAAGAATCCACATCAAAATTCTCTAATTTTATTTGTAAAATAAACAACTTGCACATTGTTTGTTAAATTTGGTGCATCCAAAATTTTAAATAAAAAAATGTTTTTCAATTATATTGATTTTCAAATATAATTAAATATTGCATTCAAATATTGAATATTTAATGTATCTTATATTTATAAAGTATAAATTATTTTGCCATACATGAAATAGATAATTATTTATAAATGAACTAACAAATCCATCTAAGACAACATTCTTATAAAACTAATCATTACATATATATTGAAGATACCCATATCTTAAGATTAAAAATAATTAGTTTAAAAAATATTTAAGATAAATTGTAAAGATCAATAAGCATTCAAATAATAATATCCTAAAAGGGTCTTTGGTTTACTAGTGAAGTTGAAAGGTTTTGGATTAGCTCACCAAGAATCAAGTCTTGTGGAGTGCAAGGGCCCCAACACCAACAACACCATAAGGGATGAGGCTAGGATGGTGTGCAAAAAAGATCTTCTCCATGAACTCCATTCAAATAATAATATGAATAAAAATAAAAATGAAAAGTAAAGAGTGAGTCACTCTTAACATCATGTCATTCCTTAACTCAAGTCCTGAAATTTCTTTGTATCTTTTTATTATTGCCTCATTTCTTTCTTTTGCCCCCTTTTTCTCTCATTTCCTATAATAATAATAATTTAATTTAAAAAGTAAAGAGTGAGTCACTCTTAACATCCTCTCATTCCTTAATAAAACTCAAGTCCTGAAATTTAGCATTGTTCAATACAAAAAAAAAAATTGTAAATATCAATAAGTATTCAAATAATACTATCATCAAAGGGCCCTTGGTTTGCTAGTGAAGTTGAAAGGTTCTGGATTAGCCCACCAAGAATCAAGTCTTGTTGAATACAAGGCCCCCAACACCATATGGGATGAGGCCAGTATTGTGTGCAAAAAGGATCTTCTAGATGAATTCCATCCAAATAATAATATCAATAAAAATAAAAAAGAAAAGTAAAGAGTGAGTCACTCTTAACATCATGTCATTCCTTAATAAAACTCAAGTCCTGAAATTTCTTTGTATCTTTTTATTATTGTCTCATTTCTTTCTTTTGCCCCCCTTTTTCTCTCATTTCCTATAATAATAATAATTTAATTTAAAAAGTAAAGAGTGAGTCACTCTTAACATCCTCTCATTCCTTAATAAAACTCAAGTCCTCAAATTTCTTTGTATCTTTTTAATATTGCCTTATTACTTTCTTTTGCCCCCTTTTTTTTTCATTTCCTATAATAAGAATAATTTAGTTTAAAAAGTAAAGAGTGCGTCGCTCTTAACATCATGTCATTCCTTAACAAAACTCAGGTCCTGAAATTTCTTTGTGTCTTTATTATTGCCTCATCTCTTTCTTTTGCCCCCTTTTTCTCTCATTTCCTATAATAAGAATAATTTAATTTAAAAAGTAAAGAGTGAGTCACTCTTAACATCCTCTCATTCCTTAATAAAACTCAAGTCTTGAAATTTCTTTGTATCTTTTTATTATTGCCTCATTTCTTTCTTTTGCCCCCCTTTTCTCTCATTTTCTATAATAATAATAATTTAATTTAAAAAGTAAAGAGTGAGTCACTCTTAACATCCCCTCATTCCTTAATAAAATTCAAGTCCTGAAATTTCTTTGTATCTTTTTATTATCACTTACATTCTTTCTTTTGTCCTTTTCTCTCATTTCTTATAGTAATAATATTTTATAGTCCCAGCTGGTCCCTCATGCTCCCAAAGAGGGCTTCGGTATGTGGGGTTGGAGATTCTCAAAAAATCATAATAATAATTTTATAAAATAGATGTACAAAGATATAATATTTTCACAATCTATATTATGAATTGTGAAATTTCTGACAGAAAACTGTGTATAACTTTTTTACATTAAAATGCAATCGGTGAGTAGAAAAACTATACACAGTTTTCAACCAAATACTTATAAAAGAACTTACACCATACAATACAATTTTTAAAGACATGATAATTTTCAGGATCCATGAATTTGATTGTATGTATCATTTCATGAATCCAAAGGATCCAACATTGCACTGGTCAACTTCTACTTTTTATGTTTTTATTTAATAAGTGATGGGAAAAAAGGAACACGGACTACATATAAAAACTATGTTTATATCTAATGTTACAAATCTATAAAGCTTCATGGGAGGTTGTAATGGTCAAACATGAAAATGTGTATTTCACCCAATGGGTCCCCGGAGCCAGGACTTTGGGAAACAAAGAAATATATTTAATTATTTCTTTCTCAAAGCAATGTTGTTGTTTTGGTGTATCCTCAATCAAGATTCCACTAAAAATGATCATTAGCATTTTGATAAATCATTTCAATCAGGACTGGAGGAAGTACACTGACAAGGAATCTCAAAGGACGTTTGTCATATTTGGTGGATTCTAAGCTGTGTGTGTCACCAACCCACATGTGATCTATAAAAAATATTATCTTTTGTGGACCTCAATGAAGATATGATGTGAAAACTCCCCTCCAACAGTCTAATAATTGGTCTAATAGCTTCAAATGAATATAAAGACCCAAAAGAAATAGCTTTTGTTTTAGGCTAAAATATAATCAAGAAAAACTTCTTTATAAAGACCCAAAAGAAATAGCTTTTGTTTTAGGCTAAAATATAATCCAGACAAACTTCTTTCACTGTCAAGTTTTGGTGGGTGAAATCCGGCACACCTTGCTCTGTGCCTTCTATGGCTGTTAGTTTCTGTCTGCTGTAGTCCTTGATGCTTAATTCAATATAATAAAAAGAAGATTTGGTGGGTGAAAAGGAAAAAAACAAAGAAGATTGGTGGGTGAAAGGCAAAAAACAAAAAAGATTGGTGGGTGAAAGAATAAATAAAAAAGTATTCACATTTTCATCATTATATTTTCATCATTGTATGGATAATGCTCTCCCAAGAGGAAAGAGAAATAAGATTAGGAGGTTCATATGGTGACATTTTTTTTGTCCTTATTCCGAGGTTTTATAATATATTTAAATTAAATTTAAAGTGTTTTTATAAAATAATTAAAATTTATAAATATTTGAAGTTTTTTAATTTATATATTTTTTGGAAGGTTTTATATTAAATTTACAGGAGTACAAGTTTTAGATTGAAACCTCTTCAAACTAAAGGGTATCTATTCTTATCCATTCCACCTAAGTGGTCTAAGATAGGATGGAGCCTCATCTCTTATGATGTCAATAAACCAAGGGTCCATTTATAATTTTTGAATAAATTAAAAAAATAATACTAATTTTATCTATTTTTAAAGTATATTTAATTTTTTCTAAAAATTATAATAAAAGTGACAAATAACATTTTTAAAAATACTTTTATAAATTCTATCACTTAAAAAGTGTAGTATACTATCTATTAATATATTAACTATATATATATATATATTCAATTATTATTAAGTTTAAAAATATAATAATCAAATTAAAATAAAAGTGGATTTTAACTCAAAATATTTATTATTAAGGTATTTATTTAAATTATTTTAATTAATTGTTTGTTTCAACACTATATTTTTTAGAAAGTAGGTATATTAATTAATAACATTATAAAGATTATATAATTTTTACAAATTGCTAAAATAAGTTGAAAGCTTTTAAAATTTATTATACATTTTTTTCTAAAATTTTTAATTTAATAATATTATTTTATTATGAACTATCATTCTTATTTTGTTGGAGGGTTTTATATTAAATCCACAAATTTATTTAACTACAGGATAAGGGAGCACAATCTTAGGTTGAAACTTCTTAAGTTGAGAGTCAAGGACTAAAGAATATCCATTTAGAAAAAGTCCAACTACAACAAAACAATATGCAACTACAACCACATGCCTTCCAAGAGTACTTACTCCCCTTATCCATCCTTTGGTTGTGAACACCATATGATTCTAGTGATTTTGACAACCATGCAATGTGATAAGGAATAAGTTAAACAGATTCATACAACTCTGCACATGTGCTTAAAGTCTTTAACTTGTGATTCCAGTGCGGCTTGAATCACGGGAATGAAATGATCTCTGTGTTATTTTAACATTTTGTACACCTACGCTTTTGGAATGTGATACACATATAGCTTTCAATAAAAAAACAAACTTTACCCACCAAGCTTTGGTAAAAGATCCTTCTGAACAAAATTTGGCCTCCATGTAAACAATTTTACTCTTGGTTAGGCAATTAGGAAGTTTAAAATTAGAGATTTCTAAAAGTAAATCTAACGTATGAAAGCTGAAACTCTTTTAGGTGTGTGTATGTAAAATTTCCTATCCAATGTACTTTGGGGAAAAGCAAAAAAAGTTGAACCTGTCAAAAGTTAGCATGATAATGACTTTGCACATGGCATAAGTCCTTCAAAGGACACTAAAATTTATCACTTGAGAGTAGATTTGTCATTTTTGATCAAGCTAACTTTAGCCAAAATTACTTTAATTATTTCAACTTATGACAATGATATATATAAATATATTAATTGCATTTTTGTCTGGTTTTATAGGTGTAAAGTAGCTGAAATTCAACAATGACTTACTTGTTGCAGTGGGAAGCATTGAACTCCTCTCCTTCTTGACAAATGCCTTTCCATGAGCTTGGAATGGAAGGCATTCCATGGTCCTCGAAGCTTTCAGACTCTGGCCAGATACCTGCAATTCAGTTCTATTTGCTTAGATTAAAAATATATATACATAAATGAAAAACCAATATACTCTCTATATGTAGATATAATCATATTTAAACTGTATATGTACCCGAGTCTAGGAGACCAACTATTATATCTTCCCCATAGTTCGCCTGTTTCCATAGGGTGTTTGAAGAGGAGGACTCATCTTCCTTTGTCCCATTGGCTAACCCCAAAAAACTCCATGACCTTGTGGTGTGCATCCTTCTTCCTTTGCTTGGAAACACAGATATCACCCCTTCCATCTCTACACTCAATATATAGGAGTACTTTGAATTAGTGGGAATGTCATCACTGTGAACACATACAATTTTCTTTCCTATACTTTGAGAGTGTCTAGATAGAGAATCAGCAAGGTACCCTAAGAATTCTTAATGCAAAAATCAATCTTGAGCTCACAAAATAAAGTCTAGAACAATTTCTACAGGGCTAAATAATCATATTTATTGGAAAGTTCCTCCTTTATCATGCAGTTGCTAAGGTTGCTAACTAAATATAGTTTATGTAGAAAATCAGCGGAATTTCAGATAACCAAATATAGCAGTTAACCCACTCGAGCAGATCACTGATAGTTGTTACTGCATACTTTCCTTATTCATATATTCTTTTAGGAAGGGGGAAGGGAGGGATGGCGGCAGGAGAGGAGACGCCATTAAACTTCACCAAAACCCAAAATGATCACACATTTAATACCAGAACGCATTGATTGGTCATTTTTTCCCTGTTTTGATGAGATTTACTTGAGCATTACAAGTCAGTCAGCACATTGAAAAAAATCAGACCATGGATAAGCTATAACTTTTATAACTTTTGCAAGTATTTAAAATGCTATCTATGATCAAGAACAGCTGCATAATCATTCACATACTCAAAACACAAAACAAAACCCATAATCTTTCATATAATTTCAGCAAGTTCTTGTCCTTCATATTCTTAGAATGGTAGGTTTGGATGAATTGCCAAAGAAAAAACAAATTATCATAACCATGTTTTGAAATCAGCCCACATAAGCAGCTACTGTAATAGCACGTGAAGCACAGCTTTTTATTGTCCTTTTTTGCAGAGCTACCTGATATGGCAGAAGCTTCTGCAGGAGAAAGATGGGCTGCAAAGCCATTGAAACAATGCTTGTAACTGTATAGCAATGACTCCCTTGCTTCATCAACACTAGCCAAATCAAAAAAACAAAGAATTATTATCCCCTAACATCGTACATTAATAATTTTGCTGCAGTTACCATAACCCATGTCATAGAGTTGCAATGGACCAACCTTTCTTTGACAGAAGCAAGCATAGAATGATGCATATCAGACACTTCCTCTGGCTGCAACCCCCCATGGTCACCTGAATACACAACGTACACCTGTAACAAAACATGCACTACACACCCCATTAAACCATTTATCACAAATCATAAGCCCTGGTGTCAATACTCAATGTATATATACCATCATACATGTATGAATACCCACCTCCTTAGCTGATACACAACCAAAGAAGCAGCATGCCAGGAGCTCCAATGCTAACAGCATTAATACCATAACTAGATTCATCCAGCCTAAACCCATTTTTCTGCAAAAAAGAAAGCTATAAAATTACAATACTGTAGCTCCTCTACTACTAGAGAAAAGTTTAATCAAATACCAAAAGGATTCTCTGCAACACAAAGGGCTTGAAAACGGGAATCCTTATCCCCCACTGTCCTTTTTCTAAGCGTGCATGTGATACTGCAAAAGTAAACAAACAAAAAAGAAGGGCTTTGCAGTTGTAACAGTTGTGGTAAACACTACAACATATATTGAAATAATAACCCACAAACAGACAGAACAATTGTGTCAAAACTGTACACTACATACATTGAAATAGCTACCCACAAACAGACAGAATAGGCTTTTAATCACAGTCCTCAAAAATCCCAAACAAACATTATCAGCTTCGTTTTTTACAAAATCATATTAAACAAGTTACACCCACTTGTACTTCTGCCACAGTTGTTGGAGAATCTTCCTGCACAAAACTTCACATACCCCAAATCCTCCACTTGTTTATATCCGTGAATCTCCAGTCTTTCTAGTTATGCCTCCTTTTATGCGGTCCTTAAAACGTTATAATAATTATAATCAAGAAAGACTTTATAAATATTAGTGCACCTTTATCAAATATTTAACAAACAAATTTACCTCCAAGGTGTCTTTCTTCTCATCATCACAAATCTATTCAAGATCTTTTCCTAGTCATGAATTGCTTGCACTCTGCAATTTATGGGGAGCATTATATGCATTGCTGAACTTTTGTGTGTGGAGAGGGGGAACATTGTCAAAGGCATTCATCATGAATTATCATCGTTAATTTCATCATTGCACTAGATTCAGGTGTTTGATTATTAGAGGATGCAAAATTGTGTTTCATAGTGGCAAAAATTTTTATTTACTTTTGGTTTATTAGGATTTGGAATGATTTAATATAATTATATATTGATAAGTGGCGTATTTTTATTTTTGTGTTAAGGGGTTCATTCTTTGATTCTTATCTATTCTCATTTGTTTATATTTTTATACATTCTGTTTTATTTTATTTATATTTATACTTATTTCCATACATTCATATTATTATCAACTCACATTTCCTTATATCTATTCTTGACTTTGAGATTTACATTTCCCTGTCCCAGGTCAATCCTGTGAAGTTCAGATTTGATCTTAAGGGGCTTGGGATTAACCACAAAATTCAATTTTTTAAATTCAAATTATTGACTCTCACCCTTTTCTACCGGTAATTGGGAGCTGATTTGTTACATGTTTGCATGACTTATTGTTGTGCCTTGGTATTTAAAGACATTCATTTATGCAATTAAGTACATTTAAAAATCAAATGACTACAAGAAGTGTAAGATTCATCAATGATGGAGATGAGAACATGAGATCCACAATCTAGGTGAACTGAGCAAGTTACAATAGTTGTTGCGTGAAGCAAAGATATTAGTCATTGCAACAAAGAAACACAAACACAAATATAAAAAATAATAAGTTATAGTATCCACACATGTAAGATTACAATATGACAAGCTTATTATCCAACTATGAGCATGAGATGAGTATTTATACGAATCACTCAAGAGGAGTCCTAACATATGACAACCAGATGAGTCATCAAGTGAGTCACTATATAAGGAGACCATGTAAAAGATAATGATAATAATACAATATGCTTCCTAATAATGTGACATATGTGGATGAGAGAAGATGTCTATCAAAATGTGACACATGTATATGATAAAACCTACACAAGTCAACACCTAAGCAATCTTGTCCTATGCATAGTAAAGTAAATATGCAAAAATAAATAATGCATTCTAACAAGAAACAAATAATTTTAGGAATCCTTCAATTTGGAGTACAAAAGGAATTTATTGCATCAAAATTAGCATATAGGTCATTTGCATGCTTGTGTATGTTCTTCGCACAAGGCCATAAAGTCAATTCAACAAGGAGGTTGACCTAGGAGAACTTGTACCTAGCAATCTAGTAGCTTCCCTAAAGATATTTTTAAATACTATTATCCTTATGCATCTTCAATTATTAGAGATCATAATAAACTAAGTTATATAGTAGTTTGATGTCTATCAGATCAAATCCATGCATTAAAGGATGAACATGATGCTCAAGGTCTACCTCAAGCCCCTCAAGAAATTTGAGTGTATTTTGATTCATAGACAATTTAGTGCACCAAGATGAGGGACAATTTAATGCTCAAAAGGGAGCTTTTTGCAAAACACATATGCACTATGTAAAATGTGTATGCACTTTGTGAAATATGTATGAGCTTTGTAAAATGTGTACAAGCCATAGCACATACACGTTATGGTGCATATAACATGTATGCATTATAATGTGTGCACATGTTAAAATGATATAAGAATTATAAAAAAGTAATAAATAATGTTTTATATAACACTAAATACACATTATAACATGTGCATGCTATATTTTTTTTTTGAAATGGAAACTTCCCGCTTGCCTTCTACTCCTGGTTCGCATGCCCTGGGAGAGGTCATTCAGCCCGTGTCTAGCTTTGGTGTGCTTCCGATGTGTTCTCCCTCGCTCAAGGTTGGGTTTGCTTCTGTGAACGTCTCTATGCCTGCTAGGAATGAGGTTTCATTGAAGGCAGTTTCTTTGGACACTCGGCCTATTTATGTTTGTGTAGAGGACCTTCTTCTCTCTGGTGTGAGGACACATTCCACTTTCAACGCCTCCTCTGGAGCACCCTCTTCTGGTGCGGCTGTGAACGGAGCCTCCTCTGGTCATGGTTTCCCTTCAGGAAGGTGGAGATCCTTCTAGGCCCTCTTTCCTGAAGTAGATTTTTCTGCAGGGGTTCTGCCTATACACCCCACTCCTAGGGTTTTTTTGCCCTCTGCTCTATCTCCTCCCATTGTTGTGTGTGGGTAAGAGGTCTTAGAGAATGAGGAACATTACTAGTGCATTGGGGTTGTCTGTAGGTTTAATAATCTATGGCCGTCCCTGCCGGGCCTTCACAGCTAGGTCATGGAGCCTTGGGAGCCCTTAGTGGAGGGCAAGATTGAGTTGTTTCCGTGTGCCAGGGGTTTTTTTGTGGTGGCTTTTGATTCCCCTAAAGAGAGGGATATTGTGTTGAATGGTCGGGTTTGGATGTGGGGAGTGCATTCCCTGTCTATTAAACCTTGGTTTAGCTCCTTCAACCCTCTCACTGAGCCTCTCAACATCAAGCCTACATGGGTTAGGCTCCTAAATCTACCTCTTCAGTGCTGGGAAGATTCTTGTTTTGAGGACATTGGAAATGCTATAGGATGCTTCTTGATGGTGGATTCAACTACCTCTTTCATTGGACATTCTACGTTTGCCCACATTTTGGTTAACATTGACATCTCTAAACCCCTCCATGGGGAGGTGGTTTTGCAGGTGGGAGATAGGAAGTGTTCGCAACTACTTGATTATGAGAGCCTCCCATTCAGATGTTGACGTTTCTTTGCCATGGGCCACATGGTCTTTGTTTGTCCCCACTCTCATCGCAAGGGTGCAGCCACCTAGTGGAAGAATGCTACAGATGATCACTTGACCATTGATTCTCTGTCGGAACCTTCACCAGATGATGATCCCTCTTCGTCTTCTTCAGGCACTTTAGGTGCTGTCACGGCTGTCTCAAGTCCCCCGATTCCTCCTGTGTCTTCTGTTCTCCCATTGGTTTCCCCCTCCCATGAGGGTGTTTTGATGTCCCCTACCCCAGTTCTGTCTTCGAGCTCTCCTGCTACTTGTGCTGGGAACTCCCCATCTTCTCGGGAGCCGGCTTTGTTTGTGGAATCTATCAAAGATTCCCCTCTCTCCCCTTGTTCTAAGGACTTAGACCCTTTGTGTTCTTGGACTATTGTTCAGAGGAGGAAGAAAGGTCTTCCTAAGGTTGTTTCTACTTTGCACCCTCGGGTCAAAGGTGTTTGTTATGCTAGGTCAGGTTCTAGCATTGTCTAGTCCATGTTGTTCTATCCTTTGTTCGTAGCAGGGCTGCCTTTTGTTTTAAGGGTTCGGGCCCTTTCAAAATTCCCATTTGGTTTCCCTATTTCACTACTTGTGAAACTCGTTTTGTTCGCCTGTTTAGGCTTTTGTTCATGGGTTCGGGCCCTTCCTGGTTACTTTAATCAAAAGATGTGCATGCTATAATGTATATGTGTTTCTAATGATAAAATTTAAATTGTTTGAAATCCCACCCTTTAGCCTAAAGGGTTGGAACTCCATTTTCGGTAATAACTATGTGTTTTAAGCATAAAATATAATACTCAAACTTCATTCTCATTAGGTTTACATCTTTGACAATAAAATTTGACCAAACCAACATCAAAATGACAAGCTATTTCTTAGTTTTCTAGCCATATTTTTTTAATATTTTGAATAAATTAAGATATTTATTTTTATTTCTTCGAACAATGTTTTCATATTCGTCAAATACACATCATATTCATCAAATACATATGTATTTTTTTTCTTCGTAACTTTTGATCCATTTATCTAAAATTGGAAAAAAAATTATATAGGATTCTTTTATATTTTATTCTATGTACACATTGAAAAAAAAATATTTTCAATTATTTTTGTGGAAGATATTTGACATGCACACTTAATGATATATTTTTTAAATACATCTACTTAAAAAATTTACCAAAAGAAAACTATTCAATAAAAATATATAACTTGTATTACTAGCTCTTAAATATCTTTCCACCAACTAGTTTTAAAAAATACTAAATGCAACAAAAAAAATTTGGGGTGCACACCAAACACTATGTTATATTTTAGTGATAAAAATAAGAACACTTTTGTATACACTCAACATTTGATCCTCTTAATCTTAACCATTTTTAAAAATCTTTAGTAGTTTATAAACTAGATTCAAAGTAAGTTACAATTCTCATTCTTATTAGATCTTCAAATTTTTAATGTACCTACATCTTGAATTGCTCATCGAAGTTTAGTTTTAACTAATTTAGCATAGCTTCTAGTGGTACTCAAGGGCCTTCTCCCATGATTCTCTATCATTCCTTTGTCCCCATGGTTGGCGATGCTATCTTTCCAATTTCTAGTCCTCTGCAGTTGGTGGCCATGATTAAATTAGAATTGGTGATGACACAAAAGGTTTTCCTGTTGTGTCTAACTTTGGTGCACATTCCTTAGATGGAGGTAGAGTTGAGTTGCAGGACTCTAATGTGCTAGAAACGATGATTGTTGGTGGTGTGAAGGCCTAGATGGGTGCATTGGGCTCAGGTCATGATTCCCTACATTCTTATGTGGTCATTGTTGGTCTAGGTGTTCCTAGCCACCCTTCATAGTGAGAAAAATGTCAGCCTCTTCCTTGCTCGCAAACCTCCCCTATTATGGTTTTTGGTTAGGATGCCATTGATAATGAAGACTCCTAATGTCATCAAGGTTTGGTCTATAAATTTAACAGTTTATGGCAGTCCCTTTCTAACTTACACAAATGGGTGATGGAATCTTAGAAGCTTCTCATTGTAGGCAAGATCAAGATATTCATTTATGCTAGGGGCTTCTTCATAGTGACTTTTTCCTCCTCGGAGGAAAGAGACCTGATATTAGATGGCATGATATGGATGTGGGGTGAGCACTCCCTCTCAATTAAGCCATGGACTTCCTCCTTCAACTACCTCTTAGAGCCTCTCAACATTAGGCCAGTTTGAGTTAGACTACCGAATCTTCCTCTCTATTTCTTGACATATTCCTATTATTAGGCCATCAACAATGTAATTGGTCATTTTTTGAAGGTTGACTCTACTACCTCCTTCATGGGTCATTCTACATATGCTTGTATTCTAGTGGACGTTGATATTTTTAATGTTGTTCATGGGGATATTATTTTGATGGCAGAGAATAGGCTTTGGACTCAACTGCTTGACTATGAGGGTCTCTCTTTCAGATGAAAACATTGTTCTTCCATCAATCATCTAGTTTTAGATTGTCCCTACTCTCATCACAAGGGTGCAACTATGTGGTAGAGGAATGCCCATGAAATAATTTGACCATTAATGCTTCTAACTCTCTAGATAATGGTTCTTCTTAGGATGATGCTCAAGCCTTATTAGGATGAGGGGTCTTCTCTTCCCATTCTCCCTACTACAAATCACATTCTTGAGAGGGTTTCTCATGTGGCTAGTGTGGCTCTAACGTATCCCTTGACTCCTTCTAAGTAATCTTCTTTAGACTATGCCTTGGTAGCTCCTTCTTTGGGTCCCATTCACCCCACAACATGTTGTGTGAGGTTCCTTGAACCAATTTTTTTTATTGCTTTAGTGTGGCATTTTAGCTTCTTCAGCTAGATAGTTTACCTCTTTATGTGTGATGTCTTTGGTGGAGGATTTGATTGAGGATACCCCACTCCTCTCTCCTTGATTTGAGGACTTAGCTACTGGTGTATCCTATATGATAAATTATAAAGAAGGAAGATAGGTCTTTGTAAATCTATTTTAGACACCCCTACTTGAGTAATGGTGTGTGGATAGCTAGGTCAGGATTAGGTGTTGTTTAGGTTGTGTATCCATTAGTGTTGGATGCTTTTGTTGTTTTTGTATGGTAGTAGGGCTACTAATCTAGGTTTTCCTCTCAGTCTCATATCTCATGGTACTTGTACCATGTGTTGATTGGATGTCTCTTTTAAAAAGGTAGGGGCCCTTTCAAAAACCCCACTTTTATCAATATCAAAAACTAATTTCAAGAAAAAAGTGACTACTTTTGACCCCCTTTTGTCTCTAATTTCCATCCACTTACCTACACCTATTAAATTCTCATTTAATTTTCAAAAAGTTAACATTTCAAGTTTTCAAATTAAATATAAACTTATTATACTTTGATTATATACATTTATTTAGTTATCCTATATTTATGTAAAAGAGATTTTATTCCCTTACACTTACACTTCATCTAAATTATTGTCATTATAATACTTACTATAAGAATAATTCACATTATAAATGTAACCTTAAAAGTAACTATTATAATAAGTTTTAGTAAAAGACTTATCATTCTCATCTAATTAGTGAGATCACAATGATTCATTGCCACTTTCTCCACACCTAAGCTTAGTGATGATTCTCTTGAAACTAAATTTATAACTTGGGGAATGTCAAGAAGAGGTGTCTACTTCTAGTTAACAAGATCACAGTCATTCCATGCCATTTATAGAGTGAAATTAGTGATATTTTCTAGTATCAAGGTTGGAATTTTGAGAATGTTAATAAGTAGGTTCAAATGTTTAATCTTTAAATGTCACCAATTTAAAATAATAAAAAATCAAAATATAGGATGCTTTATTTATGTAATTTATATATTCTTACCTTTTTATTAAATATGATCCCTTACAAATTGTTAGGAGTAAATTAATCTTTGTTAATGAACTTATATCCCCCCAAAAAAATTATTTTATGTGATCTATTAAATTGGCCCTTTGTTATTCTTTTCACCCATGTTTAAGGTTTTTGTTCACTTGTTAAGGTTTTGAGACTTCATGGGTGTGCATTTTTAGCACCCTGTCCCATTTTTGTGAATATTGTACTATTTATTTATTTTTAATATAAATTAAATAGAAAGTATTCATCAAAGAAAGAAAAATATTATATTATATTCTTAATATAAATTAAATAATTTTAAAATATATCTTTATTCTTATGCACGTTCTTTTTGAAAAACAAAAATATTAAAATATTATATTTTCTAATTTTATCAAAATAAAAGAATTCACTTAAAAACTAATATTAGAAAATTATATTTTCTAATTCACAATAAAATAAATAAAATAATTTATTTTCTAAATTCTTAAAATAATCTTGCTTAATAAATATTAGTTTTCTAAATAGAAAGGAGAGATAAGAAATATTTTATTCTTTCTTTTTTTTTCTAAATTGAAATAAAATTTATAATTATTTATTTCTAATTTCTAAAATAAAAGCTTGCACATAAAAATTTATTTTAGTTATAATAATTAAATAATTGAAATACAAAATCACATTAATTCTAAAAATACTAGAAATTATAACTATTTTACTAGAAAATTAATTTAAATAAAATCTAAACATCAAATAAATAATTAAAACAATATTATTGCTTTATCTATTTATTGTATTTTCTAATTAACATTAAGAATTAATTATTAAATAAATAAATAGAATTACTTCTATGCACTCAAATAAATTAATTAAGCCACTAATTAATTTATTTCCAATTAAATATTTATCTTAATTTAATTTATTATTCAGTTGCCCACACCATTGGATCATTTCAAGAAACTCCAACACCAAGACCTAGTTCATCTTCCTCGATACATGTCGCGCAACATAATCTTGCCACACATACTTTAGTAGCATTGTTAGGAAATAATATAATCATATAATCACATTTATACAATTAGCTATGGTAATGAAATCACACATTATGAACACAATTCATTAAATCAACACTCTACACTCAACATAAGTCAATAGATGTTATCCAATTTTACCATAGAATTAAAACATCAAAGACTCACAAATAAACTAAAAATGAAGGATGTTATAATTAGTATATTTTAGTTTTTTTTTATTTATTTATTTATTTATAATTTAGTGTAGTTGAAAATACATTATAAATTTTTTATAATTAACATAGAGGTTAATGGTATAATGTAGAGAATCAAGAAAATTAAGAATAATGTTAATTTTAGAAACATGGTTAACACTTATCTACCAATATAGTTTTAGAAATACAACCAAAAGTTTCAAAATCACTTAAGTGTTGGTTGGCCTATTGGGAAACTTTGAGAATGAAACATCACATGATAAAACTAACTGCTAATACATTAGGGAGAGTAGATAAATAATAGGGGTGCCTTTATTTAATCTCCAATACAACTTCAACCTCTTGAATTGTAGGCTCATGATGCTTTCTCTCAATAAATTTAAGAGTAAAAATAGGTGATCTTTGAAATACATTGTACATAAATTGAGATTCTTTGAGAAAATCAATCTATTTTTGCAATTACATTGATATATATGTAGACACCTAAAATTCACCACTCTTCGTCTCATCCCTAACCATCACTAACCATCCCTAAACATCCCTAAACATCCCTAAATCACATTTCTTCCACAATTAACTAAATAAACACATGTTTAGACAGTTAATTGATCAATTCCCCTTCAAACTATGATTTTACAATATTTTATTGTTAAAATCACTATTCATGTACTATTCACTATTCATTTATACCTATCCCTAGCCTAAATGATTTATTAATCATTTATCACTTCATCCCTATAGTCTAACATTAGATAAACATTTCTATTTATCTAATTCCCTATCCCCTTTTCCCATCCCTAAATTAAATAAATATTTTTCATATTTATTTAATTCTCCTATTTTGTCCACTTTTACTTAAATGGACTAAACCTAACTACCCATCTAATCACAAGGTTGCACACATTCCTAACCTTGGTCAACTCATCCTAATCCCATCACATTCTTCCAAATGTACAAAGGTATGGCCCTTTCTACATACCCACATGGCCTTCTTACAAAAGTATGGCCAAGGTCCTTTTGTCCCTACTTGTCCTCCTTTAATCCTATCCATCCCCTTTTTCCATCTCACTTTTCAACCATTAATTTGTCCTCAATCCAAGGACATCTCCCATCCACCAATCTCATCATGCCACTTGGTAAGCTCTCCTTGCTTGAGAGCTCTCAAGGATCCTCATCCATTGATCTTTCAATCCAATCCTAGCCCTTCATCCACCGTCCAAAAAATCTATAAATAGACCCTCACCCCAAGCATTTTCAAGACTCCATGAAGTGTAATGTTATCCTGTCACAATAGGGAGCTATCCACATATCAAACATCAAAGGAGCACATCCACACAACAAAGGTTGCATTTGGTAACTAGCCTTGTTTAGTTTCTTTCATTATTTGAATCTTTTATTTGCTCAATCCATTGTGATTTTAGGATTTTCATGAAATAGGCTAATATTGCTTTGGTTTGTTTTTAATTGTGCATTTTCTACTATCAAACAATATAAATTTTGAATGACCCCCATTTGAAATTATATAACTTGAAGTAAAAAGTTCACCAACATAGTTTTAGAAATATGACCAAAGTTGCAAAATTACTTTAGTGCCAATTTCCTTTTTGGGAAACTTCATGACAAAGTGTTGCATGAAAAAAATTAATTTTAAATCATTGGGAAGGGTAGATAAATTATAGGGATCCCTTTAAGTTTTTCAATGAAACCCCAAAACCTCTTCCTAAATTGTACATTTATGATGTTTTCTCTCAAGTATCTTTTAAGAGAAAAAAATCAATAAAATTTGACATGTAAGACAAACTTTTAGAATAAAAACCATCTATTTCTATGAGTGAATGAAAAACAATCTAAACTATCCTTAAATGGATTCTCTTGTAATTTGAAAAATAAACAAGTTTTACTTTTAATTACTAAGTGTTGTATATTCTAGTAATGAATGTGAAATCGACTAAGATGTAGAAGTAGTAAATTCATTTGAAACCTAACTAGAGTAAAGTAAACAGTTAGAGTTGATATTAAACAAGAAACAAGTAAACTCAAGTGTGAATATTAAGAGAAGTATATTTGGAATAGTTTTGGGGATATAGAGAAGGTTGGAGAACTCTATCTAGAGGATGTCTTGAATGTGACCACAAATTTTATAAAAAATAATAGATAGTTATGTCTAGATTCTCATGTTGGTGATCTTTGGGGTGTATTGGTGATAGGTCTCAAGGGGTGCTAGTGACCTCCTAGGAGTGCTAATGACCTCTATGGGGGGTTGGTGAGCTCCTTGGGGTAATGGTGTTATAAAGGGGCACTTGTGTCTTATTGCAAATAGTGATGTGCAATGCCTAGTATTACATATACTCTCCTACACTTTGAAGACTTATTCATATGGTTGGTAGTAGTTATGTAGAGATGGTATAAGATGTAAGTGTAGACACCTAAATTTTAAATAATATCTCTCAACCACCTATATGGGCATCCAAGTGCCCATTTCCAAGACACTAGTTCATAGGATTACAAGGATAATTTTAGGTCTTATCCTAACAAGAAGCTTAATTTTAGATGAGACATTAAGTATTTAGGTCAAACTTGGTATAGATAAATCTAGAATTTAAATTATGTAATTTTTATAAAATTTAAGATTCAATATTTTCTATGGTGTTTTGTATGTCAAGCATTACCATTTAGAGGGTGCCTTTGACATATGGGGTAAGTGCAAGAAGATGGGGGGCCAAAAAGGGGTCTTAAGTGGCCACTTTTTTTCTAAAATCAAGAAATACTGGCCTTGGATGAGAAATTGAGCATAGTTACACTCAAATTTGGAGATGCAACTAAAACAATGTTCGTAGTGCTCCAAGACTACTTTCTAAACTACTATTTTTTTTTAAAATGGCATAGATTAAGGGGTTCAAAAGAGGGAGCCACAAAAATTGGTGTTGTTTCTGTCAAAAAAACATAACATAGCATGTTTTGTGGCTCCCTCAAAAGGTTAACCTTTTTTTGGTATTTTTTAAATCGCTTCAATGAGAAATTAGCTAATAGCATGTAGTTTATGCCTGATTTTTTTGATAATTTTTTGATGAATATTTGATTTTTTACTAATTTTCAAAGTGGACACATCCTAAAAAATAGAATGTTGGCCGTGCTACCCCTATAAATTTTGAAAACTAATTGAAAATCATTTTTTTCTTTTTTTAATATTTGTAGAATGGAGTCTAGTTTCTAAATATGTAATTTTTTTGAAATTTCAATAAATAGTTAATTTACAATGAAAAAAAGACCAAACGGTGGTTTTTGCCCAAAAACGGACACACAAACAAAAGAAATTAAAGATGAAAGGCTTAACATTGTTAAAATATGAAAAAAATCACATCGTCAAATAGCTAAGAGAAAGCCTAACATTACCCAAGTGTTTGATTTGTTTGACCTTGAAACACGTGCAAATCTGAGGGTTAGCACGAATGAAATTATGTGAAATCTTGAAGAATATGGAAAAACACGTTTGTGGCTGTTCAAAAGGCACTCCAAGCCTTTGGGTTAGAAGGCTTGGGATTCCCAAAGCAAAACATAACGCTAGCGTGTTATAACGTGCTCGCGTTATGTTCCCTTTAAATTTTTTTATGTTCAAGGCTATTAATCATGTATGTATGTATGCCTATATGTATGTATGTATGTATGTATGTATGTATGTATGTATGCCTATATGTATGTATGTATGCCTATATGTATGTATGTATCTATGTATGCCTATATGTATGTATGTATAGTGTCAAGGGCAGAGGAGGGTAGAGATGGGAGTGAGCCAGATAGGGGAGGAGAGGGGTGGATAAGGATTGAGTGATTAAGGTTTAAGGTTGAGGGTTGAGTGTTTAAGGATAGGATTTAGAGTTTAGGGATAAGGGATTAGAGTTTAGGACCTTGAGGGATTAGGGTTTAGGGTTGAGGCTTTAGGGATAGCATTTAGGGTTAAGGGTCAAGGGATTAGCATTAAGGTAGAGTGTTGAGGGTATAGGGATTAGGGATAGGGTTTAGGGTTGAGGGATTAAAGTTTAAGGTATAGTTTAGTAGTTCTTGTGGATAGAGCCAGTAAACAATGGGAGATTATTTGCCTATTTCATAACAATATACCTCCCCTAAGTGTAGGGTGGACAGCAAAAACATAGATGTACCCCAATGCAAATCTTTTCTCATAATGATCATCCTTCTGATTTCAACTATTAATTACTCACTCTGGATGTACCATACGCAAAGCTTTTCTCATAGTGTGTACACCTATTGGCATAATGAACCCTAGATGGGCCAGAAAAATATGCCATATAACATTACTAACATTAAAAAAGTTCATAGCCATTTTTCTAACATATTCTTGCAACTCAAATATCTTTAAGAGAAGAGTGTCAAAAATGATGGGTTTAACAACCTAACATAAGGCAAAGCAGTTTTGTTGGGTTTAGGGTTTAGGGTTGAGGGATTAGGGATTAGGGTTGAGGGATTATGGTTTAAGGTATAGTGTTGAGGGTTGAGGGATTAGGGATACGGTTTAGGGTTGAGGGATTAGGGTTTAGGGTTGACAGATTAGGGTTTAGGGTTGATGGATTAGGGTTTAATGTTGAGAGTTGAGGGTTAAGGGTTGAGGGTTTAGGGATAGGGTTGATGGTCAAGGGATTAGGGTTAAAGTATAGTGTTGAGGGTAGAGGGATTAGGGATAGGGTTTAGGGTTGAAGGTTTAACGATTGAGGGTTTAGGGTTGAAGGTTTAACAATTGAGGGTTGAGGCTTTAGGGCTGAGGGTTAAGGGATTAGGGTTTAAAATATACTGTTGAGTGTCGAGGGTTTATGGATAGGTTTTAGGGTTTTATTTTTAAGGTTAAGGGTTGAGGGATAGGGTTTAGGGTTTAGGGATAAGGGATTAGGGTTTAAGGTATAGTGTCAAGGGTTGAGGGTTTAGGAATAGGGATAGCGTTTAGGGTTTAGGGATGAGGGATTAGGGTTGAGGGATTAGGGTTGAGGGTTGAGGGATTAGGGTTTAAGGTATAGTGTCGAGGGTTGAGGGATTAGGGTTTAAGGTATAGTGTCGAGGGTTGAGGGTTTATTGATAGTGTTTAGGGTTGAGGGTCGAGGGATTAGGTTTTAGGGTTGATGGATTAGGGTTTAAGGTATAGGGTTGAGGGTTTAGGGATAGGGTTTAGGGTTGACAGATTAGGGTTTAGGGTTGACAGATTAGCGTTTAATATCGAGGTTAGGGTTAGAGTGTTGAGGGTAGAGGGATTAGGGATAGAGTTTAGGGTTGAAGGTTTAAGGATTGAGGGTTGAGGCTTTAGGGATGAGGGTTTAAGGCTTAAGATATAGTGTCAAGTGTTGAGGGTGTAGGGATAGGGTTTAAGTTTTAAGGGTTAAGGGTTGAGGGATAGGGATTAGGGTTTAAGGTATAGTGTTGAGGGTTGATGGTTTAGGGATAGGGTTTAGGTTTGAGGGATTAGGGTTTAGGGTTGATGAATTAGGGTTTAATGTTGAGAGTTGAGAGTTGAGGGTTGAGGTTGAGGGATAGGGTTAATGGTCAAGGGATTAGGGTTAAATAAGAGTGTCAAGGGTAGATGGATTAGGGATAGGGTTTAGGGTTGAAGGTTTAAGGATTTAGGGTTGAGGCTTTAGGGATGAGGATTCAGGGATTAGGGTTTAAGATATAAGGGTTGAGGGATTAGGGTTGAGGGTCGAGGGATCAGAGTTAAGGGTTAAGGGATTAGGGTTTGACGTTGAGGGTTGAGGGTTGAAGTTCGAGGGTCAAGGGTTTAGGGATAGGGTTGGAGGGTTTAGGGATAAGGGATCAAGGTTTAAGGTATAGTATCAAGTCTATTGAGGGTTTACGAATAGGGATAGCATTTAGGGTTTAGGGATGAGGGATTAGAGTTGAGGGATGACGGATTAGGGTTTAGGGTTTAGGGATAAGGTTTAGGGTTGAGGGTTGAGGGATTAGGGTTTAAGGTATAGTGAGGGTTTAGGGATAGGGTTGAGGGATTAGAGTGAAGGGTTGAGGGATTAGGATTTGATGTTGAGGGTTGAGGCTTTAGGGTTTAGGGTTTAGGGATAGGGTTGAGGATCGAGGGATCAGAGTTAAGGGTTGAGGGATTAGGGTTTGACATTGAGGGTTTAGGGTTGAGGTTCGAGGGTCAAGGGTTTAGGGATAGGGTTGAGGGTCGAGGGATTAGGGTTAAAGTAGAGTGTGGAGGGTATAAGGATTAGGGATAGGGTTGGAGGGTTTAGGGATAAGGGATTAGGGTTTAAGGTATAGTATCAAGTTTGTTGAGGGTTTAGGAATAGAGATAGCATTTAGGGTTTAGGGATGAGCGATTAGAGTTGAGAGGGATGACGGATTAGGGTTGAGGGTTGAGGGATTAGGGTTTAGGGATAAGGTTAAGGGTTGAGGGATTAGGGTTTAAGGTATAGTGTTGAGGGTTTAGGGTTAGGGTTTAGGGTTGAGGGATTAGAGTGAAGGGTCAAGGGATTAGGATTTGACGTTGAGGGTTCAGGGTTGAGGCTTTAGGGTTTAGGGATAGGGTTGAGGGTCGAGGGATCATAGTTAAGGGTTGAGGGATTAGGGTTTGACGTTGAGGGTTGAGTGTTGAGGTTCGAGGGTCAAGGGTTTAGGGATAGGGTTGAGGGTCAAGGGATTAGGTTTAAAGTAGAGTGTAGAGGGTATAAGGATTACGGATAGGGTTGGAGGGTTTAGGGATAAGGGATTAGGGTTTAAGGTATAGTATCGAGTCTATTGAGGGTTTAGGAATAAGGATAGCATTTAGGGTTTAGGGATGAGGGATTAGAGTTGAGAGATGACAGATTAGGGTTGAGGGATTAGGGTTTAGGGATAAGGTTTAGAGTTGAGGGATTAGAGTTTAAGGTATAGTGTTGAGGGTTTAGGGATAGCGTTTAGGGTTGATGGATTAGAGTGAAGGGTTGAGGGATTAGGATTTGACGTCGAGGGTTGAGGCTTTAGGGTTTAGGGTTTAGGGATAGGGTTGAGGGTTGAGAGATCAGAGTTAAGGGTTGAGGGATTAGGGTTTAACGTTGAGGGTTGAGGGTTGAGGTTCGAGGGTCAAGGGTTTAGGGATAGGGTTGAGGGTCAAGGGATTAGGGTTAAAGTAGAGTGTGGAGGGTATAAGGATTAGGGATAGGGTTGGAGGGTTTAGGGCTAAGGGATTAGGGTTTAAGGTATAGTATCGAATCTGTTGAGGGTTTAGGAATAGGGATAGCATTTAGGGTTTAGGGATGAGTGATTAGAGTTAAGGGATGACGGATTAGGGTTGAGGGATTAGGGTTTAGGGATAAGGTTTAGGGTTGAGGGATTAGGGTTTAAGGTATAGTGTTGAGGGTTTAGAGATAGGGTTTAGGGTTGAGGGATTAGAGTGAAGGGTTGAGGGATTAGGATTTGACATTGAGGGTTGAGGTTTGGAAGTGTCAGTTGATGAAGCACAGGATGTGGTCATCCCTGCTTGTGTTAAAGAAGATAATGCATAGGATGTGATCAATCTATAGTAGGACAAAATGTGAGTGCGTTATAACATGCTCGCATTTTGTCCTGCTATAGAAATGGTAAAAAAGTGTTGACTCCTGTGATCCAGGCCCACATGCTCTGTTTTCATACTAATTCTACGCTTGCTTTGACAAAAAAGAAGTGCTTTCATGCTGTTGGGAAGTTCACATGCAAATTTGACACATTCTACCACCTTTGCATGATCTTTCCACCACCTTTTCTACTTTGCCAACTTGGGAAGGAGGAAATAACATAGTTTTCACACCAAGTTTGATATATATCTATTCAAGTTTCAATTTTTGTAGTGTTGCAATGTTAATTGTGATTCAATTTTAAGAATTTAACATTATAGATTGGTTAATAGTATTGTTGTTAGTAATTATATTTGAGTGTTATTCAATTTAACATTGAAAAGAAAGCAAGTGGTGAAAAACTCAAATTGTTGAGGAGTTTGATGCAAGAAGAAAAAAACACTACATAATTGGGTACTCTCTCCATTCGAATCTTCATTTTTTAGGTATGTCAAGTCTTTACATGCATGTTCTTTACATTTTCCTTAATTCTATTTGAATTACTTTATCATGCTTTATCATACATGTTTAAAATAGACACATTCCCAATCAAGAAAGCAGCCTACAATCTCACATGATGCCATGTATATTTTCTACACTTGGGCTCTTTAATAATTATGTGTAATAAACAGACCTTAACATACCATGATGTCAAACTATACAAGAATAAATCCTTACAACATAATAAAAATACAATCCCACTATTATCTTGTATTCATTTCTTAGGAAGTAATATTGGTCTCTTTATCATGCTACAAACAAATTCTCTGTCATGCCAAGGAAATGATTAAGAATTAAACCAACACAGGAAGAGATAGAAGCTAAGAATGCAAAGAAAGCAGTGGCTATGAGGGAACTTTGTGAGAAGAGGAAATTGGACACGATAAATGAAGACATGCCAATTGAAGAGGAACCACAACCATCACAAAGAGATATGGTATTGGTGACACAAAGAGAACAAATGCAAAAACTTCGTGCTACGAGAGATTTGAATACCATAGTTGGAGACACGTCCTCTACCGCAATTCAACATGTAGGGACACCATCTACCACATCTCAAGTTGAGAGTACATCATCACTCACATGTGATGAAGGAGGTATGTCATCATTCCCACCTCAACCTCAAGGTATGTCATCTATTCTATCTTCAATCGAAGGTATGCCATCTAGCCCATCTCATTTAAATATTGATGAAATTCCTAATGTTGAGATGAATTTACCTAACTTAACACCACCTAGAATTTTGCATAGAAAGCCAAAGTATTTGATTGATATTGATGAGAATATTTTGCAGCCAATGGAAGGTAAGATTCTAAAACACACTTGTAGAAGATATGCTCATAAGATTTTGAGATTGTTCTTTGAAAAGTTAAATGAGACTGCAAGATGTCAACTATTCATTGAAATGATGTGAAGTATAAAGTATAGGTCCATTATGAAGATTCTTGGGTTGAGAACATCAGAGGATTCAAGTGAAAAATCTATTGTCAAGAATCTAATGAGTGCGTATGAGAGTGTGGGTAACACCTCATGCACAAAAGATAGTAATGCAACATGGCATGTGATTACATCGACTATAGTAAGTAGTCAAATGAGGAAAGCTCATCTCATTAGAAAGATGAGTCAAGAATTGAGAATTAATAGGAAAACTTTATCAAGAGCTATTGGAAGACGCCAAAGAATTGAGGACACTAATGCCAATGAATTATGGGCATGCTCAGGGAGACTACCACAAAAAGATAAACCAATTGTTGAAGCATTGAGATCACTAATTGAAGACTTTTGGAAGAATTACACAAGGGTATCTCCAAATCAAAGGGATGTGGTAAGAAGAAGAATTGGTAGTCAGAACCGTGAGCCACATCCAAAGCATTTTTTGGATGAGACTCAAACACAGTTTCATGGTAAATTTCTAGAGAAGTATCCTCAAATTAAAATTTGTCAAAGATATTTTGAAATGCTAAAACCTTTCTATGTCAAGATAAATCACACACGCACTACTTGTTGTTGTAGATTACATATTGAATTTTCTAACCATTTTGATGCTTATAGGTCTATATGTTTAGATATGCATACTAACAATGATTTGCAGGGTTGTGCCATATGTGCCCCACCAACATCTTAAAGAGACTTCATATCAATAATTTTATGTGAAAGAGAGGAAGGTCAAATATTCTACAAGAAATTATGCTTGGATGGCACATGTCATCGTTGCAGTGGCTTGCAACATTTGCCAATATGTGAACATATGGAAAGAACACATGCAGTTGGAAACAAACTAGTGGCATACAATACAAAAGATGGTAAAGAAGCAAAGAGGTGTGAATTGGTTATTGAAAAGATTCTAGTGTATCAGTTTATGTCTATATTTCATGACAACATAGTGTATGAGTATGCAAGACATGCCCATAGAGCTCGATGGTTGGACTTGCAATTCAAGTTATGCAAGGACACATTTTCAGTTGGTAGCATTGTTTCAGTCATCGACTTTGCAGAGAACTACAGTCTACAGCCACAGCGTGAGGTGCAATCACAATATTACAACTCCACACAAGTTTCTATATTTGTGATGATCACACACTATGGAGTTAGTACAGAGGATGACAGAAAGAGCATAAGGGAGTATAATTTCTATATTAGTGATGATCACACGCATTCTATGGAGTTCATGCAAGGTTGCTTTCAGGTGTTCTATAATGATTTGGCTAGAAGGGGCATATCGTTCAGTCAACATATCATATGGTCAGATAACTATGCGTCACAATTCAAGAACTCACAGAATTTCTATTGGCTGAGTAGGAGGCATAATTTTACAGGTATTCAACATATGTGGAACTTTTGTGAGGCTGGACATGGAAAGGGGGAACATGATGGTGTAGAAGCATGTATCAAAAGAGCCATAGCATGAGAAGAGTTAAAGTATAAAGACAATCCAAAGTTGATAGATGTAAAATCAATTGCTGAGTGGTGTAATGCTTCCATGGGTCTAGGTAATGAAGGTAAGTCTTTAGTTTATAGATTTTTTTGGTTGATAGATGATAGTAACATTACACCATATGAGGACTGTTGTACACTGACAGGATCAAATGAGATGCACTCTTTCAGAAGCTCAGTTGCAGGTTCATGGAGTATCCATACGCGAAAGATGTCATGCTTTTGTTCTTCCTGTACAATTCAAGTCTGGGATGAGTGCGAGTCAAAGGAGTGGGTTGACGAATGGAATTTAAGTTATCTTAGCCCACTTGACATGTATCGACCCTCGATGGCACTGGAACTAACACAGATGTAATCATCAGTTGACTTTGACCACATATCAGATTTAGTTCAACTAGGTAATATAGGGCACATATATGCATCTAATTTCATCTAGTTCAACCAAGTAATGTCATCTTACTTTGTAGTGTTTTTGTAATGTTGACTAATTTCATCTAATTTGCTACACATATCAATGTAGGGCACGTATATGCAGTTATTGCAGATGAAGATAATGAAGAGGGAACATATTATTACTTATGTCATTGCGTTGAGGCCAAAAAGAAATTGGAGGCCCCTATTATAGATGGAGAAAACATCAAATACCCTACAGGCTTAGTGGTTATTACTGGAACATGGCTTAGAAGGTACCCACATAAGAGTGTTAATATTTGGCTATTTTAGGACTTTGACACGCATTGAAAGATTCTTCATTACTCAAACCTTGTTGTGGCATCCAATGTTCATTTGATAAAGTATCAGGGTAGACCTTTGAACAAAATCTTGTGGAAGGTGCGTGAGTCTGACCATGAAGCAATACTTGACACAATAAAGAGTAGAGCAGACCCGGATGGTTCATTGGATTAATTTGTAAGTATTCACATTGATTTTGTAAAGTCATGTTACATTGATTTGTAAGTATGCACATTAATTTGTAAGGTTTGTCTTTTTTTTTATTTCCTCCTGCATTTTTACACATATACACATTTTTACATCATCATGTTATGCATTTTTGGTGTCCTGCTCTTGATGCGACCAAACTCATAACTCACCCTACTTCCTCTAGACACCATTTGATGATCTTTCCAACACTAGATCCAGGGCACCCAATCATGATGATGACCTATATACCATTCTCCCAAGGCGCTCATAATGAATGAAAAGAAGACCAAGGGCACCCAAGCTTAATAGACTTATTTCTTTCAATTTTGATGATCCAAACTCTTACAAAATGACATCCACTTTCATGCCTTTAGATCTTCCTTCACATACAGGGTGCCAAATCAAGTTGAAAAATCTACATAAGGGCGCCAAAATGGATGAAAGGAGACATGAAATGCGCCTTAGGACTCCATGCTAAGGTTTGAGCCATTAAAGTATCTTGATATTAGGCGCTCATGATGATGAAACTTAGAGTTTTTTCCTTTCCTAGGCGCTCATCTAAGATGTTTGAATGATAAGGAGCACCTAGACCTCTATAATATACATTGGGCACCAAAATCAAGGTGATTTTAAGTCACTTTGGGTCATTTGAGGTCAGTTTGAGTCTTTGAGTCATGTTGCAAAAAAGTGTTAATGTTGTCTAGTTGCACAAAGCAACTTTTGCATTTTTGGTATCCTGCTCGTGATGCGACCAAACTGACAATTCCAACACATCCGGATGGGTACGGTTAGGCTAGGCATGGTTCAGTTTTTCACCCAAACATGTTGAAACAGTCTGAGCTACATTGTGCCGACGATATCCCTGAAGATTCCAAAGTGCAAAAAGGTAGCAATCTTTGACAAGATGTTACTCAAAAACCATGTCACTTAGAAACATTTCATTTGAGGCAACGTAATCATGTAGAATGCCTCTACAATAACCTCTTGGTTTTTTATATCTCTGAGGCATTTGCCCGTGGTCAAAGGTTTTCTACTGCCCCAAAAATCATCAGAAGGAGGCAGTGTAAAGTTACAAAGGGGTGTAACTTTCGTCTTGCTCCTGATGCAACCAAAATGATTGTTCCAACACATTTGGATGGGTACATTTATACTAGGCATGGTCCTTTTTTTCACCCAAACATGTCGAAACAGTCCAAGCTACATTGTGCCAACAATATCCCTGAAGAGTCCAAAGTGCAAAAAGGTAGCAATCTTTGACAATATGTTACTCAAAAATTATGTCACTTAGAAACATTCTGTCTGAGGCAACACGATCATGTAGAGTGCCTCTACAATAACCTCTCTCAATTTTTTATATCTCTGAGGCATTTGCCCGTGGTCAAAGGTTTTCTGTTGCCCTAAAAATTGTCAGAAGGAGGCAGTGTAAAGTTGCAAAGGGGTGTAACTTTCATCCTGCTCCTGATGCGACCAAACTGACTATTTGAACACATCTAGATGGTACATTTACGCTAGGCATGGTCCTGTTTTTTACCCAAACATGTCGAAACAGTCCGAGCTACATTGTACCGACGATATCCTTGAAGAGTCCAAAGTGCAAAAAGGCAGCAATCTTTGATGAGATGTTACTCAAAAACTGTGTCACTTAGAAACATTATGTCTGAGGTAACACGATCACGTAGAGTGCCTCTACAATAACCTCTCTCAGTTTTTTATATCTCTGAGACATTTGCCTATGGTCAAAGGTTTTCTGTTGCCCCAAAAATTGTCAGAAGGAGGCAGTGTAAAGTTGCAAAGGGGTGTAACTTTTATCCTACTCTTGATGCGACCAAATTGACTATTCCAGTGCATCTGGATGGGTACATTTACACTAGGCATGGTCCTATTTTTCACCCAAACATGTCAAAACAGTCTGAGCTACATTGTGCCGACGATATCCCTGAAGAGTCCAAAGTGCAAAAAGGCAGAAATCTTTGATGAGATGTTACTCGAAAGTCATGTCACTTAGAAACATTTCATCTGAGGCAACGTGATCACGTAGAGTGCCTCTACAATAACCTTTCTCAAGTTTTTATATCTCTGAGGTGTTTTCCCGTGGTGAAAGGTTTTCTGCTGCCCCAAAAATCATCAGAAGGAGGTAGTGTAAAGTTGCAAAGCATTGCTAAGAAATCTTCAATACTCAAACACTCCAATGAACTGAAGCAACTTCTTCTTAGGCACAAATGTAAGGGTACACAAGGGGAAAATGGTGCCTAGATGACTTAGTGCATTTCTATGACTTCATTCACATGTTTAAATGTTTGAGAAACTCTCCTTTACTAAGCGCTTGTCCTCATGCCAATGTTAAGCTTTATACCTCTTAGGCACTTAATTAGATGATGTCATTAGATACAACTTACCCTTAGGTGCCAATGTACCTTCTTCAATCCATCACACTTCTAGGCGCTCAAATTTGAGGTCTTGGACATGTATATTATTCCTAGGCACAATTGGATGATCTTCCTAGATCTAGGCACTCATGATGGTGGGAAATTACATGAAGGGGCGCCTAAGTCCAATTTGACTTTGTATTTGATATTTTATGACTCCAATTGACTAGGAATGACTCAATTTCTAAAGTTCTGAGTCAATAATGTAAGTTTAAGGTCTTTTCCTCGTAGGTGTCAATTAATGAGTTCACTAGATGCAATTTCTCCTAGACTTGAAGATTGTGAAAGAACTTGAAGCTTGGATGGATGTCTTCAAATGTTTGATGAAGAAGTGTTCCAACTTGAAAGGTCCTTTGAAGTGTAGATATTGATGATAACACTTTCCCTTATATGTGAAGTAGATGACTTCTCAAGAAGGCTTGAATGTATCAGAGGGACTTGAAATTGAATGGATGTCTTTGGAATGCTTGATGATGATGAGAAGTTCCTTTGGAGCGGCTACATGCTGATCTTGAAGTGATGATTGATGAAGAATCTAGTTGATACTTGAAGATGAATGGAACTTGAAGTGATAGATGGAAGTCTTCAAACATGATGCAACTGGTGATGTCATTGATGAAGAAGACTTGAAATTTATCTTGTTGTGACCTCTTGGAGCAGCTACCTCTTGAAGTGGTGTTTCCTTGGCAGTGATTACTTCCATCTTAACTCTGGAATGAATGAATGTGAAAGGCTCCTTTGGAGCAGCTACATGATGACTCTAGGAGACTCCAAGCTCTTTCTCCTACCTTTTCCTTCAATCTTCCTACAATACAAACCAAGAAACACATCAATCCTCATGATAAACATTTTATAACACAAAGGAATCCTCTTTAAACATGGAACAATCTTACTACAAATCTAGGCACATATATAGGTAAAAAGAAGAGCAAAGGGCGCCTAACACAAGTTGGTCCATATTTATCACTTTAAATGATTTCAAACAATTGTAATGGCTTAAAGACATCAATCTCCCTTAAGAGATTCATTCAAAAGGTGTCTTTCAATGCAATTTCTCCCTTAGACACCAGAATGGGTTTGTACTGATGGAGAGTGCGCTTAGATTTAAATGTCTTTATACTTGCAATTTTGTAATTCTAAATGATGAGACATGTCTTAGAATGAATTCTATCTTTCAAGCGCTCACTCCAAAAGGTCATCTCATGCAATTTCACCCAAGGCGCTCATTGAGGTGTCCTCAGAGGCTAAAGTGTGCCTAAGTCAATTGCCTTTATCTTTATCATTTTTATGCTTTCAACAATTGAAAATGACCTAGAGTGATCCTTTCTCTCAAGGCACTCACCTATTGATATGAAATCAAGTTATTTCCCTTAGGTGCAATTTTAGGCTTGTATGGGTGAAAAGTGCGCCTTACATCCTTAGGTGGTTCTTTCTAATTCTCAATGATTTCAATCAAATGCCAAGTGTCTAAGGAAGCTTTTATCTTGAGATGATTAAATTTTGAGGTTCAGATCCCTTCCTCAATCAAGGCACAATCTAAGGGTTGTATAGATGAAAGTTGACTTCAACTTGGGCGCTCATTTGAGTTGGGAGGAGCTAGAATTTGCGCCTAGATTGGAGATAGATATTTTGGCTTATTTGATGATGGTTTCAAGTCTCTCTACCAAGGCACATTTTGATGATGTTCTTATTTTAACTCTTATGAAGACTATCTCATCCCTAAGTGCTCATCCTCATGATTTTCATGCACTTAGACTTCAAAGTGCCAAAACTAGTAGGAAAATTCACAATGAGCACCTTTGCTTTGGAAGAATTTCTTATTGATCATTAGGCACACTTTGGAGTAGATATGTACTTCCTTTACTTCCATGTACTCAATTCATCATAATTATTGTCAAAAACTTCTCCAAGTTGATTGATAACATGCTTCTTGATGTTAAGATCCTTCATTCACTCCTTCTTAGATCTAGGCACTCATGATGGTGGGAAATTACATGAAGGGCGCCTAAGGTTCAAGATAGGTTCTTTCCACTCATCTTAACTTTCAATCATTGTAGTTAATCTCAAAATACATCATCCAAAATGAGAAACCTCCAAGACTTGTCATTGTAAGTTGATTTCCTCCAAGGCGCCAATACAAGGTTCTTTTGAAGGAAAAGGGCACCTAGGCTTATGGGGCTCAATTTGATGTATTTATTGAAAGCTCAAGGTGAATTGATGCTTATTGAAAATGCCACTTAGTCCTTCATTTGCATTCTAGGCGCCATTTCCTATTGACTTATATACTACTCCTCAAGCTAGGGCGCCATAATGAAGTGGTTTAGACAATAGGCGCACTTCACTTACTAGAGGCTTGTTCTCCTTCCACCTTAGGTGCACTTTTATGGTGGAACAGGTGTCAATGGGCGCCTTGTCTTAAATGAATGCTCTCTCCAAGTTGGGCACCTTTTTGAGTCTTTATGAGTTGCAAATTGCGCCTTAACCCTTCATGCTTGTTTCTCAATATTTGAATGTTTAAGAAAGTCTCTTTTAGGCACTCATCTTAATGACTTTTTCTCAAGGCGCAATCATCCTAATGACTTGGATATTCATCCTAGTGTTTCAGGATATTAGGCTACCAGACTTAGTCATTTTCAGGATCTCAAACATAAAGAATAACATGATGATTCATTTTTTTGTATTGCATATAGTTGACATTGTATGCTACTCATAAAGAATATTAATATTTTCTGTTCAACATGATGATTCATTTTTTTTTTAAATACAAATTTTATCTTTTAGTTCCAAAATGAGGTTTAGGTGATACTTGAATAACAATAGCTAGCTTATTGGATCAACAAACATCCTATGTAATACAATTGGACTTTAAATATTTGAAGTAGCCATCTACAAATATCCATTCAAATGTGGATTTATAATGCAAGTATGGATGCCATCAATAAAAAAGATTTGTATTAACCAAATATCCATATAGGCATACATTAATATCTGTCAATATAAGTATAACATATATACAAAATAGCCATATAGGCTTACAAGAATGCCATATAGGCATATAATGTCAACTATATACAATACAGAATATATGTCCACAAATGCCATATAGGCATACAACAAAGGAACACAATAAAAAGTCATTCCCCTCTGGCTGGTGAAGAGAATAGATCACGGGCAGCCTTTGATCTTCTAGGGGATAGAGACGCGCATGTGGGTGGTCTACTATGAACCCGAGGGCTGCTCCTCCTATTTAGTTCTTCTTGCATCTTTAGCTGTTACAATAAAAAGTATAGACATTAATATATAGAAATTACATGTTATAAAAAATGAAACATTTAAGAAAATAATCACTTACTACTACCATATAATCTGTCTCCTCACTTGCCTCAGTAGCAGGAATAGGCCGTGGTGATGTCATGTCCTATAGAAATCATCCAGATAGAAATTAAACTTCAAATCAATAATCTTTTGATTTTTCAAAAATAGACAACTATAACAATGAATGTAAATTGAAATTTACTAATTTGCCTCATACCCCTATCAATGCCATGGAGCTATGAATCACAGAGGTCACACCGTGCTCCATTTCCCTCTAAACATTGGGAGGTGTCTTTACAGCCTGCATCATCTGGAAATAAAACAACATTATTCAATTACGAAAACTATAATAGTGATGCAAATCATGGCTCCTAACATACACACACATTCATCTAAACATGGAAGTACGCACAATAAAGCACACAAGTCACATACAAAAATGTAGTAAGTACAATTCATTCATTAAACTATTTATTTTATTACATCCGTGAAGCTTTGAAGTCCACCACCGCTGGCAGGTGTTGTTGTGAAATCTCCAATATTAACCTATTCAACATCTAAAATCAGATATTAGAATACCATTCATATAACAATGCTATTCACATGTAATATTTATAATTGTTTACTAGTTACATACCCTGACAGTAGATGATCAAGTGTAATATGCAGGTGGAGAACCACTGAAAACTGCATTAATGCTATGACCCTAAAATTTCATTAAAATCATCAAACTAAATTAGTTAATCTTGCATTTCAAAAATAAAATTTAATAAATTAAATTCAATAAACTTGCTAATATTTACATGAGTATCAAGGCCGAAAGTCTCACTCAGGAGGGTATTTGTCATCACCATTTGCTCAGCTACAGATGTAGCCTATGCACCTATGTCCTGACTATCCATGGGGTCATAACCACAGGCTAAACCGCAAGCCTGACAAGCATGGGGTGGGACCCTACTCCTCCCACTATCTCCCAACCCACTCTATGCTGCAGGACTGGAATGCTCTATGATGCTCTAGGTCAAGGCACTAATGGATTGAAGTGTATCGACTTTAACACTCTCCTTCACAATGGAAGGGATAGAAACATGCTCATGGGCTCATCTGCTGATTACTCATCTCACTGCCCGCTGTGGGTCAACACGTGCCCCTAGTCTATCTTGTGCTGACCCCCCACCTCTACCATGGAAGTCCCACATATCAAAATAGTTTGGCACTTTATTGAGGACAAACTCGCAGCAGAGTTTCCTCAAAAAGTATTGCGAGACCTCATTATTATTGCATGGAGGATGGTCAAAAACCATCCACCACCTTTTCCCAAAATTGTCCCTTATCACTTGGTTGTTGCACCAATGGATAGGGAACCTCTTGCATGTAATGGGTGGAGGTTGATTTGTTTGTGGGTTTGTGAAAATCAAACACAAGTCTAATTTTGTAATTTGTAATTTTTTCACATCTTGGTATGATAGTGTGTCTGCATAATAATCTCTAAACTCTCTCCTCTTATCTGTCCAACTAGTTATTTGCTTGCTAATTGAATATACATTTGATAAGATAGATTGAAGAGATTTGGCAAGCATGGACCTATGCAAGGTTGAAGTGGAAGGATCTTTCAACCTTGCAATTATATCTTCAATTTCTTTTTTGTTGTTTTCAATTTGTCCCATTATATTTTCTTGTGTTCCAGGGGCATGTTGAGGAATGGATGGAGGAGGTTGTTGTTCTGTAGGATTTTGTGGATTTTGAGGAGGAGGAGGAGGAGGTGCATTAACATTTCCTGACAATTAACGAAATATACATAAAAAAACAACTCAAACCTACCTATTTAGAAGCAAATTCAAACAAAAAGACAAATAAACTCACTCCTTTGGCGTGCTCGACGCCGTGGCGGCATTTTGGTGATGAATCAATAAGATTTTTGTGTTGAATTGAGGAATCCAAAATGCGAGCGCACTTCCTAGGGTTTGCAGACCGCGAGAATTGTGGAGAAAAAATAAATAAAATGAGATGACAACCTTTCTTTAATTTATAGTAGTTCATAACGCGCTCGCATTATAACGCGAGTGCATTATGGTTTGGTTTTGACGATCCTTAGGCTCGTCATTACCAAACCATAACGCGAATGCGTTATGTATTATTTTTTTTTTAAAACCATTTGGCCACTTTTTGGCCCCCCATCTTTTTGCACTTACCCTATGGGTCTCCCCATTTTATAGTGTTCTACCTATGGTTAGATTGAGTCATTTAAGATGGAATGAACTCAATTATAGTCACTTTTTTCATGCATTTTCACTTGACCCATGATTCTCATGGAATTTATTCCTCTCTTTTTTAAAGCTACATAGATTTGGCAATTAGTTAGATTTGATATATTATTATTTATGGAAAGATATGAATGAAGAAATGTTTAACAAGATGGTAATGCATGACAAAGTTGGCATCAATAACTAAGTTTTGTTTTGTTTAAAATTTAAAATTTATCTGTATAGATTCAAACATAGATCAAGAAGGTGGCTATTAAGTTGGAACATTATATTTGGGGATAATGCACTCCTTATATTGTAAAAAGAATGTCATTGATTTTAAAGTCCTCCTAAGCCTCCAATCCATGGTAGAAGATGTAATCATAGTTGCAAACACCTGAGGTCCTACAATTCTTTTGGATGGTCCTCCTCCATCATAAAACCCACATCTCCTTGGTTGAGACATAAATAAGACCACAATTTTTGTGAAATTTATTGATTCAACTCATTTGTATGCACTTGCTAGAGTTAACAAACTTATAGAGGAGGTTGTAGAGGAAGAATATTTTCCACTTCTTAGTACAAGGTTGGTTTGGGATCCTATTCTTGACATTAAGCCCATGGACACTTGTGGTAGAAAGCGTGATCTTGATCTTCCCTTTTGCTTCTATGGATGATTGCTATGATGTTTTTTTCTTTATTTCTTGTTAATATATGCAATGCTTAAAAATTGTTAATTTTTTACTTAAGTCATGTACCTTGTGGGTGTGTTATTTCCACCTTTCATTTTATTTCATATATTGTTGTTTTTATTGATTATATAAAATCTTATTTCAATTAAAAATGTGTATAGATAGAAAATTTATTTTTATAATAATTTATACTATTTAATTTTGTATTGATTATTTATTTTATGTACTACTCTTTGATAATTATTTATTTAATTTAATTTAATTTAGTATTATAACTATATAACAAGTTTAAAATTTGAGTTTCACTTTTTTGACATGTATACATTATATTGTTTCACTTTTCAATTAATCAACACAAATACACTAAGTACACTTATTATATATTTAGGAAAAAAATAATTTTTCATAATATCTCAATAATTCTTATTTCTATTATTCTAATTTTTTTATTAAGTAGTGAGGGTTTTATTGTGATCCTCTCTTGTGAATATAAATAAGTTAGTTACATGTAAGTTGTCTTTGAAATCAACACGTGCTACTGGACATAGATTCATACACCTATATAAACTAAAAAACTTGGCCAAAAGACTACAAAATAACAATTCTAGGCCAGTACTCAAAAATCCCAAAAGATAACCATTTCTTCTTCTAATGATTGCATACATCCCAATGACCTACCCTACTAGCCATAATTGCATCTCAACCTTCCATTTCATTTACATATACTTCCTAACCCCCTATTGGCCCCATCTAGTCACCATGCCAGAACAAACCACACCAAGCATGGGGAACTTGACTCCATCATTCATACGTTGAAACAACTTTTTGTAGGCACAAACTTACTAGAGTTGACTGATACCATCATAAATTTTCTTTAGACTTCAATGAGGCCTTGATTATAAGTAACTGTGAGATTGTCAACCAATTTCAAGTTAAGTCCCTATACTATGACTTTACCTTCTATAAGCTATGGTAAATAATGATCATTTCTTTCCTATCCAAGCACTAATCTAATATAGAAGCATTCACCAACACCCTTTAGGTTATTCTACTCTTCCCTTTGTCTTAAGTAGAACCACTTCATTGTTGAAAACCTCTGAGAGGAAGAGCTACAAAAATTAAGGTTGTTGCATTTCATTTGGGATTGCCACAACCAATTTATTTATGAAGTCCTCATGAATGGATGATTTTGACCTCATAGATTTAAATTCCTCCAAGATGGATTTGATAAATCTAAGTGCAACCAACTTAGATCACAATTAAGGATAATAACCAATCCTTTATCTAAAACCCTACCCCTACACATAGGGTCACAAGAAGAGGTTTTGGACCATTATCATGCCATTAAAGTCAACATAAGAGAAGCCACTTAAATCATTGTAAACTAGAGCTTTCCTCTAAACCTACAACCCATGATCCACATAAATAATCCCACACAAAGCCACTAGCATTTCACATTTATCCTCATTCCCACATGCTAGATGTTATTATTAGTCCATGGGAAATAAACTTAAGTTTTGTGAAATTTATGAAGTGGCCCTCCCAACTTAAATCCTAGTAAAAAGCATCCAAAAAATTAAAGCTCAAGCATGGCAAAGATTTGACATGAGTGTGGCATAATATCTTAGATTAGGGTGCCAAAGAATATATATTATAAAGGACTTAAGGTGGCTTTATAATCAACAATTTCTCCAATGTTGACCAAGATTCGAGGAATGGACTGTATAATGTAATAATTAGATCTTGAACCACCCCTTTATTGGCAAGAAGGTAGCCACCTTGTTAACTTCCTTATAGTAGTGTGAGAGCATAATTTCATTAAAAGACTTACCTTGATACCAATTGTTTCCTCCAAAAGATTTTGAAGTTTTTAATTTAATAAAACGCCTTTACCAAGGCCATTAATAATCAACAAAGAATGTCCTTCCACCACTATTTTTTTATGCCTCGAGAGTGCAGTAGTGATAATCTCATAGTAATTTATTTCCATTTTTCTTTGTTGTTTGTACGACTACCTAGGAAGATAGAACCACAATGGACAAAGTAGCCTTTTCCATCTTTAATAATCAACCTGGTGCCTACCAATCTTTGGTTTCCTCTAAAAGCTAATAAAAATTGAGCTTCAAGAAACTTATCAAAGGTCTTAATCAAACAACAAAGTTTCTTGTTAATTGCTTGTCTCTAAATGCTTTAAAAGGAGTATTAGTCTAATTAATTAATAATTATTATCCATTTTAATTAATTTTTTCACTAAAAATCATGTATATAAATCAAATTTATTTATTTATTTAATTATAAGGAATTTTTAATTTCTTTACAATTAGAATTAAAGTTGCAAATGAGAAGATTGAGATTGTTTAGCCCTTATTTTATTTATATTGAATATCTTAAAAATTGATTAAGAATCAAAATCTTCAATAATTTTCTAAATTATGACATCTTATAGACAATGAAACAAGAAAATATTGTTTAATAGATAGATTTATTATTTTAAGTTAATAATAGATATATAATTTATAAAATTTTAACAATTTGTTAAATAATCTTTAAGTTTATTGGTGGAGTTGAATAGATACCTTATCTCCTCCTCCTCATTCTATTGTTTTAATTGTACAATGATGTGATGTTCATGGCTTTATCTTTGGATTCTAGCTTTTAAAGTGTGATTCCATTCCACCACCATTTTTTATAAACTAATATATATTTTTTTATATTTTAATATAAAAAATACACTGTTTATGATAAATAGTTTTAAAAAATCTCAAAAACTTCCAAAAATCAAATCCCATACAAAAATATACTATTATAAAATATTTACCCTCCAATAAAAAACAATAATATAAATAAATCGAAAAATGAGCAATCTAGTTTTACCCATGGTGAAATCCCCAAGTCAAAAACATATAATTACTCAGACCTCCTTTTGAGGTTGTGACGTAAGCTACAATTTTCTGTCTCGCACAATCACAATCTCATTAGTTCAAATTCCGTAACGTTGTAAACATGTCCGTGTGAGGTAACGGGGTGCATAACAGATTGGAATTTCACTAGGAATAATATCTTTTCCGTCCAAGCCTGCCGTAATGATTGAAAACTATACCCAAAAAAATAAAAATTGAAAACTATATTCCTCCATTCCCACAAGTGAATCCAAGTAGCAACTAGTACACAGGACCACAAGTAAATCCAAACAAGAAAAGCACACTTACATTTATTGCTTTTAACTTTTAATTGTGTTCCCCATTAAGGTGTCCCTAGAGGACCCCCCCTTGATGTAGGCACTAGTGGTGGGAGTTGCTCTTTATTTGGTTTGATTGTATGTTGTTTTGTATAATTTTATGCTTAATATAATATTTTAAAAAAAGTGTGAAATGACATTAATTTTTTTATGAAAAGATTATATATCGAAATAAATAGGTTAACACGTACAATCAAATCTTGAAAAAACCAGATAGCATGAGATAACTCTCGAATGTCAAACTGAAAAGTTGAGGATAAGATAAATAGATATGTGGTCCCAAAGACAAAAAAGTCACAAAATGAAAAAGCCTCAACCAAGAAAATATATGGATATGATAAAAGAGCATATTGGAAAACACTTCCTTGTGTAATATGTTGTATACAATATGTTATTAGATTTATATTCTAAATGGTATCTTTATTAAGAGATTAATATATTTGAAATAGACAAAAAAACACTTTTTTGTTGGGAGGATAAATATTTTACCGATATTTTTTAGCCTATTAGTATCGGGTGCTCTAAGTGCACAAATAGTTTATCTTTTTTGATTAGTAATAAGGATTGAGGGGTATCCATTCCAACTTGGGGCATTGATCTTGACCTCATCCCTTAAACAATTAGGTCTCTGCATTCAGTAAGACTTGATTCTTGGTGGGTTATTTGCAAATTATTCAACTTCACCAATAAACCAAGGGCCACTTGCCTAGGAAAACACCTTTTAAAATATCTGGGGTTAATAAAAAGTACTTTAAATAAAAATTCTAAATACATATAGTTGAGTTTGGTAAGTGCACTGACAATATGATTGATGTCTATTAATTAAGAATGTAAATGAACATATATACTGAATTGAAATGTGAGGTGATTAGGCTTGCATACCTTGAAATGAAACCTATCTAATTACAAACTATAACAAAAAAACTAAAAATTGAATTATGAGATTAGATGCATGATCAAAAGAATAAGGCATCTGAATTATGAGTGAATAAGTGTTTGAGATAAAACTGCAAAACTATGATCTTGTCCAAAATACTAAAGCCAAATTTGATCTTAGTTAATTGCAAAAAGTAATTGTCTTGTGCTATCTAATGTAAGGAACATTGTGGGGCTTGCTATGCTAGGGTGTGGAAGTATACTAACTTCTCCCTTGCAATTTGGTCAATCCTTATAACTTAGTTAATAATAAAAACAAAGAGATAAACAGAGTAGGCAATACATGCTTGTGTGAATAACAATGGATGCCATTGAGACTATTGATGTAAGCCAATGTAAATGAAACTAGAGTGTCCTTAAAAACATGCCTTGACAAATGCATTACTTGGTATTTAAAAGTTGATTACTTTGTTGATGTATGACAATGGTAGCCTAATGTACCTACAAAAGGAGAACAATGCTTTCAAGGCTTCATTAAAACAACATTTTCATAATGGCCCTTTCTAATGTGACAATCAACTAGGATTCAATGTACTTATAAAATTCAAATTTTGGTGTCCACATTGACAAGTAACAACCAAATCTTAGGATTGACAACCTTGGAATGCGAACTTTTTGATTTTGAAATAAGATGATAGAATCACACTCTAGTACACTTGTGTAGGGATAGATTGCATATCTATGATTTTGTCCAGGGTGGATAAACTACTAGAAATAGAGTCAACATGGTTTTAAATAGGGAAATAACACAAGTCTGAATGGTGGATTAGTTCTTGGGTCCATGAGCACACCAAAATGATAAAGTCATGCGCTATACTCCTACATCTAAGACATTGACCCAAAGTGGCATAAAATTAGAGTTGAAAAATGTTAGGGTATGCACTTTTATACTTTACAATACTATTTCGATAATATAATAGTGGTTAATATAAAAGAAAATCTATGATAATTATATATAAATATAAAATCTAGTTATTTATAATTAAATAATTAAATATAATGTTTAATACCTTGATAATTAGGTAGTTAATGAGAATGGATGTGTTAGGAGATGACACAATGATATATTAGATGGGGGAGATGATGGAAGATATATAAGATAATTGTAAATGATGAAGAAGACATAAGGAAAGGAGGGAAATGCTTTAAAAGAGTGGCATGTCAAACAATAATGAGGAGATACATATGTGGCATACTAAAGGTATGTAATGAAATCTAAAAATATTGTGGCCTTTAAGAGAGATAATTGGTATATGTGCTGCCAAAACTATTGATTAGAAAAAGGAAAATTTTTGATTTATGGCCAAAGATAGATCATGACAATGTGTACATGTAGGGAATGAAAGCTAATTGAGAGAAGAGATGCAGTCAAGCATGACTAGGAGGAACTAGAAGAGATTTGAAGCCCAACCAAAGTTTTTTGCAAAGTTTGTGGAGTACATTTCTTAAGAGATTATTATACCTAACATATGAATCTAGTCGATGATTATGGATGTTTTAGCAAAAGAGATGTACATGGAAAATCTATTATGGTGGTCAAGGAAGCACTAATAAATAGTTTGATGGATCCTGGGCAATCCATTGGTAGAAGCAACATCTTTGATGTAGCATAGAGCCTCATTTGTGCTCCAATGCTTACCACTATAGCAAATGCACTCTTCATGAGGATAATGCCAATGTTGAAGGAGAGAGAGAAAGCTAGAAGAAGTTCTCAAAGGCCATTTTCATTTGTTAAATCAAAAGTTGGGAAGGATTTATAATGGTAATAAAAAAATTATAGCTTCTTTAAATGTTAAATTGTCTCATTGTTAATGATGTAGGAGCATTTGGGACCATAGGCAATCCTGCATCACCCAAAAACATTTCAAGTTTTCACTTTCAGTTTCAATTGTTTTGTAGTTTTTGCTTTGGGAGAAATTTTCAGATTAAATTTGGCTAAGTAAAGAACATCATCCTATGGATGAGCTAAATGGGTACTTGCAGTCCAAATTTGGTGAAGTTGGGAATAACTGGGTGAAAGATAAAGCATTTCAGAAAAACTTGAGGTTCACAAACCTCTCATTTTGTCGAAAGACTTAGTTCTCCTTCATTTTCAGAAAACCTTTAGGTTTGTGAACTTGACCTTTCACTGAAAGAGTTTATTTTCAACAATTATCTAAGTTTGTGAACTATTCTATCTGCCAAAAGAATTGGGCAAGTTTTCATTTTCGACAATAATGCAAGATAACGAACTAGAAGATCTGTAGAAACTAAGTTCACGAGTTCGATCATTTATTGATTCACCAAAAAGTTTGCTAAAGACTTCATATGAAGTATTTTGGCGATGATTCCAATTCACGAACTCAAAGTTTTGTCGAAAAGGAGTTCGAAGGTTTCATGGTTCACCGAATTGCTGACTCATTGAAAAGGCGTAGTCAAGGAAAGTTTCATGAGTTCTAAAGTTCTAAAAGATGCCAAATCATCGAAAGGAGGTTTGAAGGAAGTATTTTGGCGTATATTAAAGTTCCTTAACCTTCTAGTTTTTCCAATGGAGCTTATGTCGGCGAAATATTAAATTCGCAAGATCCCATTATCCTCGAAAGTGATATTAATAATGATGTTTCGGGGAACTTCTACCTTCTTGAACTTACAAGAATGTCAACAAAGATTCTTTGGTTCACGTTCGATCCAAATCATCGATGAAGGAGCCAATAGTGTGAATGCTTAAGACAAAAATAAATGTTTTGTGAAAGGATAAATTCACTGAAGAAGTGGAATTTCAAAGTTCGTGGAGATCCTAATTTGCCGAAGGACTCCATGGTTTGTAGAGGAGCTAATTTACTGAAATACAACATAAGATAAGTTTGGAAGTTCTTGGGAATGCCGATACATTGAAATATATTAAAGGTAAACATTTAAACATTGAATATGCTAGTTTCAACATTAGTGTAATTTCATACACTCTTCAAATGATCATGAGATTTGGCTTTGGAGCCTACTCTATCCAAAGGCACAAAATTTCTTATTTGGGGCAATGATTCAGTTCTAGTAACTGTTCAAATGCTAGCAGATGGTTCAACTTCCTGATCAAGATGTATATAAGGAATTCATGCAAATAGTGAGGGGGTTTTCTACTAACCAAGGAGGGGATCTTGGCATTTTTTGAAGCGGAACAAAGGGAGATGATGGCTAGAGGAAATGGCAAGAATTAGAAAAAGAATGTGAGGATGAATATTTCTAGAGAAGTGGCAAGGATTAGAGGAATGAGCACCTGTCGAAGAGTGATTCAAAGATTGGTTGGCCTAGAGTAGATTTTAAAGAAGAATTATGAAGGAAGAAGATTGTATAGTTTGAATTGTAAAATCTTGTACTCCTGATGAATGTTGCATATGAATAAAATGTTTTGAATTTGTTGTGTATATTTATGATTTAAATCAATTCAATTGACATTATGTTGTTTGGTGATTTTGGTATTGTGTTGGTTGTGTGATTGGGCAGTTTGATAAGACCCCCTGGTTTTGATTGTGTCAAATGGTATCAGAGAAAGGTTTGCTTTCTGGGGATGTGTTGAAGTTGAGATTGTGGAAAAATTTATTTGCCTAGAGAAGAGTTTAAAATCAAAAGAAAAGGGTCATTGAAGAAAGAGGAAGAAACTATAGAAAGAAGAGAGAAGTAGGAAAAGGGAAAGCTCACTAGAAAAGATTTGAATTTGTGTAAATCATTTGTTGGTATATTGAGTGACAGTTGGGTTGAAAAGGAATTGAAGAGATTGTAGAGAAGAGGGTATAGACTTGAAAGCTAGAAAGGTGTCTCAGAAATCCCTAAAAGATTTGTTGCAAAAGAGGAAGTTTTGTGACTGAAGAGAGCTAGATTCTCTAAGTGATTTGTTGCAAGTATGAGAAGAGGCCTTTAACTACAGAGGGTAGAGAAGGAGGCACAAGAAGCCAATAAAGATATGCTTGTTTTTAGAGATTTTTTATTGAAATTTGTGAAAGATTTTTTGTAGGTAGAGTCCTATAACTACAAAGGGTTAACACCCTAGAATATTAGAGGGATTTTTGCAAGTGAAGTCTTGTGACTATGAGGGGAGGTGTGAGTCTCTAGAAAATTTGCAAAAGATTGCAGAAGTGAAGGAAAATTTCTTTGAAAAGGAGGATGAGAATGGTAATGAAAAGACTTATAAGGATTTTATTTGTGGAACAACGAGTACAAAGATTTATAAAAAATGTTTATGAAGAGTTGAAGAAAGTTGAGGCTAGATTCATTGCATTGGAAATTGAGAAAAGGAAAGGAAATGTTGTAGATGAAAAGGGATATGAGGAAGAATACCATGAAAGTGACATGTAAGAAAAGGATAAGGAATATAATGATGTTGAATGACATGAAGAAAGGATAGATTGTTATCCTGAACAAGGAGAAGATTTGGATGAAGGTGATGAGATAGAAAGGGTTTAGATGGAAAGATCTTTGGAGCATTGGATGAAACTCTGTCAAGGTTGGATGAACTAGAGGTTGCATAGAATAAAGTTGTTGTAGGTATGAGAAATTGTGAAAGATAATGCTAGATAGATGGCACGAAGAAAAGGGAAAGTGTATTGGTGACCGAAGAGGGAAGAGAAATGGATAAAACTAAAATTCATATTTTATCTGACATTGATTTATTTGAAAGTGACATTGAAGGAAGAGAAAGAAATAATCATGTGGGAGAATAATAAAAAAGAGAACAAAGTAGTAAAGATGAATAACAAAGTAGCAGAACAACAATATACAAGAAGAGTAAATAAAAAAGGAGCAGAGTTGGAGAATGTTGAGCCTATAGTGGTTGTGGATGAAGAGGAAGAGAAAATAGTTGACACCATTCCTGATTCTTGTAGTAATATATATATGTTGATTTGTTTGTAGGAAGTGAAGTAAATGAAACAAATGGAGTAAAAATGGTGGTCTTTGAAGGTCCCATCTTTGATGAAGAACTTGGTGAAGATGAAGAAGATCTCCTATTGAAAGAGGAGATGAGAAAGATAGATAGCTTATTTGAAAGGAAATGTTAGATGAATATGATAAGGTGATGGAGAAGATGTAGATGGGAGAAGATGAGTCTCATGATTATGCTAACATTGTATTCAATGTAGGTAGAAGAGAAGATTCAATAGAGTGTCATGTATATGACATTGAAGGAGAGATCCTCATGTAAAAGGATGAAGAAAGAAAGGATGGAAGTGAAGTTGAAGCATGTCTTAGTGAAGGAATGAAGATGTTGATTATAGAGAATGAGAGTAGAGGGAATGTTACAATAGAGATTGATGAGATAAATGTTGCAACAATAGAGAAACAAGAGAAAACAGAGGTAACAATAAATGTTTTTCATTTTTATGATAATACTGATATGTATACACATGTGAGGTGATGAAAATGGGAGAAAAGATGGATGAAAAATTAGATGTGAAGGTAAAAGGGATTGATGATTATGTTAGTACAAATTTGTATGTAGCTTGTGCCATGAAGGCTAATGAAGAAGAGAAGGCTAAAACAATGGTTGGTCCTTTGAAGGATATAATAATATTGAAGAAAATGATGCATCTGAGTGTAAGAGGGAAGGATAGAGAAAATTGTGAGAATTAAGAATGGGAGGTTACATTAGGAACATGTCTTGTGTGAGGCATGAAATAATGGGTGAAAGTAGCTGAAGATGAAGAAGTGGAAAGAGATGAAGAGGTAATGTTGGAAATTTTAAATTTCCTTAAAATTTGTGATGTTGATGTATGTTCATGTATGATGGAGATTGAGGAGCACAGAAATGTTGTAGAAGAAAGTATGAAGAGGCTAAGAGTTGTGGAGCAACAAGGCACTAATGAGATGGTAAGTGTAGAAGAGAAGACTTTTTTTTAATTTCCATAGAATTGATCATATCAACTTGTGTACAGATAAGATCGAGTGGGAACAAGAATTTTGGTAGAGGTGGTCGAATTACGGTGGATTGGATCCCATGAGAAAAAGAACGAGAAGAAAGTGTGATTGGAGGAGGAGTTCGGTACATGGAGGAATAAATTTCATGAGTGGAAAAGAAGATGGTGAGAAAATTGATGGAAAAAACTAGGCAAATTTCTAGGTAGATTCTGGAAGAGAAGAAGGAAGAAGAATTTCAAGGTACCTATTGCAATAATGGAGTTTACTACAGGTTGTTTACAACTTGGAATGGTAGTTCTACTATCCAACTCCATTTTGTGAGTTATGTTCACAAACGTTTTCCCTGGCATGTCTGGTGCAGGAGCATTTGGGACCACAGGCAATCCTACATCACCCAAAAACATATCAGGTTTTCACTTTTAGTTTCATTTTTGGTTGTGTTTTAGTTGTTTTGTAGCCTTTTCTTTGAGAGAAATTTTTAGATTAAATTTGGCCAAGTGAAGAACATCATCTTGTGGAAGAGATAAATGGGTACTTGCAGTCCAAATTTGGTGAAGTTGGAAATAACTAGGTGAAAGATAAAGCATTTCGATAAAACTTGAGATTCATAAACCTCTCATTCTGCCAAAAGACTTAGTTCTCCTCCATTTTTGACAAACCTTCAGGTTTGTGAAGTTCACCTTTTGCTGAAAAAGTTTATTTTTGGCAATTATCTAAGTTTGTGAACTCTTCTATCCATTGAATTAATTGGGCAAGTTTTCATTTTCAGCAATAATGCAAGTTAGTAAACTGAAAGATCTATCAAAACTAAGTTCATGAGTTCGATCATTTCCCGATTCGCTGAAAAATTTGCCAAAGACTTCATATGGAGTATTTTGGTAATGATTCCAGTCTATTAACTCAAAGTTTTTCCAAAAAGGAGTTCAAAGGTTTCATGGTTTGCTGAATTGTTGACTCACTGAAAAGACATAGTCAAGGAAAGTTTCATGAGTTCTAAAGTTCCAAAAGATGCAGAATCAATGAAAGGAGGTTGAAGGAAGTATTTTAGTGTATATTAAAGTTCCTAAACCTTAATTTTTTCCAATGGAACTCATGTTAGCCAACTCTTAAGTTTGCGAAGTCCCATTATTGTCGAAAGTGATATTCATAATGATGTTGTCAGGGAACTTCTAAGTTCTTGAACTTATAAGAATACCGAAAAAGATTCTTTGGTTCATGTTTGATCCAAATCACTGATGAAGAGCTAATAGTGTGAATGCTTAAGACAAATAAATAAATGGTTCATGAAATGATAAATTCACTGAAGAAGTGGAGTTTCAAAATTCATGGAGATCCTAATTTGCTGAAGGACTCCATGGTTTGGGGAGGAGGTAATTTTTTGAAATACAATATAAGAGAAGTTCAAAAGTTCTTGGGAATGCTGATACACTGAAATATATTAAAGGTGAACATTTAAACATTGAATATCCTAGTTTTAGTATTAGTGTTATTTCATACACTTGTCAAATGGTCATGAGTTTTAGCTTTGGAGCCTGCTCTATCCAAAGGCGTGAAATTTATTATTTGGGGTGACGATTCAGTTCTAGGAACTGTTCAATGTTGGTAGATGGTTCTATTGGGATTAAGGTGCCATTAACCTTGTAAATCTTTGTATTATTTATTCCTATCATTATTTGTAATTCACCCATAAGGGATGTTGAGTTTCATCGACAACAATTAAAACATATTTACTGGTACGGTAAATAATTATTACTAGCAGCAGTAATTAATTATGTTACCGGCAAGTTGTTACAGAGTTAAATTTATTGGTCACAGCATCGTGGTCATGGTAAAAGGTGAATTGAGAGAATCTAGGCGCCATCTTGAGGATTTGCCTATTTTTAGGGTGTTATGACATTTGTCATAATTTGTAAGGAATATCTATGACATCTTACACCTATTATAAGATGTAAGAGATTTTATGATGGTTTATGACAACAATTATTGCATGCAACTACCTATTCTTGTCCCTAGGTTCCCATGCATGAAAGATGCCTTATGACAACTGTAAGAGAATCTATAAGAGGCTATTTTGTGGGTGCAAGAAGGAATCCTAAAATAGGGCATTGGATTTTGACCAATTTGGATGCTACATTTAGTGGTTGCTTATTTTCTATATATTTGGTGCTTGGAAGTGAAGTTTGTATGAGTTTTATTTTGTTTAAAGGTGTTGCCAGATTGAAGACACTTGAGGAGATTGAGAGTTGATGTATTGTAATCTATTTCAAAGATAATACAAAATTTTCCTCTTTTCTATGTGGAGTTTTTTCCTGAAAGGGTTTCTCCATGTAATCATGGTGTTATGTGTTGGCTCTTCTATTCTATCTTTTGCATGTGTTGCCATTTTATTTTTGTTATGGAATAAAATGTGTACACTTGTTAATTAGGACCTATTTTAACACCCTTTTGAACATTAAATGATTAAATATCAATCTTGATGAATAAACCCAAAAAAATAAAGTTAGCACTGGTCTAAGCCCACTTAAATAGACACTCTCTAGAGTTTATGGGGCTAAAGGACCAAGGCACCTAGTGCCCTAGTCTTGGATGTTAGCTCCAATCCTATTTTTGTGGTGTCAGCTTAGAACACCTCTTTAGCTTCTACATGTCAGCCCCATTTGGTTTTATTTGTCATTGGTGAGTGGGAATGCATATATAAAGGAGTTTTACAATTCATTTTATATGCTAGATGACAACAAAAGAATTAGAATTGCTCACATGTTTGATCTCTTATGCTCAAGTGCTCTTCATGCTTGGACGTGCTACATGCTTGTGGATGTTATGATGCTCATTTGTAGGTCTTGAAGGAAGTTCAAGCTATCTTTGTCTATCTCCTTGTTGGTGCATGATCTTGAGTTATCTACTCCAACTAGGGTTTCACATCTTGTGGTAATATTTATCATTTCTATTCATACTTTTATCATATATTGTTGATCTTGCCTCTGCCCTCCTAGAGAACACACTCTTGGATCACTAATCATTGCTATAGTGGAGGTGGAAACACTAATATGGGGTTTGACTAAGGCAAGCCCCTAAACACAACACAACCTTTTTCCCTCTTTTCTTTTGTGTAGGTTGAAGATATAGGTTTCTGAAGATAAGATCCAGGAAGAAGAAAGGGTTTGCAGGTACCTGGGTCTGGTGAAACTCAGAGATTCTATAAAACCCTAATCAGGGTATAGGTAACCCAATGCTCTAGTCTTTTGGTTCCCTCGAACTTAGATCTAGGTTCTACTCTGTCTCCTAGTATCTACTACACTTTCAGATTTTTCATTTTTGTTTTTGACTATTGTATATTTGCAAATCTTTGTCAATTAGGGTTTCATCTTTTGCCTTTTTGTTTGGTTAGTTTTGGTTGAATTTGGTTGACACTCTTCTATACAAAAAAGGTACCAAACCATTGTAGTTTGGCTTTCCTTCATGGGTAGAATCCAAGCTCGATTTGTGTCCTAATGTTTATGGAAGAGGGTTTGACCTAGTTTAACTTCTTAGGCTAGATCTCTCTTTTCCACACAAACATTTTAGTGAACTCGACGTATCTTGCACTTTGGTATCCTTCTTTCTTTAGATATGAGTTGTTTTCTACCCTAGATTTGATTAGGATTGAATTCATTGATCATTTTGTATACCTACATAGCTCATTTTTACATTGTTTCAAAATTAGGGTTTACAAAAACCTTGCATTGTTAGAAAACCTAACTAGTATTGAACCTAGGGTTTGGAGATTAGTGAGTTATTTTAGATCTTTATGAAATGATTAAATTGATTTAATTTTCTATATCATATCATATTTGTGTTTAGGAAAAAGATATTCTTGCATATTTGCATTGAAAAATAAAAATCAAGCATTTTAGGCTTAGAAAAAAGCATATTTATTGCATTGTTTTCATTGCATAAGGTTTAGATCATCATAGAAATATTTAAATATATGATTTTTGCATCAGATATGATTGGTATTGAATTCATTAGTCATTTCCTATTGCTTTATTTTGCATTTGAAACTATTCATTGCCATGGTTTGTTAAGAAAAAGTTACATTTTTTAGAGAAACCTAGTTATTGTGAAATCTAGGGTTTCGTGATTCATATCTTGTTTTAGATTTTTCTGATAACATTTGCATTTGAAATCTGATTTTACATTGATCTCATACGTCATATATGACATCTTCTATTGAAATTTGAAACAAAGAACAATTTTGGATTGATACATTTTAAGAAAATCATTAAATTTAGGGTTTGATTTGAAGATGACTATTGATGATATCTAATTTGCTTTGAGTAGAGTTCAATTTGATTAAGCATTTATTATTTCATTATATATGTTTTTGTTTCATCAAAATTGTAAAACATTGCTTCATTTAAATAAAAAGTGAAACTCTTCTTTCATCACCTCATTCATCTCTTCTTTACGTGCATCTTGTGTGTCACTAAAGCTTGTAAACAATTTATGAGTTTTGTCACCCGATGCCCTAATCAAACACTCTTATGCAAAGAAGCTTTCAAATTATGGGTTCTAATGCTTTGAATAATGTTGATAACAACACATCAAAACCCCAATTCCCAAGTCTAATCACGCAAGAGGGCCAATCACTTCTTCCTAATATTCCTTCTTCACATATGCCAAAAGTATTGACTTTTCATGAATCCATCAGCATAGATGACCTTGTGGCTCATGTTCCTAAAGCTCAAATTCAAAGATTATACATGAAATTGGCTAATTTTCAGCAATTTGTAAGCTTGGAACATATAACTAAAGAGTCCGTCCCTATTGTTGAGAGTCTACAAAGTTTATTGCCTGAAGGACAAGAGGGATTAGAAGCCTTGTGTGGCCTAGCTCATATAGTACATAACAACATTTTATCAGCATCTAGTTGTGCCAAAATAATCACTAATGTCACTTCTTCTAATCATATAGGGACTCAAGTGTCAACATCCATACCAATACTCCCTATTCCTACATACACTTCTACTATTCTCACCACAACTACACAACCTAGTAATAGTGCTACCACATGTGTTGGGTTATCTACTGGGAATCCCATTCCCTGTTATAGTTCTATTCCCTTCAATTATGCAAATACTACACCTAGTGTCACCTTGCCTAGATCAAACCAAACTAAGCCTACTATCACTTTCCAAAAGGCCAATCATATAGTGTCACAACCTATGGTTAGCCCTATCCATTTATACCAATCCCAACCTAGTTCACCTTCTGAGCCCATCATCAATCAACTTTTACAAAATATGAACTCCATCCAACAACAATTAGCAAGCATAAACCAAAGTCCCACCAAACCCTATATGACATCACATTGCATTTGCAACCCTTTATCTTATCCTATTCTATAAGCTCAAATGCCTGAGAAGTTTGAAACCCCTCGCTTTGAGAAGTATAATGGGAAGGGAGACCCTAACAACCATGTGGCAGCCTTTACAACTATGTGTAGTGATTTCTTCTTCGAAGATACAATTTTGGGAAAACTCTTTCCTAGGTGACTTAAAGACTCAACCTTGGATTAGTTTTGCTCATTGCCTCCTAATTCAGTCACTTTTTTTGCAACTAATCAATAAATTCCTCAAACATTTTCAAGCAAACATTGGACCTCAAGTCTCTTTGATTGACTTGGTTCATTGCAAACAATGAATAAAATAGAAAGTAACAGATTTTATGGGGCATTATCAAGCTCTCTTTTCACAAGTTTAATATTCTATTCTAGACGTTGATGTACAAAGAATCTTCATTGGAAACTTACAACCTCACATCCATGATAAAATATTGTTGATGCATTATGAATCTTTCACTCATCTTTGCATGACTCTCTGTTATTACCAACTTTCAGTTAGTTAGTATGAGAATAATCCCTCATCAATTCCATTTGGTCAATCTGAAGCCTCACACAATCATTCATTCAAAAGACACAACAAAAAATTCATCAAGATCAATGCAGTTTCAACCAATAACATAAGAAAACATGTGGTGGTAGTGTCATCTCTTGCTCCCATCCCATATAAATTGAAACCAAAAACAAGACATTTCACACCATTATCAGAGTCTCTCTACTCTATAATGACATAACTTTTGAACAACAATCCCATCAAGCTTCCATCCATTACCTCTTGATCCAAGTAAGATGCAAGCATCTTCTTTTGATTCGAAGGCCTTTTGTCAATTCCACTGCACCACCAGTCATGACACTAAAAGCTGTATGCATCTTAAACATGAAGTTCAAGACCTTGTTGATTCCAATATCATCTAGGTTGCTAGTGTAAATGACAAAGGAAATAAATCAGTGGCTCCACTTAATCAAAACCTAGAGATATATACAAATCCATTACCTCATCATGAATCTAATGGTGTGGATATATCTCAAGAATGAGACTATGAAGATGATGTTTGTATGGTTGATGGCCACCCTCATAAAGTGCGAGCTGAACCTAAACCATCTATATATTTTACTCCTCATGATACTACTATTGAAGCTTCTAATTGACCTTTATACATCACCATTTGAATCAATGATAAACCTATAAGAGGTGCTATGGTAGATCCTATATGCATGGTAAATGTAGTAACTGAAGAGTTTCTCTACATGCATGGTTTACACCGTGATAACTACGATACATCAAAAGTCATGATTAGAGCACACAATGGGTGTATCCTTCCAATTCTTGGTTCCTTGACCCTCGGTGTCAAGGTTGGGCCAAGAACCTTGAATTTAACTTTTATCATCTTTCCTACATTGGACTTATTTCATATGAATTTGGGTCACTGATGGCTCTACTCCATGAAGGTAGTCCCCTCTATGGTTCATAAGTGCTTAAAGTTTCCATTTGAGGGACGTGCGCATGTTGTCCATCACAGTTGGTACTAGCCCGTTGCTTGCCATGGACACTTTACACTTGACTACTTTTGGCCAAAACTAGTTGGATTTGCTCGAGCTAGAGAGGACTTGCTCTTCTAATCATATCAAAAATTTAAAGCACAGAAAATTGTAGAGTTATCACTGTGTGTGAGGAAAATTGAGTTAAATAGATCAAGCATGAATATCAAAAACCCAATCCTACAACCTTCAAGAAATATATCAAAGATGATAACCACAGTTCAATGCAAACAAAACAAAGAACATAACCACCTAAGATTGTATGTATTCCTTGGTTTATATGTGGATTGCTCTATTAATTTGCATAACCATGGTTGCAACAAGCGTGGATGGATGATGTGCTCAAATGGATGTAATATGTTTTCAATGATATGATAGCTCAAAGTGCTCTATTAATGTTCAAAGCTTAATGATCGTAGAGGATTTGTGAAGAAGTGAATGGGTATATTTATAACTTTCAGGGAGGATCAATCAACTATGGAGGAAATTCAATGATATCAACGGATGAGATAAATTGAGAAGACATGAAGGAATGTGCACACGACATATGTCCGTGCAAAAAGATGTTTTATTGAGTTAATTGTTTTCTTGGCTAAAGATGTGATTGATTTCATAAAAAATAGAATGATTTTCTATTTTATGAGTTGATTGATAAAAACAAAGATTGAAGGCCAATTAACTCAACTTTTATTTTTCTTTTTGAGATGCTTTTGAATAAAATTAAATAATAAATTATTTAATTTGTGTGCATGGAGGAAAAATATATTTTTAGAAGATTTGAAAAGATAATTAGAAATTAAATAAATAAATTTATTTAATTTATTGTGCATGATGGAGGAATTAGAAAATATAAGTAAAATATTGATTTTATTTATTTAGAAAATATAGAAAAGTCAACATTAAATAAATTGGAATAATTTATTTAATTTTGGAAGAACAATTAGCCAATTAAATAATTAAAATTATTTAATTGTTGTGGATAGGAGGAATTAAGATGTTAAATTAAATAAATAATATTTATTTAATTAATAGGAAAATAGATAAATAAAGTGGTGAATTTGATGAATTAATGAAATTAATTAAATAAATAGAATTTATTCAATTAATGTTGGATTTAGGAGAATTAGAAGAAATTGGTGGAATGGATTAAATAATCAAGTTATTTAATTAACGTTAGATGCAAGTGATTTAGAAGAATGTGATGTATGCAGGGTGAACTATGCAAAGGTCATTTTTAGGTGTCTACACATTTCCCCTCTTTGAGACAATGCATTTTATAATGTTGTTTCAAAGAAAATACTGCTGATGGTGTGATTTAACAACCATACCCTAGTGTAACTAGTGTAGGATGCCCCCTCGAGAGGAAAACTTAAGAAACAACAAAAAGACTAGGTTGACTCATGAGGTGATAGGAACAAGCTAAGAAGGACTAGATTGGAAGTTGGAAGTTGACACAATGGAGAAATAAGGCTGACACGAAGAAAAACTAGTGAATGGGAGGGAAGAATTAGGGGTTGGGATGCTATAAGTAGGGCCCAAGGGGTCACTTTCAACTCATTTACATCCTTAGGGTTTTGAAATTCTTGTCTTCTAGTGCTTTAGGGTTTTTAGAGTTTAGTGCAGACTTCGATCATAGATATGGTTGGCATTCCACAACATGAGAATCACACAGAGCAAGTGAGGACCCATGGATGACCGGCAAGAGCTATAGGAGCAGTATGTTCCTCTAACTTACCCTTTAGGTGTAGTTATTAGGCTCATTAATGAGGGTAGAATTTAGTCTAAACTAAAAGTAGGCTAGGGCTAGAAATTCGTATATGGTATATTCTAATGTGCTTTTGCAAGAAAAGCTCACCTATGGTTGACACAACTGCGCCTTTGGCAAAAAATACACCTTTGGCTCAATTTAGGGTTTTGTAGGTTTGGTGTCGCATATGGTAAAAGTGTTCGCCTTTGGCAAGAAGTGATGCACCTTTGCAAAAAAGGCTCGCATTTGATCAGCAGTGGCACATCTTTGGTGAAAAAGTCATGCTTTTGGCTAGGAAATAGGAGTTGCATAAAAACAACACGCATTTGGTCAGCAGTGATGCACCTATGGGAAACAAAAATGTACCTATGGATAACAGTGATGTGCTTTTGGTTTAGTATGCAGAGATTAGGGATTTTTACAAGTGTTTGACAAGGTAATTGTTTTGGTGTAGGTTGTTCTATCTCTGTTGATATCAAGGGAGTGGCATCCAATAGATTTGGACTTGGTTGCTGACCTAGAGTGGGAGGAGCAGATCTTCTTAGAGTTGATGGGATTGTGGTATGTAGCACACGTCACTCTAGTGTGCGCACACTTGGCTATGATGACCACACTAGCTGAGCGATGGCATAGTGAGCATAGCTCACTTCACTTACTGACTAGGGAGGCCACCATTACTTTGGAGGATGTCTGGCACATTCTGTGGATTCTGATCCACAAAGTTTGACTAGATTATGATACTGAATTGGGTGAGTATGCTCTAAGGTGATTATTTATAACACCAGATCTGGGCATTGAGGATCATGAGATCAAATGGAGCCAGATACGATGGTTGTGTGACCGGATTCAACTTGTGATTGTATCTCTGATTGGTGGTGTATTAGTTCTAGATAGGCATTCCCATGGACTTTCTATTGGATGGGGCAATGTGTTAGAAGGGATGTTTACCTATGGCATTAGGTATGCATGGGGGGCATGTGTGCTTGGCCAACTTTATCATGATCTTCATGATGTGACATATAGATTTGGGACCAGTCTATCTGCAGGTGTTACCCTACTTCACCTATGGGCTTTGGACCATATTGTTATGACCCAACTGGTATCTCCATTGTGATGGGAGATAGGACAACTGCTTATACATTTATATGATGGAGCTATCAATCAAAGGAAACTAGGTGAGTTAACTTATTGGTGCTGACAGTTTGATGAGATAGATACTTTCATCTAACGTCCATGGAGAGATGCAGAGATATGGGAGGATGATGTAGACCATCTAATCTATTGTCAACAGGGTTGATACCTTTTTGGTTGAAGTATATATGTGATTGATAGGTACCTTCCTGAGAGGGTATTGAGACAATTCAGACATCGGTAGCCAATTCCTGTTGGTGATGCCATTTTCACAAGGATGCACAGAGAGGTGCACGATTGTAGACCTAAGATTATTGTTGCGACTGGTTTGGCTGTGGTGTAGGGACTTGCCCTAGTTTCTAGGGATCCATTCAAAGGAGACACTGATTCAGGGACCACTCTAAAGTATGATGCATATTGGTTGACTGCAAGACTGACTCGATTGACTATTTCAGGAGTTTTTGGAGAGCAGGATAGTAGAGCTAAAGAGCTAGGGGTAGAGGTTTAGAGGCTAGACCTTACAGGGTGAGGAGAAAGAGATAGGTATCGATGGTGGTTGCTCAGTAGGAGGTAGGCCAGGAGTAGGTAAGGCAGTAGAATACCCCAGAGCAGCCTGATGTTCAAATGGGAGAGGGAGCAAGATAGGCTACCCCTCAGGGAGAGACCGATGTAGAGCACCTACAAAGACTACTGCAGGCTGAGACATCATGCTATACCTAATTGGAGTTGAGGTATGATAGGGTCAAATAGGAGAGGGATGTAGCAATAGTAGAGTTGAGATAGGCTCACACATAGGCATAGGATCAGGGTGTAGATAATGGAGCACTAGCACGAATGATTGTAGAGTGGGATGCCACTGTGCAAGCTAGACAGATAGCAGAGGCCTCCTTATAGAGGATGATGACAGAGATAGATATTGCACGAGCTATTTTGGGGACAGACCAGGCCACTATTACATTGGTTGGATAGCTAACACATGTTTAGGGATAGTTGAACACTACTATTAGGGAGGTAGAGTATTATCGAGGTTTATATTATAGTGCAGTGCTAGCTAAGCAAAGACAACCTAGTTTTAGAGAGTGCAACAGGTTAGGGGCCTCTTCATGAAGGGATCAGAGGCATCTGTGATGGGGACACCAGCACTAAGACCACCACCAAGTACTGGTGGGGCCCAGGGAGAGACATCTATTGGGAATTCTACACATGGATGACACTAGAGATCGGTTGTATATTGATGATGTATCATATATGTATTTTAAGAAGTTATGATGCTTGGGGACACACATGTATATTTTTTATGGCTCTTAGTAGCCTGTTGTACTATATTGATGCATTTTTTATGTATTTTTGATGAGATACAATTATTTTGATGACCATATGAGATGTACGATTGATGCACTATTGATGTTCTATTGACGATTCATGCTTATGATGATGTTATGGATGTCTATATGATTATGGGTATGATGCATTATTTCTATATGCTATGGATGTTTATATGGATATGATGACATGCATTAGGATCATGGATTTATATGATGATGTGTCCACTATGATGTTTTACATGCTATGGATTTATTATGATGATGCTTATATGTTTATAGATGTATGGATGAGATGATGGATATTAGGATCATGGATTCAAATTATGATGTATACTATGATGTTTATGATCATGATGCCTAACATGGATGGTTTTACAGGATTGAAGAACAAAATGATGATGTTAGCATAGATAGAAGAAATGATTGAGAATAGAGAAAGATGATAATTGACTGATCTTGTATGAAAGCTATAATTTTATTAGGGTATATGTCTGGGTGGATGGATAAGAAGTTGCAATGGTTATGATAAAATTTATAAAGAGCAATCCTTATTTTTGATATAGCATATGTATATTATGCAAGTCAGTATATATAAGACCAAGGTGACAATGTATCTAATGCGAGGACATAGACTCTACAAATAAATGGTTTGAACTTATATCTACTAGACATAATAGAACCTTGTTGGAGATGTGAATAGAAAATAGTCTTAGCATAGAATGAGCTTAATGCACATAAGGCCTTTATAGAACATTAGATGCAAAAGATATTGATATGCAAGATGTTAATTCCAACACAAACAAAAGACATATTAGTCGTAATAGGATAATAAGCTCATCCCACAAACATAACATACAGAAGAAAATGACCATGCCCCAATCGATACATTTGTCGAAACATACCAGGATATAGAAAGATCAAGGTAGTCTTGAGTAGGTATTAGAAAGGAACAAAAAACAAACAAAAAAAAATCGACTGACTAATAAAACAAAGCACAACCATCATATTCTCTTACCAAAGAGGGTGCTTAGGATAGATTGGGCCTTATTGTAGGAAAGATATACCATTAAATGATTTGTTGTTGGATAAGATGGATTTAGCAAATGTGGTAAGCAGTATGTGGGAAAGCGTATTGCTTCAAGAGTAGTCTTTTGCTTTTGGTTTGATAAGTACTTGAGATTTCAAAGGATGCATAGTGTATACACCTAAAATTGACATGACTGCTTAAATAAATATTTTAAATATTTATTTCATCCTTAGTGTTCTATCATTAAATAAATAAATGCATTTATTTATTTGATTCACTTCCTCTCATTTAATTAAATAAATTACATTTTATTTAATTAATTAAATTCATCCCCACCAACTTCATTCTTCTAAAATAATTAAATAATTTTAATTATTTAATTAAAATATTGTATTCCTCCAAATTTAAATAAAATGCAAATTTTATTTAAATAAAATCAAAAATCCTCACAAAATAAAATATATTTCTATATTTTATTTATTCTTCTCAAATATCCACAAAAATAATTAAATAAATCTTTTTATTTAATTATGCTTTTTACCTCTCTGAAAAATCATTTCTATCTTCCAAAAATAACCTTCCTCTTGTCACACAAAAAGCAAAACTCTGAGTTACAAAAGGTAAAATTAGTTTTAAAGAAAATCTTTTCTTAAAATAGAGAAAATCAAATCCTATCCTCATTAAGAGAGGAGTTAACTCAACTAAACTACTTTTGGAATGACATGTGTCCTTCTATTGGATGCATGTTCCTCAACAAGCTTCCTCCGTTGATCTTTCCTTTTCTTCTCAACCATTGATCTTCCATCACCCTCTTCTATAAATACAACCTTCTTCTCTTCATTTCATATCGGGACTTTGTGTAAACTTATGCTGCAGGAATCTAAGCGCGCCTTTGGCACCCCTATTCCATTTTAGCACTTCATAGCTTTCTCCATTTCTGTATTTGAATCTCATCTTCAAATACAAAAGTATCCTAGCCATTCTTCATTTGTCATCTTCCAAACAAGCAAGCAAGCAACAGCTTCTGAGGGCTTCACAATCAAGATCGAACAAAGATAGACGAACTACAGAAGGCAAAAAGGTAAAAGGTGAAGGTATTGTTTGTTCTTTGTTTTTATCTCTTTTATCTTTATTATTCTGTAGATGTTTGGGTTTCATTTTCATTAATTTGAATAACTTGATTTCCCCCTCACATTTTGGCGCCCACCGTGGGGCTCTTGCCCCTCTACTAATAAAAAAATCTGAGTTTTCTTGAAGATAGACAAACAGGCCTCTGACATAGAGTTTTTGCATATTCGGCTTCTAAAACAACGCATCTGCCTTCCAGAATGATGCATCTGATGAACTTGCGCATCTGACCTCTCGAGTTGCGCATTCACCTTCTGCTTTTGTGCATCTAACCAAGTGACACATTCAACCCCACAGTTGCACATACGATCTCTAAGATTGCGCATACAACTCGATGGCAACACTTGACTTCCAATTTGTGCATACAATCTGCCATATTGTGCTTACACTTAAATTGCGCATATGCTTCGTGAATTTGCGCATACACTCTGATAGATTGCGCTTCTATCAACATTGCGCATTTACCCTTCCTTTTTGTGCATTCACCTCATCCTTTTGTGCATATGCTATTTTTGCGCTTGTAATTTATTCTTTTGTGCATTTGATCTCTGTATTTGCACTTCTATTAAAAAAGCTGCACACTTCCTGTTTCTACGCATTCAGGCTACAGTGTTGCACATCTGTCTTCTAATTTCTGTTTTGGGTTTTCTAACTTTTGCATGCTGGAACTAACATCTATTTTGCAGGAGTAGTGGCTGGATTAGGTCATCTAGATATTTTGCTTAGTTCATCTAGCCTAACTAGGGGTGAAGTAATCAAATGCATTTCATGACAAACTACACATAGTCCCTAACTAGGAAGGAAGTAATTGGACCAATTTGCTATCTTGCATTATGGATTTATTTTCTAGTTCAATCACTACTATCTTCTACAAACAGGAAATGAACATTGCTATGATTAATCACTTTCAAAGTTAACAAATGGGAAATGAACAATGCTATGATTAATCACTTTTCAAGTTAACAATTGTGTGAGTGCACAAATTAGCTTAGCCCATTTAGTTTTTTTTATTTTAACTAGGTTGGGTGAACAATTGTTTTATGTGCTTGTGAATGACAATAGGATTATGCTCTCCCCTTAACTGGGTGATCAAAGTGCCAAACTTGTCAATATTTTTGTCAAACCTTTAGGGGGGCCTGCCCTTGGATGCACACTTGTCCAAGCGGGAATGACCCTAAGTGGTAACAGGCTAAAGCCAAGCCCTACCAAGCCACTTAAAATAAATTGTGTTTGGGGTGAAAACCTCAAGCAACGAGTGCTGTTGTGTTACACCGACGGCTAACCTCCCCCAAAACCCTCATAGGTGTAACCCTTTGAGGCTAGGAGACTCCATAACGGAGAGTAGTACCGCCGCACGTGTAACCACTTGAATAATTACCCTATCTAAGAACCAATTGTGTAGCAAGCCAAAAACCCCTATTCGTTGATGCAAAGGGTAGAGCTTTTGAAGCGGCCTCGATTCAAGTGACTCTTAGTAGAGGTAGCAGGGACAATCCTAAGGTTCGGTGTGGGGATGAGCCTAAGGAAACCTGAATCTGGTATGCGTGAGAAGTGAGTGCCATGGAGGGGAGCCGGTGCTATCAGATTCTGGAGCTACACGCTTTGAGTGGCATAGCTAGAGGATTCAATGAATATTGTCACATCCAGCCTAGGTTGTACTTGTCTTTGAGTCATAATAGTCCAAAAACACAAAAAAACATAAAAAGATAAAAAACATGGAAAACTTCTATGTGTTTGCTGTGCTTTTGCCATAATTGAACATCCACATCATCAGAAACACCAAGTTTTTCAAACCAAAACACTGAAAAATCCTGAAAATGATCCAAAATTTCCAAAATTTAGAGAAAAAGAGAAAAAAGCCAAAATTATGCATCTGCTTTGACTTATTGCGCATTTGATTAGGCGGCGCATTTAAACTAACATAGAATTACGCATTCACTCTGACTTATTGCGCATTTGACTCCTGTTGTTGCGCATTTGAACCAGAGAGCAAAAACCATATCTTCCAAAGAGAAAAATTTGTCAATACTTTTCAAAAACCAGTTCAAACCTGTTCTAGTTTTCAAAATCTGATCAAAGACCTTGCAAAATCAACCACTTCTCCCTTATCTGTACCGTAGCTGTTTGTCCATCCAAAATCTCACCACTTTCTTCCAAGTTTCCAACAAGGTTATAGCCAATTATTCTTGATCAAAATCAAATCTCAAGCAAAAACCTAGTGAGGCTCCCAGAACTCCACTAGGGGGTTGTGCAAATGCTAGTCAACATCAAGTAACAGATTCCTAACATCCTAGCTTTTGACTATCGCTTTTGTATATCCCACTTTGTTTGATACCACCTAGATCTAAGAAGAATCTTGCTAAAACCTTGTTTCATCCTAGCACCTTGTTCAAAATCTTCCAATCTCACCTCATCCCATCTCTTTACTACCTTGCATGGTCTTGACAAGATTACAAAAACAAAAGCAGTTAGAAATGGCAAAGAAAAGTATTTTTGACAGTCACAAAAATAATGAAGAACCTTCCATAGATGAGATCCTCCACACGCAGCATGACCCAAAATTTCTACGCCTATTAGAAGGGGTGCTTGCCCAAGACCCATCAAAGTACATTTTACATCTAGCAAGTCTAGGAGCCAAACTCCCTAAGGATTATGATGTGGAGGCTCTCAAAGAAACTGACGAAGAGAGAATCCCTAAAGGAAGTAGACATGATGAAGTACCCACGGATAAGAGCAAAACAACTATTGACTCCTTGGATGCCCTAAGCCTAGTGAACCAAAAAGCTGAAGCTCTCCAACAACAAATTTCAGACATGAAAATGGGAACATCGACTAAAAACTACACCCTAGAGGATATTTCACCATATCCTTTTGATAGGTCCTTAATCATGATTCCCTTCCCCTTGAGATTTGAGGTGCCTAAATTCGATAAGTATCGAGGGAATGGCGATCCAAGAGATCATATCAGAGAGTTCAATGCTGCTTGTCTAGAGGTCACACATAATGATACTTTCCTTATGTGACTATTTCCATGGAGCTTGGGAGGACAAGCCATGGATTGGTTCTCTAGACTGCCACCTGGTATTAAAACATTCAATGAACTTGTCAACCAATTTGTCACCCACTTCTCATACAATATTGAGCATGACATCTCAATATTGGATCTCTGTAACACCAAACAGAAAGGAGGAGAATCTTTCACTGCCTTCTTACAGAGATGGAGACAACTGGCAAGCAAGTGCCCACACCAAATACCAGAGAAACAGATGCTAGAGATATTTGTCCACAATCTGCAAATAGACCTAAGCTACCAAATCCAAATCCAATGTCCTACTTCTTTTATCAAGGTCATTGAGATGGGCCTCATCATAGAAAAAGCCCTAATCACAAAAGGTCAAATCAAACTCTATAAAGACCCTCCCAATACCAACACCAACAATGACAAACCTAGATTTTGGATGAAAAACAAGAATGTTGTGAACGACGGGGTGGTGGATGCCAAGAATACAGCACCTAAGCAACCAATTTTTAACCTATCAACACCTCAAAATAACCCCCCACAAGACAAACCCAGAAATACTGAATCTAGCTTTACCGACTTTCGACCTAGGAGAACATTCACACCTTTGGATGAGTCACTAGAAACTACCCTACGGAAGCTAATCACCAACAATCTCATAATGCTTCCCTCAGCACAAGAGTATGAACCAAAGGTCAAACCCCGTTGGTGGAATGACAATGATTTTTGCGAATACCACCGAAACAAGGGGCACAAGACAAATGATTGTATTGCACTCAAGCATATAATCCAAGACTTAATAGAGAAAAACAAAATATCCATCAATGGACAATCTAACGGACATACCTCCAACAGCGATCATCAGGCATTCAAGGATCCTCTTCCTAACTATGAGCAGGGAGGACCTTCCAATAGAAATAATAGTGGCTCTAACAATGCAAACTACACAAATGTCAGCTTCGACTATGTTGTTAACCATATCTCAGAAGGTGATTCACACATCAATGTGATCACTATCAACAAGGATCCAGATTGCAACGTTACTACCCATAGTAACAAGGTCACCCTTAGAGGAGCTTCCACTCCTCCGTCTACTCAATACAGTATTGTGGATCAACTCCACAAAACACCTGCACACATCTCCATGTTGGAACTTCTACATCTGTCTCCCTCTCATAGGTCTATACTTGACAAAGCCTTAGCAGAAGCCTCTATTCCCACAAACCTAGCTGAAGAACAATTCCAAACTATGGTCGGTCACATCACATCACTGCACTCCCTATCATTCACTGAGAAGGATGATATGTCTATCACTCAACCCCATAACGCCTCCCTTCACATTGAAGCTTTCATACACAAGCACAAGATCAAAAGAGTCCTAATCGATGGAGGGGCTGGTTTGAATATCTGCACATTGAAGCTAATCCTTACATTGGGGTTTTCAGAGAAGGCTATAGATCCGAAAAGAAAAATCACCATAAAACCCTATGATAAGGAAGAAAGAACGTCTAAAGGAATTGTTACCCTACCAATCAGGGTGGGCCCTATAGTGAAAGATGTAGCTTATCAAGTCCTTGACATGGAGCTTGCATACAACATTCTTCTTGGGCGACCATGGATCCACGCTTTGAAAGCAGTACCTTCTACATACCATCAATGTATCAAGTTCCCACATGAAGGACAAGAGATCACCATCCAAGGTGATCCTAACCCCTATCAATATTGCAACTCCATTCAGCCCAAACCAGAAGTTGTGATCCCCACCAACCGTGCCTCTGCTTCTTCCTCCTCTCATGTTGACCCAGCTACACTTGCTTCTTCTTCAGGGGCATCTCAACCTAAACTCCAACTAAAAGATAATGGCCTAGGTGAATACACGGTATCTTAGTCCCTCTGCTTGGCACAACTGCCTTTATCTCCTCGATCCTATGGGAGACCTATCTTAAAAACACCAACAACAGAGAAGCCAACCAACGGACCATTTGTGAAATGGGGAAACCTAGAAGATAAAAGTGATGAAAAAGATATCCTACAATGGCTATAGAAGGATGAAGCTAGCTCCTCAATGCAACATGACCATCCCATTATACAAACAACACAATATGGTCAAGTCTTCCAAATGTTACAGAGAATGGGATATGAAGGACATGGTCCTCTCAGGTCAAGAAAGGATGGCATCACTGAGCCCATCCAACCTCATACCCTAACAGCCCGAGACACTATAGGGCTGGGCTACACTGGAGCACCAAGAAATAATAGAACCAACAAGAACAAAGGCAAACAAACAGAGGCATCCACTAGCAATCTGGTTGAACAAATTTAGAGAATGCAAATGGGGAGCGAAACTGATTCTAACAAGTATGAGTGGGACAGCCTCTTTGAAATGTCTTGTGATGAAAAAGATATTGACGTTGTCCATGACTACGACCCAACCCATGACAACGAGGGACAAGGTCCAAGGGCTAGGCCATTAGAGTCTGACCCGCATAGCAACAACAATGAAAATCGTGAGGAAGGAATGTTTCCCCCCTTGACAGACCCACTAATAGAGAGTACCATCATAGACTTTGTCCGCTCCTTCAATAACTCTATTCTAACCATCAACGCCATTGAACCAGACCAACCTAATGATCTCTTACCGTTGGTACACCCTAAACTTATCAATTGGGACCTAGAAGGTACCACCCCTAAACTAGACACCTTCGAAAACGATGACGTGATCATCATTTACCTTGAGCTTCGAGATCACATACCTGTAGGTGACCACAGAGCTGGCTATGCTATTGAACTCAATGAGAAGGCCTATTTTGGAGAGAGCGCCAAGCCTTTTAGTCATAAAAACATCAAAATGAAAGAACGATCTAACGGTGAAAACTACTCTGTGGCAGTGTTAGATCATCAAAATAGTAAAAATAAAGATGTATCCAATGACGAAAACCTCTCTGAGGCACCGAAGAATGGAAGGCGTGACCCTCTCCCCAATCTTACACATCAGGAGAGATCGTCGATCTTAATCGAACTAGCAGAAGCAATCAATGTCAACATAGGTGATAATCCAAGGATGGTCCACATGCCAAGGCTCTAACAGAACATGAAAAACCAGCATTTACAGATTTCTTCAAAAGAAAATAGATCAACTTTGCATGGACATACGCCAACATGCCAGGGCTAGATCCAAATCTTATCATGCATCATTTATCTCTAGCTTTGGGAGCTAAACTAGTCAAACAAAAACTCAGAAAGATGCATCCGCATGTGGCCCTCATGGTGAAAGAGGAACTAAAGAAGTTGTTAGATGTTGGATTTATCAGGCCTATAGACTATCTTGAATGGGTTTCAAATATAGTACCAGTGGCCAAACCAGATGGCAGGGTCAGAATATGCAATGATTTCAGAGACTTGAACAAGGCTTGTCCCAAAGATGACTTCCCCCTGCCCAACATAGACATGATTGTTGATCTTATGGCAGGACACACTATGCTGTCACTCATGGACAATTTCTCAGGATATAACCAAATAAAGATTTCACCCGAAGACCAACACAAAATGGCCTTCACATGTCCTTGGGGCACTTACTACTGGTGTGTTATGCCATTTGGTCTGAAAAATGCTGGGGCAACATATCAGAGAGCCATGACAACGATATTCCACTATATGATGCATACTATAATGGAAGACTACGTCAATGACATTCTAGCAAAGTCTGTCACAAGAGAAGGGCATCTAGTAGTACTAGACAAGATCTTTAACAGACTGGAACAGTTCAATGTGCGACTTAATCCAAAAAAGTGTGTGTTTGGGGTTACATCAGGAAAATTACTAGGATATATAGTGTCTGCAAATGGTATCGAAGTTGATCTCGCTAAGGTGAATGCAATAATGGAGATGCCACCTCCTAAAATTTTGACTCAATTGAGATCCCTACAGGGAAAACTATAGTCTATTATACGGTTCATTTCCCAATTGGTAGACAAGTGCCACCCATTCTCTCATCTGCTACACAAAAATGTACCCTTCAAATGGAACGAGTCATGTGAGTAGGCATTTCAATAGCTAAAGGAATACCTAATGAAGCCACCAGTATTAATGCCACCAATTCAAGGCAAGCCTCTATTACTGTATATCTCAGCCATACCAACGGCTCTGGGAGCTCTCCTTGCTCAACAGAACTATGATGGAAAAGAACAGGCTATCTACTACATTAGTCAAACACTCATCGGATATGAATTGCAATACACACCAATAGAAAGAGAATGTCTAGCAGTGGTCTTCACCTCACAAAAATGGAGACATTACATGCTGTCACACTCGGTTAAATTGGTGGCAAAGATTGATCCACTGAAATAGTTACTCAACAAGGCTACCTTAACAGGTAGATTATCAAAATGGGTCATGCTTCTCAGTGAGTTCGACATCGAATATGTGGATAGAAAAGTGATAAAAGGACAAGTGCTTGCAGATCAACTAGTAGAGGCACCTTTAATGGATGACAACCCCCTGAGCTTCGAATTTCTAGATGAGTCTATCTTCCACGTCAACACAGCAATCTGGAAAATGTACTTTGATGGCTCCTACACTCAACATGGATCGGGGGCAGGTATCTTATTAATCACACCTAATGGCGACACTATTCCAAAGTCATACAGATTAATGTTCCCATGCACTAACAACATAGTGGAATATGAGGCTCTGGTCATCGGTATCAAGCTAGCAGTTGAGTGGAACATCAAGGAACTTCAAGTCTATGGTGACTCACAACTGGTCATCAACCAAGTAAGTGATGACTACCTAATGAAGAATGAGAAACTGATTCCTTATAAACGCATGGTAGATGACTTCAAGGAGTATTTTGCCAAGATGTCATTCGCATAGATACCAAGGATCAAGAATAAAGCTGCAGACGCAATGGCTACAATCGCATCTGTACTTGACATTCCAAGCAATCAAACATGATATGAGTTCTTAGTAGAGCCAGTCTCCTGTCCTGCTTATGACACTCCAGATTCCCATATCATATGCCACATCATAGGAACCGATTCCCCTCTCTATGGTAAAATATTTGCCTATCTAAAAGAGAGTACCCTCCCACCCAACCTCTCCCATAACCAGAAAAGAACCTTCATCTGGCAGGCATCCTGGTATGCCATTGTCGGTAACACCCTGTATCACCGAGGTCTCGATGGTACTCTCCTTAGGTGTCTAGATAGAGAGGAATATCAAACTACTCTAAGCGAAATACATGATGGAATATGCGGGGCTCACTCTAGTGGCCCTACCCTAGCCAAGAAACTCATCCGCATGGGATACTACTGGCCAACAATGGAACAAGACTCCTATCAGTTTGTAAAGAAATGCAAAAAGTGCCAAATCCATGGGAACCTGATACATGTGCCAGTGCAAGAGCTACAACCATTGACAACTCCTTGGCCTTTCTGTCAGTGGGGACTCGACTTAGTGGGCAAGATCCACCCTCCTTCCTCAAGCGGCCATAAATTCATCATCACTGCCAAAGAGTACTTCACAAAATGGATTGAAGTCGTGCCCTTAGCCAACATCATAGGCAAACAGATTGCCTCATTTATCCTGAACTATATCATTTGTTGTTATGGTGTCCCTTCGTCCATTATCACGGATAATGGAAGACCCTTCAAAAATTAAGATGTCAAGGAACTATGTGACAAATTCCATATCCAACACCACTTCTCAACTCCTTACTACCCACAAGGTAACGGCCAAGCTGAGGCATCAAATAAAACCATTCTAAAAATCCTAAAGAAAATTGTCAATGATGCTGGCTGTGACTGGCATGCCCAACCGAATCCTACGCTATGGGCCTACCACACAAGCATCTGCACACCCACAGGTTCAACACCATACTCCCTAGTCTATGGATCTGAAGCTATCTTGCCCATTGAAGTCAAGATCCCATCCTTACGAGTCTCATTAAAAGGCCTCATATTAGATGAAGAATACAGAGTAACCAGACTCCAAGAATTAGAGCTGCTCGAAGAGTGAAGGCAACAGGCCTTTAACCACCTAAAAGCATATCAGTAATGCATGTCCAGAAGCTACAATCACAAAGTAAAACCCTAGATATTCCAAGTCAGTGACCTAGTCCTAAGAAAAAATCCCAGAAATCAGCAAGATAGAGAAAAGAAAGGAAAGTTTGAACCTAACTGGCTGGGTCCCTATGTCGTCATCACAGCTTATGGATCGGGGGCATATCAATTGGCTACATCTGAAGGTGAACTATCTGATGATCCTATCAACAACATGCACCTTCACAAATTCTATACCTAAAAACCCCAATGTAAGGGAGTCCTGAAAAAATTTAAAAAAAATGAAAATTTGATAAAAAATAGAACAAAAAAATGAGAAAAAATGAGAAAATAACAAAAAAATTGTCCTACGGTGAAAACCTGGCACACAGGTGCCTAGGATAGGTACCATGGTGAAAACCTGGTAAACAGGTGTCATGTGTACTTTTAGCTTCTTGTGCAAATAAAAGCAAGTGGTGAAAACTTGGTAAACAGGCGCTATGTGTGACAAACCACCTCCTTCATCTGTTTCGACTTCATATCTCTTGTGTCCTCCATATCGTTCATCTTGAACCAGTCCTTTGGACCATTGTCGAACTATGTCACCTCTGAGTTATCACGTAGGCAAGGCCATTCTTAATGCGCCCCCGAGGCTTCACTTCACTTCGCTCCTCTTCTCTCCACCCCACTGTCCTGTCCGTCCCATATCTAGTCCATTTGTCAATCTGAGTCCTTTGCCATCGCCTAGGTCTTAGGTCCTCTAGGGTTTACCTCAAACTACGTTGCCTCTCCATCGTCACGTAGGCAAGGCCATTTAGCAATGAGCCCCCAGGGCACCCGGTCAGTCCCTTAGGGTCCAATCCTTGTCTAAACTGGGGGCAACTCTCCGACCTAGTTGCGGATTTGGATTCTTGAATGCCACTGTTCTAAGAGGATACCACTAAAGGATTGTGATACCTTTCACTAGACAAGCAAGAGCAGCAAAGCAAGCTACCCAACAAACAAAAGTCCTTGACTCAAAACATCAACCTGTCCTAAACAAAGTGCGGCACTATACCAAAGACACTGAGACGAATTCTGTATCAATTATGGCAAAAGACACATCTAATGCAAAGAAGTTTTGTCAACAGGTTAATGTACAAGGTCTTGACTTTTTGTCATTATGTCTTCCTATGCTACTCAAGGATGCCAAAAGCTAGAGATGCTATGATGGAGGGCATAATTATTTTTTTGTCTGCTTCTTGTGGATTAAACCTTAGTAATGTGATGACTTTCATCTAACAACATGATCAACAAAAGATCATCAAGGACTCTGAGGTCTAAACATGAAAAGGGGCAATCCTTGTCTATTGAAATGCAAGAAGTACTTAGGCAATCCTTGTATTAACTTGCTATATCAAAATCCAGGTAAGTGATACTCAGGTCATCTCGGTCTAATTATACCTAGATGCTTGTATTTTCTTACCACATTTCAAAAAGCAAAAAATACCAAAATGTGCCCAATGATGAAAGCAAAAAGCCTTGCAAAAGATGACAAATCCACATCCGTATCCGTCTCATATCTAGCAAATCCATATCATCCATGCCATAAATCAATCCTGCAGTATATCAAATGAAAGTCAGTATTTCTTCATCTCTTCTTCCTTCTATGTCATCACCTGTGTCGATTGAGTACATTTGGACATATCAAAAACATAGAATAGATTGCATATCATATCACATGAGATAGTCATCCACATGATTAAATCATTTTGCATTAATACATTAGGTTATCTACAGACATGTGCATCCATATATCATATACAAAGGAAATAAAAAACATAGGTCACATACATATAGAACTGCATAAATCATATCCATCCACATTAGCATTTGCATGAATCAAAATCATTCATTTAGTCTGCATCACATATAACACATTACAAGACAAGCTGCATCCATAGCATATAAACATCAAAGCATCGCATCTATAAGCCCATGCATATAGATCAGGAAACAATATCATCACATAAACATCAAACACATGTCCAAATGTACAATATATCACAATCTCTATCCAATCTCAAAGTCATGTCATAAATGTATACAACAAATGGTGATACATGTCTCAGAATAAAAGTACATATATCGGCTATCTTAGCCCTCTATCACAAATGTGCTATGATACAATCAAAATTGGTACAAGTATCTGGGTCTGTCTAACCCTGTTGTCGAGGAACACTGCTCCCTACACTGGCCTCTCATTTGTCTCCCCCTGACTGCTGGGGACCCCTCACTGAGCCTACAGACCGAGAACCACTTGCCCGATGGAATGCCTCTAACTGGCTCCTGAAGCTAGGGGCACGATGCTCCACTGACACAGCTTCGTGATATAACCCTCTATAATACTGAGCCTATGCCTGAGCTCTAGTAAGCTCACCCTGCACCTGGACCACCTGTGCTTGTGCCTGCTACACTTGCAAAACCAAAAAATTGGAAGTCCCATCTGTGCCCATGGCCATCACAGTTGTATCTCTCTCTGACCTCATAGCCCGCATGCTAGTTAAGGCTGCATCTCTCTCCCTCGACAACTCTGATATCCGAGTCGCATCTGACTCTCTCCGGGACTCTACGGCTCTCAGATGAGCCCTCAACTGCCTAATCTGGCTCTGTAGCAAGACTAGAACTTGCTAATGCACATCAGGCTATGGAACTTGCTCTACCTGTGCCACCTGCTGCGCTGGCACCTATCCATGTATCGGCTGTGCCACCTACTGTGGCGGTGGCATCTGTCTCTGTGCTACCTCTTGCTAAACTAGCCCCTGGACCTGTGCTTGTCCAACTGCCTATTGGCCCATGAGCCCCTCTCTGACCTTCTGCCTCTGTCTCGTTCTCCCATCATCTCCTGAATCTCTCCTCCTCCTCCATCCTCCCCTCCCCCTACTAGCTGCACCCACACCGTCTGTATCCTCCTCGTCAATATGAGCTAACTCTCCTGGCCCTGAGTACCTCAGAAATGGGTGCACTGCAACCCACTCCTCATAGTCTGGCGTCATGCCAGCATCTACTATGTCTCTCCTCATTGGCCAGGTTGCATAGGGAATCTGCTAAAAATTGGCCAATGCCTCCTCATAAGATGCCATAGGACCCCACCTGTACCTCTCTGCGTGAGTCCTAGCAAAGCGTGCCTCGCCTTGCGGTCTGCCTTGTACGTGGCCAAACTGTCTCTGAACTCGGCTGACAATCTGCCGCTCCAAAATGTACTGAGTCCTGCCAATAAGCCATCTTGTCTGAAAGCAATAAGGCAGCTCATCCGCCTCGTCGTCCCATACCTCGCAGTCAATATATGGCCGCCAGACAACTGCATCTAGTCCATCAAAGGCATGCCTCCAGTACTCAGGCCTCCCCAGCCTGTGCTGGGAAATCACACCTGCATAATCGTAACTATAGGGCTCACCCCTCTGCCTATGAAAAATGCACATCAGCCATGTGATAGCAATGTGCTCTGACAACCACATCTGTAAGAGAGACGAACCTGCTAATAAACCAGAGCCTCGGTGATACATTGCCTGATGCATGTCTCTGTATAGGTGTGCAAGCACGCACACACCCCAAGCATACCAAGTCCCATCTGTAATCATACTCTCCAACACCCATCCCTAGCCAATGGGGAAGCCATGTGCTCTCCTAGCGGGGCATACTACGCCACCGATCAGTCTAGCCACTATACCCAGGAAGTAGTCATAATAGTCATGCATGACCTGCCACGAGATCTCCTCCTTCACCAAATCGGGATCATCAAAAACACGTCTGCACTCCTCCAGCCTAGTGTCACGCTGTGACTCATACTCAACCAACTCTCCCTGAATAGGGAGGTGCAGAATCTGATATACATCCTCCAGAGTAATGGCCATCTCTCCCGTCAGAAGATGGAAGGTCCCGTCCTCGCTGTGGAAGCACTCCACAACTACAGTCACCATCACCCGGTTCATGTGAACCTCGGGCATGAAGAGCACATGATACAAACCCATAGCACCTAGAGCCTCCCACTCCAGCTCGGTCAGCATATATCACTGCAACAATGGCAACGGAAACTGCTCACGCAATGTAAGAGCGTCCCGAATATCCTCCTGCAACCAAGTAACGCATACCGTCAGTAAAATCCATATCCATATCAGACCTACTAAAAAGCAATCAAGCTATCCTATCATTGGCTTAACATATCAAATTAATCAAAATAGCACATCATCTCTCAACTAGATTCTCGGCAATCTCGGAGATCGCTAATCAATTGACGCATCGATTAGGATGCCAATTGCGTTAATTTCGTTAAGTCAACTGATTCTCCTAAGTGCAAATGTGCCAATCCAGGTGGTAAATGTGCCATTTCATACCAAAAGCGCCAATTCACATTGAATGCACCACTTTCTGATGCATATGCACCATTCTGGCACATGCGCCACTTCCCACATCAAATGCGCAATTTCCAAGCAAATGCACCATTTCGAGGATCACATGCGCAACACTAGCGTATGCACCCATTCAAAACACATATGCACAACTTCCGGGTGAATGCACCACTTAATAGCTCAAATGCGCAATAGTGATAAATGCACACATTCCTGACCCAAATGCGCAAAAGGGACACATGCGCCACTTCGCAGTGTAAATGCACAATTTCCAAGCAAATGCACCATGTCGGCACGCATATGTGCAACATGGGTGTTTTTGCACATCTATTTTAGTTGGATTCCCTAGCCATTAATACACGTAAAAATCAACTTTTGTCAAGTTTTGAAGAAACACATACCGGGGGTCCTGCCTCTGCTGGCTGATCGAATCATCGAATCCTCTCAAATTGATGCTCCTCACATGAAATATCCAACTCTCTAGCTGCCATGCTCTCCTAAACTCTCTAGAGGACAAATCAACTATGGATAAGTGTACAAATGAATAGAATATGTGGACCCAGCTCCTATATATAGCAAATGACCCGTACCTGACTAGATGACATCTGTGGTTGCTTCCCATGTCGTTTTCTCCAAACCATACCTCATTTTTCTCCATCCTAACCCATCCTTCACCTTCTTCTTCGTGAGATTGTCCATCTCACGCTCTCCTGTCTTCTCCCCATCCAATCTCCTGAGGGGGCATCCTGTTGTTAAACTTGTACCAGGGGCAAACTGGGGCATGTATCACTGTCAAAAATTCTTATTCTTTGAAACAACGTGATAAAACACATTGCTTCAAAGAGGGGCAAAATGTATACACCTAAAATTGACATGACTTTGCTTAAATAAATATTTTAAATATTTATTTCATCCTTAGTGTTCTTCTATCATTAAATAAATAAATGCATTTATTTATTTGATTCACTTCCTCTCATTTAATTAAATAAATTACATTTTATTTAATTAATTAAATTCATCCCCACCAACTTCATTCTTCTAAAATAATTAAATAATTTTAATTATTTAATTAAAATATTATATTCCTCCAAATTTAAATAAAATGCAAATTTTATTTAAATAAAATAAAAAATCCTCACAAAATAAAATATATTTCTATATTTTATTTATTCTTCTCAAATATCCACAAAAATAATTAAATAAATCTTTTTATTTAATTATGCTTTTTACCTCTTCGAAAAATCATTTCTATCTTCCAAAAATAACCTTCCTCTTGTCACACAAAAAGCAAAACTCTGAGTTACAAAAAGTAAAATCAGTTTTAAAGCAAATCTTTTCTTAAAATAGAGAAAATCAAATCCTATCCTCATCAAGAGGGAGTTAACTCAACTAAACTGCTTTTGGAATGACATGTGTCCTTCTTCTATTGGATGCACATTCCTCAACAAGCTTCCTCCGTTGATCTTTCCTTTTCTTCTCAACCATTGATATTCCATCACCCTCTTCTATAAATACAACCTTCTTCTCTTCATTTCATATCAGGAGTTTGTGTAAACTTATGCTGCAGGAATCTAAGCGTGCCTTTGGCACCCCTATTCCATTTTAGCACTTCATAGCTTTCTCCATTTCTGTATTTGAATCTCATCTTCAAATACAAAAGTATCCTAGCCATTCTTCGTTTGTCATCTTCCAAACAAGCAAGCAAGCAACAGCTTCTGAGGGCTTCACAATCAAGATCGAACGAAGATAGGTGAACTACAGAAGGCAAAAAGGTAAAAGGTGAAGGTATTGTTTGTTCTTTGTTTTTATCTCTTTTATCTTTATTATTCTGTAGATGTTTGGGTTTCATTTTCATTAATTTGAATAACCTGATTTCCCCCTCACACATAGTTCATTTTTTGCTTGAGTTAGTCAAGTTGGGGTGATAGGTGAATAGGATGGATTATGGTAGATGGATGAAGTGAAAGATTGGATTTATTGTGGATTTGGATGGAGGATGAGTGTATCATATGTGCCTGAGTATTGGATACTTCCTTCGTATTCTAGACTACCGACATTCCCTGTATCCATGGGATCAAGGCACATTACAATGCGGGTGGTGATGATATGTAGTTCTTATTTGTGATGATGATATGGGATGGTGGATGGTTGTTTGGATGGAATGATAGAATGTTTTGTGATGGTTGTTTTTTAAGGATTTTGTATTTTTTGATATTTTTTGGGATTTTGTGGATATTTGATGTTTTTGGGATTTTGTAGATATTTTGATGTTTTTAGGTTTTTGTAGTTTTTCTGATGTTTTTTGGGATTTTGTAGTTTTATGTTGTTTCAGGGATTTTATGTTTTTCTCATGTTTTTGGGATTTTATGGTTTTCTCAAGCTTTTGGGATTTTATGGTTTTCTCATGTTTTTGGGATTTCGTGGGTATTTTGATTTTTTTTGGGATTTTATAGTTTTCTGATGTTTTTTTGGGGATTTTTTAGTTTCTCTCTGTTGTACAAGGATCCATTCTTAGACCTAGGTTAAGGACACATGCCCCCATTTAGGTAGAGGTTTTATTATAGAGAACAGTGGATGAACTGACTATGGGTGATGTTGATGGATGACAACTGACATCGACAATTTCCAAGCCATGATAGATGGGAAAGTGGATATGCAAAGGTCAATAATTTTATAATGGATAGATGGGGATTTGTTATGGAGTGAGATGGATGAGATGGATGTAAGACTTAGTAGATGGTGGATGTTGGCTCTACACGTAGTGCATGTTTGCCAGGTTTTTACTATGGTACTTATTCAAGGTGCCTATTTACCAGGTTTTCACCAGAGGACGGATTATTTTATTTTTGTATTTTTGTATTTTTTTTATTTTTTTTAAATTTCTACTAGGGATACTTTGAGGATCAAGAATGGAAGTTCTTAAGATGAACATTGTTGATGGGTTCATCTAAAGGAATGCCTTTAGGTGTTGACAAAGTGTAAGCTCATGATCCATAAACTGATGTGACAACAAAAGGACCTAACCAATTAGGCTCAAACTTGCCCTTCTTGTCTCTATCCTATTGGTTTCTTTGATTTTCCTTAAGAACATGATCACCTACTTGAAACCTTTTTTCCTTGATGTTCTTATTATAGTTACTGTTATGTAGGAAAAGTGGGAATAGGGTTTAACGAATGATATGCCTAGATCCTCCTTTCACTACACACATTTAAGGACATTTAACCGAGTTGAATCTCAACTTTTGTAAGAGGATTCACATACAGGTTGGTTGTCACTTGTAATGATAGGGAAATTTGGAATTTGCTAATTAATGTATTAATTTAATGTCCAATTATGCTCAAAACCCTAATTATGCAAAATCATAAGTAAACAAACAAATTTTGACAAATGCTCGCACACAAAGATGTTATATTCAGAGTAGATACATACCAAAATTTCAGATTCTAGATGTGAAAAAGTTGGGGGCTAAAGAGCTGGTGCCCAAGCCCAAGGTAGAAACTTCTTTGGGGATTTCTAGAAGATGTCTATTACTAATCACTACTATCCTGCAGGTTTTCTTCTTTGTAAATCTAGAGGACTTCAGGGTAGGTGCCCAAGCCCTTGCAGTGCTTTTCTTCTTAGATCTAGAACCTATACACTCTATCATAGCCTCTTGCAACTCCACTTTGCAAGATATGACACCTGTTACCTACAATCACAAGGAATGGGGTTGGGGGTTGTGGTGTTTAGGAGCTTGCCTCAGTCAAGCCCCAGAATGGCATTCAAGCCTTCCAACACCATTGTTTAATAAAGAGTACATATCCCTATAGGATAGATGCAAAAACAAATTGATAAATGATTGATTCAACACAAATAGATATCACCTTGGAGGTGTAGCTCACATGTAGATGAAGATCCTTCAAAACATGAGAAGATGAAGCCAAATCTACATAACAAACACAATAACAAGACAAGTCTACTCTGCAACAATGAATGCTTTGAATGCTCTACAATCATAAGTTCACCAAAATATCATTATCATCTTCTAGTTTACAAATGAAACCCTAAACATGCTTATATATGCATTCCCGCTACAAATTTCGTAATTCAAATTTAAGATGTTGGCAATGAAACCTTTTAATGGTCACAAAACTGACATTCAAATTTAGGACCCACCTATATTAGGGCAAGACTAGGGCGTGAGTGCCCAAGCCCTTGGGTCCTATTTTAGGGCAGGGTCAAACTCAACAATGTTCCTCAAGCCCCATTTGACATGGGTTTCAGGCCATTTTGTCTCGGGAGTTAAATTTAAAATGCAAGATGTAAAATAAGGGACTCGGGAGCTAAACTTAGGAGGTAAAAGTCCTAAGGGAACATTTTATGACATAACATTTACGACAAAGGTGGTTTTGATAAACTTGAAGATAATTAAGTGTTGTGAGATGCCTTTCATCCAAAAACTCTAGCTCATGTAATCTGGAAATTCTGTACTCTTCATTTATAAGATGCTTCATAGATACTCTGAGAGATGGGATCTTGACCTTTATAGGTAAAATGGACTCAGTGCCATAGACTAAAGTATATGGGGTTGGACTAGTTGGAGTTCTGATACTAGTGTGGTAGGCCCATAAGGTAGGATTGAGCTATAAATGCTAATCACGACTAGCTTCATTGACCGTTTTCTTTAGGATTTTTAATATGGTTTTGTTCGAAGCCTTGGCTTGGCTGTTACTCTATGGATAGTATGGAGTGGAAAAAAATGTTGAATATGGTACTAGATGCACAAGGCACAAACATCTTAGTTTTTAAAGGGTCTACCATTATTAGTTACTATAGCTTGAGGAATACCATATTGACAAATGATATAGTTCAAGATAAACTTGGATATTTGTTTGCTAGTGATATAGGTCATGGGAATATCTTCTACCCACTTCGTGAAATACTCAGTGGAGGTAATGATAAACTTATGGCCATTGGAGGATGATGGATGTATTTTACCTACGATGTCGAGTCCCCACTGTGAAAATGGCCATGGAGTAGTAATAGGTTGTAGCTACTGTGTTGGTGCATGAATCAAATCTCTATGCTTCTGACATTGAAGACATTTCTTGGCAAACTAATTTGCATCTTTTACATGGTAGGCTAATAATATCCTATGTGGAGAAGCTTCTTAGCTAGGTTAGGATTGGTGGAATGTGATCCACAGACACCTTCGTGTACATCTCTTAAAGAAACATTAGCTTCTTTCAAGTTAAGACATCTAAGGTGGATACCATCGAGACTCCTTCGGTATAGTGTGTCACCAAGGATAGTAAATGAGAGGCTCGATGAATGAAGGTTTTCCTTTGGGTAGAGGTAAGGTTTGATGGGATGGTGTTATCATGGAGGTATTCATAGATATCTTGGTACCAAGGAGAATTGGGACCAACAAGTTCACATATAATTTCAGTAGGTGGAACATCAACAACTGGTATCAATAGTTGTTCGACCTAGAATTCACAATGCTGGGTGTTGGTAGGCATATCTAGGAGGGATCCAATAGTAGCCATAGCATTAGCTACCTTGTTATTCAACCTTGGAATTTGTTCAAAAGTGATAGTAGAAAAATGTTGCTTGTAGTCAACCATTCTTTTATAGGGCATTGACTTATCATCTTTTGTTTGGTACTCATTTGTGACTTGTCTAACGACTAGCTAAGAATCTCCAAAGACCTGTAACTATTTGATATTCCATTGAATAGCTATGCGAAGACTTGTAAGTAGAGCCTCATACTCGGCAATATTGTTGATACAAGGGAAAGCTAGCTGATATGAATTTGGAATGTAGTCACCCTGGGGTGTGATAAAGACGATTCCAGCTCCTAAACCATGTTGGGTATAGGAACCATCAAAGTATAGCTTCCATTCAACTAAGGTAGAAAGATTGAATATCCCTTCATCAGGAAAATCAAAGAGCATAGGATTTGTATCTTTCATAAGAGCCTCTGCTAGTTGATCTGCAATAACTTGTCCTTTGATAGCCTTTCGATCAACATACTCTATGTCAAACTTGTTCAAATTCATGACCCACTTAGCTAGTCTACCTATGAGGGATGCCTTAGATAGAAGATATTTTAAGCGATCTATCTTGGATATAAGATTTTCATATTGGTTTAATATATAGTACCGTAACTTCTGGGAAGTAAACATTACTAGTATACATGCCCGCTCCATGGGAGTATAATTAAGGTCATATCCAACCAAGGTGTGATTAATGTAATAAATAGCTTGTTCTTTTTTAGAATTATCATGTTGTGCTAGGAGAGCACCTAATGCTATTGATGTGGTAGAGATATCTAATAAAAAAGGTTTATTTGGAACTGGTGGCATCAAAACTAGAGGTGTAGCGAGATATTCCTTGAGTTGATCAAATGATTGTTGACACTTGTTATCCCATTTGAATGATACATCCTTTCAGAGGAAGTGTAGAAATGGTTGACATTTATCTGCTAGCTGTGATATGAACCATCTAATGAACTACAATTTCCATTGAAGACTTCTGAGTTGTTTGAGATTTGAAGGTGGAGACATCTAAACTATAGCTTTGACTTTGACAGACTTTACTTCAATTCCTCTGCAAGATACAATGTATCCCAACAACTTCCCTGAATTAACACCAAAGAAATATTTCTTAGGATTAAGTCTCACTTGATACTACTCTAATCTATCAAAGATCTACTCAAGAACCTATAAGTGACATGCTCTAGTAGATGATTTACCCAATAGATCATCAACATAGTCTTCCATAATAGTATGAAAAAGGTCATGAAATATTACTGTCATTGCTCTCTGATATGTACCTCATGCATTCTTTAGACCAAAAGGCATGACTTGCCAACAATAGGTGCCCCATGGATAGGTAAAAGTTGTTTTATGTTGGTCTTTGGGTGCTATGATAATTTGATTATATCTAGAGAAACCATCCATTAGGGAAAACATCTCATGACCTGCTGTCAAATCTATAATGATGTCTATATTCAGCAATGGAAAATTATCTTTAGGACTTGTTTTGTTTAAATCTTTGAAGTCTTTATAGATGCAGATGCCCCAAGTGACTTTGGAAATAGGTACCAAGATTGAAACCCACTCTGGATAATCAATAGGGCATATGAATTTCACATCAAGTAGTTTCTGAAGTTCTACTTTTACCAATAGTGCTATTTGACGATGCATTTTATGGAGCTTTTGTTTGACTAGCTTTACATTTGGAAATACTACTAAATGATGAACCACTAATGAAGGGTCTAACCCAGGCATGTTTGCATATGACCAAGCAAAGTTGACTGTCCTTTTCATGAAGAATTTTGTGAAATATTTCCTTTCTTTCTTTGAAAGAGAAGCTACTAAAAATGTGATTTTGGAGTTCTAAGTTGTGCCGAGATTCATCTCTTGTGATTTTTTAATCAAAAGTGAAGACTTTTCTTGATACCTTGTAGGTAAGGGAAGGTCTAATCCTCCATCCTCAGGTGCCTCGGGGAGGTTTTCACTATTGGATATGTCCTTTATTTTTACTTTTTTATGATCAGAAGGTGCCATAGTGTGGTTTTCACCTAGGGATCTATTTATTTTGTTTTCATTTTTGTGACTAGAGGATTTGGCATTCTCACTGAAGTATGCTCCTTGATCTAAGTCCATGACAAACCTAGTTTTATGGTCACCAAGTGGAACACCATCCCGGAGTCCCATGAATTCTACAATAGCCTCATCATTCTGAAAGATGTTAAGAACAGGGGCTTCTTGTTGGTCCCAATCAATGAGTGTAAGCATATGGAAGATATCATGAATATTGAGGTCTCTTGAACTAGGTCAATGAAGTGTAAGTAGGAATCATCGATAGTATCCTCATTAGAAATCGTAACTATAGGATAAGCCTTCGCTACCTCGTCGAGAATAAACTCAATGTCTGAGGAATTTGGTACCTCCTTACTGTATCCTAAACCATGCTTTTTGTTTTTCTGGGTCACAATGATGGGTTCTAAATTTCCTTGTCCATGCATGCCAAGACCACCATGACCTTTGTAACCCATGTTCTTTACAATTCAGAGACCTTTTCTATATTGTTCAATAGGTAGTGTGACGAGATCTATTTCTTCTTGGAAAATCCAAGAGGAAATATCTTTAATATATTCATCTTCTAACATTCCCCAACGAATGAATATTGTTGGGTTAGCTTACAGGGTTACCTTTTTACTTGCCTTTGTTATAGGTGGTTGTCCATATAATTTAGGTGACAAAGGCATTCTTCCCACACATCAAGATTTCTAAAGGTCATTCTCACCAAGGCCTATCTCTTTGTATTGTCCATTGATCTTAGGAATGGATATATTAGCTGAGGATTTAATCAAGGTTTTGGGATCAATATATGGAGATGGTGGAGCTTCAACGTTATTTGGGATTTGGTTGGTATTCTAATATCACCCTTGCATGGCATGACAAAACCTAAAAGGATTTGGATCTCCAAAGATGGTAATGTCAATACCATTGAAAGGAAACTAGAGGCATTGATGGTACGTGGAAGGAACGACTTGCATGGTATGGATCCATGGGTGACCTAGGATGATGTTATAAGGTAGTTCAATGTCTAGTACTTGGTAGTGAGTCTCTAATACAACAAGACCAACTTGCATAGAAAAATGGATTACACCTTCTAATCAGCATTTTGCATTATCATAGGCTTTAATGGTGATAGATTTTTTAGGATCAATAACATCCTCAGAGTATCCCAATTGTCTTAGCAATTTTAGAGAACAAATATTCAAGCCATCACCACCATCTATAAGAATACGTTTGATCTTGCGTTGGTGGATGAATACTTCAATATGGAGGGCATCATTATGACAAGTGTTTTGAGATGGAAGATCCTTTTCAGTAAAGGTCACATGGTATGGTGATGTAATATTACCTATCATGGCTTGAAATTCTATGACATCAATGTTGCTTGGCACATACAACTCTTGGAGGGATTTTTCAAGTGTATCTTTATGTGTAGGGTTTTAGCTTTTATAGAAAGAGTAGACACATGACTTTCTTCAAGATGACCTATAATGGAATGATTGGAAGTTGAGGTGTTATTGACATACTTACCTTTGTTGGCATTATTTCACTTATCATTTGGTGGGAATGAATCCTTATACATGTCAAGGTCTTTGTTTGTGGTTTATTTTGGAGGATCATCAATAGTGACTTCTCTATCTATGAGATCCTGGATAAGATTTTTTAGTTTCATACATCTAGGGGTTTTATGTCCTTTAACTCTATGGTACTCACAATATTCATTGTCTTTGTACCAATTGGGTTTGAAAGTAGGCTCATCATATTGGTGAGCTTCTGGTAATGTGATTAGACCATTTTGAACAAATTTCTTTAGGACTGATTTGAAAGGTTCTCCCAAAGGAGTGAATTTGCATCTAAGTGAAAAGTCTTGTTTGGGTTGCTCCCTAGGAGTAGATGGGATAGTCTTTATAGGTGACTGAAGATTGACTGGTGTTTGGAGAGTTTGAATATGTTTAGTGTCCACAACACCATCATTGACAACATTTTTTTTCTCGAACACAAATCAGGGTTTGTCATTAGATGATTGGGGGTTATCTTCGATTTGCTTAAAGATTTGAATAGACCTTTAGAAATAAGGGCCTTTTCAATCTTAGTCGCTTTGGAGATAATTTCATCAAATGAATTGGCACATTGGATTTGTAGATGAAATCTTAGTTCAGGATTAAGGTTTTGAACAAAGATGTGTACCAATTGTTTTTCAAGGATAGGCCATGGAAATTTGCGAAAGAGATGAAACTTTCCCCATTTTGTTGTTTATTGTTTACTAGGTCATTCATGGAAATATCATGCTCAATATTGAAGGAAAAGTGATTGGCAAATTTCTCAGCCAATTCACTAAATGTTTTGATTCTAGGGGGTAAATGAGAAATCCATTATATCTTTCCCTCCAAGACTATGAGGGAAGAGGTGTAAAACATATGTGTCATTATGAGAAACCTCTAAACAAGCTATATAGAACTCCCTAAGATGTTCGTTAGGATCACCTTTACCTTTGTACTTGTCAAATTTGGGTATTTCTAAATGTGGAGGAAAAGGTATCATAGGTAGTGACCTATCAAAAGCATAAGTACAAACTTCATCCAATGACAAAGTTTTCTTGGTTTGTCCTAAATTCATATCCAAGATTTGTTTTTTAAGACTTGGAAATCTCAGGTCAATGTCTGACATGGGTGGTTGATTTTGAACAAAATTTTGATAATGTTGTGCTTGGGAAACTTGTGGAGGATTAGGGTCGATGAGATAGTTATGTGATGGGTCATAAGGTGGAGTATAAGTGTTTTGACCTTGTGATGTTTGAGGTGGGATGGCATATGTGTTTTGAATTTGGGGAGCTTGTGATGATATGGTATATGGGTTATTTGGAATAGGAGCTTGGAGTTGTGACCCATATGGTAAATTAACATATGTCATGTTTTAATTTGGAGTTTGAAGTGCATGTGACCCATATGACATTTTTTGATTTGGATTTTGAAGTATATTAACATATGACATGTTTTGAGTTGGATATTGATGCACTTGTAACACAAGGAGTTGATTGATATATGACATGTTTTCATTAGAAGATTGAGGTTGTGACTCATGAGGTTGATTAACATATGACATGTTTTGATTTGAAGGTTGGGACTCATGAGGTTGATTGACATATGAAATATTTTGAATTGGAGGTTGGGGTTGTGACTCATGAGGTTGATTAACATATGACATATTTTGATTTAGAGGTTGGGCTTCTTGTGATGGTGTAACATAAGGAGGACTTGGGTTGATCATATATGATGGTGTGAGTAGAGGTTCTTGTGATATAGTGACCTGACAAGTAATGGAGTCTTTTGATGTTTGGGATAAATATAATGGATTAACAAATTGGTTTGTGAATATTGTTATAGGGGAATTATGTGTGGGTGTAGTAGATATGGTAGGTGCTTTGGTTGATATGGTTGGGATGGAGATAGGATGTGGGTTTCTCATAGCTGTAAGGGTGACATCAAAAGAATATTGTTCTTTAATTGTTGAAGTGTCAAAGTCACTAGGTAATTTAGCCCCCTTTTGGGCAAGTTTGAGAAAGAATCTATCAAGATCTAAGTTTAAGATTCCTTCTATAGTAGCTAAGGTCTTAGGATCTTGTTGGTCTTCTATTTGGTCTTGTGAAACTTCATGAGATATTTGACCAAATTCATATTGTGCTATTTGAGTAGATGAACCTATGATGTATCCCTTAGGCAGAAACTCACAAGGGTTCATTCCTATGGTAAATTACATTGCATCAATAAGGGATGGGGGATTATTTTGAGGATTATTTTGGCTATTCCCCATGGCTTGATGATATTGACTTCTGTTGGCAAGAGACACTGTATGGCTTCATAAGTGTTGTCATTGATAGCAACAAAGTCTATCCCACACATCTACAATACATAATATGTCTATACCGAAAGACAGATTAAAGATTGTTTTGGTCCGGTGAACAAGAACAGAGTATGTAACAAGGTCTGACAATCAGGTCTAGATCTCTTAGATGGTGTAACTCAGTATGTTGTAGACTTGGACAAGTCAAGAGGGGTATCATGACTATTGTATTCCAAAGATTTAGCCTCTGGTGATAAAGCAAGAAAAAGATATGAGCATATGAGTGTTGGGTTCTAGTCAAGTAGAGCAGACAGAGGAAGAACTGACCGGCAGAGTATCAAACTTCAATCCAGACATGTAAAATGTCCTAATCAAGCAATCTGTGATATTATACATTGTTAGCTGACATGATTTATGACTTCTATGCCTATGTTTTTGATGCGCATCGCTAATCAAGTATGGATTCAGCTAACAGATCAATAACTTGAAAATATCTTAGGTGTTCTTGTTGCCGACTAAGAAGTTGTTGGAAATCCTTGATGTGGATATATATACCTGATGGATTCAAGACTGTAAGTGTGAAAAAAGGGATAGTATGCATGGTTAAGTGTGAAGAAAAGCAAAGACAAGTGCGAAGGCAGTAATTCAAGCTCAGAATGTGACAGCAAAATTATATTGAGCAGAGGAAGAACGAAATGTGCTAGATCAATATATTGTGCCTAACCAGAACTAAAATCCTGCATGCATAGATGTTGTTCATCAGTTCAAACACCTTGGTATAATCTGTAAGCATTTGTAGATTGTAAATCTCTTGTAGGCAGTGGGCCTTTTGTGAGCAGTGTGCTCGGGCAGTGAGCCCTAATTGGAAAGTGCCAAATTTGTACTCTTTATTCTTTTAATAGAGAATACAATCTTGGGTTAGTCACCTCATGGTTTTTCCCTTAACAGGGTTTCCATGTAAAAATCCTTGTGTTATGTGTTAATTTCTTTTTTAGCTCTTATGATTGCCTTGCCTTGGTATAACATTAAATGATAAGTTAAGAAAAGAAAAGAAAAATAGAAAGGTTATAAGATAACTGATTCACCCCCCCTCTCAGTTATCTGCATTGTTTCCAACAATTGGTATTAGAGCCAAGTTCCTCTGAACAAAGGCAATAGCTTGAGGAAGATCTAGGAATCTTAATGGATGCATGTGGTATGAGGAACAACTTCAGTCTGCCCTAGATGATCTTGAACAATCCGACTCTGAAGTCAATAATTTGAGAGAAAGACTCAAACAAGCTGATGATTTCATTAATGAGCTAAAAGAAAAACTTAGTATTTCTATGAAAAAGAGAAAGGAACTATGTCAAAAATTAGCCAATCAAAGTGAATTCAATGATACTAATGATGATCTGAATGAGAAAAATAAGCTATGTGAGAAGCTGTCAAAATAAGTCATTATGGTAAGGCACGAAATGGAATCATGGGTTATGAGATTCACCCAAGAAATTGAAGAAAAGAGAAAGATTGAAGATAATCTAAAATAATCCCTCAAGGAGAAAACAAAGGACTGCCACAAAATGGACCGAATAATCAGGCATCTTGAATCTGATCTTGAAGAAGCTAGAGACAATGAAGAACAACTTGAGAATCAGATAGACACTCTTAAACAAGATCTTCAAACTGCAAATGAATACAAAGAAAAATTCAAGATAAGCTCACCCCAACTTGAAGTTCTTCTTGAAAGACAAAAGAGGGTAGATGATAAGCATGGCTTGGAATATGAGAAAGGTGAAAGCTCTAGATCTGGTCAAAAGAACTTTGGATCAGGAAATCAAAGAAACAGGTCTAGAAGACCTCTAGTAAGACAACCAAATGCTCAAAGATATCCATCCTTCAATGGATACTGCTTCAATTGCAACAAGTTTGGTCACAAAGCAATCTAGAGCAAAATAGAATGAATCAATTCAATTCATCCTTCTTCGGTCAATGTTTCAGTTGCAAAAGGTATGATCACAAATCTCATGAATGCAGAAATATGCAAATGAACAATTCTTTCAATGGTAAATGCTTTGTATGCAATAGAATTGGACATATGGATAATGAGTGCAGATTAAAAGGATATCATTCAAATAAGCAAAGAAATGTAGTGTGTTACAATTGTAATAGATTCAGTCATATTGCCAAATTCTGCAGAAGTAGAAATCAGGATAGAAAAGGTCCGGTGGAACATGATCAGAAACAAGATAAAGGCAAAGGTAAAATAAATGTGGATGAAGTTCAAAAAGAAATGAGCAAGATTTGGGTAAAAAGGAGTACAATGAATATTAGAGATGGATCCACACCAGAATCTGGTGTTGATATTCCTTCCAAAAACTAAAAGACAAGCTCTGGCTCAGGGGGAGCTACAGAGAAGATCCCTTTCCCCCAGCCAATCAGTGAGTGCCTGAATTTGGCACTTTGATTCAAAATAAGAGGTTACAGTTTAAAAGGTTTGAGGAGACTCACTTGAAGATCATCCAGTCTAAATTTGACAAATCTGCATGCAAATTTGAGCTAGTTATGAGGAGATCTTGTATTGGTAGCTATCCAGTAAAGCAGAATTTCACAGATAGATTTGGTATGATCTGAAATTGAAATATTTCAATCTATGGACCCATGGCATGTTTGAAAAAGGTGAAAATATGTTGTCAATTCTCATAAACAAATGATTTAAAGATCCGCAATATAATCCAAGAAAAGCTCATTTGAGAAGTAGGGTAACTGGATGACTTGAAAAAAAACTTGTGCATTTGTTACAAAAGGAAATTAGGGTTTATGCAAGGATAAAAGGGTTCTTTCACTCATTATTTACACACTTGTACTCACAAAGAAGAAAAGAAGATCTCTACGAAGAACATCCTACAATTCACTCAAGTTCAACTAAAGATCGAATTCAACCAGAGAATTGATCTAATTTCTACTTCAAACCCTAAAGTGTGAAAAGGTACTTCACTTTTGAAAACTCTCTCTGGATCTCTTGCAAAAATGGCTACTCCAATGGTTGTCACTATTTCTGATAAGCCAAGACCAAAATTCAAGAAACACCCTTACAAATCTCTAGAAGTTGATCCCTTGGGTGAATTTTCTAGTATTCCGCACGGAGTCTTGCATGTAGAAGATGTTAGGGTTTATATCCATGCAAACATTAAAGAATTTGGAGACTTAAAATTGGTCAAAATTTATCCCAAATAGTTAATAGATGAGAATTTTGAACTCAAACTTGAATTCAAGACCATCTGGGACAAACACTTTAGACATTGCATACATTTTCCATGTTTTTCAGAAGACGATTGGGTCCGGTATGATCTAAGTAGGATGCATGATAATTTCATGTGGCTAATGAGGCCATTCAAGATCACTAAAGATGCTATAAGGGCAGTGACCAGACTACATTCATTCGGTGGGGTGCCCGCACTTAAATCTATGAAGAAGCAAATGGTAACTGAAGCCACCAAATCAAAATTTGACAAAAGAGTGATGACTATAGATGACATCATAGATTCAGATGTCAAGTTTGCTTCAATGATAATTGGCTACAAAATCTACCACTTGAGTAGGGAGAATTCTGGGTTTGGTATAGCAATCTATGCTGCATATTAGATGTTAAGGGAAGATGCAGATTATGATCTGTGTGAGCTTCTACTAAATCAACTGATGGAGAACTTGCAGAAGATCAAAAAGGATAAGAAAAAATCCTTTAAATATGGTAGTCTAATTCTGTGTCTATTTTTCTATTATATGAATGAGCTGCCTGGATCAAATGGTTGGGTCTGGCAAAATGATAAACCCTTTGCAATTCAGATCAGAGTATACATGTATGGACTTGGTGATGCTCAAGCCCAAAACATAGCCCTCTGGGGTTACTTTAAGAATTTCTAAAGCATGATGCATGCCAGAGAAAGAATACCACAAACAATAGTTGACAAATACAAAGATACAGTCTGCTTCATGGTTGACATTGATCAATGCCTAATGGAGGCAGTTGAGCCAAGAATTGTATGGATAATTTGCTGGCAAGAGACACTATATGAATTCTTGATTGTTGTCATTGATGGCAACAAAGTTCATCCCACACATCCGTAGGACATGGTGTGTCTCTACCGGAAGTTAGAGTGAAGAATGTTGTGGTCTGGTAAACAAGAATAGAGCATGTGGTGAGGGCCGACAGTCAGGTCCAGATCTCTCAGAGGAAGTATCTTGGTGAAGTACGGATTTGGGGAAGTCAAGAGGACTACCTTGAGTGATAGATTCCAAGGATTTAGCCTCTGGTGATAGATGAAGAAAAAGATATGAATATTTGAGTATCAGGTTCCTGATTGGCAGTGTGGACAGAGGAAGAACTGACTGGCAGAACATCAGACATTATTCTAGATGTGTTACTGATGATGGTAAAGGTTATGAAGGCATAAATTATGATTGGCTGACATGATTGATGACTTCTACAAGTATATCCTTGATCCGCATTACTTGGTATGCAAGGATTCAACTGACAAATCAAAGTTTGTGGAAAATATTGACTATTCTAGGTGCCGACTAGAAAGGTGATGAAATAACTTTTGCATATATATATAAGATGGATTTAGTTGTGACATGTGTCATGATTGTTGGTGATGTGTGAAGAAAAGCAGTAGAGCCAAATAAAAGCAAAAAGGAAGGTCTGGTATGTGAAAGGAGAGCAGCACAAAAGAAGAGGAAAGATGAAGTGCAGCAGATCAGTGTACAGAGCCTAACCAGAATTGAACTCTAGCATATGTTGATGCTCCTTATCAGTTCAAGTATTGTATTACATTCTTTATAAATTGTAGACAGAGTGTCTCTTGTAGGCAGTGTGCCTCTTGTGAGCAGTGTGCTCAGGAAGTGAGCCCTAATTGGCAAGTGCCATTTTGTATTTCCATTCTTCTAACAGAGAATACAATCTTGTGTTAATCACCCCGTGGTTTTTTCCCTTAACAAGGTTTCCACATCAAAAATATTGTCATGTGTATTTCCATTTCATGGTTATGTTTGCTTAATTGAATTAATGCTGCATTGATTATTAAGAAAGTTCAGAAAGAAGAAATAATTAGGATAACTGATTCATCCCCCCTCTCAGTTATCAACAATTGGTATCAGAGCCAATTTCCTCCTAACAGAATCTAACAGCTTGAGGAAGATCTAGGAATTCAAATGGATGCCTATGGTTTAAGGGAGCAACTCAAGACTACCCTTGATGATCTTGAGTAGTCAAACTCTGAAGTCAATGAGTTAAAGGAAAGACTCAAACATGCTGATGATTTCATGAGAGAACTAAAAGATAAATTAAGTCTCTCTATTAAAAAGAGAAAGGAGCTACTTCAGCAATTGGCAAGTCAAAGTGAAGCCAATGATACAAATGAAGATCTGAAGGAGAAAACTAAGTTATGTGAAAAGTTATCAAAAGAAATCATTATGGTAAGACATGAAATGGAATCAAGAGTTATAAAGTTTACCCAAGAGATTGAAGAGAAAAGAAAAACTAAAGATAATCTAAGACAATCTCTCAAGGAGAAATCAGAAGATTGCCACAAGATGGATAGAATTATCAGACATCTTGAATCTGACCTTGAAGATGCTAAAGATAATGAAGAAAAACTTGAGGATCAAATTATCTCTCTCAAAAGGGATCTTCAAACAGCAAATGAATATAAAGAGAAATTCAAAATAAGTTCTCAACTTGAAGTTCTTCTTGGAAGTCAAAAGAGGATAGATGACAAGTGTGGTTTGGGATATGAGAAAGGAGAAAGCTCCTGATCCGATCAGAAGAATTTTGGATCAGAAAATCCAAGGAATAGGCCTAGAAGACCTCCGGTAAGGCAGCCTAATGCTCAAAGATATCCATCCTTTAATGGATACTACCACAACTGCAATAACTTTGGTCATAAAGCTAATCAATGCAGGAAGAGAATGAATCAGACTAATTCATCCTTCTCCAGACAGTGCTTCAACTGCAAAAGGTATGGTCACAAGTCTCATGAATGCAGAAATATGCAAATGAACAAATCATTTAATAGTAGATGCTTTGCATGCAATAGAATAGGTCATATGGCTAATCAATGTAGATCAAGAGGATATCAATCAAATATGCAAAGAAATGTTGTTTGCCAAATTTGTAATAGATCTGGTCATATTGCAAAATTCTGTAGAAGCAAGAATCAGGTACATCACAATCAGAATCAGGATAAGGGAAAACAAAAAGTGAATGTAGATGAAGTTCAAAGTGAGATGAACAAGATTTGGGTGAAGAAAAGTATAGAGAATGTAGGGGATGGGTCCGCACTAGACTCTGGTGCTGATATTCCTTCTGGAAACTAAAAAGTAAGCTCTGGCTCAGGGGGAGACACAAAAGAAAACCTTGTTCCCCCAGCCAGTCAATTGGTGCCAGAACCGGCACAAGCAGAGTTACAGATTAAAGGGATCATAAGGGAAACATCCAAATAAACTATGGTTAAGATTTGGAAGATCCGCAAGATGTTTAAAGATCAGGGTTGATCTGGTTCTTCAAGTCATCTGAATAAGGCAAACTGGAATAACTTAGGTCGAGCATTTATTGCAACCTGACATTAGGGTTTGCCAAGCAATAGAAGGGTTTTCTCATTAAGCATTTGTTCATTCTATACTCAAGAAGAAACAAAAAGTGAAGCTCTACAACAAAATTCATCAAAGATCATTTGCAGGAGTCAATTCATCCAGAAATCGATCCGACTAACTCCGTGAAACCAAAAGCTGCAAAAGGTATTCTTCATTATCAAATATCTCTCTAGAAATTCTTGAATGATGGGTACTCCAAATATTGTAAAAATCTCTGATAGGCCTTGCCCCAAATTTAAGAAACATCCATACAAATCTTTGGAAGTAGATCCCCTAGGAGCATTTTCTAGTGTTTCGCATGGTGTGTTGCATACAAAAGACATTAGGGTTTACATACACGTGAATATTGAAGAATTTGGTGAATCAAAGTTAGTGGACATCTATCACAAATAGCTAATAGATGATTCTTTTGAGATTAAACCTTAGTATAAAGCCATCCGGGATAAGCATTTTGCACAGTGCATTCATTTCCCCTGTTTTGAAGAAGATGAATGGGTTCGGTATGTGTTGAGTAGAGTGCACGACAATTTCTTATGGTTGAATAAACCATTTAAGATCACCAAAGATGCAATTAGGGTAGTAACCAGTCTGCACTCATCCGGTGGAATACCTATTCTCAAATATGTCAAGAATCAGACAGTAAGTGATGCAACCAGATCAAAATTTGACAAGAGAGCTATGACAATTGAAGACATCACTGAACCAGATGTCAAATTTGCATCCATGATAATTGGTTACAAGATTTATCACTCTAGTAGGGAAAATTTAGTATCGGGAACTACAGTTTACATAGCCTATCAAATGCTAAAAGAAAATGCTGACTATGATCTGTGTGAACTTCTTCTAAGCCAACTTTTGGAAAATCTACAAAAGATTAAGAAGGATAAGAAGAACTCCTTCAAGTATGGTGGCTTGATACTCTGCCTATTCTTTTATTACATAAATGAGCTTCCCGGATCCAATGGTTGGGTATGGCAGAATGACAGACTAGTTGCCATCCAAATTAGAGACTATTTGCATAGGCTTGGGGATGCTAAAGCAAGAAATACAACCCTGTGGGGATATTTCAAGAATTTTCAGAACATGATGCAAGCAAGAGAGAAGATTCCCTAGTCTCTTGTTGAGAAATACAAAGACACAGTATGTTTTATGGTAGAGACTGATCAGTGCCTAATGGAGGCAGTAGAACCAAGAACTGTATGGATCATGCCTATGGGGTATGAAGTTGATGAACAAATTATGGAGCTGCATGTTCAACACATGCTAAGTCAGCCAAGGATCCAAAGGCAGAAAGGTTTGGAACCTTTGAAGAGATAAGTGTAAAAGTTCATGTGGAACTTAGACAACCAGAAATAAAGAGGAAAGTGAGAAAAGAAGTTGAAGAAATTGCATAGGCTTAGGTATCTCAAAGGAGGCTCTTGTTGCCAATAGAGAAAGAGAAGAAAGAGGCAGAAAAGGGAAGTAAGGAAAGTGCTCCAGTAGAATCTTCCACCCAGACAAGATCATCAAAGAGGTTAGCACCTGTCACAGCCAAAAGCTCAAGAACATCAAAACCGGAAGTCCAGGCATCCAGAAAAGGAGAAAAGACAACAAAGAAAAAGGCAACAAGGTCCTATGTTAGCCTAAAGGATGATGAAGAAACTGAATCAGATGAGGAGATAAAGAAACTCAAGAAGAAGAAGAAATCATCCGTTGAACACTCTACCGGTCAAGGAGAAGAAGAGAAGGAAGAGGAATTTGTTGAAAAACCCACTCTACACTTAGATATTGTATTGAAAGCAGTCACTGTGGATGGGAACCTGCAACCCTTAACAGAATTCTATGATACATATAATGAAGCAAATAAAAAGATTTTGGAGGAAGCCACAGTTAAGTTTTTGAACACTTACAATAAAGCTTTTTATTGAAATTATCTCTCTAATTCCCAAAAGCTTAGAGAAAAGGCTTGAAATGAGGAAGAACAATACTCGAGCAAAAGATCTTGAGATCCGGGAACAGGTCGCCATTCAGCTCTTTCCTTCAATCACTCCGCAACAAATGAACATGATCTTTAAAGATTGCAAGGATGAGTTCTGGAGCAAAGCCAGGATGAATCAGCTCATGCTTGGTGAAACTGACAAAGTGGCAAGAGAGATTGAAGAGATCCTCTGAAATGCTTTAAAAAATTTAACATTCCAATTATAGAGGACTTGGGTACTGACCCCTCGACCACAAGTGTTGCAGAAGAGTCTACTAAGAAAATGACAGAAGAGGTAATGGACACCGGTGCAGAAAAGGATAAGGACTTGGAATCTTCTACTCTGGAAGAGGTGGCTCATGAACAAACAAATATCTCTCCTCTAGTTTCCCCTACAGTCTCCGGATCTAAAGGAGAAGAAAGAATACAGGAGAAAGAAGTAGAGGTGAAAGAAAAAGAAGATGACAGTACCAAGGTTGCAGAAGGAGAAAAGACTTCAACAGAGAAGACCACAACTGCTAGTGGTAAGAATGTAGAAGGAGAGAAAGCTCCAAGAGACAGCTCTAAGAATGTAGAAGAGAAGAAAAATCTGTCTCTGGCAAGAGACACTGCAAAAACTGTCCAAGAATTCTTGAACAAAGAAACAATGGAGATTGATGAACCGGAGCTTCTACAAGGACCATTTAATTTTGATTCTCTCTCTCCAATACAGACCATGAAGATAGCTTCATTTGCTAATGCAAAGGCTAAGGAAAAACTCTTGAAGTCTCACATGGAAGACTGTGAGTTGATAGAAGTTGCTTCCGGAGTGCTAGAAAAGATCATGCCATCTTTTCAGAAAGATCACTCAGCCTCCTCATTAGGTAATCTTAAAGCTTTTGTTGGTTCAATCAGCACTCATTTTGAGTCTTTAGAGAAATCAACTGAGGAAAAGGTCTAGAAAGAATTTTTGGATAAGAGATTCTAAGAGCTGCAAGGGTTAATATCAAATGATAGAAGAGTTATGGGTATTGGGATAAAAAGTTTGTAAAATGCTCTTAAGGATGGAGGTGATGTATACAAATTTTGTATATCCAGGTCTAAAACAACAGTGGAGATTGAGAAGAAAATGAAAGAACAGGAGGATAAACTGATAAAACTTTCTCAAAATTTTGATCCACTTACTACATCCATAATAAATCAAGAATGTCAAACGGTTGCAGTTTTGAATGAAATTAAGAAGCTTGAAAAAGAGAAGAAAAATATAATTAGTAGGTTGAGTGAGCTCAGAGGGATAATTGTCCCTAAGTTAGAGGCCATGCATGAGGCCATAAAAGAAGCTCAAATCACAGCCCGGACCAATGATCCAACAGATCTAAAAAGGGCAGATGTGTTTGCATTCCTATTGAGCGGTCATATATCAATTTTAGATAGAATGAAGCAAAGTTGGGCTATAGAATTCATTCAATTGAAAACAACTTTTGCAAACATACTTCAGTATATGTAAGTATTCCATATGTATATACTTATGTGAACAAGATTTTGAAAATTTTGGTGTGCAGACCCTACCCTTTGCCATTGATGTCAAAGGGGGAGTGAAGAGTAGTGAAAAATGAGGAATCCAACTAAGGGGGAGCTCCAAAAAATGTATATAAAAATGGAGCATCAGCCAAGGGGGAGCATAGTGTAAACACTTAGCCATTTTTCACTAAGTGTTTCCATCAATGCCAAAGGGGGAGATTGTTGGCAAGAGACACTATATAAATTCTTGATTGTTGTCATTGATGGCAACAAAGTTCATCCCACACATCCACATGACATGGTGTGTCTCTACCGGAAGTCAGAGTGAGGAATGTAGTGGTCCAGTAAACAAGAACATAGCATGTGGTGAGGGCCGACAGTCAGGTCCAGATCTCTCAGATGAAGTATCTTGGTGAAGTACAGATTTGGGGAAGTCAAGAGGACTACCTTGAGTGATAGATTCCAAGGATTTAGCCTCCGGTGATAGATGAAGAAAAAGATATGAATACTTGAGTATTGGGTTCCTGATTGGTAGTGTGGATAGAGGAAGAACTGATTGGTAGAACATCAGACATTATTCCAGATGTGTTACTGATGATGGTAAAGGTTATGAAGGCATAAATTATGATTAGATGACATGATTGATGACTTCTACAAGTATATCCTTGATCCACATTACTTGGTATGCAAGGATTCAGTCGACAGATCAGAGTTTGTGGAAAATATTGACTATTCCATGTGCTGACTAGAAAGGTGATGAAATCACTTTTGCGTATATATATAAGATGGATTTAGTTGTGACATGTGTTGTGATTGTTGGTGATGTGCGAAGAAAAGTAGTAGAGCTGAATAAAAGTAGAAAGGAAGGTCTGGTATGTGAAAGGAGAGCAGCACAAAAGAAGAGGAAAGATGAAGTGCAGCAGATCAGTGTATAGAGCCTAATCGGAACAGAACTCCAGCATATGTCGATGCTCCTTATCAGTTCAAGTATTGTATTACATTCTTTATAAATTGTAGACAGTGTGTCTCTTGTAGGCAGTGTGCCTCATGTGAGCAGTGTGCTCGGGCGGTGAGCCCTAATTGGCAAGTGCCATTTTGTATTTCCATTCTTCTAACAGAGAATACAATCTTGAGTTAATCACCCCATGGTTCTTTCCTTAACAGGGTTTCCACGTCAAAAATATTGTGTCGTGTATTTCCATTTCATGGTTATGTTTGCTTAATTGAATTAATGCTGCATTGATTATTAAGAAAGTTCAGAAAGAAGAAATAATTAGGATAACTGATTCACCCCCCCTCTCAATTATCAACATAATGCCTATGGGTTATGAGGTCAATGAAAAAATATTGGAGCTACATATTCAACACCTATTGAGCCAGCCTAAGGACACTGAAGTAAAAAGGTTTGGTACCTTTGAAGAGCTAAGCATAAAAATACATGTTGAGTTAAGATAGCTGGAGATGAAGAGAAAAGTAAGAAAGGAATTTCAAGAAATTGCCAAAAGATTTGGCATATCAAAGGAGGTTGTAGATGCCAATAGAGAGAAAATGGAGAAGGTAGAGAAAGAAAGACAAGAAGCAAAGAAAGAAAGTTCTCCTGTGTAAACCTCCTCTTAGACTATATCCTCTAAGAGCTCTGCTTCTATCGCTTCCAAAAGCTCAAAGTCTACCAAACCAGAAGTCAAGACATCTGAAAAAGAAGAAAAGAGGATGAAGACCAAAGTCACAAGGACATATACAAGCCATAAGGATAATGAAGAAATAGAATCAGATGAGGAAATCAAGAAAATGAAGAAGAAGAGAACATTAGGGAAGTTCTCTGCTAGTAGAAATGAGGAAGAGAAGTCAAAGGAATTTGTTGAAAAGCCCACTCTTTCCATTGATGACATCATCAAGGCAATTACTGTGGATGGGAACCTGTAGCCAGTGACTAAGTTTTATGATGCATACAATGATGCTGACAAGAGAATTCTGGAGGAAGCTACTGTAAGGTATTTGAATATCTATACCAAAGCATTCATTGAAATAATTTCATTAATTCCAAAAATCCTAGAAGAAGTATTGGAACAAAGAAAAGTGAATGCAAAGTCTAAAGACTTAGAGATCCGGGAGCAAATAATGATATAGCTTTGCCCCTCTATCACTCCAAAACAAATGGACATGATTTTCAAGGAGTGTAAAGATGATTTTCGGAGCAAATCCAGAATGAACAAACTCATGCTTGGTGAGACTGAACAAATAGCCAATGAAATAAAAGAAATCCTCCGGAATGCCTTGAAGAGATTCAATCTTCCCATTATAGAGGAAACAAATGAAGAACCTTCTTACATGGATGTTGAAGGATTAAAGAAAAATGATGAAGAATCATCTTAGGCATTAGATTCCTCTGTTCTAGAAGAGGAAGGACAGAAAGAAGAAACATTTTCTAACATGGATGTTGAAGGATTAAAGAAAAATGATGAAGAATCATCTCTGGCATTAGATTCCTCTGTTCCAAAAGAGGAAGGATAGAAAGAAGAAACATTTTCTAACAAGGATGTTGAAGGATTGAAGAAAATAATGAAGATCCATCTGAGGCACTAGACTCCTCTACTCTGGAAAAGGAAGGACATGTAGAAAAAACAAAGATCAATAAGCAAGTCAATCCAGATGTCCCCAAAAGGAAGGAAGTAGAGTCTTCAAGAGACACTGCAAAGACAATACAAAATTTCCTAGACAAAGAAATAATGGAGCTGGATGAACCTGAGCTAATTTAAGGGCTGCTAAACTTTGACTTTCTATCTCCAGTCTAGATTATGAAGGCAGCATCTTTTGCTCAGGCCAAAGCAAAAGAGAAACTTCTAAAATCTCATATGGAAGATTGTGAGCTGTTGGAGATTGCATTTGGGATGTTGGAGAAGATTATGCCAACCTATGAAAAGGATCCTTCTACCTCTCCATCCGGTAATATGAAAAACTTAGTCAATTTTGTTAACACTCATTTTGAATCCTTAGAGAAATCGACATAAACTAAGGTTTGGAAGGAGTTCTTGGGAAAGAGGTTCAGTGAAGTACAAGGGCTAATTACTAATGATAGAAGAACCTTAGGCATTGGCATAAAGAGCCTTGAAAATGTTCTTCAAGATGGTGGGGACATATACAAAATTTTTTTATCTTGGCCCAAAGTGATAGAGGACATTGAGAAGAAAGTGAAAGAACAAGAAGGAAAACTGTCAAGTTTATCTCAGAATTTTGATCCCCTTACTACCTCTCTGGTGAATCATGAATGTCAAGCTATTTCTATAATAAATGAAATTAAAGAACTAGTTAAGGAGAAAAAGAACATAATAGATAGAATGGGTGAGCTCAGAGGGATAACCATCCCTAAGTTAGAGGCAATGCATGATGCCCTGACAGAGGCACAAAATACAATCTAGACTAGTGATCCAAAAGACTTAAAGAGGGTAGAAGCATATGCATTTTTGTTAAGTGGACACATCTTCCTTTTGGATAGAATGAATAGGAGTTGGGCCACAGAAATCATCTAGTTGAAGACAACCTTTGTGGATATACTTAAGTATATGTAAGTATAACATATGATTTATATATACTTATGCGGCCATGTATAGAATAATTTTTGCAAAATTTTGGTATGCAAATTCTGCCCTTTGCCATTGATGTCAAAGGGGGAGTGAAGAGTAGTGAAAAATGTGGAGTCCAACTAAGGGGGAGCTCTGGTAATATAGTACAAAAGATAGAGCATCAGCCAAGGGGGAGTTACTGCAACACTTAGCCATTTTTCACTAAGTGTTGCCATCAATGCCAAAGGGGGAGATTGTTGGCAAGAGACACTATGTGGCTTCATAAGTGTTGTCATTGATGGCAACAAAGTCTATCCCACACATCCGCAGTACATAATATGCCTATACCGGAAGATAGATTGAAGATTGTTTTGGTCCAGTGAACAAGAACAGAGTATGTAACAAGGTCTAACAATCAGGTTTGGATCTCTCAGATGGTGTAACTCGGTAAGTTGCAGACTTGGACAAGTCAAGAGGGGTATCATGACTACTATATTCCAAAGATTTATCCTCTGGTGATAAAGCAAGAAAAAGATATGAGCATATGAGTGTTAGGTTCTAGTCAGGTAGAGCAGATAGAGGAAGAACTGACTGATAGAGTATCAAACTTCAATCCAGACACGTAAAAGGTCCTGATCAAGCAATCTATGATATTATACATTGTTAGCCAACATGATTTATGACTTCTATGCCTATGTTTTTGATGCACATCACTAATCAAGCATGGATTCAACTGACAGATCAATAACTTGCAAATATCTTAGGTGTTCTTGTTGCCGACTAAGAAGTTGTTGGAAATCCTTGATGTAGATATATATACCCGATGGATTCAAGTCTGTAAGTGTGAAAAAAGGGGTAGTATGTATGGTTAATTTGTGAAGAAAAGCAAAGACAAGTGCGAAGGTAGTAATTCAAGCTCAGAATGTGACATGAAAATTATATTGAGTAGAGGAAGAATGAAATGTGCCAGATCAGTATATTGTGCCTAACCGGAACTGAAATCCTATATGCATAGATGTTGTTCATCAGTTCAAACACCTTGGTATCATCTATAAGCATTTGTAGACTGTAAGTCTCTTGTAGGCAGTGGGCCTTTTGTGAACAATGTGCTAGGGTAGTGAGCCCTAATTGGCAAGTGCCAAATTTGTACTCTTTATTCTTTTAACAGAGAATACAATCTTGGGTTAGTCACCCCGTGGTTTTTCCCTTAACAAGGTTTCCACATAAAAATCCTTGTGTTATGTATTAATTTCTTTTTCAGCTCTTATGAATGCCTTTCCTTGGTATAACATTAAATGATAAGTTAAGAAAAGAAAAGAAAAATAGAAAAGTTAGAAGATAACTGATTCACCCCCCCTCTCAGTTATCTACATTGTTTCCAACAACTTCTAGTTTGAGGCATAGTATACTTTAGACTTGAGATGACAATGATTTTGAAGATGGATGGAGTGTTGTTTAGATTTTTGTGACAAAGTTGAGATTCTAGGATGTTGGTGTTGATTGATTGCTTTGGATTGATGATAAAATCTAGATAAATTGCTGATTTGATTGGGGTTTGATTATCTTCCAAGAGATAGACTTATAAACTCTAGGAAAGACAGATAGGATAGTGATTTAGACCAACTCAAAAGAAGATATACTCCTAAGTTAGCTGTCACTAGTTGATTGGATGATGCTAACTTATCTATGGATCCAAGATAGGTTAACTTCTTAAATCAAAGACAAACTAGAAGATGTGATCTAGATTCTGAGATGAAAGCCAAACTAAAGCTAAGAAGCTGGATAAAATTAGGGCTTGTTTGATTGATGATGATGTTTGATAAATCCTATAGTCTCAAGAGGATACAAGGCTCTAAAAGTCCAACTTTTGATATGAGGATGGATGAAACTGATTGTATGACTAATGTTCTAAAGGTATATAGTCTAGATGATATCAGACCTGATGCTAAAATTTACTGGAAGTGAAAATTTTCTAATTATGGGTGTAAAGTATGACTGCTCTCTATATTAAACTAGAAGCGTAAGACTATTTGCCAGAGGTGGGTTTTTGTATGCCAGAGGCAGTAGCACAATAGCTCAAAGGTGTAGTTCTATGGACCAGAGGCATAGGACTGTATGCCAAAGATGAGTTTCTGTATAATAGAGGCAGTAACATGATAGCTCAAAGGTAAAATACTGTAAAAATGGTGAAAAGGTATTAGGACCAAAGGCGTAGTTCTGTCTACCAATGGCACAATTTTGTCTACTAGATGCACAATGATCTTAGCCAAAGGTGAGCATTTGTCATCTAAAGGTGAACCTCTATGTGCCATAGGCAAACTTCTGTGTGCTAGAGGAGCAATACTGTGTACCGAATGTATGTTTCTATGATAGTTGTTTGTTTAGGAGATAGTTCAGAGTTCTTTGGCAAGAGAATCAAATAAAGTAGACACAATGTCTATTAACTAACTCTTTGGAATAGTGATGTAGAGGGACTAGGATAGATAGAGGATTTCATAAATAGACAAGGTTTTCTTCACACTCTTGAAACCAAATTCAAGGACCAACTTGCAAAAGTGGGAACAATAGTTAACATCCTTGAAACCATCATGGAAAGGTTGATTTGACATGCCATGGGACCCATCCAGACCATTGGCAAAGGCTAGACAAACTTAGTTTTAGGACTTCCTTCTTTAACCCTCTCTACTCCTTGTAGCCCTTGAAACATGAACAGTCAGCAATAACTTTCAACACATGCCTGCAAACTTAGATATGAGACAATCTAGAGATACCCTTTTGGACTCCCCACAACATATTCCAAAATGGGTATGGGTTGTTTTGGACAGTATGGCCCAACCTATAACCCCTCCTAGTGGCCTAGAGCCCCAATTAGGTCTATTTTGTGAAGCAACCACCCTTTCAGAGGCTCACAGAACTTCCTATACTAGTTGAACACCTCAACCTCATGCCCAAACTAAGACTTTTTTAGGTTTTGAGATCCCACCACCGACTGTAGCAGATTTGACTTGGACTGTTCTTCTTCACATTTGCCTAGCACATGATCTTGCTAGGTCCCATCAAGGAAACTCCATAAAAAATAGACTCCTACCCAAAATGCCTTTGAAAAACATCAAAACAAACATTAAAGAATCCATCCCACTAATCAAAGAGATTTGGAGTTAGTGGAATGGTGAGGGCACCATGGTTTTCTGTCAGAAACCCTAGATGAGGTTTTTTCAGACCTTTCTCAGAAAAATGTGAATTTATATGCTCTAAAGATGTTTCAAAAACTCAATCTATATATATTTGAAAGGTTACTCATAGTGCTTTCATCCAATCATATCAAACAGTCATCACTCATCTGTACAAAGGTAGAGTACATGCAGCAACGGTCAAAAAAATAGGATACACAGGCAGAAAACTGTTATAACTTGTTTATTCCTTCACCAAAATGCTTCTTCTTTCATAATGGGCATTTACAGTGTTTTATGAAGCCTACCTCAGAGTCTTGGAGCAGTTGGAGGGTAGTTTGGGTCGATGGGAGGACTGGTAAATTGTCCCCAACCACCGAACTACCCTGTTTGCTAACTTTTGCAACTAATTACAAGGTTTGTCTTTGTTGCATCGATTATTTTTAGACTTAACAACACCCTCACAATGTAACTAAACCTTTGACAAGGTCTAACAGCCCTTGATACCTGGCAAAAGGTTTACAATGAATGATAATGTATGACTGTCCCCCTTTTACAATGCATAACTCTTATGACTACCTCAACCATGACAGTAACATGAAGAATATTATACATAGTCCTTATTACAAACAAGTGAATGGTCTTCCAAGACCTTATTGAAACAACAAGACAACATGAACAACATGAAAACATGAAGACGAGACATATATGATCTCCTTGGTGCTCCTGCACCATACTCCCTGTGTGGAAAGGAACTCAAGTCTCTTGAGGAAGTAGATCAGCAACTGTGACATCATGCTTCAAGATGTTTTCTTCACTCATCCAAGTGGCATCTTCAATGGGTAAGCCACTCCGTTTGACAAGGAACTATTTCTATGTCTTCTTTCTAGTCATTTTTATGACCTTGGTATCAAGAATACATTCCAACTTCAATGGTTGGCTGGGAGGGAGATCTTTTATCCAATCTTCATCTTCTTGGGCTGCATCAAGACCTGCAACATTATCACCCTTGTATGGAAACAAGTCAGCAACATTGAAGATGGGAGAAATTGTCAAGCCTTGAGGAAGTTCAATCTCATAGGCATTGGACTCAAACTTGTGCACAATCTGGCATGGACCTATCTTCTTCATGAGGAGTTTGGTTGGCTGCCCTTTTGGAAGTCTCTCCTTCTTCAAATGTGCCATGACCAAATCCCCAACCTTGTATTGCACATCTCTCCTTCTCTCATTGGCTTTCTCCTTGTACTTCTCATTGTTCCTTTGAAGAGTTTCTCTTACATTATCATGGATGTTCTTCATGGCCAATGCGAAGTCTTCACCTTGAGCACTCTTCCTCTCTAAACCATATAGATCTCTCAATTCAAGAATACCTCCTGGGTGAACACCATAGACAATCTCAAATGGACTCCTTCCTATGCTTCTGTTGGTGGAGTCATTGTAAGCAAACTCAGCTTGAGGGATGATCATATCCCATGCCTCTCCATGCTGCTTTGTAAGACATCTAAGGAGATTTCCCAAAGACCTATTCACTACCTCAGTTTGGCCATCAGTCTGAGGGTGATAAGCTAAAGTGAATGACAATTGAGTGCCCAACTTCTTCCACAAGGTATGCCAAAAGTGACCTACAAACTTTGGATCCTTGTCAGTCACAATGTTAAGAGGCAAACCATGGATTCTAACAATTTCTTTGAAGAACAAACCAACAATGTGTGAAGCATCATTAGTGCATTTACATGGCAAGAAATGAGCCATCTTACTGAATCTATCCACCACAACAAATATGCTATCAAAACCTCTTTGAGTCCTAGGAAGACCCAAGAAAAATCCATGCTAATACTTTCCCATGGCCTTTTAGGAATAGAAAGTGGTTGATATAGACCAACATTAGATGAAGTTCCCTTTGCCCTTTGACAAATACTACAACATTCAACAAATTTTCTATATCTGATTACATTTTAGGCCAAAAATAAAACCTCTTCACCTGATCCAATGTTTTATCCAGCCCAAAGTAACCTCCTAGTCCACCACAATGTTTTTCCTTTATGATGTTCTCCCTCATGGAACACCTAGGAACACATAATTCGCTGCCTTTGAACAACAACCCCTGCTGTAACAAAAACTCAGAAAAATCAGAATGATAAGAGTCTAAAAACTATGAACAAACTTCATATACCTCCTTGAAATCTTCATCATCCTGATACATTTGTTTGAGAGCATCAACCCCTACACTTTGCAACTGAATCTCTTGAACCATACACACCCTTTTACTCAATGCATTTGCCACTTTGTTGGACTATCCCTTCTTATGTTTGATTGAAAAAGTATATGCTTGGAATTGTTCAACCCATTTCATATGCCTATGGTTGAGTTTCTCCTGTGAATTCAGAAAACTAAGTGCATTGTTGTCAGTATAAACAATACTCTTTAGGCAAAAGATAGTGCCTCCATTTTTTCAAAGCTTGCACCATTGCATACAATTCCAAGTCATAAGTAGAGTACTTTCTCTTAGCATCATTCAATTTTTCACTAAAGAAAACAACTAGCCTGCCCTCTTGACTTAGAACAGCCCCTATAGCAAGGTTACTAGCATCACATTCCACCACAAACAACTTGTTAAAGTTTAGCAAAGCAAGAATGGGCTGGTGTGCTACTTTTTGTTTCAAAATTTCAAAAGAATCATTGGTTGCCTTTGTCCAAGAAAACTTACATTTCTGCCCTCCTTTGATGGTATTCAAAATTGGTGCACAAATATGACTAAAACCCCTTATGAATTTCCTATAAAATGTTGCAAAACCATGAAAAAATTTTACATCACCTGCTGTTTTAGGAGTTGGCCATGACAAAATGGCCTCTACCTTTGCTAGATCCATCTTCAAACTACCTTGGGAAATGACAAAACCAAGATAGGTGAGTTCTTCCTTCATGAAGACACTCTTTTCCATGTTAATCATCAATTGCTCATCATGCAATTTCTTCAAAACCTGATCCAAATGTTGCAAATGCTCTTCCTTAGTCCTGCTGAAAATAAGAATGTCATCCAAGTATACCACAACAAATTTGCCAATGAAATCTTGGAATACTTCATTCATGAGATGCATAAAAGTACTTGGGGCATTAGATAGACCAAATGGCATCACCAACCACTCATAAAGACCCTCATTTGTTTTGAATGTTGTCTTCCATTCATCCCCTTCCTTTATCCTAATTTGATGATACCCACTCTTAAGATCAATCTTAGAAAAGTATTTAGCCCCTCCCAAATAGTCCATTAGGTCCTCAATCTTTGGCATAGGGAACCTATATCTTATAGTAATCTTGTTAATAGCTCTAGAATCCATACATAACCTCCATTTACCATCCTTTTTAGGGGCTAGGACTGTTGGGACAACACATGGGCTAAGGCTCTTTCTTACCAATCCCTTATCCAACAATTCTTGTACTTGTTTAGCAATCTCTTCATTTTGAGAAGGTGTCATCTTGTAGGCTACTTTGTTTAGCAAAGTAGATCCTGGTATGAATTCAATTTGATGGCTTATGTCCCTAATAGGTGGCAACTCATTAGGCATTTCCTCTACCATAATCCTCTTATATTTCTCTAACAATTGCTGCACCTCCTTAGGAACCTCTTCCTCACTAGGATCATGCAAATTAGGACTATTTTTAGGCTTCAAAATTAGAGCATACCCTTGGGTTCCTTCCTCCTTAAGGGTGTCTAGAAAGTCTTTACCACTCACAATCATGACACTTGACCCAACACTTTTCTCTACATTCTCATCCGGCAATGGATCCATTCTATACTTCCTACCATTCTTGGTTACGATGAATGAATTAGTTTTACCATCATGTTGGGATTGAACATCTATTTCCATGGACGTCCTAACAGCAAATGACAAGCATCCATGGGGATTATATCACACAAAATCTTGTCCTTATATTCCCCTATCTCAAACTCTACCCATGATTGTTCATCTACCAAAACTTGTTGCCCCTTATTCAACCATGATACTTTATAAAGACTAACATGAGGAAGTCTTTTCAATTTCAACTTGTCTACCATTTCAATAGAAACCAAATTTTTAGTTGAGCCTGAATCAACAATTACCTTGCAAATCTTACCATAGGCCTTGCATGTTTGCCTGAACAATGTCTTCCTTTGAGGGGGTTCTTGTGTTTGAGGCACCTTTAGCATGGTTTTCCTCATCATCAAACTTTCTCCTTCATGGACTGGGGCTGCACTTCCAATTGGAGAGTTAAAACTTTGGCAATCTTCCTCTTGGCTCAACTGGTTCCTTCTCTCTCCTCCATGAGAGCTTGAGGCTTGCTTTTTAGGACATTTGAAGGCTAGATGTCCCACTTGGTTGCAATTGTAGCACCTTCCTATGAAGACATTAGGACCTCTCCCTGATCCACCAAATCTACCCCTTCCATTGGGTCTCCTTCCTCTAAAGCCTCCTCTAGAACCTAATTCTCTACTTTGTTCTTGGGAACTAGATTCACCTTGACTCCTTTGGGACTAATATCTGCCTCCAAAACTGCCCCTACCTCTAAAATTTCTGCCACCTCTTCCTCTATTTTGCTGCTCACCTTTCCTCTTCAACTTCTCTTCAGCCCTCAATGCCACTTGAAAGTATTTATCCATGGTTTCAGGGGTTAGTAGACTAATTTCATCTTGAATATTAAACCTCAAACCATTTAGATACCTTACCACTTTACCTTTTTCATCCTCCATGTATCTACAACGAAGAGAGAACTTGTGAAACTCCTCAGTGTAGGTGGCCACATCCAAATCTCTTTGCTTGAGATTTTACATCTTCTTGTAGATCTGTACCTCATAGTCTAATGGAAGGAATTGGGACTTGATCCTTTCCAACATTCTGCTCCATGAAGAGATCATGCTCTTCCCATTCTTTACCCTCTCACATTTGGTGTAATTCTACCATGTAAGGGCAGCACCTTTGAGTTTAGTTTTGCAAACTTCACCCTCTTGTTCTCAAGAACTTATTTGTATTCAAAGTAGCTATTTAGGGCCTCAATCCACTCCATAACTTCATCAGTACTCATCTTGCCACTAAACATTGGAATCTCTATCCGAGCCTATGAAGAATCCTTGCCAATTGCTAGCCTCTCCTTCACTCTCCTTTGCTAACATATACCAAGTCTTACACAACCAACAATAGAACCTTTTATGGCTCTAATACTACTATGATGTAGAGGCACTAGGATAGATAGAGGATTTCACAAATAGACAAGGTTTTCTTCACACTCTTGAAACCAAATTCAAGGACCAACTTGCAAAAGTGGGAACAACAGTTAACATACTTGAAACCATCATGAAAAGGTTGATTTGACATGCCATGGGACCCATCCAGACCATTGGCAAAGGCTAGACAAACTTGGTTTTAGGACTTCCTTCTTTAACCCTGTCTACTCCTTATAGCCCTTGAAACATGAACAGTTAGCAGTAACTTTCAACACATGCCTACAAACTTAGATCTGAGACAATCTAGAGATACCCTTTTGGACTCCCCACAACATATTCCAAAATGGGTATGAGTTGTTTTGGACAGTATGGTCCAACCTATAACCCCTCCTAGTGGCCTAGAGCCCCAATTAGGTCTATTTTGTGAAGCAACCACCCTTTCAGAGACTCACAGAACTTCCTATACTAGTTGAACACCTCAACCTCATGCCCAAACTAAGACTTTTTTAGGTTTTGAGACCCCACCACCAACTGTAGCAGATTTGACTTGGACTATTCTTCTTCACATTTGCCTAGCACATGATCTTGCTAGGTCCCATCAAGGAAACTCCATCAAAAATAGACTCCTGCCCAAAATGCCTTTGAAAAACATAAAAACAAACATTAAATAATCCATCCCATTGATCAAAGAGATTTGGAGTTAGTGGAATGGCGAGGGCACCATGGTTTTCTGTCAAAAACCCTAGATGAGGGTTTTTTCAGACCTTTCTCAGAAAATGTGAATTTATATACTCTAAAGACATTTCAAAAACTCAATCTATATGCATTTGAAAGGTTACTCACAGTGCTTTCATCCAATCATATCAAACAATCACCACTCATCCATACAAAGGCAGAGTACGTGTAACAACGGTAAAAAAACAAGATACACATGCAGAAAACTATTATAACTTGTTTATTCCTTCACCAAAATGCTTCTTCTTTCATAATGGGCATCTGCAATGTTTTATGAAGCCTGCCTCAGGGTCTTGGAGTAGTTGGAGGGTAGTTTGGGTCGATGGGAGGACTAGTAAATTGTCCCCAACCACCAAACTGCCCTGTTTGCTAACTTTTGCAACTAATTACAAGGTTTGTCATAGTTGCATCGATTATTTTTAGACTTGACAACACCCTCACAATGTAACTAAACCTTTGACAAGGTCTATCGCCCCTTGATACCTACCAAAGGGCTTACAATGAATGATAATGTATGACTGCCCCCCTTTTACAATGCATAACTCTTATGACTACCTCAACCATGATAGTAACATGAAGAATATTAGACATAGTCCTTATTACAAACAATTGAATGGTCTTACAAGACCTTATTGAAACAACAAGATAACATGAAAAACATGAAAACATGAAAACATGAAGAAAGACATATATGATCTCCTTAGTGCTCCTACACCAAATAGGGTGTGCAAGGCTATTAACCTCTGTGGATAAACAAATGGTAAATACTGGTAGATAACAAGAATACACACCAAACACCTTTGCAACAACCTAAAATTATTCAGATAGGAGTGTCATATGCCACAAACTCACTCAGGTGCGACTTTAACCCCTACTATTAGATAATGGCAATTTCCATCCCCTTGATACTATCTTATCAATGCTAGGATAAGTAGGTAATGCAAGGTCATGGACCACCTTATACCTCGTACTCTTGGAGACACTTAGTCTTGCCCAAAAGCATATTCTATCTCTAACAATGAAGGTGCAAATGTGAGCTCTTCTCCCCCACTACGGGCATGGATGCACTGGGTATATGATGGTCGAAGGTCTTATCTAGGATCATAAGGAGTCTAGGGAGTCCCCAAATATACGTGAGGTGCAGGGGGCACAAGTCTATGAATGGGGGTCTCCCAACTTCTTACCTTGTGTAAACCAAATCAAGTCTTGGTAGACCAAGGATCTCAAGACTTTTACTTGGCTTAAAGGGATCCTTCCTTTGAAACGAGTCTTTTGATTCTCGTAACATTTATATTCTGCACCAGAACACGCAGTTGAGGTCATCCCTAGAGGTGATGAAATCCCCTAGCAATCCCCTAGAGAGGATATTAAACACTTTTGAATCTCAAGATTGCCTTTTGACATGAGAGAAGAGCATACATATGACTCTCGAGTCCATGAGAATAAAGAAAATAAAGCAATAGGTGAATGATCTAGTATTTCTGATCTCCAAGATCACCTTTTAGTGAGAGGAGAGAACATATGTACATAGATATTTCAAACACAGAAGAGAATCATAAATTCCCTTTAATAAATTGAAGTGTTTCTAAGACTTAGTGATAAAAGGTAGATCCTTTGACAAGAGTCCTGTACCAAATTTGTTAGAAGTTTCACTTTCTTGACACTCTAACAAGGTAAAAAGAGGATGCACCAGTTGATATTAGTTCCAAGAAACCAATTATTAGGGAAAAATAATAATCAGACCAAAAGCGCAGAAACAATGTGTAGAGGTGAGTTTTTGTTAACTGAGGCACATAGATTTATACTAGAGGTGAGTTACTGTTGACCAAAGGCAAACTTCTATATGCTGGAGGTGAGATTCTATTGACCGAAAGTGAGTTACTATCTGGCAAAAGCAAGTTTTTGTCCTGGGCCTACAAAATCAGAAAACTAAACTCAATCATGATGTCGTAAGGTAGATAAGTGGATTTCTGATGAGCCAGGGGGTTGAATGGAAGATGAATCTATTACCCTGCACCAAAATCAAATAACAAACAAGAGGTAAAGAATTAATTAGGTCAAAAATCATAAAAAAAGCATGCCCATAAATAAACCATCTTGTGAGCAAATAAGATGAATGCTTGCAAATATAATAACTTGTGTGCACAAATTAGATAAATCAGATGCTAAAAGACCTTGTAAGATTAGTATCAATTCATAAAATAGAAGAAACCAAAGGCACAGAAATAGTAACCAAAGGCGAGTTTCTGTTGACCAGAAGTGAGCTTCTATTGACCAAAGGCGAGTTTGTGTCAACCAAAGGCAATTTTCTGTGTTCCAGAGGCACAGTTCCATACCTATAACTTAAAAACATTTTTTTTCTCAAGAAAAAATAAAATTAGATCAGGGAGTGGGTCCCATCGGGTATGCCAAAATGTGTGTGAGGAAAATTGTTAAATAGATCAAGCATGAATATCAAAAACCCAATCCTACAACCTTTAAGAAATATATCAAAGGTGATAACCACAATTCAATGCAAAAAAACAAAAAACATTACCACCTAAGATTGTATGTATTCCTTGGTTTATATGTGGATTGTTCTATTAATTTGCATAACCATGGTTGCAACAAGCATGGATGGATGATGTGCTCAAATTTATGTAATATGTGCTCAACAATATGATAGCTCAAATTGCTCTATGAATGCCCAAAGCTTAATGATCGCGGAGGATTTGTGAAGAGGTGAATGGGTGTATTTATAGCTTTCAGGGAGGATTGATCAACAGTGGAGGAAATTCAATGATATCAATAGATGAGATAAATTGACATGACATGAAGGAATGTGCACATGACATGTGTCCATGCAAAAAGATGTTTTATTGAGTTAATTGCTTTTTTGGCTAAAGATAGGATTGATTTCATAATAAATAGAATGCTTTTCTATTTTATGAGTTGATTGATAAAAAACAAAGATTTAAAGCCAATTAACTCAACTTTTATTTTTCTTTTTGAGATGCTTTTGAATAAAATTAAATAATAAATTATTTAATTTGTCTACATGGAGGAAAAAGATATTTTTGGAAGATTTGAAAAGATAATTAGAAATTAAATAAATAAATTTATTTAATTTATTGTACATGATGGAGGAATTAGAAAATATAAATAAAATATTGATTTTATTTATTTAGAAGATATAGAAAATTCAACATTAAGTAGATTGGAATAATCTATTTAATTTTGGAAGAATAATCAGCCAATTAAATAATTAAAATTATTTAATTGTTGTGGATAGGAAGAATTAAGATGTAAAATTAATTAAATAATTGATTTATTTAATTAATGGGAAAATAGAAGAATAAAGTGGTGAATTTGATGAAGTAATGAAATTAATTTTAAATAAATAGAATTTATTCAATTAAAAGAAACTGGTGGAATTAATTAAATAATCAAGTTATTTAATTAATGTTAGATGCATAGAAGAATGTGATGTATGCAAGGTGAATAATGCAAAGGTCATTTTTAGGTGTTTACAATCACTTAGCAACATACCTCCTTGTGATGTCCCCAAACCTCCTCGATTTTATGAGGCTACGACAGTAGTTCCCCCTGTCCCACAGGTGGTGAATGAAGTTAAGCCTGAATAGAAGGTTATTTCCCATCCCTGAGCATCTGGTAGATATGCTGAGTTTCCCCCTCTACCATCCCTTCAAGGACAACAAGGCAACCATCAAGCACAAAACAAACCTCTTCGCTTGATCACAATATTACTTTTTTCCCACCTACCTCTGCTGAGACTAGTGGATATCAATCAGTTGCACGTGTATTATTTCCCAAGGTTTCTTAGCCCCTTGCAGATGCTCAAGTACTTCCACCTATTTCACAAGTTGAGAAGGAAGAGCAACCTGTGTTGAGGAACCCTTCCCTCATTGTCTCCCATCCTTTGGTGGTTCCTCTTGTTTCTTCTACTATTCTTGAAACAAAGGAATAAAAGGAATCCACATTGGAAGATACTATGGTTCCTATAACAAACATCACAAATAAAGCCAAATGAAATAAAATTGTGAGAGAGAGAAAGAAGTGTCATCATGCTATGGCTTGCCTTGCCACATGAGAGGAGAATCTCCCTCCTTGCAAGTGTTTATCACCAATGGATACGAAAGAGATGTCTACTAGTATTTTGTCTCCTCTAGAGAAGGATACAACTTCACAACCTGCTATAGAACCTATCGTGCTATATTTCCAAAACAAATGTGAAGATAATATATAGGTATGGCTCTTGTTCTTTATACCACACTTGTTATAGTTCCTCTTGCATCCACCTATCCAATTTAGTGATGAGCAAGATTGGGAGGAGGATGATTTACTTTAGGTCGACTCGTGAGTGTGGCCCTTATTTTTATTATTTCATGAGTGCATGTGATTGTTTTCCTTTTGACATTCTCTCTATTTGTATCATCATTCTTCTACATGTCGTAAGTTACATTGTTATTTACTTTAGGGATGATGAAAGGCGTATGATGGTTTGGCATTCTCCCTTGTTGACCCAAAAGATTTTTATTTGATTTCATGTGATATTTCTTCCTTTGTCTCTATAGTTCTACCAACTAGTGGATGATGACAGTTCCAAATATTTATAGTCTTGAGATATCTCCTATTATACAACCATTCATATACTAATGCCGGTCAGGTAGATCCCTTTGTGTTGTTACTTCATAATCTAACTTGTTATTTCTTTGATATTTAATTTATGTGGCACCTTGTTGCTATGCTCGACATCATACCATGACTACATAAGCCATTGTGTATCATGCTCATAGCATTGCCTTGGTTTACCTTTTGTTGGGACAACCCCTTGTTGCAATGTAGTTTTTGGGAACACATATAATATGGGCATGTGCTTCCAAAAATCTCTTATGCCTATCTTATAGTTTTATTCTACCTTAAAGCAATTGCTTCCTGATAGGAGTTAGAAATCACTTTAAGGTGGGATCATACATCATGCTATGCTCTTTTGGTCACATACTTGTTTATTATAGTTGGCATGGAACTCACCTAGAGATTTAGTGGTCCTCACTAGCCGATGATGTTTCCATTTGGTCCATGAGCCACCTAGTACAACAAAGTTTGCTAGCCCGTGTGCTTCATGTGACTTGTCGTGGTCACCTAGTAATTTGGTGGTCCTTACTAGTGTGTGATCCAGAGGCACTTCTTTTCACATGACTCCTAGTGACATAGCAAGCTAGTGTCAGAGTCATGTGCCTTGTGTGTTTGTTACTACGTTTATTTGATGTATTATTTTAAATTGTATTCTCTTAATGATTCCATGTGTTTTGTGTGTCTTCATCATGTTTTCCATGTGTTTTCCATGTATATTTTATGATTTATCTGTATGCTTTGTGTCAAACATGTATGCATTGTGTATGGCATGTATTTCCTTTGTGCATTGCATTTCTCTTATGTGTATTCCTGTGTATGCTTTTAGTACTCCATGTATATGAATTATGTTTCAATATCTTGCGTGTTTGAAAATCTCTTTGCTTATGTGTTTGTAACCTTAGAATCCTAAGCTTGGGGGCTACTAATGGTCCACAACTTGGTAGAATTCTTTGGCTTCTATGTTTTTGTGTTTTAAATATGTCTTCTCCTTACTTTAGTGTGAGTTCAAACGTAAGTTCATAACCACGATAAAGTGGGGTATAAATGTTATGGAGTAAAATGTGTACACTTGTTAATCAAGACCTATTTTAACACCTTTTAGAACATTAAACCATTAAATCTTGATTTCGATGAATTAACCTGACAAAATAAAGTTAGGTCTAGTCTAAGACCACTTAAACAGACACTCTCCAATGTTTGTCAGGATAAAGGACTAGGGTGCCTAGTGCCCTAGTCCTAGATGTTAGCCCCAATCCTTTTTTGTGGTGTCAGCTTAGGACACCTCTGTAGCTTTCACATGTTAGCCCCATTTGGTTTTATTTTTCTTTGGTGAGTGGGAATGCATATATAAAGGAGTTTTACAATTTATTTTATACACTAGATGACAAGAGAAGAATTAGAACTGCTCACATGTTTGATCTCCTATGCTCAAGTGCTCTTCATGCTTGGATGTGCTACATGCTTGTGGATATTATGATGTTCATTTGTAGGTCTTGAAGGAAGTTCAAGCTATATTTGTCTATCTTCTTGTTGGTGCATGATCTTGAGTTATCTACTCCAACTAGGGTTTCACATCTTGTGGTAATGTTTATCATTTCTATTCATACTTTCATCATATATTGTAGATCTTGCCTCTGCTCTCCTAGGGAACGCACTCTTGGATCACTAATCATCACTATAGTAGAGGTAGAAAAACCAACATGGGGTTTGACTAAGACAAGCCCCTAAACACAACAAAACCTTTTTCCCTCTTTGCTTGTGTGCAAGTTGAAGATACATGTTTTTGAAGACAAGATCTGGAAAGAAGAAAGGGTTTGTAAGTACAGATATGGTGAAACTCAAAGATTCTATAAACCCTAATTAGGGTCTAGGGTGTCCAATGCCCTGGTCTTTTAGTGCTCCTAAAATTAGATCCAGGTTCTACTTTGTCTCCTGTTCTTTGTCGCACTTTCAAATTTGTTGTTTATGTTTCTGACTGTCGCATATTTGTAGATCTTTATCAATTAGGGTTTCATCTTTTTCCTTAGTTTGTTTGGTTAGTTTTGGTTGAATTTGGTTGACACTCCTCTATACAACAAAGGGACAAAACCCCTATAGTTTGGCTCTCCTTCATGAGTAGAAGCCAATCTTAGTTTGTGTCCTAATGTTTATGGAAGAGGGTTTGACCTAGTTTAATTTTTTAGGCTAGATCTCTCTTTTCGACACAAACAATTTTCTCTTTCATGTTATCTCCATTGGTGTACACTAGATAATCAAATTTACAGTTGAAATCAGATTTCCATTTTATAGTTGTTCACCTTCTGTTTCTAACAGGTTCAACTTCTTGATCAAGATGTATATAAGGAATTCATGGAAATTGTGAGGGGGTTCACTGTTGATCAAGGAGGGGATCTTGATAGTTTTTGAAGTGAAATAGAGGGAGATGATGGCTAGAGGAAATAACAAGAATTAAAAAAGAATGTGAGGATGAAGATTTTTGGAGAAGTGGAAAAGATTAGAGGAATGAGGACTTGTGGAAGAGTGATGTAGAGATTGGTTGGCCTAGAGTAAATACTAAAAAAGAATTGTAAAGGAAGAAGACTATATAGTTTGAATTGTAAATTCTTGTACTACTGATGAATGCTTCATATGAATAAAATGTTTTGAATTTGTTGTGTATATTTATGATTTAAATCAATTCAATTGAAATTATGTTGTTTGGTAGTTTTGGTATTATGTTGGTTGCATGCCAGGGTGGTTTGATAAGACCCCCTAGTTTTGATTGCGTCAGTTAATGGCATGGTTTTATGGTTAAATCTTAGCATTGTTGTTGTTCCCACCAAGGTTCAAACCCCTAGTGGGCCATTGAGATTGTAGAATTTGGACCCCCACTAGTTCCTTGTTGGGCCAATGTTCTCATGAGTTTGTTAACCCTATAGTGGTTGTTGATGCCTAGGGCCCAAAGTGGTTTTTTCCTCCTGGTTTCAAACTCTTGTTGGGCTGTTACACTCATAGGTCTAGTGTGTCCTTGCTAGGCCATTGAGATAACAAGTTTGAACCACTAGTGTTAATGTAGGCGTTTAGGGTGTGACTTTCAATCTAGGGGAGGAGGTCCCCCTTGTGACCTCCACTAGTTTGAGGCCAGTCTAAATAATCTCCCTTCAATGATAAAAAAAAGTTAAATTGTCTCAAGAATTTCTGTGTGGAGGAAATGAATTGTATTTTTGAATTTAGTGATTCAGTAGAGATAATTTTAGTGAAGGATGAATAGTTTAGTGGAAGTAGTAATGTCTATAAGTAAAAGTTTAAATAAAAGTTAGGGATGGACTATGTACTTGCCCATCCTTGGCATAGATATCCCTGGATTTAATCCTAGGTCTGGGGCCAATTTAATTTTCCCTTGCTCATGGTCAAAATCAAAGGCATGAACAATGGTTACTAAATGAAATAGGAGTTTAATAATAATCAAGTTCTAATTTTTATAGATGAAGTGGTGTTAATGTGTTGTTTATGCCAAAGTGAACATTTTTTGGGGATTTGGTGAGCCTCTATGACTACAAGAATCTAGTGCTTATACACCATTTTTTTGTTGGTCTTATGTCCCTTACTCAAGCTATTTGTAGAAAAAAATGTTTAATAGTTGTAAAACAAAAATAATATCCTTTGAATGATATTTTTTAAATAGCATATATAAAAATATTGTTTTATAACATAACTTCAAATGTGTTATTTATAATGATTTATTTGCAAGATACTTGCATGTAAATATGACAAACAATATTGGGAGAAAATACTATTTTTCTATCCATATCATAACTTTAGACTCTTGCTATACATTTATTTGAACCATCTCAAGTCTACCTACTATTTTATTTAAATTGCTAATCATTTACAAATATTCTGCTCATTTGAGCATCAACATGAGACTAATACAAGCTCTTGCAAGCACAACCATGAGACCAATACAAGCTCCTTTTGAGAAATCACATTAGAAACTACTTATGGAAGACTAAGAGTCACAACTTAAAAATCCACTTATTTAGAAACCACCTCAACACTAGAAGCCAACAATGGAAGACCAAGAGTCACAACTTAGAAATCCACTTATTAGATGTCCCTTATGGATTTGAACTTGGGTCTTCACAATGAGAACTCAATGCTTTAACAAACTAAGCTCAACCCCTTGGACTATCTACCTACTATTTAAATATAGTACCTATAAGTATAATTTAATGATTGATAGGCACTTAAATTTATGGGTCTATTGACTAAATGATACATGGATTATATCTTGTTACAAAAGATAAAAATATAAAGGTGTAGGCCAATACACTTGTAAATATTGTACCCATTAACATTCAATTATACCTTAAAACATAATACCTTGTTTTTGTGTTGGTTAGTAAAGTGAGGGATTAGGGCCCTCTCCAATAATAATAAAAGAATAAAAAAAAGATGCTCTAAGGGGAATCAACCCTTGATAAAAATATAGAGAACACATCCCTTTGCTAAGAGAAAGTTGAAAAATCTAAACCACCTAATAAAAATTAATGATTATAATATGCTTCTCAAGGTTCTATAAACCGATTGAAGTTGATGAAAACTATTAATCTTGTACCTAGTCATGAATTTGAGATGATTTTGTTGATTACTTCATCCTACTTCTAGTGAGGAGGGCATCCATAGTTAACTAAGTATATATTTGAACAAAGTCACATGATTTGAGCATAGTTTTTTGGCTTATGTTTTCCTTCCCGTCTACTTACACAAAGCTTCACAATTTGGTTTAGTGATTTTTCCCACTATCTAGGAAATAGTTGTGATTTTATGGAAAGGGACCAAATCATCTATATTTTCAAGGATGTCTATCATTTCTAATTCCTACTCTTCTATGAAAGTCTATATGTAGTGTTTCTCATTTCCAAAATCTACTCCATATAATGCTAAAAAACTTCCTCATCCATTAAGAGCTAAATCTTTCTCATCTTCCTCAACAAGTTTGTAAACTCTTCTCATTTAGAAATTCATGGAACACCTCTCATTCAAAAAGAGGAAGAATAAGATTTGTTCCATGTGAATACATAATTAGAGAGCTTCAAAAATTAGCAAAAAAGACTAAATGTTGCACATTCAATTTATACATGTTGAAATAGACCTTCATTTTAGTTATCCAATGGTCTAATTTATTTTCTTTAACATCAATACTAAAGGGTTGAATACCAATCTTTACCTTGAGCCTTGAAAGGAATACTTCCTCCACTTGTAGATGACTGTCCATGTTTGTATTTAGTCATCTTGGGTTGTTCTTTATCTTCTTTCTCTTTTTCAATTCCCAATGTTTAAGTAATGGCACATATAATAGTTTCAAGCATATCAATCTTGCCCAAAGACCTAGAAATGAATGCAAAATCCTCTTATAATTTCCTAAATCTCTCCTCTCCATCTTCCATATCTCTCTTTCCCTCTTTGTTCATTCTTATTTTTCTCTTTCCCACTCTCTAGTGTCAATATAAGTTTCAAATTCACTTATTTCACTACTCCTACTCAACCTTTAGTAACAAACATAACCTTGGAATTTCTCCAACTTAAATACCAATTGATATCTAATTAACTTTGAATTGCTCTAATACCAACTTGATCTATAAATAGGGAGGATAGTTCTCATAGAAGTCTCACCAACTATTTAAATGCTCTTCTTAAATCTCTTTAAAACGCCTCCAAAATCTTGTTAAGTGTGAGAATTCAATACTAAGACTATAGAAACAACATTTGCACTATACTAACATCATAATAAAATACATAAACAATGAAAGGAAATACAAGGAAACACACACATAGAATGAGAGCAATAGTGTTACCCTATAGAAACCCTAAAGAGGAAAAACTCCAATATGAGTGAATGAGACGCTCTTCAAGCCATTATGATCTAGTTCGATACATTTTTGTAGGTAGAAAAAATACCTACACTATCCATCGACATGTTTACTTGTCCTGCAAGCCCTACAATGGTGTCGTCTATCTCCAAAACCTTGCTCTACAATGCTAACCATATAAATTTTATCTTACAAGAGGATTACAAGAGCTAAGAAACTTTGTGCATGTTCCATCAACATGCATTGTAAACATCCTATTACTATAGTGGTGCCCAAACATGCTTCCCAATGCTTGGAAACTAAAATAAGTAGACAGAACCCTTCAAATTATGGTCTTTCCTAATAGGGATGAATTCACTGCTTCTACTAGATAGTTTTCTTTTCATTCACCATGATGTTTTTATTTTCATTGAATCATTGATGCTTTCCTTACCAATGTAAAGTGTCAAAAATTCTAAAATGAGAAAACTCCCTTTTTTTGAAACTTATACACATGTCCTCTATCTTCCCAATATGCTCAAGATTATCCTAAGTCTACACATGACCTATATATAAGCTCATTAACCTCTAAAACTAATAAAAACCCATCTCTATGTAAGGCAAGTCCTAATTCATATCTCTTTAACTTATGTCATGTGCAATTGATTAATCGATTACTTGGTCATGAACTCGACCCATTTTCATTGATTAGGTAGGTTACTAATGCATTCATTTGTTTAATTAGTTTTCACCACTTTAGCTAATTGTTTCAATATTGTTTTCTCATTCTTAAAGTTTAGAAATATTTTGGGCTACTTTCATAATATTTATTACAAAATTTAATCATTTCAAAAATATTTTGGTAAGATTCTTTTGGTATGTTCACATTGCCTTGACTAATTTGTGACTAATTTTTGTTGTAAATTATTTTCAAAATAAAAAAGGTGTTATTTTTTTCACCCAATTATATCTTTACTTTAAGGTACAACTAAAAGTGTGATATGATATTTTTTAAATGAATCAAATTTTTGGGGCATCATATCATGACCTTGGTCATTCATTGTCCATGTATAATTTATAGTATAAAGTGTGATATGACATTTTTATTAACAAATTACTTTTTATGGATATTTAATCACAACTCCACATGTGTTTACTCAATCTCTTATTTATACCTATAAACCTATATGGACACTTGATATCATCTCTATGTTTTATGTCATCTCAACTTAATCTAGGCACCACTTCCAATATTTTTTACTATTTATTTTAACTATATGTTCACAAAATGGACTATATGCCCTAAAGTTGTCAACCACTACAATTTCATAAAATTATCTCTTGGGAACATGTATTTAATTTTGTAATGTATTTACTTTGCCTATTTTACAAATTACAACAAAAATGTAATCATAACTATAATTTAAATAGGTGACATCATATTTTCATTTCAATGTCCTGAAATTTTCTATTTAGAAATGCATATTATCATTTACATTACTAGACTACATATTAAATTTGATTAATCAAGTAAACTAATTTATTTATAATTAGTTTAGCCAACAAAAACACTAAATATATGTCTAATACTAACTCATTTCATATATCATACCAAAACTCCAAAACCAATCTAAAGAACTAAAACATTGATGAAAATCTAATGCAATGCATCTCTTATTTTAAATAGCCATTATATAAAAAATATTACTCAACCACAAGACACCAATAACATAAGCATGATAATGTAAGTTCTCATAAAAAGTCATTTTAACATTGTTGATATTCAAATCTTGCTTATGGAAAGAATTGTACCAACATTGGAAATTTCACATGTATAAGACACAGTTGTGAAATTCCCTCTAGGATTTTGAAGTCGGCTCTTCATAGGAAATTCATTATGTTCTTCTAAATTGGGAGTAAGAAAAGAGAAGAGATTATCAAGCTAATTAAATCTGAGGCAATGTGCTAAATTGTAAGATTCTAATAGATAAATGATGTGCATAATGTTTATCAGCTACTTAAATCATGATAATAAATTGCTGCATTAAATAGAATTTAGGTGCATGATCATTACACCAATTAGATCACCAATTATCAAGAATATGAATCAAAGGATAAATAGTATAATAATGAGACAAAGATTTCAAACACAATATCGGGCATAAGATGTTAATTTTCATTCATAGTTGAACTAAGAATAAATGATAAAGAGGCAAAAAATGTACAATTCTCAAATATTTGACCAGTTCTTGAAATTGCCCATAAAGACCCCCATCTATTATGAAAATTTCCCCCTTTTACTACAAGAATTTACATGCACATTTATATTCACTATGAATTACTTGCAAGCTTTGGTACTAAAGTGATGGCAGTAAATTCATCTGTAAATCTTAGGATTTTCGAGAACTTGATCATTCTTTGGAGAATGTTCCAGAAGAAATAGTGAACAGGGGCATCATAAAGATGAACAACAAAGATTGTTCTGAAAATCTTTTAGTCTCAAGAAATTCCAAGTGAGTTGTACTTCTATTTTTCCTAACCAATGGAACAATGAGAAACTTTGTTAGATCTGATAGTTGCTTCAAGGAGTGCGGAGTTGCCAAGTGTTGCTAGGATGTTATTCATTAATTTACATTATTTAGTCCACTGTTGTGCTGACTCACCTCCATTGTCTAATAACACAATGCTATAAAATTGTCAAATCGATAATGCTTGTGTTACACAAGTCATCAAATCCTTTGAAAATGATCAACAACTTAGGCTTTATTATATCTTGTTGAGTGAGATGGGGCCTTCCAACTAATGACTCATTCAAAGAAACCAATGTCACAATATTTTTGAACTTGTCAGATCTACTACTCTCAAATGTTGCATGGTGCTACCAAGTGTCACTCACAATCTACCTCATGCTTTATTTGCTTAACCCATTAGAGTAGAATCTAGGCCCACAAGACATGCTAATTCATTTATTCTATCCAATGGTGCAATGTGTTGAAGTTTTCGGACCTGTTACTTCTATGCATTGTAAGATGTTTCCATGTGGAGCTCCTTTACAAAACATATATGGATCTAATGTTTCCAATATTTCTATGCTTTTGAATTGTGGGCCTCGCTAGTTGTTGACTCATATAAAGTGACTAATAGAACAAAATTATAAACTTGTTAGGCTAACATCATCTATATGTTTTGAGATGTGGCCACTATTGGGAATTAAGGTGTCTCAACCTTTACAAATTCATAATGTTGGTATTTAATTATTTATTTATTTTCAACCTACTATTGTAATTAAACATGTAAAATTTATTTTGTCACTTTGTGGGAGTTGGCATGGTGAAGTGTCATCCTACATGGAAGGTGACTAGATTTAATTTTGTCCTCATATGAGTAGGTAGGCATCCCATGTTGACTTGGCATGTTTTGGCAATGTGTTGTCACCTTGTGTTCATGTGTAAGTATTTATGACAGATTCTATGATGCATACGTTATGACAGATTCTATGACATTGTAAGAGCTAGAAATAAAAGAGATGAGACAAGTGTCATTTACATGTATGACACTGTAAGAGGCATCTTTGACTTAGCCCATTTTGGGGTGCCCAAGTTTGGGATATGACAGGTTGTAAGAGAATCGTTTATTAATAGTTAGTTATGACAGATTCTCTTACAACTTTAAGTGGTGTCATATATGACATATTTTATGACGATGTAAGAGCATCTGTCATACCTATTTTGGGAAAATTTGGGGCACCCAAGTATGGAGGGTTGTAAGAGGTGTAAGGGAATCTTGTACAAGTGTCACATGAGTCAAACATGTGTTTGAGAAATGTGTCACATGGTTTTGGATGCCCATTTCTTGTTGCTTTCTCTAGAATCTTCCTTCATGCTTGTATCTTGCTATAAATACAAGTTCTTGGAGTTGGAGTGTTATGGTAATGTAGAAGTACTATTATGCTGTCAAATTTACTCCAATAATCAACATTGGTAAACTCCTAGAAGAACTTGCATTGCAAGTGTGTTGTAATCTCATTCAAATTTGATAATACATTGTGCAGGTTTTGGAGTGTGGGGTTTTTACCTGAAAGGGTTTTCCCCACATACGTCTTGTGTTTTATGCATTGGTATTTGGTATTTGTTGTTATTGTTACCTTTATGTTAATGTGTATCTTAATCTGTAACTAGTTAAAATAAATTTGCACTATCTTTCCTCATTAGATCAATGTAGGAAGTTGTTTTTGCATACCTTTCTTCCTTTCAATTGGTTTTAGAGCTTAGCCAATTTTGGTTCTAGTTGTGAGGTAAATGGTTTTTTGAGTTGATCTTAGTTTGAGTGGGAGCTTGTGTAGAGGAATCTTTGTTGCATAAAATATATGGCGAAGACATCTGGGAGGTTCAACATAGAGAAGTTTAAGGGAGACAACTTTGAGTTGTAGAAACTCAAGATGGAGGACTTATTGGTGGATAGAGATCTATGGCTCATAGTATTTGAAGCCATGCCATCAGGCATGACACAAGAAGATTGAGATCTGATGGATCAAAATGTTAAGGGTCTAATAAGACTATATTTGGTTGATTCAGAGCTCCTGAATATCCATGAAGAGAAGATTACAAAGGATCTTTGGAAGAAACTTGGAGATGTTTATTAGGCTAAATCCCTGGTGAAAAAGTTATTCCTATGGAAGAAACTATAATCTATAGGGATGGAAGATGGAGGACCTATCATAGATCATCTAAACACATTTAATATGCTTGTTTCCTAGTTGACCTTTATTGGTGTGAAGATGTTGGAGGAGGATAGATGTATGACATTACTGTTGGCCCACGAATGTCGTTAAGCCAAAAGGTCAACTTGTCAATTTCTGATACAAGTGCCACAGTTAATGAATCCAAGGAGGTAGTTAGTCCATATCATGAATCCCATAGGGAGTGCTGACCATCTACCAACAAACTCCCCCCAACATTACCCAGGGGGATTCAAACCCGTGACCTTTCACTCTGATACCAATTGTTAGCCCACAATTGTCGTTAAACTAAAAGGTCGACCTATCAATTTCTGATACAAGTGCTAGAGTTAATGAATCCATGGGAGGCGGTTAGTCCATGTCATGAATCCCATGGGGAGCACTGACCATCTGCCAACAATTACTGTGTTCCTTACTAGATTCATGGGATTGCCTTGTTATGGCAATTGGGAGTACCACTACCACCTTCAAGATGGATGAAGTGGTTGCATCATTACTATTTGAAGAGATGCAGAGGAAATTTTCTGAAATGGCTAAGGAGGCTCTTGCAGTTCATGGTAGTTTGAAAGAAAAAATGAAAGGAAAAGGATAAGAAGAAATAAGAAAAAGGAAGATCCAAATCCCGTGGGAGATCTAAGTCTCCTGGAAAGTCCAAGGCCTTATGTTGGAACTATGGTAAACTTGGGCATATCCACAATGAGTGAAAAGATGAGAAAAATAAGAATTATTATTCATATTCTGACAAGTCCTCTCTAGATGATGGAGAAGCGTTTGTTGCTTCCTCGACAATGCATGCATCGAAAGATGTGTGGCTTATCAAATTTGGTGCATCTTTTCACATGACCTCGCATCAAGGTTGGATCTCAAAGTATGAAGAATATGATGGTGGGAAAGTGTACTTGGGTGATGACTCTCACCTACAGATTGTTGGCCATGGAAGGGTCTTGATTCGATTCCCTGATGTATGAGTGAAGGGGATCAACACTATTCTGCATATCCCTGGTTTGGCACAAAACCTATTAAATCTAAGTAAGTTGAATGATGTGGGTGTGTAAGTTGTTTTCTCAAATGGAGGATGAAAGATGACTAGCAGAGCTATGGTGCTAGCTAAGGGTGTTTGGATTGGCACTTTGTTTCATCTTGATACATACGTTGTTCAGTGCAATAGTGCCTCTATTTCAAAGAAGAGAACTTTAGACTCTTCTTCCTCACCATTGGAACTAGTAGTGAAGACGTGTGTTGCATCTAATTCTAGTGGTTGTGATTTCTAGGTACCTAAGGGTGCTCATTCTATGGAGATGAAACTTCTAGCTGAGAAGGCAATGTTATGGCACAAAAGGCTTGGTCACATTGGTGAAAAGAGTTTGAGGACCCTGAAAAATAAAAACCTCATTGAGGGTATGAATAACTGTAACCTTGGGTTTGATTTTTGTGAACATTGCATTTATGGAAAGAAAAACCATGTGCAGTTTTATTCTAGTTCTCACAAATCTTCTAATGTGTTAGACTTGATTAGTTCTGATGTATTTGGTTCAGTTAAGGTTCCTTCAATTTAAATATCAATGTACTTTGTTTCATTCATTGATGACTATAGTAGAAGGATGTGGATGTATTTCCTTAGAAGAAAATCTAAAGTATTTATAAGAATTAAAGAGTTCAAATCTCATGTAGATAATAAAAAGGATAGAAAGATTAAGTGTTTGAGGATTGACAATGGTGGTGAGTTTTGTTTAGTAGATTTCAACAAGTTCTATAAGAAACAAGGCATTGAGAGGCACAAAACAACTCCATATACCCCTCAACAAAATGGAGTTTTAGAGAGGATGGACATAATGTTGATGGAGAGGGCTAGGAGTAAGTTAAGTGGAGCTAGCCTTGAACAAGAGTTTTGGACTGAATCTATTGCTACCATGTGTTGCCTAGTTAATAGGTCTCCTACATTAGTGCTTGTTGATAAGACACCTATGGAGGTGTGGCATAGTAAAAGGCCTTCATTGAGACATAGTCAAGTATTTGGTTGTGAGGCATATGCACATGTGCCTAAGGAGAAGAGGTCTAAGTTGGAGAAAAAGGCTATGAAGTGTATCTTAATTGGGTATGGCATCGATGTGAAAGGGTGCAAGCTTTGGGATCCAGTGGCCAAGAGAGTTCTATATAGCAGAAGTATGATCTTTAGAGAGCTCAGTCCTTCGTCTATTGACCTACAACTAGAGAAAGAAGAGAAGAAAGAGGATGTGGTTTAGCTTCCTTCCACTCCTAAGAAAGTTGAACCAAAAACATCTATTGGACCTGATGATGAGGAGAGCTCTAGTAGCTCTGATAGTTTGGAAGAAGATGAAGAAGCTCAACCTCAATGATTGAGGAGGTCCACTCACATAAGGTGACAACCTGAAAGATTTGGTTATTCATTGCATGATTCTAGTTATATTTTTGCCTTGATTGCTAACACTGGTGAGCCTAGGACTATAAAAGAGGTTATGGGTATGTCAGATGCAGTTGTTGGAAAGAAGCCATGAATGAATAAATGGTTACATTAGAGAAAAAAATATGGGATCTAGTGCCCTTGCCTAAAGGACGTAAACCTGTTGGTTGCAAATGGGTGTTCAAGAAGAAATTTGGTCCTGATGGCAATATCAAGTGGTATGAGGCAAGGTTTGTTGTGAAGGGGTATTCACAGGTGGAGGGAATAGATTATGGTGAGATTTTCTCTCCCATTAAAAAGATGACATCTATTAGGTTCTTATTATCACATGCTACTACATATGATTGGGAAGCTGAATAGATGGATGTGAAGACAACTTTCCTTCATGGTGATTTGGAGGAAGAAATCTATATTTCACAGCCTGAGCACTACATGGTTAAAGGTAAAGAAACTCTAGTTTGTAAGTTAAAAAAGTCTTTATATGGTTTGAAGCAATCTCCTAGGATGTGGTACCAAAAATTTGATGCCTTTGTGTTGAGTTTAGGATTTTTGAGATTGAAATCTGATCATTGTGTTTCTCATTGTTCCATTATATGTTGATGATATGTTATTCATTGGGAATGGTAAGAATTTGATTTCTAATTTGAAGTCTCAGCTTTTAGCATAGTTTGAGATGAAAAATCTAGGGGTGGCTAGGTACATCTTAGGAATACAAATAAAAAGAGATAGAGCTAATAGAAAACTTTGGTTAAGATAGATTAATTATGTGAAAAATATGTTGGAGAGATTTGGCATGGAAATTACAGAGCATTGATTGTTCCTGTTATGATGGGGACAAAGTTATTTATTGAAGAGTTTTTTGAAGTCTCTTTTTGAGATGGAGGATATGAGCAAAATTCCTTATGCTAGTGTGGTTGCTAGCTTGATGTATGCTATGGTCTGTACAAGATCATACATTGCCCAAGCAGTGGGAGTCCTTAGTCAGTTTATGGCTAATCCTAGATGGGTACATTGGGATGCGATGAAGAGAGTGTTTAGATATTTGTGGGGTACTTCTGAGTATTCGCTATGTTATCATGGTTATCCTATAGGACCTTGGAGTTTTATTTGCATTTGTGGATATGTGGATTCTAATTGGGTTGGAGATATAGACAGTAGAAGCTCCACCAATGCTTATGTTTTCACTTTGTTCGGTGGTGCCATTAGTTGGATGAGTAAGTGACAAGCTATCATCGCTTTGTCCACTACAAAAGCATAGTACTGGTAGCAACTCATGCTTGTAAGGAAGCCATTTGGCTTAAGATATTGTGTTCTAATATTGGGCTTGATGCAGGGATGATTACTATCTATTGTGACAGTCAGAGTGCCATTTGTTTAGCAAAGAACACAACCTTCATGCTAGAATGAAGCATATTGATGTTTAGTTCCATTTTTTCTGTGACATGGTGGAAGATAGTAAGGCGAAACTTTAGAAAGTTGACACTATGATGAATGTTGCAGATTCACTGACAAAGCTTGTGAGCATGAAAATTTTTATATTATCTTTGGATTCTGTGGGCCTCTTGACCCCTAGTAGTTAATTTCTTTTTTCTATTGGCTCTTGCAAGGTGTTCAACAAGTGGAAGAATGTTGGGAATTAAGGTCTCTCAACATTTGCAAATTTCTAATGTTGGTATTTAATTATTTATTTATTTTTAGCCTAAGTTATTGTAATTAAACATGTCAAATTTATTTTGTCACTTTGTGGGAGTTGGCATGGTGAAGTGTCATCCTACATGGAAGGTGACTAGATACAATTTTTTCCTCATATGAGGAGGTAGGCATCCCATGTTGACTTGGCATGTTTTTTCCATGTGTCAGCACCTTGTGGTCATGTATAAGGATTTATGATAGGTTCTATGATGCATAAGTTATGATAAATTCTATGACATTGTAAGAGCTAGAAATAGAAGGGATAAGACAAGTATCATTTGCATGTATGACACTGTAAGAGGCATCTTTAACTTAGCCCATTTTGGTGCACCCAAGTTTGGGATATGACATTTTGTAACAGAATCATTTATTAATAGTTAGTTATGACAAATTCTCTTACAACTGTAAGTGGTGTCATATATGATAGATTTTATGACGATGTAAGAGCATCTGCCATACCTATTTTGGGCAAATTTGGGGTGCCCAAGTATGGAGGGTTGTAAGAGGTGTAAGCGAATCTTGTACAAGTGTCACATGAATCAAAAATGTGTTTAAAAAGTGTGCCACATGGTTTTGGACATGCATCTCTTCTTGCTTGCTCTAGAAGATTCCTTCATGCTTGTATCTCACTATAAATATGAAAGGAAGCTAGGTGTGCGGAAATCGCTACCTACACTAATCTAATGAGGAGAGGGCTATGCAAATTCAATTTTATCCTAACTATTATAGCAATGTTAAACCATTAACATGAGATATTGCAGCAAAACACAAGAACCAGAAAGTAGATATAAGAAGAGAGACAAAGATTTACAGTGGGGAAAACCCTTATCAAGTGAAAAACCCCACACTTAGAAACCTGCACAATGTATTAACAAATCTGAAATATGTTTACAATACACTTGCAATGCAAGATTTAATAGTCTTTGACACTCGTGTCTGGATTCAATCCGGTAGCATAAGAAAACCTGTAAAACCTGTGATACAACTCCCTCTCCAAGCACCTATTTATGTAGAAAATACAAGGCAATATTGGACCTTTCTTGGAATGGGCATCCAACTTGGCCTCATGGTCCAAAACCCATGCCTAAGGACACTTGGTCAACATTGTAGAATGTTCCTAACACTTGTCCATATCTCCCATCCCAAAGGGGTCACCTATTTCCAACATGGGCTATTACAGAATCTCTTATGACACTTATGACCATCAAATAATCTGTCATAGCGGTTACAACTTACAACTATAAGAGAATCTGTCATACATAGGCTATAAATAGCATATTCTCTTACAACATGTCATAGTCCACCTTGGGCCACCCAAATATGCTTTTTTCAAAGATGCTTCATGACACATGTCTTCACCTATCTTACAACCTTCTATTTTTGACTCTTACATGTCATAGATTCATCATAAGAATCTGTCATAACTGTTTTGGTCAACCATTCCCTTACACAACATGGAAGATACCGACACATGGCAAAATGCTCCTACCACAAAGTGGGACGCCTATCTCCTCGTGTGAGGACAAAATTACAAGTTGTCATATTCCATGTAGGATTGACACATCACCGTGCCACATCCCACAATATGACAATTGGAATTTACAAATATTTACAACATAGGCAATTAAATAATAAATAAAAACATTAATAATGTAAGGAATTTACAAGGTTGAGACACCTTGATTCCCAACATTCTCCCACTTGTTGAACACCTTGTAAGAGCCAATAGAATAACAAGATTTAACTGCTATAGGCCAAGAGGCCCATAGACTCCGAACACCATCTAAACTTCTATGTGCTCACTGGCTTAATGCATCAACAACATTCTTCAAAGTATCTACCTTCTCCAAATTTACCTTTCCATCCTCAACCATGTCTCGTACAAAGTGAAACTAAACATCAATATGCTTGGTTCTAGCGTGGAAAGTTGGATTCTTTGCAAGGCAAATCACACTCTGACTATCACAACTAATCGTTATATGTCCTACATCAACACCAATATCTAAACACAATCTCTTAAGCCAAATGACTTCCTTACAAGCATGAGTTACTGCCATATACTCAGCTTCTGTCGTGGACAAGGCAACAACAGGTTATCACTTACTCATCCAACTAATAGCACCACCAAACAGTGTAAACACATAAGCACTGGTGGATCTCCTGCTATCAATGTCACTTGCCCAATCTGAATCCATAAATCCATGAATGTTAATGGAATGTGGAGGTCCTGTAACATTACCATGATAGAAAATGGAATACTCGGAAGTACCCCTCAAATATCTGAACACTCACTTAACTGCATCCCAGTGAACCCGTCCAGGATTAGCCATAAATTGACTAAGGACTCCCACTACTTGGATAATGTTTGGTCTTGTGCATACCATAGCATACATCAAAATGCTAACAACACTAGCATAAGGTACTCTGCTCATGTCCTCCACCTCACTAGGAGATTTTGGACAATCCTCAATAGATAACTTTGTCCCCAAAGAAACAAGAACACACAATGGTCTACAATCTGCCATGCTAAACCTATCAAACACAGTCTTCACATACTTAATCTGGCTTAACCAAAGTTTTTGTTAGCTCTGTCCCTTCTGATTTCCATTCCTAGAATGTACCTGGCAGCCCCTAAATCTTTCATTTCAAACTGTGCTGATAATTGAGATTTGAAATCATAAATCATATTCTTACCCTTCCCAATGAGCAACATATCATCAACATACAGTGGAACAATGAGAATACGATCACCATCAAACTTACATTACACATAGTGATCCGATTTCGATCTCACAAATCTAATTGACAACACAAAGACATCAAACTTCAAGTACCATCTCCTAGGGGATTGCTTCAAACCATACAAAGACTTCTTAAGTTTGCAAACCAAATTTTCTTTACCTTTCACCATGTAATGCTCTGGCTATGACATGTAGATTTCTTCTTCCAAATCACCATGAAGGAAAGCTGTCTTCACATCCATCTGTTCTACCTCCAAGTCATAAGCTGCTATGAGAGACAATAGGAATTGAATGGATGTTAGCTTTGCAATGAGAGATAAGATCTCACCATAATCTATACCCTCCACTTGTGAATACCCCTTCACAACCAATCTGGCCTTATACTTCTCAACATTGCCATCTACACCAATTTTCTTCTTGAACACCCATTTGCATCCAACAGGTTTTCATCCAAGAGGCAAATGCACCAAGTCCCAAGTTTGATTCTTTTCCAAAGAAGCCATTTCTTCCTCCATGGTCTCCTTCTAGGAACTTACATCTTTCATATCCAAAGCCTCTGACACAGTTCTAGGTTCATCACGGTTAGTGATTAAAGCATAAGCACAACTAGAATCAAGCAATGTAAAACCAAACCTTTCAGGTTGCTTTCTTATCTGTGTAGACCTCCTCAATGGCTGGGTTGAGGTTCAAATTCTTCATCTAAGCTTTTAGAGATGCCAGAGCTCTCCTCATCATTAGGTCCAACATTGTCTTTTTGTTCAGTCTTCTCAGGGGTAGTAGGAAACTGAACAACATCCTCTTTCTTTACTTTTTCTTCTGGCTGTAAAATAGTGGAAGAAGGTGTAAGCTTTCTAAAGATGACACTTTTGCTATACAACACTTTTTCAACCATAGGGTCCCAAAGATTGTATCCTTTCACACCAACACCATAGCCAATGAAGATACACTTAACAACCTTGTTCTCCAACTTTGACCGCTTCTCCCTAGGAACATGTGCATATGCCTCACAACCAAAAACACAAAGATGCCTTATTGAAGGCTTTCTACCATACCACACCTCCATGGGTGTCTTACCAATAGGAGCTGATGTAGGAGATTTGTTTACCAGATAGTAGGCAGTGCCAATAGCTTTAGCCCAAAACTTTTGTTCTAGGCTAACTCCACTAAGCATACTCCTAGCCTTCTCCATCAATGTCCCATTCATCCTCTCTGCAACTCCGTTTTGCTGCGGGGTGTATGGAGTTGTATTATGTCTTTCAATCCTAAGTTCCTTGCAATATTTATCAAATTATGTAGAACAGAACTCACCACCGTTGTCAGTTCTCAAACATTTAATCTTTTTACCAGTCTAATTTTCAGCAAAGGCCCTAAACTCCTTAAACTTTCTATAGACTTCAGATTTGCTTATGAGAAAATAAATCCATGTCCTTCTACTGTAATCGTCTATAAAAGATACAAAATATACAAACTTTGATAATGAAGGAACATTAACAGGACCAAACACATCAGAATGAATAAGGTCCAATACACCAAAAGAGTTATGAGAACTCGAGTAAAACTGAACACGGTTTTGTTTTCCATAAATTCAATGTTCGTAAAAGTCAAACTCAAGATTACAATCATCTAACCCCTCAATAAGGTTCTTATTTTTCAGGGTACATAGACCCTTCTCACCAATGTTGCCAAATCTCTTATGCCATAACATTGTCTTTTCAGTAGGAAGTTTAACTTCCAATGCACGATTACAACCATTAAGACTAGAAATAATATATTTCTTCACTGCTCATTCAGATGGTGGGGATGAAGTGACTACTGCCCTCTTCATTAAGTTAGAAGAACTATTGCATTGTGAAATGTATGCCTCCAGCTGAAACAGAGTACCTCTCCTAGTACCCCTAACAAGCACCATAGCTCCTCTAGTCATCTTGCATCCTTCTTTTGAAAAGACAACCTACACACCTGCATCATTCAAACTACTTATAGAAAGTAGGTTCCGTGCTAAGCCTGGGATGTGCATAACCCTAGAGATCCCCTTCACTTGGCCATTAGGGAATTAGGTAGAGACTCTTCCACAACCAACAATCTTTAGATGAGAGTCATCACCCAGATACACCTTTCCACCATCGAACTCCTCATAGTTAGTGAACTAGTCTTGATGCGAGGTCATGTGGAATGATGCACCAGAGTTGATTAGCCACACATAATCAGATGCATGGGTTGCCAGGGCTGCGATTGAAGCATCACTGTCATCTTGTGATTTGTTAGAATTTGAATCAGGAGCTTTCTTCTTCTTCTCCTCCTCTTTGCATTCCTTCCAGAAATGCCTGATTTTGCCACAGTTCCAACAAAGAGCTTTGGACTTTCTAGGAGATTTGGATCTCCCAAGCGATTTGGATCTACCCTTCTCAACTTTCTTGTCCTTCTTCTTCCCTTTCTCCTTGGGTCTTCCACAAACTGCAAGGGCCTCCTTGGCTGCCTCAGAAGACTTTCTCTGCATCTCTTTAGACAACAACAAAGAAAACACTTCTTCCATTTTCAATGTGGATGTGGTGCTTCCATTAGCCATGACAAGATGATCCCATGAGTCTGGCAGAGAACAAAGCAAGGTCATATACCGATCCTCCTCCTCCATCTTCACACCAATAGATGTCAATTGTGCAACCAGCATGTTAAAGGTATTCATATGTTCAGCGATGGATCCTCCATTCTCCATTCGAAGAGAATACAACTTCTTTCTCATGAAAAGTTTATTTACTAGGGATTTGGCTTGATACACATCCCCCAACTTCTTCCAAAGTAGTTTTGTAGTAGTCTCCTCATAGACATTTAACAGAATAGAATTAGCAAGACTAAGTCTTATGATACCCTTAGCCCTCTGATCCTTGAGATCCCACTCATCTTGTGACATTGCAGCTAGTTTAGTTCCATTAACACTTTCCCAAAGGTCTCGGTCTACAAGAATGTCTTCCATCTTGAGCTTCCACAACTCAAAATTAGTGCTATTGAATTTCTCCACTTCAAATCTTCTGGATGTGCTTGCCATCTCCTTGCTGCAATAAGATACAAACTACTCTGTATAGACTCCCACTCAACCTAAGATCAGCTCAAAAAACCCATACCCAACAACTAGGACCAAAGGTGATCAAGCTCTAATACCAACTGAAAGGAAGCTAGGTGTGTAGAAATTGCTACCTACACTAATCTAATGAGGAGAGGGCTATGCAAATTCAATTTTATCCTAACTATTACAGCAATGTTAAACTATTAACATGAGATATTGTAGCAAAACACAAGAACCAAAAAGTAGATAGAAGAAGAGAGACAAATATTTATGGTGGGGAAAACCCTTATCGGGTGAAAAACCCCACACTCAGAAACCTGCACAATGTATCAACAAATTTGAAATATGTTTACAATACACTTGAAATGCAAGCTTCAATGGTCTTCAAAACTCGTGTATGGAGTTAATCCGGTAGCATAATAGTACATGTAAAACCTGTGATACAACTCCCTCTCCAAGCACCTGTTTATATAGAAAATACAAGGCAATATTGGACCTTTCTTGGAATGGGCGTCCAACTTAGCCTCATGGCCCAAAACCCATGCCTAAGGACACTTGGTCAACATTATAGAATGTGCTTGACACTTGTCCACAACTCCCATCCCAAAGGGGTCACCTATTTCCAAAATGGGCTATGACAGATGCTCTTACGACACTTACGACCGTTATAGAATCTGTCATAGCGGTTACAACTTACAACTGTAAGAGAATCTATCATACACATGCGATAAATAGCATACTCTCTTACAACATATCTTTCAAAGATGCTTCATGACACATGTCTTCACCTGTCTTACAACCTTCTATTTTTGACTCTTACATGTCATAGATTTGTCATAGGAATCCATCATAACCGTTTCAGTCAAACATTCCCTTACACAACATGGAAGATGCTGACACATGGAAAAATGCTCCTACCACAAAGTGGGATGCCTATCTCCTCATGTGAGGACAAAATTACAAGTTGTCATATTCCATGTAGGATGACACATCACTGTGCCACATCCCACAATATGACAATTGGAATTTACAAATATTTACAACATAGGCAATTAAATAATAAATACAAACATTAATAATGTAAGGAATTTACAAGGTTGAGACACCTTAATTCCCAACATTCTCCCACTTATCGAACACGTTGTAAGAGCCAATAGAATAACATGATTTAACTGCTATAGGCCTATCCACATACAATGTTTGGAAGGGCTTGTTGGAAACAAGGCAGATAACCGAGGGGAGGGGTCAATCAGTTATCTTAAATTTCTTAACTTTCTTTTTCTTCTCTAACAATAGTACAGTATCAAAACATATAAGCATAAATGAACATGAGAACATAAATGAAATTAACACACATAACACAAGGATTTTTACGTGGAAAACCCTGTTAAGGGAAAAACCATGGGCTGACTAACCCAAGATTGTCTTCTCTGTTAAAAGAATAAGAAGTACAAAATGGCACTTGCCAATTAGGGCTCACTGCCTACAATAGTTTATAGAAAGTAACCAGGTATTTGAATTGATGAGAAGCATCCACATATGCTGAGGTTTAGTTCTAGTTAGGCTCAATATACTGATCTACTGCACTTCATTCTTCCTCTGTTTTTGTGTTGCTGTTCTATCACATACTGGACCTGTATAGCCGCTTCCACACTTATCTCTACATTTTCTCGTATGCTATATCTCCACACACACACCTTCACATCAAAATTCATTTGGTATATATATATCCGCACCAAGGATTTCAACATCATTCTAGTTGGCATCTGGAATACTCGAGATTTTCCCAAACTCTGGTCTGTCAGCTGAATCCATGCTTACTAAGTGATATGTATCAAAGAGATAGTTATAGAAGTCATCAATCATGTCAGCCAACCATGAATGATCCCTTAAGTAGCTTGATCACCATCAATTTCTCATCCAGGTTAAGGTCTGATGCTCTGCCAGTTAGTTCTTCCTTAGTCTACACTGCCTGTCAGGAACTCAACACTTAGATGCTCATATCTTTTGATTCTTTCAACACTGGAGGCTCAATCTCTGGAATGTAGTAGTAATGGTACTCCTCTTGACTCTCCCAAGTTCATACTTTGCTAAGATACATCCTCTGGGAAATTCAAACCTGATTGTCAGACCTTGCTGCATGCTCTATTTTTTCTCATCGGACCAAAATATTCTTCAATCTGACTTCCGGTATAGACATACCATGTGCTGCAGATGTGTGGGATTGACTTTGTTGCCATCAATGACAACAATCAAGAAGCCACACAGTGTCTCTTTCCAACAATCTCCCTCTTTGGCATTGATTGCAACACTTAGTGAAAAATGACTAACTATCATAGCACACTCCCCCTTGGCTGATGCTCTGTCTTATGTATACTTTTATTGGAGCTCCCCTTAGCTAGATTCCACATTTTTCACTACTCCTCACTCCCCCTTTGACATCAATGGCAAAGGGTGAAACCCGTACACCAAAGTTTGCAAAGAAAAACAACCTATACATTATCGGATAAGTATATATACATGTTGTACTTACATATACTTAAAGATATCTGCAAAAGTGGTTTTCAACTAGACAAATTCTATTGCCCAACTCTGCTTCATCCTGTCCAAAATTAAGATGTGAATAGTTATCAAAAATGCAAAAGCTTCTACCCTTTTTAAGTCTGTCAGATCACTAGTCTGGGCTATGGTCTGAGCATCAGTTAGAGCCTCATGCATGGCCTCTAACCTAGGGATAATTATCCCTCTAAGTTCACTCATTCTGCTTATTCTGTTCTTCTTCTCTTGTTCTTATACCTTTTTGGCAATATCTGTTGTCACTATGGACCAAGATAGACAAAATTTGTATAAATCTCTGCCATCTTTAAGAGCATTTTCTAGGCTCTTTATCCCAATATCCAGATTTCTCCTATCATTTGCTATAAGTCATTGTAATTTAGAGAATCTCTTTCCCCAAAACTCTTTCTGGACTTTCTCTTCTGCTGATTCCTCCAAAGAATCAAAATGTGTGCTAATAGAATTAACAAGAGATTTCAAGTTACTAGATGAAGAGGCCGAAGGATCCTTCTGGAAGGATGGCATGATCTTCTCCAACACATCGGATGCAATCTCTATCAGCTCACAGTCTTCCATGTGAGACTTCATAAGCTTTTCTTTTGCTATGGCTTGAGCAAAAGATGCTACCTTCATTGTCTGTACCGGAGAGAGAGAGAGTCAAAATTGAGTGGTCCTTGGTATAGCTCCAGTTCATCTAATTCCATCATTTCTTTGGTCAGGAAGTCTTTAACTACTTCTGCAGTGTCTCTTGCCAAAGACATAGTCTTCTTTCCTTCTACAGCCTCAGAACTGTCACCTGGGGTCTTCTCTGATTGATCTTCTTCTTTTCCCTTTACCTCTTCTTCTTGACTGATTTTCTCTTCTTTTCTTTCTTCTCCTTCAGTTCCAGAGTCAGTTGGGGGATCTAGAAGAGAGATGTTTACTTCTTCATGGACTTCTTCTTCCAGAATAGAGGAATCCAAGTCCTTAGTCTTTTCCTCACCTATCTCCTTTGACTCATCTGTAGTTTTCTCAGTAGAATCTTCCTTTGATGCACTTAATCCTTTGTCATCCATGTTAGAAGGTTCATCACCTATGTCCTCTATAATAGGAAGATTGAATCTTTTAAATGCATTCTGGAGGATGTCCTCTGTTTCTTTGGCAACTTGATCTATCTCTCCAAGCATACGCTAGTTCATTCTTGCTTTAGTCCTTGAAGATCATGTTCATTTGTTGAGAGGTAATGGAAGGATAGAGTTGAATAGCAATCTGTTCTTGGATCTCTAGGTCCTTTGCCTTAACATTCTCCTTTCTCATTTCAAGTTCCTTCTCTAAACTTTTGGGAATTAGAGAGATGATTTCAATGAATGATTTATTATAAATGTTAAGATACTTGACTGTAGCATCTTCCAGGATTTTCTTGTCAGTATCACTAAACTCGTCATAAAATTCTATTAATGGTTGTAGATTTCCATCCACTGTGACTGCCTTGATAACATTATCAATAGAAGGAGTGGACCTTTCAACAAATTCTTTTGCCTCTTCTTTTTTATTTGCACCAGCAGAGGATCCACCTGATGTTTTCTTCTTCTTCTTCTTCATTTTCTTAACCTCCTCATCTATCTCTATCTCTTCATCATCCTTTTGACTTATGTAGGATCTTGTAGCCTTGATTTTTGTTCTCTTTTCTCCCTTTCCAGATGTCTTTGCTTCCAGTTTGGAGGATTTTGAGCTCTTAGAGGTGGTAGGTGCAGAACTCTTTGAGGATCTAGTCCAGGAGGGGGCTTGCACCTGATCACTTTCTTTTTCTGCATCTTGTCTCTCTTTCTCTACTCTTTCTAGTTTCTCTCTATTTGCATCGACTGCTTCTTTTGAAATGCCATATCTTTTGGCAATTTCCTCTACTTCTCTTCTCACTTTTCTTTTCATCTCCGGTTGTCTTAGCTCAACATGAATTTTTACACTCAATTCTTCAAAGGTTGCAAACCTTTCTACCTCAGGGTCCTTAGGCTGACTTAGTAGGTGTTGGACATGTAGTTCCAAAATTTTCTCATCCACCTCATAGCCCATTGGCATAATCCAGACTATTCTAGGCTCCACTGCCTCCATTAGTCATTGATTAGTGTCTACCATGAAGCACAGTATATCCTTGTATTTTTCAACTAGAGATTGGGGGATTCTCTCTGTGGCTTGCGTCATGACATGGAAGTTTTTGAAGTAATCCTAGAGTGCTATACTTTGTGCCTTGGCATCACCAAGCCCATACATATAATCTCTGATTTGTATGGCAACTGGTCTGTTATTTTGCCATACCCAGCCACTGGATCTGGGTAGCTCATTCATATAGTAAAAGAATAGACATAGTATCAAGCCACCATACTAAAATGAATTCTTCTTATCCTTCCTTATTTTCTACAAATTCTCTAATAGTTGATTTAGCAGAAGCTCACAAAGATCATAATCAACATTTTCCCTTAGCATTTGATAAGCAATGTATATATTGCTATTCTGGATACAGAATTCTCCCTACTGGAGTGATATATTTTATAACCAATTATCATAGAAGGAAATTTGATAGCTGGATCTATGATATCCTCTATTGTCATTGCTCTTCTATTAATTTTTGATCTAATAGCCTCACTTACAGTTTGGTTTTTGACTAATTTGAGAGCAGGCAACCCACCGGATGAGTGCAATCTGGTTACCACCCTAATGGCATCTTTTGTGATCTTAAATGGCCTCATCAATCACATGAAGTTGTCATGCATTCTACTCAGGACATACCAGACCCATTCATCTTCTGTAAAATAGGAGAAATGGATGCAATGTCCAAAATGCTTACCCCGGATGGCCTTGTATTGGGGTTTAAGTTTAAATGTTTCATCTATTAATTCCTTGTGACAGATATCCATCAACTTGGATTCCCCAAATTCCTCAATGTTGGCATGAATGTATACCCTAACATCTTCTACATGCAGAACCCCATGCGGAATGATAGAGAATTCGCCTAGGGGATCAACTTCTAGGGATTTGTAAGGATGTTTCTTGAACTTAGGGTGTGGCCTATCAGTGATCTTAACAACATTTAGAGTAGCCATCTTTCAAAAGATTTAGAGAGAGATATTCAAGAGCAGAAATACCTTTTTACGCTTCTAGGGTTCATGATAAGAGCTAAAAAGTGTTGGCAAGAGACACTATGTGGCTTCATGAGTGTTGTCATTGATGGCAACAAAATCCATCCCACTCATCCCTAGCACATAGTATGTCTATATTGGAATTCAGATTGAAGAGTGTTTTGGTCCGATGAACAAGAATAGAGCATGTAGCAAGGTCCGATAATCAGGTCTGGATCTCTTAGAGGAAGTATCTCAACAAAGTGCAGACTTGGTGAAGTCAAAAGGAATACCATGACTGCTACATTCCAGAGATTGAGCCTCCGGTGATGAAAGAGTGAAAAGATATGAGCACCTAAGTATTGGGTAGAGTACACTAAGGAAGAAATGACCGACAGAGCATCAGACCTTAATCCGGATGAGGAATTGATGGAGATCAAGCTTCTTGAGAGATCATTCATGGTTGGCTGACATGATTGATGACTTCTACAACTATCTCTTTGATACGCATCACTTAGTAAGCAAGGATTCAGCCGATTGATCAGAGTTTGAGAAAATCTTGAGTATTCTGGATGCCGACTAGAAAGATGTTGAAATCCTTGCTACGAATATATATACCAGATGGATTTTGATGTAAAGGTGGGTGTTGTTGTGAAATAATGTGCAAAGAAAAGCATAGAGTAGTGTTGAAGCAGCTATACGAATCTGCTATGTGACAAAACAGTAGCAATAAGTAGAGGAAGAATGAAGTGTAGCAGATCAGTATATTGAGCCTAATTAGAACTGAACCTTAGCATATGTGGATGCCCCTGATCAGTTCAAATACATAGTTACCTTTTATATACCTTGTAGATAGTGAGTCTCTTGTAGGCAGTGAGCCTCTTGTGAGCAGTGTGCTTAGGTAGTGAGCCCTAATTGGCAAGTGTCATTTTGTACTACTTATTCTTTTAATAGAGAATATAATCTTGGGTTAGTCACCTTGTGGTTTTTTCCCTTAATAGGGTTTTCCACGTCAAAATCATTGTGTTATGTGTATTGATTTTATTTTTGTTCTCATGGTTATGCATGCTTATAGTTTTGATGCTGCACTAATTATTAAAGAAGAATAGAAAGTTAAATTATTTAAGATAACTGATTCACCCCCCTCTCAGTTATCTACCTTGTTTCCAACAATTGGTATCAAAGCCAAGTTCCTCCCAACAGAGCCTAATAGCTTGAGGAAGATCTAGGAATCTCAATGGATATGTATGGTATGAGGGAACAACTTCAGTCTGCCCTACATGATCTTGAGCAATCTCACTCTGAAGTCAATAACTTGAGGGAAAGACTCAAACAAGAAGATGATTTCATAAATAAACTAAAAGAGAAACTGAGTATCTCTGTGAAAAAGAGAAAGGAACTATTTCAACAAATAGCAAGTCAAAGTGAAGCCAATGATACTCATGAAGATCTGAATGAGAAGAACAAGTTATGTGAAAAGTTATCAAAAGAGGTCATTATGGTAAGACATGAAATGGAATTAGGGGTTATGAAATTCACCCAAGAAATTGAAGAGAAAAGAAAAATGGAAGATAATCTAAGACAATCTCTTAAGGAGAAGTCAGAAGACTACCACAAAATGGATAGAATAATCAGACATCTGGAATATGATCTTGAAGAAGCTAGAGATAATGAAGAACAACTTGAAAATCAGATAGACACTCTTAAAAGGGATCTTCAAACAACAAATGAATACAAAGAAAAATTCAAGATAAGTTCTGGTCAACTTGAAGTTCTTCTTGAAAGCAAAAAAAGGGTAGATGACAAGCATGGCTTGGGATATGAGAAAGGTGAAAGCTCCAAATCCGGTCAAAAGAACTCAGGATCAGGAAATCCAAGGTACAGGCCTAGAAGACCTCCGATAAGACAACCAAATGTTCAAAGATATCCATCTTTCAATGGATACTACCACAATAGCAATAACTTTGGTCATAAAGCAAATCAGTGCAGAAGAAGAAAGAATCAGACTAATTCATCCTTCTCCAGATAGTGTTTCAACTGCAAAAGGTATGGTCACAAATATCATGAATGTAGAAATAGGCAAATAAGAAATTTATTCAATGGTAGATACTTTGCATGCAATAGATTGGGACATATGGCTAATCAATGCAGATCAAGAGGATATCAGCCAAATATGCAAAGAAATGTTATTTGCTACAACTGCAATAGATCCGGTCACATTGCCAAATTCTGCAGAAGTAAGAATCAGGATAAAAGGGGTCCAGTGCATCATAATCAAAGTCAAGACAAAGGAAAAGGAAAAGTGAATGCAGATGAAATTCAAAGGGAGATGAATAAGATTTGGGTAAAGATAAGTACAAAAAATGTTGGGGATGGATCCACACCAGAATTTGGTGCTGACAATCCTTTCAGAAACTAAATAGACAAGCTCTGGCTTAGGGGGAGTCTCAAAAGAAAACAAATTCCCCCAACCAGTCAATTGGTGCCTGAAATTGGCACATGAAGTATTGCGAATTGAGGAGCCCTCAAAGAGATATCTAAATAATCCTAGGTAAAAGTGTGAAAGATCCGCAAGAAGATTTGAAGAGTCCATCATCCCAGATTAATCTGGTTTGATAGTCATCCGGCAAAAGCAAGATTTTCATAGTTAGATCCGGTATGATTCAAAACTAAAATATTTGGATCTGCAGTTAGATGGAATGATTGGACAAAGGGAGATACATTGTAAGTCATCATCCTAACTGCATCTTAGTGATTCAGAAAGATTTCTCTTAGAACAAGGTCAGAACAAGGAAACCAGAATGACTTAAGGAGTGCATTTATTGCAATATGGAATTAGGATTTGCACAAAAATAAAAGAGTTCTTTTGTTCATCACTTGCACATTTGCATTCGAGGAGAAGAAAGAAAGAGATCTGCAACAAAATTGCTTCAACCCTCTTAAGGATCAACACCAGAATTTGATTCAACCAATAATCTTTTTGGCTCTTATCGTGAACCCTAGAAGCATAAAAAGGTATTTACTCTCTTGAATATCTCTCTGAATCCTTTGAAAGATGGCTACTCCAAATGTTGTTAAAAGCATTGATAGACTGCGCCCTAAGTTCAAGAAACATCCTTACAAATCCCTAGAAGCTGATCCACTAGGTTCATCCTCTAGCATTCCGCATGGAGTTCTGCATGTAGAAGATGTTAGGGTTTACATACACGCAAATATTGAGGAATTTCGGGAATCCAAACTAATGGATATCTATCACAAGCAATTAGTAGATGAATCATTTGAACTTAAACCTCAATACAAGGCCATCCAGGATAAGCATTTTGGATAGTGCATCCATTTCCCCTGTTTTGCAGAAGATGAATGGGTTCGGTATGTTCTTAGTAGGATACATGATAACTTCATATGGTTGTTGAAGCCCTTCAAGATAACCAAGGATATAATTAGGGCAGTAACTAGATTGCACTCATTCGGTGGGTTGCCTACTCTCAAATATGTCAAGAATCAGATAGTAAGTGAAGCTACCAGATCAAAGTTTGACAAGAGAGCAATGACAATAGAAGATATCATAGATCTGGATGTCAAATTTGCCTTCATGATCATTGGCTACAAGATATACCACTCCATCAGGGAGAATTCAGTATCCGGAACTGCTATATACACTACATATCAGATGCTAAGGGAAAATGCAGACTATGATCTATGTGAGCTTCTCCTAAACCAACTGTTAGAGAATCTACAGAAAATAAAGAAGGATAAGAAGAATTCATTCAAGTACGGTGGCTTAATATTATGTCTATTCTTCTATTACATGAATGAGCTACCCGGATCCAGTGGTTGGGTATGGCAAAATGACAAACCGGTTGCCATACAAATTAGAGATTATATGTATGGGCTTGGTGATGCCAAGGCACAAAGTACAGCTCTTTGGGGTTACTTTAAAAACTTCCAAGGCATGATGCAGGCTGGAGAGAGAATTCCACAATCACTAGTTGAAAAATACAAGGATATGGTGTGCTTCATGGTAGACACTGATCAATGCCTAATGGAGGCAGTGGAGCCCAGAATAGTCTGGATTATGCCAATGGGTTATGAGGTGGATGAGAAAATTCTGGAGCTACATATCCAACACTTGCTAAGCCAGCCCAAAGACCCTGAGGCAGAAAGGTTTGGAACCTTTCAAGAGTTGAGTGTAAAGATTCATGTGTAACTGAGACAGCTTGAGATCAAGAGAAAGGTAAGAAGGGAAGTAGAAGAAGTTACTAAGAGATATGGCATTTCTAAAGAGGCAGTTGATGCAAACAGAGAGAAGGTAGAAAGGGCAGAGAAAGAAAGGCAAGAAGCAGAAAAAGAAAGTGCTCTGGTGCAAGCCCCCTCCTGGACTAGATCCTCAAAGAGCTCTACACCTACCACTACTAAGAGTCCAAAAACCTCAAAACTAGAAGCAAAGACATTCGGAAAAGGAGAAAAGAGAACAAAGACAAAGGCCACAAGGTCATACATAAGTCAAAAGGATGATGAAGAGACAGAGACTGATAAGGAGGTCAAGAAAATGAAGAAGAAAAAGAAAACATCCATGGAATCCTCTGCCAGTAAACATACAGAAGAAAAGGTAGAAGAATTTGTTGAAAAGCCTACTCTTTCCATTGATGATGTTATCAAGGTAGTCACTGTGGATGGAAATCTGAAACCAATGATAGAATTCTATGATGAATGTAGTGAAGCTAACCAAAAGATCTTGCAAGATGCTACAGTCAGGTATCTAAACATCTATAATAAAGCATTCATTGAAATCATATCTCTAATTCCCAAAAGCCTAGAGAAGGAACTTGAAATGAGAAAGAATAATGCTAAGGCAAAGGACCTAGAGATCTGGGAATAGATAGCTATTTAGCTCTACCCCTCCATCACTACAAAACAAATGAACATGATCTTCAAAGATTGCAAGGATGAGTTCCGAAGCAAAGCCAGAATGAACAAGCTTATGCTCGGAGAAACTGATCAGGTGGCAAGAGAGACTGAAGACATCCTCCAGAATGCATATAAATGATTCAATCTTCCTATTATAGAGGACATAAGTGATGAACCTTCTTCCATGGATCTCGAAGGATCAAGTGCATCAAAGGAAGATTCTACTGAGAAAATTGCAGAAGAGGCAAAGGAGATAGGTGAGGAGAAGACTAAGGACTTGGATTCCTCTATTCCAGAAGAGGAAGTCCATGAAGAAGTAAACATCTCTCTTCCGGATCCCCCAGCAGACTCTGGAACTAAAGGAGAAGAAAGAAAAGAAGAGAAAATTAGTCAAGGAGAAGGGGTAAAGGAAAGAGAAGAAGATCAAATAGATAAGATCCCAGATGATAGTTCAGAAGTGGGAGAAGAAAAGAAGACTCTGTCTCCAGCAAGAGACACTGCAGAAGCAGTTAAAGACTTCCTGACCAAGGAAATGATGGAATTAGATGAACCAGAGTTGTTTCAAGGACCACTCAATTTTGACTCTCTCTCTTTGGTCCAGACAATGAAGGTAGCTTCTTTTGGTCAAGCCAAAGCAAAAGAAAATCTTTTGAAGTCTCACATGGAAGACTGTGAACTGATAGAGACTACATTTGGTGTGTTGGAAAAGATCATGCCATCCTTCGAGAAGGATCTTTCGGCCTCTTCATCCAGTAACTTGAAATCTTTGTTAATTCTATTAGCACACATTTTGATTCTTTGGAGAAGTCAGCAGAAGAGAAAGTCTGGAAAGTGTTTTTGGGTAAGAGATTCTCTGAAGTACAGGGACTTATAGCAAATGATAGGAGAAATCTGGATATTGGGATAAAGACCCTAGAAAATTCTCTTAAAGATGGCGGAGAAATATACAAATTTTTTCTATCTTGGTCCACAGTGACATCAGACATTGCCAAGAAGGTGGAAGAACAAGAGGGTAAACTGTTAAGTTTATCTCAAAATTTTGATCCTATCACCTCATCCATAATGAATCAAGAATGCCAGGCTATTGCCACTATGAATGAGATAAAGAGGCTTGAGAAGGAGAAGAAGAATAGAATAAGCAGAATGAGTGAACTAAGAGGGATAATTATCGCTAAGTTAGAAGCCATGCATGAGGCTCTAACTGATGCTCAGACTATAGCTCGGACCAGTGATCCGGTAGATTTAAAAAGGGCAGAAGCTTTTGCATTTTTATTGAGTGGCCACATTTCAATTTTGGACAGGATGAAGCAGAGTTGGGCAAGAGAAGTTATACAGTTGAAGACCACCTTTGTAGATATACTTAAGTATATGTAAGTATAACTTGTATATATACTTATGCGGATATGTATAGGTTGATTTTTGGAAATTTTGGTGTGGGGATTCTATCCTTTTCCATTGATGTTAAAGGGGGAGTGAAGAGTAGTGAAAAATGTGGAATCCAGCTATGGGGGGGCTTCGGTAAAAGTGTACATAAGATAGAGCATCAGCCAAGGGGGAGTTTGTTATGATAGTCATTTTTCACTAAGTGTTGCCAACAATGCCAAAGGGGGAGATTGTTGGCAAGAGACACTATGTGGCTTCATGAGTGTTGCCATTGATGGCAAAAAAGTCCATCCCACTCATCCACAAAACATAGTATGTCTATACTGGAAGTCAGATTTAAGAGTGTTTTGGTCTGGTGAACAAGAACAGAGCATGCAGCAAGGTCTGACAATTAAGTTCAGATCTCTCAGAGGAAGTATCTTAGCAAAGTACGGACTTGGGGAAGTTAAGAGGAGTACCATGACTACTACATTCCAGAGATTGAGCCTCCGGTGATGAAAGAGTGAAAAGATATGAGCACCTAAGTATTGGGTAGAGTAGACTGAGAAAGAAATGATCGGCAAAGCATCAGACCTTAATCCAGATGAGGAATTGATGGAGACCAAGCTTCTTGAGGGATCATTCATGGTTGGCCAACATGATTGATGACTTCTACAACTATCTCTTTGATACACATCACTTAGTAAGCAAGGATTTAGCCAACTGATCAGAGTTTGAGAAAATCTTGAGTATTCTGGATGCCAACTAGAAAGATGTTGAAATCCTTGGTGCAGATATATATACCAGATGGATTTCGATGTGAAGGTGGGTGTTGTTGTGAAATAATGTGTAAAGAAAAGCAAAGAGTAGTGTGGAAGCAGCTATACAAATCCAGTATGTGACAGAACAGTAGCAATAAGCAGAGGAAGAATTAAGTGTAGTAGATCAGTATATTGAGCCTAACCGGAACTGAACCTCAGCATATGTGGATACCCCTGATCAGTTCAAATACCTGGTTACCTTTTATATACCTTATAGACAGTGAGTCTCTTGTAGGCCGTGAGCCTCTTGTGAGTAGTGTGCTTGGGTAGTGAGCCCTAATTGGCAAGTGCCATTTTGTAATACTTATTCTTTTAATAGAGAATACAATCTTGGGTTAGTCACCCCATGGTTTTTTCCCTAAGTAATAGGGTTTTCTAGGTCAAAATCATTGTGTTATGTGTATTGATTTTATTTCTACTCTCATGGTTATGCATGCTTATAGTTTTGATGTTGCACTAATTATTAAAGAAGAATAGAAAGTTAAATTATTTAAGATAATTGATTCACCCCCTCTTAGTTATCTACCTTATTTCCAACAGAACGATCACTGGTTGAATCAAATTCTGTGGTTGATCCTTGAGAAGGTTGAAACAATCTTGTTGCAGAGCTCTTTCTTTCTTCTTCTCAAATGAAAATGTGCAAATGATGATCAAAAGAGCCCTTTTATTTTTGTGCAAACCCTAATTCCATATTGCAATAAATGCACAACTTAAATCATTCTGGTTGCCTTGTTTTCTTTGTTTTGAGAGAGATCCTTCCGAATCACTGAGATGCACTTAGAATGATAACTTACAATGTATCTCCCTTCCTTGAATCATCCTATTTATCTGTAGATCAAGGTATTTCAATTTTGAATCATACCAGATCTAACTGTGAAAATCTTGCTTTTACTGGATGACTATCAAACCAGATCAATTTTGGATTATTAGCCTCTTCAAACTTCTTGTGGATCTTTTATATTTTTACCAAGGGTTATTTATATATCCCTTTGAGAACTCTTCAATCCGCTACACTCCATGTGCCAATTTAGGCACCAATTGACTAGCTAGGGGAAATTGTTTTCTTTTGTGACTCCCCTTGAGCCAGAGCTCATCTATTTAGTTTTTGAAAGGAATATCAGCACCAGATTCTGGTACAGATCCATCCCCAACATTTTATGTACTTCTCTTCACCCAAATCTTATTCATCTACCTTTGAACTTCATCCGCATTCACTTTTCCTTTTCCTTTGTCTTGATTTTGATTATGATGCACCAAACCCCTTTTATCCCGATTCTTACTTCTGCAGCATTTGGCAATATGACCAGATCTATTACAATTGTAGAAAGCTATATTTCTTTGCATATTTGACTGATATCCTCTTGATCTGCATTGATTAGCCATATGTCCCATTCTATTTTATGCAAAGCATCTACCATTGAATGAATTGTTTATTTGCATATTTCTACATTCATGAGATTTGTGACCATACCTTTTGTAGTTAAAACACTGTCCAGAGAAGGATGAATTAGTTTGATTCATTCTTCTTCTACATTGATTTGCTTTATGACCAAAGTTATTGCAATTGTGGCAGTATCCATTGAAGGATGGATATCTTTGAGCATTTGGTTGTCTTACCGGAGGTCTTCTAGGCCTGTACCTTGGATTTCCTGATCCAGAATTCTTCTAACCAGATCCGGAGCTTTCACCTTTCTCATATCCCAAGCCATGTTTGTCATCTACCCTCTTTTGGCTTTCAAGAAGAACTTCAAGTTGAGTAGAGCTTATTTTGAATTTTTCTTTGTATTCATTTGCTGTTTGAAGATCCCTTTTATGAGTGTCTATCTGATTTTCAAGTTGTTCTTCATTATCTCTAGCTTCTTCAAGATTAGATTCTAGATGCTTGATTATTCTATCCATTTTGTGGCAGTCTTATGACTTCTCCTTGAGAGATTATTTTAGATTATCTTCCATTTTTTATTTTTTCTTCAATTTCTTGGGTGAATTTCATAACCCCTGATTCCATTTCATGTCTTACCATAATGACCTCTTTTGATAGCTTCTCACATAACTTGTTTTTCTCATTCAGATCTTCATTAGTATCATTGGCTTCATTTTGACTTACTAATTGTTGAAGAAGTTCCTTTCTCTTTTTCATAGAGATACTCAGTTTTTCGTTTAGTTTAATTATGAAGTCATCAGCTTGTTTGAGTCTTTCCCTTAGGTTATTGACTTCAGAGTGAGATTGCCCAAGATCATCTAGGGCAGACTGAAGTTGCTCCCTCATACCATACATATCCATTAAGATTCCTAGATCTTCCTCAAGCTGTTAGGCTCTGTTTGGAGGAACTTGGCTCTGATACCAATTTTGGAAACAAGGTAGATAACTAAGAGGGGGGGTGAATCGGTTATCTTAAATTTCTTAACTTTCTTTTTCTTCTTTAACAATAGTACAATATCAAAACATATAAGCATAAATGAACATGAGAACATAAATGAAATTACCACACATAACACAAGGATTTTTATGTGGAAAACCCTATTAAGGGAAAAACCATGGGGTGACTAACCCAAGATTGTCTTCTCTGTTAAAAGAATAAGAAGTACAAAATGGCACTTGCCAATTAGGTCTCATTGCCCGAGCACACTGCTCACAAGAGGCTCACTGCCTACAATAGTTTATAGAAAGTAACCAAGTATTTGAACTGATGAGACGCATCCACATATGCTAAGGTTCAGTTCCAGTTAGGCTCAATATATTGATCTACTACACTTCATTCTTCCTCTATTTTGGTGTTGCTGTTCTGTCACATACCAGACCTGTATAGCTGCTTCCACACTTATCTCTACCTTTTCTCACATGCTATATCTCCACACACACACACATTCACATCTAAATTCATCTAGTATATATATCCGTACCAAGGATTTCAACATCATTCTAGTCGGCATCCGGAATACTCAAGATTTTCGCAAACTCTGGTCTGTCGGCTGAATCCATGCTTACTAAGTGATGTGCATCAAAGAGATAGTTATAGAAGTCATCAGTCATGTCAGGAAACCATGAATGATCCCTTAATTATCTTGATCACCGTCAATTTCTCATCCGGGTTAAACTCTGATGCTTTGCTGGTTAGTTCTTCCTTAGTCTACACTGCCTGTCAGGAACTCAACACTTAGATGCTCATATATTTTCATTCTTTCAACATTGGAGGCTCAATTTTTGGAATGTAGTAGTAATGGTACTCCTCTTAACTCTCCCAAGTCCACACTTTACTAAGATACATCCTTTAGGAAATCCAGACCTGATTGTCAGACCTTGCTGCATGCTCTGTTCTTGCTCACCGGACCAAACTATTCTTCAATCTGACTTCCGGTATAGACATACCATGTGTTGCAGATGTGTGGGATTGACTTTGTTTCCATCAATGACAACAATCAAGAAGCCTCATAGTGCCTCTTGCCAACAAGGCTGATCATTAGCGAGAGGTGAACTGAAACCTAAGCCATCATTGATTCGAGTGACAGGAAGTATTAGATAAACAGATAATTAAATAAGAGGCTAGAAAAAGATTTATAAGCATCCTCACATGAGGATTTCCAAATACAACAAAGAGGTATGCAATCATTTCTAAACACTCCATGGGAGAAAGACTGTAAAGCTTTAATTAGCATCTATGTCAATCGACAAGACATTAGCGGCATAGAGGTCAACTCCGCACCTTTATATTCTTATACTCCTTGCAACATCACACAAGTTTTCATTTCCCTTCCCTCTTCTCATTAAAATTTTGGTATGTGGCAAACCCCAAGCTCTAATGGCAAGCAACTCAAGATTTATTGCCCGTATAGCTATTGAAGGCATGGTCAATTTGGGAGTAGATACTCCTATACAACTAGAAAGCACAGTAAGGCAAATGGCATTCAAAGGTGAGATCACTGATCAGAGGCTAAATAGAGTCTTGTGCTTGCATGATGGACTCACTTTGGCGGTGATTAAAATCATACAGGGTAGAAGGTTTCTGGAATCAAGAGAAATTTATAGAGTGGACACAAACATTTCTTCAAGATTTCTTGCATCAATGCTGGATGCAGGGGTTCCCAAGGCTAAAGCAAGATTGATAATTTCCAAACTTTTCAAGGTTGAATTCCTAGGTGGACTCAAGGAGATAATTAATGTAGTCTTCTCTAAGGTTGAGGTGCCTCACTTGAAAGACATCCCTCTGCTTCAGGACCCAGATGAAGTGGTAAAAATCTTTCCATTTATCCTCGACATGAAAGGCATGGTGCTGCTGGAGCACAGAGAAAGGGTTGAAAAGGTAGTTTCCTTCCTCAAAAAGGTGTTGTAGATGGAGGTGGTGAATGGGCATTTCAAATGGGTACAGGTATTCCATGCTTTTGTGCAGGAATTAGACTTCATGTGAGGATTCTCACTACCCCCTACCTAGTAAACATTCTGGTTCTGTATAAAGTCTCTATAAGCTTATGTTTCAGCTTGGGGTGTAAGGAAAGTATATTTCTCTACTGCATAGACAAGTCATAGAGGCCTTCATGGCCAATTTTGGTGTCTACTTTGGCCTTGTGTTGTCAGCTAGGGATAGGTTCAGAAAGTGTCAACTGGAAATCTGGCTATAACAGCCCCTCAATGTAATTTTTCTGAATTGGAACATATATAAAATATCTTTTTACGTACCAAAAAAATATATTTATAAATTTTTTAAAATATATGTATATTGTAATAAGTCATATACATCAATTTAACTTTAAAAATATTGTAAAATCCATTTTGATATAAATTGATTGAGTTGTTAAGCTAAATTTTACTTAAAGAATGACCTTAAATTATAATATATTTAAAACTATTAATAATTATTAGTAGATTATCTTATCCAATTATTTGTGTAGAGTAGAAAATTGTATACCCTACCCTTTTACCCTCTTGTTTGACACTCACTTTGGCCTTTTCCTAAAATATCTTATCAACATACTTAATTCAATATATTTTATGCACAATTTGACCTAAAACTTTACTTATAACTTGGTTGATGATGGAAAAATGGAAATTAAATGTGCCTTAGTGGATAATTGTTTAAAAAACTTAATGTTGATACCATACAAGTACAAAAGCTAGATATTACTATTAAAGGATTTGATAACATGGCAAGGAAATCATTAGGCATTCTTTCTTTATAGATTACTTTGGGACTCATTATTTTAGATATTCCATTCCATGTGATGTTGGGCCATTTATCTTATACTATTATATTAGGGTGTCCATGGATTTAAGGTGTGAGAGATACCCCATCTGTTAGGATTAAGGTGATATTAACATTGCAATACTATATCTAATGTTAGATCTTCAACATCTTGAGAAGAATGTGTAGTTGGATGACATGTAGGTGGTTTAGATATATTATCTAATTATGTCCCAAAGTTGTGCAAATTTGTAGAGTTTTCCAACATACCAAAGGAAAAAGTTAGAATATAGGTTTGTATTAGCCATTGCCAATTCTAGAAAGATCATGGGAAGATGCAAGTATTGATTTTGTTCTTGAGCTGCCAAGAACCCCAAGAGCTCATAATTCTATTTTTGTTATTGTAGATATTTTTTAAAAGATGACACACTTTATACCTTGAAAGAAGTTAAGTGATGATAGTCATGGTGCTACATTGTTCTTTAGATTAGTAATAAGATTGCATGGATTACCTAAGAGCATTGTCTCAAATAGGGATATAAAATTTGTGGGCCATTTTTGGCATATCTAAATGCAAAAGTGTTGGACACTAAGTTGAGTGTTATTTCAACATATCATTTGCAAATGGATGGGCAAACAAAAGTTGTCAATAGTAGCCTCAAAAAAATTGTTAAAATTTTTATTTAGAAAGAAGCCAAGTCTATGGGATACTACATTGGCATAAGATGAGTTTGCATACAACAACTTGATTAATAGGAGTAAAATAGAGAGTCCTTTTCAAATTGTGTATGGATACATCCCTATAAGGGTAGATGAGTTGAGAAGTATAGCTAATTTGGGAAGATAAAGTGTAGTAATATAGGATTTTGATGAGTATATACATGAGTTACATAAGCAAGTGAAAGAGAATTCGGAGAAAAGCATGATCGATTAAAAACATGTAGATCTTGAGCGAAGAGAAAGAATTTGAAGTTAGATAGTTGGTTTTAGCTAATTTCAAAGGAAATAAAGGTTCCTAGCCAAAACTTATAACAAATTGAAATAGAAGAAGATCGGGCCTTTTAAGGTCTTAAGGATATTTGCAACAAATATTTATGACATAGAGCCCTTGGAAAGAGTGGATGTCTTTCCAATTTTTAATGTGGTATATTTGTACTCTTATCATGAGGAACACATAAGTGGAAAGGAAAGTACGATTTCAAATTTATCAATAGAAGCGTTGATACAATAGATTCTCAACAGAAAAAAATAAGATGAGGTAGTAGCATTGATAGACTCACAAGTGATTAAGAAGACAAGAAAGGAGGAGTATAAATTAGTTGTTCAAGTGACATGAGTGAATGCATCCAAAGTTGATAAACATGGAATATTAGTCTTAGACTTCACAAAATGTTCATGAGTAGGCAGTCATGGTACATTTCACTTACCTAGTGTGTACTTGGTGTACTGTAGGTAGAGGGGTTCTAATTGATGATAACCTAATGTAGAAACCTAAAGAATTCTCAAACAACATTATATTCTAGATAGAAATAATGGCAACATCTCTTATATTAATCATTAAAATTATCCTTCAAATGGCTTACAATCATGTTGAGAAAGAACCTAAACTATTACACAAAAATAGAAAAATGGTCCTATGGACCATTCTATGCCTCAAGATGGATGATAATCTAATTATTTTCTTATAGATAATATCCATTTTTCTCTATTTTCTCCAGTGTCTAGATTTTACTCCTAATGGTTAGTCTCTTTCTTTGTTATGCACTTGCTCTACCATTTTTCCTTTTTCTCCAACATATTCTCTTTTGCCATGATTTAGGGCACATTTTTGTTCCATAAAAACTTTCCTGCATCTATGCATATGTCCTTCTATTCCTTATACTCATTTTTCTTCATCTTCTTGGCCCCAAATGTCCTCATCACTGATGGGGTAATGATCTCTAATAATCCAACCCTAATTGTTCATTTTTAGGCATATTTGTCATCATGATGGGAATATTATTAAATAAGATTACTCAATTTTGAAACTCCCATTTGATTCTAGATGAATCTTTCTGAATCATCTTGAACAAAACCCTTAAACTCCATCTAGTTGATTTTAACTAAAATGGCTTGAGGACTTCACACAAGAAGTGTTTCACCAAAAGTCAAATGAATAAATACAACCATGAATAGTTGAGCAACAACAAAGTACAATTGTGTAGCAACTAGGAAACATTGTGTAGCCATTAGAAACCTTTATGCAACAACTACAAACCTTTACATAGCTTCTAAAAACTATTGTGCATCCACATGAGGCTCTTTTTTTGCATGTATTATTTATTTGGTGATGCAAGATTGCTTACAAGTGGACTCAGATGCTCTTGCATCAAAATGAACACAACATGTCAATGAGACTAGATTAGAAAAGGGTCATTGAAGATGAAAGTTGATTAAAAAATCATCACTCACAAAATTTAGAATTTTTGTGTGCTTTTGTGTGCAATATTCCCATTTCTAGAATACCAATTTTTAATTGCATTATTTACCATGTTAAATAATTATAGGCTACCTACTTAATGTTTTATCACAAATGGGATATGCTCTACCAAATTATATGTAAACTAGTCTTCCAATTTCTCTAAACATTTAATTAGGTTGAAGACATAAAGTTTAAAGATTATACGAATGTACATTGACATTGTGAATGTGCTTATATGGTGTATACATTATCTAATTTCTAGTTTTTGCCTTGTTATTGACTTTCTTAAGATGATTATGAAAAAAAGTTTGATATCAAATATGCTCTTGTTAATACTTTTTACTTCCATAATTATATTTGTACTTGTATTATACCTATATTAATGAATGCCTATTTTAATGGCAACATGTATATGGTTATTATAAGCTCTTAGTTGATACATTATGAAAACAAAAATAATAACATAATCATTTAAGTTGTATGTAACTGATTGGTTTATAATTTAGAAAGGTTCTATTTGAATACTTTATGCTTTAATTATATTATTATGGTGCATACTTAAATTAAGTATTGAGTTAATGTATTTATATTACACCTAATTGATACACAAATCCTAGTTATCAATATGACATCAACTATCACATGTGAATTATTAGTAACCAACATAACAACCTTTCTACACAATCACAAGATTAGATTACAAATTAAATCAATCAAAAAAGCATAGTTGAATTATCTTTGTCTTCTTGTAGCCATGGTCTAGGTTATGGCACTTGCTTCATATGTGTTTGCAATGTCAGCCTACAGGTTTTCGTTGCAATAAAAAAATAAGCATTTTAGATTTAATGGCATTGATCACTTCCTTGATAAAGGTAGAAACCTAAGATAATCTTTCTTTAGCTATGGTCTTCCTCTCTAATTAGAACCGTTTAGTGGAGCTTTGATTTTTAAGAAACACTATATAAGTTGACACTCTATCTAATAGTAGATGTAGGCCTTCTTCTTAAGTTTTGTTTTACCACTTCATATGTGTCCAAGTTTTCTTCTAAAAATGAAGTTATACTATTAAACATAAACACAATGTTCAATTTGCCATTCATAATATCAAAGGGTTCATTAAATCGTTCGAAAGTGATACAAATTAGCATTATCTCATTATATAGTTGTTAAATATAAAAATAAGTCCAAATGTGATTAATGTGTTCAATTCACATTAGGGAGGACTTCAAAATTGCAATAGTTCTAAAACATTGAAAGGATTCAATATTTTTTTAGTTATTTGATCCTTCGTTTTCCTTTGGTGAACAATCCTCCACGACCAAGTTGAGAGTAGCTTAAAGTTGATACGTGAACTCTCATTAACAACCAAAAAAGTCTTTAAGTGGGAAATAAATGGGATTGTCTTTTACCTCCAATCCATGGCAAGAATAGATATGTCATAATGAATGCTATTTTCCTCTCTTTATATTGGAGGCATTTGTCAAGCCACTAAAGCCACTTTAAAGACGTGGATTGTGGAGGAATCCCTTAAAAAAACGAAAAGTCGTGTTTTTTGGGGGATAAAGTGGAAAAACTTATGATATGCTAAGCACTTTATATGATATGTCACTTTAGAATATTTCTATCTGCATTTCTCTACTTCTCTCTTTAATATTAAGCGAATCTTTTGTGCACCATGCAATAGGATGGACAAACATTAGAGAGGCCGCTTGATTCTTCCGTGAGGCAAAAGTCAAAACAACTTTTTCTTTTTTAAGAAAAGGTTAAATCTATATGACAATAGGGAATATCTAAAAGAACTATGATAGATGAGTGAGCAACTCCCAGGGATCACTAATGATGTTAAAGCACTTGGGTTGGTTATGTTGAGGATCACCATCACTCTCAAAGGTTAAATCATTTTGTTTTTATTATATAAAAGGAATTGAAAGTTTGATTTTGAAAAAATTAGGCGAGCCTCCCATAACACCTCACCTTCTAGTTAATCAAAGAATTGATTAAACCATAACTACCATGTTAATGGGACCATGGGCCCTAAGAGGACTCAAACTGAAGTTACATGCTGACAAACACTTAGCACCAACTGATCAGTCTAGCCTCCAAAGATAAATATAGTAAAATACTTTGATTATGTTTGCAACCTAACTATATAAATAATTTTACATTAATATATTTAAAAGAATGATTAAAGTTAATTAGTAACAAATTAGAATTAGAAAATTAGTATTATAACTAATGTAATTGGAGAATGATTGGATGCTTATTTGATTTGGTTAGGTAGAGGCTTAAACTTGTTGCTGATTAGCTAGAGTGCTATGATAAAAGATTTGAAATTGAAATCTAGATGTAAATTTGTAATCAGAATACTGGAAGGATTTTATGCAAAAAGTTTTGTTGCTTCAAACTAAGCTACCATGTGATCTAGTTTAGATGGTACAACTTGGCACTTGGTATCATAGTCTACAAGAAATTATTTGTCTTCACTTCGGTTTCTATTTTAATGATGAGTTTGGTCATGTTTGGAAGCATGACGAGACTTTCTTTAAGATGAAGGAAAGGTCCTTAGCTAGTCTCCATGGCAATCAAGACCATGCTAGTATAGCACAAACTTTCTCATATACACCAAGCATGCTATGAATATGCAAATCTAGTTTACTAGTGGGCTAGTGCAATGCCTAAATATAGAATGATAGTTTAGGATGCTTTTGAACCAAATTTGTTTATATATATATATATTTAGTGGTGAATCTTCATTATTTGGTGAATAGTTCAAACTAGGCCTTTAGTTTTTGACAAGTATGACATGCTATATGGGGCATTAAATTGCCAAATTTTTACCAAAATTTAGTTTAACATTGGTTAAATCACCCAATCATGATTTTATTAAACTTTTAAATTGAATTGTTTCACCATAGTAAATGATGTGTGATTGGAGCCTAACTACCTAAAATTTTTAATGCACATTACAAAGCTAAACCATATTTTTCATTAAACTAGTAAATTCCTGCTTGTTTTTGGGGCCATATTGCCATTACTAGTAAATTCCCACTTGCTTTTGGGACCACATTCATTTTGAAATTAAAATTTAGAAAGATTAATCATTTAGAATTCATATTAGTACATATACTTAGGTTTTTGAGGGGTGTAATGTGGCCCCCTGTAAGCTAAGCTATATATAAAAACCTCAAAATCTTATGGTAGCAACAAGCTAATTGAACACGACTAGCCAATATTGTGCTATGATGCATAACACTTGTATTCTCCTTTCTCTTCTTTGTTATCATGGCCTCTAATAACCAATGATATGGGACGTCAAATTTGATAATTAGAAATAATTCAAGTAGCATAGAGTTCATGTACTAATACTAATTTTTCTATGTTTGCACATATAAGAAATTGAGACGTTCTTTGTAATCTATTACAAGTATAGTTTGGCTATAGCCGTGATACCATTAGTCAACTTGGTGGTCCAACATGGGAAATGTATTTATGATACACTATTTGGGTATAACTGGTTTCCAAATATTTATTTCAATTACATTGATTTCATTGATGATCAGATGATGATTCCGTAAATATTTAAGAAAAATATGTTTTGGGGAGGTTGTATGCAAACAAATTAGGCCACATGTATCACTTCATATATTGCTTGCAAAAAAACTATATGTCAAAATGAATCAACTTATATTAATAGTTAATTTTTAAATGTTTTTCTCCCTAAATATGTAAAGGAATAAATCTTAATTTCCCACCATCAATTTCTTCTCTAATTTGATGGTTTTGATTTTCATTCTAGAATGTAATAAACACATGCCATTTAAATTTTTTACCCAATCTAGAATTTCTTTTGGATTGTTTGATTATTTAATCTCGACCGTTGATCAATACATAATTGAACGGTCCAAAAGAAATTTGAAGTTGGGTAAAGATTAAAAATGGCATGTTCTTATTGTAGACACTCAAAAATGTCTCGAGTCTGCGAGTAACATTTTCACACTAATTTCCATCTCCTCTCACATAGTTAAATAATTTTTAATTATTTAATTATTTCCTAATGTCATATTCTTCTATTAATTAAATAATTTGTGAATTATTTAATTAATTCACTTTTTCTTTATTCCTCTTAAATAATTAAATAAGTTTTTAATTATGTTATTAATTATCCCTTTCTAATCTATATATAAATAAATTCTTATTTATTTAATTATTCATCTCCATTTCTCCCTCTACCCTTCTATAATTAAATAATTATTTTTAATTATTTAATTAGTCATTATCTATTTTCCTACATTATTAAATAATAGTTTTCAATTATTTAATAATTTTCCATTTCCTCCATCATCCAATTGAAATAAATAAAATATGTATTTAAATTAGCCCTCTCCTTTATTCTCATCACAACACATGTCCCTCTCTCATAATTTAAATAATTTTTTATTTGAATTATGTGTCACACTACCACCTTCATTTAATAAAGTTATAACATCACTACCTTTTATTAAATGAAGGGGTCTTGAATTAAATTATCTCTTAATCTTAGTCATCCACATCACACAATTGACCTTTCAATCCTCACCCTTCATTCAAATCCAATCCTCTATAAATGGAAGCGTTCATCTCCATTTCAAGATTAACCACAATCTTCAATATTTTTCTATCACTTATATCATTCATCTTGTGATATTGCTATCATACATCCATACTGAGCTTATCATATATCTTGCATACTACAAATCTGAGAGAAAACAAAGAAAAATTAAAAAGACCAATGGAGGGGAATCAACTTTGGCATAGGATTTGAGATATTATGGCTTTATCATTTGATTTCTATTGCCATCATGTGCTTCATTGTTAGATTAGGGTCTTTATGGCTTGAATTTAGATAGTTTTGTGGTTTCTATTGATGATTCATTGCTTTCCCTTGATTTTTCCTAATCTACATCTGTGAACCTGACGTGAACTAACCAAATTTTGTGAAAATTTTAAGAATTTGTGATTTTCAGATAGTGCAGCGCAATAATTCTATGCAGCACCACATCTATTCCTTCAAATGGTGTAATTGTTGTTTTCTACGACACATTTGTTATGCAGAGCACTGCATCTATTACACATAGTGCCACATTTGTTCCATACAATGCCACATCTGAGTGCTATTTGGCAAATTTCAAAATCTTTCAATCATTGCTATTTTTTGACCATGTTTGCAAGGATTTGATTATTTTTCTGATCATTCTACATGGTTTTGGCTATTTCTTTGACATTTTGACAATGAACTTACATCATTAGGGGTTTTATATGGGCTACTTTTGTTTGATTTGATGTGTTTTTGAGATCCAAGTTATAGTGTCGCATTTGTTCCTTGTGAAGCCATAATTGTTTGTTACAGAGCCACAATTATCAGATTATGTGATGCATTTGTCAGATTCTTTGACTCATCTGTAAGATCCTGAGATGCAACTGTCAGATTCTATGGTGCATTTGATCTGTTCTGCACCACATTTGACTATTAAGAGCAGATAAAATGGACAAGGTTAGAAACACAAACAAAATGCACAAAATTGCTAAGTTATACCTTGCTATTTCTATTGGAGTACTTGACAACACTAAGAGGGGGGATGAATTAGTGTTGTAGAAAACAAAACTAATTTAAACACTTTTATTGTAGGCTTTAACAACTGAAGCAAATGCTGATTTAGGTACTGTTAATGCAAGTAACATAGTATTACAGAAATAAATAGTCAAGTACAATGAGCAAATGAATCATGCAACAAATGAGACTATAAGACAGAGATTTAGGAGTGGAAAACCCTCTTGGGGTAGAAAAGCCACTCAGTAAAATGCCTCACTGGCTTATTCAAAACTCTTGCCCCACTGGCTACAGAAAAGTGTCTCACTGACTTTTTATCACTGCTTCACTGGCTTGTTTTCATTATTGCCTCACTGGCATATTTCAATCAAATATAATGAATAATATGAATCAATACAGAGAGTTACTCTATTTCTCTACAATCCAATTCTTGTCTCTCTCATTATTTGAGAGTAAAAAATCAACAATACAACAGCTCAACACATTGATATAACCTTAATGATAGTGCAATTAACACAAATCATCAAAACCTACATCACATGTTTACATTATATCCTTTTTACATAATTTCACAAAAAACCTTCTTTCTCTCATGAAACAGTTTGTGTTTGTGATTGAACCTTTTCAACTACCTCAAAAAATGTTTAATTGTATAAGTAACTATCAAAGGAATATGGCTGAATAGACCCATACAATGCCTTTGAATTAGTAAATCTTTAATCACAGTTTGAATCTTTTAACAATAATACATCTTTAACCACAGTGTTATCATATAGTGTTGAAACTATTTAATGAAATAAAGAATGCCTTATCAAACTGTATATACCAACTCATAACTATACCAAAACAAAGATCATCAAACTGTCCTCAACATTCGTGCAAGAAACCCTAGGGTAGAGTAAATCCTTCAAACCCTAACCATGGGTGTATCAAAATTTGTAAACCCTCAACTCAATCTTTACTGTCTACAAGGAAGTTACATAACAGATTGTTCATTGTTCATATCCCTTAACTGCTTTTTCAATAATCAAATAAGTAAAGTATATGTGACAAAAACCCTTGTAGTTCGAGTTACAAAAACTGCTTTTGTCTTTCTATTTCCAACTGCTTTATAAGATAACCATAGTTAAAAGAAATAACTTCTCAATGCTAATCTTAGATATGGTTCAAGACTGATATAAACCCTTATAATCAAAGAAACAAAAATATTTCTTTTTCAACCTTTAAAAACTAGAGAATCACCATTTACTTTTGATCAAAAATCCCACATGAGAAAACAAAGAAGGATATCACCTGTAACTATTGAGAGGACTAAGAATTTGTTGTGCCTATGAGCTCAAAATATAATTGTCCAACTTTGCCTTTGACTCCCGAGCATTGTCATATCACCAAAATCCCCATCATGATACAAAATCTCAAGAAGACTTTGCATAATGATAAAACCCTAAGTCGAGTGCATCATATCTCAAAGTTTTGACTTTGTATAATGAAAAATGCAATCAAACTTTTTGCCATGTATACCCTATTTACCAAATGCTCTCATTTGCCCTAAAAGAGCTGGTCACAAACAATCATCAACATCAATTTTTTACCTGTCAAGTCTGCCCCGATAGCAGGTTATAACTTACATGCCTGACAATGCCTTATGCTTATCAATGATTTACAAACTATATGAAAATAAATAGCCTTTATCAATTAATGGCACTCAATATGATGCCTCTTTAGTGACTCTAATCACATAAAAATGATATGTTAAATGAAGACCTTGGCTTTGCTTAAAAAATAAATGGAACATCATATAGAACTAATAACCTTGCATTGTCTCATGTCATAATGGCAATTGGAACAAGACTAACCAAAGATCACCCAATTACAAACCAAATACCTCTGTAGAGCATAGAAAGTGCCGCAACCAACTGAAACCAATACAACTGGAGAGCATACCATATACCAATAGCACATAAACTAACAACCAACTATCATAGTATCATCATGAGAGTATGTTTGACATCAAGGATAACAACTGAGAGGGCAACAAACTCCCCCTTTGTCATTGAGGGCAAAACCAAAACACAACTCTCACTCCCCCCTTTTGCATCAAAGACAAAGGGAGAAAGAAGTGTGCCAATGCCTCAATGAGAGATTAGGAACCATAAGCCAATATGCTATAGAAATGATAAGCAAAAACAACAAATGTAAGTCATACCATGACTATCCAATGGAGCATGAAACATATAGAATGGCCTTGAAATACAACTACACTGTCAGTACCATAGAAAGGAGCATATAAATGAGCATATTTCAAAACAAGGACAATAAATGAAGATGCATAAGAGAACTGTCATCTGAGTAGAACACCACTATCACCAACATCAAGAACCAACTGAAAGCTCATCAAAATGCACAACATATATCAATGATCAAGTATCAAGCACCAAGATAACATCTGAATATACCACTGTACCAATGTATCAATGTATCAGCCAAACAAATGCCAACTGCCAATATATAACCATGCTACAGTAACATGAGAAGAGATTACAAGAAAAAAATGAATGCTGGTAATCACTTATCACATTTATGTATCAGCTGACACAATAGGGATGAATAATATGCAAAGAATCTCCCCCTGAGACCAAGATCTAAGCTGAACCAGTTTAGAGAGTCAAGAGAGAAGACACCAAGTCTATCCCTCAGTCCTTCAAATGCCTCTTTTCAAAGTGGCTTAGTGAAAATATCAGCCACTTGATCAGATGTACATAGATACATATTCCAAAGCAACATCATTTGACTTTGTTCTAGAATACATTATAGGATTCTTAGAAATGTTTATTGTGCTAGTATTATCACACTGAATTTGAACATGTTTAGAAACCTCAATCTAAATGTCTTTCAATTTCTGAATCATCCATAGTACTTGTGTGCAACAAGTTGCAGCAACAATATATTCTGCTTCAACAGTTGATAGAGACACATAATCATGTTTCTTGTTGTGCTAGGCTACCAATCTACCTCCTAGAAAGAATGCACCTCCAGAAGTGCTTTTCCTGTCATCAATGCTGCCTACCCAATCAACATCAGTGAAAGAGACTAAAGAGAAATCATTGTGTCTTGGATACCATAGACCATAATCAATAGTGCCTTTAATATACCTGAAAATCCTTTTAACATCATTTAAATGTGATTGTTTAGGTGTAGATTGAAATCTAGCAGCCAAGCATATAGCCTGCATAATGTCAAGTCTTGTTGCTGTCAAATATAACATGCTACCAATCATTGATCTGAACAAAGTATGAACTATATCAAGCAAATCAACATCTTTACCTAATTTACAACCAACTTCCATAGGTGTGCCAACTAGTTTGCACTCATCCATTTGAAATCTTTTTAACATCTCTTTAGTATATTTCATTTGAGATATAAATATGCCTTTTGTCAGTTGTGAAACTTGTAACAGGAGAAAGAAAGAAAGTTCACCAAGGATTGACATCTCAAACTTAGATTGTATAACTTTAGGAAAAGTAGATCATAGTTCATCATCATTGCTGCCAAAGATAATATCATCAACATACACAACAACAACTAGTATGCTATCACCTTTGGTTATATAGTATAGATTGTTGTCTACTCCTCCCTTTTTGAAGCCTTGATCTTGTAAATGTTTGTCAAGCTTAGAATACCAAGCTCGAGGAGCTTGTTTTAGGCCATAAAGTGCCTTTTTTAGCCTGTAAACATAATTTTCTTTTCCAGCACATACATACCCTTCAAGTTGTTCCATGTAAACTTCCTCTTCAAGGTCACCATTCATAAATACAGTTTTAATATCCATTTGATAATCTTTGAAATTCTTATAAACAGAGAATGCAAGAAAGATTCTGATTGCCTCTAATCTAGCTATAGGAGCAAAAGTTTCATCAAAATCAATACCCTCAATTTGAGATTATCCTTTACAAACTAACCTTGCCTTGTTCCTAATTACATTCCCTTGATCATCAAGCTTGTTTCTAAAAACCTATTTGGCACCAATAACATTTTTATCTATGGATCTAGGAACTAACTCCCAAGTTTTATTTTTCTCAATTTGATTCAACTCTTCTTTCATAGCATTAATCCATGATTCATCTTTACTGGCTTCTACATATGTTTTAGGCTCAAACTGAGAAAGTAAACAAAGATGTACCTGTTCACTTGCACTAGCAAGTTTTCTTCTTGTTTGAACTCCTGCAAGTTTATCTCCAATAATCTATCCTTGAGGATGGTTCTTTTGGACAGATTTGGAAGGAGTTTTGGAAGTTGACACTTTAGGAGTAGCAAATGTATTGGCTGGATTTTCCTCCTCTCCTTCTGATTTTTCCTCCTTTTCAAATGGCTGAACCTCTTCCTTATCTTCATCCTACTGTTTGAATGGCTACAAAACTTCATCAACCTTCACATTAGTGCTTTCAACTATTTTTCTCAATCTTTTATTGAAACATTTATAAGATTTACTGTGAGTAGAACATCCTAAGAAGATATCTTCATCACAATGAGATTCAAAACTACCTAAGCTTTCATCATCTCTCTTAATAAAACATTTACTGCCAAAAATTCTAAAATATTCAACATTTGCAGTTCTACCATACCATAACTCATAAGGAGTATAGTTAGTTTTTACCCTTAACTGTACTCTATTCAAGGTATAGACTGTTGTATGAACAACCTCTTTCTAGTAGACATTTGGTAGATTTGCATCATGCAACTTAGTTCTGGCCATTTCCTTCATGGTTCTATTTTTCCTTTTAGCAACACCATTTTGTTGTGGTATCCTATAGGTTGAATATTACCTCTTGATTCCATGTTCTTTACAATAATCAATGAAATCTTGTGAGGTATATTTCCCACCTTTATCAAACCTAAGGAATTTTATTTTCATGTCTGATTCCCTTTCTACCATCTTTCTGAAAATCTTAAATCTATTGAAGCCTTCAGATTTATCTTTCAAAAATGTAACCCAAGTCATTTTAGTGTAATCATCTATGCAAAGAATGAAATAACATTTACCATTTAAAGAACTAATCCTTGTTGGACCACATAAATCAAAATGAACCAATTGCAAAGGTGAAAGGAAGCTAGGTGTGCAAAAATCACTTCCTACACTAATCTAATGAGGGGAGGAGAGTGGAAATTCTTTTCAATCCTTACAATTATAGATTATGTTAACCCACTAATAGAGATATTGCAGCAAACACATACACAAGAATGTAAGATAGAATAAGAGAGACACAAGATATAAGTGGGGAAAACCCTTACGGGTGAAAAACCCCACACTCCAAAACACATCTCAAATGTATTCTGTAAAATGAAGGTCACAATATAGTCACAGAGCCAATGCTCTTGTAGGAGTCTTCAACACTCGTATCTAGAGATGATCTGACAGCATAACAATACCTGTCAATCACATAATGCATCACCTCTCCAAGTCACCTATTTATAAAGAAAATACAAGGCAAAATGGTTCCACATTGAGATGGGCATCCAACATGGCCTCATGGCCCAGAACCCATGCCTATGGACACTTGTCCAACACTGTAGGATGTTCCTAACACTTGTCAAGTCATCCCATCCCAAAGAGGTCACCTATTTCCAAAATGGGCAATGATAGATGCTCTTATGACTCTTACAACCATCATAGAATCTGTCATAGTTGTCATAACTTACAGCTGTAAGAGAATCTGTCATACACAGGCTATAAATAGCATATTCTCTTACAACATGCTATAACCCACCTTGGGGTGCCCAAAGATGCCTTTTTCAAAGATGCTTCTTGACACATGTCCATACCTGTCATAGGATCTTCTATTTCTAACTCTTACATGTCATAACTTTATCATAGGAATCTGTCATGACCGTTTCAGTCAATATTCCCTTACACACATTCCAAGATGCTGACACATGAAAGAATATTCCTACCACTAAGTGGGATGCCTATCTCCTCATGTGAGGACAAATTTACATGTGGTCATATGCCATGTAGGATGACACATCATTGGGCCAACTCCCACAAGATGACAACATAGAATTTGCATCCTAATTATACAATAGGCAATAAATAAATAAATACAATGAAATAATACAAGGAATTACCAAGGTTGAGACACCTTAATTCCCAACAAAAGGTTGAGTAGAAGAATGTTCTTTGGGTTTGAAACTTACCTTAGTTTATTTATTCCTTGTATTGTAAGAAATAATACTATTACTGGGCTTTGAAATGATAGGCATATTTCTAACATTCTGGTTCTTGTTGATTTTAACCAGATTATCATAATTGATGTGTCCCAGTCTCCTATGCCACAATTGGCTTTCTTCTATTTGGCTCATGAAGCACATATGTCCATATTTTCTATTTCTTGAAGTCTCATGAAGATTATAAATGTTGCCTTTAGTCCTTAGACCAACTACATGAATGAATAAGATCCAATACACCAAAAGACTTGTGAGAACTAGAGTAAAACTGAACACGGTTTTGCTTTCCATATATACAATGTTCGCAAAAGTTAAACTCAAGATTACAATCATTTAACCTATCAACAAGGCTTTTATTTTCCAGGGTTCTAAGACCCTTCTCACCAATGTGGCCATATCTCAAATGCCATAACATAGTCTTTTCAATAGGAAGCTTAACTTCCAAAGCATGTGCACTACCATCAGAACTAGTTACAACAAATTTATTCACTGCTTATTTAGATGGTGGGGATGAAGTGACTGCAACTCTTTTCTTTGAGTCAGAAGAACTATTACACTGTGAAGTACATGCCTCCAGCTAAAACAAAGTACCTCTCTGAGCACCCTTCGCAAGCACCATAGATCCTCTAGTCATATTACATCCATCCTTCAAAAAGACAACCTGCACACCTGCATCATTCAACATACTTACAGAAAGTAGGTTTTGTTCTAGGCCTAGGATGTGCATAACCCCAGTGATCCCCTTCACTCATCCATTAGGGAATCGGATTGAGACTCTTCCAGGACCAACAATCTTTAGATGAGAATTGTCACCCAAGTACACTCTTCCACCATCGAACTCTTCATACTTCATGAACCAGCTTTGATGCGAGGTCATGTGGAATGATGCACCAGAATCAACCAACCACACGTCATCAGATGCATGGGTGGCCAGGACTGTGATGAAAGCATCACCATCATCTTGTGACTTGTTAGAATCTGAATCTAGGGTAGTCTTCTTTTTATTTTTCTTTTCTTCTTTGCATTCCTTTCAGAAATGCCTAGATTTACCATAGTTCCAACAAAGAGCCTTGGACTTTCTAGGAGATTTGGATCTTCCACAGGATTTGGATCTGCCCTTTTCACCTTTCTTATCCTTCTTTTACCCTTTCTCTTTGGGTCTTCCATGAACTACAAGAGCCTCTATGGCCAACTTGGATGTCTTTCTCCGCATTTCTTTAGATAATAGTGAAGACACCACATCTTCTATCTTGAAGGTGGTAGTGGTGCTTCCGATGGCCATGACAAGATGATCCCATGAATCTGGCAAATAACAAAGTAGGGTCATACACCGATCTTCCTCCTCCATTTTCACATCCATAGATATCAACTATGCAACGATCATGTTGAAAGCATTCATATGGTCTGCAACAGAATCTCCATCTTCCATCTTCAGAGAAAACAACTTCTTTTTCAAAAAAGGCTTGTTCACCAAGGACTTGGCCTGATAAATATCACCTAGCTTCTTCCAAAGGTCTTTCGTGCTCTTCTCCTCATGGACATTCAACAGGACAAAGTCAGCTAGACAAAGTCTTATGAGACCCTTAGCCTTCCGATCTTTGAGGTCCCAATTAGCTTGTGACATTGATGTAGTTTTTACACTAGATATAGTTTACCATTGGTCACGATCAACAAGTAGGTCTTCCATCTTGAGTTTCCACAACTCAAAATTAGTGCCATTAAATTTCTCCACCTCTAATCTTTCAGATGTTGTTGCCATCTCCTTCCTGCAAAAAGATACATAATATTCTACACAAATTCCCACTCAACCTAAGATTAGCTCAAAAAACCCCTATCTAGTAGTTAGAACCAAAACTAGCTAGGCTCTGATACTAACTGAATTAAGATAGGTGTGCAGAAATCGCTTCCTACACTAATCTAATGAGGGGGGGAGAGTGTAAATTATTTTTAATCCTTACAATTATAGATTACATTAACCCACTAATAGAGATATTATAGTAAACACATACACAAGAATGTAAGATAGAAGAAGAGAGACACGAGATATACGTGGGAAAACCCTTACGGGTGAAAAACCCCACACCCCAAAACATAGCTCAAATGTATTCTGTAAACAATGAAGGTTACAATACAATCACATAGCCAATGCTCTTACAGGAGTCTTCGACACTCATATCTAGAGATGATCTGGTAGCATAATAGTACCTGTCAATCACATAATGCATCACCTCTCCAAAGCACTTGTTTATAAAGAAAATACAAGGCAAAAATGGCTCCACATTGAGATGGGCGTCCAACATGGCATCATGGCCCAGAACCCATGCCTATGGACACTTGTTCAACACTGTAGGATGTTCCTGACACTTGTCAAGTCACCCCATCCCAAAGAAGTCCACTATTTCCAAAATGGGCAATGACAGATGCTCTTACGACTCTTACAATTGTCATATAATCTGTCATAGCTGTCATAACTTACAATTGTAAGAGAATCTGTCATACACAGGCTATAAATAGCATATTCTCTTACAACATGTCATAACCCACCTTGGGGCCCAAAGATACCTTTTTCAAAGATGCTTCTCGACACATGTCCATACCTATCACAGGATCTTCTATTTCTGACTCTTACATTTGATGAAAGTAGATTGTCATTGATGTCAAAAATCTGTTGGTATTTACAGGAGTTGTTCATATACTTCAGGTTGATATGTTGCTTCATGGCTAAGTCAGGAAATGCTAACTTGTTTGATCAGTTTGTGTACATTCTTGATATTCACAAGACTGCAGGATCAGAATCATCAATCAGGATAAGTATGATACAATGCATATGTTTTATGATACAAGGTTGCTGATAAAGTTCATCTTGCCATGCTTGATCAGAGTGAGGCATTAATGTTTATTAATGGTTGAATCAATGGTTATCAAAATGCCTAAAATATTAAAATCCTAACTATAAGCTCTAAGTGTATACAAAGAGATTAAATGTCATAAAGTATGCACTTTATGTTATAAAGTAATGTTGACCTGCAAGAGCAGGTTATACTACTTAGAGCAACCTACTAGAGGGTTTTAATTCATGGCACCTACCGGCCCCTTCATATTCTATTTACCATTTGAATTTGGTTGAATATCCTTATTTAATTTATGAAGAGATTGATTTTTAAAAAAAGCATGGAATATCATTTATATTAGAAAGTCTTATTTAAAGGGTAGCATGAAAAGGTTTCCAATGACTTTTTATAAAGCTTTTTATAAAGCTTTAAATATAAAACATTTAAAAAAAAAGCATTAAATATGCTTTAAGAGGGGAATGTGAATAAGCCATTTCATGGCTTTATTTAAAATATTTTTATGAGCTTTTAAAATGTTTTTTTTTGTGCTATTTTCTAGGGGGCACATTTCAAGGAGAGCTTTAAGGAGTTTTTGGAAGATTTTAAGGAGATATTTTTTTTTTTGGAATGAAAGATTTATTTCTAATTTTTTGTGGCATGGAAGCTCAGAAGGTGGAGGATATTAAAATATTTTTTTGGGATTTATTTTGTGAGTTTTTAACTCATTTTTTTGGAGATGGATTTTTAATGAAAAAGTTGATTTTGTGCAGAGAAGAAAATGATGAATGATTTTTTGTGAAGAGAGGATTTTAATGAAAGAGATTTTATATCTTTTCTAAGGGCAGACATTTTTGTGAGAAGATTATATTTTTGAGAAGATGATGAGATTGATTTTTTATTGAAGATTTTTTATGCAGAGAGGATTTTTTAATGAAGAATATGAAGTCTTTTGTTGTAGATTGAAGAATTTTTTTAAGAAGACAAAGAGATTTTTTACAGATTATGAAGGGTCAAGATAATAAAATGGCAAGAGAGATTAACAAAATATAGAGAATATTTTCATATTGGAATGATGGACGGAAATTGTTTTGCAAAGATTGAAAATATTTTTGCAGATGATTTTTATAGATTGAAAAATATTGTTGAAAGGAAATGGAAAGACAATTGAAGAAGATGAATATGTAGAGGAGAGGAATTTCAAGAGGTTTTTTGTTTATAATTTTACTGCAGGTGCTCTGTGAAATAATGAGATTACAAGAATATGAAAAGACATTCAACTTGTATATAATGGTTTTTCAGGTCATTGACGAGTGTGTGTTGATGAAGAAAACAGAGATGAGCAAATAATGTTATGTATGATGAAGTTATGATATGCAGAGAAAAACCTTTTTGAAAAGAAAGATGAGTTGATTTAAATGGTGCAAATCAGATTGAACAGTAATCACTTCTTGCACATGAGATTTTTGTTTTGATTGATTAAGAAAAGCCAGTGAGGCATAGTATGCTAGTGAGGCTTATAGGTCAGTGAGACCATTTGTCAGTGAGACACTCACATCAGCCAGTGAGGCTTGTAAAGATATTTTTTAAGGTTAAGCCAGTGAGGTAGTTTTGGAGTGGTTTTTCTACCCTAGGAGGGTCTCCCACTTGTGCAATTATTGTGTCTTGATTTATATTAATTTTCTCTCTGTTTGTGTGTATGATTTATTCATGAGATTTTAATCTCATCATTCATTCTCAGTTATGTGCACATGTTCGTAACAAATGATATCTTTCTTTCTTCATGTCTTGGAAGTTAAATTTGCAAAAGGTTAGAATTTATACAACACTGATTCACCCCCCCTCTCAGTGTTGCCCTGAACTCCTACAATTGGTATCAGAGCCAGTTTCCCTTTTGTAGCTTAATCAGCTTGGGTAGGTCCTGTGTGTGGAGTTCAATGGGTAAGTGCAGAAGAAATAAGAGCAAGAAAATTGTCAAGCTTCATTCTGGTCAAAAGACACAGAAGACATCATTCATATCAAATCCAGATGTTGATATAAAGTTAGTTGATAAAGATGTTCTCCAAGTTGAATCTGATATTGTCCTAGAAGAAAATATTTCAGATGTTCCTTAGTTTGATGGTTGAAATTTTTCAGTTTGGTATGTTAGAATGCAAGTGTATTTATCCTCCTTAGGATATGATGTTTTAATGTCAGTTAAAAATGGTATTTCTACAAATAACAAAGAGGCTCTTAAGTGGAATCATATAGCCAAGAAGGTTATTTTATCTAGTTTATCTAATGATATTTCTTGTAAGGTTGTGCAGTGTGAAACAACTCAGGATATCTAGAAAGAACAAATAAGAATTTATCAAGATAATGATAAAGAAGAGGACACTCTAGTGTGTGAGGAAAGTGGCAATGAAGAAGTTGAAGCTCAAACTCAATCAGATTTAGAAGAAGCTATCATCACAAGTGATGATGATCAGGATTGTGAGATTGATATGGAAGGAGAGCTTATATATGCTCTGAGTGAGCTCAAGAAGTATAAAAGAGAGAATCATAAACTAAACTTGTAGCTGCAACAAGAAAGAGAATCTAAAGTCAATGCACTTTCAGAACTTGAAATTGTATCTATAGATCTTGAAGAGGCCAGATGTCAGATTATTAGTTTAAAGACATATATTGATGATTCTGACAAACTAATTGCTAGATTGAAGACAGAAGTTGAAGAAGCTAAGAGGATAGTAGATGTTTCAATATCTGACCTTGAAGTTAGAAGGATTGAGAATCTAAAACTGGAAGGTAAAATTATCAAACTCAGAAAAGATTATGATGGTCTCAAGGCTTTATCTAAGAAGTATAAGGAATTTGAAGAAAGTACAAGCAAGCTACATGAGATGCTTGGTAAACAAAAACTATATGGAGACACTACTGGACTTGGTTTTGAAGAAGGAGAGTGTTCAAAAGCTAGAGAGACTCCTAGAAAGAAGATTGATTTGAATGCTGCCACTAAAAATAAAATGCACAATCAAAGAAAAAGAAATTTTAGAAGAAGTGCTCCTGTTAGACAAGCATACATGTACAGGTATAACTATTCATTTAATGGTCATTGTTATGCTTGTAATCATTTTGGGCACAAATTAGTTAATTGTAGAAGGAATACTGATATTATTTGTTACAAGTGCAATAATGCTGGTCACATTCAAAGAAATTGCAAAACGAACAAAATGTATGATTCTGCATGGAAGCTTAATATGAGTGCTCAAAGGTATTATCAAGCAATTGATTTTGATTACAACATAATTTGTTATAATTGCAACTCTCTTGATCATAAAGCACATAGTTACAGGAAAGCATCACCTAATTTGAAAGGTTGGGAAAAGAAAAAGGTTGAAAAGGTTTGGAGAAAGAAAGCACCTATAAAAGTGTGGAAGCAAAAACAGAGTCATGAGAAGGTAAATCCCAAACTTGTGCATCCAGCACAAGTTACATCATCAGTTGCATAACAAATAGCATGATGTGAGGGGGAGTTGTTCTTGTTCTATCTTTTATCCCCAAGAAGTTTCAAGAAGAAGATCATTTGATATGATGATCTTGTCTGTCTATCATTCTTACCATGCTTTGAAATTATTGATGATGATGTTGCTAACAATATTGATTTTCAGTATGTGACAATGATACAGGTGATCTTTAGTTTAGTATGCATACAAGATGTTAAAAGGATGGTCAGGGATTCAAAACACAAAGAGTTTGATAGTGTTGAGAGTTTTGGTTTATAAATGATCCTATTCATATTTTGTTCATAGCATGTTGTTACTAACAATGGTTGAGTTGTTATGATGTTGCAGTCCAATGGGATCTTGTGATTGATAAGTATTGGTTATCATGGCAAAGAGCTTTAGTTGTTTCAAAGAGCTCTTATAAGATATTTGTCTATGTTGGCTAAATGAAAGAAGTCAATTCATAACACTTTTCTCTGCATTTGGTTTTGCAAAGTGTTGTTTTAGGAAGAGCTTGATGGTGAAGTTTGTGCAATCTTGATAGGCTAATTTGTATAATGGATCTAGGGTATTCCCAAGAAGTTTTCTTTAGATGTTATCATGTGTTTGTTGATTGAAGCTTGAAGTATGTTTTAGATGTGGTGATGTATATATCAGATTTGACAATGTGTTGTATAAAGGGTGTGCAAGAATAGATTGGTTGCAGGATAATAGTTCATGTTAGAAGCCATTGGCAAGGACATCTCTTGTGTGATATTTATGTCATCATGGATTGTGATTCATACTAAAGAAGTCAATTTGATGACAGAGCTCTTCAAGCTATGACATTGTTGGTGATATCTTGTATTTCTTCAGAGGAAGTTAAAGGTATGTTTTGAATCAGCAATAGCAGATGATAATGTTCAAGCAAGGTTGGTCATATGTTGGTTTCAAGATTGTTATCACTATAAATCATTACTTGTTCAAAGGTTAACAGGAATTTATTCCTTCAAAGTGTTCGTAATTGATGTGATTATGGTATCTTTGCATGAAGTTCAAGTTCAAATAAGTCATATCAAAGGAGTCAATTTTTATGATCATACATCATGCTTTATGCTTTGGGAGATCTTGGAGATTTTTTATTTCAGGTCAAAAAGTGTTGTTTCAGAAGTTTGTTAAAGGAAGTAATCAGAGGATCTCATTGATGCCAGTGTTTCATCTTCATCTACAAATTTGTGTTGTAGAAGTGGTATAGTGTAGTCTATGGGCAGCTTGTAACAATGGTTTGGTTCTTGGTTTGATATGCCTTACATGATTGTTTGATGTCTTGTTTCTCTAAAGTTTTTATGGTTGTTCAATATGCAGATGAACATGGAAAGAGTTTAGAGCTCTCAGGATAAGTTTTAGATAGCAAATTGCAAAAATAATCAGTGCCTTAAGTGGTATTTCAATTCTTGGTTGGTATGAAGGATGATAAGGTGAGTAATAGTGCTAGTGATTCAAGAAATGAGAAATGATTGATATCGGCATACTTTTCTAGTCTCTTGCTAATGATCTATATGAGTTATTTTTCTCAGGGGGAGATAATAGTCTTTGTCATCAGATGTCAAAAAGGGGGAGAAAGAAAAAGAGTATAAGGTAGTTTTGCCATCAATGACAAAGGGGGAGATTGATGAAAGTAGATTGTCATTGATGTCAAAAATGTGTTGGTATTTACAGGAGTTGTTCATATACTTCAGGTTGATATGTTGCTTCATGTCTAAGTCAGGAAATACTAACTTGTTTGATCAGTTTGTGTACATTCTTGATATTCACAAGACTGCAGGATCAGAATCATCAATCAGGATAAGTATGATACAATGCATATGTTTTATGATACAAGGTTGCTGCTAAAGTTCATCTTGCCATGCTTAATCAGAGTGAGGCATTAATATTTATTAATGGTTGAATCAATGGTTATCAAAATGCCTAAAATATTAAAATCCTAACTATAAGCTCTAAGTGTATACAAAGAGATTAAATGTCATAAAGTATGCACTTTATGTTATAAAGTAATGTTGACCTGCAAGAGTAGGTTATACTACTTAGAGCAACCTACTAGAGGGTTTTAATTCATGGCACCTACCGGCCCCTTCATATTCTATTTACCATTTGAATTTGGTTGAATATCCTTATTTAATTTATGAAGAGATTGATTTTTTAAAAAAGCATGGAATATCATTTATATTAGAAAGTCTTATTTAAAGGGGAGCATGAAAAGGTTTCCAATGACTTTTTATAAAGCTTTTTATAAAGCTTTAAATATAAAACATTTAAAAAAAAAACATTAAATATGCTTTAAGAGGGGAATGTGAATAAGCCATTTCATGGCTTTATTTAAAATATTTTTATGAGCTTTTAAAATGTTTTTTTTTGTGCTATTTTCTAGGGGGCACATTTCAAGGAGAGCTTTAAGGAGTTTTTGGAAGATTTTAAGGAGATTTTTTTTTTTTTGGAATGAAAGATTTATTTCTAATTTTTTGTGGTATGGAAGCTAAGAAGGTGGAGGATATTAAAATGTTTTTTTGGGATTTATTTTGTGAGTTTTAACTCATTTTTTTGGAGATGGATTTTTTAATGAAAAAGTTGATTTTGTGCAGAGAAGAAAATGATGAATGATTTTTTGTGAAGAGAGGATTTTTATGAAAGATATTTTATTCTTTTTCTAAGGGTAGACATTTTTGTGAGAAGATTATATTTTTGAGAAGATGATGAGATTGATTTTTTATTGAAGATTTTTTATGCAGAGAGGATTTTTTAATGAAGAATATGAAGTCTTTTGTTGTAGATTGAAGAATTTTTTTAAGAAGACAAAGAGATTTTTTACAGATTATGAAGGGTCAAGATAATAAAATGGCAAGAGAGATTAACAAAATATAGAGAAGATTTTCATATTGGAATGATGGACGGAAATTGTTTTGCAAAGATTGATTTTATTTTTGCACATGAATATGAAAATATTTTTGCAGATGATTTTTATAGATTGAAAAATATTGTTGAAAGGAAATGGAAAGACAATTGAAGAAGATGAATATGTAGAGGAGAGGAATTTCAAGAGATTTTTTGTTTATAATTTTATTGCAAGTGCTCTGTGAAATAATGGGATTACATGAATATGAAAAGACATTCAACTTGTATATAATGGTTTTTCAAGTACATTGATGAGTGTGTGTTGATGAAGAAAACAGAGATGAGCAAATAATGTTATGTATGATGAAGTTATGATATGCAGAGAAAAACCTTTTTGAAAAGAAAGATGAGTTGATTTAAATGGTGTAAATCAGATTGAACAACAATCACTTCTTGCACATGAGATTTTTGTTTTGATTGATTGAGAAAAGCCAGTGAGGCACAGTATGCCAGTGAGGATTATAGGTCAGTGAGACCATTTGTCAGTGAGACACTCACATCAGCCAGTGAGGCTTGTAAAGATATTTTTTAAGGTTAAGCCAGTGAGGCAGTTTTGGAGTGGTTTTTCTACCCCAGGAGGGTTTTCCACTTGTGCAATTCTTGTGTCTTGATTTATATTGATTTTCTCTCTATTTGTGTGTATGATTTATTCATGAGATTTTAATCTCATCATTCATTCTCAGTTATGTGCACATGTGTGTAACAAATGATATCTTTCTTTCTTCATGTCTTGAAAGTTAAATTTGCAAAAGGTTAGAAATTATACAACATTGATTCACCCCCCCTCTTAGTGTTGTCCTGAACTCCTACAACATGTCACAACTTTGTCATAGGAATCTGTCATGACTGTTTCAGTCAATATTCCCTTACACACATTCCAAGATGCCGACACATGGAAAAATATTCCTACCATTAAGTGGGACACCTATCTCCTCATGTGAGGACAAATTTACATGTGATCATATGCCATGTAGGATGACACATCATTATGCCAACTCCCACAAGATGACAACATAGGATTTGCATCCTAATTATACAATAGGCAATAAATAAATAAATAAATACAATGAAATAATACAAGGAATTATTGAGGTTGAGACACCTTAATTCCCAACAAAAGGTTGAGCAGAAGAATATTCTTTGGGTTTGAAACTTACCCTGGTTTATTTATTCCTTGTATTGTAAGAAATAATACTATTGCTAGGCTTTGAAGTACAAATATATTTCTAACATTCTGGTTCTTGTTGATTTTAACTAGATTATCATAGTTGATGTGTCCCAGTCTCCTATGCCACAGGTTGCTTTCTTCTACTTGGCTCATGAAGCACATATGTCCATATTTTCTATTGCTTGAAGTCTCATGAAGATTATAAATGTTGCCTTTTATTCTTAGACCAACTGCAACAGCCTTCCCATATTTTTTCTTGATTTGACAACCTTGTGCACTAAAATTTACTTTGAAACCACATATCTGACTCACTCAGTAAATTATTAGTCAAACCTTCTACATAGTAAACATCATGTAGAGGAATATCATTATCAGGCAAGATAGTACCTATACCTTTGATCTAAACACAAAAATCATAACCAAACTTAATAGAACCACCAATGAAATCCTCATATGTAACAAATTTCCTTCTATGACCAGTCATATGGTGAGAGAAACCACTGTCAACAAACCACACATCTTTCTTTTGAGTATGAAAGGCTGTTTGAACAAACATCACATCAGCCTTTTTAACATTTTGTTTCATTCTTCAAACTAGCTTAGTCTTTTCAGCATTAGGAGATGTCTTAGATTGAGCATTAGACTATATATCAAAAATAGATCTGCAAAATATTGCTATGTGGCCAAGATTTCCACAAGTAAAACATTTCAATTTGTTTAAAAACTTAAACAGATTTCCATCAACAAAACTAGGCTTACATCTACATACAAATCTGCATTCATTTGCCTTGTGTCCATATTGATTGCAATTAAAACAGTAGCCAAAAAACCACAGATTGAATCTAAGAGGATTACCTCTTTTGCAATGGACTTTTCAGTAGCACTAAACCCATCATTGTTAGAATTTGAACACTGTCCTTTTATCATCCCCAAGCCACTTTTATCATTATGTGACTTCTATTTGCCTAAGAGATGAGACAACTTGTCACTACTTTCACACATTGTAAGATTTTTCCTCAAACTGACAATCTCAACTTCTCAAGTGCAACACTCTTTTTCTTTGACATGCAACTATTCTTGAGTGACTTCTAAATTTTTCTTATTTTCCTCAAGTTGCAGTTTCAGATCTGAGATTTGTTTTTCATAGTCAGTAATCTGACTCTTCTGCACCATGGCCTCCTTTTTAAGTTTCTTTATTTCACTAAGGGCACATTTGAGTTCACCCTCAAAATCAATCTTAGTTCCAGATTTATCTAATGTATTATCAGTTTCAACTAAATTGATTGTTGCCATAAACAAGGTTTCATCACCTTTTGTAATAGATTCTTCTGAGCCACTGTTAGTGACATCAACAAATAAAATTTTCTTCTTTTTGAAGACATTTTTCTTAAAGTTATACTACTTTTTCCTACTTTGTTTTTTATTGTCTTCTTCATCACTATCAAGTTCTTTGTTTGGACAATTTGCTACATAGTGTCCTATTTTGCCACAATTAAAACACTTAAAGGGTAACTTCCCTTTATATCTACCTGTTGAGCCTCTTTTTAGATTTCTTACAAAAAATGACTCATCATCATTCACTTTTTCAGACTCATAATTTATTTCATTTTCCTTTTTAACAGTTTTGAAGGCAATTTCTTTGTTAGGATTTTCATTGATCTTTCTAATTTCATAGGTAGTAAAAATTCCATGAAGAGCATCTACAGTTAATTTCTTCATGTCTCTTTCTTCAACTGCAAAAGTTTTAGAATCATATTTAGGAGACAAAGTTCTTAACACCTTTTTAACAATAGTTACCTCTTCTATTTTTTCTCCTAAACCTCTCATAGTGTTTACAATTTCTTGGACTCTTTGAAGGTAATCAGCTACCTTCTCTTCATATGTCATTCTTAAGCCTTCAAACTTGTTTCTCAGAGCTTGAAGTTTTTCTTCTTTTATATCCTCATCACCCTCATAGATGTTTGACAAATTTTCCCATATGCCCTTAGCTATTTTGCATTCTATGACCTTAACTAAGACATCATTGGATAGACCATAGCAAATGGCATTTGCAACCTTTGCATCACAATCATATGCTTTTCTCTCATTAGTAGTAGATGTTGTATTTGGACCAGAATAACCAGTTTCAATAGCATTCCAGACATCAAAGCCTAAAGACTTTATATGATGCGTCATTCTATACTTCAAAAAGGCATAATCGGAATCATCAAACAATGGTGTTCTAAACGTAGATAAACCTTCCTGAGATGACATGGTATGTACTCCACTAGAAATCCCTTAGGTTGGTTAAACCTTTTAGACAAGGGTCTTTCTCTGATACCACTTGTTGGAGTACTTGACAACACTGAGAGGGGGGGTGAATCAGTATTGTAGAAAATAAAACTAATTTAAACACTTTTATTGTAGGCTTTAACAACTGAAGCAAATGCTGATTTAGGTACTATTAATGCAAGTAACAAAGCATTAAAGAAATAAACAATCAAGTACAATGAGCAAATGAATCATCCAAAAAATGAGACTATAAGACAAAGATTTCAGGAGTAGAAAACCCTCTTGGGGTAGAAAAATCACTCAGTAAAATGCCTCATTGGCTTATTAAAAAATCTTGCCTCACTGGCTACAGAAAAGTGTCTCACTTTTTATCACTACCTCACTAGCTTGTTTTCATTACTGCCTCACTGGCATATTTCAATCAAATACAATGAATAATATGAATCAATACAGAGGGTTACTCTATTTCTCTACAATCCAATTCTTGATTGTCTCATTATTTGAGTCTCAAAAATTAACAATACAACAGTTCAACACACTGATATAACCTCAATGATAGTGTAATTAACATAAATCATCAAAACCTACATCAAATGTTTACATTATATTCTTTTTATACAATTTCACAAAAACTTTCTTTCTCTCATGAAATAATTTGTGTCTATAACTAAAACTTTTCAACTGCCTCAGATAGTTTTTAACTCTATAAGTACCTATCAAAGGAATATGGTCAAATAGACCCATACAATGCCTTTGAAATAATAAATCTTTAATCATAGTTTGAATATTTTAACAATAATAAATCTTTAGCCACAATGTTATCATATAGTGTTCAAACTATTTAATGAAATAAAGAATGCCTTATCAAACTATAAATACCAACTCATAACTATACCAAAATAGAGATCATCAAACTATCCTCAACATTCATACAAGAAACCCTAGGATAGAGTAAATCCTTCAAACCCTGACCATGGGTGTATCAAAAATTTGCAAACCCTCAACTCAATCTTTACTGTCTATAAGGAAGTTACATAACAAACTATTCACTATTCATATCCCTTAACTATTTTTTCAATAATCAAATAAGTAAAGTATATGTGACAAAACCCTTGTAGTTTGAGTTACAAAAACTATTGTCTTTTTGTTTCCTACTGCTTTATAAGCTAACCATAGTTAAAAGAAATAACTTCTCAGTGCTAATCTCAGATATGGTTTAGGACTGATATAAACCCTTATAATCAAAGAAACAAAAATATTTCTTTTTCAACCTTTAAAACTAGAGAATCACCATTTACTTTTGATCAAAAATCCCACAAGAGAAAACAAAGAAGGATATCACCTGTAACTGTCAAGAGGACTAAGACTTTGCTATGCATATGAGCTGAAAATCTAATTGTCCAGCTTTACCTTTGACTCCCGAGCATTTTCATATCACCAAAATCTCCATCATGATACAAAATCTCAAGAAAACTTTGCATAATGATAAAGCCCTAAGTCAAGCGCATCATATCTCAAAGTTTTGAATTTGCATAATGAAAAATGGAATCAAAATTTTTGCCATGTATACCCTATTTACCAACTACTCCCATTTGTCCTAAAAGAGCCAGTCACAAATAATCATCAACATCAATTTTTTACCTGTCAAGTCTGCCCCGATACCTACTAGGCAGGTTACAACTTACATGCTCAACAATGCCTTATGCTTATCAATGATTTATAAAGTATATGAAAATAAATAACATTTATCAATTAATGACACTCAATATGATGCCTCTTTAGTGACTCTAATCACATAAAAATGATATGTTAAATGAAGACATTGGCTTTGCTTAAAAAATAAATGGAACATCATATAGAACCAATAACCTTGCATTATCTCATGTCATAATGCCATTTGGAACAAGATTAACCAAAGATCACCCAATTAGAAACCAAATACCTTTGCCAACATTAAAAACCAAATACCTCTGCAGAGCATAGAAAGTGCCACAACCAACTAAAACCAATACAACTGGAGAGCATACCATATACCAATAGCATGTGAATTAACAACCAACTGTCATAGTATCATCATGAGAGTATGTTTGACATCAAGGACAACAACTGAGAGGGCAACAATTTCTTCCTCCTTCGATAAGGTTGCGGAGCTTGAACCCAAGAGCAGCTTTACACAAGTTGAATGTAGAATGTGGACTACTCCTATTCTTTCAACACAATATGTTGAAGATAGTGATGGATTTGATGAAGGATTAGAGAGGCTAGAATGATTTTGGCATGGTAAGGGTATGATGAGAGGAGATGAGAGAAATTTTGGCATGGTTTTAATATGATTAAGAAGTGATGAAAATGGCTTGGGTGAGGGCTCTATTTATAGGCCAATTGAGGGTGATTTGAATCCAATGGTTAGGATTGAAAGTAGAGATCAATGGTTGAGATGAGAGGATGAGATCAAGGGCTAAGATCTCATCAACAATATTGGATGGATGGGATTAAATGTGAATTTTAAATTCACATGGGGAAGGGTGATGAGAATTAAAATGAATTAAAATTTTATTTTGGGGAAGAGTTAGCATTAAATGAGATTAGATGGATGAGAAAAAATAAATAATTTTCTTGGAAGAAGTGGAATTAAAAATTCCACTTTATGTGTAGATGTGAAAATCAAGGACACGTGTAATTATGGGTTCTTACACATGTAAGTAAGATGTGACCTTTTGACGAAAAAATTGATTTTTATTCAAAGTGTGTGGGAGGATGGGTTAAGCAAGGTTTGACCAAGCTAATCAAGAGGATTAGCTTAATTAATGTGGCCAGAGGAAATTAGTGAGTAGGCTAATGAGAGGTTAAAATTAATTAAATAAGGGTTTATTTAATTAATTTAGGTCTAGGGGATAGGTAGGCTAGGGTAGCTAATTCAATAATTGTTATTTAATCAACTAGGCTAGGTTTAAGTTGTTTAGTAGAGTAGATTAATCAAATAAGTATGATTTATCTAATTAATTAGGATTAGGAGATGGAGAAATTAACTAAATAAATATTGAGAATATTTATTTAATCAATGGGGATATAGTTATAAGGTATAGTGAGAAATTAAATGAATTAATTGATCAGAAATGATGGATAAATGGCTAAGAGCAGATGATTAGGGATAAATTAATTAAATAAACTGAATTCATTTAATTAATAGGAGGGATAATTGGTGGTGTAGAGATACGAGAAATTGGTTTGTGGATCAAGTCAATTTTAGGTGTCTACAACTGTTAAGCAAAAAGAGGGTATAAATATGTGATTTTCATTTTTTGCTTTTTTGCATTCACTAGGGTAGAGCTTTTTGTTACTGATATCTAATTTCTAGCTATGTGGCATCATTGGGAGAAGACCTTTCAATCAAATTGTTATCATGCAGGATTGCACCCGTTATGCAAAGCTGTGAAGCTCAGCAATCCTGTGTAACATGGGATCAAACTTAGGCTGTGGGTGACCTATGGTGAGCTTAACCCTCTAGATTATGGGTTGGTTCCCTTATAATTTTCAAATGGGTTTAATAACTTTGCAGGACAAGGGTTGAAAAGACCTACTAAAAGTGCTAAAACTGTAATTTAAAAGTGTGGTGATACACCTAATTTGATGGAAAATTACAACTCTAATTCACAATAAATCTCAGAAAAATCTATCCACACAATTTACTTTGGCAATATGATCACAAAAATGTTTCTAAGGGAGGCTGGAAATAACTTTCTTCTTGGAGGAAAATTGGGTTCTCACAGCATGAAAGAAAAACTATTCCAATTGCACAACCTAAGACCTGTGATTTTTACTGCTATTCAACACATGCAAGTACAAATGAGACAATGATTTTAAAGGTTTTGATATTAGATACAATAAAATCTCATCAACTCATTCATAAAGACAACACAAATGAAAAAGGTAGACACTTGATTCTACTAAAAAATAAAGGAATACTTGCATAAAAAATGACAAAGAATAGAACATGTACCCTACTGTAATGTATTAATCTGCAAAATTGAGTTACACTCTTTCTCTTTACAATGTGTAAGAGACCAAAAAGGCAAGAACTAGAAAAATATAAGTTTTTTTCACAATATATAATCTGCCCTCAAAGAGACCTAGAAAGGTCAACTCCAGTTAACTACTTCTAAAAATAATCCCTCCAAAACAGATCCAAGAGCAAGCATGAAAATCCCTAAAAAATAGGGTCCTAATTGTAGAAAAAGAAGCCAAAATAGCTTCAAATTGCCTCTCAAACTTAGTTTGACCAAGTGGTGGACCAAACTCTTCCAATTTTGACCAAAAATCATGCAAGAGCTCTCAAAATAGCTCAGTTAACTCCATCCCCTAATTTTGCATGATTCTGGGATGAGGAAATAAAGTGAAAAAATAATAAAGAAATCAAGATGACTTACTTTATTATTTATTATAGATTTGTCTATAATTTCTACTTTTACATCTCTATGATAAATAATAAAGTAATTTATATTTCATTACTTTATTATTTATTTACAATTGTTTATCAATTTCTAAATCATGCAAAAGAATTACACTCTCTTTGACTTCTTGTTGACTGGAAAGCCTTCTCACATTAAAGCAATAAGACCCATGATTCTGTATGAGATATGATATGTGACAAAAAAACAACCCTTATGTCTCCCAAGTCATCTTCATGCATATATGTGATAATGCAATCTCAAAAAATTGAGAATAATAGAATAAGGCAAGAAATAAAATCAATATTATAATCTTCAACCTAGTCATAAAAAGGCTTAAAAAGGAGAAATCAAAATTAATATCATCACCTTATAACTCCCTTTGACCTCCATCTCCATGCACCTTATCTCAACATTATGGCTTCTCCATGCATGAACATGTGATAATTGATCACATTCTTAACGTCAAAAGACCTTTCAACATAAGGCATCATTTGATTTTGAAAAATGCCCTTCACGGGCTCCTTGGCATCATTAGGTTCAAACACTTGAAATGTTGACCTCGGGCATAATTTCTGATAACAATGATATCCTACAACAACAATCAAAAAATAAATATCTCGAACTAAGTCATTCAACCAAAAAGGAGAAACAACCCTAAAAAATATCATTTGCACTTTGATCTTTTTAATGGAGAGCTTTGCCTGCACCGTCATGGTGGTTAGGGTTTGAGGCAAAACCCTCGATTCTCTACTATTTTAAAGCAATTTTCTTAAAGGTTCTTTATAGAAAAAAGAAGGTATGACTCCCTTTTGTCCTGGAATATGACATATCTCTACATTTTGAAGCTTTATTTGGCTCTATTAGCCACGACCATTATAGGTTTTCTAATGCATTCATTGTGTTCACTATTTATTTTTTCTCCCTTGATGTCAAGGCCACCATGGCTATCTGGTTTGAGCCATCTAAAACAATATATAGGCGGCGTTCAAAATGATTTTCCTAGGTAAGTTCTTCATCATCATGCCTTGCTTCTTGTACTTCAAAATCTAGAAATAGAATGCTTGGCTTGTAGAAAATAATAGATGTATTGCTGCCATTACTGTAGATGTCGACTATCAAGGAGATATTTGTTTTATTCTGAGCATCAAAAATATACATTTCTGTTTTATTTGAGCTTGAAATCTTTTGTATCTCTTCTATGTTTGTCTTTGTTCTATCCAGATAGATATAGGTTTTGATAGTTACTTGATATAAACCCCATTAGGGTTTAATCACTCCTCTTGCAACTCTTATAGGCTCTATGGTCACAGCCTCAAAAGGTACCTTCTGGTTTAACATATAATCATTGATATATGCACATTTGTTCATTTCTAAGTTTCCACTCGAGCCTGCATACACTTAAAACCCCACACTTCTTTCTCTGTATTTGATAATTCTATTCAAACCCAAGTGGGTTTCTATAATAATGAAGAAAAACATAGTTTCAGGCCGCTAATTGTGATGGTACAAAATGGGTTTTTATTCATTTCTCTGGATGTAAAAGTGATGAAGTATACTGCTCTTCAATTTTTATGAAATGCAAAAAACAAAACTTTTGTTTTCCACTATTCAGGGCCGCAGGCTCTTGATGTTTAAACCTTGTCTCTATAGCATCATAATGATCATTTACAAGAACAAGAATATATGATAAACAATGTCTTCCATCTTTTCTATTCTTTGTGTAATACTTGGCCCTGCAAAACTTAAAAATCTTCACTTTGCTCTTGTCTTGGCCTCGTACAGATTTGATATAGGCTTTAATTCAGAGCTTGCTTCATATGAATTCATGATCCCCTATAGCTTCTTGATGGCTGCACTTTTAAGATCACTTCCTTCTACCTTTATGAATTGAACCTACACTGTATCTTCATGGCATCAGTTTGATTGTCCTCTAGTTGATCATGACATTGAAACTTAACTCTTTTCTTGGTTCAAAGGTGCACTATTTCCCTATGAGGATTATCTTTGACTTGAACCTTCATCAATGACTATATCTTTATGATGGCACATGTCTTCTTATAAGGTTGCTTCATATGTTTTGAAAATTGTCATTGCTATTTCATCTATGTGGCTATACCTTCTATGTATTCATATATTTGATGAAGACAAAACAAAAAGTCTGTGTAAAAGGGTGGATGCCTTTTGTTGTTCTAACTTCTACTCTACACTTGTATGTGAACTGTGGCATTCTTTACTTGCTTCTCTTGATGCTCTTAGATATCATGACTACTCTATATGTATCTATGAATGTCATGTATGATGGTCTACATTTGATGAATCATTTGGAATGATGACTGTATCCCCCTGCTTCTTTTGATGACACAATGGGTTCCTCATGACTGTGCAACTTTTTGATTCAAATGTATGCACCTCATGTAGCTTATTTGTCCATGGCTATCCAACTATTTCTTTCATAAAAACTTGAAAAAAACTCTACTTTATTTTTTTGATTAGCACAAGAGTGCTATCCTATTCATGTGAGCACTTGTACTAATGAAAGTTGCTTTCTGTCATAACATTTTCATTGATTTCTTTGTTTGAAAGGCTACATGATGTGATTATAATGTTGTTCCTGAGCATCTTGAATGTATACAAAAGATAATGAGATAGTCAATGACTATAATCATAAAGAAGCATGATGTTTGACAAACCTAATATTCAATTCCACACATTATGAAGTTGTCTTGAAAAAGTTCACTACTCATGTATGGTTTTCATTTCATTACTTGAACTGATAATCATGGATGGGCAATGAACTTGAAGCTCATGCACTGATTTGATACAACAATCCTTCATTTGAATATGTTTTAGTTGTTGATCTGGAAGGTTCTCTACTTATTGATATCCCCCTTCAGATCAAGGGGCAACATGCTGGGCTCAACCCTTGTGGGAGCCCACTTTGTACCACATGTTGAAATATCTTCAAACCAGCAACATAACTTCTTCTATACCTACACATGAAACAAACATGTTATTTATAAAACATACCTTTGAAAGTTCATGATGTGGGGTCACTTGCATGGATTTATCTCTTTCTGATATGGTACTTGTGTCTGCTCATTCTGACTTCTCTTATGCTTATATGATTACTGATTACTGCTGCTGCATAAAAGTGTGTTATACTTTTTGAAGTTTTGATTGTGTAAGAAAAGATTTGGTACCCAGAGCTTCTAATAAAACTTTTTGCCAGGTGTTCTGGAACTCGACAGATGGAGGGAGTTGGAGACCAACTCAACCTCGGGATTCGTCATTCATAGGGAATGACGGGTCCCTCTTCTTTTCCTATGCATTTCTTATTCTTCAAAAGTAAAATTTACTTTTATGTTGCATACTTTAGTTACTCCCATGGCTTGTGTGGGACACTTTTATACATTCTTTTGAATACGATTAGCTATTTACTTTTATGCAATGACTTATGTATATTTCCCTTTCTAAATCAAATACATAGCATAAAACAACTGATCTTTCTTTGAAACATATGTATAAAACATGATGTATAATTTGACAGTTTATAAATACCTCTTTTACTTGCACTGAAACATAATGAATAATTAACAATTAAAACATGAAATCCATCAATTCTCTTCATTCTTTGAATGGCTGTTTTCTTGACTGTAGATGATTTCCCTTACCAGGATGATGTAACATCTCAGCTTGAGTTGTTACATGATTTTGATATGTGATTTTGCACTTGTCTTCTATCAAGAAATCAGACATTGACTGGATGATCCTACATAAGCAAAACAATTTGTACCCCCTCTAAAAAACTGATGTTTAGGCCTTGCTAAATTAGGCGTGAACATAATTTAGTAACATTTTTGGTGACCTCTCAGGAGTGTTTGCCTGCTAAACAAAATAGAACCACTAGTCTTGCAAATCCATTGGGCATATGAGTCTTTTCCTGCTTGAAACATTGAAAACCTCTGCAACTTGCACTGATAGAAAAATACAACAGCAAAACAATACTAAAGTTTAAACTAATTTGACAAGAAAATGTGCATGTGCACTTCTTAGAAAACAAAACAAAACTAAAATAAAATGTGCTAAAAGCTCTTATTTGCAGTAAAGCTGCTCTTCTAGTAGCATTGTTTGAGGTGAATTTCGTTGACAAGGATTGGCAACACCTCTCCATCTAACTTGTAAGCTGAAATACATTGTGTTTCTTGTATTCTGTAATGATATATGGGCCATCCAACATGGCATCAAACTTGGTGTGTTTACCAAGTTTGCTTTTAAGCTCATCCCATTTGAACATTAGATCTCCTTCCTTGAAGATTCTTGGAACTACCTTTCTGTCAAAGGTCCTCTTCATTTGGGCTTGATGTATCTCTAGGATTCTTAGTGCTTCTTTTCTAGCTTCTTCCAGCTCCATTAGCTGTGCAAGCCTGACTTCCATTGGTTGTTCTTCTAATAGTTCTAGTTCCTTGACATAACTTAGAGTTGCAGCTCAATTGAAATTGGCAATTTGGCTTCTTTCCCATAAGTTAGAACATAAGTTGAGTTACCTATAGCTCTTTTTAGAGTTATCCTATCAGGCCAAAGGGTTAATTTCAATTTATAATGCCAAGATCTCTAATTATCATCAACTATTTTCTTAATTATCTTAATCAGGTTTTTATCGGTAGATTTAGCTTGTCCATTACCCTAGGGATAGTAGTTGGATGAAGTATTAAAAAATATATTGTTCTTTATAGACCAATCAGAAACTCTTAAACCAATGAATGCTAAAGCATTATCAGAAATGATTGAATTAGGAGTGCCAAACTTGGAAACTAAGTCTTGGTAGAAGTTCAAAACAGAAGGCTCATTTGCCTCCTTCAATACAACTACTTCAGTCCACTTTGTGAAGTAATATGTTGCAGTTAGTATCCATTTATGTCCTTGACTTGAAGGTGGATTGATGGGACCAATGAAATCCAAACCCCACTTACCAAATGGTTGTTCTACCTGAATTGGGTGTAGAGGCATGGCTGCAAGCTTCTGCTTTCCTGCAAACACTAAACATTTATTACATTTCTTCACCCAATCATGTGCATCTTTAAAGAATTCTGGCCAATAATAACTAGCTCTCATAATCTTTAGAGCTATTGTTCTTGGTGCAAAGTGGCCTCTAGAAGGGCCATCATGAAATTCTTCCAGAATTTTCTAAATCTATTCTGGTTCTACACATCTTAACAAAACACCATTAAAGTCCTTTTTATACAAAACACCATTAATTATAGCATAAGGTATGGCTTGTAGCCTGTAGTACCTTCTTTCAGATATGTCCAAACCTTTTGGATAGTCCCCAGTATGCAGATAATGAACCATTTTCTGCACCCAACTTGTAGGTGGGGTTGGGACAATAGCTTGTTCTTTGTTTTACAGCACTGTCTCAGCCTCTTCTGCAAGTTTAGTGCTTTTCTCTTCATTTTCTACCAGCTGTTCACACAAAGATTTACCTCAGACAAGCTTTGTAACCTTGATCTGAATGTCATATTTCATCACTTTTGTTATCCATCCCACCCTCTTGTCATTTAGATCCTTGCTAAGCAAGAATTCCTTGATTGTTGGATGGGCAACCATCAGCTATATTCTATTGTTAGAAAGCATGTGTTTAAACTTTTTAAGGCTTCTTATGACATCCAATACATGTTTCTCAACAAATGAATACCTCACCTCATAGTCATGTAGAACTTGGATAAAGAAAGCGACAGGCTACTCTAATCCTTCCTCATTTTGCTGATAGAGCATAGCTGAGATTGTATCAAAACTACCAAATGCATACAAAATGAAATACTTGTCAAAATCTGGATTAATTAGTACTGGGGCAGCAACAAGTGCCTCTTATTTCTTCAAAACTTTGGTTAGCTTCCTTTGTCTAACTGAAAGGAATATTCTTTTTGAGCATAGCTGTAAGGGGCTACAATAATGCTGCTATGTTTGGTATGAACCTCCTTACAAAATTGATTCTTCCAAGAAAGCTTTGTAAGCCTTTCTTATGAGTTGGAAGAGGTAATGCTAAGATTGTAGAAATTCTTTTTGGATCTATGGATATTTCATCCTTTGACACTGTGTCCTAAAAGCTTTCCTTCATGCACATAAAAGATACTCTTCTTTGGGTTGAGTGAAACCCCAAATTCTCTACACCTTTCAAAGATCTGCCTAAGATGTTTGAAATGTTCTTCAACTTTCTTTGAAAAAATAGTTACATCATCTAGATATACAAGTACAAATTCATTTATGATGCCTTGAAAAGCCATGTCCATGACTCTTTGAAAAGTTGCCCCTACATTGGATAATCCAAATGACATTTTTCTGTAGGCCATTGCGCCCCACTTAGTAGTAAAGGAAATCTTGTACTGGTCTTCCTCTTTCATTAAAATTTCATTGTATCCAAAATAACCATCCAATAAAGAGAACCTTTCTGACCCTGAGACAACCTGTCGAATCTACTCCATTGAGGGAAACGAGTAGTGGTCCTTAAGAGAGGCTCTATTCAAGTCACGGAAATCAACACATAATCTTATTTCTCCATTCTTCTTTCTAACAAGAACTAAGTTAGAAACCCAAAATGTATGCTTAATTGGAAAGATTATGTTACCTTCTATCAACTTGTTTAATTCAGTCTTCATGAGCACTTCCAGCTTTGGGTTTAATGGTCTCTATTTTTGTCTAAATGGTTTAGCCTTGGGTTCCAGCTCAATATTGTGTTGAGCTAACTCAGGGTTAAAACCCTTTAAATCTCCATACTCCCAAGCAAATACATCACTAAATTCTTGACATAGCTGAATAAAAGCTTGTTGTTCTTCTTTTGTCCAGACTTTTCCAAGCTTAAGCAGCTTGTCCTTGAATATCTCAATAGGCTTATATTGCTCTTATTTCATAGATAAGCTGACCTTATCTCTTCTAACATGATCATCAGTGTTAAAGATTGACTCTAAGGTTACCAAACCCTTTGTGAGGCCCATCTCTTTCTATTGCTTTAGTTTTTATGACTTAGACTATTTGTCTATGTTGTTGGATTACATACTTGTTTGGGATGGACATTTATGTTATTTCTTTAGACATTATGAAATATGGTACTTTGGACGTTATTATGGTCATAAATTGTGATTTATGTGGCTAGACTATGTTTGAATTTAATGATTTTTCAAAAAGAGAATCGAAGTAATGGATATTTTTATACTAGTGAATTAAATAAATTATTTTAAATTGTTAATCATGTGATTTTTTTATGAAAGTTGATTATTTAAATGATGTTGTTATACATTATCTTGCTTCAGCTATTATTATCTTGAGAAACTGATATTTGAACTTGAGTGTGCAGGTGGGTGGTCAAGATCCCTTTTAGTGGATTTCAGAGACTCCATAAACCCTAGGTTAGCCCAGTTAAGCCTAGCCTAACTCGGGGAAGGAGTTAAGACTAATTTTGGGACGTAATGTTATTATTATCTTTTATTTTAATTTTTCTGTGATTGTGGTGTTATTTTTATTTAAATTTATTTAAAAGTCATTCTTTTTGTTTATTTTATTTTTAATTTATAGTCCTTATGGGATGAGGATAAATAATGTAATTCTATATTTTCATATTTTAAAATTTGGAGAAGATTTATCTCCTTGTTTTATTTTTAGAAAAGGATGATTTTTATGGGAAGAAAAATAAAGTTGTTATTTTTATTTCTACCTTCTTCTTTTTGGAAGTTTTTGGGGAGTTTTAATTATGGGAATTTGGGAGAGGGTTTCAAGATTTCTTGTTTTTCATTATTCTGATTTGTGTGTGAAGTTTTATGAATGGAGAGAATGGTGAGAAGATGGGGATTTTTTTTTGGATTTTGAGTTGGAAGAAGTTTTGTTACTTGAAGGCCTTGGATTCACGAACGAATAGTTGGGAAATTATTTTGGTTTTCAATTTTTGGGCTTGCCCTAACTTGGGGAGCTGAGGTAAATTTTCTGAGAGCTTCTTACTTTTGAATCTAGTAAAAGCATTGTGTATGTTTGAGAAATATGATTTTTTATGAGTGTTGGGTTTTGTATGTGTTGGTTATTACAGTTTGTGTGGGATTGGGTTGTATGGGAGCGGCCCTCCAACTTGTTGAGAGCCTCCCACGTGTTTGGGGTAGAGAGAGACATGGAGCCTCTCTTGGGGAACATTTCTAGTTTATGGATTCAGATAGAGAAATTGTTGTTTTGTGAAAAATATGTGGTTGATGGTAAATTGAAAGTATGGGTATGTGTTGTTACTGTTGGATGTGGGAGTATGGAGATATGTGGAGACATGGGTGTGGTGATGAGTGGGTGTTCTGTGATATATGGAGTAACAGATGATGATATATTTTGATTATGGTTGGTTTTTCCCCAAGAGGGATGTTTATCCCCTTTCTCCCCCTATTTTGGATCAAAGAAGGATTCCTGTGTTTGTGAGTCTACCCATGGGAAAATATTTGTACGTGGATTCTTTGAATCTTGTGTAATTGTAAGTTACGTTGTATTGTTATCTCGGTTGATGGAGTTCTCCTGCTCGGGGGTGGGATGTGCTTAGGCAATCCCTATGGTAGGGTGGAGAGTAGGACTTGGCCACCTATTTTAGCCTTCTATATGTGTGCAGGTTGATAGGTTGCATCTGTAAGAGTTTATGTTGAAATAAGTCTCCATGTGATTGCAAGGAAAAGTTTTGAAGAGCTTTATAATTTGGGCAAAAGTGTCTGGAACATGACTCCCATTGGAATCCGTATGTGTGTATAGAAATGTGATAAAACTTGTTTTGTGGGTATGAGAAAACCCTTGTCAATGTGAACTTGTGATTAAATCTAAGAATGCCTCTTATTCAATCAGTTTCTGTGTGTTTGTCATGGTCATTGAGATAAGAAAATTGCTATTTGGTTGTATTTTTATTATAGGTAGAAAAGAAAGAAACAATTCCCTATTTTATGTATATTTGTGCTAATGGGATTATTGCAAAAAATTGTTCTTCTCGTATTTTAATTCCATTTGGAAATGGTTGGATATTTAAATTAGTTTATGTGAAAATGAAAATTTCTTCTGTGATTAAAAATTTCATGTAACATTAATATCTCTGTTATTCATTAATTGTTATATGTGAACAAATAAATAAATAAATAAATATATATATATATATATATATATGCCAAACTGTTCTTGGTTATTTTTGTTAAAATCTCAGTGATAACAGTGAATTTCAAAAGTATGTGAGGTATGGGGCTTTTGCATTGGAACATCCAGTGGGGTTAGTCTTGTTGTGAATGCATGCATATCTAATATATATTCCCCTTTGCGAAAATTAGACATTTACTTTAGTTAAATTCATCAATATTTATATGTGCATTATGAATCTGTAGCTATTATTCCATCGGTGTGAAATGCTTTCTGCATATAAATTTAATTATAGTATTGTTCAATTTTTTATTTATTTGTGGTATCCCTGAGATACGTGTGTAATACAAGTTAAAAAAGAAACAATAATCCAACTTGTTCCTATTATCTTTTCACTATTTTATTTTGCAGAAAACAACTTGTACATTTTATACGCTGTCATTACACCTGCACGGTAGATTTTTTTCCGAGACAGGATTAAATAAAAACACCGGTAAATAGTATTAAATAAAAACACTGGTAAATATATATATTTATATAATTGATTTAATCTTCATCCCTATTTGGTTGGCGAACCTGCAAACAATGTATATAAATTTTGATTCCAGATTCCCTATGGTTTGTTTTTCCTGCACAGACCATAAATGGATCCAATATGAAAATAATACTTGAATGCAAATAGATATTATTTCCATTTGACAAAAGGAAAACAATTGTTTCTATTTATAAAAGAAAAAAAAAATCTAAATAGATAGCTTTTATGCTTTTTGCATGGGTAGCGAAATTAGAGATATTTATTATTTATAGTTTAATACTTTCGTATATTTACGCTGAGAGTCCTTCTACACTCACAGCAAGCTGAAAGATTCATTCCTGTAAACAATTAAGATTCAGATTCCATGTAAACAAAATTCATAAAATGTGTAAATAAATAAATTCGTGGAAGCCAAATGGATAGAAAATAGAAAAAGAAGCCAAATTGAAGAAAAATAGAAAAACTTGGGCAGTTATGGAATGAAATCTTTATTACGTTTGAAGAATATGAAAAGTCTTGTAGCATAGTCTCTTTAAATTAACTCATGTGAGCATATCGAATATTCTAACTGCAAGTAATTTATAAATGCCAACAAATTGGAAGATATTCTGGCGTACTATAGATATTTTTTTTAAAAATATAAATATACTAGTTAGCAATAATCTCCAACACCAAATAAAATAAAAAATAATTAAAATTTCATGTTTATATAATAAAATTTCAACAATTATGTAATGTATATAAATATTATCTAAATAATTTCAACAATAATGTAATTTAAAATTTCATGTATATATATAATGTAATGTCAACAATAATAAAATTTCATGTTTATAATATCTATGTAAAATATTTCAATTATGGATTAAATAGAAATACAAAATTAATTTAAATAAATTCAATAAATATTGTGATAATCATTGGAATTGAGAAATTTAAATAAGAAGTGAGTAAATTTTATTTTTTTAAGGAAACCTAACTTCCCTAAAAATTAGTGCTAGTAAATCTCTCGTGTTAGTTGTTCAATTCTTTGGTTAATATTTCTAATTTTTTTAATCTCATTTCTAATTTTTATCTCTTTGTTAATGATTTTTATCCTATGTTAAAATTTTTAGAGTAAGTTGGCATCATGAATTTTATTTAGGATAAATTAGAGTAATTTAAAGGTTATAATAACAATGTGTTAATTTCTACTAATTAAAATTTATTATTGGTTAATGTATTTTAAAAATTCTATAGATAATCTTAAATAATAACTATAGTACAATGGGGATAGAAAGATTATCATAATTTATTGGTAACATCAGTAATTAAGGATATTACAAGTTGATTGTGTGAGTTTAAAGGGAAACATTATTGATTAACACATAGTTGATGAACTTACCATGTAGTTTCATAGTAAAAATAATTAATCTAATTTATTTAATTTCCCACTTAACAATGAATTAGAATGTGATAAATTTTAATGTGGGTGAATACAAAATTGTTTTAACTCTTGTGAATTTTATAATAAGAAATTAAAGAGTGTTGGGTAGATTCTAAATTAGATCGTTGCTTATTTAGTAATTTATGTTGAGTAATTAATAATCTTATTTAAATTAGACATTATATAATTTTCTTAAAATAATTTATTTAGTCAGTAAGAAACTACTTTTAACGCATGTAAACAATTTAACTTAGTATATCACTAAATTATTAGTTACTCTTTGTACTCATTTTAATGTAAATAAGTTAGTTGAATAGACTAAGTTTTGCTTAAACTTATAACCTTGTATGCCTAGGGTTAATTCTATTAGATGGGTAGTGGATTAAAATGTTTTGTATTCCATCTAGTATTGTGGCATCCTAGTATTAGTCAGGAACCTGTGTATGATTAGAAATTAGTGATAAAATGATAGTGAAGGAGAAAGTGATATGTTCCACTTAAATCTTGTTATGTGAATAACTATGCATGTTGTGTATAGGACACATTGCGAAGAGTTTGACTTAAAGTATTCCTTTATCTCTCTAATCACACTACTATTATCTAAGTGAAAGACTCCGTAAGTCATTATATGTTTCACTTCCTATACATTTAGATGTTAACTAGACAAAAAAATAGTTGGTTTTGTTTGTGTTTGCCCACTTGTATGATAACATATTTGTGGGCATGTTACGGGCATGACACCATTAGGCAACTTATTTGACTTTAATTGCAAGATCTGGTCATCATATTGCTGCAGCCATTTCTGCTAATTTCTTGTAGCAAACTCAACTTCTTCCATCAGAAAATTAACAATTTGTTCATCACTATCAAAGACTTGCCAACTTGTATTATTGTCTGGTAATGATGGTCTGACAACTTTAACATAAAGAGGAGTATGAACATTCTTCATTTATGTTGGAATATCATACTCAGCACCAATAGCAACCAATTTGTTAGCCTATTTATTATCAATCCTTGGTATAGACATCAAATTAAAAGCATTAAACTCATCTATCATATCCCAAACTCTATGTTTGTATAGTTTCAACAAATCATTTTTGGTGGCAGCAATATTCCTTACTTGCTTTACTACTAATTCACTATCCCCAAATACTTTAAGGCATATAATATTCCTTTTTCTAGCCCATTCCAATCCAGACACTAGTGCCTCATACTCAGTTGAGCTATTTGAACAACTAAAATCAAAATGAAAAGATGAATAATACTTTTCACTTGTGGGAGAAACTAACACATCTCCTCCACCAGCACCAATTCTACTTCTAGAACTGTCAAAATACAGCTACCAAACATCATTATCAGATTGTACATTTTGTTGATTTTCTCCTTTTAACAGGTTTAGAATGGAAACACCTTTCTCTTGGGTCATATAAACACCAAGACCTATTTCCTCCATTTGACCAAAGGATCTGTCTCATGATTATCGGTTGTCCACTAATCAAAAACTAAGTTAGGTATGCCCTCTAAAGGTGTATTTGGGTCTTAGATAGTAGTTGGTTCTTCTTGATCAAAAATTGAAAGATTGGCATTGATTGGACTGGGTGTATATGGTTCAAGATGGTCATTTGCTAATGGTTCTAATTTTATGGTGACTTTAGTGCCATATCTTGTTCTAAAAAATAGGTGAGTCCAATCAGAGGATAAATAGCCTCCTACTTTTGCTATGAAGTCTCTAGATAGACAAATGACAAAGTGAGGTGGAAGATCAATAACATGGATGTCTTGCTGGATTACAAAATTGGGGCATGCGTGTAAGGTAAGACCAAGATTTTTCAACATCCCCATTGTATTAACTTCATTACCATCTAATTGAACAACCCCCTTGCAACAGGTTCATAATTCAAATCAAGCTTGTCAGCTAACTGTTTGGGCATCACAGAGCTACTAGCTCTTGAGTCAATCATACAGTTATGAACTAGATGGTTGCCAACTATTAAGGTAACATAAAAAGGAGGTGGTTTGCTCACTTGTTTTGGCTGTTCATTCTTATTTTGTGCTTCATTAGTGACCACAACCTGGGGTTGACTTGTTTGAGCTTCATTGGACAAAGATAACTGAGCTAAAGCATCTTGTAACAAATCCTTTTGACTTGGAATGTGTAAAGCATCCAATATAGACATGCTAATAGTGGCTTTCTTCATATGATCAAGAATATTGAAAGAAGCTCCACTAACCTTTTGTTGTATTTTGGGAATAGTAGCATCTGATTGTACTTTGGTTGGCTGTGATTGAGCTTCCAACTGTCTTTTATCAACTATTTGCTGTCCTCTTGCTAGAATATGAACATTTTGAGAAATAGAAGCTTTAGGTTGACTTTGTTGATTTACAGAAGCTTGATTTTTGCCTTTATCAGTTTGCTATTGTACTTTGTCAGCTTGCTATTTGCTAACATTAGCTTGCTGTTGTAACTCAACAACTTTCTTTTTTGATCTGGTATTTGCTGCAATGTTGGTAAATGACTGTTTCTACCCTGGTAATTGATTTATTCCACAAAAATCATTAACTTGTCAATTCATTAAAGAAACATTAGGATTATTATGTTGAGTTTAGGAATCTAGCTGATCATTAACATCACTTGCTGTATTTTTAGAAGTTGCATAATTATTCTGGACCATGAGTGCTTGACTGACCAATCCATTCTAGCAAGTAGCTTGGTTATGAGGCTAGTTACATAGATAACACCATTCTTAATCTTGAACCATGTTATTTTTAATAGGTACAAGCTCTTTTGATGAGTTGACAACATTGGGATTATACTGCTAATTTGGCTTGTTGTTATAATTCCTTCTTTGTCCTTGGTAATCTACTTGATAAGGAGGCCTATTTACCTGATATGGGGCTTGGTATGGTCTACTATTTTGATTTTGTTGTATTTTGAGACTCACTAAGTTATTACTAATAGTCTGCAATAACTTTGCTATATTTTGTTGATTACCCTTAAGCTCTTATATATCAGAGTGGATTGGATCAGCATTATTTTTTATAGTTGTTTGATAGCCAAAGGCTAGTATAGTAGGTATTGATGCAATAGGAGGCACTGAAATTAGCATTAATGGATAAATGCTAGAAAATATAGGCATAAGAGGCCTTGGTACAATTTTGCTAGCTTGAATTAAACTATTTTCATCTCTAATAGCAATATCAAATGCACCTGGTAAAGTAACCCCACCCATTGATTGAATCATCACAACAATATTACTATTCAATGCTCTAAGAAAATATAGAAATGCATGCTTAGGTGAAGGCCTTACCATTTTCAAAATTCTATTCCAGGCCTTTTGAAATCTAAAATTGAAGGCTAACATCTATTCTTGGGGAGCCCTCTTGATGGTTGTCATTTTCTCAACAAGTGATAGATGAGATGATTTATCTTGAAACTGCTTATTCAAGACAACTCCTAATTCATCCCATGATGTAATCAAATTAACTCTAAATCCTCTAAACCATTAAAGAGCTTTAACTTTCAAAGATGCTGCTAATAGTCTTATTGCTATATTTTCTTTTGTGATATGATGAACACTGCATAATGATGCTATATCTTTGATGTGTTCTATTGGTGTGGTTTCATCTTCACTGGTGAAACTAGGAAGAATTTTCAGTGTAGCTACTGGTATTGCATCATGCTACTACAAATTCAATTGGCTGCCCCCATTAAAAGTCACAAATGGCTGATTTCTAGGTGGCGGTGGTAGTCTAGCTACTACCATCTGAATAATATGTACTTGTACTACATGGCAAACCAGTATTGATATCTCTTGGAGAACATGCTCTTCTTCTTCAAGCTCTTACTCTTCCTAAAAAAAGTTCTTCAAGTTCTTGAAAAATAGGTTCCTCTTGGAAAACAGGTACCTGTTCTCTTAGACTTGATGGTGGAGAACTATCAGGTACTGATGAAGAACTTGCAAATAAAGGATTTTGATGAGAAGCAAATTCATTATGTGAATTTGGCAAATCTAGTACTATTGTACTTGATGGATTTACCACTCTATTTGCTTTAACCCTCCTTTTTGGCGGTGACAAATGAATATGCTTCTTTTTAGGATCTTTACTTGATCTTGTTTGGTACTTTTTCATAGGCTAAAAAAATTTGATCTATCAAACTAGAAAAATTAGAGTCACCAGGTACTTGAAATAAAACCTCTAAAAGGCTGTAAAATCTATTGATCATACCCAAAATAGCAAAAAAATAAGTTCTTTTTTGAACTAAAAATTATTTCAAAGGTCCCACCAGGTGTGCCAAAAAATGTTATCATGCAGGATTGCACCTGTTATGCAAAGCTATGAAGCTCAACAATCCTATGTAACATGGGAACAAACTTAGGCTGTGGGTGACCTATGGTGAGCTTGAACCTCTAGATTATGGGCTGGTTCCCTTATAATTTTTAAATGGTTTTAATAACTTTGCAGGAAAAGGGTTGAAAAGACCTACTAAAAGCACTAAGACTATAACTTAAAAGTGTGGTGATGCACCTAATTTGATGGAAAATTACAACTCTAATTCACAATAAATCTCAGAAAAAATCTATCCACACAATTCACTTTAGCATTATGATCACAAAAATGTTTCTAAGGGAGGCTAGAAATAACTTTCTTCTTGGAGGAAAACTAGGTTCTCACAGCATGAAAAAAAAACTATTCCAATTGCACAACCTAAGACCTATGATTTTTACTGCTATTCAATACATGTAAGTACAAATGAGACAATGATTTTAAAGGTTTTGATATTAAATACAATAAAATCTCATCAAATCAGTCATAAAGACAACACAAATGAGAAGGTAGACACTTGATTCTACTAAAAAATAAAGGAATACTTGCATAAAAAATGACAAAGAATAGATCATGTAACCTGTTGTAATGTATTAATCTACAAAATTGAGTTACAAACACTCTTTCTCTCTATAATGTGTAAGAGAGAAAAAAGGCAAGAACTGAAAAAATATAAGTTTTTCTCATAATTTATACAATCTGCTCTCAAAGAGACCTAGAAAGGTCAACTGTAGTTAACTACCTCTAAAAATAATCCCTCCAAAACTGATCCACGAGCAAGCATGAAAATCCCTAAAAAATAGGGTCCTAACCACAGAAAAAGAAGCCAAAATAGCTTCAAACTGCCTCTCAAACTTAGTTTGACTAAGTGGAGGACCAAACTCTTCCAATTTTGACCAAAAATCATGCAAGAGCTCTAAAAATAGCTCAGTTAACTCCATCTCCTAATTTTGCATGACTTTGGGATGAGGAAACAAAGTGAAAAAATAATAAAGTAATCAAGATGACTTACTTTATTATTTATTATAGATTTGTCTATAATTTCTATTTTTACATCTCTATGATAAATAATAAAGTAATTTATATTTCATTAGTTTATTATTTATTTACAATTGTTTATCAATTTCTAAATCATGCAAAAGAATTATACTCTCTTTGACTTCCTATTGATTGGAAAGCCTTCTCACATGTAACCAATATGACCCCTGATTTTGTATGAGATGTGATATGTGACAATCAAACAACCCTTATGTCTCTCAAGTCATCTTCATGATCTATGTGATAATGCAATCTCAAAAAAATTGCCAATAATAGACTAAGGCAAGAAATAAAATCAATATTATAATCTTCAACCTAGTCATAAAAAGGTTTAAAAAGGAGAAGTCAAAATTAATATCATTACCTTATAACTCCCTTTTGTTAGTTGCCGTTATACCAAAAGAGCGACCTGTTAATGCCTAATACAACCACTTGACTTAACAAGCACATGAGGTGGTTAAGCCCTTTTCACAAACCACCACAGCGCAACGCTGAACAAGGAGACCAAGGGCCACACTTGGCAACAATCCCACCCAATGTAAGCGCGGGGTTAGAACCCGTGACCTTGGCTCTGATACCAACTATTAGTTGCTGTTGCACCAAAAGATCAACTTGTTAATGCCCGATACAACCACTTGACTTAACAAGCACGGGAGGTAGTTAAGCCCTTGTCACAAACCACCGTAGCACAGCACTAAACAAGGAGATCAAGGGCCACACCTTGCAACACCTTTGACCTCCATCTCCATGCACCTTACCTCAACATTATTACTTCTCCATGCATGAACATGTGATAATTGAACACATTTCTAAGGTCAAAAGACCTTTCAACATAAGGCATCATTTGATTTTGAAAAAGGCCCTTCACGGTCTCCTTGGCATCATTAGGTTCAAACACTTAAAGTGTTGACCTGGGGCATAATTTTGGATAACAATGATATATCCAAAAACAACAGTAAAAAAAAATATCTCAAACTAAGTCATTTGACCAAAAAGGAGAAACAACCCTAAAAAATATCATTTACACTTTGATCTTTTTGATGGAGAGTTCTGCCTGCGCCGCCATGGTGGTTAGGGTTTGAGGCAAAACCCTCGATTCTCTATTGTTTTGAAATAATTTTCTTGAAGGTTCTTTATAGAAAAAAGAAGGTATGACTCCCTCTGTCATGGAATATGACATAGCTCTGCATTTTGAAGCTTTATTTGGCTCTATTAGCCACAACCATGATATGTTTTCTAATGCATTCATTGTGTTCACTATTTATTTATTCTTCCTTGATGTCAAGGCTACCATGGCTATCTGGTTCGAGCCATCTAAAACAATATATAGGCTGCCTTCAAAATGATTTTCCTAGGTAAGTTCTTCATCATCATGCCTTGTTGCTTTTACTTCAAAATTTAGAAATAGAATGCTTGGATTGCAGAAAACAATAGATGTATTACCGCCATTGCTGTAGCTGTCGACTGTCAAGGAGATATTTGTTTTATTCTCAGCATAAAAAATATACATTTCTAGTTTATTTGAGCTTGAAAGCTTTCTATCTCTTTTGTGTTTGTCTTTGTTCTATGCAGATAGATATAGGTTTTGATAGTTACTTGATATAAACCCCATTCGGGTTTAATCACTCCTCTTACAACTCTTATAGGCTCTATGGTCACGGCCTCAAAAGGTACCTTCTGGTTTAACATATAATCATTGATATCTACACATTTGTTCATTTATGAGTTTCCACTCGAGCCTGCATACACTTAAAACCCCACTTCTTTCTCTGTATTTGATAATTCTACTCAAACCCAAGTAGGTTTCTATAATAATGAAGAGAAACACAGTTTCAGGATGCTAATTGTGATGGCACAAAATGGGTTTTTATTCATTTCTCTGGATGTAAAAGTGATGGCACAAAATGGGTTTTTATTCATTTCTTTGGATGTAAAAGTGATGAACTATACTGCTCTTCCATTTTATGAAATGCAAAAGACAAAACTTTTGTTTTCCACTATTTAGGGCTGCAGGCTCTTGATGTTTAAACCCTATCTCTGTAGCAACATAATGATCATTTACAAGAACAAGAATATATGATAAACAATGTCTTCCATCTTTGCTATTCTCTGTGTAATACTTGGGCCTACAAAACTTGAAACTTTTCACTTTGCTCTTGTCTTGGCCTCATACAGATTTGATATAGGCTTTAATTCTGAGCTTACGTCATATGAATTCATGATCCCCTATAGCTTCTTGATGGCCACACTTTTAAGATCACTTCCTTCTACCTTTATGAACTGAACCTGCACTGTATATTCATGGCATTAGTTTGATTGTCCTATAGTTGATCTTGACATTGAAACATAACTCTTTTCTTGGTTCGAAGGTGCACTATTTCCCTATGAGGACTAGCTTTGACTTGAACCTTCATCAATGACTATATCTTTATGATGGCACATGTCTTCTTATAAGGCTGCTCCATATGTTTTGAAAATTGCCATTGTTGTTTCATCTATGTGGCTGTACCTTCTATGTATTCATATGTTTGATGAAGACAAAAACAAAAAGCTTGTTTAAAAGGGTGGATGCCTTTTGCTGTTCCAACTTCTACTCTACACTTGTATGTGAACTGTGGCATTCTTTACTTGCTTCTCTTGATGCTCTTAGATATAATGACTACTTTATATGTATCTATGAATCTCATGTATGATGGTCTACATTTGATGCATCTCTTGGAATGATGATTGTATCCCCTACTTCTTTTGATTTCATGATGGGTTCCTCATGATTGTGTAGCCTTTTGATTCAAATGTAAGCACCTCCTGTAGCTTATTTCTCCATGACTGTCCAACTGTTTCTTTGATAAAAACCTGAATGACACTCTACTTTATTTTTTTGATCAGCACAAGAGTGCTGTCCTATCCATGTGAGCACTTGTACTAATGAAAGTTGCTTTTTGTCATAACTTCTTCATCGATTTCTTTGTTTGAAAGGCTACATTAGTGATTATAATGCTGTTCCTGAGCACCTTGAATGTATACAAAAGATAATGAGATAGTCAGTGACTGTAATCATAAAGAAGCATGATGTTTGACAAACCTAATATTCAATTCCACACATTATGAAGTTGTCTTGAAAAAGTTCACTGCTCATGTATGGTTTTCATTTCATTACTTGAACTGATAATCATGGATGGACAATGAACTTGAAGCTCATGCACTGACTTTGTGCAACAATCCTTCATTTGAATATGTTTTATTTGTTACTTTGGAAGGTTCTCTACTTATCGATACCCCCCTTAAGATCAAGGGGCAGCATGGTGGGCTCAACCCTTGTGGGAGCCCACTTTGCACCACATGTTGAAATGTCTTCAAACCAACAACATAACTTCTTCTATATCTACACAGGAAACAAACATGTTAGTTATAAAACATACCTTTGAAGGTTCATGATGTGTGGTCACTTGCATGGATCTATCTCTTTCTTATATGGCACTTGTATCTGCTCATTCTGACTTCTCTTATGTTGATATGATTACTGATTACTGTTGCTGCATAAAAGTGTGTTGTACTTTTGAAGTTCTAATTGTGTAAGAAAAGATTTGGTACCCAGAGCTTCTAACAAAATTTTTTTGCAGGTGTTCTAGAGCTCGATAGATGAAGGGAGCTAGAGACCAACTCAACCTCAAGATTCCTCATTCACAGGCAATGATGGGTCCCTCTTCTTTTCCTATGCATTTCTTGTTCTTCAAAAGTAAAATTTACTTTTATGTTGCATACTTCAGTTACTCCCACGACTTGTGTGGGACATTTTTATACATTTTTTTGAATACAATCAGCTATTTCATTTTATGCAATGACTTATGTATATTTCACTTTCTGAATCAAATACATAGCATAAAACAATTGATCTTTCTATGAAACATATGTATAAAACATGATGTATAATTTGAAAGTTTATAAATACCTCTTTTACTTGCCCTGAAACATAATGAATAATCAACAACTGAAACATGAAATCCATCAATTCTCTTCATTCTTTCAATGCCTATTATCTTGATTGTAGATGATTTCCCTTACCAAGATGATGTAACAGCTCAGCTTGAGCTGTTACATGATTTTGATATGTGCTTTTGTACTTGTCTTCTATCAAGAGATTAAACATTGACTAGATGATCCTGCATAAGCAAAAAAGTTTGTACCCCCTCTAAAGAATTGATGTTTAAGCCTTGCTAAATTAGGTGTGAACATAATTTAGTAACACAAACTACTAATCCAATTTCTTGCATGGTCCCATTGTGTGTTTGTGATTTTTAATTTAGAAACATTTGGATTTGGTGCTTAAAAAGAACAAGTATCTTCTATGTCTTGTGCACTTGCATGCATTTGATTCAGTTGTTGAAAGAGTGTTTGTCTAAAGTATCCTCTCCCCTAGTACTACATTTGATTCCTAGGAAATGAGAAATAGCAGCACCGTGTTGTCTTGACTATCCATTCCCCTTGTGCTACGTGTGATTCTTGGGTGATGAGAAAGAGCAATACACAAGCTTTTCCTTTTTTATTTTACTAGGTGGCCTACCTGGGAGTTCACCCCAAGGTTCAACCACAAGCACGTATCTCCAACAGGCTATATAAAGGGGTAAAAACCTAAAGGTGATCTCAATCCACTTGTGCTATAGGGGGTGGGCCTTTGCGGTCTCGAGTGATTTTGGACGTGGGTTAGAGATTTTAGTCTCCCATCGCTACTATTTCTGTGGTGTTCTTAGGAGTTCCTCGACTACGAACCATTATTTTTAGAAGCTTAAGACCTTTTTGGCTATCTACTATTTGTGGAGTAAGGGATGTGAACCATACCATGAAGTTACTTACCACGTATGGTTCTTGGTTGAGGTGACATAATTCCTTGTTTGGATTCATCCTTTCAAGGTCAGAGGTGTTGAGGTGATCCAAGAGCTTGGTATACTCTAGTTATCCACTCCTTTTTCTCATATTTAAAAACATTGAAAGGTGTGGTAAGCACACTATAGTAGACAACCCTTTACTACTAGCTAGATTGTGCTTGTTTGAATTATTTGTGAACCAAGGCCTAGCAAGTTTTGTGGAAGAAAACTTGCAAAATACCTCCTTTGCCAAGATTCAAAGAGTCAAAACAACCAAAGATCTATATTTCAAGTGTTTGTTGTGTTTTATGACCACCTTTGTAGACTGCCCAAAATAAAAAATCATTTAGAAACCCCTGATTTTAGGCTACAAAAAATAGTTCACCACATCTGTCAAACACTAAACCGCAACTGTCATATACAAAACTACATCTGTCAGACATAGAAATGTAACTGTCACATTCGGAACCACATTTGTCAAATAGAAAATCACAATTGTTACCTTCTAAGCCGCAATTGTCAATTTCTGCATTGCATCTATAGCCTATAACACCACATCTATAGCCTATAGCATCGCATATGTCAGAATAAAAAATTTTGTGGAAATTCTTGAGTATCCACATTTCTGATCTAATCTGGACAGTGACCATACATTTAGACCTGGGACTTTGTTCAGTCTATCCAGTCCTTCCATTGCATTTACCTAGTTTAGCTTGCATTTGCTAGTTAGCCCTTATCATCCTAGGTTATTCATAGTCATAGTCATCTTTGAGACTTGAAATTGGGAAGCTTATCATATGTAATCACACCATTGTCACATACTTGGATTGTCTAGACCTTGTCATTACCTATCAACCATCATTATCAAGTTGAGCCCTAAACTCATGTGTCTAGTTTAGGTTCACTTTATCCAATCATCATCATCTTAGCACTTGTCCTTTTGAGGTCTTGACACTCTGATTAGCTATCTTGGTCTATCATAGTTTGGCTTAGCATCCTCTTCAAGTTCTAAAGTTGCATACCCAAGATTCCTAGCTTGGCATAGTCAAAGATTCATTGTCACTTTGCATCCCACACCTTAGTCATAGTTGCATTGTCATTTGGCATCCTTATATTCAAAAAATCCCAAAAATATAGCATAGTTGCATAACCATCTTGCATGGTCATCCTTAGTTTACCTTCATCCCAAAACCCATAAGTCTTATATGGTTAAAACAAGGTCACAAAGGAAATGAAAAGAAATGAACTACTCAAATCATCCCAACAATAATCCTCATAACACCATGAATTTTGGGTCATCTTCAAATGAACCACTAGAGTCATAATATCGAGTTGCAAATCCTTTTGAAAATCTCACCCTACATGAGGTAGAACAAGGTTTGACCCAATGAGAAATTGATGAGGCTGCCCAAGACCCTAAGATATTGCATCTTCTAGATGAGATGTTAGCCATAGATCCTCAAAGATATCTTATGCAACTCCTTCAAACTAGTACTAAACTCCCTCCTAGTTTTGACATCAACATACTTATGGGATCTTCTTTAAACAATGTGACACAAAACCAAGGTCATACAACACCTTCATCAAGTCATACCAATTCACAAAAAATACATACTAGCTTACCATTGGGAGAAACTATGCATAAGACGACGACTGCCAATAAACCTCCTACCCCACCATTTGGAGAGAAAAACACAAGTTCTATGTCTCAATCACTAAGCTCCTTGTCCACAAATTCATTTAATTCTACATCTCATACCATGGGTACTCCAAATCTAATGTAGGAGCATCCAGTGGTGTAAGGTCAATTTGTTTTCTGTTCTTTTCAATTTTTGTGCTTTCAGATACCCATTTTCTTGAATAATGATTTAGAACCTTCAAAGTTTCCAATAGGGCTAAGAATACCAGAACTTAGTATTTTAGTAACCCTACATCAGAGAAGCGGTTGAGCCCAAAAATTTCCCTAAAGCTTTAGAATAGTCAAATAAGCATTCTTGGTAAATTTCAGCTCAAGATCATGTCTAGATTTCAAGATATTAAAGTTTCAATTTTGTGAGGTCCCTAGAAAAGTTTAAAAATCAATTTTGAGGTACTTAAATGTCCCATAATGCCCTGAAAATTTATGAAAATCCATTTACATATTTTTAGCATCGTAGTTCACTTCATGAGCTTTCCAACACTTCAAATGGTTTGTCAATCAGACACCCAGATCAAAAGTTATGGTTCCTAGAAGTTGTGCTACCAAATTTTAAATATTTGAAAATTCTTCCATGGGAAGGACAAGGGAAGCTAGGTTCATTTTGGCACCCAAATTGGAGTTAAACATTTCAAATAAAATCTGAAATTGGGGAAAATACACTAACTAGTTTCGACGTGTATTTAAAGCCTATCTTGGGATAGTTCCGGGGCAGTGGTCGGAGGAAGTGATTGGCAAGTCCTGTTCATGTGAATTAGGAGGTTAGATAGATATCAAAAGGCCCTGTAGGTAAGATATTTCTATTGTAAGACAATTCATATTACTGTAATAAGTAGGCATATGACCATGGAAATTGTATTTTTGATTTGTAGCCTTTTACAGGCAAGTTTAATGAAGCAATTCTAAACTAGTTTGCAGATTGTTTAACTAATATTTCTTGAGATTGTTTAACTAATATTTCTTGAGATCTTGTTCTTGTCTATTTGAAATCTATAAATTGTTGTTGTATGTGTTTTGGGTGGAGTCGACCCTCATCAAGTGGTATTAGGGAAAGGGTTCCTAAGTGTGTAGATAGATTACCAACCATGAGGCAGTTTGCAATAGGACATGAGGTTGTGGGTTTGCTGTAGAGATCAAAATGCCTTCATGAAGAAACTATGGTGGGAGAAATGCTTTGAAAGAAGAGGGTTTTAGAGCCCTATAGAGGCAGATCAATGCATTTCAAGAGGAGTTGTGAAGAGGGTTTGAGCCAAGAATAATAGAAGAAAGGGAAGTTGAAGCTAAAGAAGAAGAGTTCTTTAAGGAAGAATAGGATGGTGCAGGAGATCCTGCGGAAGTTAGGTTGTTGAGGGCCATTTCAAAGATCAGAAAGAGGCCTAGGATTGAAGTTTCTACCTATTTTGGAGATCTAAATCTAGAAGATCTTATTGATTGGATCAATGATATGGAAGAATATTTCAAGTATGAAGATGTGGAGGATCCAAAATGGGTCAATTTTGCAAAAATGAAATTGAAGAGCCATGCTAGTATTTGGTGGAAGGAGGTCCAATTAGAAAGAAATAGAAGAGGAAAAGGAAAGATTACCATATGAGATCAGATGGTGGATAAACTAAAGAAGCAGTTCATTCCTGTGGACTATGAGTTGGAGTTGTTGAAGAACCTACAAGGATTGAAGCATGGTAACAAGTCTATCAAGGATTATATAGAAGCATTTTATAAGATTACTATTAGGAAAGGCCATGGAGAGGCCAACAAGGAGAATGTAGCCTATTGCATTAATGGGTTGAGGCTGGAATTATTCAAGAGGAGTCGATCTTGGTCAGAATGACCACCATAGAAGATGCATACCAGTTTTCCCTGAAGGTGGAAGAGAAGCTGAATAAAAGATTCAGAAGAAAGAAAAGAGGAAGAGGTCAAGGCGAAAGGATTGGTGGAAGATCCTGTGGAGGCCAAAATGAAGATCAAAAGAAAAGTGAAGAAGTTGGCACCAGTCAAAATCAAAGAGGAGATAATGCCTACCACCCTCATGACCAAAATAATGGTGAGCAAAGAGGAAGAGGAAGAGACTGACCTGGGCAAGGACCTGGAAGAGGAGGTTTCAGAGGAACATGTTTCCAATGTGGAGAATAAGGACATCAAGCATATAAGTGTCCACAACATCAAGGAAGGACAAATAGAAGACCTGAAGGTAATGCACGAGTTTCACATGTAGACGAAGATGCGTAGTCTGAGCATTTTGAAGATGCTAAAAGGGGAGAAACCCTAGTTGTCAGAAGAACATTGTTGAATAAGGAGAAAGAATTGGATCAAAGGAAGATTTATTCCTCACAAGGTGCAAGTGTGAAGGTAAGTGTTGTGATATTATTATTGATAGTGGAAGCACTGACAATCTTGTTTCTGAGGAGATGGTTAACAAGTTGAAGTTGACAAGAAGAAGACATCCACATCCATATTGGATTGCATGGTTGTAGAAGGGCCATAGAGATTTGGTCAATGAGCAGTGCTTAGCCAAGTTCAAGATTGGAGACTACCATGATGAGGTGATGTGTGACATCATACTGATGGACACATGTCATATGCTATTGGGAGGGTTGTGGTAGTATGATAGGTATGCTGTCCATGATGGCCATGCTAACACCTATTCTCTAACAAAGGATGGAGTTCATCATAAGTTGAAGCCCTTGAAGGAGGTGGAAGAAAAGGTATGTAGTACTGCCAAAATTTTGTTGGTAGATGGTAGGAAATTTTTGGAGGGTATGAGGCATGAGCGTCATTGCTTTGTGTTGATTCCTAAGATCAACTAGAAGAAATGTAAAGATGTACACACAAAAGTCTCAGATCTATTGGAAGAATTTTAGGGCATTATCTCATATAATGTACTAGAAGGTTTACCACCACTGAGGAAGATAAGTCACCAAATGGATTTGATACCAGGAGCTAGTTTGACAAATAAGACAGCCCATAGAATGACTCCTATAGAGAATGAAGAGTTGAATAGACAAGTTAACGAGATGTTAAGGAAATGACTGATAAGAGAGAGCCTAAGTCCATGTGCAGTACCTACAGTACTAGCATAGAAGAAAGATGGGGAGTGGAGAATGTGTATAGATTCCTGAGCCATCAACAAATATACAATCTAGTATAGATTTCCATTGCCAAGAATGGATAATATTATGGATTTCTTGAGTGGAGCCAAATACTTTACAAAAATTGATCTGAAGAGTGGATATCACCAAATCTGAATTAGAGAAGGAGATAAATGGAAGACAACCATCAAGACTAAGGAGGGCCTATACGAATGGTCAGTCATGCCATTTGGGCTAACCAATTCACCAAGTACATTTATGCGGCTCATGAATGAGGTACTAAAAGAGTTTTTGGGTATATTTTCATTGTTTATCTAGATGATATTTTGATTTTTAGTAAGACTTTAGAGGAGCACCTGATGCATGTTCAAAAAGTTTTTGAGAAGTTGAGGGAAGACAAATTGTTGATTAATTTGAAGAAATGTAGTTTTGTGAAGGAGTTGGTGTACTAGGGATTTGTTATCTCATCTGATGGTCTTAAAATGGGACTAGAGAAGGTGAGGGCTATCATTGAATGGCCTACTCCAAGGAGTGCTATAGAGGCATGACCTTTTCATGGTTTGGCAAGTTTTTATAGAAAATTTATCAAAAATTTTAGTAGTATTTGTGCACCTCTAATGGAGACAATGAGAGGGGATAGAAAAGAACTTTTATATGGACTACAAGAGCAGCCAATAGATTTGATACATTGAAGTAGAAAATCACAAAGCAACCTATTTTGGTACTTCCAGATTTCAACAAGGTATTTCAGGTAGATTGTGATGCTAGTGGCAGTGCTATAGGAGCTGTTTTGAGTCAAGAAGGTAAGCCCATTGCCTATTTCAGTGAGAAGCTTAATGATGCCAAGAAAAAGTATTCTATTTATGATCAGGAGTTTTATGCTATAGTTCAGGCATTGAAGAAATGGAGACATTATTTGTTGTCAAAAGAGTTTATTTTATATACTGATCATCATGCTTTGCAATATCTTAATAGTCAAGGAATGTTAAATCAAAAGAACTTAAAATGGGTTGAGTTTTTGTAGAGTTATACTTTTGTTGTGAAGCACAGGAGTGGGAAGTCCAATAGAGTTGTAGATGCCTTGAGTAGAAGGCAAAATTTTTTGACAGAAATGAAGATAGATGTTGTTGGGTTCGATGAGCTCAAAAGTTTGTATTCTGAAGATCCAGATTTTGTAGAGGCTTGGAAAGCTTGTTTGGAACCTGTTACTTTGGACATGACAAAATGGTTGAATTTCATAATCCAAGATGGCATGTTATTTAGAGGAAGCCAATTGTGCATTTCGAGGAGTTCCATGAGAGAGAACCTAATTAAGGAGAATCATAGTGGGGGATTAGATGGACACTTTGGTTGAGATAAGACCATTGCTATTGTTAGTGAACATTATTATTCACCATAGTTGCAGCAAGATGTGAGGAAATTTGTGCAGAGTTGCAGAGTGTGTCAGATGGCAAAAGGAACAAGTCAAAATATAGGGCTATATCAACCATTACCTATACCAGAGAGGCCATGGGATGATATTATTATGGATTTTATTCTTGGTTTTCCAAGGACATAGAGGGGACATGATTCAATTTTGGGTAACCTACTACAATGCTTAGTAGGAGATAAGACCAAGGGGTGGGATTTGATTTTACCACAGGCAAAATTTGCTTACAACAATTTTGTCAATAGGAGTACAAGTAAATCATGATTCTAGATTGTATATGGGAGTAGTCCAAGAAATACTTTAGAGTTAAGGAATATGGACAAGGGAGAAAAGATAAGTGCTGAAGCCGAAGACTTTATAGAACACCTAAAGAATTTGCATGAAGAAGTGAGGAAGCACATTAATAAGATGAATATTCAATACAAGGCTAAGGCAAATCAAAAGAGGAGATATAAGGAATTTTAGGTAGGAGATGAAGTCATGGTTCACTTGAGAAAAGAGAGGTTTCCAGTTGGAACATATAATAAGTTGAAAATGAAGAAATTTGGACCATGCAAAATCCTGAAGAAGCATGATTCAGGAAATGCATGAGGTAGAATTGCCGAGTGGGATCAACATTTCCCTTGTGTTCAACATTGCTGATTTAATAGAATATCATGAAAGTGGAACAGAGGATGGACCAATAGAAGAACAATGGGATATTTTGACATCTACTTCAAAGGAGGAGATAGAAGAGATCTTGGATAATCATGTGGGAAGGAGTACTCGGAATATGTAATATGAAGAATATCTAGTGAAGTGGAAAGGAAGGCCTATTGAAGATTCTTTCTGGTTATCCAAGGTACAGGTTGATCATTTGGGTTTTCCTCAAACACCTAAGATGTGACAAGGTCACTTCTCAAATTACCCTGGGTGTTTGATGCAGGAGAATTCCAATGGTGTAAGGACAATCTTGCATCACCTAAAAAATGATGATTTGTTTTATGTTCTTTTCAATTTTGTGTTTTCAGATGCCCATTTTCTTGAATAATGATCCAAAACCTTTAAAGTTTCCAATAGGGATAAGAATACCAAAACTTACTATTTTTAGTAACCCTACATCAAAGAAGCAGTTGACCCCAACATTTTCCCCAAATCTTTGGAATAGTCAAATAAGCATTCTTGGTAAACTTCAACTCAAGATCATGTCTGGATTTCAAAATATTAAAGTTTCAATTTTGTGAGGTCCCCAAAAAAGTTTTGAAATCAGATTTGAGGTACTTAAATGTCTCATAACACACTAAAATTTTTACAAAAATCTGTTTATGGATTTTTGGTTCATAGTTCACTTCATGAGATTTCCAACTCTTCAAACAGTTCATCAATCAGATGCCCAAATTAAAAGTTATGGTTTCCAGAAGTTGTGCTACTAAATTTTAAAATTTGAAAATTCTTTCATGGGTGAGAAAAGAGTAGCTGGGTTCATTTTGATGCCCAAATGGGAGTTACACATTTCAAAGCAAAGTTGACATTGGGGAAATTACACTAACTATTTCTGATGTGTATTTAAAGCCTATCTTGGGATAGTTTCGGGGTAGTGGTTAGAGGAAGTAATTGGCAAGTCATGTTCATGCAAATTAGGAGGTCAGATAGATATTAGAAGGCCCTACAGATCAGATATTTCTATTGTAAGATAGTCCATATTGCTGTCATAAGTGGGCATATGACCCTGGAAATTATATTTCAAATTTGTAGCCTTTTATAGACAAGTTTAATGAAGCAATTCTCAATCAGTTGGCAGATTGTTTAACTAATCTTTCTTGAGATCTTGATCTTGTCTATTTGAAATCTATAAATTGTTATTGTATGTGTTTGGGTGGAGTCCACCCTCATCAAAATCCATTTTCCACATTGTCATCTCAAACTACTGCATCAACAACCAATACCATATCCATGGGTCAAAACATAATGAGTTCAAATACATCAAAAAGAACACGAAGGATACATGTAATTGCTCCAAAAACACAATCCCAAAGGACCAACATCATACCAAACACATATATGAAATTTGGGTCTAATAAAAAAACTGATCCATCTCATCAAAACATTAATGTGTCTCATCAAAACTACATTCATTGTATTGATGATTCTATTTCGATCATTGCATTGTATGTTGATGACATGTGATTTTTCAGCAATACTAAGGTTATGATTACTGAGTTGATAGCCTAACTTTTAGATGCATTCAAAATGAAGGATCTTAGAGGTGCCAGGTATATTTTGGGGATGGAGATCAAAAGGGATAGAGGTAATACAAAGCTTTGGTTGTCTTAGAGTAAGTATATGAATATCATTTTGTAGAGATTTAGTATGCAGGACTGTAACCCAGTTAGAGTTCCTTTGCCCATTGGTACTAAGCTTTCATCAGATATGTGTCCAAATAATGAGGATGATTTAGAGGATATGTCTAATGTACCATATGCTAGTGTTGTAGGGAGTTTGATGTATGTAATGGTTTGCACTAGACCAGATATTGCCCAAGCAGTGGGAGTTTTGAGCAGATTTATGTCTAACCCTGGTAGACAACATTGGAATTATGCAAAGATGGTGTTTAAATATCTAGCAGGCACTCTTGATTACTATTTAGTTTATTCTGGTACTAATAGTGCTAACAAAACTTTGGACATATAGGGATTTGTTGATGCAGATTGTGCAGGTGACTTGGATAGTCGAAGGTCCACCAGTGGCCATGTGTTTACTTTGTTTGGTAGAGCAGTGAGTTGGATGAGCAAAAGGCAGCCCACAGTTGCTTTGTCCACCACTGAAGTAGGGTATATGGATGCTACCCATGTCTCTAAGTAGGAAGTTTGGTTTAGGAGATTGCGTACAGGTATTGGTGTTGATTGTAGGATCATTCAGATTGGTTGTGATATCTAGAGTGTTATTTGTTTGGCTAAGAATCCTATGTACCATTCTCAAACTAAGCATGTTGATGTATAGTATAACTTTGTTCGATAAATGGTTATAAATGGACATATTGAGATGAAGAAGGTACACTTAGGAGAATGTTACAGATGTTTTGACCAAGCTTGTGAGAATAGAGAAATTTGTTTGGTGCAGAGAGGCTATGGGCCTTGCTTCTAGTGCCTAATTATTTTATGGTTTTTCTATCCAGGTATTTACAATGTATGATGTCAAGTGGGAGAATGTTAGGATTAAGCTGCCATCAACCTTGTAAATCCTACATAATTAATTACTACTAATATTGTTTGTAAATCACCCATAAGGGATGAAAGGTTTCACAAGTAGTTGTCTTGTTTCAGCTACATGTCTATATTTGGTCCTTGACGCTAATTCATCCATGACAGGGGGTCATATGGGGGTTTCCCCTCTATGAAGGGTTCAGAAGGATCATCCCCCTTACAGGTGGTCCAGGAGTCATATGCCTTGGTGGGGGTTTAGGGGCAACGCCCCCAAAACCACATTTTATTTATATTTTATCATTGTAAATCTAGATCATTTGTCATTAGGTCATAGATCTGATGGTTGATATTATGTCAATTTTCTTGCCCTAGAAGGAAACCTCCTTTTATAAGAATATTTGTACTACATTTTTATCAGAGTTGAGAGTAATAGGTGGTGCTGGATTGAAGACTGAAGAAGGAGAGGAAGTGCATGTATTGTAATCTCATATTTGAAGATAATACAACTTGGAGCCTCTTTTCTTGGTGGAGTTCAGTTCTTAGTGCATGTTATTTATATGTAGTGGGTTTTAATTTCTGTTGCAATCTCCATTGATTCTACATTGTTTAGAGTACATAAATAAGGTTTGAATCAGATTTTTGTTGTGTGGTTTGCACCTTCATTTCTAACATCTTGTATAGAAGCCAATAATTACTCAGCAATCCTCTGCAAGTTGGTCAATTGCTCCAAAATTTTTGTCAAGTTCATCTGCATGTTGAATTCTTTTAGCATCATGAAGGGGAGGTGAAGAATTTGTACTAACAACTCCCCTTGAGTCCATGTATCCTTTTGGTAGATGCCCTTATTGCTGTAAATCCTAGACTTCCACAATCTGTTGCATTTTGATATTTTTCTTTAGAATCTTGATCAGACTTCTTTAAATCATTATCTTAGTATGCATGTATCTATTTAGGGTAAAATTTGGATTATTTAGTTTTTGGTGTTTAGATATTTGAATCCTCCTTTCACCCTATACATTCAAGGATCTAGGGTCGAGTGGCAATTCACTATCATACCCTAGGTCACTGTGAAATGTAGGGAAGCTTGGATTAGGGTGTTTAATTATCAAATTTCCTTCTCTTATGCTTAATTTACCATTAAAGCCCTAATTTCACAAATACAACTATAAACAGAAGAATAATAGAAAAAACCCTTGTAGACAAAAGCAAAATATCAAATCATAGAGTACCTATTTTTAGGGTTCTGAGGTGGAAAAGTTAGGTACAAAAGAGCAGGTGCCCAAGTCCAATGCCCTGCTTTTTGTCCTGATCTGGAAACTCAGTCTGCAACTCTTCCCTACTATCCTAGAGATTTTCCCGTTATGGAAGTTGGACGACTAATGAGTAGGCACCCAAGTCCAGGTGGCTATTTTTCCTTCTATTCGGCAATTCTGAGACTTCAAGATGCCATCCTATAACTTCACTTTTCCCAGCTCCGCAACCTATAACCTATAACCATGGAAACTTTGGGAGGGGGTTGTGGTGTTTAGAAGCTTGCCTCAGTCAAGCCCCGGAGGACACTTAAGTCTTCGAACATCGTTGTTAGATAAAGAGTGCATGCCCTTGTGAGCCAGAGGCAAAAACCAAAGGAAATGATGATGAAAACACAATGTAATGTCACCTTGTAGTGAAGATCTCATGGAGGAAGATGCTCTTCATTCCATGATGAAATAGATGCTCAAATCTGCAAACACAAACACATAAACCACACAAATCTACTCTTGCAACACAATGAAATCTTTGAATCACCTTGAGAACACTTGAACATCACAATTGCCATCTAGTTTACAAATGAATGCCTAAACATGCTTTTATATGCAACTACAAACACTCCCGTCAAGATTTCATAAATTCAAACTTATCGTGTCGGCATAGGACCCAAATAAAGGTCATAAACTAACACCCAAAAATTAGGGCTGCCTTAAAATGGGACAGGACTAGGGCATAGGTACCCAAGTCCTCCCCCCTATTTTGGATAGGGTTAAGCTCAAGGGGTCCTCCTAGGTCCCATTTATCATGTTACCTAGGGCTCATTCCATTGGGATGCCAAATTATGAAGCAAGATGTCCTAAATGCATACAAAAGACCCAAGAGCTAAACCTAAAGAGGGAAAAGACCCCAAGGGGACATTTTCTGACGTTACAGTATCAACATTAGCCAACATGCTAAGAAATTCAACATCTTTCTTATTTAGGGGTTTGAAGAATTTTGTAGTTGTAACTCCCCCTGAACTAGTACTTCATCTTTTAGTTGCTGGAGGATCCATCTGCATAAGCAGAGGTCTAGGAACATCACATACTTCCTTCTTCTTCCATACTTTGTTCATTTCCATCTTTTGATGAGCAATCTCAACTTTCTTTTGGGAAACAAGCCTCATATTCTTTCTAGAGTGCCTTGTTTGATTGCACTCATGATAGGTACACTTTGTTTACTGAGCATTTCCATTTCTCCTTGCCTTTGATCTGTAGTTAGTTGCTTTGTGGCCAAACTTATTATAATTGTAATAGTATCCATAAAAGGATTGAGCATTATCCTTATTGTTCCTTGGTGTTTTTCTTATGCACACATTAGACTTATGTCCCATCTTATTGTAGACATAACACCTAATTGAATTCTAATTTGTCTTACTTCTACATTCAACATCTTTATGACCAACTTTATTGCAAGTGTAACATCTTAGAGCATTTTAATTTAACCTACTCCTACAATCAACAAATTTGTGCCCAAACTTATTGCAAGTAAAACAATCGCCATTAAAACTTTGAGAATACCTAATGTAAGCTGGTTGCCTTGTAGGTGGATGATGTCTAAAATTTTTCTTCATATTATTTCCTTGTATTTGGATAGGAGTGAATTCATCTTCTTTTGTAACTCTATAGGTTTTCTTCATAGGATCTTCAATGCAAATCTTCTCCTTCTTTGTTTCAGCCTTTCCTAATTAGAAGTTATCATATAGATTTACAGAAGCACTAATCATTGGACTCTTCCCCTTTTCAAAACCAAGGCTTGATTTTTCATTTGCTAGCTTTTGAGAATTAATAATTTCATTAGGGATTTCAGATTCTCCTTTCATCTTTAGTCCCTTGTCGATCTGCTCTTTTGCCTTTTCTAGTTCTTTCATTAGAAAGACAACTTCTTCCTTAAGTTTTGAACATTTAGTTGATTCCTCATTGAGTTTGATGTTTAAGTAGTCTTCAATCCTGTTCTCTTCTTCAACCATAACCTTTAGATTTTAGATCATATATTTAGTCTCTTTGAGCTTTGTGTCGCCCCTTTTGTCTTCTTCTAATATAGTTTTCAACTTTGCCAATTTCTTCTTTTGACTCTTTGGCCTTTGTCTTCAATTTATCAATTATCTCTTTTGCTAGTTCAAACATGTCTTCATATTCTACATTAAGTCCTTTGACTTTATCTAGTTCATTAAGGGCTAACTTGAGTTCTTCCACAAGATCTACTTCACTCCCATCAAGATCCCAACCTTCAGGTTCCATTGCTTCAAGATCTAGTTTTGGTACAAATACATCATTGTCCATAAATTCATATTCCATGTGTTTAAGTGTAGGATCTCCCTTAGTTGTTAGGATTTTCAAAGGCACTTGGGTCTGATACCAATTGTTGAACATAATGAGGTGTTGAGAGGGGGTTGAATCAACACATACTAAAACTTAACTAGATATCAACAAATAAAACTGAAAAACATATAGAATAGAAAGGAAATCATGCAACACAAGAATCAACACATGACACCAGTTTTTTTTACGTGGAAAACCTAAAGATAGGGAAAAACCATGGTGAGTGTTAGTTCACAATATAATATGCTCACTACAAAAAATTTACAACTTTGTTTTAGGGATTCAACCCAAGGAAGTTACTACTCCATGTATTACAACTTTGATTTAGGGCTACCACCTAAGGAAGCTACTACTCCCTAAGTATATGCTCACTGCAATAGGTTTTACAAAGGTTGTAAAAATGTATGGACTGCTATAAAGAACACATCTAACTTATGTTGATAATGTAGTTTTCTTCTCCTGATCAATACATATCCTCAAACTAATTTTGCACACTTCATATCTTGCCCTTTGCTTTGTTGTATTCACATTCACCTCATTACTTTACAAATTAAATTTATCTTCTATAAATATCCTCCGCATCACTTCAAAACACTGATTAGGTTGGCATCAAAACATCATTTAGATGAAATGTGTACCTCTTCACAAGTTGGCCTCAAAACATGTAATACGATAAGAAAAACTTGTTGTGGACCTCATGGCTTCATTAAGGGGATCAATGCATGTCTCTCCATACATTCAAAGGTAATAAAACTAATCATCCTCTACACATTTCAAATACTTAACCAATCAGATCAAACAGTTCAACACTACTAACTATTTATCTTCATGTAGCTAGGGAGAAGCCAAAAACACTATGCGAACCAAGAATTCAATCACACATGAGCTAAACAACCTTCATACTCCTTAAATCTGAAGTATCAACTCAATCTATGTATCCAAAAGACATGAAACATGACTATCTGTAGAAAACATAGCATTCCAGATCACATGTTATACTTCACATCTCAAAATATGATGTTGTGGTGAAATGAAAGACCTGAAACCTTTTGGGAATGAGCTTAAACATCATTATATGCTTCTTGTTAGATCCGCACACCTTTATCTGATGATTTTGAAGGAATTCAAAAGTTTGACATGAATAACCAAGAGTCCAGAGGACAATTATGCTCAATTCTTTACGTGAAGACATAATAACTTCATGTGGTACTGGAAAATAAAATTTGTCTGCATGTGGATCATACTTGATATCCCTTGGAACATGTAGTATCTTCGCACACCCTCTAATGGCCGATCTATACATGTTTCATCCTCTGTAAAACTTAACCTTATGCAAATGGGTCGATACTTTTTCCTTTGTATATTTTCTTACAAATGATATGAGGACTTGAAAACTTGGATTTATCATTTCAATACCTTAGTAAAGTTTTCTTCAGAACCACAAGATAAAATATTTCTTTGTAGAGAAATGCGGACCAACTCACAATGACTCTGCCTCAGTATGTGCATTGTGAATGTCTTAGTGAGATTCTTGGTTTTTGTCATTAAGTGTGGTACATCCAACTAATTAGATATACATGTGAGAATGTAGAAACTATTCAATAGCATGAGTGATTACCTCCACATCATGCTCAAGTCCAAAAAAAATCATCTCCCCATACTTAGACTATTTTCTCTTCTCCCAAACTGTTTTGTCTTGACCATACTAAATCTTCCTCTGTACAAGTCTATCTATACATTTCCATCTGCTATGTTGACATCAATATATACTATGTTGACATCAATGAAAACACATATTACCAACAAATCTAACATTTGTAATGATTAAAAACAAACAATAGATACAATAGAGCAAGGGAGTGAACAATAGCTAGAGTATGATGATGGTGAGAAACAAATTGCAGCAATGATGGCTCTCAATTTTAGCAGAGCTTCTCTATGAAAGGAAATCAACTCATATTTTGGTAGAGCTTCACTATTAAAAATAATTTATCATTTGCAATGTCATATCTACTTGTTTAAATAGAGAGGGCAAAGGCAAAAATCATGGAAAGGAGTTGTTTGGGTACAAATAAGCATAAAAAATATCTCAACTAGTCATGCATGTAAAAAGACAACTTCTAAACTGATCATAGGACTGATAGAGGCTTTTGGGACATCTATGTGTGGTGTAGAAATTCACACTAAGTGCTAGAGACTTGGAAATTTTAGTTCTTTAAAGGTCTAGTTAACTTGGGACAGAGCCAAGATTTAGGCACTTTTATGTTTTTTGGATACGATGAGAAGAAAGGGTCAAAATAATGTAAATGCACATCTTGTGGGTTGAGGGTAAGGCCAAGGCTAGAAATGATCCTAAAAAATGCTAATGGATTGGACACTAAAGTGGGTACAAATAAAGTGTGAAATTGTGAGCGAGCACAATTTATGACACTACATTTAGCCCCCACTTTAGTGGGCAGATGACACTACGTGAAGATGCATCCTAAAGTATAGGAAAGAAAGTACTAAAAGTAAATAAGAATGAAAAGATACCCAAAAGGATATTGTAGAAGATGTAGAGCTCTTGAAGTAGAGGAAATCAAGCCCCTAGGATGAGATACTACAAAACAAGTACATTAGACAACAAAAACCTTCAGGACAATAGTGTTAGAGCATAAAACAAAAAACCCACTATGTCAGACCATCAAAAAAAATATATAAACATAAACAATGCATAGATAGAGGAGAAATCACACACAACAGGAAAAGAGAAATTCTAAGTTAGAAAAGTGAAAGAGACATCAATGTAAAAGGTTGTCTCAATACCATGCATCATCCCTGAAATACAAAAAAATCTTACATAAGAAAAGAGATCTAAACAATTGTAAAATAACTAGACCGATCTTTCCTATTCAACATTAGGAAACAAGCCACCAACAACTTCAAGCAAGGTTTTTGTCCCTTAGGAAGAGCCTTGCTAGGTTTGTGAGAGCTCTATCCCTTTGTTGTAATCAAGAAGATTGAGGCAATTAGGATAGATCTATGGTCTTAAGTGACTTAAATGATAAAACAAACAACTAATAGGTGTTACAGACCAACTATGCAAAAACTTGAAGTAGATTAGGACTGAGCAGAGATGTTAGGGATCATTGCTAGAAATAGGGGCCATATCTAGAGGACTAGGGTGCTAGGTGCCCAAGTCCTAGGGTTTCAGACTGAACTTTGGACTGGTGATCTATCTTCCAGGATCTTCCATCTTCCTGTCGTTGTTTCATGCGAGAAGCTTCCAATGTAATCTGCACACATAAAAGTGGGAAAATGGTTGTGTTGCATAGAGGCTTGCCTCAGTCAAAACTCTATGTTGGTGTTCCCACCTCCACAATAGCAATGATAAGGGTGATAGAGAGTGCGTGCTCTTCATGGATAGAGGCAAAACATATAATGATAAAGAATGTTGTAATCAAATGAAATGAAATAGAGTAACCATGAAACCCTAGATGGATGTATGTTGCAACATGAATCATCCACAAGGAGATGACATAGAAAGGAGAAGATTCCTTGCAGACGTGCAAGGGGACACAATAATAATCTATGGAAACAGAGATCTTGTAGAGAGAGAAAGAGATAGCTTGTTAGAGAGAATCATAGAGAGTATCCTCTAGAGAATCATTCATAAAAAGCATCTACTAGAGAATCATTAGGTGTAAATGAGTGAGAGAGACTTGTTTATATATGAATCTTAATTACTTTCTGAGGACCCAATTGAGTTGAGGCCAACAAGGTGCATAACTTAAGTCATAAGGTCAACATTTAAATATAAGTTGTCGAGGCCAAATTGCCAGGACCAAAGCACTAGGAACCCTAGTCCTGGTGATTTGGGCTATCCAAATGTCATATGATAGAGGATTAAGCCTTGTTTCTTAGAAAAGTACTGGAGATTGCATATTGAAAATAGAGATGAACATACAAGACAAAATAGGTGCCAAACCTAGAGTAATATTGTAGGAGGTATCAATTTTCCAATGCTACATTTAGCCCCCATTTTACTGAGGGTATGAACTTATATTCATGCACTCACTAAAGTACATAGACGAGAAATCTCTTTGCCAAGATGTTGAAACCGTAAAATGTTGCTAAGTTGAGAGTTGTGCTATCCCCCAAGCTTAGGATCTTATGAGTCTACAATGCTTAGATAAAGAGGTTACACATACACAAGACATATAGAATAAATCACACATAAACATAAAGCATTCATGGAGCATACACAAAGCATACATAGAAAACACAAAGCATGCATGGATAGCATAGAGTAAACACATGGAATACACAAAGCATACACACAATACACAAAGCAAGAATGTAATACATGAAGTAGGCACATAATACACAGAACAAACATAGAGAATACGTGTGTAACACACATAGAATACACACAAAGAACACGTAAAATCATACATGAAGAATTACATGAAAGATAGAAGCATACATTAATGGAGTTAGTAAACCACATGATCCAATGCATCACAAATACATAAGCACACAATTAAAATCCTGAGTTAGCAAGGTAAAGGAGACCTCAGTCTACAAGGTTGTCTCAATTACAATGCATCATCCCCAATATGTTACTAAAATAGAGTAATTGTAAAAAGGAGATAGAAGAATATAATGATTCGATTGATTTCTTCAAGGGGAGAATGCATACAAGTAGACAAGGGAGCAATCAATACGAACAAAGAAGACTACATGACTCTAGTACTAGCTCTCTCTGTCACTAGGAGTCATGTATATCAAGATATCCTCATGGATCATGGGCTAGAAAGATGCATTATGCTAGGTGGCCATGAGTTTAGGTTGCAATAAGTACACAAACTAGCAAGTTTTGTCATTCTAGGTGGCTCATAGACTATACGGATCACAAACTAGCAAGTTGTGTTATGCTAGGTGACTGTATACTACCAATGCCTCAAGAAGCATAGCACCTCAGGGAACACAAAAATAAACAATGCCTTAGGGAGCACACCAATAACCACACCTCAGGGGGCACTATGAAAAACACCAGTATAGTGGGGCACATCAATAAGCCAAAACTCAAGAGGAATGAATGAATGAAGGTACATGTATGGATGCACAAGTGAATAGGGAATATATGCCCCCCTTAAAATGTTTCCATGTATAATATGCAAATGTTTTAAGGTAAAGAAGAGTGGAAAATATAAGAGGGGGGAAATCCTTAGAAATAATTCCTATCCTTTTAATGAGTTGTCCTCCTACCCCCCAAAGTTGGGGTGAGGACAACCTAGAGAAGAGAATCATGTTACTATTGAAAAGTGGTGGAGTCTATCGCAATGTGATGGCAGAGGTGCATGATACAATAACAGAGGAGACTCAATAATGATGCCATATAGAGAAGAATATTATTTGAACCAAGAAGAGGTGCTACATTAGGAAGGGAAGTGTGAGTGCATGTGTCATGAAGGTGTTGAATTTTGTCACGTAAGGCTCGACATTCACTAGAGGAATGACCAAGCACTTGATGTTATGCATAGAAAGGAAGTGTTGATTTTTTTTTGTGAATTTTTTTTGCATGTTGTAGGAGGAAGAGTGATCAAGAAGTCCTTGAGTAGACTCATCAAAATGCACTCTTGTTGAGATAGAAGAGAAGAAGCGGGTGGAGCAGGAAGCAACCCTTTATGTTGTGGGGAAGGTTTGATTTTTGAAGATAAGGAGCTATAGAGACATTAGACAATGGTAGAGGGGATGTAGAGATAGGAGAAGAGCAGAAACCTAAACCTTCTTTAGGAAAGTGTGGTGTCAGTTTCACATGAACCTTAACTCCTTGTTCCATACACCCTAAACCATTTCCACTGTATCTAGGTCCAACCTCAACAAGTAGTGTGATTGTACCTAATGATCTCTACCAACATTATCAAAGCCACAAATAGAAAGAGTATCAAGTTTAATGAGAGACGTATCTACACTGATTTTGCATAAAAGGTCTATGCTACAAACATTAAGCCCTGATTTGTTATTGATTAAATTATGCTTTATTCTATTTCTACAACTTGTTACTCTATTTTTGATCTTTGTCTCTATACAACTCAAAACTTGGTCTATCTTAGTCTTTCCTCCTTGTCCTTGTATTGTGTCCACAAGTCTAAATCATTTTTCCTCTTTTATCACTAAACTTCTCTTTTCTCGAACTTAAAGTATTAAGGCCTTCTTTTCAAAAATCTCCTTCATTATTAGAATTCTTATGTTTTCTTAAACTTGAATTCCTTTTCTAAGTCATCGGCAAATCCCTGGTCGGCAAACCTTGTCAAAAAATTTCTTAGTTTATGAACTTTATTGGTAAAAATTTGAGTTCACAAATCTCCAAATTTCCCAATAACCTCTCTGAAATCGGTGTCTTGTCACTTCTTTGTCAAGTTTTCCTATATCATCTTTCTTTGTTTTTCACGAATTCAACCCATGAGTCTCTATCTATCTCTAGTTCTTGAGTTTTTTTGTTTCACCGATAAGCCAATATCCCGAGAAACCAATGACCTGTATTTGGCTTGTGTCAAGTCTTTTTCACTAATAAAGGAGAAATATTGCTTAGTCATGGTTTTTCTCAAAGGTTCATGGAAAGTACATTTCACCAACTATTATTATAAACTCTGATCTTTGCAAAGTTATCAGAGGAGCGCATGGTTCACAAAACCCTAAAATTATCGATAAAGTGACAAATACATACAATCAAAGAGATACAAGGTTCATGAAGTTACCTTTTTCTGATTAAGTTGACATGGAAGTTTGAGATTCAATTCACAAAATGGAAAGTTTTCTGAAGGTTAAGTTCAACAATGGCCAAATTTGTCAATAAAGTAAAAAGGATGTGCTCGTCTAAAAGTGGAAACTCCTAATAAATTGTTTTGGCATATTGAGGCAACATTTATTATGATGGAGCATTAAATTTGTAACCCTAGCCCCACTTTGTTTACCTTATAAAGTAAGCTTCTCTTGATGTATTTTTCACAATTGCTGATTGAGAATGTGATTGGGAGCCAAACCGCAGTCTGTCTAACTACTTCCTTCCCATAAGCATCACATCCAAGGTAAGTGCACTACCTATTCTCATTTCAAGTTGAAATTTACTATAATCTAGCAATGGGGGGTGTGCATTGTGTTTTTCTTTACCAGTCATGACTTGTGAAGCCCAATGTCTCCCAACCAATAACCATAGCTCCCTCTCACCAAACCTAAAACCCCTGGTCCTCATCGTTGTCAATGACCTTACACATTGGTTACATGGGTTTATCAAGATGAAATATAAATATCAAGGGTTGGACATTTATTTTATAATTGAGAATGAGTTGGTAGGGGTGAAGGATACCGATCTGGGTGACATTGACCTCAAGGAATTCTAGGCCAGAATGAATGTTAACCCAATAAATCTTATTTCTTAGAGGACTTTAGATAGTGGGTTGGCACATGTGGGTGGTTTTCCCCTGGTAGTCTAATGCACAAGCCTAGGTATGGCTTGTATACATAATTATCACATTGAATCTTAAGAGATTAGGACAGTGAGTGGTAAAACAATCTTACAAACAAATGTTGACACCATTAATGATAGGTTGGGTTTACCAGTGCATGAGGAATATGCCAAGGTTTCATAGGAAACAAGTTGGAATTTCTTTTTGGATGGCAAGAAAATGTGCAATGATGCCATTGCCACCACATGGATCAAGAAAAAAAGAAGGGTGGGTCACAATTTCCCAAAAACTTAGTTAGAGCCATGTTTAAAGATGATATTTCAGACATCATCACATTATTGCATAGGGTGGATGGTAGCGAAGACTATAATGAATTTGCTAACTAGACGTATCAATTTATTCTCATCATTTGTACTGGAAATCAATATATAGACTGGTCCTAAATTATTAGTGAGCATTTGCATGATCAACTGGTCAATTTCTGATCCAAAGGTACAAAGTTCAACATGTGCTCATATTTGATTTATTTATTAGCCACTACCCAATAGGTTTGGTCGGGGTTAGACATTATTGGTCCCATGACCCCAGATACATAGGTGAATGATTATTTCCCTTAGTTGCAAGAGGAGCATGGCAATAAATTTTATAGGAGGGTCAACGATGCCTTCCTGATGCTAATGGTGAGAAAATTTATGAAAACCCTTAAGTTATAATCTCCACCAAAGCAGCCAATTGGGTGATTATTAGAAATGAAGTGCAAAACACATAATGGAAATATAATTCAAACCTTATTAATGTACATTAAATAATGTAGAATCAATGGAGATTGCAACAAAAATAAAACCCACTACACAGAAATAACTATTGTCATATTTTTCCTAGGCCCAAAATAATTCAAAAATCCCATCTTCTTCCATCAAATATATATGATCTGTGAAAGTCTAAATGGATGAAGTCTCCCTTCAAAAATCCCAAGAATCCCAAAAAATTCTAAGTATTTTTCCTTTACTCTAGCCTTGTTGGCAAATTTTAAGTTAAGTGAACCAAAGGTTCACTGATTGGCCAGTTTGTCAGTTCACTGATTCACCATCAAAGGGACTAGCAAGCAAGTGGAAGTCTAAGGTAAAAGAGTTAAAAAGATAAAGGAGCACTTTATTGGAAAAGTTGAAGGTTTATGAACCTCTTGGTTTGCCGATCAACAATTTCGCTAATTGGTGAATTCATTGAATAAGCAAGGCAAAGGGGCAGTGGGAACATTTTCTTCAAATGACTAATGAAGGAAGTGAGAGCTTGCCTTTGTTAGCAAAACTTAAGGTTTGGCGAACCTTAATTGCATCGATCGACAAGTTCACTGACAAAAGAATAAGGGTGAAGACAAAGAATGGCTTGTTGAATGAAGATTTCACCGATAAGGTGAAAATGAATGCAAAAGATCAAGCAGAGGAGAGAAATTGGTGAATCAGTAGAAAGGAAAAATCACCGGCTGGTTCATGATTTCTAAGGTTTACTGCTAAGGTGATTTTATAATAAATGGGCCAAGAAGAGAAAATTAGCTAAAGATGCCAAAGTTCGCCAAATGGGAAATTCATCGATAAGGCGAAAAGGCAAGAGGAAAAGCAGTTTGTTGATAAGGCAAAAAGGAGATGGAAGCCTAAAGGAGAAAAAGGAGAGAGTACGATGGTTTGGCCTAGGACAAATTCACCGACAATGGAGAAATAAAGGCTTCAAGAGTAGAATTAAAATATGAATTATTTTAAAGAGTTGTAAAAGATTTTAAAAGGCACAATTTTCTGGGTGCCTTAAAATGTGCTTCCATAGGTGACACCATTGTTACAGGACAAGGTCACCCATGTAGCTAAAATAGTGCAGACCTTCAATGCACAAGTACTTGAATACTAATGAAGAGGATGGGGTGTTTTAGTGGCCCATACTTATAGTGGTCTTTTTAAAGTCAAAATCAGTGCACAAGGCATGAGCATCTTCAAAATCTACATATCTTCTGAAAGGGCCTCTGGGAAAGATTTTAATGTAGTATCGGTAACTAGGCATAGTTTGTCGACTTATTTTCCATGCCTAGGTCTACACACTAATTGGTAAAATCTATATATGCATATGTAAAATATGTATTTTGGGTTGTCTACACTAGCTCACTTTCAGAGGCAAAAAGTTCTTTGTAGGTTCAGACTTTATGGATTTCTCCAAAACTAGGTGGATTTGATGGGTTGTGCTCTTTTGTTGAGCCTCTCATGTCTTTGTATCAGTTCACCAATGAAGGAGAGTCTATCATTTTGTGTCTATTTCATCTCTATAATGAATTCTTCTTCATTTGTAATGGCTATTTAGCCTCTATGATCAATATAAACTAAATTTTGCCTCTCTCATTGTTCTTGCACACTATGTTTATTCAATAGATGTAAGATATGTATTGTGGATAAAACGGTCCCTTTCATACTTTCATCTCACTACCTTAACCTCTATTTGAACCTGCATGAGTCTATGTGAATCTCCTTTAGAGTTTGAGATCATTACTATGTTATGTCAGTTGCATTAGAACACCCTAAATCTTGGTGTATCACCTTTCCCTTTCTATATTCCTTCTCTCCCTTTTCCTTGGTAATTATTAGCATAGGTTTAGTCAAATTATCTAGACCTTAAGTCCAAAAAGAGGAACCAACCTTCTCTAGAGGTCTGATCTCATCTACAAGGTCCCACACCTTGAAATCATTCTCATTTTACACTCAAATTGTTGGAACTATTAAAGCTTCAACAATAGGGTATAATTGTAGGTGATAACAATAACATGCATTAAGAATTAAACACAACACAGTATGTAATGTGGATAAAACCCTTTTGGGTAAAAAAATCCACCAAGAAAAGAGTCTCCAAGTTGTATTATCTTCAAATATGAGATTACAATACACACACTCCCTCTTCTTCTTCAGTCTTCAATCCAACAGCACTTGTTACTCTCAACTTTTCTAAAAATGTAGTACAAATATCCATATAAAAAGGGTTGCTATCTAGGGCAAGAAAATTGACATAATATTGACTACAAGATCTATGACCTAATGATGAACAATCTAGATTTACAATGATAAAATATAAATAAAATGTGGTTTCGAGGGCACTACCCCCAAACCCCCTAGGGCGCATGGCCCTCAGACCCCCCACTGGGGAGATGATCCCCCCAGACCCATTGCATGGGTGAAACCCCCTTGTGACCCCCCATCATAGATGAATTAGTGTCATGTATTGGATATAAACATGTGGTTGAAACAAGATCACTGCTGGTGAAACCCTTCATCCCTTATGGGTGATTTACAAACAATAATAGGAATAATAAATTACATATTTACAAGGTTGATGGCACCTTAATCCTAACCGTGATGTGGTTTGGGAGATTTTTCATTCAATTTAATAAATTCACATATATCAGAGTAGGTGGTTTTTAATTCCCTCATCTAAAGTTGCCTCAGCATGCATCTAATTACTTGGTCTTTTTAGAAGTACGTAGACATGCATACCTTGCTGGTAAAAGGTATTATGATTCCAAAAAGATGGGTTATCCCTTTCCTTTGAAGGTAACTCACTAAACATGCACTAAGCCTGATAATGCTAAAAATGTGGACATGCTCCTTGCTAAGCTTCATTTGGCATCTTTTAGCTCCTGGATTTTCTTTGATAGCAAAGACTTTGTGAAGAAAAATATATGTTTTCCTGTGTTAAGAGAGCATAGACCTCATTTGGGATATTTTTGCGTTGACTGTATAGATGAGTTTGAAGTGAGAAGAAGAGATTGGTTGAGGTTAACCTTGGACCAAATGAGAATTTATCAACTTAGTTGGAATCTACCTAACCTGGTGGATGATTACACTAATTTGATTGAACCTACCTTTTTTGATGAGAATGCCAAACCCCTGCCTAGTGTTGAATAGACTACAAATGAAATAACAGATGTTAAGACTAGATCTTGTTTTTTATTGAATAGAAGCCACCAGTGGCTAAGATCTAAGGTGGATGGTGATGGTACATGTTCTCCTTCTCATAAGGAGTAGGTCATGGAAGATCAACAAGTCTCTATGGGTACTTCTAACCCAAGTACCCCTATCATAGTTTGAGATACAAATTTACAATCTACAGTCACATATTAGGGTGATGGTGAGAATGAACCTCAAAAGAATACCAATTTGAAAGGCCATGGTGAGAAGAGTAACCAACCTCTTAAGAAGTTGAAAACCAAAAAGTGCCTGAACCCTCAGGCTAATAAATTGCCAGAACAAAAGCAAGTATTGCAAGATGAAGAGGATGAGGAGACAAGATCCCCTTCAAATCAAGATACAACTCCTCCTCCTAGTTCCAAAGATGGAATATTTTAGACTCCTCCTCAACAGCAATAAGGAGTAGATAATACTCCTAAAATAGATAATGTATCTCACGTTGCTTCAAGTGATTGTTCAGTAATGGCTACCCTTACTTGGTTAAAGACTGAGGTTGGAAATAAGAGGAGATACTCCCAGATTATTGACATAGAGTTTGATGTAGTTGCAAGACTACTAAAATTGGAATCTAATCCCAAGAAAGCTAAGAGGATGTCAAGGCTTATGGTGGACCCTATTTCAAAACACCAATATGTGGAGATTGTTGAACCCATGGTGGATAAAGAAATGAAGGATGTGTCTATGGATGACTTTCATGTTAGCATAGTAGATTTAGGACCACCTTCTATACAAGGAGATATACATAATGCTAAATTGTTTGTAGATATTTTGGCCACCAGACTAGAGGAAAGAGAAAAAGAAAATGAAATACTGGAGGACCAGTTGAACATTTTGACTTATCTATTGTTGACACCACTTCCCATCCTATAGATGCTACTACTAACATTCCTAAAGGTGTGAGTACTAATGTCATTGATCAGATCAATAAGTACAAATTTCTTGGCAAAGTAGTAGAGGAAAGCGTAGAAAAGATGACTATAGATGGTCTTCTTTTTATTCATGATACCATTATTTTGTATACCAAGATATCCAGTAAGCAAACTAAAATTTTTAATGATCTAAAGGTGATTAAGAAAGAAGAAGCTATGTTGAATGTGGTCAGAAATGGATTAACGGCTATGGTGAAAATTGATTCTAGTGTCTTGATTGTAGAGCATGTTATAGATAAACCTAAGGAGAATGAATCCATTAAATCGTTGAATGCAGTAGAATGGAAATTGAACATGGTAAAACAATTCCTAAATGAACTAAAAACCCTTTCCAATAACAATAGGTCTTACTTGCTTGACCTCGAAAGTGCCTGTGTTTCTTTGGGAGTAGATATTTATGACGAGACTAAATCCAATCTACTAGATGTTGATATCATCAAATAGGTTTTCAAGGACCTATTAGTTGGGGAGTTGAAAATTAAAGAAGATGCGACTGGTAACTCTATGGATAGGTTAACTAATGTGGCTTGCTATTTGATAAACTTCAAGAAAGATGTGTTAGAGATGCAGAGAAAATATGAGGAAGCCAACAACATGTTGTAGATGTCAAAAAATACATTGATGATTACTAGCACTCCCAATGCTAAGGGTACCATCTCTATCCTAAATAAATTCAAAGTTCTTCAAGCCAAACTAGACACTACTCAGAGAGTAGGGGTTCAAATGGAGAAAACTAGCATAGATGAACAGGTTTTTCATGAAGAGAGAACTAAACCTAATGCAACAGATGAGGAAGACAAAGATGTTTCTTCCTGAGGGTTTCTATGAACTTTTCATGGTTTATTAAGTTTATGTTTGAGACTTATATTATTATTCGAGACTATGTCCCAATTGGTTTCAAGAAACTTTATTATATTTTAATTGTTAGTTGTATGAGACAGTTATACGAGAAAGTTGGTTCCCACTCTTTTACTATATAATGTATGAGTAAAAGAGGGTCTGGATCTTTTGGTGAAACCTCTTTTCATGACTAGATCATTGGATACAAAATTTTAATCTCAGGAAGAAAGGGGAATACTTTACATAGTAAGTGTGATGTTATTTTGTGGAGAACAAAGTATTTTATTCTACTTTATTCATTAATACAAAAGAAGATTGATAGTGGCCTATTGTCTTTTATGTATTGCCAATTATTCTTCGTATGTTGGATGTATGGTGTAATGAATATATGATATCGATATTTCTCTATGTAGAATATTAATAACCTACTTCCTTCATAATTGCATTACCATTAAAGTGTCTTCTTTCATATGTTAGAATTTGATGCAGAATATGGTGATTTAGTTATTATGGTTTGTTTACTAGTTCTCTTCCATTCATGTTTCTAGAAATAGAGTTGGGAGATCTTAGTTATTGTGACTTAGATTTTTTCTTGCAATATAGTGTGTATTGTGGTTTTGTTATAGTTTTATAGTTGCAGAAAACCTCCTTTCCCTGCTTTCAGGTTAAAAGCATACCAAAAAATTATAAACCTCATCATACGAAGGGAGCTATACCTTCTAAAATATTCAAAGGATAATTAATGAAATTGTCCAAATATTAGTGGAGTTTTTTACTGCAAACCTGATGAGTCTTACATTATAGAAGTGGTGACAAAATCTATTCACTAACACAGCCAAAATCATGAGAGGAGCATATTGTTGTTGAATTTTGAGAGGTAACTCATGTTGTTGAAAGACGATATCCAAACTTGTCTCATGCATACAATCTAATAGGGTACTACATCATTTAGTCTATTAAAAGGTGGAATGGTCACCTTTTGTAGATCCTCTTGAAGCATCCTTTGGTATGTAGGTGAGGTTTGTATTAATTCCTAGGGTGAGATCTTAGTCAAAGTAGCACGAAGCAGCTTGACAAGATCATATTATATGTTACCATGTTGAAGAAGTCTAGGTAGTGGAGGAAGAAAAGGTTGAGAGGGTGGAAGAGAAGTAGGAACAATTGGTGCTTGTTTACTTTTCTTGTTGTTGTGATTGTTGTGCGTGTGAGCAACCACATGGTAACTAGGTTGTTGTGACACATTTTAAACAACTTTGTTGTTTTGAGTGAGTTGTTTTCCAAAGTTGAGAATGTGATCAAGGGTTCGAGGTAGGTTTGGAACACATTGAATAGAGATCATAGGTTTAGAACAAATATGCACAACAATTTTAGGTTTTGTAGGTTCTTTTTGGGAACTAGAAACATAAATTGTGTTGATTTGGTTTTTATGATCATGTATCTCTGTGGAATCTGATGTGAGATTTTATTCTTACTTTATGGAAGTTTCATTGATAAAATGGAGAGCATTGGAATAAAGATTAGGTAAAGTAATTTTAGGAAAGTATCTATGATTGTATCCTTAGTGATGTCCAATGGGATTGAACATGTGACCAAAGGAGGATGAAAAGAGGTCTTCACATCCTTCGTGATACCCAAGGAACTTGAACATGCAACCAAAGGAGGAAGAGAAGAAGTCTTCACATCCTTTGTGATATCCATGGAGCTTGACCATGCAAATAAAGGAGGGAGAAAAGAATTCTTCAAATTCTTTGTGATACCCAATGAACTTGAACATGAGACCAAAGGAGGAAAAGAAGAAGTCTTCACATCTTTAGTGATATCCAAGGGTCTTCAACATGCAACCAAAGGAGGAAGAGAAGGAGTATTCACACCCTTTGTGACACCCAAGAGGCTTGAATATGAAACTAAGGGAGGAAGAAGAGAGGTCTTCACATCCTTAGTGATATCCAAGGGACTTGAACATGCAACTAAAGGAGGAAGATTCTCATGGACTATGGAAGATGTGGTAGACGTAGAAATTATGTGCTTGACATCTACTAATGCCTCATCTTTAGAAGAGAGATTATCCAAATGAAGATGAGATAAAGTAATGTGTTCATCCCATGTGAGGTGTGACTCTCCATCCATCAATGCCATGTGTCCAAAAGGAAGGGCATTGGAATGAATAGGAGGAAAAATATCAATGATTATATACTCTTGCACCAAAATACCCTCACAAGCAGGAGTGATTTTTGGAAAGGTATCACAATCATATATTGACATAGGAAGAACTAAGTCACGATCATATACTTTGGATGGAACAAATCTTTGAGTGAAAGTGGATAGTGAAGTAAGAAAAGAAGAGAACATGTTTGCATTAAGAGAGTTTTGTTTATGTTTTTGCATTCAAATCTCAAAGAAAAGATAGATGTATGAATGTTCTTGCTTTCTAAATTAAACACATATGACAAGTATGATATGATATTGCAATTTGTAATCAGATTTAGCAAATAATCAACATAGCAAAGATCTAAAATAAGATTGTAATCATTACCATTAAGTGCAAGACTAGTGGGATTTTCCAAAAAGGTGAAGTTTTTGGTAACCACACCAATGAATAAGTACAAATGCAAGATGTACAAATAGGAAATGTTTAATCACTTCAATACTACTCAGATTTGATATAGTAATTAGAAAGTTACAAAATATGTAAGATACGTTGTGTTCACAAAAATGTTGCATAGAAAAAGAGATCTAATCAATTCTACACTAACTAGATCAAGCTTTCCTATCCAACATTTGGACACAAGCCACCAACAACTTCAAGCAACGCTATTTTCCCTTAGGAAGAGTCTTACTGGGTTGGTGAGAGCTATATCCCTTTGTTGTAATCAAGAATATTGAGGAAGTTAAGCTAGATCTAGGGTTTTAAGTGACTTAAATGACAAAACAAACAACTTATAGGTGTTATAGACCAGCTGTGTAGAAACCAGAAGTAGATCAAGACTAAGCAGAGCTGTCGAGGATCATTGCCAAAAATAGGGGCTAGATCTAGAGGACTAGGGCACTGGGTGTCCAATTCCTAGGGGTTCAAACTAAACTTTAGACTAGTGATACGTGTCCTAGGATCTTCCATCTTCCTGTTGTTGTGTCATGTTATAACCTTACGATGCGATTTGTACACATAAAAGAGGCAAAATGGTTGTGTTGTATAGAGGCTTGCCTCAGTCAAACCTTCATGTTGGTGTTCCCACCTCCACAATAGCAATGATAAGTGTGATAGAGAATGCGTGCTCTTGGTGAACAGAGGCAAACCATATGATAGAGAATATTGTAATCAAATGAAATGAAATAGTGTTACCATGAAACCCTAGATGGATGTATGTCACAACATGGATCATCCACAAGGAGATGACATAGAAAGGAGAAGATTCCTCACAGACCTATGTTGGGTAAATATTTTGTTATCAAATAATCGATAAAAAAATGGCTATATTGACCATAGTATGATGAGATAAACCTCTCCTCTCAAAAAGGGGAGGCTCCCTTCTTATTGCTAACTATAATCAACTAGTAATTAAATGAGTTTATTTACACTACTATTATCCATGGGGTGTTTCTATATCATCCTATTCTCTTGTTTTAGAATATATGTTTACAACTTACAACAACAATCCCATGATACTTACAACATGTAATGAACCACTAACCACTACTTGGAGTAATAATAACCAATATCCAATTAAGTTACAAAAAATAATGACTGAAACGATACCAGCAAGTGTTAATCACCAAGAAACCCACAAAAGCACAAAGTATTTTGTTGCCTCTAAATCCAATTGGAAATGAAAGATTATGGCATATGATGTAGCCCAAAGTCTTCACCATATACAAAGATAAGATCAAACAATTGTAGACAATAACTTGCACCCCAAAGTCTTCAAGTTGCTTTCCAATCACAAACATAAACACAATTCCAAAGATGCTATCGCAACTCAAAGACTACAAAATCAGATTCAGAGCACCTTCTAAAATATTTGATTCCACGCTACAATTCAATCACATACACAAGAGAATGCAATAAAATAGACTTAAGAACAATTCTAATAGACCAAAAACTTGATCCCAAACAAAGATTGAATGCCAACTTCCTTTGTTTGTATTGATTGAAAAATGATTTACAATATGAGCTCAAAGTTTCAATTTGCTCTTCAAAATGGCAGCACTTCGCTTTAATAGATAAAAGATCCTATTTACAAAAGAGCCCCTCTTTATTTATAGGGAGAGGCTATGAGAAAAAATAGGGAATTTATAACTAATTTGAATTATTAAAAAATAGAGTTAGATTTGACTTAGGACTCTATACTTCAACTACATGTAATTTCATTTTTCAAAAAGACATGTAATTTGTCATCTACAAATTACAAATTACATAACAAAAGCATGGAAAACAAACTAAGTGTCCGAAGACACATTCTCTTCTTCTTTATCTTTCTCCAAGAAATCTTCATATCTTTTCATGGCAACCTAGACTTCATTATTATCAAGTCCCGATGTATTATTGGAGATGGTTAGCTCTCTAGTGATGGAGTCTGTTAGGGTGACATGCCCACTTTTGTGCTTATTCGACATCTTTTGTAGTCTATCTAGAATTACCTAAAACTTCACCAACTTTTCAATGGAAGCCAATGAAAAAGCTTATGTTCCTACCTCTGTAAGTATTAGTGTGGTGAATTCTTGGACAACTGTATTAACATGAAGTGTTTGTTAATCACCATATAATATATGACAAGGACATTTAGAAAGCTTATCTACAATATCAAGACCTTTGTTCATGCCCTTGTTCAAATCATTGTCTAAATATTTGATCAGGTTCTCGATGGCATCCTTCTTGTTTATCATTGCCTCCCTATATTGAACATGTCTTTTCCTATTGGGGATCACCTCATGTTCAACTAGTACTTCCATTTTGAAATCTCACAGCTTGTTCCAAGCTTCAAGATCTTGTTCTATCAGTTGCATATCTTGAGAAAGTATCTCAAGTGTCTGGTCAACCTCTTTCTTTACCTCACCTATATTGTTATAAAGTTCAATTGAATACTTTATCAACTGAGTTCCTTGGGCCAATATTCTTTCAATCAAGGCACTGACTACTTGAACTTGAGCCCCAATCCTTTCAGCCTTCTAAATGGCTTCATCATTTACTCTCACCTCAACAGGTTCTACTTGCTCTGATGATTGGGCTATCTTGAGTAGCACAGATGTTAGCTGCTCTACTTGTGCCTTGAGTTGATCTTTGATCACCTTGTCTCTATCATACCTCTTAAGTAATGCAGCCAGTTGTACTAGAAAATCTTCTTTGGCACTTTCATGTGTTTTCTTTCCAAGTTCTATCCTTGAGATAGTGTAGTCTAAAGCCCAAAATTCACTAATACTTTTGTCCGGTGGAGGCATAAGTACCTCACCATATTTGTTACCTAACGGGTCAACAAGCACTCTAGATAAGTTTTTGGCCTTCTTAGTTGTCTTGGGCTTTTTTGGAACAAGTTGGCCAAAGTCAAACTCATTGGGAGATATTACTTACTTCTTTCTTTTTGGCTTTTGTGACATTAGCCAAGGGGGAAGAACAAAAGAATCACCTCCCATTTCTATTTCCAAAGTTTGAGAGGATGGGGTAGGATTTATGGTTTGAGAAATAGATGGGATGGAAGTATGTTGTATTGATGTGGATACAAATGGAGTGAAAATGACAATGGGTGAGGTTTGAGTTTGAACAACAGTAGGATTAACATCAATTGACACTTTAGATGTGGAAGAAGACAAAAGCTTATCAAAATATAATTGTGTGATTGGGTCAATCATAGATGCAGGTATTGTTGTAAGTATGTGCCAACTGGTGCTGTCATTGATGTCAACATGTTTGTGTTGTCATTGGTGCCAACTGTATCTTCTGATATTGATGTTTGTTGATTGATTGAAGAACACTGTCTGAGTATTTTTCTTTGAATTTTCTCTGTTTTGAAGACTAGAGTATGAGATTTGGATATGATTTAGAGAAGTTTTTGAAGATGCTAAATCTAGAATTTAGTGGTCTAGATCACTATGCAAAAAAAGTTCTATTCACCAGTTTGAAGACTATGACTGGCGAGGTTTGCAGAGTGACAAGGAGAAAGTGTTTTGCTCTGCATTTCTCCATAGATTAATTTTGGCTTTGTAGTATTGGACTCAAGCTAATAGGGTCCTTAGTCATCTTAATTCCAAAGGATTTGTTGTCTGGTGCTCTGGAAGGTAAGTTAGTGATTAGTAGAGTTTGATAGTGTCTGATAAGAAGCAGTCTGTGATGTGTTTTCAAGTGATTTGTTGTCTTCAAGTGAGATCTATTGTGGTTGGATTTGTTAGCTACCAAGTGACTCTGTGTTGTTTGTAGATGTCTCCATAATGTGTTGAAGGCATGTGATTGATCCGCAAGCTACAATGAAGATCTTCCAAGCATGTTTTTAAGTGTTCCTGATATGTGAATAAGTTTTAGCCAACCTAGTTTGTCACACTTGTTGCAGAGGTGATGTGTTGATTGTGGAAGCGTACCCAAGTGTGTAATGATGTATTTTCATCTAATCTAAGCCATGATGTGTTCATTCCTCATTCATTGATCCTGCAAGTCTATTTGGGTCTAGTCCTAATTTGATTTATGTATGTATGCCAACCTTGGAGAAAGTTCCAATGGTTGTAGAATGTAATGTCGACCTTGATGTACATTCCAATGTTGATGATAGGTATAAATGTATATTATAAATTCATGATTGAGTGTCTATGTTGCGAAGATGAAAAGATAAAGTGCAAGTGTTGAAAGACACAAGACAACTGAGAGGGGGGGTGAATCAATTGCATCAAAACTTTAACTTCTTTAAACCGCGATCAACTTCATAATCACTTAACTTATTTCCTTATTCTTTTACGAACATTAAACATGAATGGTAGAATCAAAACATAAACACATCAACACCATACACACATGAACACTAGATTTTTACATGGAAAATCTTAAACAGGGAAAAACCACGGTGAGTGTTAGCTCACAATATAATGTAGTAACAATACCGAATATCAAAGGTGGCTCACTGCCCAAAAGAATGGCTCACTACCAAGGGTGGCTCACTACTAAGGGGTGGCTCATTGTTGAGGGTGGCTCACTACTGGGGGTGGTTCACTTCCAAGGTTTGAACTGATTTAGTAGCATCTACTCCATGCTTGAGTTTAGTTCTATTGAAGCGCAAATTATCTCCTCTGCTCTGCTTTTGCACTTCACACTTATCTTTTCATCTTCATAAAATAACACTTCTTTCACAACTTCATTACATATATTTATATAATTTATCAACCTTAGAATGTACATTAAGGTCGGCATTACAATCATCAACCATTGGAACAATCTCTAAAGTCAGCATACATACATACATCAAATTAGGACTAGACCTAAACAAACATGTGGACTAAATGAATAAAGAAGGAATACTTCATGCCTTAGAATAGACTCAATTTCATCTTCACATGCTACCACACACTTCTACAATTTAGGAAATTCATCTGCAAAGAGTGTTAACCATCCAAGTCAGCCAAATTGGTGTAATCATCAAGAATACTTGAACACACGCTTCCAAGATCTTCATTACAGCTTACAAATCAAAAACACACCTTTAATGCATTTAGGGGACATCCATGAACATCATAGAATCATTTGGAAACTAGCAAATCCAACTACAATAGTTCTCAACTTATTTCACTTGAAGATGGATTACAGATTGGTCTCAATTAGACACTGTCAAACTCTACTAATTATAAAGTTTCTTTTCAGAGCTTCAAATCACATATCCTTTGGAATGAAGATGACTAAGGACCTTATAAGCTTAAGTCCAGAACAACAAACACAAACTCCAATCTATGGAGAAATGCATGTTGGAGTATAGGACCACTGAGAGGGAGGTGAATCGGTGGTCCACAAAATTCAACATTTCAAAACTTGACTCAAAGATCTTGTGCAAAGAAACTCATTGAAAACATAGTCATCATGATATGCAAACTAGAATACAAAATCTGAATAAAGATGACCAAATAGATACAACATAATCAACCATAAGGAGAAGACATGACACAGGTTTTGATGAGTAGAAACCCTCATAGGGATAAAATACCACTCTTGAATCCTTCCACTTTATTGTGCCTCACTAGCTAGGAAAATTTCATTGATTACAACAAATGTCTCACTGACATACATGCCTCACTGGTAACAAATAGGTCTCAGTGACCATGTAAGCCTCACTGGCTACAATATGCCTCAATGGAAAAATATACAATTTCATATTAATGCAAAGAATATAGAGGGTTTCTCTATTTCAATACAAATCCCTGAACTTGCATATCCCCTTGCAATCACACGCAACTCAATCTGTATTTTGTTTTCGGTAGTTCTGCACAATCATACATATTGTCTTCATATTGGACATGAATTAATCTGTAAATATGCTACGTAATGTCTTCATCCTGTGCTTGATTCACCCCTGCAAAAATATCTCATTCATTTCTTAATTTTCAGACAAAGTATTCACCTTCTTAATCACCTGATTCACCTACATTTTCTTTTCAACAAAACCTCACAAAAATGTCTTGAAAGATAGTACATATATCAGTCCTCAAATCCAATACATAATGAACCTACAATGTTATTAAAAAAATAAATTGATATTTCATATTCCTCTTCTCTCTACATATTCATTTTTCCTTTTGAAAAACAACTCTTCAATAATCTCTAATCTACTCATCTTCCTCGCATTTACCATCTCTCATATAAAAATTAAAAATCATAAAATGCAATCCATCTCTTGCAAATAAAAATCTTCAATAATATTAAATTAATCTTCCCTGATAAGAAATAAAACACCTTTATTATCTTGGACCCACTTGTCAAAAACCTTCTACATAAATTCCATAATTACCACTCCAAAAAAAATAAATTCTTCATAAAGTGATTTTATCACTTATAGAAAAAACAATAAAGACTCCTTCACTTTTACATTGAATGTCATGAGAGTGGAGTTTAAAATAGAAAAAATATCTCCTAAAAAAATGCCTTTAAAAACATCCACAAACTACCTTTTTGAAATGGCTAAAAATAGCCTTTAAAAATCATTTTCTTTGTTGTCATAAGGAGATGACAACTAAATGCATGTCAATGTTCATGGTTGAGGAGCGTGATCTCACATTTAAATAATAGCCATTGATTTAGTTCGCGTGCCCATCTATGTTTTAAGGAGGGCCATCGATGAGGTTTTTAGCACTCGATGGAATAGATGATGGCTGGTGCCTTCGGTGCCACTAGGGAGAGGGGGTTGGTCCCCCATGATTTTGATACACTCAAAGATGTCACTTAAGTGACAGTGACCTGCAATAGTGGGTCACCTGCCAATTAAAACAAAAAGTGCAAAAGTCTTCGACGGTTGAGATATAACCCTAGAAGCTTTAAGATCTAAACTAAAACCTTAGAATTCACAATAGTTTCAAAACTAGAATAATAGACATTGAATATCAGAGGCATTGTCTATAAGGAAGACTCTTCACAACGCAGATGTTAGACACTACATATTGCAGGAAAATAGAGACCAAATAAAAACATTTAAGCTAGAAGATCATAGACTTAAAAAACCTAGGGTGTTTGAAGAGCACTTATGGTTTCAAGACATAGGAAGGCATTAGGCCTTTAAAACAACATTACAATTAAGACCATGTCCTTCAACACCTCAACTGGTGAATATAATGTAGAGAGCAATATAGAGGCTTTAGAAAACTTCTCAAAAACTAAATGAAGCACTTTCAAAACTAACTTCAAATAGCTCCACTTAAGCTTGCACTTGATCAATTTATGACATTAATATTGAAGGCTACAAAACCAACCTTTTTGATGACAACACCTATAACATGATCATCTAATGACACTAACTGTAGGATCATGGAAAAACTATGCATCAACAAAAGAAAAAATGTAACATGTGATGATCAACATCATCAACAAACAAGTACCATCAAGAAACATAATGTCATGTGATGAAGCAACTGTGAAGAAGATTCTTCCTCTGTCATAATCCACACTTGTATCAACCAACACACCTCCTTCATAACTCCTTAAATATAATGCACATATCAAGTATAAACTGATGAAGTATCATTTGCATCAAGATACCAAGATGAACTATGAAGCATGTAGGCACTGTGAACATGATGATAAATTTCAAGACATGCCATATCAAAAATTCCATAACAACTTTTGAACTAGCATCATAACATGAAGCAAGAACTCATAACACATCAACTCCTTCAAATCAAACCTTCTTCAAATCAAGAACAAGAATATAATCATAACACAATATGTGACATGAAACATGACAACCATGACATGGAACACTATTAAGCCAACATGAAGATCAACCTTACAACCTTTGCATACATCATGGATGAGTCAACTACCAAACCATCAATTAAAAACTTGTCACACTATGCAACTCTTGAAACATGAACCTTCATCAATCAACTCAAACAATAGATGACCTTTTGACATCAATGACAAACCTCATTCCAACAAACTCCCCCTTTATCATTGATGGAAAAATCTTTAGCACTCTCTTTCTTTCTCCCCCTTTGACATCTAATCACAAAGTGCAGCAAATAAGCTCCCCCTGTGAAAAAGTTATGCTCATGTCATGAAAATGATATCAAAGAACACATACACTACTAAATGCATTAATGACATGATACTTTAACTTGATCAAGGTTGTCTTAAACTTTGCAAACACATCCTTTCTCTATCAAAAAATTATTACAACATACCATGAATGAACAATATGCTCAAAACATCTCAATACAACTCCCCATGTGTTGAAGTGCACTAATGCTATTTACATTTGGCATATATTACTATTACTGCACAAATTTTGAAGCCACTGTCCTACACCAAACCATAAGTACATTACCATAATCATAAGATGTCTTGCTTTTTTGAACATTTGATACAAACACCATGACCTGAACATAAGACTACCATAAATCATCAATCATTCTAACAACTATTCTTTGCAAGATACATGACAAACCAATCACTTATCATAACTTACTGATCCCATAAAGTGCAGAGTTGTACCAATAATCCAAATCACTTGTTCCAATGTTCCTGAGAATGTTGTCATGAAATTTTAGAGTATGTTGTGTTGATCACTATCAAAAATTGCAGAGCATGTAGTGAATGTCTCTAATATAATTCAAGTCTTTTCAATTAAGGCACTTGCAACTACAACACATGACTTTAATGATGTCCTTGCACTGACCCACTATGAAATAGTTTTTACCATGCTTTCAACAATATGTAGGATTAAAAATGTTTCAAATGCTCATTTAGAAGTCTTCTTTCATAGTCCATATGTCTCATGTCAGCAACTAAGTATTGTCATGCCACTGTTATAAAGACTAATGCACAATCACAACACACCAATGATGAAATAATGTTATGTCAAATATGAAACCACTATTAATACCTTTGCCAATCCAAATGCAGAGACGTGCTATGAAATGACTTCTTCCATTTGCAACCCCCTCAGCCAACATATGCTAACATCTAATGAGAGCTCCTTGAGTACACCTTAAATGGAATGACACTGCATGTACTCCTCAATACCACTGAACAGTTCTTTGCTATGAAAACCAACACTTCACATTCTCACTAACATATCAAGAACACTCTAAACTATAACATCAAGAATAAGATTAACATCATGACAACTCAATGTTTGAAAGTATCAACATGATATGAACAAGATATAAACAAGATCATTTATAAACAAGGTCATTCAACATCATCAAACTATGTGTGCAATATTGATGCAGTCAAGGTAAGAGGGTCCGGTGAGGGACGATCCAACCTTGTAGCCTTAAACAATTAACACTATGATCACAATGGCTGTGCAATGGAAGCTAACAATTAATCTACTGAAAGATAAAAGATATTCATGAACACATTACACAAGATGCATCCTGGGAAAACCCTAATAGGGAAAAACCCAGCCTTCAAAGTTCATTCCTCATATATATTATAACTTCAAATCAAATTAGACATGCCTCTAGGGCTTCATAGATATTAGGCTACAGCCCAAGGATTACAACATTCATATAATGACATTACTTCATGATTCCTTCGCCAACTCCTTGATTCTCTGCTCTACAACTTATCCTATTCTCTACTCTACACTTTACTTCACTTTTGCTTCATCTTCTTCGAATCAAAACACTTACAAATTTGCTTCATGTCATCACATAATCATTCATTTTGTTGCTAGTGTCTTATAACAAATATGTATCCTTCATTTATATCCTCCGCAAGCCTTCGAATCATCATCAAGTCAACCTAATTGCAACGACTCTAATGAAACATAAGGTATTGCTCCACTGGTGCATAAAACTTCCTGCAAATTCTTATGAAGGTCAGCCAGGTCCTATACCTCATTGGATAATGTTCCTTTAGGCTTCGCAAGTCATGAATTAGCTCCGTAAGCCGATTAAACTTCACTAAACACAGTTGGCTCTGCTCTGTCAAATGTGTAACAATACTCAATCTTCTGATAGCGATATCTTTCTAAAATCAAAGCCAAATGATTTGAATTCTTGATATGTTGTAGCTTCCTATGTCTAGATGTTAAGTCCATCTCCATAGCCTCTTATACTCAAATGCAGTAAAATGTGGTAGCTCCCTAGGTCACCATCTCAATGTTCTACAACTCACTATCAATTGTCTCAACTATTTTGAATTCTTCTAGATTCTCCTACATTAGACTTTTAGGGTTATTTGAAAAGTGAGCTTCTTCACTTTGGTCTGTATTATGCCAAAATCAAATAGGTTTGGTGATCTATCTTTAGGTACTTGCAACTGCCTCTAAGTCGGTGGTCTGAGAAAGTATTCTCCGCAACTTACCTCAAGATCAATGTCTACTTCAATCAATTAAGAGTCAATAAATACAAACTTGCATCCTCCAGAATAATTAGTTACTTTCTTTTGATACAATCAACATAGTTTTGAATTTCTCTACACACATTTTGATCTCTAATTTCAAATACAATTTCCTCTGTACTCATCAGGGTCTCATAGTTCCTTCTCTACATATACTTCTTCTATACTATTCTCTATTTTTTTATCCATATTTCCTTTACTCCGGTACATAAAATTTCTTCTCCAGTAGAATATCTTGTCATTTCTTCTTTTACAATATGAATTTCCTTTCTCTGCTATGCTTCACACTTGTCCACACATAAACTTTCTCTATACTACATTCTCAGATGGTTACAAACTTTATCTTGCACTATTTTCTTAGGTGATTAGTCTATAATAGAATTCTTCTTAAGATCAATGCTTCACCTTCTTCTAGTTTCTCTATCAAATCTAATGTCTCAAAGGTTCCTCTTCCTCTGCATAAACTTTCTCTGTATCAACAGGGTCTTCTTCCTCTACACAAGCTATCTCTATATTATTGATTTCTTCTCCTTCATTAGCTTCTTTGGTAATAGGTTCTTGATGACTTTCATTGCTTGATTCTTTCCTCCTCCAAACTTGAAATTAGGTTCTTCTAAATGGTCTTCTATCAAATCCTCTTACATATCTTTTGTATCCTTCATTGTGATAAGACTTGTGACTCCTATCATTTCTCCCTCTATAGAATGAATTACTATCCTTGTTCTACTCCGCATAAGGTCTTCTTTCTCTGTATCCTAGTCCAACACATGAATACTTCAATCTATACCTCCCTCTAAATATACAAGTAACACATTTCCATTCATGTCCATCAATCTATCCATAATTCTTTCGTATACAACCTGTCATAGGTTTTCTCTTCCTCATTGTATCCCAACACATCCTTTCATAATGATTCCTCAATCAACAAAACTTACAAGGATGTAGATCCCAACACAATTCCTTTTCATGTCCATGTCTATTACAATGTGAACAATACACACCTCTTCTTGTCTGATTTGACTTGTTTGAATTTGCCATAACATACTTACCTTTGTAATATCCAATGCCTTCACTTCTTGATCTGATTATTGGTTCAATATGTTCTATAATTCCTTGCTGATGCTTTCCTAATCCTTGTCCTTCATATCCCATCCTTTGAATGATTTTAAAACCAATACCATCACCAACAACTATAGGTTTAGTAACACTATCATCTTCAAGCTCATTTTCTAAAGAAGCTTTTGTAGCATCACACAAATCATTAGTATCACAAGAAACATCACAAAATTCAGGCTTAGACCTCAGACTTTCATTCTCCTTCTTGCATGCTACAAGTGACTACTCTAATTGATTAACTTGTTCTCTCAAATTTGATATTTTATTTTTTTGCAAACTGTTCTCCTTCTTCGATTCTTCCAAACTTTCTTCAAGATTTTTGTTCCTCTTTTCAACCTTATCAAACAACCTAAAACCTTCTTCCAATTATGCAAATCTCTCTTCAATATCCTCAAACAACTTCAACTCTACCTCTAGTTCTTCATTTCTCCTTCTTGCATCATTCTGTTCTGCTTCAAGGACATCATATTTATCTTCTTCTAGTTCTTTTATCCTTTCCAACAATTCTGAATTACACTTCTTGATTTCACATAATTCTTCTTCTAGAATAATCTTTTTGCATATTAGGTTTTCATTTTCTTTCTTCATCCTCTTTCCAATCTTCCCCATTGCAAAAAATCAAATAAACAACTTAATTTTGAAAAGCTTACTCGAATCCTTGCCTTGATCTTTCTTTTGTGATGATTTATGTATACTCTAGGGTTTCACACTTCCTTCAACATGATCTTCCTTCCCAATAGATTCACAACTAGCCTAGTAAATTTGAAAACAACTTTGATACCACTTGATGCAGTCAAGGTAGGAGGGTTCGATGAGGGACGGTCCAACCTTGCAGCCTCAAAAAATTAACACTATGATCACAATGGATATGCAACATAAGCTAACAATTAATCTACTTAAAGATAAAAGATATTCATGAACACATAACATAAGATGTATCCTGGGAAAACCCTAACAGGGAAAAACCTAGCCTTCAAAGCTCATTCCTCATATATATTATAACTTCAAATCAAATTACACATGCCTCAAGGGCTTCATAGATACTAGGCCACAACCAGGGATTACAACATTCATATAATGACATTACTTCATGATTCCTTCACCAATGCCTTAATTCTCTACTCTACAACTTATCCTGTTCTCTACTCTACACTCTACTTCACTTCTACTTCTTCTTCTTTGGATCAAAACACTTATGAATTTGCTTCATGTCTTCACATAATCATTCATTTTGTCATTGGTGTCTTGTAAAAAATCTTTATCCTTCATTTATATCATCTGCAATCCTTCAAATCATCATCAAGTTGGGCTAATTGCAATGACTAGAATGAAATGTGTGTACATGGATAGATCAAACCTAAACATAAGGTATTGATCCGTGGGTGCATAAAACTTCTTGTGAATCTTCATGAAGGTTGGCCAGGTCCTATACTTCATTGGATAATGTTCCTTTAGGCTCCACAAGTCACATATTTTCTCTACAAGCTGATTAAACTTCACTGAACACAGTTGGCTCTGCTCTATCAAACATGCAACAATAATCAATCTTCTGATAGGGATATCTTTCTAGAATCATAGAAAAATGATCTAAATTCTTGATATGTTGTATCTTCCTATGTCTAGGTGTTAAGTCCATCTCCATAGCCTCTTATACCCAAATGCAATAAAATGCGGTATCTCCCCAGGTCACCATGTCAATATTCTGCAACTCATTGTCAATAGTCTCAACTATTTTGAATTCTTTCGGATGCTCCTGCATCAATTGTACTCCTGAACATCTTATCAACATCTTGTTTACATTATGACATCAATGACAACATGAACCCCTAATCAGTTATATCACTGACATACATTGAAGATCAACATAGTTATCAACACAATCATCAACTACATGAACTTCATTTCATAAGACGGATATGAGTAGCATCTTAACATGAAACATTCTAGCAAACATTATTAGGCAAGAATTCAATAGCATGATAAACAAGACAAGATCACCATATTGACAAGCACCAAATGATCTCCTCTTAAAAATTCTTGGGGGTAAGTGATAGGACATTGGACAACTCCCCCTTACTTCATGTTGCATCTCATGGAACAGATGATGTGTCTTGTGCATTATGCACAAGTTTAGGATCTATCTTCTCTTGACTTTGTTTCTGTCTCCAAACTTTCACAAGTTCTTTCTTCTATTCAGGTTTCATTTTCCAAACATTTTCAGCCTCTTTCCTTTTCTAACTTTTCAAACCAAATGATGCTATTCTGTAACTATATGCTTTGTGACCTAGAGAGTTGCACTTGAAACATACAAGATTAGCATTCCTTATTGAACTAGGTTGACTTCTTCTTCTAAAATCAATTGCTTTGTGTCCAAAATGATTACAGGTATAACAATAACCAAAAAATGAGTAATTATACCTATACATATATGCTTGTCTTATTGGAGTAGTTCTTCTAAAATTTCTCCTTTGGTTGTACGTTTTGACAAACTCATCTTTGATTTTCATATTAGCTTTAGTTTTCACATCTTGCTTGAGTTTTTCTCTAAATTTTTACCATTCAACTTTGATGTTCTAGCAATGAATTCAATCTTTTTTTGCCTTCAGGAGTAGTAGTATAATGACTTAGATCAATTTTATTTCTAGGAGTTTCTCTAACCTTAGATGTCTACTCCTTATCATAGCCTAATCCATTAGTGTCCCTATGTTCTTTTTACATACCCAGCATCTCATATAACTTGGTGGTGCTCTCTTCAAACTCCTGATTTCTCTTTGACAAACTCTTGAGATTTTTAATATCTTTTCTCAAGAAGACAATTTCAGCCTCTAGTTTTTGGCATCCAATAGATTTGACTTCACATTCAGACTTAGTAACATCTATTATTCTCTTGGCCTCTTCAATGTTAGTCTTTAGGCTAATAATCAATTTGTTTGATTCATCAAATTGTGTTCTTAAATTCTCAATTTGATTTCTTGCCTCTTCAAGATCTAAAGATACTATTTTAAGGTCTAAAAGTGCTTTGTCCTTGAATTCTTTTTCTTGTTGTAGCTACAATTCTAATCTCTAGTTCTCCTTTTTGTATTTCTTGATCTCACTTAGAGCACACATGAGTTCTCCTTCTATATCAATCTCACACTCTTGTTCATCATACTTTTGTTCATAGTCACTCATAATGTGATCTCCTTCCTCTGAATCAGATTTGATCTCATCTCCTTCATGTGAATGTCTCCTTTCACTATCAGTGTCCTTAGACACCAAACTATCCTCTCCTTCAAGTGCACCACCTTGATAGATTCTAATCAACTCCTTCCACACATCCTTAGTAGTCTCACAATGCATAACTTCACAAGAAACTTCATTAGATAATCCAGATAGAATAGCCTTTTTTTCTATATGATTACATTCATAAGATTCTTTGTTACTTGTAGTATTAGGTGATTGAGAGGAAATAAAATACCCATTCTCAATTGTCATCCACACACCATACCCTAAAGAAGATAGATAGACTTGAACTCTAATATACCAAATAGACAAATCTGAACCATCAAAGAAAGGAACTCTAGAAACTCTTCCTTTAATTTAATACCTGACTCAACTTGTGAGACATTTATATCAACCAATTGTTGATCAACATTTGAGTTTGGTATAGATGGTGCCTTTTAACTAGTATGTTACTTGACATTTCTCCTGCCCTTATTTCTTCTACACTTTCCCATGGTACTCCACTATTAGGACCTACACAAGCCTGTTAGACTTCTATAGGGAACCTATGCTTTGATACCACTTGTTGGAGTATAGGACCATTGAGAGGGAGGGTGAATCAGTGGTCTACAAAATTTAACATTTCAAAACTTGACTCAAAGATCTTGTCTAAAGAAACTCATTGAAAACATAGTCATCACGATATGCAAACTAGAATACAAAACCTAAATAAAGATGACCAAACAGATACAACATAATTAACCATAAAGAGAAGACATGACACAGGTTTTGATGAGGGGAGAACTCTCATAGGAATAAAAAACCACTCTTGAATCCTTCCACTTTATTGTGCATCACTAGCTAGGAAAATTTCACTGATTACAACAAATGTCTCACTGACAAACATGCCCCACTAGCAACAAACAAGTCTCACTGACCATATAAGCCTCACTAGCTACAATATGCCTCATTGGAAAAATATACAATTTCAGATTAATACAAAGAATATAGAGGGTTTCTCTATTTTAATACAAACCCCTGAACTTGCATATCCCCTTTCAATCACACTCAAATCAATTTGTATTTCCTTCTCAGTATTTCTATACAATCATACATATTATCTTCATATTAGACATGATTTACTTTGTAAATTTGCTACATAATGTCTTCATCCTGTGCTTGATTCACCCCTGCAAAAATATCTCATTCATTTCTCAAGTTTCAAACAAAGTATTCACCTTCTTAATCACCTGATTCACCTACATTTCTTTTCAACAAAACCTCACAAAAATCTCTTCAAAGATAGTACATATATCAGTCCTCAAATCCAATACATAATGAACTTGCAATGTTATTAAAAAAATAAATTGACATTTCATATTCCTCTTCTCTCTACATATTCATTTTCCCTTTTCAAAAATATCTCTTCAATAATCTCCAATCTATTCATCTTCCCTGCATTTACCATCTCCCATATAAAAATTAGAAATCATAAAATGGCATCCATCTCTTGCAAATACAAATCTTCAATAATATTTAATCAATCCGCCTTGATAAGAAATAAAACACCTTTATTATCTCGGACCCACTTCTCAAAAACCTTCTGCATAAATTCCATAATTACCACTCCAAAAAAATAAAGTCTTCATAAAGTAATTTTCTTACTTATAGAAAAAACAATAAATACTCCACTTTTGCCTTCAATGTCTCAAGAGTGGAGTTTAAAATAGAAAAAATATCTCCTAAAAAATGCCCTTAAAAACATCCACAAACTGCCTTTTTGAAATGGCTAAAAATAGCCTTTGAAAACAACTTTCTTTGTTGTCATAAGGAGATGATGGCTAAATGCACGCCAATGTTCGTGGTCGAGGAGCAGGATCTCACATTTAAATAATAGCCATTGATTTAGTTCACGCACCCATCAAAGTTTTAAGGAGGGCCATCGATGAGGTTTTTAGCACCTGATGGAATAGATGATGACCGGTGCCTTTAGTGCCACTAGGGAGAGGGGGCTAGTCTGCCATGACTTTGATACCCTCAAAGATGTCACTTAAGTGAAAGTAACTTGTGATAGTGGGTCACCTACTAATTAAAACAAAAAGTGCAAAAGTCTTCAACGATTGAGATTTAACCTTAGAATTCACAATAGTTTCAAACTAGAATAATAGACATTGAATATCAGAAGCATTGTTTATGAGGAAGACTCTTCGCAACACAAATGTTAGACACTGCATATTGCAGGAAAATAGAGACCAAATAAAAGCATTTAAGTTGGAAGATCATAGACTTAAAAAACCTTGGGTGTTTGAAGAGCACTTAGGGTTTCAAGACATAGGAAGGCATTAGGTCTTTAAAACAACATTGCAACTGAGACCGTGTACTTCAACACCTTAATTGGTGAATATAATGTATAGAGCAATATAGAGGCTTTAGAAAACTTCTCTAAAACTAAATGAAGCACTTTCAAAACTAACTTCAAATAGCTCCACTTAAGCTTGCACTTGATCAATTTATGACATTGATATTGAAGGCTACAAAACCAACCTTTTTGATGACAAATCCTGTAACATGATCATCTAATGACACTAACTGTAGGATCATGGAAAAACTATGCATCAACTAAAGAAAAAATGTAACATGTGATGATCAACATCATCAACAAACAAGTACCATCAAGAAACATAATGCGATGTGATGAAGCAACTATGAAGAAGGTTCTTCCTCTGTCATAATCTACACTTGTATCAACCAACACACCTCCTTCATAACTCCTTAAATATAATGCACATATCAAGCATAAAATGATGAAGCATATTTTGCATCAAGATACCAAGATGAACTATGAAGCATGTAGGCACTGTGAACATGATGATAAACTTCAAGACATACCATATCAGCAATTCCATAACAATTCCTGAACCAACATCATAACATGAAGCAAGAACTCATGAAACATCAACTCCTTCTTCAAAACAAGAACAATAATATCATCATAACACAACCTATGACATGAATCATGACAACCATGACATGGAACACTATTAAGCCAACACGAAGATCAACCTTACAACCTTTGTATACATCATGGATGAGTCAATTACCAAGCTATCAATGACAAACTTGTAACACTATGCAACTCTTAAAACATGAACCATCATCAATCAACTTAAACAATAGATGACCTTTTGACATCAATGGCAAACATCATTCCAACAATACGGAGCAAAACACTTTCCCCCTGTCACTCTGCAAACCTTGCCAGGCACAGTCTTCACTCTGGTGAATAGAACTTTTTCTACATAGTGATCTGGACCATCAAATTCTTGATTTAGCATCTTCAAATAATTCTCTAAAACATATCCAAAGCTCATACTCTAGTCTTCACTACAGAGAAAATTGGAGCAAAATATGTAGACAGTGTTCTTTAATCAATTAGCTCAAACATCAATATCAGAAGATATAGTTGGTGCCAATGACAACACAAACATGTTGACATCAATGACAACACTAGTTAGCACATACTTGCAATAATCTTCCCTTTGTCATTGATGGCAACATATGATGTTTAAGGACTTCACAATTTTACTTCAGGACTCCCCCTTTCTTTTTACACATCTGCACTCTTACTCCCTGTGAGTTTTTCACATGATCTCTCTCCCCCTTTGACATCACTGAAAAAGGGCTTCACATATCTTTTACTACACATACTTGTACAATACTACTCTGATTAGTTTGAAACCATTCTTTACTCCTCCTAAGAGGTAGCCTCCTACATCAGTCCAAAAAGAGAAATGTACTTTGAAGCACATTGGACTAATGCACCTTCCTATGCATCTAGTTTAAGGAGGGAGGGGCAATAAACCCTAATATCTCTTGGAGATACTCAAATGTGTCATTTGGAAGAGCCTTAGTGAATATATCAGCAACTTGATCTTTTGTAGGCACATACTCAAGCTTTACCTCATTCTCTGCAACTTTCTCCCTAAAGAAGTAATACTTGATTGAAATGTGCTTTGTCTTTGAATGCATCACTAGATTCTTTGAAATTTTTATGGAACTTGTATTATCACAAAGAATAGGAATTAGTCCATCAAACTCAACTTGGATATCCTTCAACATTTGCTTCATCTAGAGCACCTGAGTGTAGCATGATACTAAAACAATATATTCTACTTCTATAGTAGACAAGGAGACCAATTCTTGTTTCTTGCTATGCTAGGACACTGCTCTATCTCCAAGGAAGAATGCACCTCCACTTGTGCTTTTCTTGTCATCAACACATCCATCCCAATCTACATCTGTATAGGCACTTAAATAAAAAATCATTGTTCTTAGGATACCACAAGCCATGATCAGGAGTGCCCTTCAAATACGTGAATATCCTTTTTACTGCCATCACATGTGATTCTCTAGGATCTGATTGAAATCTAGCCACAAGATAGACTGCATGCATGATATCCAGTCTGGTAATAGTCAGGTAAAGCAATCCTCCAATAATTGATCTATACTTGCTTTGATCAAACATTGGAGATTCATCATTTTTGCTTAGTTTACAACTAGTGACCATAGGAGTGCATACTCGTTTAGAGTCCTCCATTCCAAATTTCTTCAACAATTCCCTGACATATTTTGATTGAGAAATGAAAATACCTTTTTCTGTCTAATTGATTTGCAGTCCAAGAAAGAAATTCATCTCACCACACATGGACATCTCAAATTCTTTTTGCATCTCATTTGCAAAATTCTTGCACATCTCTTCATTTCCACCAAATATGATATCATCTACATATACTTCAATAATCAAGATTTGATCTTTGCTTACCTTGATATACAAATTGCTATCTGTTGACCCTTTACTGAAATCCTGCCGCAGCAGATACTTATCGAGTCTTGCATACCAATCTCTCAGAGCTTGCTTTAATCCATACAATGCCTTCTTCAATTTACACACCATGTCTGGTTTGTCTAATAATTGGAACCCATCCATTTTCTCTATATAAACTTTTTCTAGCTCACCATTCAGGAAGGTAGATTTCACATCCATCTGATATACTTTGAAATCTTTGTGTGCTGCAAATGCCAAAAACAGTCTGATAGCCTCCATTCTTGCCACCGAAGCATAGGTCTCTTCATAATCAATACCTTCAACTTGAGAGTATCCTTTACACACAAGTCTTGCCTTGTTCCTCACAACTTCTCCAACTTCATTTAGTTTGTTCTGGAAAACCCACTTTGTTCCCATCACATTCTTATTTACAGGTATGTAGACAAGTCCCAAGTCTTGTTCTTCTCAATCTGTTGTAGTTCTTCATTCATTTCCTTGACCCAATGCTCATCATTGCATTCTTCACTTACTATTTTAGGCTCCACCTTTGATAGAAGGTAGAGATTCACTTGTTCTTCTACAATCTCGCTTCTTGTCATCACACCTTTCCTTTTGTCACCAATAATCTAATCTTTAGAATGATCTCTCTGCACATATCTTAGAGCTTTAGGAGTTCTTACTGGAGCCTCATCTTGAGTTTCTTCTTCTTCTGGAGCTTGTTCTTCATTATGAACTTCCTTTTCTTTGCCTTTTCCAACCTTTTCTGTATCAACAGATTCATCTAACTCATATCCATCTAGTTGGATGTCTTCATCTACCTTCACATTTGCACTTTCAATGATCTTTATTAGTCTTTTGTTATAGCACCAGTAAGCCTTGCTCTTATGGAGTACCCAAGGAACATGCCTTCATCATATCTAGCATCAAGCTTTCCTAATTCTTCATCTCTTCTGATATAGCATTTACTTCCAAAAACTTTGAAGTATTTGATAGTAGGAGCTCTACCATACCATAGTTCATAAGGTGTCTTTGTTTCTTCTACTATGACTTTCACTCTATTCTAAATGTAGACAAAAGTATGTATTGATTCTTTCCAGTACACTTCTGGTAGGTCTGCTTCCTTGATCATTTCTTTGGTAGCTTCTTGAACAGTTATAATCTTCCTTTCCACCACTCCATTTTGTTGAGGAGTCTGGGGAGAAGACAAATGTCTCTTTATTCCATGTTCTTCACAAAAAACATTGAACTCATTTGAGGTAAACTCACCACCTCTATCAGATCTTAAGCATTTGATTGTCAAATCCAATTCATTTTCAACCATAGCTTTGAATGCCTTAAACTTATCTAAAGCTTCTGCCTTTTCTCTAAGGAAAGTAATCCATGTCATTCTTGAAAAATCATCAATAAGGAGCATGAAATACCTTTCACCTTGTAGACTTCTTATTCTGGTGGGACCACATAGGTTTGTATGCACCAGCTTTAGCAAACTGATAAAGGATTGTTCTTTTCTTTTGAAAGTGACCTTTGTCATCTTCCAAAACTGACATTCTTTGCATATAACATTGGTAGACTTCACAATCTTAGGCAGATCTCTTATAGCTTGAATAGTGCTTATTCTCACCAGATTATTGAAGTTAATGTGACACATTCTCCTATGCCATAGCTAACTTTCATTTGACTTAGCCAACAAACAACAATTCTCAGCACCTTTCAAATAAACATTACCATGAGTCTCCTTACCAGCAACAATTAAGGTTCTAGAGCTACTTTTTATCTTACACCCATTATCCTTGAACACAAGATTATATCCTTTGTCACACATTTTCCCAACACTTAGTAGATTATGATTGAGGCCCTTGACATAAAGAACATCATCTATATTATGCTTGACATCAAAAGTAATAGATCCTTTTCCACAAATCTTACTAGCTGCATCATCATCAAACCTAACAAGTCCTCCATCATACTTTTCAAACTTAACAAACTTACTTTTGTCTCCAGTCATGTGGTTTGAACATTCGTTGTCAATGATCCATTCATCTTCCTTTTCAACATGAAATTTAGACAACTCTCCTAGACTTTCTCCTTTCACACAGCTTGCAAGATTAGCAGAAACAGGTTCTTCTCTAAGTGCAATAAACATGCATTCACTATTATTGCCATCATCAAAATTAGATTCATCATCAGTTACACCTTCATCATCTCTAACATAGTAACTCTTTCTTACCATCCTTCCTTTTCTTTCATTGATTTTTAGAGCTTTGTCAAGACATCTTGAAGCATAATGACCAATTTTACCACAACTAAAGTATTTGAAAGGTAACTTACCTTTGAATTTTCCTTTGTTGCCCCTCTTTATTTTGCTTGCAAATTTGGCTTCTAGCTCTGCAAAGTCTTCATCATCTGATTCCATAGCATATTTGTCTGATCTAGCAGTCTTTTCTTCTTTGGTTTTGAAAGTAGTCTTAGTTTTTATAGGCCCATAAGTAGAGCCAAACTCTCTTATCTCAAAAATAGTCAGTTTACCAAGTAATTGATGTTTTGTTAGCTTTCCCAATTCCAACAACTATTCAATGGTAGAAACCTTGTGGCTATAATATGTGGGAAGAGTTTTGAGTATCTTATCTATAACATCCTCATCCTTTAATTCTCCACCAAGACCCTTGATGTTGCTGACAACATCATCACTCTTTTGTAAGTAAATTATTATGTTCTCATCTTCACTCATTCACATGGTTTCATATGTGGTCTTCAAATTCTACAACTTGACCTTCTTGACAAATGCATCACCTTCATAGATTTTTTTTAATTTGTCCCAAATCTCATAAGCAGTTTCCAGATTCACAACTTTTTCCATTTTAGTGTTAGACAGGGCATTTAGCAGAGCATTTTTAGCTTTGTGATTAGCTTCAAATTCTTTAATCTCTTCTTCAGTAGCTAGATCTTTAGGAACTATGTATTTATCTTTAACCATTGCCCAAACATTATAACCAAGAGAAATAAGATAACTTTGCATTCGTACCTTCCAATATGCATAGTCAGTTCCATTGAACTAGGGAATGTCTTTCCTATGTGCCATCCTGGATCTACCTTAAGCTATTAGGATTTCTTCAAAGGAATCTCACTCTAATACCAATTGTTGAAAGGAACAAGACAACTAATAGAGGGGGGTGAATCAGTTATATCAAAACTTTAACTTCTTTAAACCACAATCAACTTCACAATCACTTAACTTATTTACTTATTCTGTTATGAACATTAAACATGAATGGCATAATCAAAACATAAACACATCAACACTATATACACATGAACACCAAATTTTTATGTGGAAAACCCTAAACAGGGAAAAACCATAGTGAGTGTTAGCTCACAATATAATGTAGTAACAATACTGAATATCAATGGTGGCTCACTACCCAAGGCTTACTACCCAAAAGAATGGCTCACTGCCAAGGGTGGCTCACTACCGAGGGTTGGCTCACTACCAAGGGTGGCTCACTATCAAGGGTTGAACTGATTTAGTAGCTCTACACCATGCCTGAGTTCAGTTCCATTGAAGCACAAATTATCTCCTCTACTTTGCTCTACTTTTACACTTCAAACTTATCTTTTCATCTTCACACAATCACACTTATTTCATGACTTCATTACACATATTTATACAATTCATCAACCTTGGAATGTACATCAAGGTCAGAATTATAATCATCAACCATTGGAACAATCTCCAAGGTTGGCATACATACATACATCAAATTAGGACTAGACATAAACAAACTTGAAGACTAAATGAATAAAGGAGAAATACTTCATGCCTTAGCATGGACTCAATTACATCTTCACATACATGCTTCTACAATTTAGGAAGTTCATCTGTAAAGTGTGTTAATCATCCATGTCAGCTAGACTGGTGCAATCATCAAGAATACTTGAACACATGCTTCCAAGATCTTCATTACAACTTGTGGATCAAGAACATGCCTTTAATGCATTTATGGAACATCCAAAAACATCATAGAATCATTTGGAAACTAGAAAATCCAACTACAACAATTCTCAACTTATTTCACTTGAAGATGGATTACAGACTACTCTCAATCAGACACTGTCAAACTCTGCTAATTAGAAACTTACTTTTTGGAGCTTCAAATCACATATCCTTTGGAATGAAGATGACTAACGACCTTATAATATTATGTTGAGAATTGTAAAGACAAACTCCAATCTATGGAGAAATGTGGAGTAAAACACTTCTCTCTATCACTCTACAAACCTTACCAAGCATAGTCTTTACACTGGTGAATAGAACTTTTTCTACACAATGATCTAGACCACCAAATTATGGATTTAGCATCTTTAAACACTTCTCACTCATACTCTATTCTTCACTAATGAGAAAATTAGGAGAAAAATACTCAAACAATGTTCTTCAATCTATCAACAAACACCAATATCAGAAGATACAGTTGGCACCCATGACAACACAAACATGTTGACATCAATGACAACACCAGTTAGCACATACTTGCAACAATTAGTTGTAAAGTAGGGAAAAGTAGAGGAGTTACATTGCAATTCAATGGAATTGAACTCAGGCATGGTGTAGATGCTAAAATATCAGTTCAACGCTGGCAGTGAGCCAAACCTCAACAGTTAGCCACCCCTTGGCAGTGAACCATTCTTTTGGGCAATGATCCACCTTTGATATTTGGTATTGTTACTACATTATATAGTGACCTAACACTAACTGTGGTTTTTCCCTGTTTAGGGTTTTCCATGTAACAATATGGTGTTCATGTGTGTATGGTGTTGATGTGTTCATGTTTTGATTCTTCTATTCATGTTTAATGTTCATAATAGAATAAGGAGATAGGTTAAGTGAATGTGAAAGTAGTTCTGGTTTAAAGAAGTTAAAGTTTTGATACAACTGATTCACCCCCCCTCTTAGTTGTCCTGTGCCTTTCAATATGTACATCTAATAAACTTGGCAAAGATGAAAGAGAACCAAACACATCTTCTATGTTACCTTGAAGGTTTCCAAATAATGGTTCATTTGTAGGTGTAGATGGGGATGAAAGAATAGAATGGACAGATATAGATGGTGTGGCAGAAATGGTGGAAACAGTGGGCAAAGGTTGGACATTTGAAGACATCAGAGGAACAGGATTTTGAACAGTTAAACTTATAGGAGGAGAAGGGGGAGGTATGACCTAAGTTGATTCAAGCTGAGAAGTAATAAGAGGTTCCTGTGACTCCTCAGCAGCAAATTCTTCTTGTTCAACATCTATCAGAGTAGATGTTCCCTCTTTTTCTTTCCTCTTACCTTTATCTCCTTTTGTCATGAATATATACCTTGGATTCTTACTAGTGCTGGGAGTATCTTCCTTGTTTTTCATTCTAAACTCTTCCCTCTTACCAGAAGGTCATTCAGTCTGTTCTTCTTTTGAGCTTGTTTTGAAGGGATTTATCTTTATCCCTTTCTTCTACAGCCAAACATTTGTATTTACAAGAATGGGTTGGAACCTCTCTCTTACTAAAGTCATCTCCTTCTATGGCCACTAAATTGGTGGAAGAGGAGTGGCAACAACCTTATTTCCTAATGTGCATCACCCACTATGTCATTTCCCTCTTGCATGTCCTTTGGGATATCATCCAGACCAAAGTTTTTGACTTGTTCTAAGGTAGCTTGACTGAAGTCTAGCTTCCTTACATCCTCATCACTTTTGCATTCTACCCATACATCTTTGATCTTATGAACATGAGTATAATTACCTTTCAATGTATCTTTCATTCCATGGTAATCAAAGTCATATTTTTTCTTATACCTTTTCAAAGTCACCCATTACATTTCTGTCTCCATTGCCTTGGCCTTTGGAGTCATGGAAATGGAATACCTACCAATCTAAACCTAAAATTTGAATCCATCTCTATGAGCTCCTACTTGCTTGTTATACCTTGGTAGCATATATGGCTACCCATTGGAGCAACCAACTCTGATATAGGTGAAAGTGGGAAATTGAAGAAATATACATCCAAACCTTTTGACTTGTTCCCAAGCGTCATAGAGGCTCTTTTCTTCTCAAGTTCCTTTTCAAACATATAAATATAATTATAGAAAAATGCATCATTTACCGTCCTGAAGTGTTCAATGATTTCCTTCAGTGTCAATTAAGGGTAGTATTCATACACAAAAATATTTCACCTATCACCTTCTAAAGTGAGACCAAGAAAATACTTCATGGTAGTAGAAGCATACACCAAATATGAATTCATATAGAACTTCAATAATGTAGATATCCTAGATAGTTGTTAATAGATTGAGTCACTGATTTATTGTCCCCACCATATCTTTTGATTACCTTTCCTGATGACATGAATATACTATTACATCCACTCTTGAAAAGTGTTGGATGTTGGAAGACCTTTAACTCTACTCAGGAGGGTTATGAGATCACTTACCTCCTCAATGAACTCACTCTAGGAAATGGCCTTAGGCAACCTTGTAATTGTAGGCCTAGCAGTCTTAAGCCATCGAGTGTTGATGATTTTCCTGCATTTCTCTGAATGTGTATCATAGTGATCTTGTGCCTTTTCTACTATGAGATCAACATAGTCATCAATATCTAGACACATAAAAACTTTATCATAGAATTCTTCACTTAACTTTATTATAACTTTCCCCTTTGCATCTGATATGCTTTTGTTGTCCTTGTCAAATTTTGTTTCCATTGCCAATACAAACTCTAGATTCTGAGTAGATACTAGGAAGGTGGAAACCAAATGAATGTTGATGTTGAGGATAAATTGCATGTGTGCAGGAACGGGATTCTTGTTTACCCTCTAGAAATTCTGACATGTTAACATGCCCAATTTTTGTATCTCTGATATCATCTATGTTCAACTCCACTGAGGTCACTAGGAAGACACCTTGATACTTGTACTTCATGTTTTTCTTCTACAGAGAAGGCTCAAACATTTGGTAGTAGACTGCAAGAAATGGTTTTCATAAATATTTCCAGAGTTAGAAAAAGTTCAAATATTCAGCTTCATGCAATTGTGGAAAAAATCTGTACTTCTCCACTTCAGACAGTGTTTGGTGTAAAGTGGGAAAAAATCTCCACTTTTACACTTAATAGTTCCTTTGGATGTTGTTTAGAGAAAAATCTCTGAACTACACTTCTTGTAGATCAAAATATTGAGGAGGTGCACTTTGGAGAAAATTCTCTGAAGTGCGCTACAAAGAATTTTCTCTGAAGTACACCAGAAAAAACTTAGTTTTATATTTAGCATTTTTTGGGGGGATAATATATCTAGTGTTGTGTGGGGTTTTTTCTCTACACAAAACTTTGAAACATTAGTGTTGTGCAGAGAAAAAACTCTACACAACACTTTGAATGACAAAGTGTATTTAGGGGTCGGTCAGGTGTTGTGCGGATTTTATTCTCTACACAACACCTTTATAACAAAGGGTGTTGTGCGGAGAATAAACTCCACACAACACCAAAGGTAAATTCAATGGTGTTTCAGTAAACTATGGGAATAGTGTTGTGCAGGGAAATTTCTCTGCACAACACTAAACATAAAGTGTTGTGCAGAGAAATTTCCCTGCACAACACCTTTCTTACAAGGGTGTTGTAAATGTTTAAGGCCATCCACAAAGGTTAAAAATAGATGAGGGTTTCAATATTCAAAATGACCAAAGAAACCATTAAAACAAATGCCATAGAAAATCTACGAAAAGAACATAAAACCATAAATGAAAAACCAAAATAAGAAGAAAATGGAACTAGGGTTTCAAACCATAGAAAACAACTTTTAACACTAAAACATAAATGAAAGAAAAACACAGAGCATAAGGAAAATAAAGAGGTTGACATACTCAGAGATGAAGTCAAAATCTGATGATAGAATCCACAAACTCGAAGGTAGAAATTGCAGGGTACATAGGACGTAGGGAGCGTGGCGACAAGGTAAAAAGATGAAAAAATAAAAGTAAAAACTAAACTTATAAGGGTAAAACTTAAAAACACCCCCACCATTAATGGTATTAATGCTCAAACATGCAAGATAGGGAGTGTAGTTGTGGATAATTTCTCCGTAACTACATGACAAGTGTAGTTGTAGAGAAATTCTCTGCAACTACATGACAAGTGTAGTTGCAGAGAAATTCTCTGCAACTACCACAACTACACTCACATAATACAAAAGTGCATAAGTGTAGAATTTCTGCACTTTTGCACCTTGAGGGAAAAGACTGTCTTTAAAAAGCAAACACTTGTAAAATTTTGAAATACAAATGACGACCCAAATCGAAAAGATTTCTTGATGGGTCAAACCACACTCAAGAATACTTAAATTTGTCTCAATTTGCATTCTTAGAGGATGTGGGCTATGAAATGGAAAAGTTTCATAGGGGTTATCCCATGAATTAAGCAAGCAAAATTTGAGGATAACAACCAGCAAGGGTTAGCACACACAACAATAATATGCAAAAAAAAAGATCTTGTAGAGAAAGAAAGAGATAGATTGTTAGAGAGAATCATAGAGAGCATCCACTAGAGAATCATTCATAAAAAGCTTCTACTATAGAATCATTAGGTGCAAATGAGTGATAGAGAATTGTTTATAGATGAATCTCAATTACTTTCTAAGGGCCCAATTGAGTTGAGGTTGACAAGGTGCATCACTTAAGTTGTAAGGTTGACATTCAAATATAAATTGTCGAGGCCAAATTGTCAAGATCCAACTGCTAGGCACTCTATTCCTAGTGATTTGGGCTATCCAAATGTCAGATGATAGAGGTGTTTTGTGGAAAATAGGATTTGTTAATGTTTTAGTGTTTTTATGTTTGAATCCTCCTTTCCACTTTACATTCAAGGATCTAGGGTTGAGTGGCAATTCACTATCATACCCTATATCACTATGAGATGTAGGAAAACTTGGATTAGGGAATTTAATTATCACTTTTCCTTCTCTTATGTTCAATTGACCATTAAAACCCTAATCATGCAAATATGGCAATAAACTAAAGAATAACAGAAAATGCTGCTATAGATCGAAGTAAAATACCAAATTATAGAGTACCTATTTTCGGGGCTCCGAGGTGAAAAAGTTGGGGACATAGGAGTAGGCACCCAAGTCCAAGGTCCTATTTTCTGTCTGGATCTAGCAACAAGATCTGCAACCTAAATCTTCTGTATCAGAGATTTTCCTAAAATGAAACTTTGGGGACTAGGGAGCAGGTGCCCTAGTCTAGGGGGTAGATTTTCTTCCTTTCCTGTACTTCAAACACCCCAATATGCTCCTCTACAACTCCACTCAGTCCAGCTCCTCAACCTGTAACCTGCAATCATGAAAACTTGGTTTGGGGGTTGTGGTGTTTAGGAGCTTGCCTCAGTCAAGCCCCAGAAGGACACTTAAGTCTTCCAAACATCTTTGTCAGATAGAGAGAGTGTGCCCTTGTGAGGCAGATGCCAAATCCAAATGAAATAATGATAAAAAGCACAATGATATCACCTTGTAGTGAAGATCTCATGGGAGAAAGATGCTCTTCATTCCATGAGGAGATGAATGCTCAAATCTACAAATACAAACACCTAAACAAAACAAGTTTGCTCTTGCAACACTATGAAAGCCTTGAATCACCTTGAGAACACTTGAACATCACAATTGCCATCTAGTTTACAAATGAATGCTTAAACATGCTTTTATATGCAACTACAAGCACTCTCACCAAGATTTTCATAATTCAAACTTACTGTGTTGGCAAAGAACCCAAATAACAGTCATAATCTGACACCCAGAAATTGGGGTTGCCCCAAAATAGGGCAGGACTAGGGCAAGGGCGCCCAAGTCCTCCCCCCTATTTTGGGTAGGGTACAACTCAAGGGGTCCTCCTAGGTCCCATTAGTCATGTTACCTAGGGCTCATTCCATCGGGATACCAAACTATGAACTAAGATGTCCTAAATGTATGCAAAAGACCCGAGAGCTAAACCTTATGAGGGAAAAGCCCCCAAAGGGACATTTTATGACATTAAATTTAGCCCCCACTTTAATGTATATATAAATGCAAGGCCAATACATGCATTAAAGTAAGGTCACAAACACAGAAAACACATCAAGCACGAAGAAGACATGCCAATCACATAGAAAATAGTAACATGCATGCAAAACATGGAGAAGATAGTCACAGTCATGCAAAACACGGAGAAGATAGTCAATGCATAGAAGACATGTTAATGTATGGAAGATAGACATGATTTATTTTCTTTTCTTTTCTTTCTTTTTTCTTTCATATATATGAAATGTAGATGCAAGTACTGGAAAGTAAAAAAAATTCCCATAATATAGGATGCACTACCCTAGGGTGCAGGTCTCTGTATATATGGGGTAACACACATGTAAGACATGCAAAACCTCCCAAAATGTAGGATGCACTACTAGAGGGTGCTGGTCTCTGCATATGGGGAAACAAACACACCACACAAAACAAGCATGCCAAAACACACACACTTGAAGACACAGAGAAAACATGACAGACAAGCGATGGAGTGTACCTATTTCTAGGTCCAACACCATCTCAGGCATATTACAGGCACAAACTGATAATTGGGCTTCGCCATAACAATTGCCGAAAACACGCTTAAGGGTTGAGTTAGTCACAAAACCGCTCCCCGCCTCCACAGAGGACTTTTGAAAATGACAAGATGATGCAATCTGCTCTGAGAAGTACACCATCCCTGTGTCCATAGAGGGCTTAAGAAAAAGGATATGCTCGATATCCCACCTCCACAGAGGGCTTACATGATTGATTGATTGATTGCAAACAAACTTAGGATGCACAATGCACTACCCTAAGGTGTAGGTCTTTGCATCTGAGCTCAAACACATTGCTAATATCTATAACAGACCGCTTACCTTATATATGCCCGCACCTTAAGGTGGTTGATAACAGTTATCGATATCAAGCACGTTAAGGTAGGAATAAAACAAACAAGGCAACATCGAGTTTCATAAAGCCCATGCCCCACGAAGGTGACATGTACTTTATGATCACCAAATGTTCCCACAAACACATCCTTGTAAGAAACATTTTAGTGTCTACAACATCATGATAACAACAACATCAATGCATATGAAATCTAAGGTCTACAAGATTCAAGGTAGACAAAGTGCACGGAGCAGCAATATTATTTATGATTTGTAAATGAGATAGAACACCATCAAAATCATCACTACGTAGAAAGCATGAGTGCTTCCACTAGCCAAACGTCAGATAAGATATACAACCCCATCGTCATATTAGGAACTAAGTCCATTTTTTTATTGCTCTCAAAAAGGACACTAGGTCTGCATCAATATAAATGTTTTTCGTCATCCGCTCGCTAGATGGAAACACTAGAGGAAGGGAAACAATAAATAAGAGAGGAGAAGCAAGTGTCTTAGGGATAGTCACATAGGAGGGTGGCCCCAGGTCACCAACTGCAACGCTATGTCCGTAAGACACACTACACAATAATGAAATCAGAGAGAGAGGCAATATAGAAGAATGATGATACAAATAGAAGAAGGTCACAATAGAGGCGGTCTCTTGGACCTTATAGGAGAATCGGGGGTCATGCCAGGAGGCCTAAACAACATTTAACACATCATGGGGGAAGCACATCATGAGAGAGATAAAGGGTTAGAGATACTTACCTGGTACGATCTTCGTGTTATATCTTGGAGCTCGCGAACCTCTTGGAGAGGTACTCGATCATATTTAATGCAAAATTTGAGTGGTTCTTATGAAAGTTTTGTTTATTATCACATGATGCTTGTTCCTTAAGTCCTTGTTTAAATAAGACTTTGTGTAGTTTATGAGGGGGAGAACCACTATTATTTTTGAATGTTGATTTTTGTCTTGTTCTTTTCCAATTTTTAGCAAGTTTTCATTGTTGAGTCTTTCTAGGATGGTAATAGGAGTCATCCTATACCATCTTACTCATCTGTATTGGTTGTTGTTCTTTCTTTTTTGATGTATTTTGAATATCTCCTAATCCATATAAGGATAACGAAGGAGGAACCTCAACATAAATTTTGTTTCTTCATTCATGAGGTGGATTATTCACTTGTTTCTTATCCATTTCAATCATTCCAACAATACTATCATAGTCCAAGTAATCCTCCTCGTCTACTTACATTAAACCCCGTTTCACCATATTATTTTTAGTATGTTTAGGGAAAGGATTAGTGAAGATTTGTAAAATCTAATTTGGTGGAGCAACTGACTAATTTCCATTATCACTCACACCTGATACCTGGATGACATTTGAATCAATAATGTCATGTATCTCATGTTTAAGATGCATACATCATTCAGTGTCATGTCCTTGTGTCTGATGATAATGACAAAATGCGTTAGCATCGAAGTAAGGTCCTTGTTTACTAGGATCAATAGGCTTGATCAGGGAATCTTCAGAATGTTGTTACTCACAGCTTGGTTCATGATAGAATGATAAGATTCAGATATCAGAGTAAACTTTCTTGGTTGATATGATGCTTTCTTTGGATTATTTATAGTAGACACATTCGTATTTGGTCTATTGATCTTGATGAAACTCCTATTATTTTTTCTCTTAAAATTGTTTTGCAATGATTCATCCATGGATTGACCAACTTGAGCCGATGAGTTTTGGTTTTCATACTGAATAGATGAAAGTTGATAATCATGAAGACCGGTGCATAAATGTTGAAAGGAGTTATATTTCATCAAGAGAATCTTATCATGAATGTTAGGTTGTAGATTTGTAATGAATATCTTTTGAACATCCTCATCTTTCATCTGATACTAAATCCGTGCATAAAGTCCTTAATACTGACTAATGAATTTAGTCAACTTTTCTTTGGGACCTTGTTTGCATTGAACCAAGTCAATAAGAGTGACTTGGGGTCTGATGTTTGCTCTAAAATGTTGTAAAAATTGATCAATCAATTGCAAAAAGGAGTGTATTGAATTCAGAGGCAAAGAGCAAAACCATTCTAAAGTAGTATCTTTGAGAGATTGTGGGAAAAATGTTGCCAACAAATCCTCTTCAAAATAAAAATCACTACACATAGCTGTAAATGTTGCCACATGAATATTAGGATCACCTTTTCCACCATAATTTTCAAAGCGGGGTGTCTCAAACCTCTAAGGCATAGGAGTTCTCAAGATTACATAGAAAAGGGGATTACGACCATGATATGTTGGTTGACTAGGCTACGAACAATTTGTCAAGTTTGTTACCTTTTTTTGTAAAGCAGTCATGCCTTGTAAAAGTTAGTTTAGGATGACATCATTGGGAGATGCAGTTTGTTGTGAGGAATTAGGACCAAGGTGAGGAGGTGAATGATCTTGAGATACGATAGGCGGAGGCTGCAAATATGTCAATGGTGGTTGGACGTAGTGATAGGTAGAAGATGGTTGTGAGAATGTAATACATGGTTGGAAATGAGTGGAATAGATAGGTGGTTGAGAACAATTGTGCATAGAGGAGGTCCCTTTAAGAACCAAATTTTGATAATCAAATCCCATAGCTTTGTAATTAGTGCCATTAGGTAGTCCAATATGAGTGGTAGCATTACTAGAAGCATTTGCATCAGTTGTTAAGATTGTTGATGTAAAAGTTGATATTCCCGTAGTTGGTATAGGTATGGATACTTGAGTATGAGATGGTGATAAAGTGTTATTTATCAGTTGTGTACATTCGGTCATCAACATGATATTGATTTGTACAATATGTACTAGACCACAAATTATATTTACTCCATCTTGTCCCTCTTTTATCAATTCTCTTATATTATGAATTGTAGGGACAACTTCTTCAGCTATTCTCTCATTTTCCATAAATGATTGAAATTCAGCTAGCTCTTTACCCAATTTTTCTATTTGCTCATTAGATATATATCCTATTGGATCAATAGTACTATCAAAATCATGAAAAGTTTGTTCTTCCATTGAGGTTGGAGGATGTACAATATCTTGTACAATTTGAGTTTCTTCCTTTGTAAAGGTGTCCAAAGTACCAATTTCTTCAAGAGCACTAGATCCCATTAACCTTTTACTTCTTCTCAAAGGGATATTGTTTTTAGGACAGTGTGTCATAATTCTTATACAAGAGTATACAACACACAATGTACAAACTAAGAGAACAAATCCTAGGAGAAGGATATGATTAACGACCAAAATGATTTGTTTTTTGTACTCTTTTCAATGTAAACGAATGGGACAAAGAATGTTGTAAGGATTTTGATCAAGGACAGCAAATTATATGTGTGATATCAGTCCAAAACAGCAATATGATCTTTTTCAACACACTCTGGATGCAAATCCAAGATAATGCCAAGTCAAAATATGGTGAAAATATGTCAAAATAGTCACTTTTTTCCCCCAAAACTCAATGCAAAAGAGCATAAAAAAAGGTGTTGTGAGGAAAATGATGATGGAAAGAAAATAATATTAGTAATGACAGCCACTTAGTGTCAAAATTCCCAACACAACACACTTTTAGTGCCACTTAAGGTAAAACCCTAGTGAAAATATAGCAAAAATAGGCTAATTTTCACAGTTTTTCAATTCCAAGACCTAGCAACAGGGGTGTTGTAAGGAATTTTAGGAGGTACAAAAAATAATATCAATGATATCAGTCACCTTAGTCCATAAAATTGATCAGAACATGCTTGGAGTGCAAACTAGGTCAAACCCTAGGGTAAAAATAGCTAAATTATGTACTTTTTCACCGAATTTTCACAAGAGCCCGATAAAAATGTGTTGTGTAGATTTTTATGAGGGGAAGAAAATGATTACCCTGATAATAGTAAATGAATACAAAAATAGTTTTCACAACATGCCTATGGTTCAAGTTTATAGAGTCGATAAGGCCAAATTTAGTGAAAATCGTTGTTTTTGAAGCCCTAGGTTTGAGATCTTGGGACAAAATGCTATGTGAATGTTTTGAAGTCTGATTTATGATGAAACTAACTTACTCTGAAATATGAAAATGATTTCCAAGCCTTAATATGCAAAATGCCAATGCAAATCTAATGAAAATGCATGAAAATAGCTAGTTTTTGTTGAAATTTTCTATGCAAAAATGTAAATATTTTAAATCTAAATGCAAATTTACACTAAAATGCAAGACTATAGACAAATGCAAATTTGAATGAGCCTCTACAATTAGTAGAAAAATCTAAAAAAAGATTTTGCCTACTAACCCTAGATTATGGAATTACTAGGTTATATAAAGTTGTCAAAATTTCCACAAAAACCCTAGCAAATTAATAATGAAAATGCAATGCAAATATCTGAATTTTTGTGTTTTTCTATATTTTATATCAGATTTGATGCAAAAATCATGAATTAGGAAAATTTAGAAAGAATTGATGCAATTTAGTAAGCTAAACAATGCAATTTTTTTGAATTTTTTTCAAATTTTTCAATTTTCTTTTTCAAAATTTTCTCATTGCAATAAAATGAATGACTATATGAATGAATGAAATCAATCCAAATCTGAGGACAGACACTTAGAAATTTGCAATTTAAGTCCAAAAACATGGGTTCACCAAAATGTTTTGTGAAAATTTGGATTTGTTAATGTTTTAGTGTTTTGATGTTTGAATCCTCATTTCCACTTTACATTCAAGGATCTAGGGTCGAGTGGTAATTCACTATCATACCCTAGATCACTGTGAGATGTAGGAAAACTTGGATTAGGGAATTTAATTATCACTTTTCCTTCTCTTATGCTCAATTGACCATTAAAACCATAATTATGCTAATACAACAATAAACTGACGAATAATGGAAAATATTGCTATAGATGGAAGTAAAATACCAAATTACATAGTACCTATTTTCAGGGATCCGAGGCAAAAAATTTAGGGGCGCCCAAGTCCAAGGTCCTATTTTCTGTCTGAATCTGGTAGGGTAAAAACACAAAGTTGTGTCACACTTTCAGTTGACTTATCAGCACAAGTGAATTTAAGTATTTCTAACCAAAAATCAATTTTGGTCAAACATATGATCTTGTAAGATTCATTCTAGCTAAGTTAGATATGTCCACAACTTTTCCAACTAAAATTGTTGGCTAAATGCATATGTAGCACCACTATGAGGCCAATTTACCAATAAAATAAAATTATTTGAAAAACTTGGTATTTCAACAACTTCTACTTGTGTAAGTAACATTTTTTATAAAAATATAAAAATACCCTTTTGTAGATCTATAAGTTTAGTTTTCAAAAATATATATATTTTAATAGTTTAATTATTATTTATATTTTCCTTTCTATTTTTACTAAAAATAGGCTATCAGCATAAAACATTAGGTCGATTACCATGTTAAGGAAAAATAGTAAAACATATTAAAAAAAATATGATGCACTCGATAAAAGAATCTATATTAAGATGGTATAATTTTTTTCTATTTTAGATAAATAGTTAATATGAAAGTTGACGTCAAATGGAAACAACTATGTTTTAATACACGCACATTTTATTATTTATTTAAAAATATATATTTATCAAAATTAGAAAAAAATATATCCATGCACTAAAGTTTCAAGTTATAAATTTACACAAAAAAATTGAAGAAAAAAAGTTAAAATTTACTATATAAAGATTGACGTCTCATGTAACTTCTATTTTTAGCATTTTATCAACAACTAAATTATAGCGTCAATTTATTAAAAAATATATTCAAATAATTTTAGATTTTTTTTTTTAAAATACCAACATAAAATATACTAAAAAATAAATATTTTATTAGTTTACATCATTGCAAAATTCAAAACATATATGTCACTTTTTAGTGATTCAAGTTTAAAAGTTGGATCAGCATTGGTTGTTTTCTTTATAAAGTGTGACACAACTTTGTGCTTTTACCCGACAATAAGATCTGCAACCTAAATCTTTTGTATAAGAGATTTTCCTAAAATAAAACTTCAGGGACTAGGGAGTGTTGATGGTGGTTTTAGCACACAACAACGCAGGTGTGATTGCTGGTTTCGCACCTCTCTTGAAAAAGGTATCCTATCCAAGATAGGACTACCCCAAGGATAATATAGCTAGGTCTTAGCTTGCTTGGAATGACTTAGTGGTATATCTAGCTGTGCCAACAAGGGGTCTTACATGAAATGTAGGGTTTATGAAATATGACAGCAGTATTTATGTAGAAACCCTATGGTACTTTTAGTAGATTTGTGACATAGATGCTACTTATAACCTAACTTAACAAAATTGATGTAAATAAAATGCAAAAGGTAAAGGGAGAAATAGAGGATCAGAGAAATCCTATAGATAATTACAGAAATGATCAATAAACAGATAGACATATTCTCGATAATAAACAAATCTTTGCTTAACTAGGCAGCTCACAATGCCATAGAGATTGTGCTATCTTCTAAGGAAATGCAATGATTTTTCAATTGTAGAGGGTTCATCAAACACCCAATCCTTGGCATAGCTCAATGAATTCATACAATCAAACGTATCTCACAAACTATGCCTAGACTAACCATGCACAATGACATACAATCAGCAAGCCATTAATGATATGGACAGGAAATCCATCAAATATCTGAATAGTTAATCACTAATGCAACTGGATGTAAACTAATTTCAGATTGACATGAACCATGAAATCTAAAATGAGACAACACAATGATGCAACCTGCAAAACTTGCTTTGTATTGACTAAATTTTGGCAGAGTCTCAGAAATTCATTATCAAATCTTACTTACAAAATGAGAGAAAAGGATGGCCCTTTTACAGACAAGGTACCATACTGAGTTTTGAATGGACGGTGGAGATTAACTCAACACCAACAGTCCAAATTACATGGCATTTAATGAGATACATCAGTTAGTTAGATTTTTAGATTTACATTTGTCCTTAAGGAAAAAACTAAAATACAGCTTGCAAATACATTGAATCTAGACAAAATGGATACCCATTTGGTTGTACATGATGAAAAGTCAATTTTCAAGGCCTAATAAAGCCAAAATAGAGTCACATGACACTTGAAAACTTGAGTTGATGGGAATTCATGGGATTCCAAGTGCTAAGTGGACCAAGGGGAGTATGTGGCACATTCTTTGATGAAGACATATCCAATTGGATGCTTGTTGTATCATCATTGCATGACTGGACTGTTGGGACAACTATGAACAAGTATGAACATGTCTTGGACATTGGACTGGATCTGTAGGAACAACAATGAAAGAAATATTATCTTCAATGTCTTCTAGCTCCTAAGGTCTATCGCCATCATCTTGGACATCATATTGACTTCCTTGTGCAAGTGCAACAGAAATTTGGTTGATAAAATGAAGTCTCTGCATTTCTGGGTCAGCACTGTATATCTGTGTGTATATTCTTCCAAGACAGCTCCAACAAGCTCCTTTGCTCTCCAAGACCTGCAATTCATAATGTAAAGCATCAATTTCATCTTAGCAAGTCATTTTTCATCAATTTGGATCAAAACATGTCCATTTACAGCAATGGATCAGTAAAAAACAACTCATTGTCAATGCCACCTTCTTATAAACAACATCTTAAATCTAGTGATTTTCACATGATTTTCTACATTTTTCACCATTTTCAAGTACCCATTTAGACAATATATTGATCTAGTAAGTGTTTGTGGTCATTAGAATCTATTTGCAAATTTTTATTTCATGTTTTTCTATCCTTTTTTGCAAAAAGTGAGATTTTTGGGGGTCACAGACTTCTCAGGTGTATTAGCATTAATTGTTGTAAAATGTGCTAAAAATCCACACAAACTTGGTAAAATGTTCATCATGATGTGATAAATAGATATGAAATTCAAATCCATCAAGAAAATCTAATGTGCTCCTTGAAAAACTCAATTTCTAGGCCAAAATGTCAAAAGCACAGGTCACAGACTAAAAGTCGATGGAGGTCAAATTTAGTGTAGTTCTATGAGGTGCAATTCTAGCACAAAATGGTTTTGGTGCTAATTTGGGGTCCAACTAACCTTAGCGCAGATTTTAGGTCCAACCGACTAAAGTTAGTGAAGGCAGTTTTCAGCGCAGGTCTGTGAGGCCTATTTTTAGTGCTAACTTCATTGGCGGGGATTTTCAATGTAACCGACTAGCATGGATTTCTCTGTCTACCGACCAAGTGTAGTGAAGGCAAATATTAGCACAAGTCAATTGAAGCCCGTTTTAGTGCTTTTCTTCAAAATTGTCTCAGGGGGGATTTTTGGTTTGACTGACTTAGCGGTAGCTTGGAGGGAGGTCGATCGGAGGCAAATTTAGTGCTAAGGTTGGTAGAAGGCATTTTTAGCATTTTTTGTAGTAGGAGGTATTTTTAGCGCCAGATTTTAAATTGGCTAGAGTGAAAGGATGTTTGAGATGGGTTCCAAATCCATAGGATTTCATATGCAGATTTTAATTTCTTATACTTTAAATATATTTTTAAATATACTTTCAGGATGTTTGAGATGGGTTCCAAATCCATAGGATTTCATATGTAGATTCTAGAATTTTGAGGTTCCACCAGATTTTAGACTTAGCCATTTTTTAGGATTTTCAAGGTTTTAGACTTAGCCAAATCAGGGCTTCAGGAACATGTATCAGGGTGAAAGTACATGGACCCCTTAGTAAAATCTAGTGGAATTTGACACGATTTTGTAACTCTAAGACTTGGAAACTAGGAATTTCAACTTGACACATCCTACAGAAGCAATTTCAAGGGCAATATCTAGTGACATGAGATTTTGGAGCAAAATGCAGTAACACCCAATTTCAATGCAGAAGGCAACAAATGGCTATTTTTAAAGCACAAGATCTCTCAAGACACTTCCAAATCAATCATGCATGACATCAAATCACTTCAGACATGCCAAGAACTCAAATTTGAAGCAAATCCTGCATTCTAAGCACAATTTCACTTTCTCATCATCATAAGGTAGAAAGATTGAGACTTCAAGCCAAAGCAAAAGAGGGGGTCTACATTTGGCAAAATAGGGCGTGTGTGCAAGGCACAATAGGGAGTAGGCACCCTAGTCTAGGGGGTAGATTTTCTTCCTTTCCTGTACTTCAGACACCCCAATATGCTCCTATGTAACTCCACTCAGTCTAGCTCCTCAACCTGTAACCTGCAATTACGAAAACTTGGTTTGGGGGTTGTGGTGTTTAGGAACTTGCCTCAGTCAAGCCCTAGAAGGACACTTAAGTCTTCCAAACACCTTTGTCAGATAGAGAGAGTGTGCCCTTGTGAGGCAGAGGCCAAATCCAAATGAAACAATGATAAAAAGGACAATGATATCACCTTGTAGTGAAGATCTCATGGGAGGAAGATGCTCTTCATTCCATGAGGAGATGAATGCTCAAATCTGTAAATACAAACAAATAAACAAAACAAGTTTCCTCTTGCAACACTATGAAAGCCTTGAATCACCTTGAGAACACTTGAATATCACAATTACCATCTAGTTTACAAATGAATGGCTAAACATGCTTTTATATGCAACTACAAGCACTCTCACCAAGATTTTCGTAATTCAAACTTACCGTATCGGTAAAGGACCCAAATAATGATCATAAACTGACACCTAGAAATTGGGGCTACCCCAAAATAGGGCAGGACTAGGGCACGGGCACCCAAGTCCTCCCCCCTATTTTGGGTAGGGTACAGCTCAAGGGGTCCTCCTAGATCCCATTTGTCATGTTACCTAGGGCTCATTCCATCAAGATGCCAAACTATGAACTAAGATGTCCTAAATGCATGCAAAAAATCTGGGAGCTAAACCTTATGAGGGAAAAGCCCCCAAGGGGACTTTTTTTGACATTACATTTAGCCCCCACTTTAATGTATGTATAAACGCGAGGCCAATACATGCATTAAAGTAAGGTTACAAACACAACAAACACATCAAGCATGGAGAAGACACGCCAATCACATAGAAAATAGTAACAGGCATGTAAAACATGGAGAAGACAGTCACAGTCACGCACAACATGGAGAAGACAATCAATGCATAGAAGACACATTAATGCATGGAAGATAGGCATGATTTCTTTTCTTTTCTTTTTTTTCTTTTTTCTTTCATATATATGAAATGCAGATGCAAGTAATGGAAAGTAAAAAAACCTCCCATAATACAAGATGCACTACCCTAGGGTGTAGGTCTCTGTATATATGGGGCAAGACACACGCAAGACATGCATAACCTCCCAAAATGCAAGAAGCACTACCCGAGGGCGCTGGTCTTTGCATCTGGGACAACAAACATGCCACACAAAACAAGCATGTCAAAACACAGACACTTGAAGACACGGAGAAAACACAACAGACAAGCGATGGAGTGTACCTATTTCTAGGTCCAACACCATCTCAGGCACATTATAGGTACACACCGATGATTGGGCTTTGCCACAACAATCATCAAAAACACACTTAAGGGTTGAGTTAGTCACAAAACTGCTCCCCGCCTCTGTAGAGGACTTTTGAAAATGACAAGATGATGCAATTTGCTCCGAGAAGTACACCATCCCCGCCTCCGCAGAGGGCTTAAGAAAAAGGATATGCTTGATATCTTGCCTCCATAGAGGGCTTACATGATTGATTGATTGATTGCAAACAAATTTAGGATACACGATGTACTACCCTAAGGTGCAAGTCTTTGCATCCGAGGTCAAACACATTGCTAACATCTATAATAGATCGCTTACCTTATATATCCCCCACCTTAAGGTGGTTGATATCAATTATCACTATCAAGCACATTAAGGTAGGAATAAAACACACAAGGGATCACTAACTTTTGCAAAGCCCATGCCCCCTAGAGGTAATATGTACTTTACGATCGCCAAATGTTCCCACAAACACATTCCTACAAGAAACATGTTAGTGTCTACAACATCATGATAAACAACGTCAATGCATATGAAATCTGAGGTATGCAAGATTCAAGGTAGACAAAGTGCATAGAGCATCAATATTGTTTATGATTTGTAGATGAGATAGAACACCATCAAAATCGTCACTATGCAGAAAGCACGAGTGCTTCCACTAGCCAAGCATTGGATAAGATATACAACCCCATCGTCATATTAGGAACTAAGTCCATTTTTCATTGATCTTGAAAAGGACATTAGGTCCGTATCAATATAAATGTTTTTCATCATCCACCCGCTAGATGAAAATGCTAGAGGAAGGGAAACAATAAATAAGAGAAAAGAAGCAAGTGTCTTGGGGACAGTCATGTAGGAGGGTGCCCCCAAGTCACCAACCACGATGCTATGTCCGTAAGATACAACACACAACATTGAAATCAGAGAGAGAGGCAATATAGAAGAATGATGATACAAATAGAAGAAGGTCATAATAGAGGTAGTCTCCTAGTATCTCAGACCTTACAGGAGAATCAGGGGTCATGCCAGGAGGCCTAAATAACATTTAACACATCACGGGGGAAGTACATCACGAGAGAGATAAAGGGTTAGAGATACTTACCTGGTAGGGTCTTCATGTTATATCTTGGAGCTCGCGAACCTCTTGGAGAGGTACTTGATCATATTTAATGCAAAATTTGAGTGGTTCTTATGAAAGTTTTGTTTGTTATCATATGATGCTTGTTCCTTAATTCTTTGTTTAAATGAGACTTTTTGTTGTTTATGAGGGGTAGAACCACTATTATTTCTGACTGTTTATTGTCATCTTGCTCTTTTCCAAATTTTAGCAAGTTTTCATTGTTGAATCTTTCTAGAATGATAACGGGAGTCATCCTGTACCATCATACTCGTATGTATTGGTTGTTGTTCTTTCTTTTCTAATGTATTTTGAATATCTCCTGATCCATATAAGGATAACGGAGGAGGAACCTCAACATAAATTTTGTTTCTTCATGGACGAGGTGGATTATTCACTTGTTTCTTATCCACTTCAATCATTCAGACAATACTATCATAGTCCAAGTAATCGTCCTCATCTACTTCCATTAAACCATGTTCCACCATATTGTTTTCAGTATGTTTAGGGAAAGGATTAGTGAAGATTTGTAAAATCTGATTTAGCGGAGCAATTGACTTATTTCCATTATCATTCACACCTGATACCTAGATGACATTTGAATCAATAAGGTCTTGTATCTCATGTTTAAGATGCATACATCGTTTACTGTCATGTCCTTGTGTCGGATGATAATGAAAAAAGACGTTAGCATCGAAGTAAGGTCCTTGTTTACTAGGATCAATAGGCTTGATTGGGGAATGCACCAGAAATTTTTTACATAGCTTGGTTCATGATAGAATGATAGGACTTAGATATCGAAGAAAACTTTCTTGGTTGATATGATGCTTTCTTTGGATTATTTATAGCAGACACATTCATATTTGGTCCATTGATCTTGATGAAACTCCTAATATTGTTTCTATTAAAATCATTTTGTGATGATTCATCCATGGATTGACCAACTTGAGCCGATGAGTTTTGGTTTTCATACTGACTAGATGAAAGTTGATAATCATGAAGAGTGGTGTATAAATGTTGAAAGGAGTTATATTTCATCAAGGGAATTTTATCACAAATGTTAGGTTGTAGATTTGTAATGAATATCTTTTGAACATCCTCATCTTTCATCTAATACTAAATCTATGCATAAAGTCCTTGATACTGACTAATGAATTTAGTCAACATTTCTTTGGGACCTTGTTTGCATTGAACCAAGTCAATAAGAGTGACTTGGGGTTTGATGTTTGCTTGAAAATGTTGTAAAAATTGATCAATCAATTGCAAAAAGGAGTGTATTGAATTTGGAGGCAAAGAACAAAACCATTCTAAAGTAGTATCTTTGAGAGATCACGGGAAAATGTTTGCTAACAAATCCTCTTCAAAATAAAAATCACTACACATAGCTGTAAATACTGCCACATGAATATTGGGATCACTTTTTCCACCATATTTTTCAAAGCAGGGTGTCTCAAACCTCTCAGGCATAGGAGTTCTCAAGATTGAATAGGAAAGGGGATTACAGGCATGATATGTTGGTAGACTAAACTACGAAGAATTTGACATGTTTTTTACCTTTTGTTGTAAAGCAGTCATGCCCTGTAAAAGTTGGTTTAGGATGGTATCATTGGGAGATGTGGTTTGTTGTGAGGAATTAGAACCAAAGTGAGAAGGTGAATGAGCTTGAGATACGATAGGCAGAAGCTAAGAATATGTCAATGGTGGTGGGATGTAGTGATAGGTAGAAGATGGTTGTGAGTATGTAATAGGTGGTTGGAAATGAGTGGAATAGATAGGTGGTTGAGAACAATTATGCATAAAGGAGGTCCCTTTAGGAACCAAATTTTGATAATCAAATCCCATAGATTTGTAATTAGTGCCATTACATAGTCCAATACCAGTGGTAGCATTACTACAAACATTTGCATCAGTTGTTAAGATTGTTGATGTAAAAGTCAATATTCCTGTAGTTGGTATAGGTATGGATACTTGAGTATGAGATGGTGATAAAGTGTTATTTATCGCTTGCGCACATTCGGTCACTGGCATGATATTGGTTTGTACAATATGTGCTAGACCACGAATTGCATTTACACCATCTTCTCCCTCTTTTATCAATTCTCTTATATTATGAATTGTAGGGACAACTTCTTCAGCTATTCTCTCATTTTCCATAAATGATTGAAATTCAGCTAGCCCTTTATGCAATTTTTCTATTTGCTCATTAGATAGATATCCTATTGGATCAATAGTATTATCAACATCATGAAAATTTTGTTCTTCCATTGAGGTTGGAGGATGCATAATATCTTGCACAATTTGAGTTTCTCTCTTTGTAAAGAAGGTGTCCAAAGTACCAATTTCTTCAAGAGCACTAGATCCCATTAACCTTTTACTTCTTCTCAAAGGGATATTGTTTATAGGATAGCATGTCATAAATCTTATACAAGAGCATACAACACACAATGCACAAACTAAGAGAACAAATCCTAGGAGAAGGATATGACCGACGACCAAAATTATTGGTTTTTTGTACTCTTTTCAATGCAAACGAATGGGACAAAGAATGTTGTAAGAATTTTGATCAAGGGCAGTAAATTATATGTCTAATATCAATCCAAAATAGAAATATGATCCTTGTCAGTTCACACTCTTGATGCAAATCCAAGATAATACCAAGTCAAAATATGGTGAAAATATATCAAAATAAGCACTTTTTTCACCAAAACTCAATGTAAAAGAGCATAACAAAGGTTGTTGTGAGGAAAATGATGATGGAAATAAAATAGTATTAGTAATAATAGACACTTAGTGTCAAAATTACCAACACAACACACTTTTAGTGCCACTTAAGGTAAAACCCTAGTGAAAATATAGCAAAAATAGGCTATTTTTTATGGTTTTTCAATTCCAAGACCTAGCAAAAGGGGTGCTGTAAGGAATTTTAGGAGGTAAATAAAATAATATCAATGATATTAGTCACCTTAGTTCATAAAATTGATCACAACATGCTTGGATTGCAAACTAGGTCAAACCCTAGGGCAAAAATAGCCAAAATGTGTAGTTTTTCAATGAATTTTCACTACAAGAGAACGATAAAAAGGTGTTGTGAAGATTTTTATGAGGGGAAACAAATAATTACCCTGATAAAATAAAATTAACGGAAAATAACTTTTCACAACACGCCTGTGGTTCAAGTTTATAGAGTCGATAAGGCCAAATTTAGTGAAAATCGTTGTTTTAGAAGCCCTAGGTTTGAGATCTTGGGGAAAAAATGCTATGTGAATGTTTTGATGTCTGATTTATGATGAAAATGACTTAATATCATATCTAAAAATGATTTCCAAGCCTTAATATGCAAAATACCAATGCAAATCTAATGAAAATGCATGAAAATTGCTAGTTTTTGTTGAAATTTTCTATGCAAAAATGAAAATATTTTAAATCTAAATGCAAATTTACACTAAAATGCAAGAGTAAAGCCAAATCAAAATTTGAATGAGCCTTAAAATTAGTAGAAAAATCTGAAAGAAGATTTTACCTACTAACTGTAGATTTTGGAATTACTAGGTTATATAAAATTGTCAAAATTTCCACAAACACCCTAGAAAATTAATAATGAAAATTCAATAAAAATATTTGAATTTTTGTGTTTTTATGTATTTTATATTAGATCTAATGCAAAAATCATTAATTAGGAAAATTTAGAAAGAATTGATGCAATTTAGTAAGCCAAGCAATGCAATTTTTTTGAATTTTTTTTCAAAATTTTAAATATTTTTTTTAAAAAAAAATTCTCAATGTAATAAAATGAATGACTATATGAATGAATTAAATCAATCCAAATCTGAAGACACACACTCAGAAAGTTGCAATTTAAGCCCCAAAACATGGGTTCACCAAAAAGTTTTGTGGAAAATTGGATTTGTTAATGTTTTAGTGTTTTGATGTTTGAATCCTCCTTTCCACTTTACATTCAAGGATCTAGGGTTGAGTGACAATTCACTATCATACCCTAGATCACTGTGAGATGTAGGAAAACTTGGATTAGGGAATTTGATTATCACTTTTCCTTCTCTTATGCTCAATTGACCATTAAAACCTTAATTATGCAAGTACGACAATAAATTGATGAATAACAGAAAATGCTGCTACAGACAGAAGTAAAATACCAAATTACAAATTACCTATTTTCAGGAATCCAAGGCATAAAATTTAGGGACATAGGAGCGGGTGCCCAAGTCTAAGGTCATATTTTCTGACAAGATCTGGCAACAAGATCTACAACCCGAATCTTCTATATTAGAGATTTTCCAAAAACAAAACTTCAGGGACTAGGGAGCAGGCGCCCTAGTCCAAGGTGTAGATTCTCTTCCTTTCCTATACTTTAGACACCCCAATATGCTCCTCTGCAACTCCACTCAGTCCATCTCCTCAACCTATAACCTGCAATCATGAAAAATTAGTTTGGGGGTTGTGGTGTTTAGGAGCTTGCCTCAGTCAAGCCCCAGAAGGACACTTAACTCTTCCAAACACCTTTGTCAGATAGAGAGAGTATGCCCTTGTGAGGTAGAGGCCAAATCCAAATGAAACAACGATAAAAAGCACAATGATATCACCTTGTAGTGAAGATCTCATGGGAGGAAGATGCTCTTCATTCCATGAGGAGATGAATGCACAAATCTGCAAATACAAACACATAAACAAAACAAGTCTACTCTTGCAACACTATAAAAGCCTTGAATCACCTTGAGAACACTTGAAAATCACAATTGCCATCTAGTTTACAAATGAATACCTAAACATTCTTTTATATGCAACTACAAGCACTCCCACCAAGATTTTCGTAATTCAAACTTATCATGTCGGCAAAGAACCCAAATAACGGTCATAAACCGACACCCAGAAATTGGGGCTGCCCCAAAATAAGGCAGGACTAGGGCATAGGTACCCAAGTCCTCCCCCTATTTTGGGTAGGGTATAGCTCAAGGTGATGCAGAGGCATCCACACTAAAACCTTGACATATAGCATGTATGTCTAAAACCCATCATCATCATCATATTTTCCTTAACACTGTCAGCATCATCATATTTTCTCTGCCGACCGATATCCTCCTGATGACAAGCCTTCGACCCTTCGCCTGTCAGCAACATCATCATATCCGGCTATCGGCAGCATCATCACATTCGGCAAGCACAATCATCCTCCTAACGATCACTGTTCATCTTACCGCCAACCTCTATCTTCATCATCATGATGTTCAACATCATGTTCATCAGCAGGATAAAGAACATCTGGTTCCCCCCATATATCCTAATGACGATAACCTCATGCACCTTTCCTTTGATTCTTACGTCACCCCGATATCCTGATGACGATTATCCTGATGACGATGACGTCACATGCAGCTCCTTCAATATCCTGCTGTCGGCCAAACTTAACATTATCGGCCCGCGAAGGAATTGTCAACCCGATCTTCTACCTTATGCCGATACGCTCCTCCTTAGCAACACCTGATGATGATCACCCCAAAACACATTCACCTTATGCAAACGATTGCATCATGCTCATCTCCACTTACTCGGATGACGCCCGAAGTACCTGCAAGATATACGCAGAAATATCCTGATGATGCCGTTGCGAAGGATTTTCCAACCTTAGCGAATTTTGATCCGCCAAACCTCCTGAGGTGACCCGATCCGCTTCCTGGACAACTTTCCAGACTCTAACTACCAGCACGACCTAGCACATACCCATGCTAGGGTCCTCAACACCTCTTGATCGCGATCCTGCACACTTGCATGCAAACAAACACAAAATGCAGACTAAACCCTAAACTACTGTACATAGCCATTCCACCGATTCGACGAATCAACCGGTGGAATGGATCAGCGAATCCATGCAACCACCAAAACAGCAAATCGATCACACAATGGAATCCAAAATAGAGAATGGACAAAACAGGATCTCTTTATTGATAAAAGATGCAATACAATGCTCAGTCTTTCCCTCTGCCTCACTCTCTGCAAAGTCTGATCGATGATCGATGATATGCAATACCAACCGATCCTACTACATAAATAGGATTTCCTGCGAGTACTACCACTCGATTCCCAGCGGCTGGGAGCTTCCAAGCGGCTGGTAGGATCCAACCGGACATACAGCATAACAGCTGTCCTAACAACTTACCTAAAAATAGTAAAGTATGGTCAACATGACCTTATTACATGCATTGGTCTTACAAGACCTTCTTGGAAACATTAACAAGACTCAAAATAAACTAACTGCCTCATGGAGGCCAGCTGTCAGGTAGGTGCTCCTGCACCATACTCCCCAATAGAAAAGAACTCATGTCCCATGAGTTTAGTTGTGGAAGTCCTCCACCTTTACACTTTGCCTTTGCAGTGTCTTGACCTGTTCCAGCTTTATCCTCCGCTGGCTCTTGGCTGCTCCAAGACTTCTGAACTGTAACTTGCTTTCTTGCAAGTAAATCCTCATGCCTGTCAATGTAGGCCCTTCTCACACATACCTTGTGTTTGTCAGGTGGTCTGACCAGAACCTCTGTTTGAACTGTCTCTTGAACTTCTGTAATGTTCAACTCTATCTTTCTTTCAACCTTTATAGGACAAACAATAGTCCCAACTATGACAACATCCTTGTCATTCCTCTCAACTGGTTGCTGTTTGCAAACCTATTTCTGCACCTGCTGCTGACCTCTGTCAGTCACAACTGAAACTTTCTTCAACCTGTTGTCCTTAACAACTCCTTTCCCTGCAGTGTCCTCAACTGCCTTTATGCCTGCTCCTATAGGCATCTGTACAAATTCCTTCTTTCCCACTAAAATGATTTTGGCTGCCCCCTATGCTGCAGCTGCTTCCTGCAATGGCATCAACCTAATAGTCTTCCCATCTTTCTTGATGGTGTAGGTATTAGCATACCCATCATACAGTACCCTCCTATCAAATTGCCATGGTCTACCCAACAGTAGGTGACAACATTCCATGGGCAAAATGTCACACAAAACTCTATCATGATATGCTCCAATCTGAAAATCCACATATGCCTGTTCATAGACAAAAAGTGATTGACTATCTCTCACCCAAGATGCCTTGTAAGGGTGATGGTGTGGAATCCTTTCCAAATTTAGTTTATCCACCATTTCCTAAGATACCATGTTGTCTGTTGAACCAGTATCAATGACAACCTTACATACCTTACCTTTGCTCTTGCATGTGGTCTTGAAAAGAGCTCTTCTTTGCATCATATCCTTTGATGCCTACAAACTAATTCTCCTAAGCATCAATGCTTCTCCCTCCTCAGGATATCCATAACCGTCAGGAACCCTATCTCCTTGATAAGTGTTTGAACTCTGCACACTTTGCTCTACTTTCTCTTCTTGCACAAGTTGTACTTTCTTGTCATTCGTTCTATCATTTCTGGATGATGAACCTTTGCTTTCTGGACATTTGAAAAATGGATGACCAAACTCGCCACAGGTGTAACACTTTCCTGAAAATGTAGTAGAACCTCTACCACTTCCAAATCTGCCTCTATTACCTTTCCATCCACCTCTGAAATCAGACTGTCCCTGTCCTTTACCAGTGTCTTCTTGACCCTCATTGGTTTGCCTTGTTGTAGGGGCTGCTCCTCTTCCCCTCATATTGCTTCCTCTTCCTCTCATGGACTTATCTTGTCCCCTATTCATCTTTTCTTCAATCCTGATTGCCATTTGGTAACAATCCTCCACACTCTTAGGGTTAGCTAAAACTAACTCATCCTGTATGTTCAATCTCAAACCAGCCAAGTACCTAGCCACCTTTTCTACCTCATTCTCATGATGACCAGATCTCATACTCAATTTATAAAACTCCTCAGTATATGCCTTCACATCCATTTCCTTCTGCCTTAAAAATTGCAGCTTCTTAAACATCTGAATTTCCTAATCCCTGGGCAAGAATTTACCTTTGATCCTTGCTACCATTTTATCCCATGAAGTGATCTTTGACTTCCCTTGTTTCCTTCTCTCGGATTGTACATAATCCCACCAAACCAAAGCATGACCTCCTAACTTGGTCTTTGCAATCTTTACCTTCTGATCCTCAGCAACATCTTCACATTCAAAGTGATTATCAAGTGCAGCAATCCAATCCAGTAACTCATCTTCATTCAAACTTCCATTATACTTGGAAACATCAACCTTTACCTTAGGTTTATCACTCTGCACTGCCTTTAACAGTTTTGCAAATCTCTGGTCTTCAGCATCCAGATCTTCAGCTACCTCTTCATACTCTTCAACAGTATCTTCATCTTCTTCAGATTCACTATCTTCCACTTCCCTCTTTTTGTTCTTCTCCAAGGCTACAAGCCTGGCTTGAAGTGCTTCAGCAAGCTCCTTCATCTTCCTCATCTCTCTGGCATGTTTTTCCTTCATCTCCTGCAATTCCCTTGCAGTACCACTACCTTTCGGAGGCATTTTGTCAACCTCTCACTTCTCTACCTCTATCCTTTCAGTGACAGAATCAACTCTACCTCTGCCCTTTCGGTGACAAAATCAACACACAACAGCCCAGACCTTTTGCTGAGCTCTGATACCACTATGATGTAGAGGCATCCACACTAAAACCTTGACATACAGCATGTATGTCTAAAACCCATCATCATCATCATATTTTCCTTAACACTGTCAGCATCATCATATTTTCTCTGCCGACTGATATCCTCCTGATGACAAGCCTTCAACCCTTCCCCTGTCAGTAGCATCATCATATCCGGCTATCGGCAGCATCATCACGTTCGGCAAGCGCAATCATCCTCCTGACGATCACTGTTCATCTTACCGCCAACCTCTATCTTCATCATCATGATGTTCAACATCATGTTCATCAGCAGGATAAAGAACATCCGGTTCCCCCCATATATCCTAATGACGACAACCTCATGCACCTTTCCTTCGATGCTTATGTCACCCCGATATCCTGATGACGATTATCCTGATGACGATGACGTCACATGCAGCTCCTTCAATATCCTGCTGCCCCGATATCCTGATGACGATGACGTCACATGTAATTCCTTCAATATCCTGTTGTCGGCCAAACTTAACATTATCGGCCCGCGAAGGAATTGTCAACCCGATCTTCTACCTTATGCCGATACGCTCCTCCTCGGCAACACCTGATGATGATCACCCCAAAACACATTCACCTTATGCAAACGATTGCATCATGCTCATCTCCACTTACTCGGATGACGCCCGAAGTACCTGCAGGATATACGCAGAAATATCCTGATGATGCAGTTGCGAAGGATTTTCCAACCTTAGCAAATTTCGATCCGCCGAACCTCCTGAGGTGACCCGATCCGCTTCCTGGACAACTTTCCAGACTCTAACTACCAGCACGACCTAGCACATACCCATGCTAGGGTCCTCAACACCTCTTGATCACGATCCTGCACACCTGCATGCAAACAAACACAAAATGCAGACTAAACCCTAAACTACTGTACATAGCCATTCCACCGATTCGATGAATCAACCGGTGGAATGGATCAGCGAATCCATGCAACCACCAAAACAGCAAATCGATCACACAATGGAATCCAAAATAGAGAATGGACAAAACAGGATCTCTTTATTGATAAAAGATGCAATACAATGCTCAGTCTTTCCCTCTGCCTCACTCTCTGCAAAGTCTGATCGGTGATCGATGATATGCAATACCAACCGATCCTACTACATAAATAGGATTTCTTGCGAGTACTACCACTCGATTCCCAGCGGCTGGGAGCTTCCAAGCGGCTGGGAGGATCCAACCGGACATACAGCATAACAACTGTCCTAACAACCTACCTAAAAATAGTAAAGTATGGTCAACATGACCTTATTACATGCATTGGTCTTACAAGACCTTCTTGGAAACATTAACAAGACTCAAAACAAACTAACTGCCTCATGGAGGCGAGCTGTCAGGTAGGTGCTCCTGCACCACAAGGGGTCCTCCTAGGTCTCATTTGTCATGTTCCCTAGGGCTCATTCCATCAAGCTGCCAAAATATGAACTAAGATGTCCTAAATGCATGCAAAAGACCCAAGAGCTAATCCTTATGAAGGAAAAGCCCCCAAGGGGACATTTTCTGATGTTACAAGAGGATTAAGCCTTGTTTCTAAAAAAAGTACTAGACATTGCGTATTGAAAACAAATATGAACATACAAGCCAAAATGGTTGCCAAACCTAGCATAAAATTGTACAAGGTATCAATTTTCTGATGCAACACAAAAATAAAGAAACCCACAAATAGAGTAATTCGTAAATGAAGATAGAAGAATATAATGATTTGAGCAATTTCTTCAAGGAGAGAATGTATAAAAATAGATAGGTAAGCAATCAATATGAATGAAGAAGAGTACATGACTCAGACACTATAGCTTGCTCTATCACTAGGGGTCATGCAAATCACAATACACTCATGGATCATGGACTAGCAAATTGCATTATTCTAGGTGACCATGGGTGTATAAAGGTAATTCATGTGAGGCACATGGACTAGCAAGTTGTATTATGCTAGGTGGCTCATAGACTATATAGATCACATAATAGCAAGCTGCATTATGCTAGGTGATCATGAAATACCAATGCCTAAGGGAGCGTATCAAAAACTAACACCTCAAGGAGAGTATCAAACACCAATGCATCGGAGAGTGTATCAAACACCAATGCCTCAAGGATTGTATTAAACACCAACACCATAGGGGGTGAATACTTCAAGGAACATTAAATAAACAACACCATATGGGGTGAATTAATACACAACACCTTAGGGGGTGAATTGATAAGCTACACACCAGGTTGTGTGAACAAAAAAGGGTGCATGTATGGATGCACATGTGAGGAGAATATATGCCCCCTTAACATATCAGCATTTTAAGGTAAAGAAAAGGGGAAGAAAGAGGAGGGGGGATCCTTAGAAAGAAATGCATGCCCCTTGAACAAGTTGTCTCTTTCCCCCAGAATATGAGTGAGGACAACAATAAAAAATAATATTGTGTTGTTACCAAAAATAAGTATGGTTGCACATAAGATTGTACCACCATGAATGGTAAAGAGCCAACATAGAAAGCTATATGTGCCACATAGTGGGAAGTAACACAATAGTCTCATGAGAAAATAGAGAAAGAACCATGAACTGGATAGAGGTGAACCTCAATATCACTTATCATGTAGAGAAGAGATAGGTGCTTCATCAGCAAGAACAGTGAGAGCACCCATGCCAAGAATTTGTTGAATTTTGTTACTCAAGGCTTGGAATTCACTGATGGAATGGCCAAGCACTCTATGATATGTGTAGAAAAGAAGTGTTGATTGATTTTTTTACGAAACTTTTTGCGTGTAGAAGGAAGAGTGATCAAGCAGGATTTGAAAAGCCTCAACAAGATACACTCTTGTTTAGATAGAAGAGATGGAGTAGTAAGAAACCCTTTATGTTGTGGAGAAAGGTTTGATTTTTTAAAAGAAGAGACCATAGATACCTCAAATAATGGATGAGGGGATGTAGACACAAGAGAAGGTTCGTAACATAAACCCACTATAGAAGGTAAGTGTGGTGTAGGTTCCACAGGGATCTTAACTCCTTATTCCATGTGCCCTAGACCATTTCCATTGTATCCATTCTTAGAAATAATTTTGGATCCAAGCCTATAATGTGTCTCCAAATAAAAAAGAGGAGGAGAATCAACATCACTAGCCTTTTCACAATGATATGTGTATACATATTTTGGAAGAGAAGAAGTAGAAAAATTCACATGAGAAGAGGGATCAATTCTAATACCAGAATGTAGATCCTTGTTGAATGTGGGAATGTTAGAATGAGAAGGGTCAGTCTTATACTCACCAGACCAATGGGGGTGAAGTCTAAGTATCCCTAGTCATCACCAAGACATGCATTAGATGAGAAAGGCATATCATCAACAACAAAGGTTGATGATGGTGTTTGAGAATTTGTTGTAAAAGGTATAAAATTATGAAGAGAATAAAGAGCAGGGTTCTTGTGACCCAATCTAGCTTGTTGAAAGTATTAAAAGGGGTCAACATCAACACTTACCTTATGTACTTCACCATAATAAATAAATTTAAGAGATTGATGAAGGATAGACAGAACTACACCCATGGCATGAATCCACAATCTACCAAGAAGAAGATTATAAGAAAGAATCCCTTGCATGACATGGAACTCAGTAGGAAATGTAATGGGGCATAACGTAATAGGCAATGTGATATTGCCTAAAGTTAGGCAAGTTGTATTATCGAAACCTCTGATGAATATGTTTGAAGGAGAAATATAAGATACATCAATTTCAAACTAATTAAGGATGTCTAAACTACAAACATTAAGAATGGAACCACTATCAATAAGGATTATCTTAATCCTAGTTGAGTTTATAGCTACAATAATCATAAGAGCGTCATTTTGCTTCTAAACCTCAGCAAAAGGGAGTTCAGAGAAATTAAAAGTGATATCAGTAGAAATACAAGGAGGTGGTGGAAGGGAAACACAGATAGGAGTATCCTATTTCTTTCACCGAGTATTATATGTGTGGGCTACTACATGGTAGTTAAGAGCCACACACATGTTTTTGTTGCAAGTATGTGATAATCAGTGTTGTCATTAATGTCAACATGCTTTTATTGTCATTGGTGTCAACTGTGTCCTTTGATGAAGTTGTTGTTTGATTAAGTTTTCTTGCTAAAGGTGGTTTGGGTGTTGTGTTGAAGTGCTCGAGATGTTAAGGATATGCTTATGATATTAAGCTTCCAAGTGATTTTGAGTAAATTTGATTAATATTGGAAATAGTGTGTTGGAGAAGTCTTCTAACTTATAGAGTGTTGTTTGAAGTTTTTACTCCACATTTCTTCTATGTTGGAGATTTGATATGTTGTTGAGAAGTGTTTGAAGATATAAATCTAAAATTGGGTGCTCTGGATTGCTATGCAGTGAAAGTTATGTTCACCAGTTTGAGAACAGTATTTGACAGTGTTTCTAAGTTGTGCAAAGGTGTTTGGGAGAAAGTAGTTTGCTCCGCATTCCCCCGCAGAAAGGTTTTAGGTGCTGCGGTTTTGGATATGTGTTCATAAGGATCTTACCTATCTTTGATACAAAAGGTTTGTGATTTGGTGCTTCAGAAAGCAATTTATTGTGTCACAAATTTTGACAGTTTTGTTGTATTCAGGTGAAAGTTGTTGTGGCTGAATTTTTTGGTTTCTAGGTGACTTCAAGATTTTTGTGGATTTTTCTATATTTTTTTAAAGTCTTGTGTTTGGTGGGTTATGGTTGTGATCGTGGAAGCATGTTTACACTATTTTAGCCGACCTTGAATGTTTACGATGATTGAGGAGTTTATTTGGTGATTATGTGAGTGTTGTGTAGCATGCCTGGATAGATTTGGGTCTGAGCTAAGGCATAGAGTAGTTTTCCTTCATTCCCTTGTGTCATGGAATGTACAGGTCTAGACCTAATTCAAACATTGTGTGTTTTCTGACCTTGGATATTGTTTCAAGGATTAACGATTGTGTTGCCAACCTTGAAGACTATTTCAAGGGTCATGATGGTATAAATAAGTGTCAAGGATTCATGGATGTGTGTGTGAATGGGGGATATGATGTTGCAATGTGAATATGATTAGGGTAGAAAGGGTTTTCATGTGTTAGGCTACCAGATGCAGTGAGTAGAAGGTGTCTACAATTTTTAGTGATGCTACAAAGGTGTTGTGTATGTTGTGGTGTATAATGAGCTTCATTAGAACTAAAATCCATGCATAGGTTAGATACAACTATATCAAATCAAATTCTAGTAGTGATCCATGCTTTTCCTCTTCTTCTTTCTTTCTATTTTAGTGGGCAGTGAGTCCCGTATAGTGAACATTCTCTTTATGGTAGTGAGCCTTTTGTAATTTGATATTGTTACTACATTATATTGTGAGCTAATCCTCACCGTGGTTTTTCCATTTTAGGGTTTTCAATGTAAAAATATGGTGTTCTCTTTTGCATGGTGTTGATGTGTTTAAGTTTCTGTTATTTGCTTTTAATGTTTAAACTTCATAACAGATTAAGGGTTTAAGTGAACTGATGTGGATGTGATTATGTTTATGAGAGTTTGAAGTTTTTGATACAACTGATTTACCCCCCTCTCAGTTATCTTGTGCCTTCAACAATTGGTATCAGATCAAGGTTCCTTTGAAGAAAGCTTAACAACTTGAGGTAGTCATGGGATGGCGCACAAGAAAGATATTACCTTGTTTGATGGATTAGATTATACACTCTGGAAGGTAAGGATGGAAGCCTTTCTAATTTCTCTTGGTTATGAGGTCTGGAAATGCGTCAAGTCCAATTACACTGTACCTAAGAAAGGTGTAAATATTGAAGATGAAATCCAAGTTGTTGAAATAGATGGTAAGGCAAAACATGCTCTCTTAAGTGGACTTACTAATTTTGAGTTGGTGAAAGTTGTGAATTTGAAAACTGCTAATGAGATTTGGAAAAGGTTGGAAAGTGTCTATGAAGGAGATGAGAAGGTTAAATAGGCTAAAATGTAGGATTTGAAGCTCACTTATGAGACCATGCGTATGTTTGAAGATGAAAACATTAGAAGCTACTTATAGAAGGTGGACAAAGTTGTCAATGACATTAAGGGACTTGGTGGAAATATAGATGATCAAGAAGTAATATTGAAGGTACTGAGAACTCTTCCTAAATCTTATAGTCATAAGGTTTCTTCTATTCAAAAATTACAAAACTTTAGTAAATTTATCAAAAATCAGTTGCTTAGCACACTAACCACTTTTCAAATAAGAGAGTTTGGCACAACTAGTCGAACTGCAAAAGATGAGACTGCTTTTAAATATGGTAAAACAAAGAAGACTATTTAATTAGAACTAAAAGACTTTGATGAAGTAGAAGCCAACTTTGTGAGAAGGATGAAAAAGGGTACTAGTAAGTTCAGTGGTAAGTTGTCTTTTAAATGTTTTAGTTGTGGAAAAATAGGTCATTATGCTTCAAGGTGTCCAGATAGAGCTCTAAGAATTAAGAATAAGGAAAGCAGAGGAAGGATACTCAAGAAAAATTACTATGCAAGCATTTATTATGGTGAATCTAATTTTTAGGATGATAATGATGATGAATGGTTATTTATTACCATAAGAGATGAAACTAGGTCTGCTAACTCTAGAAGTTGTGTGAAGGAAAAGAATCTAGAAGCATGTACTAATCCTAAATGCACTATAATATCTATTTTCCATGCTAGGAGTGAAAAGGATGACTGGATCATTGATAGTGGATGCTCAAATCATATGATAGGTGATAAGAGTAATTTTATTAAACTTGAAAATTTTGATGGTGGAGTAGTTAGGTTTTGTGGTGATGAAGCTACTAAGATTTGTGAAAAAGGCTCAATCAGTTTTGATGGAAAGCATAACACTGATGATGTTATTTATGTCAAAGGTTTAAAGTGTAATCTCTTGAGTGATGCATAGATGTGTAGCAAGGGTTACAATCTTATGGTCCAAAACAATAAATGTGAGATCAGAAAAAACTCCAGAATGGTAATTGCTGTTGGAAAGAAGATAGGTGGAAATGTTTATCATCTCAAAGGTGGTGTTATTTATTGCCTTATGACTCAGATTAGTGAGAGTTGGCTATGGCATAGGAGATTGTGTCACATCAACTTTGATATCTTGGTAAAGATAAGTTTAGTCCAAGCTATGAGAGATCTATCAAAGTTAACAAAGCCTATTACTGTTGTCTATAAGGAATGTCAGTTTGGAAAGAAAATAAGAAGAAGCTTCAAAAGCAAGAATCATTCATCTAATGGACTATTGGAGCTGGTGCAGACAGACCTGTGTGGTCCTACCAGAGTATGGAGTTTTCAAGGTGACAGGTATTTCATGTCATTTATTGATGATTTCTCTAGAATGAGTTGGGTCACTTTTCTTAAGGAAAAATCAGAAGCCCTAGATAATTTTAAAGCTTTTAAAGAAATGGTTGAAAATGAATTGGATATGAAAATGAAATGTCTAAGGTCTAACAAAGTGTAGAGTTTACTTCTAATGAGTTTAACATGTTTTGTGAGAATCATGGGATAAAGAGGCATCTATCTGCTCCTAGAACTCCTTGGTAGAATGGAGTGGTTGAAAGAAAGAACAAGACTATTCAAGAAGCTACAAGGACAATGATAAAGGAAGAAAACCTATCGGAAGTCTACTAGAGAGAAGCAATTCACATTGCTATCTCCATATAGAATAGAGTACAGGTGAAAGTAAATGACACAAAGACTTCCTATGAGATATGGTCTAGAAGGATTCCCACTGCTAAATATTTCAAAGTTTTTGGAAGCAAATGTTATATAAGAAGAGATGAAGAACTAGGAAAGTTTGATGCAAGATGTGATGAAGGTATTTTCCTTGGACACTCTAACAAAAGCAAATCTTATCGTTGCTATAATAAGAGGCTAAAAAAGATTGTTGAAAGTGCTAATGTTGAGGTTGATGAAGATATATAGAAGTTTTTAGAGATTAATGGATATGGATCAAATGAGTCTTCTTGTGGAGAAAAAGAAGAAAGTAAAGAAAACGAAGTATAGGTTGAAGAACAAGAAGCTCCAGAAATAGAAGTACAAGTTGAAGAACAAAAAGCTATAGAAAATGTTCCTAAAACCCCTAAATATGTGCAGAGGCATCACACTGAGGATTAGATCATTGGTGATAAGAGTAAAGGTGTATTAACAAGAAGCAGAGCTACTGAAGAATAGGTAAATCTATGTTTACTTTCCAAAGTTAAACCTAAAGCAGTGGTTGAGGCATGCAAGGATGAGTATTGGATTAAGGATATGGAAGAAGAATTAATACAATTTGAGAAGAATCAAACTTCAAAACTTGTACCAAGACCAGAGAATAAGAATGTGATTGGAACCAAGTGGGTATACAGGAACAAGTTGAATGGGAATGGAGAAGTGGTAAGGAACAAGGAAAGACTTGTGTGTAAGGGGTACTCACAAGTGGAAGGAATAGACTATAAGGAAAATTTTGCCCTGGTGGCAAGAATGGAGGCCATTAGGCTATTTCTAGCCTATGCAGCACATAAAGATTTCAAGGTATATCAAATGGATGTGAAATCTACTTTTCTGAATGGTGAGTTGGAAGAGGAAGTATACATAGAACAACCAGATGGATTTCAATTGTCAGACAAATTAGATATGGTATGTAGATTGAAGAAGACACTATATGGACTGAAGCAAGATCCTAGAGCTTGGTATGCAAGGTCAGATAGGTCTTTGTTATAGCAGGGATTCAGTAAAGGGTCTACAGACAATAACCTATACATCAAGGTAAGAAAAGATTAAATCCTGATTGTTGAGGTCTATGTGGATGACATAATCTTCAGTGGAAATGAAGGTATGTGTAAGGACTTTACAAATGGAATGCAAAAAGAATTTGAGATATCAATGTGTGGAAAGATGAACTTCTTCCTTGGGCTACAAATTAATCAGACATATAAGTGTATTTTCATTTCACAATCAAAGTATGTCAAGGAACTATTGAAGAAGTTTAGAATGGAAGATTCTAAACTAGTTTGTACCCCCATGACAATTGGTTGCAAGTTGAGTAAAAATGATGAATCCCCTAAGGCTGGTCAAAGAAAATATAGATCAATGATTGGAGGACTACTATACCTAATTGCTACCAGACCAAATATCATGCATGTAGTTTGTCTTGTGGCAAGATTTCAAGAAGATCCTAGATAGTCACATGTCATGGCAGTGAAGGGGATATTTAGGTAATTGAAGGGCACTCTGGATCATGGTTTGTGGTATCTTAAGAACAATGACTTTACCCTAAGTGGATACACAGATGCAAATTGGGCCAGATGTGTAGATGACATGAAAAGTACAAGTGGTGGTGCATTCTTTCTTCGAGATAAAGTTGTATAGTGGCTAAGCAAGAAGCAAGATTCAATGTCTTTATCTACTATAGAGGCAGAGTACATTACAGCTACATCCTGTTGTACACAAATGTTATGGATGAGACAAACCTTGAAGGATATTGAAGTTGAGTATGATGATCCAATGCCTATCTTATGTGATAATACGAGTGCTATTAACATTTCAAAAAATCTGGTGATGCATTCAAGGACAAATCATATTTCAATTAGGCATCACTTTCTAAGAGAAAAGGTTGCAAAGAATGAAGTAAAGCTTGAATATGTGCCTATAAAGGATTAGGTTGCTAACATATTCACTAAGGCTCTTCCTAAGGATACATTTGAGTATCTTAGGGAGAAGTTAGGGGTTATTACCCCTCCTTCTTTGAACTAGATGCATAAGGAAATGTAGCAGTCTAGTGGATTTCAAGAATCATTCTTTTCTAGACTGATGTTAGAGGCTACCTCTCAGGGGTAGTAGGTAGGGGGAGTAAGAGTTGGTATAGGTTGGTGTGTACTCCTAAGGGGGAGTATTCAAAGCAGTTGAGAATAGTGCAAGTATGTGCGGTATCATAATCAGGAGGAGAAAGCTTCAGAAAGATGTGTCACCCTTTGCCATTTATGTCAAAGGGGGAGAGAGTTCATGTGAAAAACAAAGGGAGAGAAAGAGAGTAATGTTAGGGTTTAGGAAGATCGGAGCAATAAACACTAACAATTATATGTAGATTAAATAACCCAAATATAACAATGAAGAATAACACAAAAGAGATTAACATAGAATTTTAACATGGTTTACCCAAAATGGGCTACATCCATAGAAACTCAACCATCCAATGATTTTATTATCTAATGTAAAATAGATTACAATCTCATGAATTCCACACTCGTAACATACATCCTAGCCATTTATAACAAGATTTTGGAAGCTTCTAGAATTAGGGTTTTACAAAGTCATTTTTCCTTTGTCGATTAACAAAAATTAACAATAGACCCCAAACATGCAAAAAAAGAGGAAAAAAAATTCAAGGGCTGCACCCTCGACCCCCACTCGAGGCCTGGCCCAGCCCCAAACCTCAACAAGGATACATTATGAGTGTATAATATTTGCATGATCAGTCACCACATACTAACAATCTCCCACTTGGAGACTGATCCTAGATGACACCGTTGCACTTGCAACTCCCACTAGATTACAGGTTTGGCTAGTTTCTTATGTCCACCATTATCAATCATGAAGGCCAACAAAAACTTATGAGGAAATTAGTTTCTCCTGTGTAACCCCTTTGTGAACATATCTGTAGGATTCTCACTTGTGTGAATTTTCTCTAGCTTCAACTGTCCATCCTCCAAAACTGATCGAATGAAGTGGTATATGAGCTATATGTGCTTAGTTTTTGAATGCAGAGCTGAATTCTTAGCAAGATGAATGGCACTCTGGATATCAGTGTACAAAGGGGTATCTTCTTGTCATTGCCCCAATTCCTCCAGAAAATGTTGTAACCAAATCATCTCCTTGCTAGGTTCCGTAGCAGCAACATACTCAGCTTCAGTGATTGAAAGTGCAACAACCTTTTGTAGCCTTGAAATCCAACTGACTGTAGTACCTCCTACAGTAAAAACATACCCCGTAGTGCTCCTCTTTCTATCAATATTCAACCTACCAAATCAGAGTCAACATATCCTTTTAGAGCAGAGTTTGTTCCTCCAAAATATAGTTTCTTTGAAGTAGTACCTCTAAATATCAGCAAATCCATTTTACTACATTCCAATGTTCCATTCTCGGATTGTTCATATACCTACTCACAAATCCTACTACATGTGCAATATCTAGCCTTGTACATGCCATTGCATACATCAAGCTACCAACTGTTGATGCATATGATATCTTAGACATTTTGTCTTCCTCTTGTGTCTTTGGAGACATCTCCTTAGTCAACTTAAAATGACTAGGCAAAGGTGTTCTAACTACTTTTGCATTCTGCATGTTAAACCTTTTCAACACCTTCCCTACATACTCACTTTGAGACAAAAATAATTTTCTGTTTGTCCTGTCCCATGTGATCCTCATACCAAGGATTTATTTTGCTGCACCCAAATCCTTCATAGCAAATGAATTTGCTAATTTCTACTTAAGTTCATTAATATGCTACATGTTAGACCTGGCAACAAGCATGTCATCAACATAAAGCAATAGGATAATATAGCTGCCATTAGCCAATTTCTTAAAATAAACATAATAATCAAAATGACATCTTTTGTAATGTTGTTTAGCCATAAAACTATCAAATTTCAAATACCATTGCCGAGGTGCTTGCTTCAGGCCATACAAACTCTTCTTTAACCTACACACAAATTTCTCCTTACCCTTGACCTCATATCTCTATGGTTGCTGCATGTATATTTCCTCTTCCAAATCCCCATAGAGAAATGTTGTTTTCACATCTACCTATTCAAGATGCAAGTCTTCCATAGCCACAAGACTTAGAATAGTTTTAATAGAAGTCATCTTTACAACTAGAGAAAATATTTCATCAAAATCTATACCTTTTTTCTATGCAAAACCTTTTACCACGAGTCTAGCCTTATATCTTTTCTTGCCTCCATCTTCTTACTTCAACCTATAAACCCATTTATTTTGCAATTCTCTTTTACTTGTAGGTAATTAGACTAAGTCCCAAGTCTGATTCTATAGCAAGGAATCCATTTCCTCTTTCATGCCTAGCCCCCACTATTTTTTCGTATCTACCTGCATTGCTTCTTCATAACTTTCAAGTTCACTAGAATCAGTTAATAATATAGAATATAATGATGGATAAAATCTTTCTGGAGATCTAGTTATCCTTGTAGAATGTCTAACACTTGTAGGAGTCTATGGGATAACTTGTTGTTGCTGAGCATTAGGTACCACTGGCATTTTATTTTCTAGAATCTCATCCAGCACCACATATTCCTTTTTGGCCTATTCATGATTCTTTTCCTATAGTTGATCCTTATACATGACCTTCTCATTGAATATAAAATCTTTGCTCCTAATGATTTTATGATTTTCATAATCCCATAACTGCTAACCAAATTCATCTACTCCATATCCAATGAAGGTACATTTTTTAGACTTACCCTCAAGCTTGGTTCTATTTTCAATATCAACATGGACAAAATCTTCACAACCAAAGGTTTTTAGAAATGAATAGTTTACCTTTTTGCTCATCCATGCCTCTTTTGGAATGCCACCATCCAAAGGATTTGAAGGTCCCCTATTTATTAAATAAACAACGATATGTACAACATCTACCCAAAAGTGTAAGGGTAGTCTAGTATGTAATCTCATGCTCCTTGCATGCTCCATAATGGTCCTATTCATCCTATCAGACACCATTTTCTTATGGGGTTCCTGGAACTATTTTCTTCCTACGGATTCCATTGTACAAATAGTAATTTTCAAATTCTTTGATGCAATACTCACCTCCATTATCAGATCTGAGACACCTCAAACTTTTTCCTATCTCATTCTCAACCAAAGCTTTCCACTTTTTAAAACATTCAAATACTTCTGATTTTTGTTTTAGGAAATACACCCATGTTTTCCTGGTTGCATCATCAATAAAAGTAACATAATAGCAAGAGCCACCAAGAGAAGATACCTGAGTTGGTCCCCATACATCTGAATACACAAGCTCTAATTTCTCACTCTTCTTCTCTTTCCCAACTTTGAGAAATCAGACTCTTTTTTGTTTTCCATAAACATAATTTTCTCAGAATTCCAAGTCAATCTACTTTAGACCTAGTAGAAACTTTCTGGAGTGAAGGATCTTCATCCCTTTCTCACTCATGTGCCCAAGTCTATGGTGCCGCAATTTTGTTTCTGTCTCTGTAGCAAGTGTTATAACTATACCAATAGCAGCTAAGGTAGAATAAGTATTACCAATACACAAATATAATGTGCCTACCTTTTCACCTTTAGCTTCTACTAATACACCTTTAGTGACCTTCCAAACTTTGTTTGATAAGGTAACTATGCAACCTTCACTACCCAGTTGTCCTATAGAGATTAAATTCCTTCTCAAATTTGGAACATGCCTTACCTCCTATAGCAACCATTCATTTCCATTCTGCAACAATTTTTATCTTTCCTTTTCTAACAATCTGATAGGGTTCATCATCACCCAAATATACCTGTCCAAAATCATCTTGAACATAATCTACAAAATATTTCCTATGGGGTGTGGTATGAAATCAAGCCCCTAAATCTATTACCCAAGAATCATTAGCATTATTTAAACACAAAATTAAAGCATCCTGTAATTTATTACTTGCAACATTAGCTTCCTTACTGTCATCATGTTGTCTATTTCCTTGTTTGCCCTTTCAAGACCAACAATCCTTCTTCAAATGTCCTGGCTTTCCATAATGCCAGCAATCCATTCTTCCTTTGGATTTAGATCTACCTTTCTTTGACTTCTCTTGTGACTTCCCACGATTTGTTGGGCTTTTTCCTCTCTCCTTTGTTCTTCCCCTATTCTCTACAGTCAAAGCATTACCCGATGTTGAACTTACCTATGCTTTTCCATTACATTTCCTCGCTAAGGATAACACCAAAAACATCATCAAATTTCAAAGTATTTAAACCAGAGACAGAGTTACTTATAGGCATTACCAAGCTATTCCATCTTTTTGGCAAAGGACATCAAAGGAAGAGATCCCTTGCCTCTTCATCAAATTTCACTTTTACAGAAGTTAATTAACCAGTAATCAAATTAAACTCATTTAAATGATCTGACACATATCCACCTTCAATCATTTTTAGATTAAACAAATGTTTCATGAGAAATACCTTATATGAGGTTGAGGGTTTTTCATGTAATTTAGCAAAAGCTTTCATCAGTTCATCTGTTGTCTTCTCTTCTATTATATCGAATGCCACAGATGGTGCCAGGCACAACTGAATGGTTCCCAGTACCTTTTTGTCCAGAAGTTCCCAATCCTAATCAGTCATTGCTATCGATTTCTTGGCTTTTCCTTCCAATGACCTTCATAAATCCTTTTGATAGAGATAATCATCCATATGCATCTTCCATAATTGATAGTTCTACCCATTGAATTTATCTACCTTCAATTTACCCTCGTCTGCCATTGCTCCCACTTAACCATGAGACTCTCACTCAACCGTGAGACTCCCACTCAACCATGAGACTCCCACTCAACTGTGAGACCTTCCTGCAGACAATAATTAAACACAACTTGTTCTAATACTAGTTGTTAGGGTTCAGGAAAATCGAAACAATAAACACCAATAATTATATGCAGATTAAATAACCCAAATATAATAACGAAGAATAACACAAAAGAGATCAACACAAAATTTTAACATGGTTCACTCAAAATGGGCTACATCCATAGTGTGAGGCCATCCTTTTTACATTTCTTTAGTTATCATGACTTAGACTATTGGACTATGCTAGATGGATTACATAATGATTTTGGATAATTTTGGACACTTATGCTATTTTATTAGACATTATGTTTGATGAACCTTTGGACATGATTATATTTTATGATTAATATGGTTGGACTATATTTTGATTAAGTTAATTAAATGATTTTTTAGACTTATTTTATGAGAGAAAGAAAGAGATTGGAAGTAGTGAATATTTTTATGCTAGTGAATTAAAATTATTTTAAATTGTTAATCATGTGATTTTGATAAAATTTGATTATTTAAATAATTTTGTTATACATTATGTTTCTTCGGCTATTATTATCATGATAAACGGATATTTGAACTTGAGTGTGTAGGTGGGTGGTCAAGTTCCCTTAAGTGGAATTCAGAGACTCCATAAACCTTAGGTCAGCCCAATTGAGCCTAGCCTAACCCAAGGAAGGGGTGAAGGCTAATTGGTGATGTAATGTTATGGTTTATCTTTTGTTTTAATTTTTGATTGGTTATGATAGTTGATTATTTTTCAATTTTTTAATTATTTCATTTATGAGAGTGTTATTTTAAATTATTTGTTTTATCTTATAATAGTATTTTTTTTGGATAATGTTATTTTATTTTATTCTTTTTTTATTTAAATTAGTCTTGTGGGGAAAAAGTCTTGTATTTATTTATTTAATTTTATTTCAATTTATTTCCTCATGGGATGACGATAAATGTTTTAAATTCTATTTTAATATTTTAAACTTTTAGAGAAGGTTTTATCTTTTGTTTTATTTTTAGAAAAAGATGAGCTTTATGGGAAGAGAAAAAAAAAGAAAGTTTCTTTCCTTTCTGTCTTGTTTCATTTTGGAAATTTTTGGAGTTTTTATTTATAAGGAAGTTTGGAGAAGATTTTCATAATTTTTAGAGGATCATTCTTAATTTTATGATAGGTATGGAGGAATAGAAAATTGGTGAAATTGGAAGATATTTATCTTGGGATTCATGAGATTGAAAATTTGCTTCTAGTTTTTAAATTTTTGGGCTTGCCCTAACTTGGGGAGCTAAGGTAATTTCTTGAGAATTTTTATTTTTGTATCTAGTAAAATCTTGTGTCTGTGAAAGATAATTCTTATGAGTGTGGTTCTCTATGTGTGTTGTTGTATTTTGTTGGGATTAGGTTTTTATGGGAGTGGCTCTCCATCTAGATGAGAGCCTCCCATGTGTTGGGGTAGAGAGAGGTGTGGAGCCTCTCTTGGGGAAAGTATTTCTGGTTTATATATTCAGACGAAGGATTTGAAGTTATCTGAGAAAAAGTATGTGGTTGTTAGATTTTAAGAATAGATATATGATGTTGTTATTGGATGTGGGGGTATGGATTTATGTGGAGATATGGATGTGGTGTTGTGTGGGAGTTTTTGTGTCATGTGGAGTAACAGAGGTTATCTGTGAAGAAAAAAATATGTGGTTGGTAAATTGGAAGAATGGGTGTATGATGTTGTTATTGGATGTGGGAGTATGGATTTATGTGGAGATATGGATGTGGTGTTGTGGGAGTTTTTGTGTTTTGTGGAGGATGGTATTTTTAATGATTATGTTTTGGTTTATTTTGCCAAGAGGGATGTTATTCCCTTTCTCTCCCTTTTTGGATCTCAAAAAAGATCCTCATGTGTGATTTGACCATGGGGTAATTATTATGTTTTGAACTTTGATTGTTATGTTTTTTGTAAGTTTTGTGTGTGTGTCTCCTAGTTATGGAGTTCTCCTACTCAAGGGTGGCATATGCTGAGGCTATCCCTATGGTAGGATGGAGAGCAGGACTTGGCCACCTATTTTGGCCTTTGTTTGTGTGCAGGTCAAGGAAAAGCTTTACTTCAAGTTATTAGATGAAAGAAGCCATCGAGGGTTTCAAGAAAAAAATTCTATGTTTCTGAAGTTATTTTTCCAAAATTGGCAAAAAGTACCTTTGAACTTGATTCCTGTTGAAATCCTTTGTTATGCGTCAAAAGTATGAGAAAACCCCTTTGTTCAAAGTATATATGTGGATAAGTCTAGAATGTTCTTGTTCAATTAGAATCTATATAAATTCTTTATTCTATTGGTTATAGCTATGTGAGAGAGGAGGAAAGAGTCATGTTATTTTCTTATAAAATAGTAAACCCTTGTATTGTTAAAATTGTAACTAGAATTAATGATTTAACTATAGAAATAATTGGTTTATTCCCTTGAAACTATAGATGAAATTGCAGAATGATGTTAATGGTTGTTTTAAATTCATCTATTTCTTGTAAGATAAATGTAACTGTATTTATGTGATTTATATATATATATATATATATATATATATATTGTATTATATATACTATATTATATAGTTGCTATACACAGTAAAGAAATATAAAATAGATATAAATTTTAGATTTCATAGCATTTAATATATATTAGTATCAAGTGTAATGGAAGTAATTACATTTATTAAAACTTATTAAAAATTGGTTGTTGTTGGCACCCTTTGTATCATGTTTGAAGTCTTTAAAAAAAAGTTAAACATATCTTTTAATCCCTTTAAACATTTTTCAATGTCTTCGCTAAAATTTCACAGTCAAGTATGTTCTGCTGTCTATAGATAATAGAATCGTCGTTTAGGGATATGAGTTCGCTGTTATTATTATTATTATTACTATTTTAAAGAAAGGTGGTAAACACCAGATTGAATTAAAATATTAAGAAATATAGATACATATGTTTAGAGTTTGACCAGGAAAATATCATTTGGTTTCCAGAGGATAAAAACAAACTAAACATTCATAATAAAAACTAAGTGTATCACCATAAAAACAAAAAATTTAAAGCAGAGAGATACAGCCACACCGGTAAAGCCTCCACTGGCAAGGTAATCTGCAACACTTAACAACAACAATGCCCACCACAAACTGTACAATGAACATTGGAAAAACAAATCACCAGAGCCTGATGCCACCACAAGAGCAAAATACAGAAACTTGAGTAAAGAAACCAATGCCACCCGGAACCGAAGAAAACACAACATGCAGACAAAAAGATATTTTGGCAACACACCACCCTACATAGCTAGGTTCCCCTCTAAAATAACATCTAGGTCCATGAGATCACCCAGGAAACTAACTTTAGCTAAATTGCCCTCATCTTCTGGATCCTCAAACGCATCTCTGGGATTGCGGGGAGCTAGGTCAAGGGAAACAATTCTCAAATACCAAATTCTAGTAAAAACATCTTTAATTTTCTTCACATACATATTTGAAAAAACAAAAGGGAAGGCAGCTAGCTCCTGGTCGATTGGGTCACTAGAGAGGGAACAGAGAGAGCACTGAATGGCATGATAGACCACTTAGTGAGGAGCTGATCATCACAGGGTTATCTTTCGAATAGTCCTCCTATGCGTGCATCTCCTTGAAAAGATTATTGGAGAAAAGGCCCGAAGCCACCTTGTGCACAACTCTGCATCTTGAACTATGTCCATAATGTTCGAGAGGATGTGGGAGGCAACGTCAGAATAGTTCAGCACCCTCTCTACATAACCTTTAATCCATCTGAGGCCTATGACCATTTAAACAACAAACTGAATCAAGGTGCCATCCCTTTAAATGATGGCCATAAAATCTGTGACCTTGATCATGCCATGAATCTCTCACTCATCCTCCAAAGGCGGAAAAAAGAGTCTAAGATTTAACTTATTTTCTACCATTTCCACTGATAAAGAGCAGGTGAGAGAAGCAAACGTGAGTGAGATTGCAGAGTCGAGAAAAGGCAAGAGCACATAGAGATAAAACGCATGAGGAACATAAAGTCATCGTTAGAAAATGAAAACCCTGCTAGAAGCCGTAGGCCAATCTCGAGGTAGGATTTGGTAGGAATACTCAGTCACACAACACCTGACAGCCAACACAACACCACCCTCCCAATCTCAATCAACATATGCGGGTAGAGAAAATGATGTCAATTTGGCGGCTTGAGTATAAAGAAGGAAAGCCATAGCAATCTATGGGCATGACCTCTCATAAATAGAAATTAATGAAACCTAGAGTACAAAAGGAGAGGCAAACCATCGATGATCAGAAATGAGATTTGAGACCAATAGGAGGGCAGCACCAACATCTGACAAAAAAACTAGGTTCCTGCTCCCTCCATGACAGACATAAATGAATGTCTTATCACTCCTAACCATTGTGAAGAGAGCATCATGAGGTGTATGTGATCACTCAAAAAGATTTAAACTGCCTTGTTAGAAGAGGAAAAGCTCCAGGGGTTGACAGGTAGGAGCTATCCATGTATGGCCAAAAAGTGACCAATGGTGGAGGAGGCTTTACCCGCCACCCAACTGTGTCTAGAGAGACAAATAGATTACTGTTTGGGAGGAAAAAACAAGAGTCAATCCTTTTACAAAAAGACTACCTTGATATCATGAACATTTGAGGCCCTCCTTGTCCTTATTAATTAGAGAAAGAAGATCCTGGGGCCAATTATCTACCGCATTTGAGTGCAAAACTACTTCTTTAGACTGATCAATAGCTCTATTTACCAAGCAATCAGCAACGCTGATGGCCTCCTGATAGCAGTGGGTGATTTTAAAAGACTCAAACTTGTCTAGCAAGCACTAAACCTAATTCACAGTATACAAAAAATGCCAGTTCTCCAATTTTCTTGAGCAAACTGCTGAGATAATGATTTGTGAATCTCCCTCTAGCCATATGTGACAAGCACCACTGTTAAGAGCTAATTGGAGACCATGAAGAACTACAAGAGCTTCTGTTGAATTATTCATACCCTTAGGGATCTTTAAGCATTTAGCCACCAACAAGATGCCCATCCTGTCTCTGAGCACACATCCTATACCTGATAATACTGGATTCCCACGACTAGCTTCATCCACATTTATCTTGAGCATTGATTCGAAGGGAGGAGTCCATTTTACTTTATTCCTCTCCACATGGGGGGTAACTTGGTACATCAAAGAGCCTGGCATAGGTTTATCTAAGCCTTTCCATGTGAGAAACATGTTATTATCCCATGAGGTCCACCTCTGATCCTTTGGCCCATCCCTACGAAGTTTTGTATTTAGGACTTCTACTATGGCAGTTTCTAAATCTCCTAGAAAGATTTGTAGGGACTTTGATTGACTCCTAAAAATTCTAAAATTTTGTTCTTTCCAAAGATGCCAGATCAAGATGGAAGGGGAAATTAACCAAAGATTATGGAGAGCTAAATTCCATTCTAGTTTGTTACATATCCAATTCTAGGCTTCATAGCTGAAGCTACAATGAATAAGAAGGTGGTCAATTGTCTCCTCGGCTTCGCCACAAAGGACACATTTGAAACTTTTACCAATAGCCAATTTTTGGATCCTGTCACCTGTGAGAATTTTTTTGTTCAAGGCAAGCTAAGTAAAAGTTCCTCCTTTTGGAAGAAAGCATCTAACTAACAAAGATGCACTGGCCAATCCATAGCTTCTCTAGATGTGAGCCAATTAAACCCTTTCTTAACCTTATACGAGCCCGAACCATCACCCATCTAGATCAGCTCATCTTCTTTTTGCAATAGATGTAAGACTCTGTCATTCAAAATGGATTTGAGGATACTCTTTTGAATATCAAGTATATTGAAGGCCAAGAAGTCTTTCCAAACCACACTTAGAGGGTAATAACTATTGTCAATTATGAAATAGTCTAAAACCTTAACACCCCTTTTTTCTTTGAGGACCAATTCTGCTTCATTCAAATCATTTCTTTTAGCCAGGGTGGGCCAACTGTTCCAAGAGTCATGCCAAAAATTAGCCTTGTCACCTCTAAAAATTGCTTACGAAAGCTTTGGGAGGATTACATCTCTGCTCTTAATGATAAAGTTCCAGATGGAGGAACCTTTCGAAAGATTTGCGACAGTGAAGATTCTCTCTGAGAGCTCATTGTCTAAATACATAGATTGTAAGACCCTTACCCATTTTAAGTGTGGCTTCTTATACATTTTCCAGGTCAATTTTGCTCCAAGGGCTTGGTTCTGCAAATCTTGATTTAAAACTCTTGCACCACCTAAGGATGTGGGTTTACAAACTCTATCCCATGAGGTAAGGTGAATTTTCCTCTTTAGTTAAACCTTGCCAAAGGAACCTCCTACAAATTTTCCCCAATTGATTAGAAATTCCTTTAGGTAACTATAGGGAGGATAGCATATAGACTGAGATAGCTAAGAGCACCAATTTTACTAGAGTAAGCCTTCCTGCAAGAGATAGAAGCTTACCCTTCCAAGTGCCAATCTTTTTTTCCAAGCTATCCACCACTTCTCTCCACAGTGCTAGCTTGTGTCAGCCATTGAAAAGAGGGATACCTAGATATTTTCCTAGTAATGATTCCATTTGGAAGTTAAAAATTCTAGAGATCTCCTATTTATTAGATTTGCTTGCAAAAAATAAGTATAGCTTGGATTTATCTACATTCACGTTTTGACCTGAGGCATGAGAATACTTTTCCAAGACCTCCTTTATGGCCATTGCTTCTCTTTTATTCACCTTCCTGAAAAGGATAGTGTCATCAGCGAATAAGGCATGGGACAAAGAATCTATAAAGGGGTGGAACCTCATCCCTATCCAATCACGGCTGCAACCTGCATGTTTGATGGCCCAAGATAAGTCTTCTATCATGATTATGAATTAGTAGGGAGATATGGGATCGCCCTATCTTAGACCTCTAGAAAATTCAAAAGGAGTAGTTTCAACACCATTAACAAGAACTGAAAATGTCACACCCTTAAAACAAGTCAATACCCACTTGATCCAATGTTTGGAAAAACCCATCCTGGAGAGGATCCTTTGAAGAAAATTCCAATTTACTTGATCATAAGCCTTGGCCATATCGAGTTTAATAATCATACTAGGGACCCTATTAATTTTGACTGAATGCAGAATCTCATGTACCAAGATAGCTCCTTCTATAGTTTCTTTTTCTGGCATAAAGCCTCCCTGCTCTTTAGAAATAATGGATAGAAGAATAGGAGCTAGACATGAAGCAATGACTTTGGAAATTATCTTACATACAAAATTACACAGAGAGATGGGCCTATAATCTTTGAGGGAGGAAGGAGAATTACCTTTTGGGATCAACAAGAGGTTTGATCTCTTAAATTCCTACAGTACATTCGTGAATTTTCTGGATTCCTCCACTGCTAGGAAAACATCTCTACCCACAATATCCCAGTATTTCTAAAAAAAGTTTCCATTCCATCCATCTGGCCCTGGAGCTTTGTCTCCTTTCATAGAGAAGACAACTGCCTTGACCTCCTCCATGGTAAATTCCTTCAACAGACTCTCATTTTGTTCATTTGAAATCAAAGGTGGGAGGGAGTCAAAAGCTAATGGGCTATGTGATTGTTGGGCATTAGTCGAAAATAAAGACTTGAAGAACAATGATGCTTCCTTTTGAATTTCTTCTAGGCTTACTGTGGTTGATCCATCATCTTTTTTCAAGAAAGTAAGGGAATTATGGCATCTACAAATCTTAGTGGATAAGTGAAAATATTTTGTATTATGGTCACCTTCCTTAAGCTAGGATTCTCTCAATTTTTGGTGCCAAAAAATTTCCTCTCTCAGTAGTAATTCATCAAGTTCTACTCTCAGGGCTTTTTTCTGATTGGATTTAAAAGCATCTATGCCATAATTGATGATGTCCCATTCAATTGCTTCCATGAGGTTTAAAACTCTAATTTTCTTTGTAAAGATGTTCTTGAAGTGGTTCCTATTCCAGTCCAGAATCTTAATTTTGAGGAAGTTTAGTATAGAAGCCAATCAAAACATTCTAGACCCCTACACATAGGGAGCTGACTACCACCACTTTCCAACATTGTCTAAGAAGTTTGGGTCTCTAAACCACATGTCTTGGAATTTAAAATATGATCTATTATTTTTAATAACATCTCCTAGATTTAGGAGGACTGGGTAGTGGTCTGAACCAGAAAAAGGAAGAATCCAAACACTCCACTATCCTCTCCTCATCATTTCTCATATTAGACCACATGTAGAGACCATTAGAAGGCTTACAGTCTAGAAGATTATTGGAGGAGACAAATGCTTTGAAATCTAATAGAGATCTCGTCTGACTAGCAAGACCCCCCACTTTTTCTGAAGCTTCCAGCACAACATTAAATTCACCCCCTAGAATCACATATTCCATGTTGATAAAATGCAACAGAGATGATAAATGCCTCCATAGATTCTACTTTTGTGGGGTATTCGAGGGACCATATACACACATAACCCACAGATCTTTGCCCTTATATGCTCATGGGAACTTGTGCAGAATCTAATTTTCATGATTTCACACTACTTCCATCCTGGGGAGATAGTTTTTCCAAAGTATTGCCACTTCCCCAGAAGCCCCCTCAACTGGATGAAAAACTGAATCCCAATTTGACCACTTTTTAAAAACAAAAGATCCTTGATCAACAACCAATTTAGTTTCTTGGAGAAAAACAATATCTACTCTAGCCCCATCAATCTAAGATTTGGTGAGGTGATATTTGTTAGGGGCATTAATACCCCTAACATTCCACATAAGGAGCCTCATGGCTCACGAGGAGAGTCATTGGCTCTCCTCTATTTTAGTGCTTTATCAATAGTGGTTTGAATTCCAACATCTATCTCTTTCTGAGTCTTAGACTTCTTTTGTCTTAAGCTTCTTCTAGGTTGTGAGGATGAGTTGGGGCCATTTTTAAGCTTCAAGGGGGTTTAGAGAATCCCCAAATCTCTGATGGTAACCTCAGAGTTGTTTTCTTACAAGACTTCATCTGCTAACTCATCAATTAAGGCATTTGTTGTTTTATGAATAACTTCTTCAAGGGGAGTCTGGATCTTTACCTCTCCTGAGTCCTCCTTATCCTCTGGGATATCTTACTGCTCTGAAGCATCCTATAGAGAGCTGATTGGTTAGTGGTCCAAGGTGGGATCCCTAGATATCATATCCCGAGGGTTGTTCTCCCGACCAATCTGTGAGGGCTCCTGCACCATTGCACTCCCTTCCAAAGTCTGAGGACTTAGCAGTCTGACTTGTTATGGGGTTCTTGGAGCATCCAACTCTTTTTTCCCTAACATCTACAAGCCTTCACATGCCAATCCCATTTCTTCAAGGTCTGACTCTGGTTCCTCACCTAAAGCATTGCACCCATCTAAGGAAGCATCCAAAACTTTCAAACAACTAGGTTGAGATGTCCTTTGAATACCCATCTGTGTGTCTTGATCCAAGACCAAATCTTCTCGTGGTTCATCCATGTCTTCTTGGGTTGCCAAAATCTCTACCACCCCAGTTGGGATCTTGAAGCCTTTAAAGGGGACATCCAAATGTTCTGAGTTGACTTCCTCTATATTGTCAATAAGGAAACCTTCACAAATTTCTAAGCCTATAGAAACCTCATGTGCTTGACTTCCCAGAGGACTGACATCAGGAGTCCCATCTTTTCTTTCAAGACATTAACAATGAGGCCTCTGTGGCTGAGGAGCACTCCCCAAGGGGTCTAGAGGGGAGTCTAATAGTGCCTCTATTGATCTACTAAAGCCCAACATCTGATTCATTCTGACTAGGTTGTCATTTGATAGACCTTCACATAAGAAAATTTCTTGTACCCATTGACCTACTGATGTATTAAGAAGTATGCTCTTTGGAATGGGCTCTTCTACCTTCATGATCAAGAAAATTTTAACATTGGGCATGCAAAAGTAGCCAAAGTTGATTTCAAAATCTTGTAGAAGGCCTATTGCCCTGCTAATGGACTTTATCATTTCTGGGTCCCTATATTCTGCCAGCATAAAAGGTAGTTCTAGCCACATGGGAAGATACATGATCTTCTCTTTCCCAACATTAAAATTCTAGTCCTATCTTGTTCTTTCTCAAAATGAAAGGTGAAAAACCCATTCCCCATTGAACTAGTTTCTGAAATCAAAGGCCATTCCTTTTAGTCCACTTAAAGAGGCTTTTAGAGCAGTGAGGGGATATAACTTTACCAATTAGCACTGTCTTGGAGAAGGATGAGATTCTTTCCAAAAGCACTTCACCATTTAGAGAAATGCTCAACTGCTTTTCTTGTCTCCTTATTACTTCCTTGACCACCGGTTTAGGAACCCACAACTTTCCCTTCACTTGCAAGTTTCTAGCCCCCTTTTGCAAGCCCTTTTCAAAATTCGAGGGATTCTAGGGGATGTTCTCAAAACTAGATTTATTTCTCATCCATCCTCTCAGTTGTTTGTTGTGCTTCTTTCTCTATTCATGGAAAGCTCTCCATTTGGGTGTCTGAAAGTTTGAAGCTCTTTGCATCGAAAAGCCCCTACTCGGGAAGTTATTAAATTCTTGCCACTGGGAGTTAAGGGGCTTTCTCCTAGAGTATGTTTTCACTGTGATTATAAATGTCTTTGCTAAAGTATGTTTTCACTGTAGGTATATATAAATAAAAATATAACTATTACTTCATATATATATATATATAGATATATATATATATATATATATATATATATATATATATATATATATCCCTCACATTCTACCTTTAGAGATAAATATTCAAACATAACCTTCCATAGAATTTACGGTTTCCTTATTCCTTAAAACTCATTTCTACATTCTTATATAATAATACCAACAGGTAAAATAGATTCATTCTATTATTGTGAAGGGAACAAATAAATTAGTTTCTATTATATAGAAAAGCAAGATAAAAATGTAGCCTTACATTTTGATGAATAGGAAATAAAGATTAGTTTTAATTCCTTAGTGTAAAATATTAAAAGAACTAGATATAAATTTTTGCTTTAAACATAAAATTTGAATTGGCTTTATCCTATTCTTAAAACAAAAGAAAGAAAAATCAATATATGTTAAGAGTAAGAAAAGAAACTTTCCATTTGGAAAATATATAAGGAAATAGTTCATTTTAAAAAAAACTAGTTAGTATTTGAAACCAATTTTATTCTAAGAAAATACTATGTTAATCCCTTAGTAAAAAGGAAAAGGGATTTATTCGATTTAATTTATAAATGAAGGAATAAAAGAATTAGTTTGATTCTCTGATATAAAGAAATAAAATAGTGCTTATTTAATTTTAAAAATATGGTTTTATTTGACTCATAAAAAGGAAAAGAAAAGAAATGTATTAGTTCATATGAATATATATAGTTTTTATTACAATTAGAATTATTTTAAAAAAAATCATTTTATTCTTAGAATTAGAAAGAAATATGTATTATTTTTGTTATGGGGAAAATTGGATTAATCAAATGAATAATAAAACCCAAAACATCAATGGAATGTGCATGGAAAAGGAGATTTTAAAATGAAAGAGAGAGAGATACTCACAACCTTTTACCTTGTGATTTCCATTGTTTGCCTATTCTTTCTTGATCTTTTGGTGATGAAGATGGTCCTCAGCTTGCTTCCTTGCTTCGATTCCTCAAGATGACAAAGAGAAATGGTTCATATACTTGTTGTGTTGAAGATGAGTTTCAACACAATATTCAATGGATGATAGATGATATGGAAATGGGGGTGCCAATGGTGCGCTATAGATTCTACAGCATAAGTTTACTCAAAAGATGGATCTTAAATGAAGAAGAAGAGGGTTGTATTTATAGAGTTGTGAGAGAGAAGATCAATGGTGGAAAAGAAATAAGAATACCAACCGAGTAGAATGTTCCAGAGAATGTGCGCGAATAGAAGGACATGTGTCATTTAAAAGGAAGCTTTGTTGAGTTAACTGCTTTCTTGATGAGGATGATTTTTTATTTCTTAAATTAGAACATATTTTTCTAATTTAAGAGCTTTGTTGATAAAACAGATTTGCTTTAAATCAGTTAACTCAGCTTTTGCTTTTGTGTGACAAGAAGAATTTATTTTTAGAAGATTTGAAGATTTTTTAGAAGATAAGAAAAGCATAATTAAATAAATAAATTTATTTAATTACTTGTGGATAATTTTTGAAGAATAAATAAATTATTTAAATATATTTTATTATTTGGAGATTTAATTTAAATAAATTTGTATTTTATTTAAATTTAGAAGAATGGAGGTTTTAATTAAATAATTAAAATTATTTAATTACTTAGGAGAATAAAGTTGATATAGATGGAATTAATTAAATAAATGTAATTTATTCAATTAATGGGAGAAAATGAATCAAATAAATAAATTTATTTATTTATTTATTGATAGAGGAATATGAAGATGAAATAAATATTTAAAATATTTATTTAAGTAGAGTCATGTCATTTTTAGGTGTATACAATTTTAATACGGTCTTAATGGAAAAAACAAATTTATGTTTAGTTTTATTAGGAAAAAAAAAACAATTACAACTTTAGTGAGATAAAAGAGGGAAAGAAAGATTTGTTTTAAGAATTTATATGTAATTAGAAAAATCATAATTTCCATTTTATTATCACATTTAATTTGAATAAGGGATTTTAAATATATGAGTTTAAATTAGAATTAATTGTCATACTTAAATTAAGATTAGTTCAATTTGTATGTTAAAGGGAAATTACTTAAAAGTATAATTGTTTTGATCATGATTTATTGATTTAGCGACGTTATCAACAAGAGGAATTCTATTTATCAAAATGTAATAATATATTTTAAATTTTAAAACAATTTAGTATAGAGGAACTTATTAAATCATTTTATGATCCTAAACTTTACATTTTGATTATTAGGTCATTGTAGCATAAATCAAACATCAAACTTAACCTTCAGAATTTATTGCCATCAGTAAGACTTTAGGTAAAATTCCTTTGCTAAGTTAACATATACGCATTTAAACTTTTTTTAAAAAAAATCCTCTCTTTTTAGCCCTCTTGTAAGGTGACGTACATGAGGGCTCATCGCGGGCATGGCATTTGGTATCAGAGCCAGGTTTCCACACTTTGAGAACTCTTGGGGATTTGTAACATGTGAAACTAAAATCTTTGTAACTATTTGGTTTATTAGGATCCTGCCTAGATGCAGGCACACTCATTTAGGTGCTTAGTCAGAGTCAGTTCATGAGGATATACCCAGGGATCAAGGCACCCAAATTATGCAAGTGTTACAACAGCTAGTGGATGTAGTTAAGACCTGGTTACCTCCACCACCGCCTAAACATCCATCTCATCCTCATTCTAAGAAGCATGGTTTAGCTCGCAAAGAGTGCACTAGGAGCCCCACCATGAATAGAGAGGAACATCGTGAGGAAGGGATGGGAGAATCGAGACACCATGTCCCTTCTCATGTTAGTCAACAAGAAAACTTTGGGCCACTCGGAGAATAGTTTGACACTGATAGGCAGATTAGAGAATTCCTTTGCCTTCAGCCCTTGCACTTTTCTGGTACTACTGATGGCGTAGAGGTAGAGTCCTGGTTACTAAAACTTGAAGATTGTTTTAAACTCAAATTTTATGGCAGTAATCTCAATTCAAGGTTGGCCATTCACCTACTAGGAGCTGCTACCACTTGGTGACAATAGGAAGAAAGAAAGAGCCATATTTCTGTTGACACCTTGACTTGGGAGACCTTTGTAGAAAAGTTCAGGAAAAGATATATCTCTGAACATTTTAGACAAAAAAAGATAGATGAATTTCATGACCTACAACAAAGGGGTCTTACAGTTGTACAATATGAGAATAAGTTTCTAGAGTTACTCCCTTATGTTGATTACATTTAGGATGAGAAATTAATGATTAATAGGTTTGTTAGAGGACTAAATTAGGGCATACCAGGACCTGTATGCCTAGAAGAACCTAAGACTATACAGGAAGCCCTAGAAAAGGATCTTATTGTAGAAGAAATCCTCCCTAGGAATCAGGGTAAACATGAGCAGTATAGAAACAATGAGAAAAACCAACAGAACAAAAACTTTTCTAGGCTACATGTACCCTAGAAAGGTGGTTATAGAATAATGCTTTACCTCCTAGACCCCCTCGACAACAACAATAGCAACAAAAACATAATTAGGGATAGAAAAATAGGATTAATTAGGAGAATCAGGAGACACAATCTAGGACATGGCAGCCTCAACCTCAATGTAGAGACTACAGGCCTCAGACTTAGAATGCGGGACCATCCTGTACTCAGTAGAACTTTAGGGGTAGTCAAGTTAGCTCCAGTAGACCACCCTTCCAGCAGTACTCTCAGGCTCCCACTAGGGGTCCTTGCTACACTTGTGGTGGCATGGGTCACATTGTGCGAGATTGTCCTCATAATCACTCCTCAGTAGGAGCTCAACAGCCAGCTTATTCAAAACTAACAGTTGGGGATGTTGGTAAATCCCACAGGGTTTTGCTGCAGTTGATAACTGCCAAACACAATACCAGGCTACGGTAATCAAAACCCAAGGTAAAATTGGTAACATTCCTATTTCTATACTTTTTGATTCTGGGGCAATGGATTCTTTTGTATCCCCTCCTTTAGTGAAGCAATGTGGTTTGGTGGTAACTAGGCAACAAGATGACTGGGATGTAGAGTTGGCCATAGGAGCCAAGATGTCAGTTAATTCTTTAGTTTAGGGTTGTCAGTTAGAGATTGGAGCCTTCACTACTATGGTGGACCTTTGAGTCCTTCCATTGGGATCTTATGATATTGTTCTAGGTATGGATTGGCTCAATGCACATAGCGCCAAGTTGGATTGTCGAACTAAGGTGATTGACTATCTTGACAGTGAGGGTAATCTAGTTAGTATTTCATGGATTCAGAGGCTAGTGTCATTAAGAATGATTTCTATAGAGCAACTTAAGTGTAGCATGTGCAAAGGTTGCTAGATGTTTGCCATATCTATTAGTGATAGCTCAAAGGAAAAATTAGATACCACCTTAGATGATCATCCCATATTACGAGAGTTTGCTGACATGTTTCCCTCAGAGCTTTCAGGAATGCCACCTAAGCGAGAAATAGATTTTCATATAGATCTTGTGCCAAGAGCTCAACCTATTTCTAGGGCTCCATATCACATGACTACTCAGGAGCTTCAGGAGCTCAAAGTCTAGTTAGAGGAGTTGTTGGAAACGGGCCATATACGCCCCAGCATTTCACTGTGGGGTGCACCTGTTATCTTTGTTAAGAAGAAGGATGGGTCACTCTGCTTGTGCATTGATTACTGACAACTGAACAAACTTATAGTTAAGAATCGTTATCCTCTACCTAGGATAGATGACTTGTTCGATTAGATTCAGGAAGCTAAGGTGTTTTCCAAGATTGACCTAAAATCAAGTTACCATCAACTAAGAATTGCAGAAGTAGATATACATAGGACAACTTTTCGCACCCGTTATGGCCATTATGAATTCCCTTCGGGCTTACCAATGCCCTGACAGTATTTATGAGCCTCATGAAAGGGGTGTTCTGAAATTTCCTTGACAAGTTTGTAGTTATTTTCCTCGATGACATATTGATCTATTCACACACAGAGGAAGAACACTTGAGAATGGTATTGCAGTGTTTAAGGGATAATCAATTATATGCAAACTTAGCAAAATGTGACTTCTTTCAAAAGGAGATTGAATACTTAAGTCATATCATATCAAGTGATGATATTGTAGTGGACCTGGCTAAAATAGAGGCTATTTTGGAATGGCTTGCTCCAACGAATGTAACTAAGGTTTAGAGTTTCATGGGGTTGGCTGGGTACTACAGGAGGTTTGTAGAGGGTTTTTTGAGAATTGCTCATCTGATTACTTCCCTTCAGAAATAGGGAAAGAAGTTTGTTTGGACAAAACAGTGTGAAAGGGCCTTTCAGTTCCTAAAAGAGAAGTTAACTAGTGCTCCCATCCTAACCATACCAGACCCTATAGCAGATTGTGTAGTATGCACTAACACTTCTATTCCTTATGCAAGAAGGACGTGTCATAGCATATGAGTCACATAAATTGAAAGTGCATCAGCTTAATTACCTGACTCATGATTTGGAGTTAGCAGTTGTTGTTCATGCTCTGATGAGGTGGTGACATTTCCTTTTAGGTCACTAGTTTGAACTTCACTCTGATCACCGAAGCCTATAGTATATATTCATTCAGCTAAATCTTAATGCAAGGCAGCGGTAATGGATGGAGTTCCTCTGTGAGTATGATTTTGATGTTTAGTATATCAAGGGCAAGGAAAATGTTGTAGCAGATGCATTGAGTAGAAGGAAGCATGGAGTGTCCTCTTTGGTCTTGCAGACTGATTTGTGGGGACGTATCTTAGATGTTTAACCTCATGATCCATGGTACAATGAGGTAGTATAGGAGTCTAGATCACATGGGTCCTTGAAGGACATATTTGAGGGTTACTCCCTTGATATAGATGGTTTGTTGCGACATTATGGTCATATTTATGTTCCTCTTGTGGGGGATCTTAGAGATTTGGTGTTAGCAGAGGCCCGTATAGCTCACCCAGGGGTTAAGAAGATGCACGCAGACCTCTGAAAATTATACTTTTGGCTCGAGATGTGAAAGGATATAGCTAAGTTTGTAGCCAAATGCCTTGAATGTCAGTGGGTTAAGGCCGAGCACCAGCATCTAGCGGGGATGTTATATCCTCACACTATTCCTGAGTGGAAATGGGACATAATATCAATAGACTTCATTGTGGGCCTTCCGATGTCATCTCGTAGGCACAATGCAATTATGGTTACCATGGACAAATTGACTAAGGTAGCACACTTCTCTCCAATGAGATCATCTTATAATGCAACCTCCGTAGCAAAAGTTTTCCTTGATGACATTGTTAGATTGCATGGTATTCCTTGAAAAATCATTTCTGATAGAGACCTAGTATTCACTTCATCCTTTTGGAGAGCCCTACAGCAGGCTCTAGGTACACAGCTCAATTTTAGCACTGGGGTAAGTGCAAGAAGATGGTCCAAAAAGGGGTATTAAGTGGCCACTTTTTTTTTTGAAATCAAGAAATACTGGCCTTGGATGAGAAATTGAGCATAGTTACACTCAAAATTTGGAGATGCAACCAAAACAATGTTCGTAGTGCTCCGAGTCTACTTTCTAAACTACTATTTCTTTTTAAATGGAATAGATTAAGGGGTTCAAAAGAGGGAGCCACAGAAATTGGTGTTGTTTCTGTCGAAAAAACATAACATAGCATATTTTGTGGCTCCCTCAAAAGGTCAACCTTTTTTTGGTATTTTTAAAATTGCTTCAATGAGAAATTAGCTAATAGCATGTAGTTTATGCCCAATTTTTTTGATAATTTTTTGATGAATATTTGATTTTTTACTAATTTTCAAAGTGGACACATCCTAAAAAATAGAATTTTGGCTGTGCTACCCCTATAAATTTTAAAAACTAATTGAAAATCATTTTTTTCTTTTTTAAATATTTGTAGAATGGAGTCTAGTTGCTAAATATGTAATTTTTTTGAAATTTCAATGAATACTTAATTTACAATGAAAAAAAGACCAAACAGTGGTTTTTGCCCAATAATGGACACACAAACAAAAGAAATTAAAGATGAAAGGCTTAACATTGTTAAAATGTGAAAAAAATCACATCGTCAAATAGCTAAGAGAAAGCCTAACATTACCCAGGTGTTTGATTTGTTTGACCTTGAAACACGTGCAAATATGAGGGTTAGCACGAACAAAATTATGTGAAATCTTGAAGAATATGGAAAAACACATCTATGACTATTCAAAAGGCACTCCAAGCCTTTGGGTTGGAAATCCAAAGCAAATCCCAAGCCCAAGGCTTGGGATTCCCAAAGAAAGACATAACACGAGTGCGCTATAATGTGCTCACGTTATGTTTTGCTTTGCATTTTTCCTTTTCCACAAAGGTCTATTGTTTTTCATGTTTGACATAACGCATGTTCCCCTTAAATTTTTTTATGTTCAAGGCTATTAATCATGTATGTATGTATGTATGCCTATATGTATCTATGTATCTATGTATGCCTATATGTATGTATGTATAGTGTCGAGGGTAGAGGAGGGTAGAGATGGGAGTGAGCCAAATAGGGGAGGAGAGGGGTGGATAAGGATTGAGTGATTAAGGTTTAAGGTTGAGGGTTGAGCATTTAGGGATATTATTTAGAGTTTAGGGATAAGGCATTAGAGTTTAGGACCTTGAGGGATTAGGGTTTAGGGTTGAGGCTTTAGGGATAGCATTTAGGGTTAAGGGTCGAGGGATTAGGTTTAAGGTAGAGTGTTGAGGGTAGAGGGATTATGGATAGGGTTTAGGGTTGGAAGTTTAGGGTTGAGGGATTAGGGTTTAAGGTATAGTTTAGTAGTTCTTGTGGATAGAGCCAGTAAACAATGGGAGATTATTTACTTGTTTCATAACAATATACCTTCCCTAAGTGCGGGGTGGACAACAAGAAACATAGATGTACCCCAATGCAAATCTTTTCTCATAATGATCATCCTTCTGATTTAAACTGTTAATTACTCACTGTGGCTGTACCATATGCAAAGCTTTTCTCATAGGGTTTAAGGTATAGTGTCGAGGGTTGAGGGTTGAGGGATTAGGTTTTAGGGTTGATGGATTAGGGTTTAAGGTATAGTGTTAAGGGTTGAGGGTTTAGGGATAGGGTTTAGGGTTGACGGATTAGGGTTTAGGGTTGACAGATTAGCATTTAATGTCAAGGTTAGGGTTAGAGTATCGAGGGTAGAGGGATTAGGGATAGGGTTTAGGGTTGAAGGTTTAAGGATTGAGGGTTGAGGCTTTAGGGATGAGGGTTTAAGGCTTAAGATATAGTGTCAAGTGTTGAGGGTGTAGGGATAGGGTTTAAGTTTTAAGGATTAAGGGTTGAGGGATAGGGATTGGGGTTTAATGTATAGTGTTGAGGGTTGATGGTTTAGGGATAAGGTTTAGGTTTGAGGGATTAGGGTTTAGGGTTGATGAATTAGGGTTTAATGCTGAGAGTTGAGGGTTGAGGGTTGAGGGTTGAGGTTGAGGGATAGGGTTAATGGTCAAGGGATTAGGGTTAAATAAGAGTGTCGAGGGAAGAGGGACTAGGGATAGGGTTTAGGGTTGAAGGTTTAATTATTTAGGGTTGATGCTTTAGGGATGAGGGTTAAGGGATTAGGGTTTAAGATATAGTGTCGAGTGTCGAGCGTGTAGGGATAGGTTTTAGGGTTCAAGTTTTATGGGTTAAGGGTCGAGGGATTAGAGTTAAGGGTTGAGGGATTAGGGTTTGACATTGAGGGTTGAGTACATTGAGGTTTGAGGGTTAAGGGTTTCAGGATAGGGTCGAGGGTCGAGGGATTAGGGTTAAGGGATAGGGTTGGAGTGTTTAGGGATAAGGGATTAGGGTTTCAGGTATAGTATCGAGCCCGTTGAGGGTCTAGGAATAGGGATAGCATTTAGGGTTTAGGGATGAGGGATTAGAGTTAAGGGATGATAGATTAGGGTTGATGGTTGAGGGATTAGGATTTAGGGATAAAGTTTAGGGTTAGGGTTGAGGGATTAGGGTTTAAGGTATAGTGTTGAGGGTTTAGGGTTGAGGGATTAGAGTGAAGGGTTGAGGGATTAGGATTTGACATTGAGGGTTGAGGGTTTAGGGATAGGGTTGAGGGTTGAGGGATTAGAGTTAAGGGTTGAGGGATTAGGGTTTGACATTGAGGGGTGAGGGTTGAGGTTCAAGGGTCAAGAGTTTAGGGATAGGGTTGAGCGTCGAGTGATTAGGGTTAAAGTAGAGTGTGGAGGGTATAAGGATTAGGGATAGGGTTGGAGGGTTTAGGGATAAGGGATTAGGGTTTAAGGTATAGTATTAAGTCTGTTGACAGTTTAGGAATAGGGATAGCATTTAGGGTTTAGGGATGAGGGATTAGAGTTGAGGGATGACAGATTAGGGTTGAGGGTTGAGGGATTAGGGTTTAAGGTATAGTGTTGAGGGTTTAGGGATAGGGTTTAGGGTTGAGGGATTAGAGTGAAGGGTTGAGGGATTAGGATTTGACGTTGAGGGTTGAGGGTTTAGGGTTTAGGGTTTAGGGATAGGGTTGAGGGATCAGAGTTAAGGGTTGAGGGATTAGGGTTTGACATTGAGGGTTGAGGGTTGAAGTTCAAGGGTCAAGGTTTTAGGGATAGGGTTGAAGGATTAGGGTTAAAGTAGAGTGTGGAGGGTATAAGGATTAGGGATAGGGTTGGAGGGTTTAGGGATAAGGGATTAGGGTTTAAGGTATAGTATTGAGTCTGTTGAGGGTTTAGGAATAGGCATAGCATTTAGGGTTAGGGATGAGGGATTAGAGTTGAAGGATGATGGATTAGGGTTGAGGGTTGAGGGATTAAGGTTTAGGGATAAGGTTTAGGGTTGAGGGTTGAGGAATTAGGGTTTAAGGTATAGTGTTGAGGGTTTAGGGATAGGGTTGAGGGATTAGGATTTGACATTGAGGGTTGAGGGTTTAGGGTTTAGGGTTTAGGGATAGGGTTGAGGGTCGAGGGATTAGAGTTAAGGGTTGAGGGATTAGGGTTTGACGTTGAGGGTTAAGGGTTGAGGTTCAAGGGTCAAGGGTTTAGGGATAGGGTTGAGGGTTGAGGGATTAGGGTTAAAGTAGAGTGTGGAGGGTATAAGGATTAGGGATAGGATTGGAGGGTTTAGGGATAAGGGAATAGGGTTTAAGGTATAATATCAACTCTGTTGAGGGTTTAGGAATAGGGATAGCATTTAGGGTTTAGGGATGAGGGATTAGAGTTGAGGGATGACAGATTAGGGTTGAAGGTTGAGGGATTAGGGTTTACGGATAAGGTTTAGGGTTGAGGGTTAAGGGATTAGGGTTTAAGGTATAGTGTTGAGGTTTTACGGATAGGGTTTAGGGTTGAGGGATCAGAGTGAAGGGTTGAGGGATTAGGATTTGACGTTCAGGGTTGAGGGTTTAGGGTCGAGGGATCAGAGTTAGGGGTTGAGCGATTAGGGTTTGACGTTCAGGGTTAAGGGTTGAGGTTCGAGGGTCAAGGGTTTAGGGATAGGGTTGAGGGTCGAGGGATTAGGGTTAAAGTAGAGTGTGGAGTGTATAAGGATTAGGGATAGGATTGGAGGGTTTAGGGATAAGGGATTAGTGTTTAAGGTATAGTATCGAGTCTATTGAGGGTTTAAGAATAGGGATAGCATTTAGGGTTTAGGGATGAGGGATTAGAGTTGCAAGATGACAGATTAGGGTTGAGGGGTGAGGGATTAGGGATACGGTTTAGGGTTGAGGGTTGAGGGATTAGGGTTTAAGGTATAGTGTTGAGGGTTTAGGGATAGGGTTTAGGGTTGAGGGATTAGAGTGAAGGGTTGGGGGATTAGGATTTGACGTTGAGGGTTGAGGGTTTAGGGTTTAGGGTTTAGGGATAGGGTTGAGGTTCGAGGGATTAGAGTTAAGGGCTGAGCAATTAGGGTTTGATGTTGAGGTTTGAGGGTTGAGGTTCAAGGGTCAAGGGTTTAGGGATAGGGTTGAGGGTCGAGGGATTAGACTTAAAGTAGAGTGTGGAGGGTATAAGGATTAGGGATAGGGTTGGAGGGTTTAGGGATAAGGGATTAGGGTTTAAGGTATAGTATCAAGTCTGTTGAGGGTTTAGGAATAGGGATGACATTTAGGGTTTAGGGATGAGGGATTAGAGTTGAGGGTGACAAATTAGGGTTGAGGGTTGAGGGGTTAGGGTTTAGGGATAAGGTTTAGGGTTGAGGCTTGAGCGATTAGGGTTTAAGGTATAGTGTTGAGGGTTTAGGGATAGGGTTTAGGGTTGAGGGATTAGAGTGAAGGGTTGAGGGATTAGGATTTGATGTTGAGGGTTGAGGGTTGAGGCTTTAGGGTTCAAGGTTTTGGGATAGGGTTGAGGGTTGAGGGATCATTGTTAAGGGTTGAGGGATTAGGTTTTGACGTTGAGGGTTGAGGGTTGAGGTTCGAGGGTCAAGGGTTTAGGGATAGGGTTGAGGGTCGAGGGATTAGGGTTAAAGTAGAGTGTGGAGGGTATAAGGATTAGGGATAGGGTTGGAGGGTTTAGGGATAAGGGATTAGGGTTTAAGGTATAGTATCGAGTCTGTTGAGGGTTTAGGAATAGGGATAGAATTTAGGGTTTAGGATGAGGGATTAGAGTTTAGGGATGACGGATTAGGGTTGAGGGTTAAGGGATTAGGGTTTAGGGATAAGGTTTAGGGTTGAAGGTTGAGGGATTAGGGTTTAAGGTATAGTGTTGAGGGTTTAGGGATAGGGTTTAGGGTTGAGGGATTAGAGTGAAGGGTTGAGGGATTAGGATTTGACATTGAGGATTGAGGGTGAGGCTTTAGGGTTTAGGATTTAGGGATAGGGTTGAGGGTTGACATTCTAGGGTCAAGGGTTTAGGGATAGGGTTGAGGGTCGAGGGATTAGGGTTAAAGTAGAGTGTGGAGGGTATAAGGATTAGGGATAGGGTTGGAGGGTTTAGGGATAACGGATTAGGGTTTAAGGTATAGTATCAAGTCTGTTAAGGGTTTAGGAATAGGGATAGCATTTAGGGTTTAGGTATGATGGATTAGAGTTGAGGGATGATGGATTATGGTTGAGGGTTGAGGGATTAGTGTTTAGAGATAAGGTTTAGGGTTGAGGGTTAAGGGATTATGGTTTAAGGTATAATGTTGAGGGTTTACGGATAGGGTTTAGGGTTGAGGGATTAGAGTGAAGGGTTGAGGGATTAGGATTTGACATTGAGGGTTGAGGGTTTAGGGTTTAGGGTTTAAGGATAAGGTTGAGGGTCAAGGGATCAGAGTTAGGGGTTGAGGGATTAGGGTTTGACATTGAGGGTTGAGGGTTGAGGTTCAAGGGTCAAGGGTTTAGGGATAGGGTTGAGGGTCGAGGGATTAGGGTTAAAGTAAAGTGTGGATGGTATAAGGATTAGGGATAGGATTGGAGGGTTTAGGGATAAGGGATTAGTGTTTAAGCTATAGTATCATGTCTCTTGAGGGTTTAGGAATAGGGATAGCATTTAGGTTTTAGGGATGAGGGATTAGAATTGAGGGATGACGAATTAGGGTTGAGGGTTGAGGGATTAGGGTTTAGGGATAAGGTTTAGGGTTGAGGGTTGAGGGATTAGGATTTGACTTTGAGGGTTGAGGGTGTAGGGTTTAGGGTTTAGGGATAGGGTTGAGGGTTGAGGGATCAGAGTTAAGGGCTGAGGGATTAGGGTTTGAGGTTGAGGGTTAAGGGTTGAGGTTCAAGGGTCAAGGGATTAGGGTTAAACTAGAGTGTGGAGGGTATAAGGATTAGGGATAGGGTTGGAGGGTTTAGGGATAAAGGATTAGGGTTTAAGGTATAGTATCGAGTCTGTTGAGGGTTAAGGAATAGGGATAGCATTTAGGGTTTAGGGATGAGGGATTAGAGTTGAGGGATGACGGATTAGGGTTGAGCGTTGAGGGAATAGGGTTTACGGATAAGGTTTAGGGTTGAGGGTTGAGGGATTAGGGTTTAAGGTATAGTGTTGAGGGTTTAGGGATAGGGTTTAGGCTTGAGGGATTAGAGTGAAGGGTTGAGGGATTAGGATTTGACGTTGAGGGTTGAGGGTTGAGGCTTTAGGGTTTAAGGTTTAGGGATAGGGTTGAGGGTTGAGGGAACATAGTTAAGGGTTGAGGGATTAGGGTTTGTCATTGAGGGTTGAGGGTTGAGGTTCAAGGGTCAAGGGTTTAGGGATAGGGTTGAGGGTCGAGGGATTAGGGTTAAAGTAGAGTGTGGAGGGTATAAGGATTCGGGATAGGGTTTGAGGGTTTAGGGATAAGGGATTAGGGTTTAAGGTATAGTATCGAGTCTGTTGAGGGTTTAGGAATAGGGATAGCATTTAGGGTTTAGGGATGAGGGATTAGAGTTGAGGGATGATGGATTAGGGTTGAGGGTTGAGGGATTAGGGTTTAGGGATAAGGTTTAGGGTTGAGGGTTGAGGGATTAGGTTTTAAGGTATAGTATTGAGGGTTTAGGGATAGGGTTTAGGGTTGAGGGATTATAGTGAAGGGTTGAGGGATTAGGATTTGACGTTTAGGGTTGAGTGTTGAGGCTTTAGGCTTTAGGGTTTAGGGATAGGGTTAAGGGTCGAGGGATCATAGTTAAGGGTTGAGGGATTAGGGTTTGATGTTGAGGGTTGAGGGTTGAGGTTCTAGGATCAAGGGTTTAGGGATAGGGTTGAGTGTCAAGGGATTAGGGTTAAAGTAGAGTGTGGAGGGTTAGGGATTAGGGATAGGTTTGGAGGGTTTAGGGATAAGGGATTAGGGTTTAAGGTATAGTATCGAGTCTATTCAGGGTTTAGGAATAGGGATAGCATTTAGGGTTTAGGGATGAGGGATTAGAGTTGAGGGATGACAGATTAGGGTTGAGGGTTGAGGGATTAGGGTTTAGGGATAAGGTTTAGGGTTGAGGGTTGAGGGATTAGGGTTTAAGGTATAGTGTTGAGGGTTTAGGGATAGGGTTTAGGGTTGAGGGATTAGAGTGAAGGGTTGAGGAATTAGGATTTGACATTCAGGGTTGAGGGTTTAGGCTTTAGGGTTTAGGGATAGGGTTGAGGGTCAAGGGATCATAGTTAAGGGTTGAGGGTTGAGGTTCGAGGGTTAAGGGTTTAGGGATAGTGTTGAGGGTCGAGGGATCATAGTTAAGGGTTGAGGGATTAGGGTTTGACGTTGAGGGTTGAGGGTTGAGGTTTGAGGGTCAAGGGTTTAGGGATAGGGTTGAGGGTCGAGGGATTAGGGTTAAAGTAGAGTGTGGAGGGTATAAGGATTAGGGATAGGGTTGGAGGGTATAGTGTTGAGGGTTTCTGTCATCAAATGTAGATTTATGGGTTTGATTATATTGATTGCCTCTCCAGTTTAGGGGTGTGGATGTTTTGGAATCAATTAGGAAGTCTTCAGGAGACTTTGTGGAAGTGGATTGGTAATCGCTTGATAGAACCCCTGCTATTTATGCATGGACAAGGATTTGTCACAAACTAGAACTTTTGCTTCCAAAGAAGATCTGTCTTTCTTCCTTAATGGGCATTTTCTATTAAGAACTTGATTATGAGGGCTTGCCCCTTCATTGTTATGCCTATCATATGGTAGAGCATCTAGCAAGCTCTTACAGGAAACAGGAAAAGTTCTCCCTCAAAAACCTTGTGGTCATTCAAGTCTGAAGGGGAAGGTTTGGAAAGAGAAATGGATCACCAAAGAGATGAAGAATTTCTTATTTCTTAGATACCATTAGTGGTTTTTCTCTGATGTAAAGGACCTACCAAGATGGAAAGCATTTAAAGATTATATGATCTCCAAAGGAAAATCTCCTAATTCTCCCAGAATGTATTTTAGAGGAATTGTAAGGCTTGGAAGTATCAGTTGATGAAGCACATGATGTGGTCATCCCTGCTTGTGTTAAGGAAGATAATGCATAGGATGTGATTAATCTATAGCAGGACAAAATGCGAGCTCGTTATAACGCGCTTGCATTTTGTCTTGCTATAGAAATGGTAAAAAAGTGTTGACCCACGTGATCCAGGCCCACATGCTCTATTTTCATACTAATTCTGCGCATGCTCCGATAAAAAAGAAGTGCTTTCATGCTATTGGGAAGTTCACATGCACATTTGACACATTGTACCACCTTTGCATGATCTTTCCACCACCTTTTCTGCTTTACCAACTTGAGGAGGAAATAACATAGTTTTCACACCAAGTTTGATATATATCTATTCAAGTTTCAATTTTTGTAGTGTTGCAATGTTAATTGTGATTCAATTTTAGGAATTTAACATTATAGATTGGTTAATAGTAATGTTGTTAGTAATTATATTTGAGTGTTATTCAATTTAACATTGAAAAGGAAGCAAGTGGTGAAAAACTCAAATTGTTGAGGAGTTTGATGCAAGAAGAAAAAAACACTACATAATTGGGTACTCTCTCCATTCGAATCTTCATTTTTTAGGTATGTCAAGTCTTTACATGCATGTTCTTTACATTTTCCTTAATTCAGATTGAATTACTTTATCATGCTTTATCATACATGTTTAAAATGAAGAAAGTAGCATACAATCTCACATGATGCCATGTATATTTTCTACACTTGGGCTCTTCAATAATTATGTGTAATAAACAGACCTTAACATACCATGATGTCAAACTATACAAGAATAAATCCTTACAACTTAATAAAAATACAATCCCACTATTATCTTGTATTCATTTATTAGGAAGTAATATTGGTCTCTTTATCATGCTACAGACAAATTCTCTATCATGTGGAGGAAATGATCAAGAATTAAACCAACACAGGAAGAGATAGAAGCTAAGAATGCAAAGAAAGCAATGGCTATGAGGAAACTTCGTGAGAAGAGGAAATTGGACACGATAAATGAAGACATACCAATTGAAGAGGAACCACAACTATCACAAAGAGATATGGTATTGGCGGCACAAAGAAAATGAATGCAAAAACTTCATGGTACAAGAGATTTGAATACCATAGTTGGAGACACGTCCTCTACCACAAGTCAACATGTAGGGATACCATCTACCACATCTCAAGTTGAGAGGACATCATCACTCACATGTGATGAAGGAGGTATGCCATCGTTCCCACCTCAACCTCAAGGTATGTCATCTATTCCATCTTCGATCAAAGGTATGCCATCTAGCCCATCTCATTTAAATATTGATGAAATTCCTAATGTTGAGATGAATTTACCTAACTTAACACCACCTAGAATTTTGCATAGAAAGCCAAAATATTTGATTGATATTGATGAGAATATTTTGTAGCCAATGGAAGGTAAGATTCCAAAACACACTTGTAGAAGATATGCTCATAAGATTTGGAGATTGTTCTTTGAAAAGTAAAATGAGACTGTAAGATGTCAACTATTCATTAAAATGATGCGAAGTATAAAGTATAGGTCCATCATGAAGATTCTTGGGTTGAGAACATCAGAGGCTTCAAGTGAAAAATCTATTGTCAAGAATCTAATGAGTGCGTATGAGAGTGTGGGTAACACCTCACGCACAAAAGATAGTAATGCAACACGGCATGTGATTACATCAACTAGAGTAAGTAGTCAAATGAGGAAAGCTCGTCTCATTATAAAGACGAGTCAAGAATTGAGAATTAATAGGAAAACTTTATCAAGAGCCGTTGGAAGACACCAAAGAATTGAGGACACTAATGCCAATGAATTATGGGCATTCTTGGGGAGACTACCACAAAAAGATAAACCAATTGTTGAAGCATTGAGATCACTAATTGAAGACTTTTGGAAGAATTACACAAGGGTATTTCCAAATCAAATGGATGTGGTAAGAAGGAGAATCAGAAGTCAGAACTGCGAGCCACATCTAAAGCATTTTTTGGATGAGACTCAAACAAAGTTTTATGGTAAATTTCTAGAGAAGTATCCTCAAATTAAAATTTGTCAAAGATATTCTGAAATACTAAAACCTTTCTATGTTAAGATAAATCACACATGCACTACTTGTTGTTGTAGATTACATATTGAATTTTCTAACCATTTTGATGCTTATAGTTCTATATGTTTAGATATGCATACTAACAATGATTTGTAGGGTTGTGCCATATGTGCCCCACCAACATCTTCAAGAGACTTCATATCAAGAATTTTATGTGAAAGAGAGGAAGGTCAAATATTCTACAAGAAATTATGCTTGGATGGCACATGTCATCGTTGCGATGGCTTGCAACATTTGCCAATATGTGAACATATGGAAAGAACACATGTGGTTGGAAATGAACTAGTAGAGTTTGGCAAGTATAAAATAGTGGCATACAATACAAAAGATGGTAAAGAAGAAAAGAGGTGTGAATTGGTTATTGAAAAGATTCCAGTGTATCAGTTTATGCCTATATTTCATGACAACATAGTGTATGAGTATGCAAGACATGCCCATAGAGCTCAATGGTTGGACTTGCAATTCAAGTTATGCAAGGACACATTTCTGGTTGGTAGCATTGTTTCAGTCGTCGATTTTGCAGAGAACTACAGTTTACTGCCACAGCGTGAGGTGTAATCACAATATTACAACTCCACACAAGTTTCTATATTTGTACACATCGCATTCATTCATGTGAATTATAGTAGAGAGGATGATAGAAAGATCATAAGGGAGTATAATTTCTATATTAGTGATGATCGCACGCATTCTACAAAGTTCGTACAAGGTTTCTTTCAAGTGTTCTACAATGATTTGGCTAGAAGGGGCATATCGTTCAGTCAACATATCATATGGTCAGATAACTGTGAGTCACAATTCAAGAACTCACAGAATTTCTATTGGCTAAGTAGGAGGCATAATTTTACAAGTATTTAGCATATGTGGAACTTTTGTGAGGCTGGGCATGGAAAGGGGGAGCATGATGGTGCAGGAGCATGTATCAAAAGAGCCATAGCATGAGAAGAGTTAAAGTATAAAGACAATGCAAAGTTGACAGATGCAAAATTGATTGTCGAGTGGTGTAATGCTTCCATGGGTCCAGGTAATGAAGGTAAGTCTTCAGTTCATAGATTTTTTTGGTTGATAGATGATACTAACATTGCACCATATGAGGACTATTGTACACTGACAGGATCAAATGAGATGCACTCTTTCAAAAGCTCAATTGCAAGTTAATGGAGTATCCATACACGAAAGATGTCATGCTTTTGTTCTTCCTGTACAATTCAAGTCTGGGATGAGTGCGAGTCAAAGGAGTGGGTTGGTGAATGGTAGTTAAGTTATCTTAGCCCACTTGACATGTATCGACCCTTGACGACACTGGAATTAACATAGATGGAATCATCAGTTGACTTTGACCACATATCAGATTTAGTTCAACCAGGTAATATAGGGCACATATATGCATCTAATTTCGTCTAGTTCAACCAGGTAATGTCATCTTACTTTGTAGTGTTTTTGTAATGTTGACTAATTTCATCTAATTTGCTACACATATCAATGTAGGGCACGTATATGTAGTTATTCCAAATGAAGATAATGAAGAGGGAACAGATTATTACTTATGTTGTTGAGTTGAGGCCAAAAAGAAATTGGAGGCCCCTATTACAGATGGAGAAAATATTGAATACCCTATAGGCTCAGTGGTTATTACTGGAACATGGCTTAGAAGGTACCCACATAAGAGTTAATATTTGGCTATTTCAGGACTTTAACACACATCGGAAGATTCTTCATTACTTGAACCTTGTCGTGGCATCCAATGTTCATTTGATAAAGTATCAGGGTAGACCTTTGAACAAAATCTTGTGGAAGGTGCGTGAGTCTGACCATGAAGCAATACTTGACACAATAAAGAGTACAGCAGACCCGAATGGTTCATTGGATTAATTTGTAAGTATTCACATTGATTTTGTAAAGTCATGTTACATTGAGTTGTAAGTATACACATTAATTTGTAAGGTATGTCTTTTTTTATTTATGCCTGCATTTTTACACACATACACATTTTTACATCATCATGTTATGCATTTTTGGTGTCCTGCTCCTGATGCGACCAAACTCATAACTCACCCTATTTCCTCTAGACACCATTTGATGATCTATCCAACACTCTGGATCTAGGGCACCCAATCATGATGATGACCTATATACCATTCTCCCAAGGTGCTCATAATGAATGAAAAGAAGACCAAGGGCACCCAAGCTTAATAGACTTATTTTTTTCAATTTTGATGATCCAAACTCTTACAAAATGACATCCACTTTCACGCCTTTAGATCTTCCTTCACATACAGAGCGCCAAATCAAGTTGAAAAATCTACATAAGGGTGCCAAAATGGATGAAAGGAGACATGAAATGCACCTTAGGACTCCATGCTAAGGTTTGAGCCATTAAAGTCTCTTGATATTAGGTGCTCATCATGTGAAACTTATAGTTTTTTCCTTTCCTAAGTGCTCATCTAAGATGTTTGAATGATAAGGAGCACCTAGACCTCTATAATGTACATTGGACACCAAAATCAAGGTGATTCTAAGTCACTTTGAGTCATTTGGGGTTAGTTTGAATCTTTGAGTCATGTTGCAAAAAAGTGTCAATGTTGTCAAGTTGCACAAAGAAATTTTTGCATTTTTGGTGTCCTGCTCCTGATGTGACCAAAATGACAGTTCCAACACATCCGGATGGGTATGTTTAGGCTAGGCATGGTTCTATTTTTCACCCAAACATGTTGAAACAGTCCGAGCTACATTGTGCTGACGATATCCCTGAAGAGTCCAAAGTGTAAAAAGGTAGCAATCTTTGACGAGATGTTACTCAAAAACAGTGTCACTTAGAAACATTCCGTCTAAGGAAACATGATCACATAGAGTGCCTCTACAATAACCTCTCTCAGTTTTTATATCTCTGAGGCATTTGCCCATGGTGAAAGGTTTTCTGCTGCCCCAAAAATTGTCAAAATGAGGTAGTGTAAAGTTGTAAAGGGGTATAACTTTCGTCCTGCTCCTGATGCGACCAAACTGACTATTGCAACGCATCCGGATGGGTACATTTACACTAGGCATGGTCCCATTTTTTACCCAAACATGTCGAAATAGTCTGAGCTATATTGTACCGACGATATCCCTAAAGAGTCTAAAGTGCAAAAAGGCAGCAATCTTTGACAAGATGTTACTCAAAAACCGTGTCACTTAGAAACATTCCATTTAAGGCAATGCAATCATGTAGAGTGCCTCTACAATAACCTCTATTGGTTTTTTATATCTCTAAGACATTTGCCTGTGGTGAAAGGTTTTCTGCTGCCCAAAAAATCGTCAGAAGGAGGCAGTGTAAAGTTGCAAAGGGGTGTAACTTTCATCCTGCTCCTGATGCGACCAAACTGACTATTCCAACGTAGCCAGATGGGTACATTTACACTAGGTATGGTCCTATTTTTTACCCAAACATGTCAAAATAGTCTAAGCTACATTGTACCGATGATATCCCTAAAGAGTCCAAAGTGCAAAAAGGTAGCAATCTTTGATGATATGTTACTTGAAAACTGTGTCACTTAGAAACATTCCTTCTGAGGCAACATGATCATGTAGAGTGCCTCTACAATAAGCTCTCTTAGTTTTTTATATCTCTGAGGTGTTTTCCTATGGTGAAAGGTTTTCTACTACCCCAAAAATCGTCAGAAGGAGGTAGTGTAAAGTTGCAAAGCATTGCTAAGAAATCCTCAATACTCAAACACTCCAATGAACTGAAGCAACTTCTTCTTAGGCGTAAATGTAAGGGTACACAAGGGGAAAATGGTGCCTAGATGACTTAGTGCATTTCTATGACTTCATTCACATGTTTAAATGTTTGAGAAACTCTCCTTTACTCAGCGCTTGTCCTCATGTCAATGTTAAGCTTTATACCTCCTAGGCGGTCAATTAGGTGATATCATTAGATACAACTTACCTTTAGGTGCCAATGTAGCTTCTTCAATCCATCACACTTCTAGGCACTCAAATTTGAGGTCTTGGACTTGTATCTTATTCCTAGGCACTCATGATGGTGGGAAATTACATGAAGGGGCACCTAAGTCTAATTTGACTTTGTATTTGATATTTTATGATTCCAATTGACTAGTAATGGCTCAATTTCTAAAGTACTGACTCAATAATGTAAGTTTAAGGTCTTTTCCTACTAGGCGCTAATTAATGAGTTCACTAGATGCAATTTCTCCTGGACTTGAAGATTGTGAAAGAACTTGAAGCTTGGATGGATGTCTTCGAATGTTCGATGAAGAAGTGTTCCAACTTGAAAGGTCCTTTGAAGTGTAGATATTAATTATAACACTTTCCCTTATATGTGAAGTAGATGACTTCTCAAGGAAGCTTGATTGTATCAGAGGGACTTGAAATTGAATGGATGTCTTTGGAATGCTTGATGATGATGAGAAGTTCCTTTGGAGCGGCTACATGCTGATCTTGAAGCGATGATTGATGAAGAATCTAGTTGATACTTGAAGATGAATGGAACTTGAAGTGATAGATGGAATTCTTCGAACATGATGCAACTGGTGATGTCGTTGATGAAGAAGACTTGAAATAGATCTTGTTGTGACCTCTTGGAGCAGCTACCTCTTGAAGTGGTGTTTCCTTGGCAGTGATTACTTCCATCTTAACTCTTTGGCATGAATGAATGTGAAAGGCTCCTTTAGAGCAGCTACATGATGACTCTAGGCAACTCCAAGCTCTTGCTCCTACCTTTTCCTTCAATCTTCCTATAATACAAACCAAGAAACACATCAATCCTCATGATAAACATTTTATAACACAAAGGAATCCACTTTAAACATGGAATAATCTTACTACAAATCTAGGCGCATATATAGGTAAAAAGAAGAGCAAAGGGTGCCTAACACAAGTTGGTCCATATTTATCACTTTAAATGATTTCAAACAATTGTAATGGCTTAAAGAGGTCAATCTCCCTTATGAGATTCATTCAAAAGGTGTCTTTCAATGCAATTTCTCTCTTAGGCACCAGAATGGGTTTGTACTGATGGAGAGTGCGCCTAGATTTAAATGTCTTTATACTTGCAATTTTGCAATTCTAAATGATGAGACATGTCTTAGAATGAATTCTATCTTTCAAGCACTCACTCCAAAAGGTCATCTCATGTAATTTCACCGAAGGTGCTCATTAAGGTGTCCTCAGAGGCTAAAGTGTGCCTAACTCAATTGCCTTTATCTTTATCATTTTTGTGCTTCAACAATTGAAAATGACCTAGAGTGATCCTTTCTCTCAAGGCACTCACCTATTGATATGAAATCAAGTTATTTCCCTTAGGCGCAATTTTAGGCTTGTATGGGTGAAAAGTGCACCTTACATCCTTAGGTGGTTCTTTATAATTCTCAATGATTTCAATCAAATGCCAAGTGTCTAAGGAAGCTTTTATCTTGAGATGATTAAATTTTGAGGTTCAAATCCCTTCCTCAATCAAGGCATAGATGAAAGTTGACTTCAACTTGGGCACTCATTTGAGTTGGGAGGAGCTAGAATTTGTGCCTAGATTGGAGATAGATATTTTGGCTTATTTGATGATGTTCTCAAGTCTCTCTACCAAGGCACATTTTGATGATGTTCTTATTTAAACTCTTATGAAGACTATCTCATCCCTAAGCGCTCATCCTCATGATTTTCATGCACTTAGACTTCAAGGCGCCAAAACTAGTAGGAAAATTCACAATGAGTGCCTTTGCTTTAGAAGAATTTCTTATTGATCATTAGGCACACTTTGGAGTTGATATGAACTTCCTTTACTTCCATGTACTCAATTCATCATAATTATTGTCAAAGACTTCTCCAAGTTGATTGATAACATGCTTCTTGATGTTAAGATCCTTCATTCACTCCTTCTTAGATCTAGGCGCTCATGATGGTGGGAAATTACATGAAGGGTGCCTAAGGTTCAAGATAGGTTCTTTCCACTCATCTTAACTTTAAATCATTGTAGTTAATCTCAAAAGACATCATCCAAAATGAGAAACCTCCAAGACTTGTCATTGTAAGTTGATTTCCTCTAAGGCGCCAATACAAGGTTCTTTTGAAGGCAAAGGGCACCTAGGCTTATGGGGCTCAATTTGATGTATTTATTGAAAGCTCAAGGTGAATTGATGCTTATTGAAAATGCCACTTAGTTCTTAATTTGCATTATAGGCGCCATTTCCTATTGACTTATATACTCCTCCTCATGCTAGGGTGCCATAATGAAGTGGTTTAGACAATATGTGTGCTTCACTTACTAGAGGCTTGTTCTCCTTCCACCTTAAGTGCACTTTTATGGTGGAATAGGTGTCAATGGGTGCCTTGTCTTAAATGAATGCTCTCTCCAAGTTGGACACCCTTTTGAGGCTTTATGAGTTGCAAATTGTGCCTTAGCCCTTCATGGTTGTTACTCAATGTTTGAATGTTTAAGCAAGTCTCCTTTAGGTGCTCATCTTAATGACTTTTTCTCAAGCCACAGTCATCCTAATGACTTGGATATTCATCCTAGTGTTTCAAGATATCAGGCTACCAGACTTAGTCATTTTCAGGATCTCAAACATAAAGAATAACATGATGATTCATTTTTTTATATTGCATATAGTTGACATTGTATGCTACTCATAAAGAATATTAATATTTTTGTTCAACATGATGATTCATTTCTTTTTTAAATACAACTTTTATCTTTTAGTTCCAAAATGAGGTTTAGGTGATACTTGAATAACAATAGCTAGCTTATTGGATCAACAAACATCCTATGTAATACAATTGGACTTTAAATATTTGAAGTAGCCATCTACAAATATCCATTCAAATGTGGATTTATAATGCAAGTATGGATACCATCAATAAAAAAGATTTGTATTAACCAAATATCCATATAGGCATACATCAATATCTCTCGATATAAGTATAGCATATGTACAAAATAACCATATAGGCTTACAAGAATTCCATATAGGCATACAATGTCAACTATATAAAATACAAAATATATGTCCACAAATGCCATATAGGCATACAACAAAGGAACACAATAAAAAGTCATTCCCCTCTGGCTAGTGAAGAGAATAGATCATGAGTAGCCTTTGATCTTCTAGGGGATGGAGACGTGCATGTGGGTGGTCTACTACGAACTTGAGGCTTGCTCCTTCTATTTAGTTCTTCCTACATCTTTAGCTGTTACAATAAAAAGTATAGACATTAATATATAGAAATTACATGTTATAAAAAATGAAACATTTAACAAAATAATCACTTACTGCTACCATATAATCTATCTCCTCACTTGCCTTAGTAGCTGGAATAGGCCGTGGTGATGTCATGTCCTATAGAAACCATCCAGATAGAAATTAAACTTAAAATCAATAATCTTTTAATTTTTCAAAAATAGACAACTATAACAATGAATGTAAATTGAAATTTACTAATTTACCTCATACCTCTGTCAATGCCATGGAGCTATGAATTGTAGAGGCCACACCCTGCTCCATTGCCCTATGAACATGGGGAGGTGTCTCCACAACTTGCATCATCTGGAAATAAAACAACATTATTCAATTACAAAAACTATAATAGTGATGCAAATCATGGCTCCTAACATACACACACGTTCATCTAAACATGGAAGTACACACAATAAAGCACACAAGTCACATACAAAAATCTAGTAAGTACAATTCATTCATTAAACTATTTATTTTATTACCTCCGTAAAGCTTTGAAGTCCACCACCGCTGGTAGGTGTTGCCATGAGATCTATAATATTAACCTATTCAACATCCAAAATTAGATATTAGAATACCATTCATATAACGATGCTATTCACATGTAATATTTATAATTGTTTACTAGTTATATACCTTGACAGTAGATGATCTAGTGTAAAATGCAAGTGCAGAACCACTGAAAACTGCATCGACGCTATGACCCTGAAATGTCATTAAAATCATCAATTTAAATTAGTTAATCTTGCATTTCAGAAACAAAATTTAATAAATTGAATTCAATAAACTTGCTAATATTTACCTGAGCATCAAGGTTGAAAGTCTCACTCAGGAGGGTAACTATCATCACCATCTGCTCAGCTATAGATGTAGCATGTGCACCTGCGTCCTGACTATCCATGGGATCATAACCACAAGTTGACCCGCAAGCTTGACAAGCATGGGGTGGGACCCTACTCCTTGCACTATCTCCCAACCCACTCTGTGCTGCAGGACTGACATGCTCTATGATGCTCTGGGTCAAGGCACTAATGGACTGAAGTGTATCAACCTCAACACTCTCCTTCACAATGGAAGGGATAGAAACATGCTCATGGGCTGGTCTGTTGATTGCTCATCTCACTACCCACTGTGGGTCAAGACGTGCCCCTGGTCTATCTTGTGCTGACCCGCCACCTCTACCCTGGAAGTCCTGCATATCAAAATAGTTTGGCACTTTATTAAGGACAAACTCGCAGTAGAGTTTCCTCAAAAAGTATTGTGGGACCTCATTATTATTGCATGGAGGCTGGTCAAAAACCATCCACCACCTCTGCCCAAAATTGTCCCTTATTGCTTGGTTGTTGCACCAATGGATAGGGAAAATCTTGCATGTAATGGGTGGAGGTTGATTTGTTTGTGGGTTTGTGAAAATCAAACACAAGTCTAATTTTGTGATTTGTAATTTTTTTACATCTTGGTATGACAGCTTGTCTGCATAATAATCTCTAAACTCTCTCCTCTTATCCATCCAACTAGTTATTTTCTTGCTAATTGAATCTACATTCGATAACATAGATTCAAGCGATTCAGCAAGCGTGGACCTATGCAAGGTTGAAGTGGAAGGATCTTTCAACCTTGCAATTATATCTTCAATTTCTTTTTTGTAGTTTCAATTTGCCCCATTATATTTTCTTGTGTTCCAGGGGCATGTCGAGGAATGGATGGAGGAGGTTGTTGTTCTGCAGGTATTTCCTCCTCAGGAATTTGTAGATTTTGAGGAGGAGGAGGAGGTGCATTAACATTCCTGACAATTAACGAAATATACATCAAAAATTAACTCAAACATACCTATTTAGAAATAAATTCAAACAAAAAAATAAATATAACTCACTCCTTTGGCGTGCTTGATGTCATGGCGACATTTTGGCGATGAATCGATAAGGTTTTTGTGTTGAGTTGAATTTTGCAAAATGCGAGGGCGCTTTCTAGGGTTTGCAGGTCACAGGCATAGAGGAGAAGAAAGAAATGAAATGAGATAGAAACTTTTTTTTTATTTATAGCAAGTTAAAATGCGCTCACGTTATGGCTTGGTTTTGATGAGCCTTAGGCTCGTCATTACCAAGCCATAACGTGAGCGCGTTATAACGTGCTCACATTTTGTATTATTTTTTAAAAAAATATTTTAGCCACTTTTTGGTCCCCCATCTTTTTGCACTTACCCACCACATACCATCTAGAGACTGATGGTTAGAAGATAGAGTAAATCAAGTACATGAGGATATGCTAAGGATGTATGTGATGGACCAGCAGTCCAAATGGGAAGATTACCTTTATTTAGTAGAATTTGCATATAACAACAACCATCATAGCTCCTTGGGCAAGGCCCCTTTTGAGGCCCTTTATGGTAAGCCTTGCAAAACACCCTTGAGTTGGGACAGGTTAGAAGACAGAGTTGCAATAGGTCCAGACCTAGTACAGGAAATGGAAAGACAGGTACCCTGAATTCAAGAATAGTTATAGATAGCTTAGGATAGGCAGAAGTGGTTTACAGATGCCAAGAGGATTGACAGGACTTTTGAGGTTGGTAACAAATTTTTTTTGAGAGTTCAGCCACACAAGAGCCCGATTCTCTATGGAAAGGGTTCTAAACTTGCACCCAAATTTGTTGGACACTTCAAGATTCTTGAGAGGATTGGTCCAGTTGCCTATCGTCTAGCGTTGTCACCTAGACTATCACACATTCATGATGTATTTCACGTTTCTATTCTTAGAAAATATATGTATGATCTTTCTCATGTTTTGGATTGGGGTGCCCTCTAGGTCATGCAGGATGGGCAAATATCTCTGTAGCCCATTTGAATATTTGATCGTTGAACTTTGGTCCTCCGAGGGTGAATGCTAGACCAAGTCAAGGTCCAATGGGATCAACTAGATGAGGCCACTACTACCTGGGATGAGATCACTCAGATGAGGTCCTTGTACCCTCACCTCTTTGAGGGCTTCCAGGAGGAAGCCTAATACAAGAGGGGGAGGATGTGAGGCCATCCTTTTTACATTTCTTTGGTTATCATGACTTAGACTATTGGACTATGCTAGATGGATTACATAATGGTTTTGGATAATTTTGGACACTTATGCTATTTTATTAGACATTATGTTTGATGAACCTTTGAACATGATTATATTTTATGATTAATATGGTTGGACTATATTTTGATTAAGTTAATTAAATGATTTTTCAGACTTATTTTATGAGAGAAAGAAAGAGATTATAAGTAGTGAATATTTTTTATGCTAGTGAATTAAATAAATTATTTTAAATTGTTAATCATGTGATTTTGTTATACATTATGTTGCTTCGGCTATTACTATCATGATAAATTGATATTTGAACTTGACTGTGCAGGTGGGTGGTCAAGTTCCCTTAAGTGGAATTCAGAGACTCCATAAACCTTAGGTCAGCCTAGTTGAGCTAATTTGTGATGTAAAGTTATGGTTTGTCTTTTGTTTTAATTTTTGATTGGTTATGATAGTTGATTATTTTACAAATTTTTAATTATTTCATTTATGAGAGTTTATTTTAAATTATTTGTTTTATCTTATAATGGTATTTCTTTTGGATAATGTTATTTGATTTTATTCTTTTTTATTTAAATTAGTTTTGTGGGGAAAAAGTCTTTTGTATTTATTTATTTATTTTTATTTCAATTTATTTCCTCATGGGATGAGGATAAATGTTTTAAATTCTATTTTAATATTTTAAACTTTTAGAGAAGGTTTTATCTTTTGTTTTATTTTTAGAAAAAGATGAGCTTTATGGGAAGAGAAAAAAAAAGAAAGTTTCTTTCTTTTCTATCTTGTTTCTTTTTGGAAGTTTTTGGATTTTTTATTTATGACAAAGTCTGGAGAAGATTTTCATAATTTTTGAAGGATCATTCTTAATTTTATGTTGGGTATGGAGGAATAGAAAATTGGTGAAATTGGAAGAAATTTGGCTTGGGATTCACAAGAGGTGATTGAGAATTTGCTTCTGGTTTTCAAATTTTTGGGCTCGTCGTAACTTGGGGAGCTAAGGTAATTTCTTGAGAATTTTTATTTTTTGTATTTGGTAAAATCTTGTGTTTGTGAAAGATAATTCTTATGAGTGTTGGGTCTATGTGTTTGTTGTCATATTTTGTTGGGATTTGGTTGTTATGGGAGTGACCCTCCATCTGGATGGGAGCCTCCCACATGTTGGAGTATAGAGAGGCGTGGAGCCTCTCTTGGGGAAAGTATTTATGGTTTATGTATTCAGACAGAGGATTTCAAGTTATCTAAGAAAAAGTATGTGGTTTTTAGATTTTAAGAATGGGTATATGATGTTGTTATTGGATGTGGGGGTATGGATTTATGTGGAGATATGGATGTGGTGTTGTGTGGGAGTTTTTGTGTTATGTGGAGTAACAGAGGTTATCTGTGAAAAAAAAATGTGATTGTTAAATTGGAAGAATGGGTGTATGTTGTTATTGGATGTGGGAGTATGGATTCATGTGGAGATATGGATGTGGTGTTGTTTGGGAGTTTTTGTGTTTTGTGGAGGATGGTATTTATTATGATTATGTTTTGGTTTATTTCCCCAAGAGGGATGTTATCCCTTTTCTCCCCCTTTTTGGATCTCGAAAAAGATCCTCGTGTGTGAGTCGACCATGGGGTAATTATTGTGTTTGGAACTTTGATTGTTATGTTTTTTGTAAGTTTTGTGTGTGTGTCTCCCGGTTATGGAGTTCTCCTACTTGGGGGTGGGATATGCTGAGGCTATCCCTATTGGATGAAAGAAGCCATTGAGGGTTTCAAGAAAAGAATTCTATGTTACTGAAGTTATTTTTACAAAATTGGCAAAAAGTACCTTTGAACTTGATTCCTATTGGAATCCTTTGTTATGTGTCAAAAGTGTGAGAAAACCCCTTTGTTCAAAGTATATATGTGGATAAGTCTAGAATGTTCTTGTTCAATTAGAATCTGTATAAATTCTTTATTCTATTGGTTATAGCTATGTGAGAGAGGAGGAAAGAGTCATGTTATTTTCTTATAAAATAGTAAACCCTTGTATTGTTAAAATTGTAACTGGAATTAATGATTTTACTACAAAAAATAGTTAGTTTATTCTCTTGAAACTGTAGATGAAATTGTGGAATAATGTTAATGGTTGTTTTAAATTCATCTATTTCTTGTAAGATAAATGTAACTGTATTTATGTGATTTGTATATATATATATATATATATATATATATATTGTATTATATAGTCACTATACACAGCAAAGAAATGCATAGTAGATATAAATTTTAGATTTTGTAGCATTTAATATATACTAGCGTCAAGTGTAATGGAAGAAATTACATTTAGTAAAACTTATTAAAAATTGGTTGTTGTTGGCACCCTTTGTATCATGTTTGATGTCTTTAAAAAAAAACTTAAAACATATCTTTTAATTCCTTTAAACATTTTTCAATGTCTTTGCTAAAATTTAGCTGTCAAGTATATTCTGGTGTCTATAGATAATACAATCATCGTACAAGGATATGAGTTTGTTGTTATTATAAATGTCTCTGCTCAAGTATGTTTTCACTGCAGGTATATATAAATATAAATATCACTATTACTTCATATATATATATATATATATATATATATCCCTCACATTCTACCTTTAGAGATAAATATTCGAACATAACCTTCCATAGAATTTACGGTTTCCTTATTCCTTAAAATTCATTTCTGCATTCTTATAATAATAGCAACAGGTCAAAATAGATTCATTTTATTATTGTCAAGGGAATGAATAAATTAATTTCTATTATATAGAAAAGCAAGATAAAAAGGTAGCCTTACATTTTGATGAATAGGAAATAAAGATTAGTTTTAATTCCTTATTGGAAAATTTTAAAAGAACTAGATATAAATTTTTGCTTTAAAAATAAAATTTGAATTGGCTTTATTCTATTCTTAAAACAAAAGAAAGAAAAATTGATATATGTTAAGAGTAAGAAAAGAAACTTTCCATTTGGAAAATATATAAGGAAATAGCTCATTAAAAAAAAAACTAGTTAGTATTAGAAACCAATTCTATTCTAAGAAAATACTATGTTAATCCCTTAGTAAAAAGCAAAAGGCCTAGGTTGATTTATTCGATTTAATCTAGAAATGAAGAAATAAAAGAATTAGTTTGATTCTCCCATATAAAGAAATAAAATAGTGCTTATTTAATTTTAAAAATATGGTTTTATTTGACTCATAAAAAGGAAAAGAAAAGAAATGCATTAGTTCATATGAATATATATATAGTTTTTGTTACAATTAGAATTATTTTAAAAAAAAAATCATTTTATTGTTAGAATTAGAAAGAACTATATATATTTTATTTTAATATGGTCTTAATGGAAAAAGAAAAATTATGTTTAGTTTTATTAGGAAAAGAAAAAAAAAACAATTATCACTTTAATGAGATAAAAGAGGGAAAGAAAGATTTGTTTTAAGAATTTATATGTAATTAGAAAAATCATAATTTCCATTTTATTATCACATTTTATTTGAATAAGGGATTTTAAATATATGAGTTTAAATTGGAATTAATTGTCATACTTAAATTAAGATTAGTTCAATTTGTATGTTAAAGGGAAATTACTTAAATATAATTGTTTTGATCATAATTTATTGATTTAGTGACATTATGAATGAGAGGAATTCTATTTATCAAAATGTAATAATGTATTTTAAATTTGAAAACAATTTAGTATAGAGGAACTTATTAAATCATTTTATGATCCTAAACTTTACATTTTGATTATTAGGTCATTGCAGCATAAGTCAAAATTGAACTTAACCTTTAGAATTCGTTGCCATCAGTAAGACTTTAGGTAAAATTCCTGTGCGAAGTTAACATTTATGCATTTAAACTTTCAAAAAAAAATTCCTCTCTTTTTAGCCCTCTTGTATGGTGACATATAGGAAGACTCGTCACAAGCATGACACAGAAACTCAGCCATCCAATGATTTTATTATCTAGTGCAAAATAGATTACAATCTCACGAATTCCTCACCTGCAACATACATCCTAGCCGCTTATAACAAGATTTTGGAAGCTTCTAGAATTAGGGTTTTACAAAGTCATTTTTCTTTTGTCGGTTAACAAAAATTAACAACTAACCACAAACATGCAAAAAAAGGGGAAAAAGAAAAAATTTGGGGGTCTGCGCCCCTGAACCCCTGCTTCTCGAAGCTATCGGCCCTAAACCCCCACTCAAGGCCTAGCCTGGCCCCAAACCCCAGTAAGGATACATTACGAGTGTACAGTATTTGCATGATCAGTCATAAACCAGAAGGATTCTAGTTGTTTGATCAAGGAGATATGATCTGCAGGTTGAAGAAAGCATTGTATGGACTTAAGCAAGCCCCAAGAGCCTGGTATGCAAGATTAGATAAGTATCTGCTAAAGTTAGGTTTTAGCAAAGGCATAGCTGATAGTAATCTTTATTTCAAGATTGATCATGAACACATCTTGATTGTTGAGGTATTTGTTGATGATATCATCTTTGGTGGAAATGAGAGCATGTGTAAAAAATTTGTTGATCAGATGCAAAGTGAATTTGAGATGTCCATGCTTGGTGAAATGAATTTCTTCTTGGGTCTACAAATCATTCAGTCAGATAAAGGCATCTTCATATCTCAGTCTAAGTATGTAAAAGAGTTGTTGAAAAAGTTTGGAATGGAGGATTCAAAACCAGTGAGTACTCCTATGATAACTGGGTGCAAGTTGAGTAAAGATGATGATTCCCCTAAGGTAGATTAGAAAAGGTATAGATCAATGATTGGAGGACTACTTTATCTAACTAATACTAGACCTAATATTATGAATGTAGTTGGCCTTGTTGCTAGATTTCAAGTTGATCCTAGAGAATCTCACGTTGTAGCAGTCAAAAGAATTTTTAGATATCTGAAGGGGACAACTGATTATGGCTTATGGTATTTTAAGGATGATGATTTCACTCTTCATGCATATACAGATGCTGATTGGGCAGGAGATGTGGATGACAGGAAGAGTCTAGTGGTGGTGCATTCCTCTTGGGAAAGAGATTGGTTTCTTGGTTGAGCAAAAAGTAGGAGGAAATATCTCTATCTACTGCAGCAGTAGAGTATATAGCAGCAACAAGTAATTGTACTCAAGTTTGTGGATGAAGAAAATGTTGAACGATATCAAAATTATGTTTGAAGAGCCTATTACAATCTTTGGTGATAATTCAAGTGCAATAAACATCTCTAAGAATCTGGTGTTGCATTCAAAGATAAAGCACATATCCGTCAAGTTTCACTTTTTGAGAGAGAAGGTAAATGAGAATGAAGTCAGATTAGAGTTTATTTCTTCAAAGGATTAGATTGTTGATATCTTCACTAAGCCTCTACCTAAGGATACTTTTGAGTATCTCAGAGTGAAGCTAGGGGTTTTTACCCCTCTTGTTCAGAACTAAGGTGCACTAGTGTGCATCAATATGGTGGAACTCACAGTCATATCTTGTGATCCAAATTGGTGTTAAGGGGATGCTACTTAGGGGGAGTAGTCAGTATGTTAATAAGAAACAAAAAGGGGGAGAGATGATTGCAAATATGTGCCCTTTGCCATTGATGTCAAAGAGGGAGAGAAGTCATGTGAAAAACTTGAAAGTAAGTAGTTGCTAGTGAAAGGGGGAGCAGTGAAGAAAGTGGTTGCATGTGTGATAAGAGAAATGAGGAGAAGTTCTTGTCTTAATGGTTGAATCAATTTTTCACATCATATGTTGCCATCAATGATAAAGGGGGAGATTGTCGCAAATATGTACCTATGATGTGTTGTCATTGATGTGAACATATCTCTTTGTCAGAGACAATGAAGACAGTGTAGTTTAGTAAAGTACATTGCTCAAAATTTCTAGTGAGACAAAGATCAGAGTATGCAGACTAAAGGGTTGTGTAGAGGATTGTCCAAAGTTTCTCTAGTCAAGATTTGAAAGGTCTGCATGGAGGATTTGTGAAGTTATGGCCATATGAGTAGAACCAGATTTTACAGTTGTTCAGAGGTAAAAGAGTGACAGGAATTTGGTCTGGATTGCTCCACATTAGAATATTATGGTATGCAGTTCTAGAGGTATGTTTGGGATGTTGGTGTGTATCCTCAACTCAAGTGGTTCATGGTTTGGAGGTCCACAAGAAATTTTTCTAGTGTGACAGTCATGACAGTTAGTGTTCTTAAGTTCTTGGATGAAGATGCAAGTGTTTCTGATGATTTGATGTGATGTGGTTGTTCTTATTGATTTCATTGTGCTTGTGGTGGTCTTTGGATCGTGTGCCTATTGTATTGGTGGTCCACATTGAGTATTGATCTCATGGTTGAAGATTTCTCCTTGGGTTATGTTGTTCTTTATAGTCTTGGGCGACTGGATGCTTGGTGCATGTTGCGGATGATCTAAGAAGAGTTCTATGGAGCATGGCGTGTTGTTCAAGGAAGATTTAAGTCCTAGCTATGTTTGACCGACAATGTAATTGTTTGTATGTAGAATTTTAAGTCTTGTGATTGTAATTGCTTGTAATGCCTATCTTGGAGAATGTTCTAGATAGATGATTGTAAGGCCGACTTTGATGTTCATTCCAAAGTTGATGTCATGTATAAACAAGTGTTATGAAGTCGTGGAAATGTGGGAATGTGAGATAAGATATGGAGGTAGTGAAGAATTGTTTGGGGGTAGAACAAAGGTGTTGTGAGCTTCAATAGAACTAAACCTTGCATGAAGAAGATGTTGTTTCTTAGTTCAACCTTTCAATGTTAACCTTGTGAATTCTTGTAGGCAATGAGCCTCCTTTGAGAAGTGAGCTCTAGGTAGTGTGCCCAAAGGCATAGCCTTCCCTTTTTCTATTCTTTTAATAGAGAATAAATCTTGTGGGTTAACCCCCACCGTGGTTTTTCTCTTAATCGGGTTTCCACATAAAAATCTTGGTGTTATGTGTGTTGATTATGTTTCTGCTCATGTATTGTTGATTCATGCTTTCATGGTTATATCATTAATCTATTAATAAGTGGTCATGGAGATTAAATGCAACAAAAGATAAAAGTTTTGTGACAATTGATTCACCCCCCTCTCAGTTGTCTGCCCTAATTTCAACACGAGGTTGCCAATATCAAGGATTTCTAAGGGTAGAGGAGTCACACAAATATTTGTTTCTCCAAGGTTCCTTCATTGTTTTGTTCAATTAATAGTAATTAGAAAACCAAATTTGCTCTTGGGAACAGTAAAACATTGCTTTTTCCTTGATAATTAGATCTTCCATGTTAGATTAGTTGTTTTCATATTTCTAGATCTAGATTATTAGAAGAATCATTTTCCTTTTCTTTAGGTTAGATTATTTCTAAATCATCGAAAACACAAAAAACATAGATTAACTTTGCATTAGAAAAGTCATATTAGATTGCATACATATTTCCCTTTCATAGATTAAAAGCACTTTTTATTTCCAAAATACTAAAAAAGCACAAATATATATATTGCATATCATTTAGGTTGCATGCATATAGAAACCCTAGAATAGACAAAATTGCAAACCCTCGATACCATCATGAGGTGACCATGATTAAAATGATACAATCAAGACCCTCGATTCTATCAAAAGGTAAAAACAAGTCAAACCCTAGGTCAAAACCCTAGATCTAGTTAAGGTTAGTAATCGCACATCTACCTCTATCCTGATACACGAATGTGCTTAGGATGAGAGGAGAGTGGGTGAGGGCTATCCATGATGAGATTCAAGAGATCCATCCAAGACCAAAGCAAGAAACATTTGTTCTACCACAAGGAGACCCATTCATCCTCTTATTATTAGAAGAAACTAGACAACGCCAGATACAACAAGAACTCATTCAACACATACAAAGATAAGAGGACATACATGAACAGAACTGCTTACCCACATAGAGGTAGAATCTAAGAAACCCAAACAGAAGAAGAGAAACTAGTGACCCTTTGGGTCATAGGGTTATCTCAACTACAACTACAATCAAATGAAACATTCAACTTAGCACACAACAATAAAGGCTATAGTAATTGCTAATCCCTCTCTGCGAAGTCCAACTCTCCAATGAGCCAGACCCCCACCATGTCTCGCCTCCTCTTAACTAGCTACTTCCATGTGAAGAGAGTGACATGGTGGATTGCCCTGTGGCAAGGAGGGAAGGGTCCGTGTGCATGCCAAAATCTGACCTGATAGCCCCAGGCAATCAGAGTCTCGATTTTGAGCGTACATATTTTGGTGAACCTGACGTAAAGTTACAAATCCTTCTAGGATGTGTAGTTTTGCATTTCAAACTTCAAATATTCATTCATCACCATTATCGCATACACCATCAGCTTCACCACATATTTTGGTGAACCTGACATGAAGAGTAAAAACCTTTTGGTTGAGCTTTTTGTGCTTCATTGTAAGATCCTACTTTTATTCAACAAATCCTTTCGAGATGGATTCAAATTCAGGAGACATCCAACAAATGCCCCACAAATTGTTGGTTTTTAACAACCCCACATATGAAGACATGGTCATTCAACTTAAAGAAATCAAAACTTGCTAAGAATGCAAAATATATCAATGTGACCAACTCCTAACAAGCCAAAGGGAAATAGCCACCCAAATAGACAATGAGGTGAGCTATCAAAAGAAAAACTTACAAGAAGCCTGGGGGGCACAAAAATCTCCCAATGTAATACATCAAGATAAAAAGTCCATGACATGTGAAGTGTCATCAAAAGGAACAAGTAGGGTCAGTCAAACCCTAACACAAATCAATCCATCTCAAGGTCGTAAAACTCAAAGAATGGAAGAAACCTCACTCACAGGCCTTATAGAAAAATTGGTCCAACGAATCAGGACCCTTGAAGCTAGAAATGGTTGTCAAAGCAAAATTCAAGAAAAAACTAGGGCATAGGGAAATCATTTCATTGATAAGATTGAATCAAACCAGGGGGCAACACAAAATCCCCTCATTGAAACTTCCATGAAACATTCAGGCCTCCCTTACCCTCATAATCCAACATGACATGTCTCAATCAAATAGGTGGGATTCCTATGACACAAGATCAACCACAAATGATCTCACCCAATCTTCAAAACATAGACATGACACCATTCAGTCATATAACTTTTTCAAGATATCAACAATCTAGCATACCCTTTCAACAAATACAACAAGCTCCACTCAAAGAGCTAATGTTTGGAGGAACAGAATCCTCTACACATAACTCCCTCCTAGGAACATACCTTGAGTATTTAAAGGAGCCTCTTGAATACAACATTCGTCAAGTTACACTACCATGGCCTCTCCCTAAACTTCCAAAATTTAAAGGAGAGGGTGATCCCAACTCTCATATCAAGGCTTACATCATGGTAGTGCAAGAACTCCTTCCTTGGGATGGGGTGGTAGCAAAGATTTTTCCAAAACCTTTAGAGGACATCACTCTAGATTGGTACTATCGACTTCCAGAAGCATTGATCCACTCTTTTAGGCAACTCATCAATCAATTTGTGGTTGCCTTCGACATAAACAAACTGGTCAAGACAGGAATACAAGAATTTTTAACAATCAAATAAGAAAATAATGAGTTAATAGCACACTTTATCACATGATGGAGAAAAGTTATTTATTCTTCAACTAGTGCGCATCAAACATGGATCATAGAGAACTTTGTGATCTCTTCTTACACGCTCTCAACAATGACATACGAGAACAAGTCCAAAAACTCCCTTACAAATCATATGAAGAAGCACTTGAAAGTGCCCTTAGAGTTGACCAAGCCATTATTGATAGCAGAAGAAGGGAATATGATGCCAATGGAAGGTTGACAAACCAAGATACAAATAACAAATTCTGGACAAATGATCAAGACATAGATGGGTCAACAAACACTTCACCATCAGGGAACAACAATTGTGACTACAATAGTCATACAAATTTTGGAAATGAAAATGCCAATAACTATCCCTTGAGAATCAATAAGAGGTCATACAACAATCATCATAAACCTCAAGATCACATTCATGACAAATATTGCTCATTTCACAAGAGAAGGGGGCATGAGATCAATTCATATCGGGGGTACTATCACTTCATATCAAACCTCCCAAAATGTCAACAAAAAGCATTCATGGACACATTCTCACAAGATGAAGAACTTAGTCCTGACACCTTTGATCAAAACACCATAGGCCTTGTGGAAGTGGATAAATATCAAGAAATTTGTGTCACCCAAGGACTAGAACAAACAAATGAGACTAACAATTCAAATTTTTCTCACATGCTAGAGCTTATCAAGAGTTCTCCTACACACAAGAATGATCTCCTCGATGCCTTAGATCTAGGACATCTAGTTCAAGACACTCCAAGTGAAAACTGTTCTTCTTCAACATTTGATTTTGAAAATTTACCCTCAAACAATGACATAGCTAAATAGGGTGATCTCCCCCTCCATCTGATCTAGTCCAAGTTCAAGATTATTCCATTAAATGTGTAATGATTGATGATGGGTTTGCAATCAACATAGTCTCCTTTTCACTTCTTCAAAGAATGGGTTATGATGAAACTCAAATCACACAACAAACTTCCATCCTTAGAATTCATGATAACCCAAACACTCAAACCATGGGTAAGATCAATCTTCAAATTACATTGGGTCCTAAAACCCTCCCAACTGAATTTTATGTCATCAATGAAGAAACCACTTACAACATGATACTAGAAAGACCTTGGATCCATAGGATTAGGGCCATTCCCTCCACATTATTTCAAGAATTACACTTCTTGTACATGGTAAAAGCCCACATCATTAAAGGACATCTTGATCCTTTCAGCCTTTATAGAGTTGAACAAGTCAAAAAGAAGGGAAAGTCCATGGAAACCACTAGTGACCCAAAAATCAACTCTTTTGAAAAAGGAGAGACATCAAAACAAATTGCAAACATAGCTAAGACCTTGAAATGTATAGGAAAGGGGTAAATAGGAGAATTCCCCTTTGATCCCCACTCAACAAAGTCTTATGCTCCATTCAACTTAGTAGCCATTCCAATCGAACTAGACAAAAACATTCATATGATTGAAATCATGAATAAAGAAGAAGAACCAAAATCCACACAGAAACTAGGAGAGTCAACACCAACATCATTTGCCCCTCAAAAGTTCAAAATGAACATGGGAACTCAACAAGAGTAAAAAATGATAAAGCTAGGGGGCAAATCATCAAACAATGAAACATGCGAGTACACAAAATTCCTCATTGAATACAAAGACATTTCCACACCAAGTCTTCAAGTGTCCTTGCAAAGACTTTCAAGTGAAGTTTAGGCCAAATTGGATAGCTCCACACATAGTTAAGGAAGATGTTAAAAACAAAGCTACCTCTTGTGCATTATGGAAGGAGGAGATTTTAGCATCTCAAAACATCATAAAACATAAAAACAAAAAAAAATCATAAAAAATAAAAAATGTCAAAAAGAATTTATTTCTTGCATTTTAGTATCATGCTATTAATCTTGCATTACAGTAAATGACTTGTTGTACTATTTTACTTTTAGTAAGGAGTCTAATGTTGCCAGATATACATCATCCTTCAAGACCTCGAGATTCCCCATTTTCACAATTGCCATTATCCCCTTCATTCCTAGTGATTCTAATCAAAGCCTAGCTTTTAGCTTTACACTGATACCAGTCTTATGAGTCAAGATGTTAGGTCTAAACAAATTTAGTATTCAAACCCATAGCGTTCAAAGGAAGCTTGCATGTAGACCTTCCCAATTCTTCCCCAGTATCCAACCAGATTACAAAAACTTTAGGTGGTGCTCAGCCCCTTATCTTTCTTGGCCAAAAATGTCAGGAAGATCAAAACTCTAAAGGAAGCAATTTCTAAGATTTGAGTGAATAAAAAATGAGTGATCAAAATAAGAGTGTCAAAAAATGAGAATTGAGAGATCAAAGCATTGCATATCAAATTTCAAAAAAGCATTCATTTCTTGAAAAGTCAAAAATCCAAAAAAATGAGAAAAATTAAGTGAGGAAAATATTAAAAAAAAAAGTAAAAAAAGAGATGCAAAAAAAAGAGTAAAAGAGAGAAGATTGTTGAATGTTCGTACTCTTGGGTGGAGATCAGTCTAAGCTTGAAGCCTCAAGGGTGACATTCTAATAGAGAATGAAAGATACAAAGCGCACACACATGCACTACCTGAGCAAAACCATAGAGTCTAGTAGTCTCTAGGATCATCTTCTACCAAGGGACCCTTGTTCTTTCCCATTTATCCTTTACCCTGGGTCTACCTTGCTTGCCATCTGTGATCTAAGTCTAGTGAACACTAATAAAATTTATTACTTGTCTAAATTGAAAACTTGTCAGATTGTCTTATCTAGATAAGGATCAGTCTCTAGCCTTTAGCAAAGCCCAAAATCAGAAGCACTTCATTTTCACTCCCACTCCCCACTTGAGTTCTAAATCCCATCTCATAGCCTTAAATAGGTCTCTTATATCAGGACAACTCACAATCCCCTGGATTGAAAATCATACTAAAGAGCAGTCATGTTGTTTGTTCCATAATGCATTCATACCAAAATCAAAAAAAGAGTCTCAAAGCAATAACATCAATGTCATAACTCGTGACATTCCATAGAAGTAAAAGTTTTATTTCATCATCGCTTGTGTTATTGCATCTACATATCGTTACCTGCACTCATATATATATATTCTTAAAAAAAGACAAAAACAAATTGCATCATCCATATGTGATCATCTTAGGTATGCATTTTCATAAGAAAAATAAAATTTCTAGCCAACCGTATGCACAAAAGAGAAAGTGAAGTACAAGATGTCAACTAAAGTTATGTATGGATCTCATCAAATCAAGTCTTGTAACAATAAAGTGTAAAACAAATGTCTGAGCACAAGTCAATCCTCCAACAAGTCAAAGGAGCAAAACTATGTAATCAAGTACATGAGTCTCCCCATGCAAGGGGGAAAGGGTAGAAATCTCTTAAATGTAGGCCTTCCAAACACCTCAAGGAGTGTCAAATCAAACCTTTGCAAAATCTTTGCAAAAACCATAAAAATAAGAAAAATTGAAAAAACCTAAAAAAAGTGTAAAACATCAAAAATCCCTAAAAATCAAATATGTTCTTAAAAAAATTGCAATAAAAGGAGAATCTATTCTCCTCCTCTCTAAATTAGCATGCTGTCTTTTTTCTTTTATGCATCTCTTTTGTGTGTCCTTTTACATGCTTTCATCCCTACAGGTTCAAATTGACAAAGGAAAACAACTAGTCAAACTCAAACAATTAATGGTAAGTTCGTCATTTCAGTTTTCATTATTCATTTTGATATATTTAAATGTCAGACTAATACTAGTTATTATAGGTACAATTGCAGGAAAATGGACAAGTAAGGCCTAGTTTGAGAACGGTACCTACCTTTCATGTAGACTACTGTCCCCGAGGGGGCAAATATGTAAGCACAATAATCACGCACAGCCTCCACGAGGACCCCTATAATGATTCAAATCCTTGTCATGTACATGTAAGCGTGAAATAATGTCCTTTAAGAATCAAACCTCTTGATGACATGTCCTCTTGCTTGTCTTGTGTTGTTTTCTTCTTTGTCAATTTCTCTCTCTCCCCATTTGTGACACTTTTTGACACTTGTTATGACAATTGTCGACTTGCATTTTCTGAGCTTTCGACCTTGCTTCTAAGCCTTGTGAGCATCTTGTAGGTGAGTTTTCATGTCTTCCCTATGTTTTTCATCTTGTGCACCTCCTAGAAGCCTTCTAGAGGTCTCCCTATCCATCTCCCACTTTTAGTTTTTAGTTTTTCCTAACTAATCCAAATCTCCCCCTATTATTTCTAGATCTCCCCTGGGAGATCCTGTAGATGCAAGTGGAGATTTGGATTCTTACATGTGACTGACCTGTTTCCAAAGGTAGAACCCCTCCTTTTCTTCTCTTCTTTTATCTCCCAACCTAATTTTCTGCATCAGACCTTGTCCAGTCCAGATCTCCCCCAGGCAACCCTACTAGCAAAAGGGATGACCCTGCTATTTTTCTAGCCACGAAAAAACTCGAGTTTCTCACTCATTTTTGCTTCATTTTTGCCTTTTTTTCTTCCAGTTTGCATGGTTTTCGATGTCTAATATAAAGTTAACTATTTCATGCACCCATGTATGCATAATTAGCTCTATTTGATCTCAAATTAACTCTCCAATCAATCTCATGCATTTCCTCATCTCCATTTCCTCTTTAGTGATAAGCTATCATTGCTTTATCACTCTCTAATCAACTGAGTTCACTGGGTAATCAATCTAGTTCACTCCATAATTAATCTTTGTTATCTCTTCAATCAATTGAGTTAACTTCTTAATCAATTCCACCTCTCATGACTTCTTCCAACCTATAAATACCCCTCACCCCTTCATTATTTTCCAAGTGGAGCAAGTTGGAGAATACTCTTCTCATCTTCATAATCTTTTTCAAGCTTCTTCATAGACCTTTGTGCCTCTTTCTTCATTTCTTTCTTTATTTCTTCAAAGCTTCAAATCTTTCATTGTTGCATAGCTTCAAAGCTTTTCCATGGAGGCAAATTCATTGTGCACATAGCTCTTTCCAGTTTTTTCTCTCTAACTTAGCATTCAAATGCCTAATGCTCTTATAGGACGAAGGTGCCTTTTGCTTTATTTTTTCAATCAAGTAACATTACACTGCTTCATTCTATGCCACTGTGCTCAACCAAAGCTCTCATTGAGCTCATACAATCTTCATCAAAGATTCTTTTTGCTTCTTTGTGTTGTTTTGTCATCAAGAGGATCTGCCACTGCCACAAAAGCATTCGAGGTTGCTGATATCAAGGATTTATGACGGTAGTGGAGTCACACAAATCTTCATTTCTCTCAGGTTCCTTCATTGTTTTGTTCAATTAATAGTAATTAGAAAACCAAATTTGCTCTTGGGAACAATAAAACATTGCTTTTTCCTTGATAATTAGATCTTGCATGTTAGATTAGTTGTTTTCATATTTCTAGATCTAGATTATTAGAAGAAGCATTTTCCTTTTCTTTAGATTAGATTATTTCTAAATCATCGAAAACACAAAAAACATAGATTAACTTTGCATTAGAAAAGTCACATTAGATTACACACATATTTCCCTTTCATAGATTAAAAGCACTTTTTATTTCCAAAATACTAAAAAAGCACAAAAAAATGTTTTGCATATCATTTAGGTTGCATGCATATAGTAACCCTAGAATAGATAAAATTGCAAACCCTCGATACCATCATGAGGTAACCATGGTTAAAACGATCCAATCAAGCCCCTCGATTCTATCACGAGGTAAAAACAAGTGAAACCATAGGTCAACTAAACCCTAGGTCAAAAACCTAGATCTAGTTAAGGTTAGTAATCACACATCTACCTCTATCCTGATACACGAATGTGCTTAGGAATGAGAGGAGAGTGAGTGAGGGCTATCCGTGATGAGATTCAAGAGACCCATCCAAGACCACAACAAAAAACATTTGTTCTACCACAAGGAGACCCATTCATCCTCTTATTGTTAGAAGAAACTAGACAATGCCAGATACAACAAGAACTTGTTCAATGCATACAAAGACAAGAGGACATAAACGAACAGAACAACTTACCCACGTAGAGGTGGAATCTAAGAAACCTAAACAGAAAAAGAGAAACCAATGACCCTTCGGGTCATAGGGTTATCTCAACTACAACTACAATCAAATGAAACATTCAACTTAGCACACAACAACAAAGGCTGCAGTACTTACTAACCCCTCTCCGTGAAGTCTAGCTCTCCAACGAGCCAGACCCTCGCCATGTCTCACTCCTCTCGACTGGGTACTTCCACGTGAGTGAGAGTGATGTGGCGGATCAGCCCGTGGCAAGGAGGGAAGGGTCCATGTGCATGCTGAAATCTGACCTGACAACCCCAAGCAACTGGAGTTAGGATTTTGAGTATATAGTGTGTGAATTGGAGCTTTGGATGAGGAAATGAACATCCATCAAGAGCATATTTGGAAGTAGATTTTTATTAGATATTGTAGTTGCAAGTTCCACTTTGGATCACCAAAGCCTTCACAATTTTTTTTGCAGAAAATTCAATAATGAAGAATTTATGCACAAATTCTCTTTTGAATGATGCACAAAGCCTCCACTGCAACACCACACAGTTTGCTATTGGGCCTTGCATACACGCCCCATTTTGCCAAATGGAGACCCCCGCTTTTTCTTTGGCTTAAAGTCTCAACTTTTTTGCTTTATGATAATGAGAAAGTGAATTTGTGCTTAGAGTGCAGGATTTGTTCTAGATTTGAGTATTTTGCATGTTTGGAGTCATTTAATGTTATGCATGATTGATTTGGAAGTGTCTTGAGTGGTCTTGTGCTTAAAAGATTGTCATTTGTTGCCTTTTGTGCTAAAATGGGGTGTTACTGCACTTTACTCAAAAATCTTGTCACTAGATATTGCCCTTGAAATTGCTACTGTAGGATGTGTTATGTTGAAATTCCTCATTTACAGGTCTTAGAGTTGCAAAATCATGTCAAATTCCACAAGATTTCACTAAGGGGTTCATATACTTTCATTCCGACACATGGTCCTAAAGCCCTGATTTGGCTAAGTCTAAAACCTTGAAAATCCTGAAAAATTACTAAGTCTGAAATCTGGTGGAACCAATTCTAGAATCTACATATGAAATCCTATGGATCTAGAACCTATCTCAAACATCCTAAAAATATATTTAAAAATATTTAAAGTATAATATCTAAACTTATACTTAAATATATTTTTAAATATACTTTCACCCTGGCCAATTAAAAATCTGGCGCTAAAAATGCCTTCTACCGACTTTTGCGCTAAATTCACCTCCGACCAACCTCCCTCCAAGCTACCGCTAAGTCAGTTGGGCCAAAATTCTCCACCAAGACAATTTTGAAGGAAAGCGCTAAAATGAGCTTCAATCGACTTGTGCTAATATTTACCTTCACTGCACTTGGTTGGTAGATAGACAAATTCACGCTAGTCGGTTGCATTGAAAATCTCCGCCAATGAAGTTAGCACTAAAAATAGACCTCACGGACTTGCACTGAAAAATGCCTTCACTAACTTTAGTCAGTCAGACCTAAAATCCACGCTAAGCTCGGTTGGACCCCAAATCAGTAGGAAAACCATTTTGCGCTAGAATTGTACCTAATGGACATGTGTTAAATTTGACCTCCACCGACTTTTAGTCCGTGACACCCAAAACCCGCACTTTTTGGTATTTTGGGCCAAAATTTGAGTTTTTCAAGGAGTAAATTGGATTTTCTTGATGGATTTGAATTGTATATCTATTTGTCACATCATGATGAGCATTTTACCAAGTTTGTGTGGATTTTTGGCATGTTTTACGATAATTAATGCCACTGCACATGAAAAGTCCGTGACCCCCCAAAAATCCCACTTTTTGTAGAAAAGGCTAGAAAAACATGAAATTAAAGTTTGCAAATGGATCCTAATGACTGCAAAAAATTCCTAGATCAATATATTGGCCAAATGGGTACTTGAAAATGGTAAAAATCAAGAAAATTATGCAAAAATCACTAGATTTATGAAGTTGTCTATAAGGAAGCAACATTGACAATGGGCTATTTTTGACTAATCCATGACTGCAAATGGACATGTTTTGACCCAAATTGATGAAAAATGACTTGTTAAGATGAAATTGATGCTTTGCATTTGGAATTGTAGGTCTAAGAGCACAAAGGAGCTAACTGGAGCCGTCTTGGGAGGATGAACATACAGAGGTACCCTGTTGGTCCAGAGATGCAGAATTGACATTCTATCAACCAAATTGCTATTGCACATGTAAAAGGAAGTTAGTCTAATGTCCAAGATGATAAAGATGAGTCTCAAGAGATGAAAGACATAGAAGATCATGCCAAATCACTATTGTTCCTGTAGATCCAGTCCAATGTCCAAGTGATCTAGTCCGGGGGTCGTAACTCCTAGCTATTTTATCAGAATTTAAACTTCTTGGACTCATTGGAAAGATAAACTGAGTATCTAGTTTGAGCTACTTGGCTTCTAGGGCTTAATGCCAAGCTACTGATAATTTTCAAGCCCCCATTCCGCACTGAAAGCCTCTGAAAATGCAATTTACTACGATGTAAAAAATACCAAAAATTATATTTTTGATATTTTCCCAAAATTACCACTCAAATGACCTTGGATTGGATCACCAATACATGCGTACATCTATCCTAGTAGTCCAGTCATCAAGAATTAGTCCAGCAAGCATCTAGTTGCATATACCCTCACCAAAATACTCCTTTTTGATCTAGTCAACACTTGGAATCCCGTGAATCCACATCAACTCAAGTTTTCAAGTGTCATGTGACTCTATTTTGGCTTTATTAGGCATTAAAATTTGACTTTTCATCATGTACAACCAAATAGGTATCCATTTTGTCTAGATTCAATGTATTTCCAAGCTATATTTTGTCTTTTTCCTACAAGACAAAGGCAAATCAAAAAATGTAACAAACTGATGTATCTCATTAAATACCATGTAATTTAGACCTTTGGTGCCGAGTAAATCTCCACTGTCCATTGAAAAACTTAGTATGGTGCCTTGTCTATAAAAGGGCCATCCTTTTCTCTCATTTAGAAGTAAGATTTGATAATGAATTGCTAAGACTGTCAAAATACAGTCAATACAAAGCAAGTTTTGCAGGTTACTAAGAATTTGTGATTATGTGTTGTCTTATTTTGGTCTTCATGGTTCATGTCAATCTAAAATTAGTTGATATTCAGTTGCACTTGTGATTAATTATTCAGATATTTGATGGATTTCATGTCCATACCATTAATGGCTTGCTGATTGTATGTCATTGTGCATGGTTAGTCTGGGCATAGTTTATGAGATAAGTTCGATTGTATGATTTCATTGAGTTGCGCCAAGGATTGGGTGTTTGATGAACCCTATACAATTTGAAAATCATTACATCTCCTTAGAAGATTGCACATTCTCTGTGGCATTGTGAGCTGCCTGGTTAAGCAGAGATTTGTTTATTGTTGGAAATCTGTCTATCTATTTATTGATCATTTCTGCAATTGTCTATAGGATCTCTTATCTCTTCTCCCTCTCCTTTTCCTTTTGCATTTTATTTACATAAAGTTTGGTAGATTTAGGAATTGAACAGCATTACATTGATTATATGCTAAAATTTCAGACTTCACAGTCTGAACCACCTAGGGTTTCTGCACTTGCATTGTTGTCATCTTTTCATAAACCCTGCATTTTATGTCAGACCCCTTGTCGACATAGCTAGACATACCACTGAGTCATTCCATGCAAGCAAAGACCTAGCTGTATTATCCTTGGGGCAGTCCTATCTTGGATAGGATGTCTTTTCAAGAGAGGTGTGATACCAGCAATCACGCCTGTGTTGTTGTGTCCTAAAGCACGCATCAACAGAATTGGCGCTAGAAGGAGGGCTGGACAAAGATTTTTATGTAGGCTAAAATGAATTGACTATTCAAGAGAGTTAGTTTCAATGGGTACGCATAAAGGTTTCAGTCATGAAATCCCTACATTCTTCAGAGGACCATCTCAGCAATCATATCATGAAGAGAACTTCAAAGTTGATATCCCACTTTTCAAAGAAGTGCTTGATAGGCAAATCAGGGTGAAGTATCCTCCATTCACATTGCTTGATTTTAGTTCACCACAAGTCTGCACTATACATCCTAGAGAGCTGCATGAAAAAATTGACTGTTTGACTTTTCTCCAAAGAATGGATCTGCATTTGAAGGGATTGTTTCCTATTTTTGAAGTTTACAAGCTTGAAGTAGGATATGGATATGATAGACATATACAGAGCAAGACCTTGTAGGGAGCTGCAAATCTTCCATTCATAAAAGATCACGGTCAATAGGGCAATCTGCACATTGGAGAAATTGAAGTGCCTCAAGTTGTTCGTCAAAATACATGTCGAGATGATGAGAGCAGGCAATGCATGTGGTCTGCAGGTCACCCAACTAATGAAGATGAGGTCCCTACCTGGAAAAAGTTTGGTTTTCAACCACTAGCTCCTGACTATTTAGTCACAGAATATGTTGTCCCCGCATGGCAAAAATCTAGTTTTCAATCACAAGACAACGAACAGAACAATGTACAAGGTCATTTTTTTGCTACTAAGGGGGTGGACAAGGTGGATGATAAATCAAATTTGATAAACAATCATGTTGAGGATGCAGATCAACAATCAGATGCTTTGCATATATCAAGTTCTAAACTTGAGTTTGTTGTTGTAGAGGTGGAGAACAACAGTTTATTTCATAATGTTGATAGTTCTAAGTTGGAACAGCAACATTATCAGGTCAAACATGTGAAAATTAGTCCTCCAGATGAAGGACAGTCATGGACAGCAATGCAAAAAATCATTTCAGTTGACATATCTGAGCTACAATCGAATTATTCAGAGAAAAGTGATCAAGTTCTTGATTGTATTAGCCTAGTAAATCATCATGATCAGCCATATCAGGTTGATATAATTACTACAGAAGGGTCTCTAGCTGAGTTAGATGAACAAAATCAAGATAGTACACCACTTCACAACAACATTAACATCAAGGATCTATCTATAGAGGAAAAAGGAGACCATGTTGCTGCTGCAAACAATGAATTTTTAATTTCATATCAGCCAACGACTAAAATACAAGGATTGATGATCATTGTAGAGGGAGTTGCTTTAGAGCATATGACTGATTTTTGTAAAATAAATTCAAGTATATCATATGTTCATTAAATTGATCCTATTCATACTTGCATAAAGGAAGAGCTCCACGGGGTTGATATTGACCTACTGATGACAACTGAAAGTAGAAATCTACAATCTGAGAATAAAAATCAAATTGTCCTACAAAGTGGTGGGTTGGAAGCATTTTCATCTTAGTCACTTGACTAGATCATCGAGTTGGTGTCAAGAATGAGCAAGGATATACTACTACATGGGAATTCGCCACATATGTCAGATTTTGCTTTAGCCACTTCATGCAGAATTCATCCAGATGATCCACATTATGAAGAAGGTTGCCCAAACTTTCTATTTGCTTGGGAGGTTGATGCGGCATTCAGTGCTCCAAAGGTATTTGATGAACAGGATATGGCTAACCACAAGCTAAAACCTCCTAAAGATGCACAAGTCAGTGGTACAATGCAGCAAGGTGATGAACTTACATCTCTAACTGATGGAACTACAAATCAAGTTGTATCTTCCCTCTTCTCACTTGGTTTTGAAAGTTATCAATTTGATTATGTTGATTTGGGTAAGACAACTTGCATCTGGATTGACCATGGCCCTAATGAGCTACCCCAATTGCTGATCCTACATAATTGGTACTCTAAACATGAACCTAGCATGCCTATACCTCACTTTTTAGAGTACAAAGATGAATTTGCCAGACTTAGGACACCGACCTGTACCTTGTTACTTTTGCATGTCCTGAGAAATAAGTCATGGGGTAGTGTAAATACCTACTATCCAAGATCTTTGTACCTAGTCTTGCTTGTTTCTAGTTAGGTTTTAGTTAGTTTCTTGTTGTTTAGTTTAGTTTCTACTTTCTGTTTTTCCTTAGTTGTTAGATTTTGGTAGTTGCTAGTTGTTAGCTGTTCTTTCTATTTTCTATTTACTTTGGTTAGAGTAGTTTGCTTTTCTTTTCGCTTCTACGCTTTCTTTGCTTGAATTCTCCATTTCTCGAATGTGGTGGCAGTTGTGCAGACCTGCAAGTGCTTCTTTGTTGGGTAAGTAATTTAGAATATTTCTTTGAGAAGCGAAGGTTTCCCCTTAGGTCTTGCTGTGGGTTCCGCTATTATATCAGGGAGTATGATGTCTGTTCATTGGAAAGGAGTCGTTAGTTGGTGCACCTAAAGTATTTTCTAACCATATATTTCTCACACTTTAAACAATTCTGAGGTACCTAAGTGAGTCTGGGTGATCTTGTGTTAAGTGAAAAGGTTTAGATTCCCATTTTACCACCATCTCTAATTTTGCAAATTTAGATGAGAGTAGCAGACGGTACTAAGTACTGCTAGCCTATTGGGTAAAAATAAAAGGTGTTTTTCAACACCAAACCCACTATAAAGTATCAATATGAAGATTATAATTTGAAGACTCTCACATGAAGACTGTTATCTGAAGATTATTAGCATCGGAGATCATTAAAGGCATTATCAAGAAAGAATATCATTGCAGAAGAGTTGTTATTGGAAGAATCATCATTCACTTCTATCAAGGCTCATCACATCTCAGCATCTAAGCATCCTCCTGGTGATAAAATGATTCCAACTTCATAGCTTAGCACGAAGGATCCTGGATGAACTTAGTTGCCAAAGGGTGGGAATGAATGCAATTGCACACACTCAAGTTTTCAGGATATGGATGGTTGCACTGGTTAGTGGTCTTTGATTCTTTGATAAGATATCATGCTTTCTCATCTAATGTGTGGGAAACACATAAATTTTGGGTTCAAAACTTAAGTTTATCTTAGAAATGCTCTGGAGCATTTTCCAGCAGAGTCACCATTTGTTGTGCCTTGCACACACACCCCATTTTGCCAAATGGAGACCCCCTCTTTTGCTTTGGCTTGAAGTCTCAACCTTTTTGCCTTATGATGATGACAAAGTGAATTTGTGCTTAGAGTGCAGGATTTGTTCCAGATTTGAGTATTTTGCATGTTTGGAGTCATTTGATGTTATGCATGATTGATTTGGAAGTGTCTTGAGTGGTCTTGTGCTTAAAAGATTGACACTTGTTGCCTTTTGTGCTAAAATGGGGTGTTACTACACTTTGCTCAAAAATCCTATGTCACTAGATATTTGCTTTGAAATTGCTATTGCAGGATGTGTTATGTCGAAATTCCTAGTTTCTAGGTCTTAGAGTTGTAAAATCATGTCAAATTCCACAAGATTTCACTAAAGGGTTCATATACTTCCATTCTGACGCATGGTCCTGAAGCCCTGATTTGGCTAAGTCTGAAACCCTGAAAAATCCTAAAAAATTACTAAGTCTGAAATCTAGTGGAACCTCAAAATTCTAGAATTTGCATACGAAATCCTATGGATCTGGAACCTATCTCAAACATCATGAAAGTATATTTAAAAATAGTTAAAGTATAATATCTAAACTTATACTTAAATATATTTTAAAATATACTTTCACCTTGGCCAATTCAAAATCTGGCACTAAAAACACCTCCTACTACAAAAAGTGCTAAAAATGCCTTCTACCAACTTTTGTGCTAAATTTGCCTCCGACCGACCTCCCTCCAAGCTACCGCTAACTTAGTCAGGCCAAAAATCCCCACTGAGACAATTTTGAAGAAAAGTGCTAAAATGAACTTCAACTGACTTGCGCTAATATTTACCTTCACTGCACTTGGTCGATAGACAGACAAATTCGTGTTAGTCGGTTGCATTGAAAATCTCTGCCAATGAAGTTAGTGCTAAAAATAGACCTCACGGACCTGCGCTGAAAAATGCCTTCACTGACTTTAGTCAGTCGGACCTAAAATCTGCGCTAAGGTCAGTTGGACCCCAAATCAGAACCAAAACCATTTTGCACTAGAATTGCACCTCACGGACCTACATTAAATTTGACCTCCAGCGCCTTTTAGTCTGTGACACCAAAAACCAATGCTTTTTGGTATTTTGGGCCAAAAATTAAGTTTTTCAAGGAGCAAATTAGATTTTCTTGATGGATTTGAATTGCATATCTATTTGTCACATCATGATGAACATTTTACCAAGTTTGTGTGGATTTTTTGGCATGTTTTACGATAATTAATGCCACTGCACATGAAAGTCTGTGAGCTCCAAAAATCTCACTTTTTACAGAAAAGTCTAGATAAACATGAAATTAAAGTCTGCAAATGGATCCTAATGATTGTAAAAACTTCCTAGATCAATATATTGGCCAAATGGGTACTTGAAAATGGTAAAAATGCAGAAAATTCTGCAAAAATCACTAGATTTATGAAGTTCTCTATAAGGAAGCAACATTGACAATGGGCTATTTTTGACTGATCCATGACTGCAAATGGACATGTTTTGATCCAAATTGATAAAAAATGACTTGTTAAGATGAAATTGATACTTTGCATTGTGAATTGTAGGTCTAAAAGTACAAAGGAGCGAACTGGAGCCATCTTGGAAGGATGAACATACAGAGGTACCCTGCTGGTCCAGAGATGATAAAGATGAGTCTCAACAGCTGAAAGACATAGAAGATCATGCCAAATCACTGTTGTTCCTGCAGATCTAGTCCAATGTCCAAGTGATCCAGTCCGGGGGTTGTAACTCCTAGCTATTTTATCAGAATTTAAACTTCTTGGACTCATTGGAAGGATAAACTAATTATCTAGTTTGAGCTACCAGATCACCAAGACATGCGTACATCTATCCTAGCAGTCCAGTCATCAAGAATTAATCTAGCAAGCATCTAGTTGCATATACCTTCACCAAAATACTCCTTTTTGATCCAATCAACACTTGGAATCCCATGAATCTACATCAACTCAAGTTTTCAAATGTCATGTGACTCTATTTTGGCTTTATTAGGCATTGAAAATTGACTTTTCATCATGTACAACCAAATGGGTATCCATTTTGTCTAGATTCAATGTATTTGCAAGCTTTATTTTATCTTTTTCCTACAAGACAAAGGCAAATCTGAAAATGTAACATACTGATGTCTCATTAAATGCCATGTAATTTGGACCATTGGTGCTGAGTTAATCTCCACCGTCCATTGAAAAACTCGGTATGGTGCCTTGTCTATAAAAGGGCCATCCTTTTCTCTCATTCAGAAGTAAGATTTGATAATGAATTACTGAGACTCTGCCAAAATACAGTCAATACAAAGCAAGTTTTGCAGGTTGCTGAGAATTTGTGATTATTTGTTGTCTCATTTTGGTCTTCATGGTTCATGTCAATCTAAAATTAGTTGATATTCAGTTGCAGTTGTGATTAATTATTCAGATATTTGATAGATTTCATGTCCATACCATTCATGGCTTGCTGATTGTATGTCATTGTACGTGGTTAGTCTGGGCATAGTTTATGAGATAAGTTCGATTGTATGATTTCATTGAGCTACGCCAAGGATTAGGTGTTTGATGAACCTTATACAATTTGAAAATCATTACATCTCCTTAGAAGATTGCACATTCTCTGTGGCATTGTGGGCTACCTGGTTAAGTAGAGATTTGTTTATTGTTGGGAATCTATCTATCTGGTTATTGATCATTTCTGCAATTGTCTATAGGATATCTTATCCCTTCTCCCTCTCCTTTTCCTTTTGCACTTTATTTACAGAAAGTTTGGTAGATTTAGGATTTGAGCAGCATTACATTGATCATCTGCTAAAATTTCAAACTTCATTGTCTAAGTCACCTAGGGTTTCTACACTTGCATTACTCTCATCTTTTCATAAACCCTATATTTTATGTAAGATCCGTTGTCGACATAGCTAGACATACCACTGAGTCATTCCATGCAAACTAAGACCTAGTTGTATTATCCTTAGGGCAGTCCTATCTTGGATAGGATGTCTTTTCAAGAGAGGTGTGATACCAGCAATCATGCCTGCATTGTTATGTGCTAAAACACGCATCAACAAATAGTGAAGTGTTGTGGTGGAGGCTTTGTGCATCATTAAAAAGAGAATTTGTGCATAAATTCTTCATTATTGAATTTTTGCAGATATTTTTGTGAAGTCTTTGGTAATCCGAAGTGGAACTTGCAACATTTCTACTTGAATAAATAAGTGGATAAGGTACACACTCCATTCCACTAGCTCTGCTACCTCCAACTGGACCTATAACATGTGATTGAAGGAATAAATTACAAAAAATATCATCCTATCTATTTATGATGTTTTTCTAAACATCAAAAAATTAAACAAACAAAATACAAAGCACACAAGTACATCTCTTAGTTGTATAGACTAGGACAATTCAACCACCATTATACCACTCAATGTATACTAACCAGCTCCTAAGTCATGATCCAGATGACTCCTTTGGCGCCTTGTAGGTGGTCCTGCATATGAAAGCTCTAGGTCCTAATAAAAAAACCACAAAATTAAGGAGTTCAAACCAAGAATAAATAATATAGGGAAAATAACCTACAATAAAGATACCTTCATACATTTCATAAAAGAATATTTGATAAATCTGTAATCCTTGCAAATTTCCTTCCATAAATCCATCTTAGGGATCCATATTTCTTTTAAAATTATTCAAGAAGTCATTCATAAGCACCCCATACTAAGTCCGTGTGAAAGATATTTGTATTTTGACCATTGATGTGTTTTTGTCTCTCACCACAGTCCCACAGGTCATTCAAAAGGTCTTAGCGGGTGTGTGGGAACTAAGGATAACAAGGGAGTAGTTATCGCTATCCCACAACATGAAGAGATTGCACTTGTGGCATTGTGGGATGTAAAGATTGATTACCATAGCCCCGCCGTGGTCTCAAAATGAAGTGGCGGGCTAGAGGTATAAATTTAAGTGGCATATGATACTTCACCGTGGTCCCGTGATAGTCAAGAGAATAACTGACGGTAATGTGGTAAAAAATAGCAGAGGAAAATAGTATATCGTGCCCCCACAACGGCTTCAAGTGAGGCTTGTGGTATGGTGGTAAAAAGGAGCAGAGGAAAATAGTACACCATGCCCCTGCAGTGGCATCAAGTGAGGCTTGCGATATGTCAGTAATTGGGAGCAGAGGAAAATAGTACACTACATCCTCACGGTGGCGTCAAGTGAGGCTTGTGGTATGGTGGTATAAGGAGTTTAAGTTATTTAAGTGTTGAATACTGCGGCCCTGTGACAATTTAAATGAAGAAGTGTGGTAGTGTGGTGAAAGGCTTCAAGTGATGTTTAGTATACCACAGTCCCGTGATGGTCAAAGAAATAGTTTGCGGTACTACGACAGGGAACAAGTCATGGTGATATAGTTGAATTTTTGAGACAATATTTCTGAAATAGAGATGAACAAACTATGAACTTTCTTAGACATAGCCAAGCCATGACTTAGACCCTATACATGTTTCATAGAGTTGTCTTTATGGTAGAGATAAGTTAAGGGATAGTAGTTTGCAATCATTACATTTCATGAAGGAGTGGGATCCTAAATAATTTTTGGTGTTGAGATACACCTACTACCAAGATAAGAATCATGTGAGGATCTACCTTAAGGCAATAAAGAGATACAAATCTATGCCATGACTTACACCCCCTTGAAAGCTAAACAAATATAATTAGAAGCAATAAAATAAAAGATCATTAACCATGCTTAGACATTCACTTTAATTTTGTATCTATGGCCCATTGGCTCCAATAGTTGCCATCCTATCTTGTTTCTATTGTTGATTTTGTGTGTTCCTCGGAGTCATAAAAGTAGACACGGTAGGCAACTCCATCACAGGCAACCAATAAAATCATGAGCCCCCAAAGCCAAAGCATTGGAAGGTATCATTTGGTTCAAAATTGATAGTCATGACTTAGAAAATGATAGTCAATAGAATGGTAATAAAATCCTTGGTTGACACTTCACATTGGAAACTCATTTGTTAAAATAAGTCAAAACAATAGACAATCACTGCTAATCTCATTTTTTCAATGACTATTGGTATCCTAGATGATATCACCATTAATAGCATTTTGTGGATTGTGTCTAGATGTATGATATGTTTTATCTTCTTGTATTATCCCATCTCTAGGGTCATATGCCTGTCTTAGTAAGATATATCATTTCTCTTTGTCAAGATATCTTAGTGAAGCCTCAAATCAGTTTTTATTTTTGCCCATAATGCTCTTCATTTGTGTAATAATGTTGGCCAAGGTATTGGTAACAAAGTTGCCAAAGACATGGTGATATAGTTGAATTTTTGAGACAATATTTCTCATTGGCCCGATCAAATCAAACAACACTTTTCTACCTTTTCTCCACTATTCTTTTATGAACTGAGTAATTTCAAATTTGATTGCTATCATTTGCAATGCATTTCTATTGCATTTCAATCTGAAATGTTTGATCTATTGTTGGATTGTTGTCACCTTTACAAACATAAAAATGTACCTGTTCTAATATTTTGTACTTATGACAAGTCAAAGTGGGTTGTGCTTGTTTAGAAGCTGGTTGAAATTTAATTTAAATGTACTTCTTCTCGATGTTCCCCTTGACTTACTATCATTTTTGTTTATCATCTTTCTTTTTGGCTAGCAACAAACATGTGATGCATCTATTGTGATGTCCTATGGATGGTGGCTTTTTCCAAATTATTTTCAAACTATTTTAAGTTCTAGATGTACACCTTGTGGAGACTTATGTCATATTTCTATGCTTAATTTTTTTTCCAAGGTTATAGTGAGCTGATAAATGCAATTATTCCAAAGGTAGTGGAAATAATTTTGGAACAATTATCTAAGTTCTATATTAATGTTCAGATTTGTATAATTTTTGATTTTGTAGATTTTGAATAGCCTTGTTTGACGAGTCTTGGAAATTGGTTTTAATTTATAGGGTAAAGCTTCCATCTAGAGCTGAGAAGATTGTGCCAAGTAGTTACAGAGCCATGATTGGTCAGGTTACTAGTGGTGGAAGGACAGAAAAGCCAATGCTCAAAGTTGGCAATGCATGTCACAAATATAGGGTCAAAAGAAACTGTTGGCCCAAGATTCATGGTGTGGCAATGAATCCTATTGAGCATCCTCATGGTGGTGGTAATCATTGACACATTGGGCATGCTAGTACTGTGTGTCATATAGAGAAGGCTTAGCATGTACAAGTACTTAATCATATTTAAACAATTATAGAGCTCTAATTATTTAAAAATGTCATCTTTTAGTTTCTTTTTTCTTTAGGTTGCTTTGTGTCAACAATTTATGGGGACCAGATTGTAAAGCATGTTTCCTATTATTATTTCTTACCATTAGTGGTTTACTCTTGATTCAACATTTTGGGAAAGACTTCAAACTACGTTGTAATCCGTGTTTCCTTGTATTGTTTGAGGCTTATTTTAGGCTGCCATATTAATTGACTTTGTTATATTTTATTCTTTCTTGAGTGTTTGTTATTTGCTTTCAGATCATAGAAATGGAAAAGAGATTGATGATTTCTTAGTATTATAAACTATGAACTTTCTATTTAAAAAAAGTAATAATCATCATGCTAAAAGGAAATTTTAGTTAGACGATCATCAGGGAGAGAAACCCCTGAAAGGGTGACTTCCATATCACAAGAAAAAAATCTAGAAACCCTAGATTGATCTACAAGCTTGTCACTTGGGCATTTTAAGCCAAGCTAAACCACCTAAGATGACCCCAATTAAGAAAAATCAAACCCCATTTTAACAATAGAGAATATTGAATACTCTTCAAAACACACCAACACTAGTATTAATAACCAATACTTCAACACAATAACTTCTATTTAGGGGACTAAACTATGATAGGGCTGGTAGAAATCAAAATGGGTATTAAGCAATGTAAGATTATTTGTTGTTTTCTTTTAAAAAAGTTTGCAAGGTTAAGGCAGTTCTTCTACAATTAGGTGAAACCCCGATCCCTAATAAAAGTGGGGTATTGTTTGAGTATTAATAGTCAACACATTGAATTAGATATCGGTGTTTGTATTTATATCATTTGGTAAATGGGCATAACTCAAACAGAGTACCAAACACAACAAAAAATTATAGTTTAAAAAATGCTTGAATACTAGACCTGCTAGTAAGGTTCCTCGGCAATTGAATGCAATGCATTTGGATATGCCCTTCTCCAGAAAGTCTTCTATCACTTCCCAGAAATCCCCCTAAAATCAGTCTGCCCAATATAAAATTTAACAAAATACAATAAAATTAACATCTTCAAGCGATTGTGTTCCAATTCATCACTGCAAAAAAAGGGAAATCAATGAACCTTACCTATTTTTGAGCACAAATTCAACTCCTGTATAGTGAAAGGAAGCTAGGTGTGCAAAAATCGCTTCCTACACTAATCTAATGAGGGGAGGAGAGTACAAATTCAATCTATCCTTACTATTGTAGCAATGTTAAACCCACTAACAGAGATATTGCAGCAAACACATAAACAAGAAAGTGAGACAGAAGAAGAGAGACACAAGATATACGTGGGGAAAACCCTTATCACGTGAAAAACCCCACACTCCAAAACCTACACAATGTATTAACAAAACTAAAATGGTTTACAATACACTTGCAATGTAAGCTCTCAAGAGTCTTTGACACTCGTATCTGGAGACAAACAGACAACATAACAGTACCTACCAAACCTGTAGTACATCTCTCAAAAGCACCTATTTATATCAAATATACAAGGCAGAAATGGCTCCACATAGGGATGGGCATCTAACATGGCCTCATGGCCCAAGACCCACTCCTATGGACACTTGTCCAACTCTGTAGGATGCTCTTGACACTTGTCAAGTCACCCCATCCCAAGGAGGTTGCCTATTTCCAAAATGGGCTATGACAGATGCTCTTATGACTCTTACAACCATAATAGAATCTATCATAGCTGTCATAACTTATAGTTGTAAGAGAATCTATCATACACAAGCTATAAATAGCATACTCTCTTACAACATGTCATGGGGCACCCAAAGATGCCTTTTTCAAAGATGCTCTTCGACACATGTCTTCACCTATCATAGAATCTCCTATTTCTGACTCTTACATGTCATAACTTCATCATAGGAATCTATCATGACCATTACGGTCAATATTCCCTTACACAACATCCAAGATGCTGACACATGGCAAAATCTTCCTACCACTAAGTGGGATGCCTATCTCCTCATGTGAGGACAAAAATACATGTGGTCATATGCCATGTAGGATGACACATCATCGTACCAACTCCCACAATATGACAACACAGGATTTGCATCCAATTAATACAATAGGCAAATAATAAATAAATACAATGTAAAAACAGAAGGAATTACCAAGGTTGAGACACCTTAATTCCCAACATTCTCCCACTTGTCGAACACCTTTTAAGAGCCAATAAAATTAACAGGATTTAACTGATATAGGCTGAGAGGCCCATAGACTCCGAACACCATCTAAACTTCTCTGTGCCCACTGGTTTTGTCAATGCATCTGCAACATTCTTCAAAGTATCTACCTTCTCCAAATTTACCTTCCCATCCTCTACCATGTCTCACATGAAGTGAAATCGTACATCAATATGCTTTGTTCTGGCATGGAAAGTTGGATTCTTTGCAAGGCAATTCACACTTTGACTGTCACAACTGATCGTAATCTGACCTACATCAACACCAATATCTAAACACAATCTCTTAAGCTAGATGGATTCCTTGCAAGTATGAGTTGCAGCCATATACTCAGCTTTAGTGGTGGACAAAGCAACCACAAGTTGTCGCTTACTCATCCAACTAATTGCACCACCAAACATAGTGAACACATAGGCACTGGTGGATCTCCTGCTGTCAATGTCACATGCCCAATCAGAATCCACAAATCTACGAATACAAACTAAATGCGGAGGTCATGTAGTATTACCATGATAGCATATGGAATACTCAGAAGTACCCCTCAAATATCGAAACACTCGCTTAACTGCATCCCAATCTACTCATTTAGGATTAGCCATGAATCGACTAAGGACTCCCATTGCTTGGGCAATGTCTAGTCTTGTGTAGACCATAGCATACATCAAACTGCCAACAACACTAGCATAAGGTACTCTGCTCATGTCCTCCACCTCACTAGGATATTTTGGACAATCATTAACAGACAACTTTGTCCCTAATAAAACAAGAACAAACAACGGTCTACAATCTACCATGCTGAACCTATCCAACACAGTCTTCACATACTTACTCTAGCTTAACCAAAGTTTTCTGTTAGCTCTATCTCTTCTGATTTTTATTCCTAGAATGTACTTGGCTGCCCTAAGATTTTTCAACTCAAACTATGCTGACAACTAAGACTTTAAATCAAAAATCATATTCTTACCATTCCCAATCAACAAGATATCATCAACATATATTGCAATAATGAGAATGCAATCATTGTCAAATTTGTAATACACACAATGATCTAATTTTGATCTCAGATATCCAATTGACAACACAAAGGCATCAAACTTCAAGTACACATCCTAGGAGACTGCTTCAAACCATACAAAGACTTCTTCAACCTGCAAACAAAATTTTCTTTACCTTTCTCTATGTAATGCTTTGGTCGTGACATGTAGATTTCTTCCTCCAAATCACCATGAAGGAAAGTTGTTTTCACATCCATCTGTTCTACCTCTAAGTCATAAGTAGCTACAAGAGATAACATAAATCAAATGGATGTCATCTTTGCAACGGGAGAGAAAATTTCACCATAATCAATTCCCTCCACTTGTGAATACCCCTTCGCAACTAATCTAGCCTTGTACTTTTCAACACTGCCATCTACACCAAAGTTCTTCTTGAACACCCATTTGCAACCAACGGGTTTCCGTCCATTACGAAAAGGAACCAAGTCCCATGTTTTGTTCTTTTCCAAAGAATCCATCTCATCTTCCATGGTCTCCTTCCAGGAACCTGCATCTTTCATGCCCATAGCCTCTTTCACAGTTCTAGGCTCATCAGTGTTAGTAAGTAAAGCAAAAGCACAACTAGAATCAAGTAATGAATAACACAACCTATCAGGTTGCTTTCATGTTCATGTAGACCTCCTCAATGGCTAAGGTTGAGGTTCTGCTTCTTCGTCTGAGATTTTAGAGCTTCTAGAGCTCTCCTCATCATTAGGTCTCACAAGGTTTGTTTGTTCAGTCTTCTCAGGGGTAGAAGGAAACTGAACTATATCCTCTTTCTTTTCTATCTGTTCTAGTTGTAGAACAACAGAAGAAGGTGTTAGCTCTCTGAAGATAATACTTCTGCTAAACAACACTTTTTCAGCCACAGGATCTCAAAGCTTGTATCCTTTCACACCGACACCATAGCCAATAAAAATACATTTAATAGCCTTGTTCTCCAATTTAGATTGTTTCTCCCTAGGCACATGTGCATATGCCTCACAACCAAAAACATGAAGATGTCTAACTGAAGGCTTCTTACCAGACCACACCTCCATAGGTGTCTTACCAACAAGATCTAATGTAGGAGATTTGTTTACCAGATAGCAAGAAGTGGCAATAGCTTCAACCCAAAATGTTTGTTCGAGGCTTGCTCCACTAAACATACTCCTAGCCTTCTCCATCAGTGTTCTGTTCATCCTCTTTGCAACTATATTTTGCTGTGGGGTATATGGAATTGTCTTATGCCTTTCAATCCCTTGCTCTTTATAGAACTTATTAAACTCTGCTGAACAAAACTCACCACCATTGTTAGTTCTCAAACACTTAATCTTTTTACTAGTCTAATTTTTAACAAAGGCTTTAAACTCCTTAAACTGACTAAAGACTTCAGTCTTGCTTCTAATAAAATAAACCCATGTCCTTCTACTATAATCATCTATAAAAGATACAAAATATACATATTTTGAAATAAAAGGAACATTAACAAGACCAAACACATCAGAATGAATAAGATCCAATACAGTAGAAGACTTGTGAGAACTAGAGTAAAACTGAACATGGTTTTGCTTTCCATAAATACAATGTTCGCAAAAGTTGAACTCGAGATTACAATCATTTAACCCCTTAATGAAGTTTTTATTTTTTAGGGTATGTAGACCCTTCTCACCAATGTGGCCATATCTCAAATGTCATAACATAGTCTTTTCAGTAGGAAGCTTAGCTTCCATAGCATGTGCACTACCATCAGAACTAGTTACAACAAATTTCTTTACTGCTCGTTCAGATGGTGGGGATGAAGTGACTATAGCCCATTTCTTTTAGTCAAAAGAACTATCGCTCTGTGAATTGCATGCCTCCAGTTGAAACAAAGTACCTCTCTGAGTACCCTTCGCAAGAACCATAGATCCTCTAGTCGTCTTGCATCCATCCTTCAAAAAGACAACTTGCACACCTGCATCATTCAACATACTTATAGAAAGTAGGTTCCATGCAAGGCCTGGAATGTGTATAACTCCATTGATCCCCTTCACTCATCCAACAAGGAATTAGATTGAGACTCTTCCATGACCAACAATCTTCAGATGAGAGTCGTCACCTAGGTACACTCTTCCACCATTGAACTCTTCATATTTCGTGAACCAGTCTTGATGTGAGGTCATGTGGAATGATGCACTAGAATCAATCAACCACACATCATCAGATGCATGGGTGGTAAGGGCTGCGATGAAGGCATCACCATCATCTTGTGACTTGTTAGAATCTAAATCAAGAGCTTTCTTCTTCTTTTTCTTCTCCTCTTTGCATTCCTTTCGAAAATGCCTAGTTTTACCATAGTTGCAATAAAGATCCTTGGATTTTCCAGGAGACTTGTATCTCACACAGGATTTGGATTTGCCCTTATCACCTTTCTTGTCCTTCTTCTTCCCTTTCTCTTTGGGTCTTCCATGAACTGCAAGAGCCTCTTTGGCTGCCTCAGAAGACTTCCTCCTCATTTCTTCAAATAACAGTGACAACACCACATCTTCTATCTTGAAGGTGGTAGTGGTGCTTCCAATATCCATGACAAGATGATCCCATGAATTTGGTAAAAAACAAAGCAATTTCATGCAACGATCCTCCTCCTCCATTTTTACACCCACATATGTCAACTGTGCAACGATCGTGTTGAAAGAATTCATGTGGTCCGCAATAGATCCTCTATCTTCCATCTTTAGAGTGAACAACTTCTTTTTCAGGAAAATTTTGTTTACCAAGGACTTGGCCTGATAAACATCACCCAAATTCTTCCAAAGATCTTTCGTGCTCTTCTCCTCATGGACATTCAGTTGGTGTTTCTTCTAAATTAGCAGAGGGTTTGCCAGTTCCAATGCACAGGCAGATTCGACAAACTAATACAGGAGGTTGCATGAGCTGCCTCCCCTTCACTTCCAGTTCTACTGCACCAAGGGGGGTATCCCTGTAGCTAAAGATGTAACACTTGACTCACCCAATGACAGAAAGATTTAGCTTTACAACAACAGGTAGAATACTCTCATGTATGGACCAAGATTTGAATGATAAATCATAAGTTTGGCAACACTCTTGGACATGTTTGTCTGGTTAAGGATTAGAGTATGCAGGGGTTCCTAATCCTACTCCTACAACTAACAGGTTAGAAATGTGGAATGATTGTTTTGATGGTTTGGATGCAAGACAAGGGGGTTTTGGATCATAACTACTTCACAAGGGCAGATCGGTGCCTATCCCAAGGCAAGGAGTCAACTAGACATATACACAAGAATGAATTACATTTTGGATTCAAGTTTCAAGGGGTTAGATTGATGCTTGCCTTACAAACATCACCCAAGAATGGGTATTTAACTGTCTCTACTTATAGATATCCCAGTTGACATACAATCTCCTCCATACTCAACCTAAAACAATTTAATCCACTCCTTGAATGGAAGTCTAAAGATCAAGCATGCAATACATAAATCTATATTCTAGAATTTGAGGAACCCTTAGCAACCAAATTCAGAAGAAGAAATGCATGCAACACGTGGAGATGGATAGCTAGACACATGCCATAAGCATTTTTCATATAAAATAACACTGAAACTAAAAATGTATGCAATGTATATTTAAGGTGCAACTCATAAACTCCACAGAGATACAACAACTAGGAAATGCTATGTTTTTCATTATTCACACAAAAATGCCTAGGTCTTCAACCACAAAAGAGTAACACAGTTTTCTTTTTATAGCAAGACTGTGCACTCAGTAAATTAATTACATGGCACATCAACAAAAATCAAAATTCTGCCAAATGCACTGCACCATGAGAATGGCGCCCAAACAATGAATGCAGTAGAGGGACAAAGAGGAAGGAGCATGTGAGTTCAGGATCTGAGCCACCGCTCAAAGATTTTCATCTTAAATCTGGTAGTTGGTCTATCATTTCATCCATCGATGCCTCTGCATTTCACCATTAACGGTTCAACAACCTGCGGGGTACAACAACAAATATGCCTAAAGTTTTCCCACTAAAAAATGACTATAAACAACAAAGAAAATCCTTCGCTACAGCAAGCTTGAAACCAGCTGTCGATTCACCTTATACCTGTGAGATTAATGGTCTCAAAATCATGCTAACTGGTCACCAGCCAATTAGATCATGCTATGTAGGCACTCAATTTCTCCATCGCTGACTTTTCCCCTCTCATTTTGCTCTTTTCGCCCTTGTACATGCATATTCAAATGCATTTACAATTGCCTTATATACAAGCCGGACCTCAAATTTGATAGAACAATTTGAAATCGAGTTTAGTTCTGGCTTGTCTCTCCCTTATGCATATTCCATTGCACATGCATACACTTTCTTATCATACAAGGCAGACTCCAAATGTTTATGAGGTAGATTTGAATTCTCCACTGGGTCTGGACTGCATCTTTACCCTTGTATCTTTTGAATGTATATCAGCATATACAACACCAACATACAAGTGAAAATATACATACAAGTTGCAGATTTTATCCTTTATCAATCAGATTGCATGTTCACTCCAAATTCTGGGTTGTATATTAGGAATGTATATTTGAACATACAATCACCAATGTACAAGCAGTGGGCCCCAGCTTTGTGACCTGTCTTGTATGTGCCTTCTTGTATATCCCCGCCAATGCATCCTTTCCTTGCATGTTGACATTGCATATTGCAAATGTATATTCGAATATACAAACAAAACATACATGCAATCCTTTGCACATACCTGCAGACCCGACCACAACTTAGCCTGATCTGAAACCTTTTTGACATCCACCGCATGTATAAACCCATTGTATATCCAAATATACAACAACAACATACAAACCCCTATATATAAGCAGGAATCTTCAATGGAATATACCTGCAATCTATCTTTTCTTTGTATCTAACCATTGTATGTCTCAACATACAAACCAAATATACATGCAACTTGATATGCAAGCAGCGAATATTCCTGGGAATCTACGAAAGATTCCCCCTTGTATTTGCAAACTCGATATGCATTTAAAAATGCATATAACTCATTTTTTCACCATTTTTTGGAGGCCGATAGAGATTTTGCAAGCCCGCCAATGTACATTTGACCTGCATGTATATACAAACACCCTTGTATATACAAAGACACCTGCATCATAACTAATTTTTGCATTTTTTCTATTGCAGAGGCTGAAAGTGTTAGAATTTTTTGGATTTTTGGGAAGGTGCCTGTGAATTTAAATGCTTGAAACCTAAATACTCATGCAGGCACCAACACATTCAACAGGATAGAGTCAGCTAAATAGAGTCTTATGAGACCCTTAGGCTTCTGATCTTTGAGGTCCCAATCAACTTTTGACATTACTGTAGGTTTCACACTAGATACCATTTCCCATAGGTCATGATCAACAAGTAGGACCTCCATCTTGAGTTTCCACAACTCAAAATTTGTGCCATTGAATTTCTCAACCTCTAACCTTCCGGATGTGGTTGTCAACTCCTTGATACAACAAGATACAAAATACTCTATACAACACTCCCACTCAACCTAAGATCAGCTCAAAAAGCCCCTACCCAACAACTAGGACCAAAGGTGATCAAGCTCTGATACCAACTAAAAGGAAGCTAGGTGTGCGGAAAATGCTTCCTACACTAATCTAATAAGGGGAGGAGAGTGCAAATTCAATTTATCCTCACTATTACAACAATGTTAAACCCACTAATAGAGATATTGTAGAAAACACATAAACAAGAAAGTGAGATAGAAGAAGAGAGACACAAGATATATGTGGGGAAAACCCTTATCAGGTGAAAAAGCCCACACTCAAAAACTTGCACAATGTATTAACAAAAATGAAATGGTTTACAATACACTTGCAATGCAAGCTCTTAGGAGTCTTTGACACTGGTATCTAGAGACAAATCGGCAGCATAACAGTACCTATCAAACCTGTAATAGATCTCCTCTTCAAATCACCTGTTTATATAGAATATACAAGGCAAAATTGCCTCTACCTTGGAATGGGCATCCAACTTGGCCTCATGGCCCAAAACCCACGCCTATGGACACTTGGTCAACATTGTAAGATACTTATGACACTTTTCCACACACCCCATTCCAAAGAGGTCACCTATTTCCAAAATGGGCTATGACAAATGCTCTTACGACTCTTACGACCATCATAGAATCTGTCATAGAAGTTACAACTTACAGCTGTAAGAGAATCTATCATACATAGGCTATAGATAGTATATTCTCTTACAACATGTCATAGTCCACCTTGGGTCGCCCAAAGATGCCTTTTTCAAATATGCTCTTCGACACATGTCTTCACCTGTCATAAAATCTCCTATTTTCAACTCTTACATGTCATAACTTCGTCATAGGAATCTGTCATGACCGTTTCAGTAAATATTCCCTTACACAACATCCAAGATGCTGACACATGGCAAAATATTCCTACCACAAAGTAGGACACCTATCTCCTCATATGAGGACAAAATTACAAGTTGTCATCTTCCATGTAGGATGACACATCACCGTGCCACATCCCACAAGATGACAATATAAATTTACAATTTAATTTACAACATAGGCAATAAATAAATAAATACAATGAAAATAATACAAGGAATTACCAAGGTTGAGACACCTTAATCCCAACACATGCATGTATCTTTTTAATTCCTCTATCTTTCATCAATCTCCTTACTATTTTAACCTCACTACACCTACCCACTTCTACACAAATTGTTTAGAGAAGAACATAAGTTGCAGCATTTTTAGGATCCAACTAAAAAAGCAGCGTTGCTGGAATACTTAGCCTACATTCAAATTCTGAATTCTAGGAAATCATATATAGTAAATAGATTGATGGCTATTTGGATAGTGAAATTATTAGCTTTCTTAGAAATTAACTAAAATATCTTGTCTTGAAATATCTAGAAGGATTATTTTAATTAAAGAGGATTTTTTTAGTTATTTTTGTAACAATGATTAACAATGATTTTATAGTGCAGCTAGCTTGCTATTTTCATTCAAGATACAAGTCATCAAAGTCAAGCACATACCAAGAAGATGTTACTCTACTTCAAACCCTCAATGTCACTTAGTTTAGTAGACTTACATGGGGATATTAAGGAATTTGAGCTAAACAATTAATATATATCATTTGTTGTTTTTGAAGGAGAATCCTGTGAGATCCAATATGGCAGTGGATCAATATCCAGTCTCTTAAGTAAAAATAATGTCACAGTTGGGAAACATGTTTTGAAACATCAAGTTAGTAATTTTTGGATGTTAAGGCTTCCCAGTCGGATATCAAAGATCTTTTCTCATCAACTTAATTTGGAATTTATGTATAATTCATGGATTTTTTCATGGTGTAGGTGTTTACTAAGACAACACATGAACGAGGGTTGACATTTTTTTTAATCGATAAGAATGCTTAGAGCATCATAATATATTAATATTAATAAAAACATTTTTACAGATTACAAAAAAGGCCCTTCCTGGCCAAAAAGATAACATATGCAGATCATTTTAACTAAGAGCCCTAAATAGAGCTACATATCTAAAAGGCCCTTTCTGGCCAAAAAGGAAACCAAAGTTACAGCGAAGCCAAAAACTTAAAACAGAAAGAGCGGTTCACATGCTGTCCATATTTAAATCTACAACCCTAAAGCCATGAACCCCCAGTTGGATTCTCTTGAGAAAGGACTATGTCATCATTGGTGAAGGGAACTACTGATGGTTAGAAATTTGACAAGAAGCTCCATGCATTGGATACTTTCTCTATCGTTTCCTTCTTGGACCTTCCAAATGCAAATTTGTGAACCCGTAGTGAATTATCAAAGAGCTCTTTGTTACCTGATTGCAAACTTGAAATCATCGATTGATAAACACAGTTAAAACTAGGTTTATTGATGATATCTTCATAGAGGAAGAGATCCCCTACCAAGGCTGAGCCATAATAGAGATTATAAGTAGAAAAAGCTTCAAATAGCTTGACATTTGGGACTAGATAGTCATGAACAAACATTGATACTATTCTTTTAACCTTATCAACCTGATGAAATAAGTCCATCACATTTGAGAGAAAATGAGATACTAGATGCAAAGCATAACATACCCTAGATTGTAGCAGAAAATCTCTATCACATACATCTATCAAAGCATCCTCCATCAACTCTTCATCAAGCAGTTTGAAGGCCCTAGCCATGAAATCTGATTTAATGCTTTCGTGCATTGGTTGTTCCCATGATTGAATAGGCAAATGAAGTTGACAATTGTAGGGATAGATAGACATTACAGATACACAGCAAGAGAAAAATGAAGAGGTAAGAACAAAATAGTTAATGACACATATACCATCATCTCCTGCATAAAAAGAGGATCACATGAGCCAACATAATGAATTGAAGTCATTCAAGCTGGCAGGGAAATAAAACCAAGGTAGATGAGATCCAAATTGGATTATATTTCTCAACTCGCAACACTCCTTTTATAGAGCATTTAATGAATAAAATAACAAAGACATGTGCAAAGTGAACATCTAATGCTAGATGGAAATCTACATAGATTGTAAGCTTCAAAATGACTAAATATACTACTAATTGACATGAATTAATAATTAAATTGAGTAAATATACTACTAATTGACAAAAATTAGTTAACAGTGAATAAATATGACTAAATATATGACCAATGAATAAAAATGACTAAATAAGTGACCAGTTAATAACAATCAATGACTAAATTAATGACCAAATATATCAGTGAAGAAATTACTAAATAAGTGACCAGATTACAGCAATCAATGACTAAATATACTACCAAATCGATCAATCAAAACAACCAATAAATGACTAAAAATGGTTTAGTCATCAATTTGGTCATGTTATAAATGACTGGCAATAAACTACTAATGGTCATGTGACCATGTTTGGTCATTTATAAGCAATTTTTATTAGTTTTTATAGTCATATATTGCTCTTTCTCTACTAGTACAATGATTTTAGGAATAGAAGAAAGATTTTGAACATTAATGCACTTATCCAATATTCCCTAAGCAGGTGGGATAAGTCTATTAGCAATGATTGAATTAACATTATTATCAACTTGAGAAGTACATAATGAAAGAGAAGTAGTATGATCAACATCTATCTGTGGAGGATCTGATGTGAGGTGATGCTCTTCATCCACTAATGCTTCATCACTAAATGGGAGAGCATTGAAATGAAAAGAAGGTAGAGTAATATTAAGAAAAGTATCTACAATTTTATCCTCTTGCACCAAAATATCCTCTTAAGTAGGAGGAATCTTAGGAGACAGATCAAAAGAATTAAGTGACAAAGAGCTAAGTCACCATCACATGCATTAAATGGAACATCACTTTCATGCATGCTTTGAGAAAAGTTGTAAAGTGATGTAATAAAAGAAAAGAACATGCTAATTTAGAAATATAGGAGAGAATTAAGAAAGGTATTGACAAATCTCGCTAAAGGTCAGGGTTTAGGGCAGCACCCTGAAAAAAATTTGGAAAGAAAAGAAATTTGAATGAAAAAGAAGGTGCTTTAAATTAGAGCAACATGTTCAAAAAAATGTTTAAAGAGAAAATTAATTCTAGATAAATTACTTATAACTAGAACAACCTTCTATCAAACATTAGGATACTATCCAATGAAGATGTATATCTTGCCACTATCCAATCTGGAAAGACAAGCATGTCTAGGCTATATCCTTTTGTTGCTACTAGAATGAAAAATGATAACTAAGAACTAACTAAACTAACAATTAGGAGGTAAAATTGGAAAGATAGAGATACTGACAAAATAATTTATAGAAAGGAATGTAGAAAAAAATAACAAAACACAAGGAACCTGGCACCAGGTGGACAACCTCACTATCTAGGATGACAACACGTTGTGTGGACATCTAGACACCGTATTGTAGTCTATACGGTGTAGTTACTATATTGATTCATGATCTGAACTCTCATGCTAGTATTTCAAGTCCTTCCTCCCATTGTCGAGCTTCCCTAACAAAACCTACAAATGCATAGATGAAAGAGAGGGTTGTGTTGTATAGGAGTTTGCCTTAGCCAAACCTCATCTTCAGTGTTTCCACCTCAATGACAGCTAGAGATATAGATTGATAGATTGATAGAGAAAGTGTGTTCTCTAATTCTTAGTGCATCTAGAATTGTCTGAGTAGTGACAAGCAAGATTGGATGAGATATGTAAAAGGAATATGATTAATCTAACATTTGCAATGATTAACACGAAACAATAAATACAATAGAGCAAGGGAGTGAACAATAGCCAGAGTATGATGATGGTGAGAAATAAATTGCAGCAATGATGGATCTCAATTTTAGTAGAGCTTCACTATGAAAAACAATTGATCCTTTGCAATGGAAAATTGACTTGCTTAAATAGAGAGGGCAAAAGCAAAAAATCAAGGAAAGGAGTCGTTTGGGAATGTATAAGCATCAATAAAATCTTATCTAGTCACGCAAGTAAAAGACAACTTCTAAAATGATCGCAAGAATGAAAAAGGCTTCTAGGACATCTGCACATGGTGTAGACATCCACACTAAGTGCTAGATTCTTGGCAATTTCAGTTCTTGAAAGGTCTACTAAGTTGGGACAGAGCCAGGATTTAGGCACTTTTATGGTTTTTGGATATGATGAGTAGAAAGAGTCAAAGCAGCATAAAGGAACATCTTGTGGGTTGAGGATAAGGCCAAGGTTGGAAATGAACCTAAAACATGCTAAGGGAGTGTACACTAATGTGAGTACCAAACAAAGCATGAAATTGTGAGTGAGCATAATTTACAACACTATAGAAATATGTCCAAGATGCAAATAGATAAAGCATTCCCAAGCATAACTCATGTAACTAATAGAGACACATCACCCATTGGGTCATAAATATGAAATTTTACAATTACCAACCATGTGCCAACACAAGACATCCTCATTGCATTCAAATAGAGAAAGAAACAAATCTAAAAATAGCACATGAGCCTTTGAAAACCATAAGGGAATGGGTGGTAGGTAAACAACTTGGAATTATATTATTCACCTCATGAGATTGAACCAATAGTTCAAACACATTAGGGTGGGTAGGTGAATTCTAGAGGATGCCTCATTTCATTCCCTGAGTGTTTTGATCCTTCCAGCCTACATGATTCGAGAAAAGTCACTTAAGAGATCTAAGAGAAAAAAACTACCAAACTTTGGCACAACGGTTCTCACAATTCATGGAGCCTAGGAATGTTTTGTCTAGACATACAGTTGGATGTTGATTGCCTCCACAATAATCTCTCTCAATTTTTATGAACTTGAAATCATTTGACCATACCAATAATGAATTGATTCTTTTAAAATACCTTAGTGACATTCAATGTAATATTGCCAAGATCCATATTCATGTACTTCACCTTGTGGGACCAAACCAATAGTGCAACACATTTGGGTGGGTGGGAAAATGCTAGAGGATTCATCATTTTATTTCCCAAGTGTCCCAATTGTTTTAGTCTATAGGGTTCTAGCAAAGTCACTTAAGAGACCTAAGAGCAAAAAATTGCCAAATTTTGGTGTAGTGGTTCTTGTGATTCATGATGCCTAGGAATGTTTTATCTAGACATACAACTAGATGTTAATGTTGAAAGTATGGGCCTAAATAGTGTTTTTATTGATGTAAACATACTCCTATTGCATTAATGATAAGGATTGGATGAGCTGTGTGTTGAGGATATTGAGAAAATTAGTCCTAATTAGGAATAGAGAAGAACAGTGAAGACAATGAGGTAAAGATCCCAGTTTAGATGAAGACTAGAGGATATACTTCAAAGGGTTTGAAGATATGTGTCTTAAGATGATCCAGTAAAGATTTCAGAGGTCTGTATGAAGATCTGAAGAAGTTATGGCCACTTAAGTAAAACTAGCTTTGGCAGATGTTCAGAGATGACATTGTGACATAGATAGGTCCGGTGAGATCTGGAAATGAAATATCTTGTTCTACGGATTTGGTGGAGTGTTTAGGAAGTCAATGTGAACTGACAACTCAATTGGTTCTTGGTCTAGGAGATCCGTAAGCATCTATTCCATTATGACTGTAATGACAGACTATGTTCTTGAGGTTCCAGATGAAGGAGAGAAGGATTTCAGTTAGAAGATGTAGTGTGGATGTTCTTGGTGATTTAGGAAAGCTTGTGTAGGTCCTTGGATTCTGTCCAGTTTGTTTTGGTGGTCCACATTGGATTTTGACCTTGTAATTGAAGAATAACTTCTGGATGATGGTGTTCTAGCTGAGTATGGCCGACCAGATGAGTTTCGCATCTTGCGGATGATCTTCCAAGATTGGTGAAACCTACCAATAGTTTGTGCAAGGAATGTTAGTTGGGTAAACAAAGTAGAGTCTCATTCAAAAGCAAGGAACAATCTTCTACCAGATTATTGGACTTAGTTCATACTGATCTATGTGGTCCGACAAGAATCAGGAGTGTGCAAGGTGATAGATACTTCATGTTATTAATTGATGACCATTCCCAGATGATGTGGGTAACTTTTCTGAAAGAGAAATCAGAAGCTCTTGAGAAATTCAAAATATTCAAAGCTATGGTAGAGAATGAAACTAGATTAAAATTAAAATGTCTAAGGTCTGATAGAGGAGGAGAATTCACATCTTGTGAGTTCATAGAATTCTATGAGAAACATGGAATAAAAAGATAGTTGTCTGCTCCTAGGACTCCACAACAGAATGGAGTAGTGGAGAGAAAGAACCAGACCATCTAGGAAGCATCTAGAACCATGATGATGGAAGCAAATGTTCCTTAGATCTATTGGAGAGAAGCTATAAGAACTGTAGTCTATACTCTCAATCGAGTACAAATCAGAAGCAATACCAGTAAGACTCCTTATGAACTTTCGTTTGGCATCACTCCCACTGTGAGGTATTTTAGAGTCTTTGGCAAATGTTACATTAAAAGAGATGAAGATCTAGGAAAATTTGATGCTAGAAGTGATGAAGGAATATTCTTGGGTTATTCTACTCAAACAAAAGCATACCGGTGTTATAACAAGAGATTAAGGAAGATTGTTGAAAGTACAAATGTGAAGGTTGATGAAGGTGTTGAAAAACCCTCAAGGTTTTATGAATATGGTGAAGATGATCAAAATGATGTTTTTGTTCAAGAAGTCCAAGCTCCCTCTGAAATTCAAATTCAGACTGATCCAGTAAATCAAGAAGAAGAGGTAAGTTTGAATGAACCTATTCAAGAATCAGAAGTATAAGAAACTCCCAAAGTTCCTAGGTATGTAAGACTGAATCACTCTGAAGATCAGATCATAGGTGATAAAAGCAAAGGTGTGCAAACAAGAAGAAGGATTGCTCAAGATTCAGAAGAGTTTTATCTGATTTCAAAGATTGAACCTAAGACAGTGAATGAAGCTTACAATGATGAAAACTGGACTAAAGCAATGGAGGAAGACCTGATGCAAATTGAGAAAAATCACACTTGGGATGTTGTTCCCAGACCTAAAAATAAGAATATGATTAGAACCAAATGGGTCTTCTAGAACAAACTGAATGAAGATGGTGAAGTAGTCAACAACAAAGCCAGATTGGTCTGCAAGGGTTATTCCCAAGTAGAAGGAGTTGATTTTGAAGAAACTTTTACTCCAGTGGCAAGAATTAAAGTAGTCAGATTATTTCTTACTTTTGCTGCCTTCAAGGATTTCAAAGTATATCAGATGGATGTCAAATCTGCCTTCCTGAATGGTGACTTGGAAGAAGAAGTATACATTGAGCAACCAGATGGATTTCAATTGTCTGATCATGGTGATATGGTCTGCAAGTTGAAGAAAGCTCTGTATGGACTAAAGCTAGCCCCAAGAGCCTGGTATGAAAGATTGGATAAGCATTTTTTGAAGATTGGTTTCAACAAAGGTACTGCTGACAGTAATTTGTATTTGAAAATTGATCATGAAAATATCTTGATTGTTGAAGTGTTTGTTGATGATATCATTTTTGGAGGAAGTGATAGTATGTGCAAGACTTTTGCAAATCAAATGAAAAATGAATTTGAGATGTCCATGTTTGGGGAAATGAATTTCTTCTTGGGTCTACAAATCAATCAAACAAAGTGTTGACACTCATTTTGACCAGGGGTTGATTTATCATGATCAGGAGGTTTCTTCATTTGAAGCCTTTATCTTCTTGCCCATTTTTTCTAAGTGTTGGACCTCCTCAGCATTTTTCAACTGCAGCATCATATTTTCCTGAAGAGGAGGTCATCATCATCATCTTGTCTTCGTTGGTCTGCATCATCATGTTCTCCTTCGACCGGTTTCTCATCGTCATCATCATATTTCAACTGTCGGGTGATGTTTGGTTTTTATCATGATGATGCTGCCGAGCTACAGTGCGCCCTGATCTGCTTGCGAGGGTGATGTTTCAAAGTCTCCGGTGATCTTCCATTTATCACCTTGCGCGAGCATGATGATGATGTTGCTTATTCTTTGAATTGCTCGACCTAACTTGTTTTTTTTTTCCTAAGGGTCGTGTTTATCATCATCATATTTCCAATTATCATCCTGCTGCTTGTGGAGGTCATCATATTTTCTGCCTTCATGATATTTCGCCGGGGTGATATTTTTATCATCGGGTGATCTTGGTTAACATCATCCTGATGATGTTGTTGAAGAGTTGTAATTGCGACCCGATATTCACTAGGGTCATCATATTTTGGAACGTCAGGATGATCTTAGTCAATATCATCCTGATGATGTTGTATCACTTCCTATTCTTTGTTTCTCATCCTGATGATGCTGACGTCATCCGTATATCAGGGTGATATTTTTCTTTCTGCCTATCTGCATCATGATATTCGCGAAGGAAGGGGTGATATTTTCATATCATCCGGATATATGTTTGTTCGAACATCATGATGATGTTGATATCAAGGAGATATCCGCCTGCTAGTTTCGTGTGTTATCTATTGAGGGTGATCTTTTCAAGCAGCATCATCATATTCAGTTTTCGCCCCGATCTTATAGAGGAGCTACAGTGCAACCTGATATTTGAACATCAGGAGGATATTTCCAAATATCCGGTTGTCTTCCGAATATCATGATGATGTGAATATGATGATGATGTCATCAAGGTCCGCGGGGGTCATATTTCTAACAACTGATCATCTTGAAGAGACCTCCTGATATTTGTAAACATGATGATGACGTCATCCGGATGTGAGGAGGTGTGCAGTAGGCGGATATGATGATGACGTCAGCAGGATATGATGATGACGTAATCAGGATGTTCATCGGCCAGATTTTTGTTGTAAGCTCAGCAGGAGGATTTTCCTCCGAAGGATCAGGTTGTGCCGATTATCATGAAGGGTATATTTCAAATATCGTGATGACGTCAGGGTGATATTTCGAACAACAGGATATCATGCTGCTGGAGGATGATGATGATGAAGTTTATACTAGTGTCGTCGGGAGCAAAAGTACCGACATGATATATGCTCATGACCTAGTATATAAAGTGCAAAGGAGGTTGCTGCGGGGTGCATGTGGGATAATGTGATCCTGCATATTCGAAATATCATGATGATGAGTCTCAGCGGGAAAAGCTTGCGATGGTCTGTTTGATGATTTTCCCAAGGCCGCGGGTTGGTGCGCCATTAATGGCGATTGTTGCAGAGGTGTGGGCGATGGCGTGGGTCGATCTTGTACCCGACTAGAGGTGTCAATCAGCGGGCAGGAGCACAGGGCTCGAGAAATCTTCCTGTCTCCTCCCCTACCTGCTGCATTCAAGTTTGGGCGCCAATCCGGTTGTGTTTGAGCGCCATTTTCATGATACTGTGTATCTGGCGAAATTTTGGTCAACAATGTAATTAATTGCTGAGCACCTACCTGGCTGATATAAGCAGGTTGTGTTGTTCATTTGTGGTTGTTGAAAGTTGATGATTTTGGCTCTGTAATGCATAACAAGCTGATCTGGTTGCTCTGTACAGCTTACCTGTGAGTTTATGTATCTCTTGTTGTTTGTTTTTGGCATGAACCCACTGATTTCATGATTAAATTTATATGAGAAATGTTGTTTGGCATGTGTTGTGTTAATTCTGTCTCCAGTATTGCATGTATCCTTCTTCTGAATCTGGATGTTTGGTAATGTTTAGATTCTAGAGCATAGAATTCCTGTGTTGAATGTCTGATCTTTTAACTTCTATTCAAGGGGTAGATTAAACTATTTTCAGGTTGAACATTGGGAGGGATATACTGCAGTAGGGATACCATAAGTAGAGATAACCTAACACTTTGTATTGGGAGATGCTTGTAAGGCAGGTATCACATAGATCCCCTTGAAATCCAGTTTTAGTTGTTTATGCTGATCATTCACAGGTGTATGTCTATTGACTCCAGGCCCTGGATAGGCACCAATCATGCTTTGTTTTGTGTTATAACCATATCCAGCTTTGCATCCACACTTAAACTCCAAAGCAAAATCTAAAACCAACATTAGGATATTAGAGTTAGTTTAGGATCCTCAGTCCTCTGTCTACAACTGCAAATAGGCCCAAAGCTAGCCCCTTTGCCCTTATCTTTCAGTTTTGGTCTACTTACAGGAGGACTATCTGCTTTCTGTCAACATCCCAGCCTTGCATGCATATCCTCATGGATGTTGAGTAGGGAATACCCCCCTAGGTCTTGCAGAGCCTGAAGAAGAAGAGGAGATAAAATATAGAGTCTATCTCCTATACTGTTGACCCCCTGGCCCAGAGCTCCTGTTGATCACTGATGGCTACCTTGTAGGGATATCTGGGAATAAGCATCCAGTCTGGGAAAAAGTCAACAGAAATTGGCGACTCTACTGGGGATGAGAAGTAAAAGACTATCTAATCATCTCCAGTGATATATATGTGACCCATCTGAGTCAGCAATAGTAATCTACTCCACAGGGGAACCTTGTGGAAGAACCCTGGTTTTCAGAAGAAAACAGTTCCTAGCAATAGGTGGCGACTCCGAAGTAATCTCCCAACCGGTCAAAGTAAATTTATATGCAGGGGAGAAGATCCCAACAAAATCCTCTATTTGAAGAGTTACCATTAGCAAAAAGAATGATGTATAGAAGAAAGGGAACTGTCTCAGCTAGTCATGAGAGCTCCCCCAGAAAAAGTGATGATGTACAAGATAACCCTAGGCCATCAGGACAGCATGCTCCTTATTTTTCAAGTGCAGAAGCAGATATCCAAGGTGCATATGAGAGGCAACAGGGTGGTAGTATGAGAATGAGGTTAGAGGTGTTCCAAGAACGCCCCTTTCTAGACCCAAGTGAAAGGTTTGAAGAGGCAGAGTCTCTGAGGGATGATGAGGATGATGACCTGAATGGCATGAGACCATCTACCTCCAGACCTAAGGATGAACAGCTAGCTGAAGAAATCAAAAGCCTAAGAGCAGAACTAGAATACCTACAAGCCATGAAAATCAGAGATGATATACAGCAGAAAGTGCAAGCCTTGAGAACTGCCCAAAATAATTCAGTTCCTACCTTAGAAAATGCAAATGTGCAAAGACATCAGCAAAGATATGAAGTGCATCATCAGCATCATGATGACAGACAAAATGTGAATGATGCTAGGATACCACTAAACAATGCAGGAAACCAAAATGCAAATAGAAATGTTAATGTTAATCAGCCAAACAGACAGCCCATGCAGTTGGACAGATTCAGACATCTGGTGTTTGATGGTATTCCTGGGTATCCTAACCCTATTGATAAGCATCTGAGGCTGCAAGTGCCTAAGTTTTCAGGAAACAATACAGTGTCAGGAGAAGATCATCTAAAAGCCTTCCAAAATGTCATGGACAATTTTGAGGTTGAGCATGAGGATGTTTTCATGAAGTCATTCATGCAATCCTTAATAGATGAGGCAAGAGAATGGTACAGGAATCTGCCTGACCGGAGCATATCATCATGGGATGATTTTAAGAGGATGTTCAAGGAGCAATATGGTGATAAAACTGACCCTAGCTTCTTTGTAAATGAGTTCACCAGCATCACCAAAGGGTCAAATGAACAGGTTGCAGACTTTAATGCAAGATTTACTAAAGTGTTGAACAAATTGCCACATCATATGAGGCCAAATGAACCTATGTGCATAATTTTGTACATCAATGCCTTTGATGCAAAGACTGCATATGGACTGAGAGATAAAGGTCCTGCCACTCTCAGGGATGCTTTCAGGATTGCAGTAAATATTGAAAACAATAGGAAAGCATCAGGCAAGACAAATAGAAGGGATGATGTAAAAATTCTGCAGAATCCAAACAAGCCTCAGAACACTCAAGGTAGTACATCTGCTCCTGAAGATAAGATAGACAAACTGGCAAATGTTGTTAAGGACCTGAGCTATAGATTAGCTAGAAGTGAAAAAGGGATGGGTCCTGATAGGCAAGTCTATCAAAGACAGGAAAAGAGGCCATCATTACATGATATGCCTTATAACACCAATTGGCATGATGGTAAGCCTGTATATCCACGTAACAACACAAGCCAGAGGGCTCAACATGCCAAGGAAACTCCTGATCCCCTAAAGAAAACTATAAATATTGCTGATGATGCTCCGTGGTGTATAATCTGTCAGATGCCACATTCACAGTCACAGTGCTTGATTGCCCAATCTTTGTATGATAATGCTACATCTTGTAATGAGTGCAATGAGCCACATCATGTGCAGGATGATGATGTTAACATGATGTCCATAGGTAATGGATATACTCTATATGGTGCTGATGAGAAGATAGATGATCAGGTTCAGGCCTGCCAACAGTCCCCATATGATGAAGATCATGAGGATAATTATGTGTATGCTTAGAACTCACACAATTTTCTGAGTAACCTACAAAGACCTTCTGATGAGGAAATCAGAGCCTTCACAGCTGCAGCAGTTGCTCAGGTCAAGAGCAACTACAATCTCAGAGGTAAAAATCAGGTTGGCAGCCCACATCAGCCAGAAGATATTTCTGCAGGTCAGCTGATGCATGGTCATAAAGGAACTGAACCACAAAAAAGGCAATGGGTAAATGACAAGCAGAACTTTAGATACATAACAGGTCATGATTTCCAAGGACCAGAAAACAAAACCCCTCAGGCTGAAGATCAAAGTAGAGGTTCCCAAGACAGGAATGATGATCAGGGAATTATGAGAATGAAAGCTAAGTCAGCTCAGGATAAAAGCAAGATTGTAGAGCAAGCTACAACTGCTGTACAAAACTGTGCTCCATTTGATATAGCCCAGATCCTCACTCAGGTAAAGGTCTCTGTTCCACTTATGGAACTCATGAAAGTGGAAGAGATCAAGAATAGGACAATATCCCTAATCTCAGGGGTACCTTTTCAAGCTAAGCAAAATGATCAGACCCAGGGTGAGAAACAGGTCATGTGCAATGAAGAAGATGAGACTCCTGAAGTCTATTTAGGAATGACCATGACAAAGTGTCCTTCACAGGTGGAACCATTTTATGTTTCCCTGGTTATAAATGGTAAAATAATTAGAAATTGTATGCTTGACTCTGGAGCATCCACAAATGTCATGCCTTTGGCTATCATGCAACAAACAGGATTAAAAATTGACAAGGCATGTGGAAAATGCTATGCAATGGATGCCAGAGAGGTACCAGTTATTGGAATCATGAAGGATGTGGATTTCAAACTGGCAGCATTTCCTGAAAAGAAATATAAGATGAATATAACAGTGGTTGACATCAAGCCACAGTATGGTATGCTGCTGTCAAGAAGATGGGCAGCACTAATTGGTGGAAGTATGCAGCTGGACTTATCATATGCCATGATTCCAATAAATGGCAGGGATGTCAAGTTAATCAGAGAGCAGAGATCATCAGAGACAGTGGAAGACCAAGAAGCAAATGAACAGGTATGCTTTGTGGACACTGACTGTGATAACTTCAGGGTTGTCTCAGATGATGCAGAAGACAAAAAGAAAAATGTCTGCACTGAAGAGCTGGATCAGCAAGGATTGTGGACCATGTTTTTTGATGGAGCTTGTGCAAAAGAAGGTTCTGGAGCTGGAGTTGTCTTCCTGTCTCCAACTGGTAAGCTCCTCAAATCCTCTTTCTTGCTGAGGTTTGATTGCACAAATAATATTGCAGAATATGAGGCTTTACTTTTAGGCCTGAATATTGCTCTCAAACATGGAATTAAAATGTTAAGAGTATTTGGAGACTCTGAGCTGATTGTATCCCAAATCAGAAATAAGTATGCTGCAAAGAATAAAAGACTGAAACAATACAAGCATGCTGTTTGGGATACTATTGAGTTATTTGATGCATTTTCAATTGGCTGGGTAGAAAGGTCAAAAAATGTTATGGCTGATTTCTTAGCCAATGTTGCAATAAGGCCAGATGACATCACTCTGTCAGGTGTCACAGATGTAGAAGTTAAAATTAGGCCTGCCATACCAGAAAACATATGCAGTTGGCAAGTTTTTAATGATGATAGGGATTTGCTGAAATTTTTGCACTGCATAGATGAGTATGAGAATCAACAGATTGATTTCCAAGCTTTTGTAGAGACTGTAAATGGAAAAGAGACTCTTGTAGGGAAAGAGATCATCCAGTTGAAGACTAACAAGATCCCTAGAGGGTTAGTGGCTTTGGAAAGAGCCTTTGACAGTAGAGACAAAATGGTCACAAGGACATCCCCCACAAATAAGGAGGATTTAGAAGAAATAAATTTGGGGACATCTCAGGCCCCTCAGAAGGTATATATTGGCAAACAGCTCAAACCACACATAAGAAGTATGCTGATTGCATTGCTAAAAAAGTATAAACATGTCTTTGCTTGGTCATATGAGGACCTAAAAGCTTATAGAGAAGACTTATTCCAGCATGAGATCCCACTGAAGCCTGAAGCTAAGCCATTTAGACAGAGGCAAAGGCCTATAAATCCTACCTTAGCTCCCAAGATGCAGGAAGAACTCAAAAGGCTCAGGGATGCTGGAATAATTGTGCCCATCAGACATTCAACTTGGGTGTCTAACCTTGTCCCAGTCAGGAAAAAGAATGGTGATATTAGGTTGTGTGTTGATTTCAGGAACTTGAATGTATCCTCTTTGAAGGATAACTATCCATTGCCTAATATGGAGGCTATGTTGCAGAGAGTGACTGGTTGTGAACTCCTATCCATGATGGATGGATTCTCAGGATATAACCAGGTGAAGGTAAAAGAATCAGAACAGTATAAGACTGCCTTTACCACTCCATGGGGGACATATGTGTATGTTAGAATGCCATTTGGACTAACAAATGCAGGTGCTACATTTCAAAGAGCAATGGATGTTGCTTTTGCAGGGCTAATTGATTCAATCCTGGCAGTATATCAGGATGACCTGACTGCCTATTCAAAGAAAGAGGAGCAGCATTGCATGCATCTGGAGCAGATCTTCATAAGAGCATTAGAATATGGTATTTCTTTAAACCCAAAGAAGTGTGCCTTTGGAGTAGTCGAGGGAAAGCTTCTGGGACATATTGTTTCCAAGGATGGAGTCAGGATAGATCCAGACAGAGTGGCAGCCATTGACAGGATCCAAATGCCAAAAACTGTGAAAGGAGTTCAGTCCTTCTTTGGACAGGTAAACTTTGTCAGAAGATTCGTTCCCAACTTTGCAGAGATCACAAGGAACATTTCCAAGATGATGAAGAAGGATGCAACCGTCAACTGGGAAAGGGAAGCAACAGAATCATTTCAGAATATCAAAGAGGCAATAAAGATGGCCCCTGTTCTTAAATCTCCTGATTTTTCTAGGCCATTCCAGGTGTTCTCATTTGCTTCCTTTCATACTGTAGCTGCATGTTTGTTACAGAAAAATGAAGATGGTTTTGAACAGCCCATCGCCTTCTTCAGTATGTCCCTGCAGGCCTCTGAATTGAAGTATGATATTATGGAAAAGCAGGCATATGCACTTGTTAGAGCCATCAAAAGTTTCAGACCATACTTGGTAGGGTCACATATAATTGCATATGTACCTCATGCTGCAGTCAAAGACATATTCACTCAGCAGGAGGTGACTGGAAGAAGGTGCAGATGGATAAACAAACTACAGGAATTCAACATAGACATACAGGTTACTAAGTTGATAAGGGGACAAGGACTAGCCAAGATGATGGCACAGTCAAACTTGGAAGCATGCCAAGTTAATGCAGTCCAAGATGAGAATGTAAGTGCATCAGGATCTGAATGGTACAAGGATACTGTCTATTATTTGCAAAATCTGAATTGTCCTTCCCATTTCAGTGACAATCAAAAGAGGACTCTGAAGCTACATGCAATCAGGTATGTCATTGTTCAAGGTGAGTTGTACTGGAAAAATCCTGATGGTGTGCTGCTGAGATGTGTGGATAAGAATATGGCTAACAATATTTTGATTGACATGCATAAAGGATTGTGTGGTGGCCATTATACTGCCCAAACAACAGCTCATAAAATTCTCAGGGCAGGATATTGGTGGCCCACTCTCTTTTCAGATGCACAGAGGTTAGTAAGAAAATGTGACCCTTGCCAGAGATTCTCAGGAAAGCTGAAATATCATGGTGCTTTACCCCTCAGAACTGCACCTGTGGATGCTCCATTCCAGCAATGGGGAATTGATTTTATAGGGGAAATTGCAGACAAATCAAGTGGGGGACACAGTTGGATTTTGGTGGCAACTGACTACTTTACCAAATGGATTGAGGCCATTCCAACTAAAAGAGCTACAAGTAAGGTGGTGACAGACTTCATACTAGAGAACATCATCATCAGGTTTGGAGTACCATCTAAAATAATCACTGATAATGCTATGTGCTTCAGATCAGGTGAGTTTGTTGACTTTTGCAACAGGTATGGGATAAGCCTGTCATATACATCACCATATCACCCACAAGGAAATGGTCAAGCAGAATCAAGCAATAAGAGCATCATGAAAATTGTCAAGAGGATACTGGACAAGAACAAGAGAGCTTGGGACTCAAAGTTGAATTTAGCAGTATGGGCTGACAGAGTGACTGTGAAAAGGGCTATTGGGAAGTCACCTTTTGAGCTAGTATATGGTGCATCAGCTAGACTGCCCATAAACAATCTCCTACCAGTTTACAGACTCATTCAAGAATATGATGATGAGATTGAAGATCCCATGACAGAAAGAGTGAATCAACTGGTTGCATTGGATGAAGACAGAAGGAGAGCCCACCAGATCAATCTCAAAAGACAACAGGATGTGAAATATCAGTTTGACAGGAGAGCTACAAAAAGGAAGTTTCAAGTAAATGATCTGGTGCTTATTTGGAATGCTAAAGATCAGGAAAAGGGTAAACATGGCAAATTTCAGCCCTTATGGATGGGCCCATATCAGGTTTGCAATACTCATGGGGAGGATTCTTATTTCCTCCAGGCCCTAGATGGTGAAATTCTGGAATTGCCTGTGCATGGCCAATTCCTTAAGTTCTATTTTACATGAATATCTGGTTGCTGTGCACATTTGTAAAATATGTATGTAGTGTAAATGCCTTGTACAGCTCGCGTTTTTTGGCTTTTTGTCAGGTCTGCCCGGAGATCTAGTTCTCGCTGCAGGTTTTCACCTGCACGTCCCCATTCGGAGCCACTGTTGACACTCATTTTGACTAGGGGTTGATTTATCATGATCAGGAGGTTTCTTCATTTGAAGCCTTTATCTTCTTGCCCATTTTTTCTAAGTGTTGGACCTCCTCAGCATTTTTCAACTGCAGCATCATATTTTCCTGAAGAGGAGGTCATCATCATCATCTTGTCTTCGTTGGTCTGCATCATCATGTTCTCCTTCGACCGGTTTCTCATCGTCATCATCATATTTCAACTGTCGGGTGATGTTTGGTTTTTATCATGATGATGCTGCCGAGCTACAGTGCGCCCTGATCTGCTTGCGAGGGTGATGTTTCAAAGTCTCCGGTGATCTTCCATTTATCACCTTGCGCGAGCATGATGATGATGTTGCTTATTCTTTGAATTGCTCGACCTAACTTGTTTTTTTTTTCCTAAGGGTCGTGTTTATCATCATCATATTTCCAATTATCATCCTGCTGCTTGTGGAGGTCATCATATTTTCTGCCTTCATGATATTTCACCGGGGTGATATTTTTATCATCGGGTGATCTTGGTTAACATCATCCTGATGATGTTGTTGAAGAGTTGTAATTGCGACCCGATATTCACTAGGGTCATCATATTTTGGAACGTCAGGATGATCTTAGTCAATATCATCCTGATGATGTTGTATCACTTCCTATTCTTTGTTTCTCGTCCTGATGATGCTGACGTCATCCGTATATCAGGGTGATATTTTTCTTTCTGCCTATCTGCATCATGATATTCACGAAGGAAGGGGTGATATTTTCATATCATCCGGATATATGTTTGTTCGAACATCATGATGATGTTGATATCAAGGAGATATCCGCCTGCTAGTTTCGTGTGTTATCTATTGAGGGTGATCTTTTCAAGCAGCATCATCATATTCAGTTTTCGCCCCAATCTTATAGAGGAGCTACAGTGCAACCTGATATTTGAACATCAGGAGGATATTTCCAAATATCCGGTTGTCTTCCGAATATCATGATGATGTGAATATGATGATGATGTCATCAAGGTCCGCGGGGGTCATATTTCTAACAACTGATCATCTTGAAGAGACCTCCTGATATTTGTAAACATGATGATGACGTCATCCGGATGTGAGGAGGTGTGCAGTAGGCGGATATGATGATGACGTCAGCAGGATATGATGATGACGTAATCAGGATGTTCATCGGCCAGATTTTTGTTGTAAGCTCAGCAGGAGGATTTTCCTCCGAAGGATCAGGTTGTGCCGATTATCATGAAGGGTATATTTCAAATATCGTGATGACGTCAGGGTGATATTTCGAACAACAGGATATCATGCTGCTGGAGGATGATGATGATGAAGTTTATACTAGTGTCGTCGGGAGCAAAAGTACTGACATGATATATGCTCATGACCTAGTATATAAAGTGCAAAGGAGGTTGCTGCGGGGTGCATGGGGGATAATGTGATCCTGCATATTCTAAATATCATGATGATGAGTCTCGGCGGGAAAAGCTTGCGATGGTCTGTTTGATGATTTTCCCAAGGCCGCGGGTTGGTGCGCCATTAATGGCGATTGTTGCAGAGGTGTGGGCGATGGCGTGGGTCGATCTTGTACCCGACTAGAGGTGTCAATCAGCGGGCAGGAGCGCAGGGCTCGAGAAATCTTCCTGTCTCCTCCCCTACCTGCTGCATTCAAGTTTGGGCACCAATCCGGTTGTGTTTGAGCACCATTTTCATGATACTGTGTATCTGGCGAAATTTTGGTCAACAATGTAATTAATTGCTAAGCACCTACCTGGCTGATATAAGCAGGTTGTGTTGTTCATTTGTGGTTGTTGAAAGTTGATGATTTTGGCTCTGTAATGCATAACAAGCTGATCTGGTTGCTCTGTACAGCTTACCTGTGAGTTTATGTATCTCTTGTTGTTTGTTTTTGGCATGAACCCACTGATTTCATGATTAAATTTATATGAGAAATGTTGTTTGGCATGTGTTGTGTTAATTCTGTCTCCAGTATTGCATGTATCCTTCTTCTGAATCTGGATGTTTGGTAATGTTTAGATTCTAGAGCATAGAATTCCTGTGTTGAATGTCTGATCTTTTAACTTCTATTCAAGGGGTAGATTAAACTGTTTTCAGGTTGAACATTGGGAGGGATATACTGCAGTAGGGATACCATAAGTAGAGATAACCTAACACTTTGTATTGGGAGATGCTTGTAAGGCAGGTATCACATAGATCCCCTTGAAATCCAGTTTTAGTTGTTTATGCTGATCATTCACAGGTGTATGTCTATTGACTCCAGGCCCTGGATAGGCACCAATCATGCTTTGTTTTGTGTTATAACCATATCCAGCTTTGCATCCACACTTAAACTCCAAAGCAAAATCTAAAACCAACATTAGGATATTAGAGTTAGTTTAGGATCCTCAGTCCTCTGTCTACAACTGCAAATAGGCCCAAAGCTAGCCCCTTTGCCCTTATCTTTCAGTTTTGGTCTACTTACAGGAGGACTATCTGCTTTCTGTCAACATCCCAGCCTTGCATGCATATCCTCATGGATGTTGAGTAGGGAATACCCCCCTAGGTCTTGCAGAGCCTGAAGAAGAAGAGGAGATAAAATATAGAGTCTATCTCCTATACTGTTGACCCCCTGGCCCAGAGCTCCTGTTGATCACTGATGGCTACCTTGTAGGGATATCTGGGAATAAGCATCCAGTCTGGGAAAAAGTCAACACAAAGAAAGGAATCTTCATTTCTTAGACCAAATATGTGAAAGAATTGTTGAAGAAATTTGGGATTGAAGACTTAAAGCCAATGAGTACTCCCATGGCAACCAGATGTAAGTTGAGAAAAGATGATGATTCTCCCAAGGCTGATCAGAAAAAGTACAGGTCAATGATTGGAGGATTGTTGTATCTCACTCAAACTAGACCTGACATTATGAATGTTGTTGGTCTTGTTGCTAGATTCCAAGCTAATCCTAGAGAATCTCATGTCATGGCAATCAAAAGAATTTTTAGATATCTGAAAGGGACAATTGAGTATGGGTTGTGGTATCCTAGAAATCATAATTTCTCTCTTCATGGATATACTGATGCAGATTGGGTAGGCGATGTGGATGACCTGAAGAGTACCAGTGGTGGAGCATTCTTTTTGGGGAAGAGATTGGTTTCTTGGCTGAGCAAGAAACAAGAGGCAATATTTTTTTCCACTATAGAAGCAGAATATATTGCAACAGCAGGTAGTTGCACTCAAGTTTTGTGGATGAAGCAAATGTTAAGAGACATGAGAGTGGAGTATGAGGAACCTATCACAATCTTCTGTGATAATTCAAGTGCAATAAACATATCAAAGAATCCGGTGTTGCATTCAAAGACTAAGCATATATCCATCAAGTGTCACTTTTTGAGAGAGCAAGTGAACAAGAATGAAGTCAAATTGGAGTTTGTGCCTTCCAAGGATCAAATTGCAGATATCTTTACCAAACCTCTACCTAAGGACTCTTTTGAGTATCTTAGGGAGAAGTTAGGGGTTATTACCCCTCTGGTGATGAACTAAGGTGCACTGATGTGCATCAGTCCGATGGATATTACAATCATATCTTGTGGTCCGGATTGATGTTTGGGAAGCTGCTACTTAGGGGGAGTAGCTGATATGGTTCTGAAGCAATGCAAGTATGTGCCCTTTGCCATTGATGACAAAGGGGGAGATAATACATGTGAATAATGAGTGGTTTCTAATCAAAGGGGAGCAGTAAAGGAAGAGAAGACATGTGAGTGGTTGTTGTTGATAGGGGGAGTTGTGATAGTATGGAGAAGTTCTTGTCTTGAAGGTTAAAATAGTTTTTCACATCATATGTTGCCATCAATGACAAAGGGGGAGATTGTTGCAAGTATGGGCCTAATCGGTGTTGTCATTGATGTCAACATACTCCTGTTGCATTAATGATAAGGATTGGATGAGCTGTGTGCTGAGGATATTGAGAAAATTAGTCCTAATCAGGAACAAAGAAGAACAGTGAAGACAGTGAGGTAAAGATCCTAGTTAAGATGAAGATTAGAGGATGCGCTTCAAAGGGTTTGAAGATATGTATCTTAAGATGATACAGTATAGATTTTAGAGTTCCACATGAAGATCTGAAGAAGTTATGGCCACTTAAGTAAAACTGACTCTATCAGATGTTCAGAGATGACAGTGTGACATAGATAGGTTTGGTGAGATCCAGAAATGAAATATCTTGTTTTACGGATTTGGTGGAGTGTTTAGGAAGTCAATGTGAACTAACAACTCAATTGGTTCTTGGTTTAGGAGGTCTACAAGCATCTATTCCATTATAAATGTAATTACAGACTGTGTTCTTGAGGTTCTGAATGAAGGAGAGAAGGATTTTAGTAAGAAGATGTAGTGTGGATGTTCTTGGTGATTCAAGCAAGCTTGTGGAGGTCTTTGGATAGTGTCCAATTCATGTTGGTGGTCCGCATTAGATTTTGAGCTTGCAATTGAAGAATAACTTCCAGATGATGGTGTTCTTCCTAAGTATGGCCGACCAGATGAGTTACACATCCTGCGAATGATCTTAAAGATGTTATGTGAAGATTGGCATGTTCCTAAGTGAAGATTGAAGTCCTAGATCTATGTGGCCGACAATGTGTTGATCTGCATGAAGTATTTTTTAACTAGTCATGTTGTATTTATGTACTTGCTCTGTAATGTATGCTGACTTGGATGATAATTCCTAAGTCGATGTCTTGTATAAATAAAGAGTTGTAAAGTCATTTCTAAGGGTGTCTTGTGAAGATGAGAGTGTGATAGAGAGGAGAGGAGAAAATGTAGAGTAGAAGTATTGGGCTTAAATGGAACTGACTCAAGCATGGTGAAGATGCTATTCTTCAGTTCAAGTATGTAATACTTATTATTCTATAGACAGTGTGTCTCCTGTAGGAAGTGAGCCTCTTGTGAGTAGTGTGTTCGAGCAGTGAGCCCTAATTGGCAAGTACCATTTTGTACTTCTATTCTTTTAACAGAGAATACAATCTTGGGTTAATCGCCCCATGGTTTTTACCTTAGCTGGGTTTTCCACATCAAAATCTTGGTGTCTTGTGTGTTAATGTGTTTCAGCTCTTGGTTTAATGCATTATGTTTCCATGATTGATTTATTATTATGTTGTTGAATTATAAAGTGGATATAAGTGTTTAATTGGAATGAAGTTTTGGACAACTGATTCACCCCCCTCTTAGTTGTCTCCCTGAAATCTAACAGTTAAATGTCTCCATAATAAATTCTCAATATTTGTCAACTCAAAACCATTTGACCATGCCAACAATGAATGCATTCTTGCAAAATGCATTAGTGACATTCAGTGTAATGTTTCCAAGAGCTATATTTTATGTTCTTCACCTTATGGGACCAAACCAATGGTGCCAACATATCGAAGTGGGTAGGTGAATTCTAGAGGGGGCCTCATTTCATTCTCCAAGTGTTTTGATCCTTCCAATCTACATGATTCTAGCAAAGTCACTTCAGAGACCTAAGAGAAAAAACATCCAAACTTTGGCATGGTGGTTCTCGTGATTTGTGGCACCTAGGAATATTTTATGTAGACATACAACTATATGTTAAGTTCCTCCACAATAACCTCTCAGCTTTTATCAACTTGAAACTATTTTATTGTACCAACAACAAATGCATTCTTGCAAAATACCTCAATGACATTCAATGTAATATTGCTAAGAGCCATATTTTATGTTCTTCACCTTGTGGGATTGAACTAGTGGTGCCAACACATTAGGGTGTGTGGATGCTAGAGGAGGCCTCATTTCATTTCTAAAGCGTTTCGATCCTTCTAGCCTACATAGTTCTGGCAAAGTCACTTAAGAGACCTAAGAGAAAAAAAAAGCTAAATGTTGGCACATCAGTTCTCACAATTTGTAGAGCCTAGGAATGTTTTATCTAGACATATAATTGGATGTTGGGTGCCTCCACAATAAACTCTCTTAGTTTTTGTCAATTCAAAATGATTTGACCATGCCAACAATGAATGCATTCTTGCAAAATTCCTTAGTGACATTTAGTGTAATGTTGCCAAGATCCATATTTTATGTTCTTCACCTCATGGGACCAAACAGATAGTTCCAACATGTTGGGGTGGGTGGGTGGAATGCTAGAGGAGGCCTCATTTTATTCCCCAAGTGTCACAATCATTTTGGTCTATAGGGTGTTGCAAATATGGGCCTAACCGGTGTTGTCATTAATGTCAACATACTTCTATTGCATTGATGAAAATGATTGGATGAACTGAGTGCTGAGGATATTGAGAAAATTAGTCCTAATCAGGAACAAAGAAGAACAGTGAAGATAGTAAGGTAAAAGTACAAGATAAGATGAGGATCAGAGGATGCAATTTAAAGGGTTTGTAAATATGTGTCTTAAAGTGATCCAGTAAAGATTTCAGAGGTCCGCATGAAGATCTAAAGAAGTTGTGGCCGTTCAAGTAAAACTAGTTCCGGCAGGTGTTCAGAGGTGACAAAGTGACAAAGATAGTTCCGGTGAGATCTAGAAATGCATTATCCTATTCTGTAGATTTGAGGGAGTGTTGAAGATGTCTTTGTGAAGTGTCAACTCGATTGGTTTGTGGTTTAAAGGTCCACAAGCATCTATTCCTTTGTGATAGTGGTGACAGATTGTGTTCTTGAGGTTCTAGATGAAGGAGAGAAGGATTTCAGTAAGTAGATGAAGTGTGGATGTTCTTGGTGATTCAGGCAATCTTGTGGAGGTCTTTGGATCATGTCCAGTTCATGTTGGTGGTCCACATTGGAGTTGGAGCTCACAATTGAAGAATATCTTCCGGATGATGGTGTTCTTCCTGAGACTGGTTGACCGGATGTATTACACATCTTGCAGATGTTCTTGGAGATGTTTGCTGACTTAGATGATTATTCCTAAGTCGATGCCTTGTATAAATAAGGCATTGTAAAGTCATTTCAAAGAGTGTCTTGTGGAGATGTGAGTGTGGTAGCGAGGAATAGAGCAAAAGTCAGAGTAGAAGTTTTTAGCTTAAATGGAACTAATTCAAGCATGGTGAAAATGCTATTCTCTAATTCAAGTATGTGATACTTATTATTCTATAGACAGTGAGTCTATTGTAGGCAGTGAGCCTCTTGTGAGCAGTGTGCTTAGGCAGTGAGACCTAATTGGCATGTGCCATTTTGTTCTTTCTATTCTTCTAACAGAGAATACAATCTTGTGTTAATCACCCCATGGTTTTTCCCTTAATCAGGTTTTCCACGTCAAAATCTTGGTGTCTTATGTGTTGATGTGTTTCTGCTCTTGATTTAATGCATTATGTTTCCATGATTGATTTATTGATATGTTGCCAAATCACAAGAAGGATTTAAGTGTGTAATTGGAAAGAAAGTTTTAGACAACTGATTCACCCCCCTCTCAGTTGTCTGTTTTGAATCTAACAATTGGTATCAGAGCTAAGTTCCTCTAAAAAAAAAACTTAACCGCTTGAGGAGATCCAAGATATCATCCTATAAGAAGGATAGTCTGAAGTTTGATGGATCCAATTTTAATCTTTGGAAAAGTCGTATGAAATGTCACTTACAATGTATGGGAATGCAGTACTAGACCATGGCTTCAACCAAGTATACTCCTCCACAGGGTGGCTCAAAAGCCCCAAATGAAATCACAGATGTTGAAAACAATCTGTGGACTATAGAAGCCCTTCTAAGCACATTATCTAATTCAGAGCTTTCAAATGTTGTTGCCCTACCAATTGCTTTTGAGATTTGGGAAAAAATGGAACTTCTGCATGAAGGAGACAAGTATGTTAAATGTGCAAGGCTACAGAGTCTGAAAGGGAAATTTGAAAATCTAAAGATGAGAGAAGATGAAAATATCATTACTTTTATGCCAAAAGTAAATGAGCTTGTTTGTGGAATTAGATGTGCTGGTGGAGTCTTGGATGAAGATGAGATTGTTGGCAAAATTCTCAAATCCCTTCCTACTTCTTATAAAATCAAGGTTGCAACGATTGAAGAATTCAGAGCCCATACAACTATCATAAGAGATCAATTGGCTAGTAAACTAGCTGCATTTGAAATGACTGAGTTTGGAGATGCCCCCCCCAAGATTGAATCAGCATTCAAAGCCAATGCTTCTATAAAAGGAAAACAAAGGTTTGATCCGGGAGAGAACTCTTCAAGGAAACTATCATGGTATGAAAAAGAAAGAAAAGACTTGGAAGAAGAGGAAACTAAAATTGCTCAGCTTGAAGCCCTTATTACAAAAAGACTACCAAGAGGATCCGGTAAGTATGAAGGGAAATTGCCTTTTAAGTGTTTTAACTGTAATAAGATTGGTCATTTTGCCTCAAAGTGTCCGGAAAGATTTTCAAGGCCAAATTCTAACAGATCAAGGTTCCAAAAGAATTTTTACTATGTTCATGAAGAGGATGATAATGAAGGAGTAACAGATGATGAATTAGAGATAGGAAACAAATCTAGAAGTGATTGGTGTTTATTGCCATCAAGGAAGAAGATCCAATGCCCTCTAAATATGTCAATCATAAAGTTGTAGAAAGAGCTTTGGCTGCCCAAGTTGAAGAAAAGGATGATTGGGTCATTGATAGTGGATGCTCTCACCATATGACAGGTGGCAAAAATAAGTTCTTAGATTTGGAAAGGTATGAAGGAGGAGTGGTAAAATTTGGTGATAATTCTACTAGTAGAGTCAGAGGTAGAGGAACTATTTCTTTTGATGGAAAGAACAAAACTGGTAATGTACTGTATGTTGAAGGATTGAAGCACAATCTTCTCAGTGTTGGACAGTTGGTGGACAAAGGCTATGATCTCCAATTCAAGAATGGAAAATGCAAGATCTTTGAAAGTTTCAAAATAAAGATTGCATCCGGTACTCAGATAAAAGGTAATATCTTCCATTTAGTTGGTATCGGTAAAAGTTGTCTATTTGTGCAAGTTGATCAGAGTTGGCTATGGGATAGGAGGATGTGTCATGTGAATTTTGATAGTATCATCAAGATAAGCAACACTCAGGCTATAAGAGATCTTCCAAAACTAGTCAAACCTACAAATAGTTTGTGCAAAGAATGTCAGTTGGGAAAACAAAGCAGAGTCTCATTTAAAAGAAAAAAACAATCTTCTACTAGAATATTGGACTTAGTTCACACTGATCTATGTGGTCCAGCAAGAATCAGGAATGTGCAAGGTGATAGATACTTCATGTTACTAATTGATGATTACTCCTAGATGATTTGGGTAAGTTTTCTGAAAGAGAAATCAGAAGCTTTTGAGAAATTCAAAATATTCAAGGCTATGGTAGAGAATGAAACCAGATTAAAATTAAAGTGTCTGAGGTCTGATAGAGGTGGAGAATTCACATCTAGTGAGTTCATAGAATTATGTGAGAAACATGGAATAAAGAGACAGTTGTCTACTCCTAGGACTCCACAACAGAATGGAGTAGTGGAGAGAAAGAATTGAACCATCCAGGAAGCATCTAGGACAATGATGATGTAAGCAAATGTTCCTCAAATCTATTGGAGAGAAGTTGTCAGCACTATAGTCTATACTCTAAATCGAGTTCAAATCAGAAGCAATATCGGTAAGACTCCTTATGAACTTTGGTTTGACATCACTCCTACTATGAGGTATTTCAGAGTTTTTGGTATCAAATGTTACATCAAAAGAGATGAAGATCTAGGCAAGTTTGATACAAGAAGTGATGAAGGAATATTCTTGGGTTACTCTACTCAAAGCAAAGCATACTGATGTTATAACAAGAGACTGAGAAAGATTTTAGAAAGTACAAATGTGAACGTTGATGAGGGAATTGAAAAACCTTCAAGGTTTTATGAATATGATGAAGATGATCAGAATGATGTTCTCATTCAAGGAGCCCAAGCCCCCTCTGCATTTTAGATTCAAACTGATCTAGTAAATCAGGAAGAAGAGATGAGTTTCAATGAGCCTGATCAAGAATAAGAAGTACAAGACACTCCCAAAGTTCCCAAGTATGTAAGACTGAACCACTTTGAAGATCAGATCATAGGTGATAAAAGCAAAGGTGTACAAATGAGAAGGAGAATTTCTCAAGATTCAGATGAGTATTGTCTGATTTCAAAGATTGAACCTAAGACAGTAAATGAAGCTTGCAATGATGAAAACTAGACTAAAGCAATGGAGGAAGAGTTGATGCAAATTGAGAAAAATCACACTTGGGACCTTGTTCCCAGACCTAGAAACAAAAATGTGATTGGAACAAAATGGGTCTTCCAGAACAAACTGAATGAAGTTGGTGAACTAATCAGAAATAAAGCTAGATTGGTCTGCAAGGGTTACTCTCAAATAGAAGGAGTTGATTTTGAAGAAACTTTTGCTCTGGTGGCAAGAATTGAAGTAGTCAGATTATTGCTTGCTTTTGCTACCTTCAAGGACTTGAAAGTATATCAGATGGATGTCAAGTCTGCCTTCCTGAATGGTGACTTGGAAGAAGAATAATACATTGAGCAACCGGATGGATTTCAATTGTCTGATCATGGTGATATGGTCTGCAAGTTGAAGAAAGCTCTGTATGGACTAAAGTAAGCCCCAAGAGCCTGGTATGAAAGATTCGATAAGCATCTTTTGAAGATTGGTTTCAACAAAGGTACTACTAACAGTAATCTATATTTCAAAATTGATCATGAAAACATCTTGATTGTTGAAGTGTTTGTTGATGATATCATTTTTGGAGGAAGAGATAGAATCTGTAAAACTTTTGCAAATCAAATGAAAAGTGAATTTGAGATGTCCATGCTTGGGGAAATGAATTTCTTCTTGGGTCTACAAATCACTCAAACAAAGAAAGGAATCTTCATTTCTCAGACCAAATATGTGAAAGAATTGTTGAAGAAATTTGGGATGAAAGACTCAAAACCAATGAATACTCCCATGGCAACTAGATATAAATTAGGCAAAGATGATGACTCTCCTAAGGCTGATTAGAAAAAGTATAGGTCAATGATTGGAGGATTGTTGTATCTCACTCAAACTAGACCTGACATTATGAATGATGTGGGTCTTGTTGCTAGATTTCAAGCTGATCCTAGAGAATCTCATGTCATGGTAATCAAGAGGATTTTTAGATATCTAAAAGGAATAGATGAGTATGAATTGTGGTATCCCAGAGATCATAATTTCTCTCTTCATGCATATACAGATGCAGATTGGGTAGGAGATGTGGATGACCAAAAGAGTACCAGTGGTGGAGCATTCTTTTTGGGGAAGAGATTGGTTTCTTGGCTAAGCAAGAAATAAGAGGCAATATCTCTGTCCACTGCAGAAGCATAATATATTGCAGCAGCAGGTAGTTGCACTCAGGTTTTGTGGATGAAGCAAATGCTAAGAGACATAAGAGTGGAGTATGAGGAGCCTATCACAATCTTCTATGATAATTCAAGTGCAATAAATATATCTAAGAATCTAGTGTTGCATTCAAAGACTAAGCATATATCTATCAAGTTTCACTTTCTGAGAGAGAAAGTGAACAAGAATGAAGTTAGATTGGAGTTTATGCCTTCCAAGGATCAGATTGCAGACATCTTCACTAAACCTCTACCTAAGGACTCTTTTGAGTATATCAGGGAGAAGTTAGGGGTTATTGCCCCTCTGGTGATGAACTAAGGTGTACTAGAGTGCATCAGTCTGGTAGATATCACAGTCATATCTTGTGGTCTGGATTGATGTTAGGGAGTTGCCACTCAGGGGGAGCAGCTGATATGATTCTAAAGGGTTGGAGTTGCAAGTATGAGCCCTTTTCCATTGATGTCAAAGGGGGAGAGAAGACATGTGAAAAACAAGTGGTTGATGATCAAAGGGGGAGTAGTAAAGGAAGAGAAGACATGTGAATGGTTGTTGCTGATAGGGGGAGTTGTGACAGTAAGGAGAAGTTTTTGTCTTGATGGTTAAAATAGTTTTTCACATCATATGTTGCCATCAATGACAAAGGGGGAGATCATTGCAAGTATGGACCTAACCTGTGTTGTCATTGATGTCAACATACTTCTATTGTATTGATGAAAAGGATTGGATGAACTGAGTGCTAAGGATATTGAGAAAATTAGTCCTAATCAGGAATAGAGAAGAACAGTGAAGATGATAAGGTAAAATTCCAGGATAAGATGAGGATCAGAGGATGCGGTTTAAAGGGTTTGTAAATATGTGTCTTAAAGTGATCCAATAAAGATTTTAGAGGTCCGCATGAAGATCTGAAGAAGTTGTGTCTATTCAAGTAAAACCAGTTCTGGCAGGTGTTTGAGAGGTGATAGAGTGACATAGATAGGTCCAGTGAGATTCGGAAATGCATTATCCTATTCTGCAGATTTGAGGGAGTGTTGGGGAAGTCTTTGTGAAGTATCAACTCAATTGGTTCATGGTTTGAAGGTCCGCAAGCATCTATTCCTTTGTGACAGTGGTGATAGACTGTGTTCTTGAGGTTCCAGATGAAGGAGAGAAGGATTTCAGTAAGCAGATGAAGTGTGGATGTTCTTGGTGATTCAAGCAATCTTGTGGAGGTCTTTGGATCGTGTCCAATTCATGTTGGTGATCTATATTGGAGTTGGAGCTTCAATTGAAGAATATCTTCCAGATGATGGTGTTCTTCCTGAGACTGGTTGACCAGATGTATTGAACATCTTGCGGATGTTCTTGGAGATGTTTGCCGACTTAGATGATTATTCCTAAGTCGATGCCTTGTATAAATAAGGGATTGTAAAGTCATTTCAAAGAGTGTCTTGTGGAGATGTGAGTGTGGTAGCAAGGAAGAGAGTGAAAGGCAGAGCAGAAGTTTTGGGCTTAAATGGAATTAAAGCATGGTGAAGATGCTATTCTCTAGTTCAAGTATGTGATACTTATTATTCTGTAGACAATGAGTCTATTGTAGGCAGTGAGCCTCTTGTGAGCAGTGTGCTCGGGTAGTGAGCCCTAATTAGCATGTACCATTTTGTTCTTTCTATTCTTCTAATAGAGAATACAATCTTGGGTTAATCACCCCATGGTTTTTCCCTTAACCAGGTTTTCCACATCAAAATCTTGGTGTCTTATGTGTTGATGTGTTTCTTCTCTTGATTTAATGCATTATGTTTCCATGATTGATTTATTGATATGCTGCTAAATCACGAGAAGGATTTAAGTGTGTAATTGGAAAGAAAGTTTTAGACAACTGATTCACCCTCCCCCCCACTCAGTTGTCTGTCTTGAATCTAACATAGGGTTCTAGTAAGGTCACTTAAGAGACCTAAGAGCAAAAAATTGCCAAATTTTGGTGTAGTGGTTCTTGTGATTCATGATGCCTAGGAATGTTTTATCTAGACATACAACTATATGTTAAGTGTCTCCATAATAAATTCTTAATTTTTATCAACTCAAAACTATTTCACCATGCCAACAACGAATGCATTCTTGGAAAATGCCTTAGTCACATTCAGTTTAATATTTCCAAGAGCTATATTTTATGTTCTTCACCTTATGGGACCAAACTAATGGTGCCAACATATCGAAGTGGGTAGGTAAATTCTAGAGGGGGCCTCATTTCATTCCCAGAGTGTTTTGATCCTTCCAATCTACATGATTCTAGCAAAGTCACTTAAGAGTCCTAAGAGAAAAAACATCCAAACTTTGGCATGGTGGTTCTCATGATTTGTGGCACCTAGGAATGTTTTGTCTAGACATACAACTATATGTTGAGTTTCTCCATAATAACCTCTTAGCTTTTATCAACTTGAAACTATTTGATCGTGCCAACAACAAATGCATTCTTGCAAAATACCTCAATGGCATTCAGTGTAATGTTGCCAAGAGCCATATTTTATGTTCTTCACTTTGTGGGATTGAACCAATGGTGCCAATACATTAGGGTGTAAGTGGATGCTAGAGGAGGCATTGTTTCATTTTTAAATTGTTTCGATCCTTCTAGACTACACAATTCTGGCAAAGTCACTTAAGAGACCTAAGAGAAAAAAAGCCAAACATTGGCACATCAGTTCTTACAATTTGTGGAGCCTAGGAATGTTTTATCTAGACATACAATTAGATGTTGGGTGCCTCCACAATAACCTCTCTTAGTTTTTGTCAATTAAAAATGATTTGACTGTGTCAACAATGAATGCATTCTTACAAAATTCCTTAGTGACATTTAGTGTAATGTTGCCAAGATCCATATTTTATGTTCTTCACCTCATGGGACCAAACAGATAGTTCCAATATGTTGGGGTGGGTGGATGGATGCTAGAGGAGGCCTCATTTTATTCCCCAAGTGTCACAATCATTTTGGTCTATAGGGTTCCAGAAAAGTCACTGAGGAGACCTAAGAGCAAAAAATATCAAACATTAGTGCAATTCTCATGATTCGTGGCAACTATAAATGCTTTTTCTAGAAAAACAATTGGATGTTGAGTGTATCCACAATAACCTCTCTTAGTTTTTATCAACTCAATACCGTTTAACCATGCTAACAATGAGTTCATTCTTGTAAAATGCCTTAGTGGGATTCAGTGTAATGTTACCAAGAGCATATTTTATGTTCATCACATTGTGGGACCGAACTGATAATGTAAACACATTAGGTTGGGATGGTGAATGCTATAGCAGGCCTCATTTCATTCTCTAAGTGTTTTGATCCTTCTATCCTACACAATTCTAGCAATGTCACTTAAGAGACCTAAGAGCAAGAAACTACTAAACATTGGCGTAGTGGTTCTCATGATTCATGGTGCCTAGGAATCTTTTGTCTAGACATATGGCTGGATGTTGAGTGTCTCCATAATAACCTCTCATTTTTTGTCAACTTGAAACTAGTTTATCATGCTAACAATGAATGCATTCTTACAAAATGCCTCAGTGGCATGCAATGTAGTGTTGAAAAGAGCCAGTTTTATGTTCTTCACCTCATGGAACCAAACTAATAGTACCAACACATTAAGGTGGAAGGTGAATACTAGGGGAGGTCTTGTTTCATTCCCCAAGTGTCCCAATCATTTTAGACTACAGGGTTCTAGAAAAGTCTCTTAAGAGACTTAAGAGCCAAAATTGCCAATCTTTGATAGAGCAGTTCTCAAAATCTGTGGCACCTGGGAATGTTCTATTTGGACCTATAATTGTATGATGGCTCTATCCACAACAACTTCCCTCAACTTTTGTCAACTTGAAATTGTTTGACCATGCCAAAAATGAATGTATTCTTGTAAAATGCATCATTTGTATTTAGCATAATGTTGCCATGAGCCATACTTTACATTCTTCACCTCATGGGGCCAAAATAATTATGCTAACACATCAAGGTGGGTGAGTGAATACTATAGGAGGCCCCATTTCATTCCCCAAGTGTCTCAATCATTCTAAACTATAGGGTTCTAATAAAGTCTCTTAAGAGACCTAAGAGCAAAAACTACTAATCTTTGATGGAGCAGTTCTCAAAATTTGTGTCACCTAGAAATGTTTTGTTTGCACTTACAACTATATGTTAGGTACCTATAAAATAACCTCTCATTTTTTTCAACACAAAACCATTTGGATGTGCCAACAATGAATGCGTTCCTGTAAAATGTGTCATTTGTATTTACCATAATGTTTCCATGAGCCATATTTTATGTTCTTCACCCCATGGGGCTGAACTGACTATGCTAACACATCAGGGTGAGTAAGTGAATACTAGAGGAAGTTCCATTTCATTCCTTGAGTTTCCCAGTCATTCCAAACTGTTAGGAACCCATGTTTAACCCTTCTCTTTACTTTGTTAGTGTATTACATTTGGATGCATATGCTTTGTAAGTCATCCCATGAGCATATTGTATTATCCCACATTCATGGGAAGTAATAGTTGTTTAGATTAGACTTAGTATATAAGTATGTGTTGAGGCCCATGAAGGCATCCACAAATTATATGTATTGAGCTTGCTCAAAGGAGGTTGCCCCCTCCAAGTAGCCTATGATCAATAAATTCCTTCTGTGTTTCTGTTATTTCAATTATTTTGTGCATTTTTCATTATATTATTGTAGGAGGTTCCTCTCATATGGTATCAGAGCACTTTCTTAAGCTTGCTGGGTGGAATTTCTACCAAATGTTTTTCCACAGTGGCCTCTAGGAACTATGATTTTTGTAGTAGTTCTTTCTTTTTTGCATTTGTATTGTTCATTTCAATTGCAAGTTTGGATTAGGGAATATCCCTATCTGCTTAACTATGGGAAATGCCTGGGCATAGACCTAAAGCTCATTGTGAAGAGTACCACAGGAACCCTGAAGTAGCTAGCCCATTGAGTGGACCTACCAGCGAAAAGGGAAACAACCCCCCACCTGATTGACTAGTTCCCATCCGTGAGGTAAATCAAGAGCTGTCATTTTTACCAAAGCAGTTGTCAGTTTTACCTGAGCCATGGAATGAGGGGTACTGCCCCAATACGCAAGCTGTTAGAAAGCATTGGTGGCCGAGTGACTCCCCTAAACCTTTAGGAAGCTGAACATACTTGGGGCCTAGATCTATTAATAGTTGGTAAATCACAGATTGAATCTGTCTATCCAGAGTAGTTTACAGATCGTTTCCAAGAAAAAAAAAGTAAAAAAAATTCTATTTTTTCACCATATCTTCCTTGCTTTAGCTTTGTTTCCTCTCAAAATTCACTAGAACCCCTAAAATTTCATTCTGTATATTTCCTTCTCTGAGGACCCTATCCCAAATTCCACTTATGGAAGCCAAAAATCCCACATTTGTCTATTTTTAGGGTTTACCATAACTCCTTCGATTCTCACCCAATAGCCTTCAAATTTTGCCACAGTGTTCATTTCATATTTTTGCTCCTTTGTCCATCTTGGACAAATTTTCTCATTGTTTCACCCCTCTTTTGAAATCCCCATTTTCTACTCCCCTTTCCCTCAGAAAGTGTCCAAAACCTAGTCAAACCCTAATTACCCATCAGATTTTTTCCCAAATCCAAATTTTCCTTTACTAAAAAAGTTTTCATTTTTGTTTTTCTACCCATTCCCCAAAAAAAAAACTCCTGGTTATGGTTGTCACCCACGTAGGAGAAAAAAATATGGAGGATGAACTTGCAGCCCTCAAGACCAAACTCCAAGATTTGGATGAAAAAATTCTCGGCCTCAATCTTCAGCATTCAGCCATGAATAATAGACGGCAGCCAGAGTCTTCTGCAAACACGGGGTTTTCTTCTTCCGGCAATTTTCGTGGGCCAAAGTTTGATTTTCCTCACTTCAATGGTGATGATATGATTGGATGGATATACCGGGTAGAACAATATTTTAGTCTGCGTCATACTTTTGATGTCAACAAAGTCCCACTTGCACCCTTTCATTTGGAACATCAAGCCCTTCAATGGTTCTGTTGGTACATCAAAGCTCATGAAGAGCCAAAATGGACAGATTTTTGTAAACTCATTTTGCAACGATTTGGCACTAGTGCTTTTGATGGCTTCACAGGAGCACTCACTAAACTACATCAAACTGGCACTGTGAGAGAATATCAGACATAATTTGAAAAATTGGCCAATCACAAAGAGGGATTATCTGATGAATTCTTCAGGAGTTGTTTTGTCAGTGGTCTGAAGGATGCAATTCGCTCTGAGGTTAAAATGTTCCATCCCAACACAATGATGGAAGCCCTAGGGTTGGCTAAGTTGGTGGAGGACAAGATCACAACTCAACAGTGATCCAAATTTGATTTTGTTCCATTAAGAAATATGGCTTCCCAACAACCTCAAATAATGCTAGCTCTTAGAACAACTCCTATCAAGCATTTGATTGAAGAAGAGATGTGGGCACATAGAGAAAAAGGGCTTTGTTATAATTGTGATGAGAAATTCACTTGGGGACATAGATGTATTGAGCAAAAGCTATATCTATTGGATGTGGATTCTTCACCTAAAACTAAAGTTTATGCAGATGCTCAAGATATAGTGGATGATTAGGTCAACACTCAGCAGCCACTTGTTGACCCTACTTCTCAAGAAGACCACCCAGAGATCTCTCTCCATGCTTTAGTAGGAGTCGCCACCCTACAAACCATGTAGGTCAAGGGTTACTTCAAGAAGCTCCCTCTTACATTACTCATTGATTTTGGTAGCACTCATAACTTCATTGACCCTCGGATAACCAAACAGGCTGATTGTTTTGTCCATCCTTGATCTAGCTTTGAAGTCATGATTGCCAATGGGGGCACATTACCTTGCAAAGGGAAGTGTCGCAATGTGCGTATCTCTATGGGAGATTATAACCTATGCTCTAACATGTTTGCCTTGCCCTTAGGCAAATGTGATGTGGTTTTGGGTACCTAATGGTTATGCACACTTGGAGCCATATTATGGGATTTTGCTAAACTTTGGATGCAGTTTTCACACATTGAAGGGCTTACAACTAGAGTCTCTCAGCATCATAAGTTCACATCGCATGGAAAATCTTCTCAAGAAGAATTCACATGGTGTCATCACTTAGCTCCATTCCATTCAGATGCAACCATCAGCGGTCTCCACTACTCCTTCAGATCTACAACAAATTTTGGATAGGTATGCATGTGTCTTTGCTGAACCAGTGGGATTGCCACCTTCATGACTAGAGGACCACCATATTCAGCTCCTTCATGGAAGCGTTCCTCCCAACATCAGGCCCTACTGCTACCCATTTCACCAAAAGATAGAGATTAAGATGCTCGTTTGAGACTTACTGAAGTAAGGTATTATTCACCCTAGTACCAGTTCCTTTTCTTCACCAGTCCTTCTTGTCTAGAAAAAACATGGGTCATGGCACCTTTGCATTGACTTTTGAGAACTTAATCACATCACCATCAAGGATAAGTTTCTGATTTCTGTTGTTGATGAGCTTCTTGATGAGCTTCATGGTGCTCATTTTTTCTCGAAGTTGGATCTTCATTCTGGGTATCACCAAATTCGGGTTCATGAGGATGATATCCCTAAAATAGCTTTTCACATGCATGATGGCCACTATAAGCTTTTGTTCATGCCCTTTGGACTCACTAATGCTCCTTCAACATTCTAGGCATTGATGAATAAAATATTCTAACCCTACCTATGAAAATTCATTCTGGTCTTATTTGATGATATCCTCATCTATAGTAAAACATGGGTTGAGCATCTCCAACATCTCAATCTCATACTGCAACTTCTCTCTAATCATCATCTTTGTGCAAAACAGTCTAAATATGTTTTTGGCCAGGAGGAAGTGGAGTATCTTAGGCATATTGTTTCATCCCAAGGGGTTCGAATGGATCCTGGAAAAATAGATGCCATGAAAAATTGGTCGCATCCTCAGACACTCAAGAGTCTCCATGGTTTTTTGGGGCTGACTGGCTACTATCGCAAGTTTGTTAAGGATTACGGGAAGATTGTAGCTCCATTAACAACTATGTTAAAAAAAGGATGATTTTAACTGGACACATGCTGCTGAGTGTGCATTTGAAAAATTGAAACAAGCTATGTGTACTACACCTGTTCTAGCTATGCCAGATTTTTCCAAGACCTTCACCATTGAGAGTGATGCTTGTAGCAATGGAATTGGTGATGTTCTCCTTCAAGAAGAACATCCCATTGCATTCACCAGCAAAGCCCTTTCTAGCAAGAATTTAGTACTCTCTACATATAAGAAGGAAATGATGGCTGTTTTGCATGCAGTACATAAGTGGTGGTCATACCTACTAGGGAATCATTTTTGCATCAAGACTGATCATCAGAGTCTGAAATATTTCCTAGAACAATGGGTCTCCTCCCCAACACAATAGAAATGGGTTAGCAAACTCATGGGTTATGACTATGAGATCACTTACAAGAAGGGTAAGGAAAATATTATGGAAGATGCTCTTTCGCCCACATTTGATGACCAAACTTGCCTTTTAGCTATTTCTATGCCTATTCCAAATTAGTTAGAATCTGTCTAGCAAGGCTATGTCAATGACTCTTCATTATCTCAAATCATTCAACAGTTGGCCACTAACCCCTCTACATTACTGTATTACTCTTGGGATGGTGCTTCTCTATGATACAAGTGTCATCTGGTGCTTCCCCAGAGCATAGATCTTCAACAGACTATCTTTTATGAATTCCATGCTTCTCCACCGATAGGGCACTCTGGGTTCCTTAAAACTTATGAGCGGGCACAACATAACTTCTTTTGGAAGGGAATGAAAATGGAAATTTAGAAGATGGTGGCTAAATGTGATACCTGCCAATGCAACAAGGGTGAAATGACACTCCTACCTAGATTGCTCAAACCCTTGCCCATCCCTACACAGATTTGGACAGATATTTCTATGGATTTCATTAAGGGGCTCTGTAAATTTGGAGGAAAGATAATGATCTTGGTTGTGGTTGATCACCTCTCCAAATATAGTCATTTTTGTGCCCTCAGCCATCCCTATTTGGCCTCCTCAGTCGCACAAATTTTCATGGATCAGATCTTTCGTCTTCATGGCATCCTTACTTCCATTGTCTCAGATCATGATGCAACTTTCACGAGTCATTTTTGGATAGAACTATTTCGACACACTAGCACCAAACTGAAGATGAGTTCAGGGTATCACCCACAAATAGATGGTCAGACTAAAATTATCAACAAATGTTTGGAAACTTATCTTCTTTGCTTCACCTCAGAACAACAACATTAGTGGGCAAAGTGGCTCCCTCTTGCTGAATGGTGGTACAATACCTCCTACCACACTGCATCTAAAATGAACCCATATGAAGCAGTCTATGGTCAAGCATTGCTAGTGCTCCTTCCATACACCCCCAGCAGTTCACTAGTTCAGGTAGTTGACACGACTCTCTGAACCTGGGATCAGATTCTTCGCATCCTGCAGGACAATCTTCACATGGCAAGAAATCGAATGAAATAACAAGTTGATCAGCACTGTTTTGAGTGCACTTTTCAAGTAGGTGATATGGTTTTTCTTCATCTATAGGCATACAAGAAATCATCCCTAAAACTCAAAGGGTATCATAAGCTAGTTCCAAAGTTCTATGGGCCATATAAGGTTCTTTAAAAGATTAGGTTAGTTTCTTATAAATTAGAGCTTCCTCCTTCCTGTGTTCATCTAGTATTTCATGTCTCTTGTCTAAAGAAAGTTCTTGGCACCAACATCAAAGTACAAACTATTTTACTAGAACTGGATAACAAAGGATCCATCATTTTGGAGCTAGAGGCAATCCTCGACAGATGCACCCATCAGAGGTCTTAATTCAATGGCATGGAATGCAACCAGAGGATGCTACATGGGAACCACTCCTTCAGATCCAGCAACAATTTCCACATCTTAAGCTTTGAGGACAAAGCTTTTCTAAGAGGGAGGGGATGTTAGGAACCTGTGTTTAACCCTTCTCTTTACTTTGTTAGTGTATTACATTTGGATGCATATGCTTTATAAGTTGTCCCATGAGCATATTGTATTATCCCACATTCATGGGAAGTAATAGTTGTTTAGATTAGACTTAGTATATAAGTATGTGTTGAGGCCAATGAAGGCATCCCCAAATTTATTATACTAAGCTTGCTTAAAGGAGGTTTTCCCCTCAAAGTGGTCTACAATCAATAAATTCCTTCCGTGTTTCTGCTATTTCTATTATTTCATGTATTTTTCATTATATTGTTGCAGGAGGTTCCTCTCACAAACTATAGGGTTCTGGTAAAGTCTCTTAAGAGACTTAAGAGCCAAAATTATCAATCTTTGATACAGCAGTTCTTAGATTCTATGGTACTTAGGAATGTTCTATTTGGACCTACAATTACATTTTGGGTCCCTCCATAATAACCTCTCTCAATTTTTGTTAAATTGAAACTATTTGACCATCCCAACAACAAATGCATTCTTAAACAAAGTGTCATTTACATTCAACATAATGTTGCCATGAGCCATATTTTATGTTCTTCACCTTGTGGGGCTAAACCAACCATGCCAACACATCGAGGTGGGTGGGTGAATGATATAAGAGGCTCCATTTCATTCCCCAAGTGTATCAATCATTCCAGACTACAAGGTTCCAACAAAGTCTCTTAAGAGGCCTAAGAGCCAAAATTACCAATCTTTGACAAAGTGGTTCTTAGAATCCATTACACATATGAATGTTCCATTTGGACCTATAGCTATATGCCAGGTCCCTCCATAATAACCTCTCTTAGTTTTTTTCAAATCAAAACTATTTGGCTATGCCAACAATGAATGCATTCTTGCAAAATGTGTCCTTTACATTCAGCATAAAGTTGCCATGAGCCATATTTTCCATTCTTCCCCTCATGGGGATAAATAAAATGTACCAAAGCATCAAGTTTGGCAAGTGAATGCTATAGGAGGTTCCATTTCATTCCCCAAGTGTCCCAACCATTCCAGACTACAGGATTTTGACAAAGTGTCTTGAGAGACCTAAAAGTCAAAACTATCAATCCTTGATGGAGCGGCTCTCAAAATCCGTGGCACGTAGGAATATTATATTTGGACCTAAAACTATAATTTGGGTCCCTCCACATTAACCTCTCTTAGTTTTTTGTCAACTTGAAATAATTTGACGATGCCAACAATGAATGCATTCTTGCAAAATGTGTCATTTGCATTCAGCATAAGGTTGCCATGAGCCATATGTTATGTTATTCACCTCATGGAACTAAATCAACTATTCTAGCACATCAAGTTGGACTAGTCAATACTAGAGGAGGCACTATTTGATTCCCCAAGTGTCCCAATCATTCCAAACTACAAGGTTCTAACAAGTCTCTTAAGAGACCTAACAGCCAAAATTGTCAATCTTTGACAAAGCAGTTCTCAGAATCCATGGCACTTAGAAATGTTTCATTTTAGTCAATAGTTGTAAATCAAGTCACTCCACAATAACTCCTCTTAGTTTTTTTAACTCAAAATTGTTTGACAATGCCAACAACGAATGCAATCTTGTACAATGCATCATTTGCTTTCAGTATAATATTGCTAGAAGCCATATTTTGTGTTCTTCACCTTGTGGGGTCAAATCAATTGTGTCAATACATCAAGGTGGGTATCTAAATGTTATAGGAGGATCCATTTCATTCCCCAAGTCTCCCAGTTCTTTTAGGATATAGGGTTATGGCAAAGTCTCTTAAGAGACCTAAGAGCAAAAACCCACCAAACCTTGATGAAGCCATTCTTAGAGTCTGTGGCACCTAGGAATATTCCATTTGGACCTATAGTTTGATATTGGATCCCTCCACAATAACTTCTCTTATCTTTTGTCAACTCAAAATCATTTGACCATGCCAACAATAGGTGCATTCTTGAAAAAATCTTTAGTTACATTCAATGTAATGGTTCGATGAGCCATATTTTGTGTTCTTCAACTCATGGGATTGAATCAACTATGTCAACATGTTGGGGTAGGTGGGTGAATGTTAGAGGATGTTAGTGTGAACATGATTATTTATCTAACTACTTCATTTTCTAGTTAGTTCTTCACTTTAGTCCTTTTCACACTAGGTTAAGTTCACTTAGGGACTTTTTCACTTTATTCCATATTGGTTGTGTTTTTAGTCTCTTGGATGGTAAATCCTATATACACTCACCCATTGATCTCATATGAGTATCTCATCTTATTGTATGCTTTGCATTTCCATTGAATAGAATACAATTTATTCTATCATTTCTAATTTTCTAGCTTTGCTTTCCTTTTACTCATTTGCATTCTTGGGTGACTTTTCAGCAAAATATTACATGGTATTAGAGTGGTTTTGATTTGTAGGTTAGAAATCCTTTTAGGAAATCTAGGAGTGTAGAGCTTCTATTTTTTGAAGCATATGAGTATGTTCTTCTCTTGCATCCTTTGATGACTTGGAGAATCAAGAAAATGTGGAGAAAATACTAGTTTTTAGGGGTTCATATTTTGAATTGAGAGTTGTAAGTTTTTTTGGAGATTCCTAGAGACATTATGAGCTAACCATTGAGTCCAGAGTAGTTGAGATAGTCAAATTTTCCATTTATTTTGTCCCAGTTGGACACTAGAGGCCAAATCTACAAGGGTTTAAAGTGGGAGGTTCATTGCCAGATTTGGTAGGAAGCCATCATTTTGCATTTTGGGTTAAATCTAACCCTTTCATAGTGCTTAGAAGGCTCGAAAATGCTAAGATCAACTGCCAAATCATTAATTTTGGACAAAGTTGCCTAGAAAGACAAAAAAATGTCCAAGGAGCCATATGACCCCTATGAATAGTGCTTGTGGCATGCTTTTCAAAAAAAAGTTTTCTACAATTTTTTAAAAATTTTGAATTATATGATTTCAAAAAAAAATCATAGTTTTTTGTTTTGTAAAACATTGTTAAAATGTTTTTAAAAATTAAATAAATTTAAAAGGGTTTAAACCCTATGCAGGGCACCCTAGGGTATCACAGGGTACCTTGTCCCTATAGGAGCCCTTTGTACTTGAGCCCTGCACCTAATACTTGGGTCGTGGACCCTCTCAATTGGGGTCTAGGTGTGGCTTCAGCCCCTGACCCATTTAATCATTCAACTTTTTAGCCTTGAAGACTATGCGAGCCACCAGTTTTAGTGGTCTTTTTAGAGGTCTACCATTCTTGGTGATATTTATCTCCTGCACTAAATTTGGTACCTTAGCCAGATTTAGGGACAATTAAAAATTTATCTAGCCAACCTCCAAATTTAGCGACACTACTAAAGTTGGTGGTAGTTTTGCCAAATTTGGCGATAAGAGACTTTTGAAACCTTGGCCGCCTCTCTATTGGTAGGTTAAATTTTGCACTCAAATGTTGGAAGCCAATATCTTGGGCTCATGGCCTCCATTTTTTGAGAAACATTTTTTGATTTGGCCTATTTTTTGCACTCTACATGTTGGTACAGATGGTCTCTAATTTTGATGCATAGGTATTCCAGAATTTGTAGATTTTCTCAGCTGACATTATGTAGTTATCATTTTGGGAACTTCAAAGACTCATAATTTTCTTATATGACCTTGGATTGAGATGATTCATTTTTAAAAGTGCATTAATTGTATACTTCATAGTGGTGCTATTTATTTCAATTGGTATTATCCCAAAATTGTGTTTTCAACATATACTCATTTTTAAGGATTTCTAAAAGCATTTAATTCAAGCCCACTTGGTGTTTATTTATGGTGGCAATTGTAACCACACTATATATAAAGTACCAAATCATATTTCTTTGGTGGGTTCTTTGATAGAGTGATTCGGGGGGTTCTCTTGGTTTGTTTGTGCTTGTGCATCTCTTTCTACTTGTGCTCTCTTTTCCTTTACAAATGGTTCACTTTAACACCATACAACTACAACACATGAAATCAAAATACATGGAACACCTTAATGCAACTTGGATATACACCTTATGTTGAACAAAAGCTAACTAAACCTACAGATGATAAGGAAAAGGTATAATAGATACTCAAACATACAAAAGCTATTGGTTGTCTTAGGAGTCTAGTTTCCCTTGATATTATGTTTTAAATTAATGGATGTACAAATTCACATGCTGCATAGGAAAAATTAAAACTTTTGTATGGTACAACTAATGAAGTAAGAGGCTATTAAATTGACATTGAATTGATGATTCTTGATCCTAAGTCTTTTGACAACATCCAGGACTATGTTACAAAGGTCAATGACCTTAGAGCAAAATATAAAGCCCGTGGCATTGAGAAAAAGGACATTCAACATGTCTTTAGTACTCTCAACAAACTTGGACCTAAATATGCATCCTTTTTTTATCTTTCACACTCATAGGTTGACTATGGGATCTACATACACTATGCCTTGTTTTGCTTCCTTTTCTAAAATGTTGATGCATGAACAAGGGAAACTTCTTTCCATGGGTCTCCTTAAGCCATCTCAATCTTAGGATTTGTTGGTTGGTTAGTTGAAGGGGCATAAAGAGTTAGGGAAACTTGACAAGAAACACAAAAACTCCAATAAAAAGTCACGAAAAGATTAGACACAATCATTATCTACTCCAAAAGTAGACTCCAACTCCTCTTCTTCAAAGGGGCACTCTTAGAAGAAGGAAAGGCCAACTTGTAGCTACTACAAGAAGGTTGGTCATGAGGAGCATTCTTTTCACAAGAAGAAGATCAACAAGCTAAAGCATCTTCTCAACATGAACAATATTAATCTAACTTTCTCTATTGCTCAGCAATCCTCCACTCCTTTTTCCCAAATTGGGTAAAGGAAAGGAAATATCATGTGTTGCTTCTACAAATTCTTCTCAATAGTAGATTCTCAACTCAAGTGCATCACATAACATGGGTTTTGTCAGAGATAGTTTTCTTTGTTGGAGCCTTGTTCTGTAACTGACATTCTCATCAAGGATGATTCTCTAATGGATGTTATCTGCAAAGGTTCAATTGATGTTGGCATTGGTACATTTAAGGATGTTCTCTATGTGCCTAATCTATCAACCAACCTTCTCTCTGTCTACTAGATCCCTAAAAATGGTAGGAAGGTTGAATTCACTCTAGATTCCATCACCATTAGGGATCTTGAAGATAATGCACTCCTTGTAGATGCTAAGGTTGATCATGAGCCTCAACACTAGAATGTTTTCTCTCATTTTTGTACCTCATTCTCATTCTACTACTTTACTCACTCGTTCAGATTCTATGATAAAACTATGGAATGAGAAGTTTGGCGATCTCAACTACCACTATCTTCAGTAGCTCAACACATGGGATATGGTCATAGATCTTCCTTGGATCAACTTTTAAGATGTCTTTTGTTTAGGTTGTGCCTTGGGAAATAATCTTGAGGACAAGTTTTACAAATGGAAGGCTTGGAGGGCTTCAGAAGTCCTTGAGCTAGTTCATAGTGACTTGGCAGGTCCATTTCCATCCTTGTCTTTCAACAAGGCTCGCTATTTTCTCACATTCATTAATGATTTTTCTAGATACACATGGTCTACTTTCTTTGGTAGAAAGGTGAAGTTTTTGATAGGTTTTAGGAGTTCAAGGCTCATGTTGAGAAACAATCTAGGAAGTGCATCAAGATTCTCTAAATAGATAATTGTAAAGAATATGTGAACCATTGTTTTAAGCAATTTTAAACTCATGAAGGGATTGATTTTCAACATACTATCACCTACACCTCAGTGGAATGGTGTAGCAAAGAGGAAAAATAGGTTCTTGAAAGATATGGCTAGCTACATGATCCATGCACACTCCCTTGTACCTTAATATTGGGTGGAAGCTATTCACTGTGCTTCTCACATATAGAATAGAGTTCCACATAAGGCATTGAAGGCCATCACTCCCTTTACATCCTAGTGTGGTAGGAAACCTATTGTGCAACACTTCAGAGTTTTTGGCTCCCCAACATGAGTGCACATTCCTTAAAAAAAGCACAAGGCCTTAGAACTGAAGAGTCATCCATTCATCTTTATTGGTTACCCCAATGGTGTCAAAGGATATTGTCTCTTGGATCCTGAGACACATGAGCTCTTAAATTGAGAATAGTGTGAGGAAAGCTCTTATATCTCATCCTCACATCTTCCTTCCTCCATAGTGGATTTAGATGATAGTGAATTAGAGGATTTTCCTCTAGGTTCCTCTACTCACAAAGTTGATCATGAGGTTTCATACTCCTCTTCGCAAAGTTCAGATTCTAAGGCTAAGGATTCTTCTCCCCCATCCCCTACCATGCCTTGTTGGGCTTGTTAAACTCTTGAGACTACATGCACTCTTGCTAGAGATCCTACAAATACTCAGAGGACTTGATCACAACACTAGGATATTTTGCATTCCTACATTGCCACCACTTCATATCCACAATCCTTTCATGAAGCATCAGGTATTGTTTAGTGGGATTCATAAATGAAGGAAGAGTACAACTCTTTGATTCAGAAAAAAACAAGGGATCTTTTTCCACTTCCTAAGGGAAGAAAACTAGTTTGGTATAAGTGGATCTATCAAACTAAATTTATTGTAGATGGATTAGTTGACATGTTTAAAGCATGGCTTGTGGCTAAAGGGTTCTCACAGATTCTTGGTGTTGACTACATTGAGACCTTTCCCCCATTGCCAAAATGAACTCCATTTTCCTAATACTTTCTGTTGTTGTAGCTCATAGTTGGGCTATACATTAGATAGAAGTGAAGAGTGTATTTCTTCATAGAGAACTACAAGAGGGGGTTTACATTAAGAAGCCAAAATGGTTTATTCAAAATTCTTCAATAGTTTAAAGACTGAGGAACTCTCTCTATGGCCTCAAAAATGCCCCACAAGCTTGGTATACCAAGACGAACTCCTTTCTTCTCTTGGTTAGATTATCTAGATGACACTCAAATCCAAATGTCTACATCTTGAGATAGGAGGATGCTCTTATTTTTTGGCTCTCTATGTTGATGACTTGATTGTTCCTAAAGTGTCCCAATTGTTTTGGTCTATAGGGTTCTAGCAAAGTCACTTAAGAGACCTAAGAGTGAAAAAATTCCAAACTTTGGTGTAGTGGTGCTCATGATTTGTGATGCCTAGGAATGTTTTGTCTAGATGTACAAATAGATGTTAAGTTCCTCCATAATAAAATCTCTCAAGTTTTGTCAACTCAAAACCATTTGACCATGCCAACAATGAATGCATTCTTGCAAAATACCTTAGTGACATTTAGTGTAATGTTTCCAAGAGCTATATTTTATGTTCTTCACCTTGTGAGACTGAACCAATGGTGCCAACATATTAAAGTGGGTAGGTGAATGCTAGAGGAGGCCTCATTTCATTCCCTAGGTGTTTTGATCCTTCCAAACTACATGATTCTAGCAATGACACTTAAGAGATCTAAGAGAACAAAATAGACAAACTTTGGCGTGATGGTTCTCATGATTTTTGCACCTAAGAATGTTTTGTATAGACATATAGCTATATTTTGAGTGCCTCCACAATAACCTCTCAATTTTTATCAACTTGAAACTATTTGATTGTGCCAACAATAAATGTATTCTTACAAAATACCTCAATAGCATTCAGTGTAATGTTGCCAAGAGCCATATTTTATGTTCTTCACCTTGTGCGATTGAACTGATGGTGCCAAAACTTTAGGGTGTGGGTGAATTCTAGAGGAGGCCTCCTTTCATTTCCAAAGTGTTTCGATCCTTCTAGCCTACATAGTTCTAGTAAAGTCACTTAAGAGACCTAAGAGAAAAAAATTGCCAAACTTTGGGACATTAGTTCTCACAATTTGTGGAGCCTGGGAATGTTTTATATAGAGATACAATTGGATGTTGGGTGCCTCCACAATAACCTCTCTTAGTTTTTGTCAACTCAAAATGATTTGACCATGCCAACAATGAATGCATTCTTACAAAATTCATTAGTGGCATTTAGTGTAATGTTGCCAAGAGCCATATTTTATGTTATTCACCATATGGGACCGAACTAATATTTCCAACATGTTGGGATGGGTGGGTGGAATGCTATAGAAGGCCTCATTTTATTTCCCAAGTGTCCTAATCATTCTGGTCTACAGGGTTCTAGCAAAGTCACTTAAGAGACCTAAGAGCAAAAAACTACCAAACTTAGCCCAGTTCTCATGATTCGTGGCACCTAATTTTTTTTCAAGACATACAATTGGATGTTGAGTGTCTCCACAATAACCTCTCTTAGTTTTTATCAACTCAACACCATTTAATCATGAGAACAATGAATGCATTCTTGCAAAATGCCTTAGTGGCATTTAGTGTAGTGTTGCCAAGAGCCATTTTTTATCTTCTTCACCTTGTGGGATCAAAATGAAAATGTCAACACATTAGGTTGGGAGGGTGAATACTATAGCAAGACTCATTTCTTCCCTAAGTATTTTGATCCTTCTAGCCTACATAGTTATAGTAAATTCACTTAAGAGACCTAAGAGCAAGAAATTGCTAAACTTTGGCATAGAGGTTCTTGTGATTCGTGGTGCCTAGGAATGTTTTTTCTAGACATATGGCTGGAATTTTTAGTGCCTCCATAATAACCTTTCTCATTTCTTGTCAACTTGAAACTATTTTACCATGCTAACAATGCATGCATTCTTACAAAATGCCTTAGTGGCATGCAATGTATTGTTGCCAAGAGCCATTTTTATGTTCTTCACCTCTTGGGACCAAAATAATAGTGTCAACACATTGAGGCAGGTGGGTGAATGCTATGGGAGGTATCATTTCATTCCCCAAGTGTCCCAATAATTTCAGACTATGGGGTTCTAACAAAGTCTCTTAAGAGACTTAAGAGCCAAAATCACCAAACCTTGACATAGCAGTTCTCAAAATTTGTGGCACCTGGGAATGTTCTATTTGGGCCTATAGTTGTATTATGGATCAATCTAAAATAACCTATCTCAACTTTTCTCAAATTGAAATTGTTTGACCATGCCAACAATGAATGCATTCTTGTAAAATGCATCATTTGCATTCAACATAATGTTGCCATGAGCCATATTTTATATTGTTCACCTCATGGGGAAAAAATAATTGTGCTAACATATCAAGGTGGGTGAGTGAATACTATAGGAGGCCCCATTTCATTCCCTAAGTGTCCCAATCATTCCAAACTATAGGGTTCCAACAAAGTCTCTTAAGAGACCTAAGAGCGAAAACTACTAATCTTTGACGGAGTTGTTCTCAAAATTCATGGCACCTACAAATATTTAGTTTGGACTTAACACTATATGTTGAGTACCACCAAAATAACCTCTCTCATTTTTTGTCAACTTAAAACCATTCGGTTGTGCCTATAGTGAATGTATTCTTGCAAAATGTGTCATTTACATTTAGCATAATGTTTCCATGGGCCATATTTTACGTTCATCACCAGGGATAACTTTAAGAAAAGACCCCTAAAAAAAGTTATAAAATCCTGGCGAATCCTAGCTAAGTGCTTTAATTTTTCTGGTGAATCTTTGATTTTTTTTGAAAAAAATATTAATTTTCCTAGCAAATCTATGGACATTACTAAAAAAGTTATAAAATTGTGGCGAATCCTAGTGAATACTCACTAAAAAAAATAAAAAACAATGGCGAGTCTTAGTGAATAATTACTAAAGAAATTAATTAGAATGGCGAATCCTTTAAAAATTTACATATTTGGTCAACCCCATATATTATTTTTTTTTAATTTTGAAGTGGGGGTAGGAGACAATTTTATAAACCTAATAATTATCACTAGATTATAGTTTTCTCACCTAAGGATAGTTTGGTTTGCATCCTAATTTTTTTATATCAACTAAAGTTTAATGAGTTTCAACCAAGAAAATTTAACCATAGGTACTCTCCCTACAAAAAGGATGTCTCATCTAGAGTCTAAACATTTAAGAAATAAATTAAATTAAAATGAAATTTGTAACTAATAGATAAATTTATAATTAAATTCTAAAATTTAACCGTTTTCCTAAGGCACTTTAAAATGATAAAGTAAGTGAAATAAAATAATAATAAATAAAAGTTCATTACACTAACATTAAAAAAATAAAGCTAAATCCCTTTCATGTTTAAAATACAATAAAGATTTAAAATTGAATTATATATGGAATAATAAAATATAAATATGAAAAACATACTAAGTAAACATTTATTTCTAACTCTAAAACAAATACTATTATGAGTGCAACTATTTTGAAACAATTACTCCACTAAAGGTGAAGTCAACTAAGTCAAATAAAATAATAATAATTAAAAATACATTACACTAAGAGAAAAAGAATAAAGTGAATAAAAAGAATAAAGCTAATAAAGCTACTAAAATATAATTCCCTTTCATATTTAAAATACAATAAATATTTAAAATTCAATTATATTTGGAATAGTAAAATATAAATATGAAATTTTATTTCTAACTCTTAAACAAAGACTACTATGAGTGCAACTATTTTAAAACTATGTAATTTCTATGATATTAAAAACTTAAAATAATAAAATATTGCATAAATATTTTTGTTGCTACCTAACCCTTTCATTTTCTCATAATCATTTTGGTGTGAATTTTTATTTTAATGAGAGAAGGAGGTTATGCAAGTGGAAGGTAATTTCTATTGATCTTATTTTTTACAGATCTCATTTGGGTTTCTCCTTTCTTCCTATTTTTTTTATTATTCTCATTTTATTGTCCATGTTTTTCCTTTTACTTTGCTTGCGGGGGTAAAAGAAATCTTCTACAGATCTATTTGACAATTGCATTACAGCTATAGGGTTTTATTATTTTGGGTTGCATGCAGAGATTTTTCAGACATTGTACATGGTTTATTATTTTGGATTGCATGTAGAGGATTGTATAGGGTTTTATTATTTTGGGTTGCATGCAAGGTTTTCAGAGATTGCATTTTTTCAGAAGGGAAAAAGGAATAAATCCTTTACTTATTTTCTTTTGTAACTCATGTTTTCTTTCCATGAAATAAAAGAATGAATGCTTCTAGAAAATATTTATCTCAAAGTATTCAGTCAAGCTAAGCACAAATACACTATTAGGAATGATTTGAAAATAAAAAAATGCAGAAATTAAATATTTTAAAAATATCATATTAAAAATTAAATTAAAAAATAAGTACCCCTACTGTTTAATTCCTGGAGATAAAGAGCACATGCCTTTTAAAAGGCTCGCTGAGCCCCAGAAATGATTTTGGGCCACAAGATTGGATCCAATCTTGTGGCCCAAAATCATTTCTGGGGCTCAGCGAGCCTTTTAAAAGGCATGTGCTCTTTGTCTCCTAGAATTAAACAATAGTTGTTAGATCAAAACTATAATTAACATTAATAAATAAAGTTGTATTAAAAATACAAAAAACCCTAAAGTACATGATAATGGCAATATTGCCCAAAATTAATGGCTGAAATATATTATTAATGGCCAATATGGTCCAAAATTAATGGCTGAAATATATTATTAATGGTGAATATGGTCAACATTTTTAAATATATTATAAATTACTGGTGAATCTGCTTTAATTATGCATCATATACTTGGCGAAATAGTTCAACTAATTAGTTTTAAAAAATAAATCTTAGGCAAATTAACTAAGACTATTATTTTTTTGTAAAAATGGGGCGATTTAGTCAGCTTCATAGCTTGAACTATTCGCCATTTTTGGTGGCTCTGATTTCAAATATTCGCCAATTGGCAAAGATTTGCCACTAAAAAAAGCCCTATTCTTCACCCTATGGGGCTAAACTAACTATGCTAACACATTGGGGTGAGTGGATGAATGTTAGAGGAGGATCCATTTCATTCCTTGAGTGTCCCAATCATTCCAGACTATAGGCTTTCGACAAAGTCCCTTAAAAGACCTAAAAGCCAAAATTGTTAATCTTTGACAGAGCAATTCTTAGATTTTGTAGTACTTAGGAATGTTTTGTTTGGACCTAAAATTACATTTTAGGTTTCTCCATAACAACCTCTTTCATTTTTTGTCAAATTGAAATTGTTTAACCATCCCAACAACAAATGTATTCTTGCACAATGCATCATTTACATTTAGCATAATGTTGTCAAGAGCCATATTTTATGTTCTTCATCCCGTGGGGCTGAACCAACTATGCCAACACATCGAGGTGGGTGGGTTAATGATAGAAGAGGCTCCATTTTCATTCCCCAAGTGTTCCAATCATTTAGGACTACAAGGTTCCAAAAACATCTCTTAAGAGACCTAAGAGCCAAAATTACCAATATTTGACAAAGCGGTTCTTAGAATCCATGGCATGAGATTATTCCATTTGTACCAATAGTTACATATTAGGTACCTCCATAATAACCTCTCTTAGTTTTTGTCAAATCAAAACTATTTGACCATGCCAACAATGAATGCATTCTTCCAAAATGTGTCCTTTACATTCAACATAAAGTTACCATGAGCCATATTTTACATTCTTCACCTCATGGGGCTAAACTGACTCCACAAAAACATCAGGGTTGGCAAGTGAATGCTATAGGAGGCTCCATTTCATTCCCCAAGTTTCCCATCCATTCCAAACTATAGGATTTTGACAAAGTCTCTTAAGAGACCTTAAAGTCAAAAATGTCAATCCTTGATGGAGTGGTTGTTAGAATTCATGGCACCTAGGAATATTATGTTTGGACATAAAACTACAATTTGGGTCCCTCCACAATAAACTCTCCTAGTTTTTTTTCAACTTGAAATCATTTGACCATGCAAAAAAAAATGCATGCTTGCAAAATGTGTCATTTGTATTCAGCATAAGTTTGCCATGAGCCATATGTTATGTTATTCACCTCATGGGGCTAAATCAACTATTCCAGCACATCAGGGTGGACTAGTGAATAATAGAGGAGGCCCAATTTTATTCCACAATTGTCCCAATCATTCCAAACTATAAGGTTCCAACAAACTCTCTTAAGAGACCTAAGAGCCAAAACTGTCAATCTTTGATGAAGTGGTTCTCAAAATTTGTGGCACCTATGAATGCTTCGTTTAGATCAATAGTTATATATCAAGTCACTCCACAATAACCGCTCTCAGTTTTTGTTAAGTCAAAATTGTTTGACAATGCCAACAATGAATGCAATCTTGTAAATGCATCATTTGCTTTCAGCATAATATTGTAAGAAGCCATATTTTGTGTTCTTCACCTTGTGGGGTCAAATCAACTATGTCAATACATCAAGGTCGATAGTTGAATGCTATAGGAGGCTCCATTTCATTCCCCAAGTCTCCCAATTCTTTCAGGCTATAGGGTTATGACAAAGTCTCTTAAGAGGCCTAAGAGCAAAAACCTACCAAACTTTGACGGATCCATTCTTGGAGTCTGTGGCACCTAGGAATGGTCCATTTAGACCTATAGTTTAATTTTGGATCCCTCAACAATAACCTCTCTCATCTTTTGTCAACTCAAAATCGTTTGACCATGCCAACAATGGATGCATTCTTGAAAAATGCTTTAGTGGCATTCAGCGTAATGGTGCCATGAGTCATATTTTGTGTTCTTCACCTCATGGGGCTGAATCGACTACGTCAACATGTTGGGGTGGGTGGGTGAATGTTAGAGGATGTTAGTGTGAATGGGTTTTTTAACTAACTAGTTCATTTTCTAGTTAGTTCTCTGCTTTAGTCCTTTTCACACTAGGTTAAGTTTACTCAAGGACTTTTTAACTTTATCCAATATTTGTTGTGTTTTTAGTCTCTTGGTTGTTAAATCCTATATATGCTCACCCATTGCTCTCATGTGAGAATCTCATCTCATTGTATGCATTGCATTTCCATTGAATAAAATACACTTTATTCTACCATTTCTAATTTTCTAGCTTTGCTTTCCTTTCACTCATTTGCATTCTTGTGTAGCTTTTCAGCCAAATCTTACATGATATGTAAGTAGTTATGATTTGTAGGTTAGAAATCCTTTTAGGAAATCTAGGAGCGTAGAGCTGCTATTTTTTGAAACACGTGAGTATGCTCTTCTCTTTCATCCTCTAATGACCTAGAGAATCAAGAAAATGTGGAGAAAATACTAGTTTCTAGGGGTTCATATTTTGACTTGCCAGTTGTATGTTTTTTGGAGCTTCTTAGAGACATTGTGAGATAACCATTGAGTCCAGTTACCATTTCTTCCATCTCAATTGGACACCACAGGCCAAATCTATAAGGGTTTGATGTGGGAGGTTTGTTGCTAGATCTGGTAGGGAGGCATCATTTTGGAGAATTTTGGGTTAAATCTAACCATATCATGGTGCTTAGAAGGCTCAAAAATGCTAAGATTGACTATCAAATCATTAGTTTTGGACAAAGTTCCCTAGAAAGACAAAAAAATATCCAAGGAGCCATATGACCCTTGTGAATAGTGCATGTGGCATGCCTTTCAAAAAATATTATTTCAAAAAAAAATCACAATTTTTTGTTTTCTAAAACATTGTTAAATTTTTTTTATAAAAAATTAAATAAATTTAAAAGGGCTTAAACGCTACATAGGGTACCCTAGGGTATCACATGGTACCTTGTCCCTACAAAAGCCCTTTGTGCTTGAGCCCTGCGCCTAATACTTGGGTCATGAACCCTCTCAATTGGGGTCTAGGTGTGGCTTGAGCCCTTGACCCATTTAATCATTCAACTTTTTAATCTTGAAGACTATGCAAGCTGCTAGTTTCAATGGTCTTTTTAGTGGTCTATCATTCTTGGTGATATTTATCTCCTTCACTAAATTTGGCACCTTAGCCATATTTAGAGACAATTAAAAATTTATCTAGCCAACCTCCAAATTTAGAGACACTACTAAAGTTGGTGGCAATTTTACCAAATTTGGTGATACAAGACTTTTGGAACCTTGGCCCCCTCTCCATTGGCAGGTTGAATTTTGCACTCAAACTTTGGAATCCCATATCTTGGGCTCATGGCCTCAATTTTGAGCAACATTTTTTGATTTAGGCTAATTTTTCGTACTCTACACGCTGGTGCAGATGGTTTATGATTTTGATGAATAGATCTTCTAAAATTTGTAGATTCTCTTAGGTAACATTGTGTAGTTGTCATTTTGGGAACTTCAAAGATAAATAACTTTCTCATACGAGCTTGGATCAAGATAATTATTTTTTTCTTGAAAGTGCATAATTTTGTGTACTTCATAGAAGTGCTATTTATTTCACTTGGTATTACTCCAAAATTGCACTTCCAACATATACTTATTTCTAAGGATTTGTAAAAGCATTTAAGTCAAGTCCACTTGGCATTTATTGGTGGTGGCAATTGTAACTGCTCTAAGTATAAAGTGCCAAATCATATTTCTTTGGGTTTTTTTTATTGAGTGATTCGAGGGAGTTATCTTGGTGTGTTTGTGCTTGTGCATCTCTTTCTGCTTGTGCTCTCTTTTCCTTCACAAATGGTTCACTTTAAGTTTCCATTTCTAACACCATACAATTACAACACATGACATCAAAATGCATGGAACACCTTAATGCAACTTGGATATACACCTTATGTTGAACAAAAGGTAACTAAACCTACAGATGATAAGGAAAAGGTACAATAGATACTTGAACATACAAAAGATCTTGGTTGTCTTAGGAGTCTAGTTTCCCTTGATATTATGTTTCAAATTGATGGATGTACAAATTCACATGATGCATGGGAAAAATTTAAAAAAATGTATAGTATAACTGATGAAGTAAGAGGCTATCAAATTGACATTGAATTGATGAGTCTTGATCCTAAGTCTTTTGACAACATCTAGTACTATGTTACAAAGGTCAATGACCTTAGAGCACAATGTAAAGCATGCGGCATTAAGAAAAAGGAAATTCAACCTATCTTTAGTACTCTCAACAAACTTGGACCTGAATATGCATCTTTTTTTATCTTTCAAACTCATAGATTGACTATGGGATCTACATACACTATGTCTTCTTTTGCTTCCTTTTCTAAAATTTTGATGCATGAATAGGGGAAACTTCTTTCCATGGGTCTCCTTATGTCATCTCAATCTTAGGATTTTTTTGGTTGGTCAGTTGAAGGGATAGAAAGAGTTAGGGAAAACTAACAAGAAACAAAATAAGTCTAATAAGAAGTCACAAAAAGATCAAGCACAATCATTATCTACCCCAAAAGTAGACTCCAACTCCTCTTCTTCAAAGAGGCATTCTTGGAAGAAGGAAAGGACAACTTGTAGCTACTGCAAGAAGGTTGTTCATGAGGGACATTCTTGTCACAAGAAGCAAATGATAAGCTAAAGCATCTTCTCAAAAAGAACATTAATCTACCTTCCTCTATTGCTCAGCAATCCTCCACTCTTTTTTCCAAATTAGGTAAAGGTAAATAAATAGCACATGTTGCTTCTACAAATTCTTCTCAGTAGTGGATTCTCAACTTAGGTGCATCACATCACATGGGTTCTGTCAGAGAATAGTTTTCTTTGTTGGAGCCTTGTTCTATACCCCACATTCTCATCGGTGATGATTCTCTAGTGGATTTCGTCAAGAAAGTTTTAGTTGATGTTGGCATTAGTATGTTTGAGGATGTTCTTTGTGTGCCTAATTTGTCAAGCAACCTTCTCTCTATTCTACTAGATCACTCAAAATGGTAGGAAGGTTGAATTCACTCTAGATTCCATTTCCTTTAGGGAGCTTGAAGATAATGCACTCATTGCAGATGGTAAGGTTGATCATGAGTCTCGATTCTAGCATGCTTTCTCTCATTTTGTACCTTATTCTCATTCTACTGCTTTATTCACCCATTTGGATTCCATGAGAAAATTATGGAATGAGTAGTTTGGCCATCTCAACTATCACTATCTTCAGTAGCTCAACACATAGGATATGGTCATAGGTCTTCCTTGGACCAATTTTTGAGATGGATTTTGTTTAGGTTGTGCCTTGGGAAATAATCTTAAGGACAAGTTTGACAAATGGAAGGCTTGGAGGGCTTCAAAAGTCCTTGAGATGTTTCATAGTGACTTGATAGGTCCATTTCCATCCTTATCTTTCAATAAGGCTTGCTATTTTCTCACATTCATTGATGACTTTTCTAGATACACATGGGTATACTTTCTTTGGTAGAAAGATAAAATTTTTGATAGGTTTCAAGAGTTCAAGGTTCATTTTAAGAAACAATCTAGGAAGTGCTTAAAAATTCTCTCTATAGATAATGGTAGAGAATATGTGAACTATTTCTATGAATAATTTTGCACTCTTGAAGGGATTGATCTTCAACATACTGTCACCTACAGACCTCGGTAGAATAGTGTAGCAAAGAGGAAAAGTAGGTCCTTGAAAGATATGGCTAGCTACATGATCCACGCACACTCCCTTGTACCTTAATATTGGGTGGAAGCTATCAAATATGCTTCTCACATATAGAATAGAGTTCCACATAATGTATTGAAGGGCATCACTCCCTTTGAAGCCTAGTACATGGCAAGAAACCTGTTGTGTGACACTTCAGAGTTTTTGGCTCCCCAGCATGAGCACACATTCCTTAAAAAAAGTGCAAGGCCTATGACTCTTTATTGGTTACCCCAATGGCTTCAAAGGATATTAGCTCTTGGATCCTGAGACACATGAGCTCTTCAATTGAGCGTAGTGTGCATTTTGAGGAAAGCTCTTCTATCTCATCATCACATCTTCCTTCCTCCACAGTGGATTTAGATGATAGTGACTTAGACAATTTTCCTCTAGCTTCCTCTACTCATAGAGTTAATCATGAGGCTTCATACTCCTCTTCGCAAAGTTTATATTTTGATTCTAAGGATTCTTGTCCTCCATCCCATACCATGCCTTATTAGGCTTGTCAAACTCTTGAGAATGCATGTACTCTTGCTAGAGATCCTACAGATACTTAGAGGACTTGATCACAACACTAGGATATTCTGCATTCCTACATTGCCACCACTTTAGATCCACAATCCTTTCATGAAGCATCAAGTATTATTGGGTGGGATTCATGAATGGAGGAAGAGTACAACTCTTTGATTCAAAACAAAACGTGGAATCTTTTTCCATTTCCTAAGGGAAGAAAAATGGTTTGGTATAAGTGGATATATCAAACCAAATTTGTAGCAGATGGATCAGTTGACAAGTTCAAAGCATGGCTTGTGGCTAAAGGGTTCTTGTAGGTTCCTATTGTTGAATACACTAAGACCTTTCCCCCATTTCCAAGATGAACTCCATCTTCCTAATACTTTCTATTGTTTTAGCTCAAGGTTGGGCTATACATCAGATGCATGTGAAGAGTACATTTCTTCATAGAGATCTACAGGAGGGGGTTTACATAGAGCATCCATAGTGGTTCATTTAGAATTCTTCACTAGTTTAAAGACTAAGGAAGTCTCTCTATGGCCTGAAATAGGCTCCACAAGCTTGATATGCCAAGATGAACTCCTTTCTTCTCTCTGTTGGATTCTCTAGATGACACTTAGATCTAAATGTCTACATCTTGAGATAGGAGGATGCTCTTATTTTTTTGGAGATCTCTTTAATGATGACTTGATTGTCACAGGATCACCTCATCCATCATTGTGAGTGTCAAGACTAATTTTCATGATAGATTTACCATGATTGACTTGGGTCTTTTGCACTACTTTCTTAGGATTGATATTAATTAAACCTCTTCTAGGATATCTCTTGTGTAGCCCAATTATTCTCTTGGTCTACTAGCTCATTTTCACATGGTTGATTGTAAGCTTGCATTGACTCCCTTTCTATCTAGAGTCAATCTTCGGGCAAAATGTTCCACACAATTATTGATGCCACTTTGTATCATCAACTTTTTGATATCCTCATTTACTTAACTCATACTCACCTTGATATATCATTTACAGTTGGAATTATTGTGTGCTTCATGATGAAGCCACATGATCTTCACTAGAAGGTTGCCAAACACATTTTGCACTACATACAGGGCACTCACAAATATGGGATTCACTATGCATTAGGTACAAGTTCAAATTTGATTGGATACATACTCAGATTGGGATGGTGATATTAATGATCGCAAGTTCACATCTATCTATATTTTTTACCTTGGTTTCAATCCCATTTTTGGTAGAGCAAGAAGCAGCATGTTATTGCTCTTTCTTTGACTAACGCTGAGTATCGAGGGGTTGCCAATGTCACCACTAAGGCTATTTGGCTTCAAAATATCCTCACTGAACTTGGCATCATTTTTTAGAAGCCATCAATCATCTACTATGACAACCAAAGTGCCATTAAAATCTTAAATAACCCATTCCATCATCATTGGATCAAACACATTGAGATCTACATGCATTTTCTTATGGAATTGATGTAGGAGTAAGTCATTGATTTACACTATTATCCGATAGTGGAGCAGGTTGCAGATATCTTCACCAAACCCTTCATTAAGAGAAAGTATGTCAATCTTTGGTCTCTCTTGGGGGTGCAAGATATTTCTTTAGGAGCCCACTTAGCCCTTCTAGCTTCATCCTCTCTTGGGGGGAGTTTTTCCCATTAGGTTTTATCCTTTTGTATTTGAGGGGATCTTTTGTACACTTTTACCTCATCACACCTTGTATCTAAAACCTATCTTTGTATCTTTGCATACATTTCCTCCTAATTTACACTTAAGGGGGGGTGTTAGTGTGAATGGGGTTCTTTATCTAACTATTTCATTTCCTAGCTAGTTCTTTGCTTTAGTCTTTTTCACACTAGGTTAAGTTTACTTAGGGAATTTTTCATTTTATCCCATATTGGTTGGTTTTTTAGTCTCTTTGGTGATAAATCCTATATATACACACCCATCTCTCTCATATGATCATCTCATCTCTTTGTATGCTTTGCATTTCTATTGAATAGAATACAATTTATTCTATCATTTCTAATTTTCTAGATTTTCTTTTCTTTCACTCATTTGCATTCTTAGGTGGATTTTTAGCCAAATATTATAAAGGAAGCTATGTTTCATTCCTAAAGTGTCCCAATATTTGTGGGCTACATAGCTCCAACAAAGTCTCTTAAGAGACCTAAGAGTCAAAACTGCCAATCTTTGACATAGTGGTTCTCAGAATCCGTGGCATCTAGGAGTATTTCATTTGGACCTACATCTACATGTTAGTCTCTCCATAATAACCTCTCTCAATTTATTTCAACTCAAACCATTTGACGTGTCAATAAAAAACACATTCTTGCAAAATGCATCATTTACATTCAACATAATGTTGCCATAGGCCATATTTTACACTCTTCACCTTGTGGGTTCAAACTAACTATGACAACATGTCAGGGTGGGTAGGTGAATGATAAATAAATCTCTATTTTGTTCCCCGAGTGTCACAATTCTTTCAGGCTCTAGCGTTCCAACAAAGAATCTTAAGAGACCTAAGAGAAAAAACTACCAAACTTTGACAAAGCCATTCTTGGAGTTTGTGGCAGCTAGGAATGTTTTATTTAGACTTATATCTGTATGTCAAGTCCCTCCACAATAACCTCACTCAATTTTTTCACCTCAAAATTGTTTGATCGTGCTAGCAATTGATGCATTCTTACAAAATGCCTCAATACAATTCAGTGTAATGGTGCCATGAGGCATATTTTATGTTCTTCATCTCGTAGGGCTGAATAGAATGCATCAATATGTTAGGGTGTGTGGTTGAATTTTAGAGGAGGCCCTATTTCATTCCCCAAGTCTTCCAATCTTTCTAGGCTACATTGTTCTAGCAAAGTCTCTTAAGAGACCTAAGAGCCAAAGCTACCAATCTTTAACAGAGTGGTTCTTGGAATTTGTGGCACCTAGAAATGTTCTATTTGGACCTACAGTTTCATGTGAAGTCTCTTCATGATAACCTCTCTTAGTTTTCATCAAATAAAATTTTTTGACCATGCCAACAATGAATTCATTCTTGCAAAATGTGCCATTTGTGTTTAGCATAATATTTTAAGGAGCCATGTTTTATGTTCTTCACCTCTTGGGATCAAACTGACTATGCCAACATGTCAAGGTGGGTAGGTGAATGCTAGAGGATGCTTTGTTTCATTCCCAAAGTGTCCCAATTCTTTCAAGCTATAGGGTTTTGGGAAAGTCTCTTAAGCGACATAAGAGCAAAAACTTACCCAAATTTGATGTAGCCATTCTCGAAGTCTATGGTACCTAGGAATGTTATGTTTGGACCTATAGTTGGATACGAGTCCCTCTACAATAACCTCTCTTAGTTTTTCTCAACTCAAAATTTTTTGACCATGCCAATAATGGATGTATTCTTGCAAAATGCCTTATTGGAATTTAGTGTAATGGTGTCATGAGCCATATTTTACATTCTTCCACTTGTCAGAACAAACAACTATGCCAACACATCAGTTTGATAGGTGAATGCTAAAGGAGGCCCTATTTCATCTAGGTACTTGTTTGCAAGTTTCATCATGTTTCCAAAAAGTTACAAAAAGTTGTCAAAATGTTGTCAACATGTTTCCAAAAATGTTTCTAGGCTATTTCTCATTTTTCAATGCTCACAAACCTAGGAAAATGTGTCTAACATGTGTATAATGATTTCCTAGGTCTCAAAATGTTGTGTCTACATCTCAAAACAAGATTTACCTCATTTCACCTACTAGGACAACTTTAAGCAATTTGACAACTTTCTAGGAGAACCCTAAATCCAACATTAAATCCTCCATTTCTCAAGACTTCAAAAGAGTGAGAACAACACCAAAATCATCATAGATAATGAGTTTCAAATGTGTAAAATAGATAGTATATATCTACATCTATCTCTCCCACACGTGTGGGCCCTAGATCATAGGTTTTAGGCATTGAAAATGGATCTAGAAATCTACTCTAAGGGATGGACAATCCTATAATAATAAAATCATGAAATTTAATACATTTATATTTTATTAGAACCCCCTATCCATACAAATGCCACAGCAATATTGGCTTAAAAACTAACTTTGAAAAATTAAGGCTTAAGTACAAACCCTACAAGACCAAGAATTGAGAATAAAACAAATTGTGGATGTATTATTAGGAAAATAAAAGATGAAAAATTAAATTAACAATTACATGAGGAGGTGGTTCAGTTAGATAAAAAATCATTTAACAAATTGATGGAAGATAAGAAATAACAAGAAAAGATATATTCTAAGAAAGAAAGCAACTTGTTGCACTCAACCACATTAGCACTATAATTCCATGTAGAGGATAAACAAGAAAAACAACTGGAACAAGAAAAGGAAGAGAGGTAACTAGAAATAGATAAAGAAGAGTAGGACATTGGAGAAAATATCAAGGGTTCACAAGAAGAGAAAATAATAGAGGCAGATAAGGAGAAGTAGGAAGAAAAATTAGACAAGGTAAAAATCAAACATTGATGAGCTACATAATACAAGTAGCAGATCCTATGGAGAGGATCAAAGAGTTCATGGCCAAGAAAAAGAAAATATTATTATCAACACTCCCATAGGGAAATAGGTTGATATGACCAAGATGACACCTATTACCTAATTGCACATTTATGCCCAATAAGGTTAGACTGGGACAATAGTGATGTTTTCTGCTTTGCAGGAGGAGATAGGATCAATGGAAACTTAGGCTAGGTTGTCTAAAGTAGGAGGAAAAGAGGAAGCATGGATAGGATGAAAGCTTGCAGCCTACTATGGAAGGCCTACTACTCAAGTAGAAGGCCATTCCTATGATCAGTTTTACTAGAATCATGTAACAACTCAATAAGAGTTGCTACATAAACCAGATAAAAATGGGAAGTCATCCTACCAGAGCAGGAGGCATCCCAAAGCAAGAAGAATTAAAAAAACTAACTTATGAGTAACACAGATTATTTTTATGGTCCATTCATTATAGTTGATCCAATTATTAAGTGAGAAAGGTACACAAGGTTAGCTAAAATCTACTCATGATCATAAACAATTGTACCATGCAATAATTTTTAGATTATCTTTATGCAAATGATTTACGAAAGAAGAAATAATACACAAATCATTGCATGAAATAACTATTTATATTCATACAGAAAATGTGTTCATAGTTTCCCACACAAGCCATGGGAATGATTGTACAAGATGAAATGAAAGAAAGAATATACATCTGAAATTTAAAAAAAAGTAAACATATAGGAGGGAAAAGGGATCCATCACTACCTGAATGACAAACCCCAATGGCATCTCCACCATCATTAGATCCTCCATTCAATATCTTCACAGGTACTTGCAAGAGAGAGAGGAAGTTTGTTAGAGCTCGTGATCCTTTTTCACTCCAGTATGAAACAACATCAAATGCATATGCTATCCTTCACAAGCATCTAAATAAGAAAATAAAAGAGATAAATAGTACTTAGATATAGATATACAACCACAAGAAGGTGCAAGATATGAAGATCAGATAATCAAAGGAGAGGCTCTTAGCCTCTATGTGTTTTCTAACTAGTTTTTTGAGAGTGCAGGTACAAGTACTTGAAGACCAAGCATTAATGACATTCATTAAAGTTAGTATGACAGTCCTTGAGGATATAGCTTATAGCATCCCTTAGGTTGAAGAGTATTGGTGATGACAGTCAACAGTCATAAAGGCAATTACATAGTCATGCTTGACAAAATAGGAGGAGCAGCATCTTGACTATCATAGTCAAGAAGACTAAATAACTGTAATATTGGCAGTCCAAATGGATGACTCAACCAAGAAAGTCCAATAGCTTTCTAACAAAGAGGAGCAATCATCGAAAGGGTTGTTATGCTAGGAAAAGGTCATATCTATCATAGTTACAAGTCATTGTCTGGGCATCCTAATGTTGACAATGAGCAACATGCATAAGGATGGAGGTTTGCAAGGAGTTTTCCACTATCATAAAGGAGGAACAATAGTCTTTAATAGTTAAAGGACACCTAGCAAGAACAATGCAGTCATCAGTAGAAACAAGGAGCCCTCAAGAGAAGTACAACATAAGGTACAATATTAATGAGCATTCAAATGTTTAGGGGACAACATGCAAACCAAGTGAAGTATTGTTGAGAAGTCACAAAACCTTAAGGATGACTATTATAAGATTTAATGACAGCCCAATGACTATACTATCACACAAAGGAATAGCAACAGTAATAGAAGGAGCGGCCTTAGGATAGCCACAACTATGGGAAGACCTTGGCAGTAAAAAATAGCTTATTATGTTTTAAGAACAATAGTCTTCTTCTTGATAAGAGACAACAAACCATATGACACCATGGATAGCATGTAGGAAGAGTGTAAGGTCTCATTTCTGGCTTAGAGTATTTTTGTGAAGAGGGGCATGGACCAAACATGAGTAAACTAAATATATTTTAAACCTTTGTATAGATAGTTGAGGACCTTGCACTCTACATTGAAAAACTTGTCAAAAGTAAGGAGGTTTTGTTAGAAGAAGAGTTTCATCATAGCTCAAGTCAACATCTACAATGACAAACCAAGGGAGAACAATTCTCATGAATACTCTACATACCTTAAAATTAGTGTTAAGCATTGATGGACTAGATAGTGAATATAGTGGATCACAAAGGTCTCATTGTTATTTGAGGTCTAATGCATGATACCTAGAATGTAGAAAATATAATGACATCACTATCTTCCCAAGAGGCTTATAAAGCTCATAGAGGTCTTATCACCATGGACAGTGTTTAGAAGTTAAAAGAAATATATCTAAAAGAAAAGGCATTAGGAGGAGTGATGAAGGCCAATAGATATAAAGAAACAACCTCATGTGGTAGTGTGTGTAGGGGTCCTTGAAAAAGAGAAAGTCTAAGCTCAAAAGGAACAACAGGCATGCAAAGAGTTAGACAGTCAGAAAGAAATACACCTACACCTCTATAGTGGAGGACGATCATAGAAAAAATAGGAGTAGCATTATAGCTTTCAAATCACAATCATGTAGAGGAAAGCAGCCATACTCAAAGAAAGAGGACAATCCTAAAAATGTCTTGACAATTTAACAGTCATAAGAGGATAGCAGAACAAATAGAGACATAGGAGACTTTAAAGGGGTATGGAGTGGTTTGAAGTCTGAAATGCTAAATATAGTCTTCTAAGTGGCTGTAAAAGGGACAGTAGATGACTGTCAAAAGGGAGAAGTCATTAAATGTGGAAAAGGAACAGTTAACAAGCCTGCAGGATATAGTGATGAGGGACAGACTATATCTCTGAGGGTTAAGGGAAATAAGAGAAACCTGGAGAGGTGAAAGATTTGCAAATACATTCAAAGAAGATAACATCCCTGCTAGCTATCTAGAAACCCCTGAGACAGTCAAGACTCATAAAGCAGAGACAACCATAAATAAAGAGACACTAAATAGCACAAGTGAAGAATGACTGACAGAGTATGAGAAAAGGAGGACAAAAATGCTAAGGAAGAAAGAAGTATGTAGGCTCCTTGAGTTAGAAGCCATCATAGACAAAAGGGAATAAAATGACTGTCATAAGTCACAAGAGGAAGTCAATGTTATGAGTACAAAGGTGAAAGAACATAGAGGAGAAGGCAAAATAAAATCTAGATAGTCTACTACTATGTAGAATAGCTAAAGGAGGTAAATCCATCACACATAGAAAGAGAAGCTTTTTGAAATGTCTATGAAGGATCAAGGATTGTAGGAGAGTGTGAGTGTTTGTACCAACAAAACAAAGGTCTAATGATAGGCATGAATAATCATCAAAGTCAGTCTTGTCTGTCATAAGATGACTTGAACAGTCATGAATAGTCAAGTTTTCTCATGGAATAGTCATCTAGAATGATTGTATGTCAGTCATAAAACAAGAGGACAATCATCAAAGACTGTTAGATAGTCATCCAACAAAGGTAGATAACATTTAAGCTAAGAAGGGAAGGCACAGAGATAAGACACGAAGAAAGTTTGATAGTCATATAAGAGGGTTTTATAGTCATGGCATAATAGAGACAAAGAACATTCATAACAACTTATGCACAGACATAGGAGCTCTATTTAAAGGTCCTTGTTTTAGACTTGTTTTCCAAGGGTTCACAGTTACAACAATCCATGAGTGAAGGAAGCAAAGCTTGTCAAGCAAGGGAGGAGCATAGTCTTATAAATAGAGATAAGATGAGGCCTATCAAACTATTGATAAGGGTCATTGAAAGTGTAAAGATTTTAGAGGAGCAACAGTTCACTTGACTATCACAAAGCAACCAGTAGTAAAATAAAGGGTTTACTATTTTTATTCTTTTCAAACAAGAGCACACTATTATGCTAACAAATACCTAAAGTAGTGAACAAAGAGAAGAGAGATGAAATCCATTCTATAGTCTTACTTGAGCATTTTATTATTTTCACCAGATAAAGTAGTATTTTTTTTCCCTTTGTTTCATGCATAGAACTGTGGAAAGAGCATCAATATGTCATATTTTTGCATAGAGAAGCAGAAAAACTTTCAAAATAAGCCCTAATACAGGTTTAAGGAGTAGTAAGTTAAAAATGTCTTCCATAGCTTTTACCAATGGAGGAAAATAACAAACAAGGTAGGTTCTCACTATTTTCATGCAAAGAATCAACAGTTACATGAAGAGCCACATGGAAAACTACAAAGATATTAATCAATCTCCCACTATATTTATCAAACCATAATAGAAAAGGGAAAATCTCCTAGTTTCTTTCATTTTTCCCTTCAGAAGCATAGAACACAAAGGAAAGTATATAGAGATAAACAAAAGTTTTTTTACAGTCTTAGAAAGTTACAATAAAGCCATGACAGCAGGAGTAGGCTTTCAAGCCTTTCACAATATTTCAAGAGGCACTAAAGGAGTCTTCAATAGCATATAAAGAAGCCACAACAATTTTTGAAGTTTGCTTAACACTAAAACATGAATGACAGAGTTTCAGGAAGATCTGAATGAGCATATGCAACAAAAGGTAGCAGTATATCCAAGAAGAGGTGCTTACCAATAGAAAGGGCCTTCAAAAATAGACAGAGGAGCCTCCCAACAAGCAACATCAGAAAAAATCTCCATGGCAGCATAGAGCAGTAGAGGGCAAGTAAAAGCAAATGGAGTGAAAAGTAAATGGAGTGTCTAGGGTTTGAGAAGTCTTTTGTTATGAATGCCCTAGCCCAATTTCTTGAAGTCTTTTGACTTTGTTAAAAGAAAATCATTGAGAATCAAATGAAGGCCATGGTGAAGGCCTTTTGATGTTGGGTGGCTAGGTTATGCATCATGAGCCTGTGGGAGATATAAGGTGATATTGTGGATTTTTGACCTTTTTGAAGGTTATTTTAAACCTTAAACCTCAAAGAGATATGATTAATGTTTGAAATGAGAGTGGCATGATGGCCTTTAAAGTTTTTTTCTTTGACTTGGGGATTTTTGTATCATTGGGAAGGATTGAGGTCTTTTTAAAAGCCAAGGGTAAAAAGTATTTATTACAAACCTTGTGAACTTTTAGAAGGGTAGGAGATTTAAGTCAAATATTAAACATGTAACCCCTTTTCTCTTTTACATGAGTAGAAATCAAACATATTGTATCTTAACACTTATTAAGAGTAATATTTTATAAATTACCTTAAGATTTGTTACATAAAAATAAAGAACAAAATTATATAACACCTATTAAGGTAAATCACAAACATGGATTACCCTTAATACTTGTTAAAATAGTTTATTTTTGCCTTCCAAACATGCAAAGGAGTGAAGAGGAGACAAATAGAAGTTGAAAAATCATGCAAGAGGATTCTTTGGTTCTATTTTTTACTTTTGGTCAAACAGGTATATTTTTGGAAGTCTTTTTGGTCAACCACCTTGAGAAGAGGAGTTCAGAGCTAAAATAGCTCAATTTGGAGTAGTTATGAGCCCTCTAATTTAGGCCTTTTTCCCTTGCTCACCCAACAACTAGGAGTTGACTATTTTTGGGGTTGAGGATCTTTTTCCAACTTATTCATGCATCAGTTGGAGTCTAGTTAGATAGGAGATGACTTCCCTTTCCTTTTTTGGAGAGATTTTGTATTATAGGAGAAAATGCTTGTGCTTTTGTCTTAGTTATTTCTTTTATTCTTGCCTTTACACATTGCAGAGAGAGATTTTAGTATTGTAACTCAGTAGTTTTACAAATTTTTATACAATAGCAACTTATTTTTAGTATATTTTATAGTTATTGCAGAGGTATTCCTACCATTTTTCAATAAAATTAGGTGTTTTCCTTTTCAAATTCAGGTGCCTTGTTCTCTTTTGAATGATATTGATGAAAGTTTATTATGTTTTAAACATTAAACCTTTAAATTTTTGTCTCATTCACTGAATCATAGATACAGAAAAGCAATTATTTATCATAGGTTGTAGATTGTGCAAGTGATTTTCTTACTTTTCCAAGTTGTGAAGACATCAGTTTTTCTTCAATGAAAGTAGAAGTTTTCAAGCCTTTCTATGAAATATTTGTGTTAAGATTTCTCAAACTGAGCTATGTGAACAAGTCTATTGAGAGATAGTTGTGAATCAGGTTGTAAGTTAGAGTATAATCATTGGTGCATCACCTCTTAGAATCATTTTTAGTTTCATTAATTATCTTTCTATCTCTTTTCCTCGAAAGTATATCAGATCCAAGAGGCTTTTAAAGGGAGATGACTCTTCCAGAGGTTCACTTTCACTATAGACTAACCCATAGTCTAAAAGTGATCCAATGTGTCATGGGATTGCTAGGCTTAGTGCTTAATAATGGTACAATCCTTCATGACAATAGTTTTTGGCACATCCAGTGGGACTCTAAAGTGAGATTCAGGTCACTAGAATGGAATTTTTTGTTGTTTTGGTATGAATAGCAGAGTTTCAGCCTTTGAGGTGAAAACAACATACCTAGCAACTCTAGTCTTCTAATTTTTTGTAGATCCAGTGTAGATAACACATGAGAAGAATACAAACAAGGGGAAGTTTAACTTCATTTGAGTACCTATAGCTATCACCACCAAGAAGAAGAGGTAGAACACCACAGATAACTCCTAGTCTAATAGGAAGAACCCATTCTACTCCTCCAAATCTTAGGCCTGTAGGGTTTGTTCAAAGAAATCAAGTACTAAACAATCAAGTACAAGCTCCTCAACCTCCACCAATGGCAAGATAGTTACCTTTTGTTACATTTAATGGTGGCATCCATTGTAGCTTGCACAACATGATGATATACCAATGGTAGCCCTAAGAAGCTTGCCTTTCTTCACTGGTGAAGATCAAACTACACCCATTGAACATATCAAGGATGTGTCTACAGTGTGTTCAATCCATTATATAATGTAGGAGAATGTTGTAGTGAGACTTTTGGCTGCATCTCTGAAGGGTAAGGCACTTTAGTGGTTTAGGGGATTGGTTGTAAATTCATTCACTTCATGGGATCTATTGGGTGAAGCATTGAATAAGCAATTTGAAGACAATTCAAACAATCTATCACTGGTTGAATAGCTGAGTACAATAAAGAGAGCTCCACAAGAGCACATGGCAGATTTCAACTTCCAGTTTCAAAGGACTTGGGATAGAATACCAACAACGATAAGGCCTACTACCAATCATGCATTCTTGTACTTTCTTAAAGCTTTAAATAGTGATATTGTAGTAATGGTTTAATCAATGGGTGGTACAACACTACCAGATGCTTATGATGTGGCCATAAAGGCTAAAAATAGCCTAATCCAGGCTGGTAAAATAGCCCCAAGAACACCAATGCCCATTTTACCAAAGGTACAACCACCTGTCCCATTCCAAATCCCACCTATTGATGTTGTACCTACTGTACTAGCTCTAAATTATCATGTAACTACTCAGACAAAAGTTGTCCCAGCCCCATCCCAAGAGTTGTAGGAGATTAAGGGGTTGTTACAAACATTTGGCAATGAATTAATGAATATTAAAAAGTAGTAGAATCAGGTTTATAGACCTTATCAGGCCCAGTAGCAGTCCAACCAGCAAAATAGACCTCCATACCAGGCTAATAACTAAGGCCAAAGAAGAAATTTTAACACAAGACCAAATCAACCTTATAACTAGCATGCTGCCAGCTCTTCCAGAGAGTTAGTTCCAGTTTAGAATAATATGGCACAAGAGTATGACTGGTGTTACCCATGTAATCAACCACATAACCAATCAACTTGCTCAAATGGCATGATAAATCAGGCCTTAATGGTGCAAAATAACGTTGTTGTCTAGCAAAATATAGCACAAGAAAACCTAGAACAACAGGTTTCTCATCCTGAACAAGACCAACTAGATGCAACATTTATGAATTGGCAAGGTGAGGAGTTATGTGGAGTAAATCATATGCAGGGGCAAAATCAGTCAACCCAGTCCATAGCAACCAATACCATGGCCAAAAAGACAGCCATTGATCTAGGATAGCAAGATGGTAGAGGGAAAAATTAGGCTCAAACTATTGGCAAGAGACACTGCTACACATGACAAGTGTTGTCATTGATGGCAACTAAGTCCATTCCACACATCCGCAGTGCAGTATTAGATCATACCAGAAGTCAATTCCAAGATTTGTCAAGTCCGGATAGATAGCAACAGGGTATATGATAGAGTTTAGTATTTTGATCAGGGGATCTCTCTAGTTAATCATTGTGTGTTACAAATCTAAGGGAGTGTAGAGGAATGTTAGGACAATCTAAATCCAAGAATTAAGCCTCCAGTGACAAAGGGATTAAAAGTAATGAGCATCTGAGTATCGGGTCCTAATATGACAAGAATAGTTCAGTGAAGAACAAGTCGACTTGTGTTAGATCCTTGTGTGGATCTAGTAGAAGTGTTTTGGTGAGTTGTCTATGGGATATAATATTAGTAGCTAACATGTATGGTGATTTGTAAGTGTTATTTTTGGTACGCATCAATATTGATGTATGGATTCAACCGACAGAACATAGTACTTGTATTGTTTGTTAAGTTCTTCATGAGGCCGACAGAAAGGTGATTAAATTTCTTGAGGTGAATATATATAACTGATGGATTCGAGTGTATTGGAATGCATGTGGTGTGTGAATATGGAGTAAGTGTGAAAAAGGAAGATAGAAGTGCAAAAGAGAAGAGATCTGAGGTTTGAATTATGGAAGAATATTAAACAAGGCAGAATAAGATGAAGTGTGTAAAATCAGTATTATGAGCTTAACCAGAACTAAATTCTTGCATTGGCAAATGCTACATATCAGTTCTAACAATCTATTATCCTTTTGTAATCATTCTTGTAGGCAATGAGCCTCTCTTGAGCAGTGAGCTCTGGGCAGTGAGCCCAAAGGCATGTGCCTTCCCCTTTGTAATACTTTTAATAGAGTATAATCTTTGTGGGTTAACCCCCATTGTGGTTTTTCCCTTAACTAGGTTTCCATGTCAAAATCTTGGTGTCAAGTGTGTTTTTTATGTTTCTACTCATGTATTATTAATTCTTCCTTTTCATGATTATGTCATTAATCTGTTAAGAAGTGGTAAAGAAGAATTAACTGCAGCAAGCTTTAAAAGTTTTAAGACAACTGATTCACCCCTCGTCTTAGTTGTTAGCCCTAATTCCAACAATTGGTATCAGAGAAAGGATCCTTGAAAGAATCCTAACAACTTGAGGAGGATCTAGGAAGGAGTTTCAATGGGTTCACTCAGAGAACAAATTCAATTGGCCTTAGAAGATCTTGATCGGTCCAAAGCAGAAATTGATGATCTGAAAGTGAATCTTAAGGATGTTGATGATTGCATTGACTTGATAAAAGATAAATTAAAGAAATCAATGGAAAAAGCAAAGAACTACTTCATCAGCTAGCTAATCTTACTGAAGAAAGTGGCATGAATGAGGGAATGTGAGAAGCTAACAAAAGAAGTTTCTATTCTAAAACATGAGATGGAATCTAGGGTAATGAGGCTAACCAAAGAAATTGAGCAAATGAAGAAGACTGAAGAAGACCTAAATCAAACTCTAAAAGAAAGAAATGAAGAATTCTACAGATTGGATAGAATGGCTGGCCATCTAGATTCTGATCTACAAGAAATCAGAGACAATGATAGAGAACTTTTGAGGCAGATTGTCATTCTTAGACATGACCTAGAAGTTGCAATGAATACAAGGAGAAGTTCAAGATAAGTTCAGCTAAACTTGAAGCACTGCTTGAAAGTTAGAAAAAAGGTTGATGACAAGCATGGTCTTGGATATGAGAAAGGTAAAAGCTCTAGTTCTGGAGAAAGAAATTTTTAACCAAGGAATGGAGAAACAGACCTAGAAGACCTCTGATAAGACAACCTAATGCTCAAAGATATCTATCATTCAATGGAAATTGTTTTAATTGCAATAAATTTGGTCATAGAGCTACTTAGTGCAAAAGCAGAGTAAATCAAAATCGTCCATCCTTCTCCGGTCAATGCTTCAAGTGTAAGAGGTATGGTCATAGTTCAAATGAATGCAGAAGTATGATAATGAATAACTCTAACAATAGAGGAAATGACAACTCTTTCAATGGTTAATGCTTTACTTACAATGGATTTGGACACATGGCTAATCGGTGTAGATCAAGAGAAAATCAAGCATATAAGCAAAGAAATGTTGTGTGCTTTAATTGCAATAGATCTGGTCATATTGTAAGATTCTGCAGAAGTAGGAATACTAAAAGAAGAGGTCTGGTAAACAGAAAATTGAATGAGCAGAGATAGAATGAAATGAGCAAAACATGGGTCGAGAAAAGTGTAGTAAATAATAGTAATGGGTTTGCATTGAAATCTAGTGCTGATAATTCCTCCAAGAATTGAATTAAGAGCTTTGGCTCAAGGGGAGCTGCAATAAAATCCAAAATTCCCCAGCCAGTAAGTGGGCACCTTAAATTAGCACAATGAGAAAATAATTTGGATTATTATACATCAGTTGAAAGGATTTCTGGAAGATAAAAAGTGGATATAATGATTTGCGGAGCAATTGAAGATCGACTGTATGTAGAAACAGTGTAACCGGATGCGTTAGGGTAGAGCATTTATTGCAAAGGAAAAATAGGTTTTTGTAGAGCATAAAAAGGTTGTTCATTCTTCATTTGAATCAATTTACATTCAAAGATAGCAAGAAGAAGAGTGTCTGAGCTAAGATTTCAAATGATTTGAAGTGCGACTGGAAAATTTGTCCACTAAGCCTAACTCCGTGGAAGAAAAAGGTATTTATCTATGAAGCCTTGAATTTGAAATCTTTTGCAATGGCCACTCCTCTTGTTGTTGATATTACTAAAAGGCCCCAGCCAAAATTTAAGAAGCATCTATACAAGTCAGTCGAAATCAATCCTTTAGGAGCATTTTCTGGTGTCCCATATGGAGTTCTGCATGTTGAGGATATTAGGGCTTACATCCATTGTAGCATAGAAGAATTTGGAAACCTGAAACTCTTGGATTTATTTATCAACTACCTAAGGGATGATAGCTATGAATTGAAATCAGAATACAAAGCCATAGAAAGCAAATGTTTTCTACAACTCATTAAATTTCTAACATTTGATGAAAATGAGTGGGTTTGATATACTTGAGCCAAATGCATGATGAGTTCATATGGCTTTTGAAACCATTCAAGATAACAAAGGATGTTATCAAGATTGTAACTGGGTTAAATTCAACTGGTAGATTACCCATTCTGAAAGCCATGAAGAACTAGATAGTGATCGATGCTACCAGTGCAAAGTTTGACAAAAGGGAAATGACCATCAATGACATTATTGAACCAGATGTTAAGTTTACTTCTATGGTGATTGGTTACAAGATTTACCACTCCAGCAGGGAGAATCCTATCTCTAGAACTGCCATATATGCAGCATATCAAATGTTGAAGGAGAATATAGATTATGACCTATGTGAGCTATTACAAAACCAACTAATTGAAAATTTAATCAAAATCAAAAAGGATAAGAAAAACACCTTCAAATATGGTTCCCTAGTTATATGTTTGGTCTTCTATTTTATGAATGAAGTGCCTGGAGTACAAGGTGTGCACTGGACAAATGACAGGCCAGTTGCTTGGCAAATAAGAGATCATCTACTCAGCATTGGAGACTCAAGTACACAGAAGACTACAATCTGGGGTTATATTAAAAATTTTCAGAATATGATGCATTCTAGGGAAAGAATCCCTAATTCAATAGTTGAGAAATACAAGGATGAAATATGCTTTATGGTAGACACTGATCAGTGCCTAATGGAAGCTATGGAACCCAAAACTGTATGGATTATGCTTATGGGCTATGAGGTTGATGAGAAGATCTTAGACATGTATGCTCAACATCTCCTGAGAAAATCAAAAGACACATCTGTTGAAAGGTTTGGAATGTATAAGGTGCTAAGTCTAAAATTGCATGTTGAGCTTAGGAAACTAGAGACCAAGAGAAAAGTTCAGAGGCAGGTTAAAATGTATGCTGAAAACATTGGCCTAACTAAGGAAGCAGTGAAGCAAAATAGAGAAAGAATTGAAAAGGAGAAATAGATAAGAAACAAGAAGATACTCCGGTGGAATCATCCTCCACTTCAAGAACTACTAGAAGCTCTGCTGCTACCTTTGTTCCCCTTAAACATGTAAAACTGGAAGACAAATCATCTGGTAAGGAAATGAAAAAAACAAAAGTAATGGCAAAAAGGCCATATGAAAGTTTGGAAGAAAAGGATGAAGAGAAGACAGATATGAATGATGAACTTAAGGGCCTAAAGGCCATAGGTGCTAAATCTATTAAAGTATCTGAAGAAAAGCCTTCTGAAAATAAGAAGACAATAAAGAGAAAAATTAGAAGCTGATACTGAGAAGAAAATTCCCTCTGTGAAAAACATTGTCAAGACAATCACTGTTGATGGGAACTTGAAGCCATTAACTAAATTCTATGATCTCTACAATAATGCTAACAAAAGACTCTTAGAAGAAGCTACTATCAAGTATTTGAATGTGTTCAATCAAGCACTAGTAGAAATTTTGTCTAAAGTTCCAAAAGGTCTAAAGGATATATTTGAAATTAGGAAAGAAGCTGCCAAGGCAAAAAATATGGAGTTAAGAGAACATGTACTAACCACTCTATGTCTGATAATCTTTAGCAGAGAAGCAGACAAAATCTTTAAAGAGGTGAAAAATGAATTCAGGAGCAAAAAGAGAATGAATAAATTGATGATTGGAGAGATAGATGAAATAGTTCAAGAAACTAAACAAATTTTGAGAAAAGCATTAGACAAGAACAAGTTCTTTGTTGTGTCAGATGAGCTTGTTGATGACACACCAATCCTAGATGAAGAAGAGCAGTAGAAGGATGAGCAACAATATGGAATAGATGACTCGTCTATTCTTGAAGTGGAGCAATTAAACAAGGAAGATATAGAGATGATAAATAAAACTGATGATGCAGGAGATACTCTAACTCCTCCTGATCAATCCAGAAAAGAAGACAATGATGAGAGTACTGCTGCTACACAAGATCCTCCAGAATAGATTTTAAATGGTGAGGATAAATGAAAGAATCCCCTATAGATGACAGAGAGAAAGGTGAAGTAGAGAAAGAAGAAGAAGTCAAAGGTAAGGAAGATAAAGCAGAAGAAGATGGTTCAAATATTGATGCACCCAAACAAAATAGTCCTGTCACTGAGAAAACCCAAGGAAAGGAAGGTGGTCTAGAAATTGTGGCAAGAGACACTACAGATGCAGTGAAGAGTTTTCTAAGTAAAGAGATGCTAGAGTTTGATGAACCTAAACTGATTCAAGGACCACTCAACCTGGATACTTTCTCTCCGGTCCAATTGATGAAGATAACATCTTTCACACAAGCCAAGGCAAGAGAAAAGGTATTGAAATCTCACATAGAGGAGAATGAGATGCTAGGCCTTGCATCTGGTATATTGGAGAAGATAATGCCAATATTCTAGAAGAATCCATCTGATTCTCCCTCCAAAAATTTGAAGAGCCTTGTAAATTCTGTAAGTACTCACTTTGAGTTATTTGAAAAATCTGCAGAAGTCAAAGTTCAGAATGAATTTAATAGCAAAAGATTTGATGCACTTAAAGGCATGATTGGGATAGATAGATTAGTGCTAAAGAATATTCAAAATGCTCTTTTAGAAGTAGGCAATATATATAAGTTTTGTTTATCTACTCCTAAAGTCATAGAGAATATAGAAGATAAAATAAAGGACTCCAAGTAGAAATTGTCAAGTATGTCCCAAGCTTTTGATCCATTGATAGTATCGGTGGCTAGTAAGGAGTGTCAAGCAATCAGTTTGATAGAAGAAATAAAGAAATTGACAAGAGAAAAGGAGAACATTGAAGCTAGAATGGGTGAGCTCCGAGGATTGATTTCCCCTGAGATAGAAGCAATGTTTAATGTTGTAACAGAAGCCCAAACTGCTACTCAAACAAGTGAGCCCATTGACCTCTGGAAAGCTGAAGCACACGTATTTTTGTTCAATGGCCACATTTTAACTTTGAATAGTATGAAGAAAAGTTGGGATATAGAATTGGCCTTGCTGAAGAATATTTTTGGAGATGTACTTAAGTATATGTAAATATAACTTAAGGATTGGTTGTACATATGTGGCATTGTATATAGAATTTTTGGGTGAATTTTGGTTTACGGATTCCATCCTTTGCCATTGATGTCAAAGGGGGAGTGAAGCGCAATGAAAAATGAGGAATCTAGCAAAGGGGGAGATTTGGAAATAGTGGAGAGCACAAGCGTACAGAGTAATAAGGAGTAGTTCTGACACTTACTCATTTTTCACTAAGTGTTGCCATCAATGCCAAAGGGGGAGATTGTTGGCAAGAGACACTGCTACACATGACAAGTGTTGTCATTGATGGCAAGTAAGTTCATTCCACACATCCACAGTGCAGTATCAGATCATACCGGAAGTCAATTCCAAGATTTGTCAAGTCTGGATAGACATCAAGAGGGTATATGACAGAGTTCAGTATTTTGATCAGCAGATCTCTCCATTTAACCATTGTGTGTTACGAATCTAAGGGAGTGTAGAGGAATGTTAGGACAATCTAAATCCAAGAATTTATCCTCCGGTGACAAAGGGATTAAAAGTTATGAGCATCCCAGGTCCTAATATGACAAGAATAGTTTAGTGAAGAACAAGCCGACTTGTGTTAGATCCTTGTGCATCTAGTAGAAGTGTTTTGGTGAGTTAAGTATGGGATATAATATTAGTAGCCGACATGTATGGTGATTTACAAGTGTTATTTTTGGTCTACATCAATATTGATGTATGGATTCAGCCGACAGAACAGAGTACTTGTATTATTTGTTAAGTTCTTCATGAGGCTGACAGAAAGGTGATTGAATTTCTTGAGGTGGATATATATAACCAATGGATTTGAGTGTATTAGCATGCATGTGGTGTATGAATATGGAGTAAGTGCAAAAAAGGTAGATAGAAGTACAAAACAGAAGAGATCTAAGGTCTGGATTATGGCAGAATAGTAAACAAGGTAGAATAAGATGAAGTGTGCAAAATTAGTATTTTGAGCTTAACCGAAACTGAATTCTTGCATTGGCAAATGCTACATATCAGTTCAAACAATATGTAATCCTTTTGTAATCATTCTTGTAGGCAGTGAGCCTCTCTTGAGCAATGAGCCTAAAGGCATGTACCTTCCCCTTTGTAATACTTTTAACAGAGTATAATCTTTCTGGATTAACCCCCACCATGGTTTTTCCCTTAACCGGGTTTCCATGTGAAAATCTTGGTGTCAACTGTGTTGTTTATGTTTCTACTCATGTATTATTAATTCTTACTTTTCATGATTATGTTATTAATCTGTTAAGAAGTGGTAAAAAAGAATTAACTACAGCAAGCTTTAAGAGTTTTAAGACAACTGATTCACCCCCCCTTAGTTGTCAGCCCTAATACCAACACAAACTAGCTAGCAAGTTGCTGCTGGTCCATCATAGCCAGCTAATGTTCAAGGTTTGCCAAGGGAACAACCTATCCCAAACAAGGATTAGCCAAGAGGGCAGCCACAACTGGTACAACAACAAGTGGATCCTACTATTCCAAGAGGATAGCCAAAGGTTGGTACTTTTCCTTTCAATATTTTAGAGAATATGAAGAAAGCAAATGTAAGCATGTCTATGTGGGATTCATTGTCTCTTCTAGGGCAAAAACACTTGTTGCAAAAAGTCTTATCTAATGTCTCTTTGACCCATGAGCCCAATCAAGACCAGCCTAGAGACTAGCCTAGAGTTGTGCTTGCAAATGATTCCCCAGTCAAGAATGAACAGAAAAATCATGATGTCAAACCAACCCCATTCTATGTATCTTTGATAATTGGTAAACACCTAGTTCACAATTGCATGATTGATTCAGGTGTAAGTAGCTCAGTAATGCTTAAACAGATAGTGGATATGTTGTAAGTATGTGCCTAATCAGTGTTGTCATTGATGTCAACATATCTTTGTTGTCATTGGTGTCAACTGTGTTCTATTCTATTACTTGTTTAAAAGCCTTGTGTATTGAGGATATTGAGAAAATTGGCCTCTCTGGAAGAATCAAGTGAGTTACAGTGAAGGCAGTATAGATAGAGAGTTGTATGCTAAAGAACAGTCTAGTAAACTACTTCGCATCTCCTACTGGATGAAGATCTTGGTTTGCAGATTGGAAGCTATTTAAAGGGATGTCTGAAGATACTAAATCCTGAGTTTGAGCTTTCAGTGTGAAGTTGTGAGAAAGTTACATTCACCAAAGTAAAGCCTGCTCCTTCTGATTATTCTTTGTGACAGGGAGAAACTATTATGCTCCGCATTCCTCCACAATAAAGTATTTTGTTTTATAGTTCTAGAGGGAAGTCTGGGATGATGATAAGTGCCTACAAATGTAGTGGTTCATGTTTTGGTGGTCTGCAAGCTATCTTTCTTTCATGTTAGTTGAAGACAGTGAAGTTCATGTGTTCTAGTGAGAAGATTCCTATGGATAAAGTGGTTAAGGTTCGTGCAGTTGCTCCCGATGATTGTAACGTGCTTGTGGATGTCTCCTAATCATGTTCCTACCTTGACATTGGTCTGCATTAAGGAATTGAGATCATGTTTGAAGATTGTCCCTAGATAGTGTAACGTGTAACCAGTCTTAGCTGACTTGGTTAATTCTAGTTATTGCAGAGATCCTTTGAAGATTTTGGAAGGGTGTTGTGGCATGGAAGATCATGTTTGGGTCCCAGATAAGGTATGGCATGATCCGCATACATCTTTACTTCATTTCCTTTGCATAATATTGTAATAGGTTAGGACCTATTTTGTAAGTGTTTGCAATGCCGACCTTGGAGATTGTTCCAATGGTCAATGCTAACCTTGATGATCATTCCAAGGTTGATGAAGTGTATAAATACTTGTAGCTAAGCTGTGAAAAAGTTGTCCTTGAGTGAAAATAAAAAGATAATAAGAAAGGTCAAAAAGGCAAAGAAGAGAAGAGACAGAGCAGAGTAGAGGCAGAGCAAAGTAGAGGAATTATTATACTTCAATTTATAGACATAAAAAGGTGTTGATCATGGTAGTGAGTCTGGTAGTGAGATGCCAGTAAGGTTTAATAGCCCTCAATGTTTAACAACTCTTATTGTAATCTTGCTAGGTTTAGGGTTGACACAGTGAGCCTGCTAGACCTAGTTGTTCTTCATGGTAGTGAGCCAATATGTTTAGGCCCGTGGAGTGACCAAGCCTTAACATCATTATTTCAATATTGTAATATATATTGAGAGGTAATCCTCTTTGTGGTTTTTCCCCACCTTGGGGTTTTCCATGTAAAATCTGGTGTCTCTTGTGTTTGATGTTGTATGTGTGGTTAAGTTTTTGATTTCATGCATTCATTGTTAAATAATAATAATTGTGGATAAGTGATTGATGTTTAATTGCAAAAGTATTTAAGTTTTTGAGACAACTAATTCACCCCCCCTCTCAGTTGTCTAGGGCACATCAATAGGATAAGTTGTTTTTAACTTATGAACCACTATCCAAAGCAGTAGTACAGCTAGATGGTACATCCATCAATACCATTGGAGTTATGAAGAACTTAAGTCTTACCTTGTATGCTTTCCCAAATGTTTCAATTCCTTAGGATATATGTTATAGACCTACCCCCATACTTTGCCATATGCCTTTCCAGGGACTTCATAGCAAAGTTGGGTGGTTATTTGTTAGTTGATTGGTCACATATGTATTTTAGGACAAGATATGTACAAGAATAACTGTTAGATCTGAACCCATTGCCAAAGATCATATTGAACCTTATGTTCCTAGTGTTGTCAATGCTAATTTAACTTACCATGAAGAGGAACGCCCTATTGTCTAGGACAATAATACCCCAATAGACAACATTGCTGATCTATTTTTAGATGAATGAGGATCTGAAAATCATGAAGATGATCCTTACAAGAAAATGGAGTAAGCTGGATTAGGAATTTACATGATCCATGAGTAGAATCAGACTATTCCCAACCTCATAAAAGAGGAAAAACAAAAGGAACAACAATCAAAACAACAAGGTAATGACTTATGGAAGCTTTATTTTGATGGTGCAAGAAGTAAAATTGGTGTTGGTGGAGGAGCCATGCTCATTTCTCCAAAAGGTGAGAAATATTATCCATCCTTCAGATTTGCTTTTAGTTGTACTGACAATACAGTGGAGTATGAGGCACTCATTCATGGTTTGGAATGGGCTAGGAAGAAGAATATCAAGTGCTTGCAAGTATTTGGTGACAATGAGTTAGTTGCAAATCAAGTAAGGAACATAAATGTCACTAAAAATGGCTTACTCAAGTCATATAAGCACATATATGGAATTTAATTAAGGATTTTGATGCTTTTAACCTACTATCCCTACCAAGAAACCAAAATAAATAGGTCAATAAGATGGAAGCCATTTGAGCTAAGTTTGACATTCTGAAGGAGGTTAAAAAAATGAAACACAACAATATGTAAAAGTGGTTGTGAGGCCATTACTCCTAGATAACAATATCCACTGGCAAGTGTCTGATAGTAATGAGAAAATTGCCAATTTCCTCATTAAAGAGGCTCAATTTTCAGCTAGAAATTAGGAAAAACTACAAGAGTAGTTTGGAGATCAAATTCTTCAGCTCAAAACAAACAAGCTACCAAAGTGATTTGTCACCTTAGAGTCAATTTTTAACTCATATGATCAGCTAAGAAGAGAGAAGGTCAGCATACTGATAAAGGAAGAACATTATGAAACTATTGAAATCTTCAAGGCTAAACTCCAAAAGCTGGGAAAGGTATGTACCAATGAAGAAAAGCATGCATTTATTATATTATGTTAGGAATATGATGACATTTTTGCTTGGGAATACAAAGATCTAAAAGGTTTTAATCTAGAACTAGCATAGCACACCATTGAGCTAGAACCAGATGCAATACCAGTGAGGCAAAAACAAAGGCCTCTTAATCCTAAGCTAGAGATTCTTATAAAAATTGAACTTAATAAACTAATTCAGAGCAACATTATATTTCCCATCAAGCACACATCTTGGGTGCAAAATTTGGTGCCTGTGAGAAAGAAAAATGGTGAAATCAAATTGTGTGTTAGTTTTAGGGACTGAAATAAAGCCTCATTAAAAGGCCATTATCTGCTACCTTCAATGGAGAAGATTTTGTAAGTTGTATCAGGTTCGGAGAGATTCTCATTGATGGATGGATTCTCAGGTTATAATTAGATTTTGGTTAAGGAAGAAGACTAGTTCAAAACAACCTTCACAACAAAATGGGGGACCATGGCTTACAAGAAGATGCCCTTTGGGTTGTCAAATGTTGGAGCAACTTTTCAGAGAACCATGGATATGACCTTTCATGGTATCATGAATAAGTTTGTGCTGGTTTACTTAGATGATATCACTGTATTTTCAAAAGATGCAAAAGATCATTTTTCTCATTTGAGGAAGGTTTTTGATAGATGCAGAGAGTATGGTGTTTCTCTCAACCTGAAAAATGCATGTTTGTTGTTCATGAAGGTAAGCTTATGGGTCACATTGTTTCCAAACATGGGATCACAATTGATCCAGAAAGAGTAAGTGCCATTTCATCCTTACCCTTACTAGCTCACAAAAATGGGTTGCAAAGCTTTTTAGGTAGAATTAATTTTGTAAGAAGGTTCATTCCAAATATTTCCAGTCTTTTAAAGCCTCTAACATCTATGCTGAAAAACATATGGGTTTCAATTGGACCAAGGAAGGAAAATGCAATTTTGAGGACATAAAAAAGGTAATAGCAACAACACCAACATTGATAAATCTAGATTTCTCAAAGGATTTCATACTATATGCTTATGGAGGCACTAATACTATTTCTGCTATGCTAACACAACAAAACAAAGACAAACAGGAGTAGCTAATTTCTTTTTTAAGCCAAGGATTAGAGGGCTACAAACAAAGGTATTCATTTGTAGAAAAACATTTGCTTGTTGTTATTAGGAGCTTCAAAAAATACAGACATATGGTTTCTAACAATAAGATTCAGATGATGGTTGCCATGGATCCTAGTGTAAAATAATTCTTACTAAGCAAAAATTTAGGAGACAAAAGAGCTGGATGGGTCACTAAGGTGATGGAGTATGATGTGGATATCAAGGTCACTAAGCTAGTTAGAGGTAAGGGTCTGTGTGAATAGATTGTTGATGGTACAGAAAATGACATAGAAATGCAAAAGGAGGTTGTATTAATGGTTGATAACAATTCACAACCTTTTGTCCCAGCAAATGGTACTATATAGACACATGAAATGGTTCATTACTTGCAGTCTAGTGGGTGCCTAGTACGTCTAAATACTGCCAAAAGAAGGTATTTCAGACTTCAAGCCATCTCATATGTCATTTTGAATGATACCTTGTTTAGAAAAGACTATAATTGTGTACTTTTAAGGTGCATAGAATCATACCAAATTGAAAAGGTCTTGCATGAGTTCCATGACAGACTTGTTGGTGGTCATTTTGCACCCCAAACAACAACTTTGAAGATCATGAAGGTTGGGTATTATTGGCCTTCTATTTTTAAAGATGTACATGCCTGGGTGAGAAAGTGTGTAAAATGTGTTGTATTTGTAGGCAAGTAGAAGTTGACAGCCTTGTCTTTACAGCCTATCTTAGTTGATCAACCTTTTACCAAGAGGGGCCTTGATTTCATTGGGGCCATTAATCCACCATCTAGTTCTAGCCACAAATGGGTGTTAACATCTACATATTATTTCACCAACTGGACATAAGTAGTAGCCTTGAAAGAGGCAAATGAGGGTGTTGTTTTAAATTTTTATGAAGACTTAATAGCCAGGTTTGGTGTACCAGATTCTATTATTTCATATAATGCTTTAGCTTTTGTTGGCATGAAACTAACTGATTGGGCCATTAAACGTGGTGTTTACTTAAGTAATTCTTCAAACTACTCCCCTCAGGGCAATGGATAAGCTAAGTCCATGAATAAGAAGCTCATCAGGATTATCAAAAGGATAATTGAGGATAATCAGAGGACCTAGCATTCAAAGCTAAAATTAGCCTTATGGGCTGATAGAGTGACTCCTAAGAGATCAACAGATTAGTCTCCATTTATGCTTGTGTATGAGATGGAAGATAAGCTCCCCATTTCATCTAAGCTACCATATTTAAGCCTCATGAAAGAGCTTGAGATGATGGAGAAAGGTCCTATGGAAGTATGGTTGTCTGAGTTGTTAAGAATCAAGAAAACAAGCAACACAATAGTTGGCGATGCATCAGATATAGATGAAACAGACATTTGACAAAGGGACAGGACCTAAACACTTCAAGGAGGGAGACATTGTCCTCAAATGAGATGAATTGAAAAGTAGACCTAGTAAGCATAACAAGTTTGATGCTATGTGGGGTGGCCCATTCATGATTGCTGAGTGCAAACAACATAATGCTTTTTAGTTGGCCAATATGGAAGGTGAGATGTGACCAATCCCAACCAATGGGATTCACCTCAAACATTGTTTCTGAAGAGAAAGAGTTTTCAAATGTATCATAATAAAGTAGAGGTTTGAGTTAATAAGTGTTGCTTGCACATTCATTTCAGTTTAGTTTTGTTTTCCAAGAAGTGTTGCTACATAGTTTGTTGGCCCTGTTTAGAGACATCCTTGTTTTGTTTTTAGTTTGTTTTGTTATTGTTCAAGTTCTAACAGTTGAGTTTTAAAAGATTTTTTTGAGTTGTAAAGGCCAAGAGAAGACTCTATTACCCAATGGATATACTACGCAATTGGTCATGAGAGTTTTAGTAGGAAAAACTGGCGTAGGGGTCACCAAAAATGTTACCTAATTGTACATTTCTACCCAATAAGGTCAGGTTGGAACAACACTGATATTTTCTACTTTGTAGGAGGAGATAGAATCAATGGAAACTTAGGCCAAATTGTCTAAAGTAAGAGGAAAAGAGGAAGAGTGGATAGGATGAAAGATTGCATCCTATTGTGGAAGGCATACTACTCAAGTAGAAGGCCATTCCTATGATCACTTTTAACAGAATCATGTAGCAACTCAATAAGAGTTGCTACACAAACCAGATAAAAATGGGAAGGCATCCTACTAGAGTAGGAGGCATCCCAAAGCAGGCAGAATTGAAAAACTAACCTATGAGTTGTAGATTGTTTTCATGGTCCATTCATTACAGTTGATCCAATTATCAAGTCAGAAAGGTACACAAGGTTAGCTAAAATCTACTCATCATCATAAACAATTGTACCATGCAATAATTTTTAGATTATCTTTATGCATGTGATTTAAGAAAGAAGAAATAATACACAAATCATTACATGAAATAACTATTTATATTCATAAAGAGAATGTGCTCATAGTTTCGCACATAACCCATGGGATTGAATGTACAAGATGAAATGAAAGAAAGCATATACATCTAAAATAAAATAAAATAAAAAGTAAACATATAGGAGGGAAAAGGGATCTATAATTACCTGAATGATGAACCCCACTAGCATCTGCAACATCATTAGATTCTCCATTGAATGTCTTCATAGGTACTTGCAAGAGAGAGAGAGAAAGAGGAAGTCTATTAGAGATTGAGATCCTTTTTCACTCATGTATGAAACAACATCAAATGCATATGCTATCATTCACAAGCATCTAATCAGGAAAATAAAAGAGATAAATAGTCCTTAGATGTAGATATACAACCATAAGAAGGTGTAAGAGATGAAGATCAGATAATCAAAGGAGAGGCTCTTACCCTCTATGTGTTTTCTAACTAGTATGTTGAGTGTGTAGGTATAGGTACTTGAAGACCAAACATTAATGACATTCATTAAAGTCATCATGACAGTACTTGAGGATAAATCTTATAGTAGCCCTTAGGTTCAAGAGCATTGGTGATGACAGCCACCAGTCATAAAGGTAGTTACATAGTCATGCTTGACAAAATAGGAGCAGCATCTTGACTATCATAGTCAAGAAGACTAAATGACTGTGATGCTGGTAGTCCAAATGGATGACTCGGCCAAGACAGTCCAATAGCTTTCTAACAAAGAGGAGTAGTCATCTAAAGGGTTGTTATGCTAGGAAAAGGTCATATCTATCACAGTTACAAGTCATTGCCTAGGCATCCTAATCTAGATAGTGAGCAACATGCACAAGGATGGAGGTTTGCAAGGAGTTTTCCACTGTCATAAAGGAGGAACAATAGTCATTAATAGTTAAAGTACACCTAGCAAGAACAATGTAGTCATCAGTAGAAATAAGGAGCCCTCTAGAGAAGTACAACATAAGGAGCAATATCAATGAGTAGTCAAATGTTTAGGGGACAACATACAAACCAAGTGAAGTACTGTTGAGAAGTCACAAAACTTTAAGGATGACTTTTATAAGATTTAAGGACAGCCCAATGACTTTAGTGTCACACAAAAGAACAACAATAGTAATAGATGGAGCAGCCTTAGGACAGCCACAACTATGGGAAGACCTTGGCAGCAAACAATAACTTATTTTGTTTTAAGAACAATAGGCTTCCTCCTGATAAGAGACAACAACCCATATGACAACATAGATAGCATGCATGAAGAGTACAAGGTCTCATTTCTGGCTAAGAGTATTTTTGTGAAGAGGGGCATGGACCAAACATGAGTAAACAAAAGATATTTGAAACCTTTGTACTCATGTGGCAGTGTGTGCAGGAGTCCTTGAAAAAGAGAAAGTCTAAGCTTAAAGGAACAACAAGCATGGAAAGATTCACAGTCAAAAAGAAACATACCTGCACCTCTAAAGTGGAGGACAGTCATAGAAAAAAATAGGAGTAGTGTTATAGCTTTCAAATCACAATCATGTAGAGGAAAGAACATCTATACTCAAAGAAAGAGGATAGTCCTGAAAATAGCTTGACAATTTAATAGTCATAAGAAGATAGTAGAACACATAGAGACATAGGAGACTTTAAAGGGGTATGGAGTGGTCTGAGGTTTGAAATGTTGAATACAGTCTTCTAAATGACTGTCAAAGGGATAGTAGATGACTGTCAAAAGGGAGAATTCATTAAATATGGAAAAGAAATAGTTAACAAGCCTGTAGGATACAATAATGAGGGATAGTCTATATCTCTGAGGGTTAAGGGAAATAAGAGAAACCTGAAGAGGTGCAAGGTTTGCAGAGACATTCAAAGAACATAGCATCCCTACTAGCTATCTAGAAACCCCTGAGACAATCAAGACTCATAAATTAGAGACAACCATAAATAAAGAGACACTAAATAGCACAAGTGAAGAATGACTGACAGAGCATGAGAAAAGGAGGACAAAGATGCTAAGGAAAGAGGTATGTCGGCTCCTTGAGTAAAAAATGATCATAGACAAAAGGGAATAAAATGACTATCATAAGTCAAAAGGGAAAGTTGATGTTATGAGTACAAAGGTGAAAGAACATAGAGGAGAAGGTAGAATAAAATATAGACAAGCTACTACTGTCTAGAACAGCTAAAGGGGGTTTCCATGACACATAGAAAGAGGAGCTTTTCAAATTGTCTGTACTACCATTAGAAAGGGTTGTATGGAAGGATCAATGATTGTAGGAGAGTGTGAGTATCTGTACCACCAAAACAGAGATCTAATGATAGCCATGACCAGTCATGGAAGTCAGTCTTGTCTATCATAAGATGACTTGAATAGTCATGAATAGTCAAGTTTTCTCATGGAACAGTCATCTAGAATGACTGTATGTCAGTCATAAAACAAGAGGATAGACATCAAAGACTAATAGATAGTCATCTAACAAAGGCAGAGAATAGTTAATCTAAGAAGGGAAGGCATAGAGATAAGACACAAAGAAAATTTAACAGTCATATAAGAGGGTTTTATAGTCATGGAATAACAGAGACAAAGAATAGTCATAACAACTTATGCACAGACATAGGAGCTCTATTTAAAGGTCCTTTTTTTAGACTTGTTTTCCAAGGCTTCATAGTTACAACAATCCATGAGTGAAAGCAGCAAAGCCTATCAAGTTAGGGAGGAGCATAGTCTTATAAACAGAGATAAGAGGAGGCCTATCAAACTATTGATAAGGGTCATTGAAAGTGCAAAGGTTTTAGAGGAGTGATATTTCACTTGACTGTCACAAAGCAACTAATTGTAAAATAAAGGGTTTACTATTTTTCTTCTTCTCAAACAAGAGCACACCATTAAGCTAACCAATACCTGAAGCAGTGAACAAAGAGAAAAGAGATGAAACCCATTCTATAGTCTTACCTAAGCATTTTATTATTTTCACCAGATAAAGCAGTGTTTTTTCCCTTTGTTTCATGCACAGAACTTGAAAAGAGCAGCAGTATGCCATTTTTTTGCATAGAGAAGTAGACAAACTTTCAAAACAAGCCCTAATGTAGGTTTAAGAAGCAGCAAGTTAAAAATGTCTTCCATAGCTTTTATCAGAGGAGGAAAAGAATAAACAAGGCAGGTTCTCACTATTTTCATGCAAAGAATCAATAGCTACATGAAGAGCCAGATGGAAAACTACAAAAATATTAAGTAATCTCCCACTATATTTTTCAAACCCTAACAAAAAAAGGGGGAATCTCCTGGTTTCTTTCATTTTTCCCTTCAGAAGCATAGAACGCAAAGGAAAGTATATAGATCTCCAAAGGAAAGTTTTTTTACAGTCTCAACCAGTTATAATAAAGCCATGACAGCAGGAATAGGCTTTCAAGCCTTTCATGACATTTCAAGAGGCACTAAAGGAGTCTTCAAGAGTAGATGAAAGAAGCCACAACAATTTTTGAAGTTTTCTTACCAATAAAACAAGAATGACAAACTTTCATAAAGATTTGAATGAGCATATGCAACAAAAGGCAGCAGTATATTCGAGAAGAGGTGCTTACCAGTAGAAAGGGCCTTCAAAAATAGACAGAGGAGCCTCCTAATGAGCAACATCAAGAAAAATCTCCATGGTGGTATAGAGTATAAGAGGGCAACCAAAAGCAAATGTAGTGAAAAGTAAATGGAGCATCTAGTGTTTGAGAAGCCTTTTGTTCTCAATGCACTATCCTAATTTCCTGAAGTCCATTTGACTTTGTTAAAAGAAAATTATTGAGAATCAAATGAAGGTCGTGGTGAAGACCTTTTGATGTTGGGTGGCTAGGTTATGCATCATGAGCCCCTGGGAGATATAAGGTTATAATGGGGATTTTTGACCTTTTTGAAGGTTTTGTTAAACCTTAAACCTCAAAGAGATATGATTAATGTTTGAAATTAGAGTGGTATGATGGGATTTAAAGTTTTTTTCTTTGACTTAGGGGTTTTTGTGTCATTGGGAAGGATTGAGGTCTTTTTAAAAGCCAAGGGTAAAAAGCATTTATTACAAACCTTGTGAGCTTTTAGAAGGGTAGGAGATCTGAGTCAAATTGTAAACATGTAACCCCTTTTCCCTTTTGCATGAGTAGAAATTAAACATGTTGTATCTTAACACTTATTAAGAGTAATATTTTATAAATTACCTTAATATTTTGTTACATAAAAATAAAGAAGAAAATTATATAACACCTATTAAGGTAAATCACAAACATCGATTACCCTTAATACTTTTAAAATATTTTATTTTTTCCTTCCAAACATGCAAAGGAGTGAAGATGAGACAAATAGAAGTTGAAAAGTCATGCAAGGGGATTCTTTGGTTCTATTTTTTACTTTTGGTCAAATTGTTATATTTTTGGAAGTTTTTTTGGTCAACCACTTTGAGAAGAGAAGTTCAGAGCTAAAATAGATCAATTTGGAGAAGTTATGAGCCCTCTAATTTAGGCCTTTTTCCCTTGCTTGCCTAGAAACTAAAGTTAACTATTTTGGGGGTTGAGGATCTTTTTCCAATCTATTCATGCATCAATTGGAGTCCAGTTAGACAGGAGATGACTTCCCTTTTCTTTTTTGGAAAGATTTTGTATTAGAGGAGAAAAAGTTTGTTCTTTTTTCTCAGTTCTTCCTTTTATTCTTGCCTTTGCACATTGCAGGGAGAGATTTCAGTATTGTAACTTAGTAGTTTTATAGATTTTTATACAGTAGCAGCTTATTTTTCAGCATATTTTATAGTTATTATAGAGGTATTCCTACCATTTTTCAATAAAATCAGGTGTTTTCCTTCTCAGATTCAGGGGTCTTGTTCTCTTTTGAATGATCTTGATGAAAGTTTATTATGTTTTAAACATTAAACCTTTAAATTTATGTCTCATTCATTGAATCATAGATACATAAAAGTAGTTATTTATCATAGGTTGTAGATTGTGCAAGTGATTTTCTTACTTTTCCAAGCTGTGAAGACGTTAATTTTTCTTCAATGAAAGTAGAAGTTTTCAAGCCTTCCTATGAAATATTTGTGTTAAGATTGCTCAAACTATGTTGTGTGAACAAATCTATTGAGAGATAGTTGTGAATCAAGTTGCAAGTTAGAGTATAATCATTGGTGCATCACCTCTTCGGATTATTTTTAGTTTCATTAATTATCTTTCTATCTCTTTTCCTCAAAAGTATATCAGATCTAGGAGGCTTTTAAAGGGAGTCAGCTCTTTTGGAGGTTCAGTGCTTTCACTATAGACTAACCCATAGTTTGAAAGTGATCCAATGTGTCACAAGATTGTTAGTCTTAGTTCTTAACAAGGGTGCAATCCTTCGTGACAACAACACCCATTCAAAATATGGAAATAAGTGATGTATTTGAGAGCAACACTAAAAAGGACTAGATGTAGAGATGTTCTATTATAGAGGATACTTTTTAAAAAACACCTAACGTTTATTCAAAAATAACATGATGGAGTCAGGTTGTCATTGATGTCAAAAAGGTATTGATGGTTTGGAGTTGTTGCTTCATGATAGGATGTGTGTCTTCACTGAGTTATTTCTTGTTTAGAGATGGTTTTGAGAATGTTTCAAGGATGCAGAGAGATGCAGATTGCTTCAGGATATCTTCTGAATGAATATTTGATATCAATATGGTTTTGAATTGGTGCCTTCATACATTAGGAATTGTCATATGATCATATGAAGCTTCAAGATCTCATGTAGACTTCATATTGTTTATAACTAGTTCATACTTGTTTATTGTAATCATTTCAAGAAGTTCAAGCATTGTCGATGCAGGATGTTCAAAGAAGATAGCAGGACATAAGTTTGTCATGATTTCATCCAAAGAGGTGACATAATATAGATGTACGTGCTCTCAGGCCATAAGTTATAATTAGGATTGAGTTAAAGTTTTTAGAGCCATCACTTGGATAACTCATAAGGTGTTTTGTTATGCCTCTTGATAATCAGTGTGAAGTTTTTCTTCAAGATGTTTATAATTTGCCTCAAGACAAGGTAGTTGGTAATATATTGTTGTTGATGTGCCTCAAGGTTGACACAGGTTGATAAGGTAATATTCTCAGTGATGAGTATTCATTCAAAATGAACAGTGAGTTTCTTGTATTATGACATTCTCTGTATCATTTAGTGGCACTTTGACACTCTTTGTGTCATGAGACAAAGCAGAGTTAATAATTCAAGGTTGAGATGTGTTTTCAGGTCCTAGTATTGCATCAGAGAAAGTAAGTTTCAGTTGTGGATTTTCGGTAATCTTTAATCAGTGGTTGATATGATAATGAAGGGTCGGTCTTGATATGATCAAGGAGGATTAGACTATAATATTTTGAAATCAATGTTTATTATTTATCTTAGCCCATTTTGCACTTTATGTTTTAAATTATAGGGAACTTGGTATAGCAGGTTTATAACTTAAAATTACCTATTGAAGGCCTTTTGGGTCATTGTGGTGACCGGTCGCTTCCCTCCTCACCGATGGCACAAGTTTTATATTGTATTTGTCGGTGGCAAGAAAAAGCAAACCGGCGGTGGTAAAGTTTTTTGAGCACTGATGATTTCTATTAAAAGAAACATTCTTTATAAGAATGTTATTCTTTGGAGCCCAATTTCATTTGGTTTAAAAAGCATGAAGTCTTAAATAAGTTTTTTAAGTGCTTTTTTTTGTTTTATTCGAAAGGGGAGATAAGGATGTTAGAACAAGCTTTGTTAAAAATTAAAAAAACTTTGTATTTTAATTGCTCCCTTTATGTCATATGTTTATGACATTTATAGGCCACCAAATATTTTTGGAGATGATAAGTTTTTTTAAATTAGGAACTTAAAATCTTTTACCTCCTAAATTGTTGACTCCTTGAGATCTCATTTAGTAAAGTGATTTTTTGAGATTTTTTATGAGTTATTTTGAGATGGAAGATTTATTTCTATTCTTGAGATTTGGATACAAATAAGGTGATTTTCTTTTGAAAGGCAGATTGGATAAAGAGTTTGAATGCAGGAATTTGCAGCAGAGAAGATAATCAGATTGAAGGGTTTTGTGTTTTGGAGAATATGAAACATCATGCAGAGATTGTAGATATGAGAAAAGAATATGAAGATTTTTCAATAGGGTTTGATATTATATGATCCTATTTTTAGATGGTTTTATGCAGGTATTGAAAAGGTTTTCATGGAGAAGATTTGTCTTGTAAGAAAATAAAGAATTCTATTTTATGAATCAGGGAGGAAATAATGTATTGAAGTTGGTTGTTAATATTTTGCAAAGATAAAGAGTTTATTTGCAGGGAGATGAAGAAATTGAAATGAAAGGTCTCAAATATGAAAAGATATTCTTTCATCTCTAAAAGGAAATATAAATGGGATTTTGGTTTCGTGAATCTGAAGAATGTGAAAGGTTTTGGATTAGATATATGTTCTTTTATTTTTGCAGGTGACAATATAAGATGCATTGTTTTTAAAGACATTAAAAAGAGAAGATGAAAGGACAAAATGATCTTCAATGAGAGCAAATGACTATACAGAATGTGAAAGGTGAAAAGACATCCAATTTACATATAATAGTTTTTTAGGTGCATTGATGGTATGACTAGTGAGACAGAGATGAAACATACAGAGAAATGTAGTGTTGTTGAGTGTATCCTGATGTAGGATTGATTTTGAACAGAATGGACATTTGACAGACACATGAGAGAAGAAATGTTTTGTATTGAAACAGAGAAACCCTCTGAATTCTTGTTTTCAGTTTGTTCTGTATTAGGGGTTGGTGCTCCTTGAAGCTGGTGCTTCTAAACAGTATGCCAGTGAGGCTTACAGGTCAGTGAGACCTTAACATTTGTCAGTGAGACACGTATTGTAGCCAGTGAGGCATGTTTTATTAGTTAAGCTAGTGAGGTAGTTCTGGAGTGGTTTTTCGACCCCTGGAGGGTTTTCCACTCGTGCAATTCTTGTGTCTTGATTCATATTGATCATCTCTCTATGATTGTATGTTTTACTCATGAGTTTTGTTTATGTGTTTGACAAAGTTATGTGCATATGTGTTTGACAATTCAATGATAACTTTCTCACCTTTATGCTCTGCAAGTTAAAGTTTGAAAAAGATTTGAAAATTCACACAACACTGATTCACCCCCCCTCTCAGTATCGTCCTTGACTCCTACATAACAACTATAAATTGGAATAAACCCCTCTCTAGATACTAAAAATAGTTTGGAAGGGGTGCTCTAGATCCTACATGTGGAAGTTGGGGATTCGGAAAAGAAGAAGGAGAACATAAAAGAAGACATCATTAAAGAATATGAGAAAAAAGAAACTTAGGCAAAATGGGCCAATGGTCAAAAGGAACTAAATGAACAAATCAAGAACATAGAAGACACCTGTAATAATATTGCTATACTTTCCAATACTATTCTAGTTGACCAATATCCACTCAAGCATTGAAGACCCAATTAGATACTTCAAAAAATTAAATTCTTTAAGCTTTTTCTACATTAAATTTGTTAAATAATATACAACAGGGAAGCAAAGGTAATATCTAGTAGATCTTCATTCCTAGTTCTACCAAACACAATAAGAAAGGTTAAATGTTATTTCTTAGTTAAAGGAGTTAAGTGGGGTTGTTAGCCTAAGATTGACACATATTAAAGTGATACTATTAGATTCAATCAAATGATAGAGTCTTCCCTAGAGCCTTTTACTTTAGATAAGATAGAGAATACATATAATTGTGTCATGTTGCATGTGTGGGGATTGCAACAAGAGATTACTCAATGGAACAATACATATGCAAAGCTAGAGGTGACGTATCATAATGTTTTTTCATACGTTTTGATAATTTTGAAGCTTTTAAATATAGTTTTGTACAAAACATGGTGGATGGAACCAAGCTAAGAATTTGGTATACTAGCAAAGAGAGATAAACTGTAATGAAAGAAGCATTTTGGGTAGTTAGAGAAATCTCTTGAATATTGCCTATATTTTGTGCATTGATGAAATTTTTTTCCCTATTATGATCCTAACAAGGAGCACTATCATAAAAATTCTAAAAGGTTGCTATACAATCCCGAGACAATCCCAAGGTTTGGAAGATAGTGATATACAAAATGATTAAGAATTGAATGGTATAGGAGAATGCTACTTGAACTGGCATTGAGAATGTCTTAGACATTAAGGTGTATTACCAAGAGAATAAAAAATAAATATGTTGAAAATGAGGTGAATGATCAAGAGATGAGGAGACAAATTAGGTGGGTTGCCAATGGCAACACATAATTTCTCCAGGATTAGGTAGAATAGAGAGTTTTAGATTTGAACCTTTTATTTGATTAGATTTGTACTTAGAATGGTATGTTGATGAAATTTGATACTTTGTTATATTTTGGTTCTAAGTAAAGGGTGGCTAATCAAGATAGGTTGATGTTGATATAGCATGTAGGCTCCTTAATCCAAAAAATTCATATCTCTACCTTGTTGTTGTACCTACAAGTACTAAAACAAGAAGATATCAAAGGGTGGAAAGTCCTAAAAGATACAAAGGATGAATGAAGACAAATTGTGCATCATATGCCTTATTTGAAAACCTTATTACTGCAATACCACACATTTGTACATTTTCAAGAGAGGTTCATGGAAACATTGAAGAACATGTAGGCAATATCAAAACTATTAAACATGACACATTATCTATTATATATATGATTAAACCCTTCTTAGGCAAGTTCATACAATGAAATAAGCTCAATTTAAGACAATTCACACTCATGGCCAAAATAAGCCCATAATAAAATGAAATGATAATATGGAATAACACAAGTCATGATTCTTGGTATATCATTGTATATCTATGTCTAAAATCTAATAGCATCATATAGAAATAATAAATATCACAACATTTATAACCATAATTGATCATCATATATATAATGTCATGAATATGATGATTGCATAAACAAATCCATATAGGCATAGAACAAAATGCCATAACATGAAAATTCCTATGGAGCCTTCTTGAATAGTCAATGACCCTTGGTCTATCATGAATATGGAGAAGCAATCAACAACTCCTACTCTCTCTTCCACTAGTTGGACCTCCTCCCATAAGTTTTTCGGACCTCCACCTATTAACACAATTAAACAATACGCACATTAATATAGAAAACATGAAATATACAATGACATAAGTAATCAATCACATACCACAAACTAATGATCCCTCTCAATCATCCGCTACCTCTCTTCATCCATAGGTGCATGAACTACAATTGTGACCTTCTATGAGAAGCATGAAGAAGCAAATTAGACTAAGAATATCATTTATTTATATTATATGATTGAGATAAAACAAGATATACATAATGACATTTACATTACTATCTCATACCTCAATCAAAGGAATTAAAGCCAAAATAGCTACAACAATTCCCACCTCCATTGTGTCATGAATATCAAGAGGATTCTGAATTGATGTCATCAACTAAAAATAGAACAACGTTATTCGACCAAAATATACATAACATTATTTAAATACATAATGATTAAAAATAGTAAAATTCACCTTAGTGAAACTTGATATATTACCAACCCCACCAAATATTTATGATATTGGAGGTCCAACATCCACCTATTCATCATCAAATTGTCATCTTAAGACTACCATTGATATATGACAAAAAAAATTACATGTACTATATTTACTATTTTGTTACAAATTACATACATGTGGACTCAACATCACTTCATAACCTAGCATTGGATGGCCGATAGATGTAGGGAGATTATTTTGACCCTAGAATCTCATAATACATACAATTCTTTAAATTAATTTTGACTTATAATAGATTAATATAGTTAATTATAGATTTCAAAAGGAAATATAAATTGTAGAAAATTATTGAAAAATACCTATGCATCAATGCTAAAGGTCCTATTTAACAACTCATCTATTAATGTCATTATCCCAAATGGCAATGTCCTGGTCTTCCCCCTATGTGGAATACTCTTGAAACCATGGAGCATCCTCCCTAATTTTTGTAAAGCCAACACCCTTGGACTCATAATCACATAGAGCTCCATAAGAACAACAAATATTTGGGGAACATCGATGCCTACAAGCCTCACCCTCACTATCCTATGAAATATGGATACTATTGTTATATGTAAAAAGTGGGAAGATGATGAATAGTGTTAAGATCTATCAATTCAAACCATCCTTTTACAATAACCTTCAAGGACAACAACTGAGCCAAGTCACTTTAGATGGAGAGGACTTAGCTATAGGTTGATGTACTTAGGAATGATATGGAAGGAATGATTAGATTGAAAGATTTGTCAAACCCTAGATTAAATAAGCCTTAAACCCTAATTATAATGAAATTAGGTATAGATGAATAAACTACTATAGATCACCACACAATAAGACACTTAGGAAGGATTAAAAACTTAGAAGAAGTTGGATTTCTGGAGGTGAATACTTTTTGGGCTACGGGGCGGGAACCCAAGTCTAATAGGGTAACTTTTCTATAGATTTAGAATAGTGATATGTGTCAGATGATGTTTAGCTCTAGAATTTGCGATAATTCTTCTCAGGAGGACTCCGGGGTGGGTGCCCTAGTCCAATAGGGTAGATTTATAGCAACTTTTCCTTAGATCCTAAATCCTTATCCTCTAAATTTCTTCTCTGTACTTGCACTTCAACAAATTTTACACCTATAACCTGCAATCACAAAAGAGAGGTTTGGGGGTTGTGGTTTTTAGGAGCTTGCTTTGGTCAAGCCCTGGAATGACATTCAAGTCTTCCAACACCATTTTTAAATAAAGTGTGTGTCCAAGGGTAGTGGCCAAAGCAATGATGAATTGAAATGATTTAAATACAAATAGATGTCACCTTAGAGGTGAAGCCCTCATGGAGATGAAGATCCTTCAAATCATGAGGAGATGGATTGATGAAGCCAAATCGGCAATAAATAAACACTATAACAACACAATTCTGCTTTGCAACACAATGAATGCCTTGAAATCCCTTAGCTCAATATCACAAGTTTGTATTATCCATCTAGGTGTAAAATGAAGACATAAACTCACTTATATATGCTTTCTTGCTAACATTCGTAATTCAAATTGAAAAGGACAATAGAGGGAAACCTTTCTAAAGGTCCTATGCTGACAAACTTAAATTTGGGTCCTGGCAAATCAACCTGGACTAAGGCATGGGCACCCAAGTGCCAAGGCTAATTTGGGTCATGATTAAGCATTTATGTTGGGCTTCTAAGTCCCATTTGACATGGGTTTTGGGAGAGTTTGCTCTGGGATAAGTTTTAAACATGTAAAGTGTAAACATAGGGGCCTAGGAGCTAAACTAGGAGGTAAAATAGCATGAGGTTAGTTTTTACTCCATAACATTTAGCCCCCACTTTAATGTATGTATGATATTATGATTCCATACATGCGTTAAAGTATGGTTGAACCACATAAAACACATCAAACATGCCAAACACATAAAGCTAAGGCATACCCAAAGGTTGGAGGACTATTTCTAGCCCCTAATCTTAGGTAAGCGCTAGAAAACACATGAAAGACACACAAGACATAATGAAGATAGTAAGAAGCACACAAAACATAGAGAATACAGTGGAATCTCACAATACATGAAGAAGACATGAGAGCAGTCACGCAATATATGTTGCCGGGAATTAAGGTGTCTCAACCTTGGTAATTCCTTGCATTTATTTATTGTAATATATTTATTTATTGCATATTGTGTAAATAGGATGTCAATCCTATTTTATCTTCTCATGGGAGTTGGCATGGTGATGTGTCTTCCTACGTAGAAGGTGACCACATGTAATTTTTTCTTCACATGAGGAGATAGGAATCCCACTTAGTGGTAGAGATATTTTTCCATGTGTCAGCACTTTGACTAGTGTGTAAGTGAATCTTGACCAAAACAGTTATGACAAATTCCTATGACAGAATCTATGACATGTAAGAGTCGTAAATGGAGTGTTCTATGACAAGTGAAGACATGTGTCACAAGGCATCTTGGATGAAGGCATCTTTGGGCACCCCAAGGAGAGTTATATCATGTTGTAAGAGAATATGCTATTTTTAGTCAGTGTATGATAGATTCTCTTACAGTTGTAAGTACTGTCAGTATGACGGATTCTATGACGATCGTAAGATGCGTAAGAGTATATGTCATTTCCCAACTTGGGAATAGGTGACCATATTGGAATGGGGTGATATGACAAGTGTCATGACCATGCTGCAGTGTTGGACAAGTGTCCCTAGGTGTGGGTTTCGGGCCATGAGGCCAAGTTGGACGCCCATCTCAAGGAAAGTTCTTTTTTGCCTTGTAAACTTCTATTTAAGCAAGTGCTTTGAGAGGAGATGTATTATGTGATTGGCAGGTACTGTTATGCTACCAGATAGTCTCTAGATATGAGTGTCAAAGACTCATGTAAAGACTTGCATTGCAAGTGTGTTGTAAACCTTGTTGTTTAGATAATACATTGTGCAGGTTTTGGAGTGTGGGGTTTTTCACTGCTAATGGTTTTCCTCACATTATATCTTGTCTCTCTCTTCTTCTGTCTTACATTTTTGTGTTGTGTATTGCTATAATATCTCTATTGTTGAATTAATAACATTGTAATTGTAAAGGTTAAAAAGAATTTTAACTCATCTCTCCTCATTAGATTAGTGTAGGAAGCGATTTCCACACACCTAGCTTCCTTTCAGTTGGTATTAGTGCTTGATCACCTTTGGTCCTAGTTGTTGGGTAGGAGTTTTTTGAGCTAATCTTAGTTTGAGTGGGAGTCTATGTAGATTATTTTGTAATCTTGTTGTAGGAAAGAGATGGTAGGCACATCTAGAAGATTAGAGGTGGAGAAATTCAATGGCACAAATTTTGAGTTATGGAAACTTAAGATGGAAGACATGCTTGTTGATTGAGACCTATGGGAAACCATTTCTGGTGTAAAACCAACTGCAATGGCACAAGTTAATTGGGATCTCAAAGATCAGAAGGCTAAGGGTCTCATCAGACTCAGTCTAGCTAATTCTGTCCTATTAAAATTTCCATGAGGAAAGACCAAGAAAGACCTTTGGAAGAAGCTGGGAGATGTTTATCAAGCCAAATCCATGGTGAACAAGCTTTTTCTGAGAAAGAAGTTGTATTCTCTAAGGATGGAGGATGGAGGATCTATTACAGATCACCTAGATGATTTTAACATGTTAGTTGCACAGTTGACATTCGTTGGTGTGAAGATGGAGGAGGAGGATCATTCTAAGACCTTGCTTTGTTCTTTGCCAGACTCGTGGGATCATCTTGTTATGGATATTGGGAGCACCACATCCAATTTCAAAATGAATGAATTGGTATCTTTGCTTTATCTGAAGAGATGTAGAGAAAGTCTTCTGAAGTAGCCAAAGAGGCTCTTGCGGTTTGTGGAAGAACCAAGGAGAAAGGGAAAAAGAAGGACAAGAAAACTGAGAAGAGTAGATCCAAATCCCATGGGAGATCCAAATCTCATAGAAAGTCCAAGGCTCTCTATTGGAACTATGGAAAAACTAGGCATTTTTGAAAGGAATGGAAAGAGGAAAAGAAAAGAAGAAGAAGAATGTCCCAAACTCAGATTTTAACAAGTCACAAGATGATGGTGATGCCTTCATCGCAGCCCTGGCCACCCATGCATCTGATGATGTGTGGTTGATTGATTCTGGTGCATCATTCCACATGACCTCACATCAAAGCTGGTTCATGAAGTATGAAGAGTTTGATGGTGGAAGAGTGTACCTAGGTGACGATTCTCATCTAAAGATTGTTGGTTGTGGAAGAGTCTCAATCCGATTCCCTGATGGATGAGTAAGGGGATCACTAGGGTCATGCACATCCTAGGCTTGGCACTGAACCTGCTTTTTTGTAAGTAAGTTGAATGATGCAGGTGTGCAGGTTTTCTTTTCAAAGGATGGATGCAAGATGACTAGAGGATCTATGGTGCTTGTGAAGGGTACTCAGAGAGGTACTTTGTTTCAGCTAGAGGCATGCACTTCACAGTGCAATAGTTCTTCTAACTCAAAGAAAAGAGATGTAGTCACTTCATCCCCACCATCTGAACAAGCAGTGAAGAAATATATTGTAACAAATTCTGATGGTAGTGCATTTTGGGTACACAAGGGTGCTCATGCTTTGGAAGTTAAGCTTCCTACTGAAAAGACAATGTTATGGCATATGAGATTTGGCTACATTGGTGAGAAGGGTCTTAGTGTTTGAATTAGGCCAGACAACTGAGAGGCAGGTGAATCAGTTGTCCCAAAACTTTAACACTTGTAGAAATTAGTTCTTCTTTACCACTTAAAATAGATTAATGATGTAAACATTAAAGCATGAATTATCAACACATGAGCAAAAACAAAATGAACACACATAACACCAAAATTTTTACCTGGAAACCTGGTTAAGGGAAAACCATGGTGGGGGTTAACCAACAAGATTTATACCTTGTTAAAAGTACTTAGAAGAAAAGAGAAGGCACGTGCCTTCAGGTGCACTATCCAGAGCTCACTATTCAAAAGAGGCTCATTGCCTACAAGAATTTATGTTTAACACAGAGACAATGAACTGAGAAATAGCATCTTCTTCACACCTGGTTCAGTCCCATTGAAGGCTCACAAACTTCTGCTCTATCCCTCAAACATTTCTTCATTATATCTTCATCCTTTACTGCTCTTGTTGTTCTACTCCTCCTCTTCTTTGCTCTACCTCTATAGCTTTCTTAGTATTTTATCATTTTCACACAAGGACAACTTTCAACAACTCATCAATAAGTATTTATATGCTTGATCAACCTTGGAATGAACATCAAGGTTTGCTTGACTTAATGCAGATCACTATACTATTGGCCAAACATATCTGAGACTTGAATCTTCTTCCAACAACACGCCATACTCTACAGAATTGCTCTTAGATCATCCGCAACACGCTTGAATCATTTGGTCAGTAATACTAGGAAGAACAGTAGCATCAAGGAAGAAATCTTCAACAACAAGCTCAATATTCAATGCAGACCTCCAACACAATAGTCACATGAACCAGAGACCTCCACAAACACATTGAATTCAACAAAAACATCTGCACTCCTCCAAATCATCAAAATCACTTGCGTCTTCATCTGGAACCTCAAGAACACTGTCTACCATGACTGTCACACTAGAAAGATTGCTTACATACCTCCAAACCATGAACCAGTTGAGTTGATGATACACATTGACTTCCCAACCATGCCTCTAGATCTGCAGATCATAATATTTCGATGTGGAGAAATCTGGACCAATTTACTGTCACTTTGTTTCTTTTGAACACAACAAAACCTAGTTCTACTTAGATGGCCATAGCTTCTTCAAATCTTCATGCAGACCTCCCAAATCTTAACTGGAGCTACTTCAGACAATCCTCTACATAGCCATATGGTTCGTATACATTGATCTTCATTAATTTTCTCAATATCCTCAAAATTTTAGTCTTCTAAATAGGCAACAAAATAGGATACAGTTGACATCAATGACAACACTGCTTAGGCACCTATTTGCAACAATCTCCCCCTTTGTTATTGATGGCAACATTGATGTGAAAAACTGATTTAACCATCAAGACAAGAACTTCTCCCCCTTTCTCTTATCACACTTGCAACCATTTTTCTTTATAGCTCCCCCTTTTACCAGCAACTAGTTTTTCACATGACTTCTCTCCCCTTTTGACATCAATGGCAAAGGGCACATATTTGCAATCTTTTTTGCTCATTTTTGTTTTAGACTGATCTCTAAAATTTTCATATTGACTACTCCCCTTGAGTAGTATCTCCTTAACATCAATCTGGATCACAAGATATGACTGTGAATTGCACTGGACTGATGCACCCTAGTGCAACTTAGTTCTGATCAGGAGGGGTAATAACCCCTAACTTCTCTCTGAGATACTCAAAAGTATCCTTGGGTAGAGGCTTAGTGAAAATATCTACATTCTGATCCTTTGAAGAAACAAACTCCAATATGACTTCATTCTCATTAACATTCTCTCTCAAGAAGTGAAACTTGATTGATATATGCTTTGTCTTTGAATGCAACACCAGATTCTTTGAGATGCTTATTGCACTTGAATTATCACAGAAGATTGTAACAAGCTCTTCAAACATAATTCTGATGTCTTTCAACATTTGCTTCATCCACAAAACTTGAGTACAACTATTTGTTGCTACTATATACTCTGCCTCTACAGTAGATAGAGATATTGCCTCTTTCTTTTTGCTCATCCGAGAAACCAATCTCCTTCCCAAGAAGAATGCACCACCACTAGTACTTTTCCTATCATCCACATCTCCTGCTCAATCAGCATCTATGTATGCATGAAGAGTGAAGTTATTATCCTTTGGATACCATAAGCCATAATCAAGTGTCCCTTTGAGATATCTAAAAATTATTTTGACTTCTACAACATGGGATTCTCTAGGATCATCTTGAAATCTAGCAACAAGTCCAACTACATTCATGATATCAAGTCTGGTCTGAGTTAGACAGAGCAGTCCTCTAATCATTGATCTATACATTTTCTGATTTACCTTAGGGGAGTCATCATCTTTACTCAACTTACATCTGGTTACCATGGGTGTACCCACTGGCTTTGAATCTTCCATTCCAAACTTTTTTAACAATTCTCTCACATACTTAGATTGAGATATGAAGATACCTTTATATGATTGAATGATTTGTAGACCTAAGAAGAAATTCATTTCACCAAACATGGACATCTCAAATTCACTTTGCATCTAATTAGCAAATGTTTTGCACATACTCTCATTTCGACCAAAAATGATATCATCAACAAATACCTCAACAATATGAATGTGCTCATGATCAATCTTGAAGTAAAGATTACTATCAACAGTGCCTTTGCTATATCCTAGCTTTAGCAAATACTTATCTAATCTTGCATACCAAGCTCTTGGGGCTTGTTTGAGTCCATACAATGATTTCCTCAACCTACAGACCATATCTTTCTGATCAGACAACTGAAATCCTTCCGATTGCTTAATGTAGACTTCTTCTTCCAATTCTCCATTCAGGAATGCTGACTTGACATCCATCTGATAGACCTTGAAATTTTTATAAGCAACAAATGCAAGAAACAATCTGACTGCCTCTATTCTTTCCACTGGAGCAAAAGTTTCTTCAAAATCAATTTCTTCCACTTGAGAATATCCTTTGCATACCAGCCTTGGTTTGTTTCTTACAACTTCACCATCTTCATTTAGTTTATTTTGGAAGACCCATTTAGTTCCAATCACATTTTTGTCTTCAGGTCTAGGAACAAGATCCCAAGTGTGATTCTTTTCAATTTGCATTAATTCTTCTTCCATGGCTTTTGCCCAATTTTCATCATTACAAGCTTCACTTACTAATTTTAGTTCAGTCTTTGAAATTGAACAAACCTCCTCTTTATCTTCAACAATTCTTCTCCTAGTTTAAACACCTTTATTTCTATCTCCTATGATCTAATCTTCAAGATGATTCAGTCTTACATACCTAGGATTTTTGGGATTTGCTTGAACCTCTATTTCTTAAGCTTGTTCCTCAACATCTATACTATCCTCTTGAGTCACTAGATTTTCCAAATCAATCTAGATCTGAGTCTGGGTTTGAAATTGCATTCCTTGACTTTGACTTTCATATTGATCATCTGAATCATATCTACAAGACCTAGAATGTCCTTTGCTCTCATCAACTCTAACATTTGCACTTTCAACAATCTTTTTCAATCTCTTGTTAAAGCACCAGTATGCCTTGCTTTGAGTAGAGTAACCCAAAAATATTCCTTCATCACTTATTTTATCAAACTTGCCTAAATCCTCATCTCTTTTGATATAGCATTTATTACCAAAAACTTTGAAATATTTCATAGTAGGAGGATGACCAAACCATAGTTCATAAGGGGTCTTAGCACAATTGCCTTTGATCTACACCCGTTAAGAGTGTAGATAGTAGTACTCATAGCTTCTCTCCAATAGACTTGAGGAACATTTACTTCCATCATCATGGTCCTAGCAGATTCTTGAATGGTTTGGTTCTTTCTTTCCACAACTCCATTCTGCTGAGGGGTCCTAGGAGTAGATAACTATCTTTTTATTCCTTGCTTTTCATAGAATGAATCAAACTCACCAGAGGTAAACTCTCCACCTCTATCGGATCTTAGACACTTTATCTTCACACCAATCTCATTTTGCACAATGACCTTGAATACTTTGAATTTATCAAGAGCTTATGATTTTTCTTTCAAGAAGGTTACCCACATCATCCAAGAGTAATCATCAATTAGCAACATAAAATATCTATCTCCTTGCACACTCCTAATTCTAGCAGGACCACAAAGATCAGTATGCACAAGTTCCAACAATCCACTTGAAGACTGTTCTTTACTCTTGAATGAAGTTTTGTTTTGTTTACCCAATTGACATTCTCTGTACATGCTATCAGTAGGTTTCACAAGTCTTGGAAGATCTCTTACAGCCTGAGTGGAACTTATCTTGACAATGTTATCAAAAATCACATGACACATTCTCCTATGCCAAAGCCAATTCTGATCAACTTGAACAATCAAGCAACTTTTACCAGAGCTACTTAAATGAAAGATGTTACCTCTAGTCTGAGTACTAGATGCAATTTCAATTTCAGATCTTTCCAGGATTCTGCATTTTCCATCCTTGAATTGGAGATCATAACCCTTGTCAACCAACTATCCAACACTGAGAAGATTATTCTCTAATCCTTCCACATACAAAACATCATTAGTGTTATTCTTACCATCAAAAGAGATGGATCCTTTGCCATAGATTCTACCAGTTGAATTGTCTCCAAATTTCACAATTCCACCTTCATATTTTTCAAAGCTTACAAACTTACTTTTATCACCAGTCATATGATGAGAACATCCACTATCAATTACCCATTCATATTTTTCTATAACCTGAGTAGCCAAGGTACTTTCCATATTTACATAGCTAGTAGATTTAGTAGGCATCAAATCTTCTTCTTTAATAGCAATGAACACCCAATCACTTTCTATGGAACCTCAATGATCAGATTCATCATCTATGACTCCTTCTTCACCAACTTCTTGGACATAGTAGCATTTCTTCTGAACTCTAGTTCTATTAGGGTTTGGCTTTGAACCTCTGTTTGGACACCTTGAGGCAAAATGACCAATCTTATTACAAGAAAAACATTTGAATGGTAACTTTACTTCATACTTATCGGATCCTCTTCTTTTGGCAAAAAGGGCTTCAATTTCATTAAACTCAATTTCATTGAACTCAATTTCATCATCTTCAAGGTCCTTCCTTGTCTTGTCAAACCTATTTGATCTTCCTAAAGATCTTTCACCCGGATCATATATTTACTTTCCATGAATACTAGGTTTAAATGCAGATTCAAACTTAGGAAGAGAATCACCAAACTCACTCATCCTCATTTCAAATGTTGAAATCTTACCAACCAACTGATCCCTTGTAAAAGTTGTCACAGTCCCAATCTCTTCAATGGCAGCAACTTTATGCTTGAATGGCGGAGGTAAGAATCTGAGCACTTTGGCAATAATCTCTTATTCTTCCAATACTCCACCAGTACTCCTAATACCAATCACAAGTTCATTCACCTTATGCATGTAGGAAGTAATGTTTTCATCTTTGCTCATCATCAGTCTTTCATATTTACCCTTTAGGTTCTATGGCTTGGCGCATTTGACATATTTATAACCTTCATACAGAGTTTCTAGCTTATTCCAAATTTCATGAGTAGTTTTTAATTCCAGGACATTTGTCATTTCTGCATCAGTTAGGGCACTTAACAATGCTTCTTTAGCTCGAATGTTGTGTTCAGCATCCTTGAGTTCATCTAGAGTTGTAGGGCCATTCTTCGGAACATTGTACTCATCCTTAGTTATCACCAAAAAGGCATCACCCATACATTGCAAGTGACACTCCATGCACTTCTTCCATCGAGGGTAAATCATTCCATCAAACCTCAAAATGTCCTTGTAAGTCAACATCTTGGATCTCCTCAAGTGGTCAGGCTTCTTCTAGAGGAACCGGCTCTGATACCAATTGTTGGAATTAGGTCGGACAACTAAGAGGGGGGTGAATCAACTGTCCCAAAACTTTAACACTTGTAGTAATTAATTCTTCGTTACCACTTAAAACAAATTAATGTTGTAAACATTAAAGCATGAATCATCAACACATGAGAAGAAACAAAATTAACACAAATAACACTAGAATTTTTACGTGGAAACCTGGTTAAGGGAAAACCATGGTGGGGGTTAACCCACAAGATCCGTACCCTATTAAAAGTACTTAGAAGAAAAGAGAAGGCACATGCCTTCGAGCCTACTGTCTAGAGCTCATTGCTCAAAAGAGGCTCACTGCCTACAAGAATTTATGTTTAACACAGAGATAATGAATTGAGAAATAACATCTTCTTCATGCCTAGTTTAGTCCCATTGAAGGCTCACAAACTTCTTTTTTGTCCCTCAAACACTTCTTCACTATATCTTCATCCTTTACTGCTCTTGTTCTTCTCTTCCTCCTCTTCTTTTCTTTGCCCTAATACTTTTCTTAGGATTTTATCATTTTTGCAAAGGACAACTTTCCACAACTCATCAACAAGTATTTATACACTTCATCAACCTTGGAATTAACATCAAGGTCGGCTTGACTTAACACAGATCACTATACTGTCAGCCAAACATAGATGAGACTTGAATCTTCTTCCAACAACATGCCATGCTCCAGAGAATTGCTCTTAGATCATCCGCAACATGCTTGAATCATCTGGTTGGCTAAGACTAGGAAGAACAGAAGCATCAAGGAAGAAATCTTCAACAACGAGCTCAATCTTCAATGCAGACCTCCAACATAGCAGTCACATGATCTAGAGACCTCCACAAGCACATTGAAATCAACAAAAACATCCACACTCCTCCAAATCACCAAAATCACTTGCATCTTCATCCGAAACCTCAAGAACACTATCTGCCATGACTGTCACACTAGAAAGATTGCTTGTGGACCTCCAAACCATGAACCACTTGAGTTGATGATACACACTAACTTCCCAACAAAATAGGATATAGTTGAGATCAATGGAAACAAGGATATGTTGACATCAATGACAACACCACTTAGGCACCTATTTGTAACACTTAGAACCTAAAAAATTAAAACCTCTTTGAGGGGTTAAATGATTGTAATCTCAAGTTTGACTTTTGCGAACATTGTATATATGGAAAGCAAAACCATGTTCAGTTTTACTCTAGTTCTCACAAGTCTTCTAGTGTGTTGAACTTATTCATTCTGATGTGTTTGGTCCTATTAGTGTTCCTTTGATTTCCAAATTTGTATATTTTGTATCTTTTGTATACACCTAAAATTGGCTCAGTTTGAATTAAGTAAATATTTTGATATTTATCTTAATTCTTATTTTCTTCTGTCAATTAAATAAATATTATAAGTTTATTTGATTGTTTCATTATCCCATAATTAAATAAAATTATTTTATTTAATTAAATTCCCTAAATTCTTCTAATGTCTCAAGTCCTAAATCCACCTCATCTTTCCACCTCATCTCTTCCACCTCACCATGTGGCACATATAATTAAATATTCTTAATATTTAATTAGCTAATATCCTCAATTACCCAAAATTGAATTTTTAATTCAATTATCCCCCACTATCCTCCAAAATTGAATTTTTAATTCAATTGTCCTCCACTCTTCCACTAATTGAATTTTTAATTCAATTATCCTCCACTCTTCCACTAATTGAATTTTTAATTCAGTTGTCCTCCACTAAATCAATTTTTAATTCAATTGTCCTCCACTAATTGAATTAAAAAATTCAATTTGTCATAATCCACTCTCAATAAAAATAAATTTTTAAATCATCCATTATGACCCTCCATTCCTTTTTCAAAAATCTATAAATGAAACCCTCACCCAAGCCATTCACACACACTTCATCTTACACAATAACTATACCCAAATTTCTCTTCTTCTCTCTATTTCTAGTATCCTCCATTATCATTTGTTGGAAGCTAACATTCAACACAAATAGGTATCAAAGCCATTCTTCCTTTGTCATCTTCAATAAGCAAGCAATCAAGGAAAGCTTTTGAGGGCTTCACAATCAAGATTAAAGAAAGATAGGCAAACAATGGAAGCCACAGGGTAACAGGTTTTGTATGTTTGTACTTCATTCATTTATTCTTGTTATTTGCATATTTCATTGATGTTTGGGTTTATTTATCTTTATTGATCAATCCCATATTCCCATTTACATCTTTCATAGATGATTACAGTAGAAGGACATGCATTTATTTTCTCATAAGCAAGACTAAAGTCTTTAGTCAGTTCAAAGAGTTTAAATCTTTTGTTGAGAATCAAACTAGTAAAAAGATTAAGTGTTTGAGGACTGACAACAATGGTGAGTTTTGTTCGGTAGAGTTCGATAAGTTCTGTAAAGAGAAAGGGATTGAAAGACATAAGCCAACTCCATACACCCCACAGCAAAATGGAGTTATAGAGAGGATGAACAGGACACTGATGGAGAGGGCTAGGAGTATGCTTAGTGGAGCAAGCCTCAAACAAAAGTTTTGGGCTGAAGCTATAGCCACTGCTAACTACCTAGTACATAGGTCTCCTACATCAACTCTTGTTGGTAAGACACCTATGGAGGTGTGGTCTGGTAAGAATCCTTTAGTTAGACAACTTTGTGTTTTTGGTTGTGAGGCATATGCACATGTGCCTAGGGAGAAACGGTCTAAATTAGAGAAGAAGGTTGTTAAGTTTATTTTCATTGGCTTTGGTGTTGGTGTGAAAGGATACAAGCTTTGGGATCTTATAGCTAAAAAAGTGTTGTATAGAAGAAGTGTTATTTTTAGAGAGCTAACACCTTATGCCATTGTTCTACAGCCAGAAGAAATAGAAAAGAAAGAGGATGTGGTTTAGTTTCCTTCTACCCCTGAGAAGACTGAACTGATAGACCCTGTGAGACCTAATGATGAGGAGAGTTCTAGAAACTCTGAAAGTTTAGAAGAAGAAGAAGAACCTCAACCTCAGCCATTAAGGAGGTCTACATGAACAAGGAAGCAACCTGATAGGTTTGGTTATTCATTGCTTGATTCTAGTTGTGCTTTTGCCTTGCTTACTAACACTGATGAGCCTAGAACTATGACAAAGGCTATGGGCATGAAAGATGTAGGTTCCCTGAAGGAGGCCATGGAAGATGAGATGGCTTCTTTGGAGAAGAATAAAACATGGGACTTGGTGCCTTTTCCTAAAGGACGGAAACTTGTTGGATGCAAATAGATGTTCAAGAAGAAATTTGGTGCGGATGGTAGTGTTGAAAAGTACAGGGCCAGATTGGTTGTGAAGGGGTATTCACAAGTGGAGGGAATTGATTATGGAGAATCTCTTGTAGCATATTATGACTTAGAGGTGGAGCAGATGGATGTGAAGACAACATTCCTTCACAGTGATTTGTCACAGCTAAAGCGTTACATAGAGAAAGGTAAAGAAAATTTGGTTTGCAAGTTGAAAAAGTCTTTGTATGGTTTGAAGCAGTCTCCTAGGATATGGTACTTGAAGTTTGATGCCTTTGTGTTGTTAGTTGGATTTTTTAGATCAAAATCAGATCATTGTGTGTATTATAAATTTGACAATGATCACATTCTCATTATTGCATTATATGTTGATGATATGTTGTTAATTGGGAATGGTAAAAATATGATTTCTGATTTGAAGTCTCAGTTGTTAGCATAGTTTGAGATGAAAATCTAGGGGTAGCCAGGCACATTCTGGGAATGGAAATCAGAAGAGATAGAGCTAACAGAAAACTTTGGTTAATTCAGAGTAAGTATGTGAAGACCGTGCTGGATAGGTTCAACATGGTAGATTGTAGACCATTGTGTGTTCCTATTTCTTTGGGAACAAAGTTGTCTATTAATGATTGTCCAAAATCTCCTAGTGAGGTGGGGGACATCAACAGAGTACCTTATGCTAGTGTTGTTAGCAGTTTGATGTATGATATGGTCTGCACAAGACCAGACATTACCCAAGTAGTACTTCAAATATTTGAGGGGTACTTCTGAGTATTCCATATATTATCATGGTAATCCTATAGGACCTCCACATTTAGTTTATATTTATGGATTCATGGACTCTGATTGGGCAAGTGACATTGATAGTAGGAGATCCACTAGTTCTTACGTGTTTACTATGTTCGATGTTGCAATTAGTTGGATGAGTAAGCAGTAACCTGTGGTCATTTTGTCCATGATAGAAGCTGAGTATATGGCAGCAAATCATGCTTGCAAGGAAGCCATTTGGCTTAGATATTGTGTTCAAATGTTGGTATTGATGTAGGATAGATTACGATCTGTTGTGACAGTCAGATTGTGATTTGCCTAGCAAAGAATCCAACTTTCCATGCTAGAACAAAGCATATTGATGTACAGTTTCATTTTGTGTGAGACATGGTAGAGGATGGGAAACTGAATTTGGAGAAGGTAGACACTTTGAAGAATGTTGCAGATGCATTGACGAAACCAGTAGACATAGAAAAGTTCAGATGGTGTTCGGAGTCTATGGGCCTCTTGGCCTATAGCAGTTCAATCCTGTTATTCCTATTGGCTCTTACAAGGTGTTCAACAAGTGGGAGAATGTTGGGAATTAAGGCATCTCAACCTTGGTAATTCCTTGCATTTATTTATTGTAATATATTTATTTATTGCCTATTGTGTAATTAGGATGCAAATCCTATTTTGTCATCTTGTGGGAGTTGGCACAGTGATGTGTTTTCCTATGTGGAAGGTGACCACATGTAATTTTGTCCTCACATGAGGAGATAGGCATCCCACTTAGTGGTGGAGATATTTTGCCATCTGTCAGCACTTTGACTAGTGTGTAAGTGAATCTTGACCGAAATGGTTATGACAGATTCCTATGACAAAATCTATGATGTGTAAGAGTCATAAATGGAATGTTCTATGATAGGTGAAGACATGTGTCACAAGGCATATTGGAAGAAGGCATCTTTGGGTGCCCCAAGGAGAGTTATGACTTGTTGTAAGAGAATATGCTATTTTTAGTTAGTGTATGATAGATTCTCTTATAGCTGTAAGTACTATCAGTATGACAGATTCTATGACGGTCGTAAGATGCGTAAGAGCATTTATGATTGCTCAACTTGGGAATAGGAAACCATATTGGGATGGGGTGATATGAAAAGTGTCATGACCAATGTTGCAGTGTTGGACATGTGTCCCTAGGCGTGGGTTTTGGGCCATGAGGCTAAGTTGGACGCCCATCTCAAGGAAAGTTTATTTTTCCCTTGTAAACTTCTATTTAAGTAGGTGCTTTGAGAGGAGATGTATAATGTGATTGACAGGTACTGTTATGCTACCGGATTGTCTCCATATATGAGTATCAAAGACTCCTATAAAGACTTGCATTGCAAGTGTGTTGTAAACCTTGTTGTTTAGATAATACATTGTACAAGTTTTGGAGTGTGGGGTTTTTCGCCCATAAGGGTTTTCCCCACGTTATATCTTGTCTCTCTCTTTTTCTATCTTACATTCTTGTGTTGTATATTTCTACAATATCTCTATTGTTGGGTTAATAACATTATAATTGTAAAGATTAAAAAGAATCTACACTCATCTCTCCTCATTATATTAGTGTAGAAAGCAATTTCTGCACACCTAGATTCCTTTCAATATACAGAGAATACATTGTTTTGACAACTAAAATAAAATCCTAAACTAGGGGATGGAGGGAGCTTAGCGCTACGCACCTTTAGATTTCCAAAGACACGTAAAACAAAACCCAAAGTGTGGAGGGAGCTCATCTCTACATGTCTTTAGACCACACTAGGGGAAAGACACACCAAACAAAAAATCAAATATGGAGGGAGCTCATCGCTACGCGCATTTAGACCACACTTGGGGGAAAACATGAAAAACACATAAGAAGACACATAGAATACATGAGCATTGCATAGTATGCCATAAACACACTATACATCTTATAAACAACAAACACGAGTGATGGGAGGAGCTTATTGCTAAGTCCCACCATCTAAAACATGCCAAACATACCTGATGGTTGAGTTGTTCTACCACAACTACTAAAGACATGCTTAAGAGTAGATGACTCAAGATCCAACCCCACCTCCATAGAGGACTTTGTATAAAAAGATGTGTACTAGCTCAAGAGATACACCATCCCGCCTTTTGCAGAAGGGCTTTGTATAAAAGGATACACACTAGCTCAAGAGATACGTAATCTTGCCTCACGATGAGGACTTTTTTTCTTGTAATTTAAATAAGGATGTACACTAGCTTAAGAGATACATCATCCTGCTTCATGGTGAGGGCTTTTAAACATGCTTCATTAGTGTCAAAATAATCAGACAGGTACCATTATATATGCCCCCACCCTAAGGTGGTTGATACCACTTACCGGCATCAAGCACATTAAGGTAGAGTGAAAACACACAAGGGAACAAGAGCTCTTGCAAAGCCCATGCCCCCAAAGGTGACATGTGATCTCTGAGTGTTCCCACAAACACATTGATATGAATTGCTAAGATAATCAATAAGAGATAAGGTTAGAACGTCTTACTTTAAGACAACAACCAAATCAAATCATGAAAGCTATGCATAAATCATGTTACATCAAAGAACCAAGGCTACACTTGTGGGTTTAGAACCAAGTATAGCCATTGGGATTATACTATAGATATCTCAAAATTGAGTGTAACAATAAGGTGAGATACAAAATAATCCAAAGTGCATGGAGTAGATGTATTGCAAAGTTTTGTTACAAGAGATATGACAACATGATATATCACACAGAGTGATTCTACTAGTCAAGCATCAGATATATATATATATATATATATATATATATATATATATATATATATATATATATATATATATATATATATATATATATATATATATCAACCCCATCTTCATATATGGACTAGGTCTATTTTTACTTACTTGCTGAAGGGGCACACTATCTTTATCAGTATTTATTTATTTTTGACATCTTCCAACTAGGTAGAATCATTGAAGAAGGTAAACAATAAAAATGAGAAAGGAGAACCAAGTGCCTTAAGAACACGACGTAGGAGGATGCTGCAAAGACATCATCTGTGATGCTATGCCCCTAAGGCACGACACATAATAATAGAATAGATGGGAAGCAAGATAGAAGAATGTAGAAACAAATAGAAGAATGGTCACAATAAAGGTGGTCTCCCATTATCCTTGACCTTACAAGAGTATCAAGGGTCATCCTAGGAGACCTAAACAACACATAACACAACATGGGGGAACACAACACAACACATTATCATAGCATATATATCTAAGAGTAGTTCAAACTTGTGAGCATCTTAGAAAGGTGCTCTATCAAGTGTAGTAAAAAGTGTGAGTAGTTCATACCTGATTGATTCTTGTTTCCAGGATGGTCATGTGGTACTTGTTTCTCAATTCCCTGTATATTTAAAATCTTTTGTTGTTTATGAGGAGAGGAATCATTGCTATTTCCCACTGATGATAGTCGCCTTGTTCTTTTCTAATCTTTTGGTTTCTTGTTTTGAATTGCTTGATGAAAGAGTCTTTCACAATGAAATGGGATGTTTTCTATCATGACACTTTTTTCTTGCTTAATGTTATCCTATCGAGGTTGCTCAATTTTTGTATTTAATGCATTTCAGTTGTCTCCTGATCCTTGAAGGGATAATGGAGTAACCTCAACATAGATACCTTTCCCACATGGATGAGGCGAGTCTTCAATATTTTCCTGATCCACTTCTATCATACCAATTATTTTATCATAGTCAAGGTAGTCATCTTCCTGCTCTATTGTATTTTGCTCTACCATATTATTGTCGTTATGCTTAGTAAAAGGATTTATAAAGATCTATAAATTTTGATCCAGAGGGGAAATTGACTTATTTCCATTGTCATTCACACTAGTTACCTATATTATATTAGAATTGATGAGGTCTTGAATTTCATGTTTCAAACACATACATCATTCGGTGTCATGTCCTACCGAGCGATGATATTGACAAAAGGCATTAGCATCAAATGATGGTCCTTGTATCTTGTTTCTATCAAATGGTTTTATAGGAGGAAGCTTTAAAGGAATTTTTCTTACTACTTGATTCATAATTGATTGAAGAGAGTCAGATAATGGAGTGAATTGTCTTTGTTCTTGCCTGAATTGAAACGGTGCCCATTTAGGATTACTAGTAGCAAACACTTGTGATTGAAAATTATTTGAATGCTATCCATTAATTTTGATGAAACTCTTGTTATTCCTCTTAAAGTTGTTTTGATATGTTCTAGCTATGGATTGACCAACTTGATCCAATGAGTTTTGATTCTCCTACTAACTATATAAAAGCTGGTAATTGCGAGGAGTTGTGAATAGATGTTGAAAAGAGCTATACTTCATCAAGAGGATTTTATCATAGATGTTAGGTTGTAAATTCATAATGAATATCTTCTGAACATCCTCATTTGTAATCAGATATTGTATCTATGTGCAAAGAGAGTGATATTGATTGATAAAGTTAGTTAACTTCTCTTTCTAACCTTGTTTGCAATGAACTAAATCAATCAATGAGACCAAAGATGCAATATTGCTTGGAAATGTTGTAAGAATTGATCAACAAGGTATGAGAAAGAATGTATTGAATTCAGAGGTAATGAGAAAAACCATTCCAAAGCGGTATCTTTGAGGGATAATAGAAAGAGTTTTGCTAACAAGTCCTCTTCAAAATGGAAATCACTACACATAGCTATGAATGTTGCCACATGAGTATTAAGATCACCTTTACCATTGTACTTTTCAAAGCAAGGAATCTCAAACTTATTAGGTATTTAAGCTCTTAGGATTGAAAAAGATAAAGGAATACAAGCATGGTATGTTGGTATATTAGGTTGTGGAGAAGCATTGGTCAAATTTGTCACTTTCTGTTGTAAAGATGTCATGCCTTGCAATAGTTGGTTTAATATGGCATCATTAGGTGATGTAGTTTGTGGGTTTGAAGAATTCGAAGCTGTAGTCATGAAATTCAAAGATGATTAATTTTGAGTAGTAAAGAAAGGTGGTTGAGAACAATTTTAAGTGAAAGGCAGTTGAGAATAGGTGGAATGGAGAGGTGATTGATAATAGTTATTCATATAGGAGGACACCTTGGGTGCTAAGTTTTGATAATTGAATCCCATAGCCTTGTAATTCTATGAATTAATGTCATTAGATACTCCCATGCTAGTGGTAGTATTACCACAAGCTTGTACATTAGTAGTGAGGATTGATGATGTGAAAGTAGACATTCTAGTAGTCGGTATAGGTATCGATACCTGTGTATGATTCGATGATGACACATTGTTAATAGTATTTGTGTAGTTAATCACTAACATAATGTTTTTACCTAATATATGATCTATCACATTGAGTTTTTCAACACCATCTTGTCCTTCTTTTAGTAACTCTCTTAAACTATGAACAACAGGTACAACCTCTTCAACTATCCTTTCTTTTTCCACAAATGCTTGAAAATCAGCTAACTCTTTATCAAGTTTGTTGATTTGATCATCAGGTACATGTGTTATCACATCAATAGGATCTTCAAAGTCATGAAATGCTTTTTCTTCCATTGTAGTGGTAGGAGGCATGATATCTTGCAAAGTTTGTGCTTCACCCTTTGTAAAGTAAGTGTTCAATGGATTTTCTGATGTTTACATATCGGTGCTATTTAAATCACTAGAACCCATTAGTCTATAGCTTCTCCTTAAAGGGATGTTTCTATTAGGGAAGAGGGTTATACAACTCATACAAAAGCATACAACACTTAATGCACACACTAATAAAGCAACCGCAAGGAGCAAGGTAGTTATGCTCATTGAAATACACAATGTGTAATTGAAAAAGGTGAAAGTTTCAAAGCTAGGATGCAACAGTATGAACTATGATCCAACACTACACTTCAAAATCAGATTTGAATGAATGTTGAAAAGGAGTAGAAAAATATGAAAATGAAATTTTGTCTACAAACCCTAGTTTTTGCTAAGACTAGGTTATATGAAAAATACAAATTTTAACAAAAACCCTAGCAAATGAAACTTGTAGATGCAATATTTGATATGAATTAATAATGAATTACTATAATAAAGATCAGATCTATTGTAAAAATCAGAAAATTAAATCCTTTTATGATATACAATGCAAAATATACAAAACTATGTCTTAATGCAAGCCTAGAATGCTTTTTTTTTAATTTTCTCCAAATGTATGCAAAATTTTCCACTACAAGATGAAAAATATGATATGACTGAATGCAAGGACTAATTGAAACACTCAAAAAGATGTAAGTTCAGTAAAAACATAGGTTCACCAAAATGTTATATGTGAAAAGTGGGAAGGTGATGAATAGTGTTAAGATCTATCAATTTAAACCCTCCTTTCACACTAACATTCAAGGAAAACAATCAAGCCAAGTCACTACATATGGAAAGGACTCATCTATAGGTTGATGTACTCAAGAATGATATGGAAAAACTAATTATATTGAAAGATTTTTCAAACCCTAGATTTAATAAGCCTCAAACCCTAATTATAATGAAATCAGGTATAGATGAATAAATTGCTACAGATCACCACACAGGAAGACACTCAGGAAGGATTAGAAACTCACCAGAAGTTGGATTTCTAGAGGTGAAGACTTTTATGACTACGGAGTGGGTTCCCAAGTCTGATAGGGCAACTTTTCTGTAGATTTGGAATAGTGATCTGTGTCAAATGATGTTCAGATCTAGAATTTGGGATAATTCGTATCAAGAGGACTCTAGGGCGGGCACCCTAGTCTAGTAGGGTAGATTTATAGCAAATTTTCTTCAAATCCCAAATCCTTATCCTTTGAATTACTTCTTTGTACCTGCACTTCACCAAATCCCGCACCTGTAACTTGCAATCACAAAAGAGGGGTTTGGGGGTTGTGGTGTTTAGGAGCTTCCCTTGGTCAATCCCTAGAATAACATTCAAGTCTTCCAACACCATTGTTAGATAGAGTGCATTCCTAATGGAGGGAAGAGGCCAAAGCAATGATGAATTGAAATGATTGAAATACAAATTATTATCAGGAAATTGGAATGATTATCAATAGTATCAAAGTAATCCAATAAACTCAATGAAATAAGAAACAAAGAAGATCAAATAAACAAAGAACTCAAACATTGCAAATCTCTTTATTTCGTGGCTTCCATTGGTCACCTATCTCAAATAATCTTGTGTATGAATATGGCCCTCAGAAGGTGAACTTCCTTTCCATTTTCCAAGATGTCAAGTGGGAATGGCTATGATAGGTTTGCAATGAAGAGGTTCTTCGACACAATTGTAATGATAAAAGGGTGATCGCAAGCTATGGAATGATTTGGTGCCAAAGGTGTGCTATAATTCCTACAGAGTAATTTTACTAAAAGCTTGGATGATAGAAATGGAGGAATTAGGTTCAATTTGTAGACTTATGAGAGAGAAGATCAATGGTATAGAAAGAATAAGAAGATCAACGGTATAGAACACTTGAGAGGATGTGCACGAATAGAAAGAAGATAAGTGTCACACAAAAAGTTGCTTTGTTTGAGTTAACTACTTTCTTTTAGAAAGATAAGATTTGATTTCATAAATTAGAAATCTTTTTCTAATTTAAGAGTTATTGATAAAAACAAGATTGAATAAATCAATTAACTCAACTTGTGATTTGCTTTTTGCATGATTTGAGAGAAATTAAATAATAAATTATTTAATTTTGTGTGCATGAAGAAGAAGATTTGGAAGATTTTTGAGGAATTTGAAGATAAGAAAGCAAATTAAATAAATAAATTTATTTAATTATTTGTGCATGATTTGGAAGAACAAAATAAAATATTTGATTATATTTTATTTTTAGAGATTGAGATAATTTAAATAAATTTGATTGATTTATTTAAATTTGGAGGAATAAGTGATTTAATTAAATAATTAAAATTATTTAATTGTAGATAAAAGGATTTAGAAGAATTTGATGAAGCTAATTAAATAAGTGATTTTATTTAACTTTTGTGAGGAATATGAACCAAATAAATAAATTGATTTATTTATTTATTGATAGAGGAATTTAGATAAAATAAATATTAAGAATATTTATTTAGACAGAGTCATGTCATTTTTAGGTGTATACATTTTGCCCCTCTTTGATGCAATGTGTTTTATCACATTGTTTTAAAGAATAGATTTTTCTAATAATGATACATGCCTTAGCTTTCCCATGGTATAGGTTTACGATGCTAGGATGCCCCCTTAGGAGATTGGATGGGAAGAAAGCAGAAGGACGTGAGACGGACAATCTCATGATGAGAAGGTTTGAACAATAGGTTGGAGTGAAGAAATTGGGTTATGGTTTGAGAAAAATAGCATGAAGAAAGAGTTGAATGACACGCTATGCAAGATAAAATGATAACACACACAAGCAAGTAAGCAAGTATGCACAAATGATACAAGAACAAATAAGGTATTGCCCCTATCAAGTGGTAAACCAATGATTAATCGATAATGATAGATGATAGTGTTGTCATGGCGGGGAATGGTATATCCCTAGAGAAACACGATAGGTGTGGGAAAGATACATCCCATTGATAATTATGATTGATTGAGTTGGTTTACGACAAGATTAGAATCAAGACCACTGATTGTGATTAAATAATTTGACAAGATTGACTTTACTCGATTGGTATGGATTAAGGATGGACATGCACTTTGGATCATTGCTTGGATGGACTGCACAAGTATGAAAGAAGAATCAATAGATAGAAATTTGGATTGATAGAAGAATGACTCGATAGAAGGAATCACAAGCTTTTATTGGTAAACATTTGGCACTCTGAAGGGAATTTATGTATTATGGCTGGTACATGGAATGCAAATGGATACAGATACGGATGTGGATATGAAATGCAACTAGATACATTATGGATATGGATATGAAATGCAATTGGATACAGTATGGATATGGATATGGATATTTGTCATCTTGATATTGCAAGTATTTTGAAGTGCTTTGTTTCATCATTGGGCTTTTTAAAATGTTGTAAGAAAATACAAGCATCTAGGTATAATTAAACTGAGATGACCTGCGTATTACCTGCATGGATTTTGATATAGCAAGCTAATACAAGTATCTAGTCAAAATTAAATCTAGATGACCTAAGTATTTCTTGCATTTCAACAAACAAGGATTATACTTGTTTCATGTTAGACCTCTGAAGTCCTTGACAATCTTTTGTTGATCATGTCATTAGACAAGGCTTTACATTACTAAAGATTGATCCACAAACAACAAACAAAGAAAATAATCATGCCCCCATCATAGCATCTCTATCTTTTGGCATCTGCGAGTAGCGTAGAAAGACATGATAACAAAAATCAAGATGATATTCCTTTACCTGATCACAAACACAAAACATTCTTGCATTAGATGTGTTTTCTTACCATAATTTAGATAGAATCATTTAGAGTGCTTTAGGTACTTGTTTTCTTTTCTTTGAATAGGTTGATGTCTTGCATCAAAATTTCTACTTTGGAAGTGGGCTTTGCTATGTTTTCATGTCTAGTGAAAGGTATCACAATCCTTATTGGCGTCCTCGGTGAACAATGTGGCACTATACAATCCAACTCCTTAACCAGGTTGAGGACTTGCCCCCAGTCAAGTAGAGGTATCTAGCTTATTATGGATGAACTGACAATGGATATAAATAAACAGACCCTAAGGGACTGACCTAGTGCTTCAGGGGCTCATTGCTAAATGGCCTTGCCTATGTGATGATGCAAAGGCAACGTAGTTCAGGGTGAACCCTGATGGACCTAAGACCTAGGTGATAGGAAATGGTGTGGACTCAAATAGATAGAAGGATAGATGACATGTGGTGGAATGGATGAGGATTAGAGCCTCAGGGGTGCATTGATAATGGCCTTGCCTACATGACGACACAGAGGCAATGTAGTTTGGGAAATGGTGCTAATGGATTGGGTTTGTAGATGATTTGATGTTTTTGGGATTTTTAGATACTAATTTGGATAGCCTAAATGCTGGATACAGATGACATGGGAACACCATGGATAGGTAAACAGATGGGTGATAATGGATAATGGATGGGTAGCTAGAAGGATGGGCAATAGTAGACAGAAGGAACATGTGCAAAAAAGGGGAGGGATGTGATCACCAAGGACTAAGTCGCATAGGAATAACATGCCTCATTGTAGGTAGGATACTTAGGATTTTTCATGACAATGCTTATGATGATAGGAGGATGAGAGGATTGGATTGTTTTTAAAAAGACAAGGTATATCAAGAGTTTTTCCAAAGCATGTTTCGACATTTTTCCCCCATATCTATATTAGGATCAAAAGAGGAATGGAGGAAAAAAAAAAGGACTCAATATAATAGGTCTACGCAGGCTATGGATGATAGGAGGCTGCGGTAAGATAGGATGGATGGATTTGACAAGATAGGTATGTAATGGGTAAAGATATCAAGATAGGATAGGAAATGATATGGAAGGAAATGATAGGAGAAAAGTGATATGTCGATGAGACAAGGTGCCCCCAAGTGTAGGTGACGTACAAGATCAACTTACACATGATGCCTATTTGCTAGGTTTTCATCATGGTACTTATCCAAGGCACCTATTTCCTAGATTTTCACCATTGGACGAAGGGATTTCTTTCTTCTTCTTCTTCTTCTTCTTTTTTGAATATTTGTATAGGATAGGTGGAATACGAACGAGAAGGACTCAAGAGTCTGGTTTCATAAAGGTGATAGTGTCCTGCTAGAAATGCATGTCATTGCACGGATCATGCCAAATGTCACTATGCTCATAGATGTTGGTAGGGGATTGCATGAAAGTGAGATGGAGAAGGTAGATAGAAGATTATGGAGGGTGCAATAGTGGATGATGATGCAGACAGAGAAGGACTTATGCAAGGATGGAGGGAAGGCTTATGCAAAAGCATGGACCATAGGAATAGGATGGGGAAGATATGTAGGATAATAGTGGAAGGGAAGGGAGATGGAGTTATGTGGAAGTGTCGCAGGATGGAAGGGAACCATGACCAACGGTTGCACATACCATGATAAACATTGAAGTTGATGATAGGAAGGTGGTGTAGGAAGTAATGGAGATTTTTGCTTAGTGGATGAGTGATTTAGGCATTTAGGGACCCACATATATTGAGTATTTTTCTGATTTTTGCTTGTCATGTGGGATAGAAGGATTTGAGACTTTTGGATGAAAAAGGAGAAAGGGGATGGTCGGGTTTCGTGAGAGGTGGATGCCTCATTTAACTTGATGGCTTTTTGCTTAAGCACCCAAACCATTTTACTTTTAGATTTTACCTGTGAAGGTATGGGCTTGGGTATATGCAGCTTTTGTGTAGCTCCTGAGGTAATTGCTTGTTGCTTGGGGACCCACACCTTTTTTAGTTTTGCTTTGAGGTGTGTGGGTGTATGTAGCTCTTGAGATGGATGTTTCTTTGATTCTTAGCTTTTGTATTCAAAGGCATGAGGACCTTTAGGATTTTTGACTTTATAGGTAGAGGCATCCCAATTTTTACTGTTGAATTCCCTTGAGATGGTGGAAGTGGAGTTGGTGGAAGCTCTTTTTTTAGACAACATGTGCATTTGTTGGCCATTATTGGGATTTTTAGACAATTTATGGATGGATGGATGGATAAGGTGTTGGAAGAAGTGGTGGTAAAATGCATGGAGGGATGTTAGGAGTTGGAAGTAGTGGAGGGAGATTAGATGGTGGAAGGTGTATGGTCACATGCTTTTGGGATGTATATGATAAGGGAGGTGGAATGGCAACATATGTTTTGCGAATATGATAGGCTTTGAGATGGAAAGTGGTGGATTTGGAAGGCATGGAGGAAGTACCAACATCTTGAGATTGCTTTTCTTGGGAGATATAACCAATGCCATAAGAGGGTGGACGAACTTCAACATAGATAGGCTCCAAAGTACCTTGTTCATGAAGGCCTAAGCCTTTACCTTGATAGTTCATATTTTGGAGTGTGCAGTGGACAATGGGATTATGGGTACTTTGGACACTAGCAGCAATTTCCTTATTGGATGAGGAAGGTGAGATAGAGGATAATGGTGTTGGTGTTCTAAGGAATAACATTCATGGATGAAGGTAGCGAGACCAAGGGGATAGGATAATTGATTTGCAATATAGTCGATAATGGATGGTGGAGGATCATTAGGATCTTGATTATCGTTATGCTCACTAAGATCCAAGTTATTGGTTTGATCATCTATGTGCACTTGGGAGGCAAGTGACTCATCAAGGAAAGTGGGCATTGTCAAATCATGGATAGGACTAGGTGGAGGATGGATAGATGGGGTGATAATCTCATGACCATGGGATGCCTGAAGTTGGCTATGAGCATCATCATGGTTCACTTGATCATAGATAGGCTCTTGATCATAGATGGGATCTTGATCATAGATAGGATTAAGTATGACGGGATCAATGTGCTCATGTATAGGTTCTTCATCAACATTAATATCTTGATCATAGAACAGATATAGGTTATGGGTGGGTTGGATTTGGATTTCTTTCTCATGTATGGGTATAGGATCAAGTTTCTCATGGATAGCTTCTTCATAGGGAATATCTTGATCTTGGAAAAGATATAGATTATAGGTTATGGATGGGTTGGATGGATGTGCTTTGATCTTGATTTAGATAAAGGGTTGATGTTTCCACATGCTCTAGAGTATACTCTTGGCATAACTCTTGATTTGATTGAATTGAAGTGGAGGTAGAAGACTCTTGGATAGGCTCTTGGTCAACAACATGAGGGTACAATGGACCTTGACTTTGGTTCATGATAGGAGGTTCTTCAATAAGCTTGAGGGGTTGCAAGTTTACATGACGGGGTTGGAACAATGGGCATGTTTGAAGGCTCTTTGATAGGCTCTTGGATAGGAGTGTTATGACATGGACATGGTTGATTCCTTGCTAATAGACATTGGATCACATCCTTCATGAGTGTATGGGTAGATGGACAATACAACGGATGGAGAATAATGGTAGATGATTTAGGCCCATTGTGAGGATTGCTTGTGCTAGATGGGGATGAAACTGACTAAGTGAATTTGGATTTGCCCATAGTTTTTCTTTTGTTTTTAGATTTTGGAAAGAGTCTTTCCATGAAATCATTGAAGGACTCCTTGGTTGGTGGTTTAGAGCTTGCGGAACTTGATGGTGGTGTTGGTGTAGAACTAGTATGCTTTGTGTTCTAGGAGATGGTGAAGGAGGACTAATAGATGGATTGGTACATGATTTCCCACTTGAGGTGGTGCTTCCCTTGTCAAGAGTATCATTAAGATGGGAAAAGAATGAATGATCTTGGTGTGAGGCATAGCTAGTACTGGCATGCTCATGTTGGGAGGGATTTGGTTCACGTGGATCATCTTTTTTCTAATATTTGTCAAACTTGGGCTCATCTAAACTAGAAGAGAAAGGTCTCTTAGCCAAGCTTTTATCAAATGGATAAGGAGATATGCCCTCCAACAGATATTGATTTGTGGAAGATCCAGCTTGTAAGATCACCATTTGTTGTTATAAGGCTTGGAGTTCTTGAGCAAGTGCTTCTAATTGGTTTGTCATATCCTCAGAAACTGATACAAGACTGAAATTGGTTCCCAGAAAGGTTGAAAGTTTTCTCTCAAAAGGCCTGGAAGTACTCACTATTGTGGATGCATAAAAATAAATGTATAGGAATAGAAGGTAAATGCGTAGTAGGTCAAAATATATGTACAGCCCTAGTAAATAACAAAAGCACATGAACAAACAATAAATGTGTAGCAGGTCAAAGTATATGCGCAGTAGATCAAAATAAATGCGCAGCTCTAGATTTTTGAATGATTTTGCAATGTTTTTTTTGGCACATTTTTTTATGTTTTTGGTTTCTTGGCTGCAAGTTGGTCTTTTTTATTTGATTTCTCAATTATTGCAAGTAAGACACAACAAATACAAATAATTTTTCACAATGGTTTTTTTTATCTTTTTTTTTTGTAATTTTTGGACTCTTTTTGACTAAAAAGCAAGTACAAATCCTAGGCTGGCTGGGACAATATAAACTAAATTCTCACTATTTCTAGTTGAGGCATCTTTGGGAGGTGATAGTTACCCTTCCCTACATCGGCTTATAGGGGTTTTTGGCTACTAAAAACAAAGGATGATTAGTAAGTGTAACCATTCGTGTGGTTATACGTGCGGCAGCGCTACTCTCCGTTATGGAGTCTCCTAGCCTTCAAGGGTTATGCCTTGGAGGGTTTTGGGGGAGGTTGGCTATCGGTATAACAAAACAACACTCATTGTTTGAAGCTTTCACTCCAAACACAATTTATTTATAGTGGCTAGGCAAAGCTTGTTGTTACCACTTAAGGCCGTTCCCACTTGGACAGAAGGATATCAAAGGGTAGGCCTCTCTAAAGAAAAAACATGTGAAATGATATGTTAGCATTTTGGTCACCCAAAAGAGGGGAGAGCATAGGCCTAGTATCATTCCAAAAAAATGAAAGATAATGGTTCTTTTACCCTAGTTAAAATGAAAAAGACTAAATGAGTTAGCTACTTGGGCACACATGTGATTTGTTAACTTTGAAAGCAAGATAGAAATGGTTCAATTTTATCCTCCTAACATTGGGACTATATTCAATTTGTTGGTGCAACAAGATCAAATTACAATCCTCCTAGTTAGAGCTAAATGAGATTTGCATGAGCATCTATTTACTTTCCTTTAGATCAGGGGATGAGTTAACAAATATAGCTATATGACTAAACCAACCCCTAACCTGTAAGTAGATTAGAGAATATTCCTGTGAAAAGTGTTAGCATTAGAAAAACCATAAGAAACAACTCTAGAAACCACTGTCAGAATAGATGTGCAGCTACAGAGCTTATATGCACATATATAGAGTACAAATGTGCAGAATTACAAATGTGTTGAGACAGAGGTCGAAAGCATAGAATTAGAGAGCATATGCACAGAAGTATCAGATGCACCAATTTAGATGTCAAATGTGTTGAAACAGAGCATGGATGTGATGATCTATCAGATGCATGTTATAAATGATTAGATGCGTAGAATCTCCCATATTTGGAACCTAAGCACAAAAACTTAGTTTTTAGGTTAAATTGGGCCAAGGCCCCACGGTGGGTGCCATAAATGTTATCAAAAAATTGGAATGATTATCAATAGTATCAAAGTAATCCAATAAACTCAATGGAAAAGGAAATAATCAAAATCAAACAAACAAATACAAAACCTTGCAAACCTCAATACTTCATAGCTTCCATTGGTCGCCTAACTCGATCAATCTTGTGTATGAATATGGCCCTCACAAAGTGCACTTCCTTGCTATTTCTTCAAGATGTCAATGAAGAATGGCTATGATAATTCTTGTAATGAAGATGAGCTTCACAACAATGGTAGTGGTAACAAGTTATTCGCAAGCTATGAAATTATTTGGTGCCAAAGGCGCGCTATAATTCTTGTAGAGTAAGTTTACTAAAAGCTTAGATGATAGAAATGGAGGAATTGGGTTCAATTTATAGACTCATGAGAGAGAAGATCAATGGTATAGAAAGAATAAGAAGATAAACGGTATAGAACACTTGAGAGTATGTGCACAAATAGCAAGAAGACAAGTGTCACACAAAAAGCTGCTTTGTTTGAGTTAACTGCTTTCTTTTATAAAGATAAGATTTGATTTCATAAATTAGAATTTTCTTTTCTAATTTAAGAGTTATTGATAAAAAAAAGATTGAATAAATCAATTAACTCAACTTGTGATTTGCTTTTTGCATGATTTGTAGAAATTAAATAATAAATTATTTAATTTTGTGTGCATGAAGAAGAAGATTTATTTTTAGAAGATTTGGACGATTTTTGAGGAATTTGAAGCTAAGAAAGAAAATTAAATAAATAAATTTATTTAATTTTTTGTGCATGATTTGGAAGAATAAAATAAAATATTTGATTATAGTTTATTTTTAGAGATTGAGATAATTTAAATAAATTTGATTGATTTATTCAAATTTGGAGGAATAAGTGATTTAATTAAATAATTAAAATTGTTTAATTGTAGATAAGAAGATTTAGAAGAATTTGATGAATCTAATTAAATAAGTGATTTTATTTAATTTTTTTGAGGAATATGAACCAAATAAATAAATTGATTTATTTATTTATTGATAGAGGAATATAGATAAAATAAATAATAAAAATATTTATTTAGACAGTCGTGTCATTTTTAGGTGTATACACAAATAGATGTCACCTTAGAGGTGAAGCCCTCATGGAGATGAAGATCCTTCAAATCATGAGGAGATGTATTGATGAAGCCAAATCTACAATAAACAAACGTGCAATAACAACATAATTCTACTTTACAATATAATGAATGCCTTGAAATCCCTTAGCTCAATATCACAAGTTCACATTATACATCTAGGTGTAAAATGAAGACATAAAATCACTTATATATATCTTTCCCACTAACATTCATAATTCAAATTGAAAATGTCGATAGAGGGAAACCTTGGTAAAGGTCCTATGTCAACACACTTAAATTTGGGTCCCGATAAATCAGCTTGGACTAGGGCGCGGGCACCCAAGTCCTAAGGCTAATTTGGGTTATAATTGAGCATTTAGATTGGGCCCCTAAGTCCCATTTCACATGGGTTTTGGGTGAATTTTTTCTGGGATAAGTTTTAAACATGTAAAGTGTAAACATAGGGACCTAGGAGCTAAACTAGGAGGTAGAAAGGCATGAGGTTACTTTTTATTCCATAACAACTTTGTTATAGTAAAGTATGTGTGAGAGAACTAATAGAATGTGGCATCTCCACCTCAACACTCTCCTTCACAATGGAAGGGAGTGTGACAAGCTAAAAAATGGTCTGGCAAGGTGTCTCACTTAACGGTCCTAGACATGATGTGCCCCTCTCTATCCTATGCAGAGCCTTTACCTCTACCCTAGAAATCCCACATGTCAAAATAATTTGAAATCTCATTGAAGACAATCTTGCAATAGATTTTCCTCAAAATATTGCAAAACCTCATAATTGTTGCATGATGGATCATCAAACACCATCCACCACCTATTCCAAAAATTTTGAGATATTCTTTGGTGTTGACACCAATGAAGATGAAATCTTTTGCATCTCCCATGCAATGGATCATTAGTTCTTGGATCAATAAATAATGCACATAGATTGGATTTTAAAAAAATTATCTTTCACCTATCTTTATGACAATTTTGTTGAATAGAATTACCAGTAATTCTCCCTATAATCTAACCATTTGTTGATTTGGTTAGTCATGGAATCTATGTGAGAAATAATTGATTTGAGGGATGTTGTAAGGGATCTTTAGTGTGGATTGGTTGCATTGGGATTTTTAAATGTTTCAATCAAGGTTTCAAGTTATTTTTTAATCTCCTCGATTTGCCTTACAATGTTCATTTGTATCCCTCTCTTCAATTGGGATTTCATCATACCCTCTATTAGGTGAATTAGGAGGGGGAATTTGAGGAGGTTCATTTGCTAAAAAACTAAAAAAAATGAATCAAAATATTGAAAAATAAATGATTCATTTTCAAAATCAGAAAAAAACATGGAAATATTACCTTGTTGAGCTTGTTGACCCTGTAAATCTCATGAATGACATCATGGAGTGTGAGAATGTTGCATGGGGTGTGAGAATGTTGCAGTGGCATTGTGTTTGACTGAAATTTCCTTTAGCTACTTCAAAACATGCTCACACTAAAACCCTAATCATGTTTTGGTTGTTGGGTAGAATGAGATATAGGTTGTGATTTTTTCCCTTCTATTTCTATAGATAAATAATGTGACTGGATCCTATGCTTGTTATAATGCAAGCATGTTTTAACACACTCGTGTTATATACTGTTTGGACCAAAAAGTGGTTTTGGCCACTTTTTAGTCCCCCGTCTTTATGCACACACCCCATGCAAAGTACAAAAGTTTTCCAAAGTCTAAACATTCTTTGAGACTCGGAAGTAAAGTCCATTTTTAAGTTGCAGTTGTAAATTGAAGTGGTTTGATGGTCAGAGTATGGGGTTAACATGTCTTTTGCATGTTGCATTTTTCTCATAGAACCCAATGTTTGTGAGGATATAGATTCCAATTGCATCCTAAAGTATAAGTTTGAACTATGTGTAGAGTTGTAAGTTGCAACCCAAGTCTAAAGTCTAACCCACCTACAACTTACTTTTAAAACTCAAACCTTGGTAGTTTTTAGTACTTCTGCTTGTCGTAACTCAGTGAAATTTGGAGGGTGGTTTAGTAGAGATGTTATGAAGGTGATCTAGTGGTTTTAGGAATCATGTCTCTCTTCCATGCCTCACTTTTTGTGTCAACCAAGGTGTCATGTCCCATGGTAGAGTTAAGTCTTCCATTGTGTCACCCTACTTATGCATTGGTGTGTGTGTCAAGTGTGTAATAATGGGTTGCATATGACACCTTGGGCATGTTAGAATGTTTGTGTTTTCTTATTACCAATTTTGTTATGTGAAAAATATGTTTGGTTGTCTTTTATCTGTTAATGTCTTAAGCAAAAGCTTAGGCATTACATTTGGTATTAAAACTCATGTTGTAGCATTGGAATCTTGGGTTTATGTGCTTGCTTATGTGTTTTTTTAAGTTCTTGATTGCGGTGTTCTAGTTTCACTTATACTTGTTCTTTGCATGTAATGGTGTGATGTTGTAGCTTATTTGATTCAGGAGCATCTAGTGTTGTAAGGGCAATCTTGCATCACCCAAAAAATGATGATTTTGTTTTCTATTCTTTTCAATTTTGGTATTTTCATATACCCAATTATTTGAATAATGATGTAGAACCTTTAGCTTTTCCAACCTACTAAAAATAGAAAACTACTATTTTTAGAAAGTTTGCATTTGAGCACATATGGAAGCAGAAATTTACTCAAAGATTCAGAATTGAAAACTATAACCTTTGGTGAAGGAATTGGCCAATGATCACTTGTGAGATGAAAATATTAAAGTTTATCTTTAAAAACCCCTGAAAATGTTTCAAAGTCAAATATGTGGCACTTAGAGGTCCCATACGGTCCAAAAAATGGGTAGAATTAGTAGAGTGGATTCTAAGGACATATATCACTTCATGAGATTTCTAACGCATCAAATGGTCCATCAATCGAACATCTAGATCAAAAGTTATGGGTATTGGAAGTTGACCTATTTTTGGAGGGAGTTACAAATTTCAAAGTTTTAGCTAGAAGGCAAAAAAAAGGGGCTATTTATGACCATTTTGGGGAACCCTTTGGGTAGTAGAGAAAGAGGGGAAATTGGTGAGTCAAGAAAAGGAGGGAAAATAAAAACCCTAGCAGATTTGAAGTTGCAGAAGGTAAAAGGTTCCATAATCCAAAGGAAGGAAATTGTAATGTGTTGTAGTCTGTTGAGGATTCATCCTTTAATTTTATTTTAGTTTATGTAATGTAATGTGTTGTTCAATTCAATAAAAGAACATTCATATTTTTTGTGTGTAATCTGTGTTATTATGTGTTCTGGGTTTGACCCCCTCATTATTATTGCGATGTGCTAACCTATGCAACTTGTTACTAGGGAAGGTGTCTCCCAAGTCATACTACCCTTGATAAGGAAGAAGTGCTAGACTTGATCAAGTCACTACAAATACAGAGTTGTCATTCCCCAATGATAAGACAAGATCATCTTGAAGACCCTTTATGTGCACCACAGGTAGTGATCATTCTTTAGGAGATCTTGGCAAGGTCAACCCCTTGTTAGGAGGGAAGGTAGTCTAGTAGTTCTCACCCTTCTCAAGCCAAATAAGAGGTTCCTCATGTAGATGGTAAAATGGAATGCTCTAGGATCCCACACTGGTCTAGAGTTGAGGAGATACCCTTTCAATGTCAACCCCATTGTGGAGATAGATAGTTAATGAGGATCTAGTGTGGTAGTGGTTCATGTGAGAGATCTTTTGCAAGATAACCCACCCATTTTTTAAGGTTCTTAAAAATGATTAGAGGCCAAGAATTGGGTTTTGTCTCTTGATAAATGTTTTGTAATGTATCCCTATGGTAGTAATACCAATTCTCTATGTGCCACCATGCACTTACATATATTTCCTTCTACTTAGGGGTGGTAGAAGGAGCAAAAGTTTCACTTAGATATTGCTAAAGTCTTGTGGGAGACCTTTCTAGAGTAGTTTCATTCCTAATATATTTTTGACATTTTAGATAGTGTCATGTGGATGAGTTCCATGAGTTTAGGCATCTTGTTATGATTGTGGATCAATATGAGAACTATTTCTTTGAGATAAAATAGTATGAAAGCATGGTTGAAGATGAAGGGATGCTATTGTAGAGTTTTGTGAGAGGATTAAATGCTCATATTAGTGGAGGTGTTCGGGTGCTAGAACCAAAGACCTTAGAGGTTTTTGTTGAGAAGGCCAAGTTGATAGAGGAGAACTTGGCTAGAGGTTATAGTGGGAGTTTAGAATATGGTCCCTTTTTTAGTTAGGTTCAAGTGTGTGGGGATCTTAACCCCAATCTAAGAAATATCAACAATACCAACAATAATAGAAATAGAAGCCCCGATAGGCCCCTCAAAGTGGGAAAGGCTCTGGTAAATGTTTTTTGTGTAGAGTCGTGGAGGTAGAATGATAGTGGTTTCATGGCCCAATAGCAAGCTTGGGAAGGTTAGATTACTTCTAGTTACTTAATATTCCAATAGATGAGTGTACCTTATCTAGCTCATAGTCAGGTTGTGGGACTATGTTACACATGTGGTTAGGAGGGTAACTATGTGAGATCATGCCCTTAGAGATCAATAGTAGTTAGGGGTTAGAATACTATGATGTCAGAGATGACAATGGGGGATGTTTGTAGGTCACATAGATTTTTTCTATAGTAGACAACCACTAAGAAGAGAATCAAGGTATAGTGGTCAAGACATCAAGTTTGTTGAATGGTGTTCATAGTTCTATTAATTGTTTGATTTTGGTGCTTCAAACTCTTTTATTTCCCCATCCTTGGTTGAGAGTAGTAGACTTGAGGTTTTAAGGTAGGATGATAAATGATAGGTTCAATTAGATTCTAGTCTTAAGGTGGCTATAGACTCCCCCATGAGTGGGTGTGTGTTAGATCTTGGAACCTTCACCACCACTATCAATTTACGAATCCTACCCTTGGGATCCTACATGATAGTCTTTGGTATGGATTAGCTTGGAGTGTATTAGGTGAGTATCATTTTTTATCATAAGGCCATTAAGTTTTTTGATAATTTTATCCATCTAGTTGAGGTAGCAGGGGTCCTTATACCGATATCTCTTCACATGATATCTGCTATGCAGTTGAAAGAATGTATGTGAAAGGGATGTCAAAAATTTGCTATCTTGATGAGTAGTCTTTGTGGAAGTGAGTGCTACAAGGTGTCTCTTGATGATCATCCCCTCCTAAGGGAGTTTATCAATGTGTTCCCTAATGCTATTCTAGGTATTCCACTTGAGTGAGATGTAGACTTCCATATAGATCTTATTCTAGGAGTAGAGTTCATCTCACATGTGTCTTATTGTATGATCACTTAGGAGCTTTGTGAGCTCCATTTACAATTAGAGGAGATGTTTGAGAAGGGGCATATTTATCCTAGTGTATCTAGTTGGGGTGCACCAGTTATCTTTATGAAGAAGACGAATGGATCTCTTTGGTTGTGTATTGATTATCAATAGTTGAGTAAAGTGACAGTGAACAACTAATATCCCTTGTAAAGGATTAATGATTTATTTAATCAAATGAAGTGAGTTGTTGGCAAGAAATGGAGAGGGATATCAATCTAGAGATCTGGTCCTTATCCAAGTCTTTGTAGTTAGTGTATACCCTAATCAAGTAGATAAAGATTGATAGAAAAATATCAAGAATAACATATGAAAAGTATCATAGACATATCATAACAATAAGACACCAAATAATTATCAAATATCAATAGATCTCCATATATATATATATGCAACCAAACATCATACATCCATTACCCAACAAATCTATGTCTTTGCCATACCATCCTACATACATACCTTATATGACTTCAATTCCTATATTCTATCTTACTTATCCTATCCTACATATATACTATGTCTATTACATATATGGATGTGTCATTTAGCATATTAGATCATCTCCTAGCCTCCACATGATGTATGTGCTAGATCTAGGTTGGTTCTGCTCCATGACCTGTACCCTGCTAACATCATCCCCCCCTTCAAAACTATGTCTTATCCTTGTATGCATGTGGTTCCTAAGGTTGTCATTGATGTCAACTCTATCTTGGATATGTGATGGTGTTCATGGTTGGATGCCATGTCCTATCTAGTAGAGAAGATACAGTTCATGGTTGGATGTCATGTTGAATATAATGAGGTTACTGAAGTTCATGGTTAGATGCCATGTCCTGTCTAGTAGAGAATATATAGTTCATGGTTGGATGTCATGTTGAATATAATGAGGTTACTGAAGTTCACAGTTGGATGTCATGCCTTGATCAATGTATAGTTGAGTATGAAGTCGTATTAAGATGGGAATCAAAAGTACTAAGATGATCAGATGTCTTTCTGATGTTGAGATATTACTAGTGGCCTGAAGCATATTGTATGATCTATCTTATTGTTCCTAAGAATGCATGTGTTGATACAAAGAAGGTTTGGCCTCTAGAAGTTGGTAACAATTTTTGCTATAGGATGACTGCCTTTGCAAATTGTCTGGGAGATTTCTTTGCATTCCTCCACATTAGCAACTATAGCTATGTAGTTTTGGAACTATGTTCAGGGTGTAGTGAAGGTGATAATTCCAAAGTTTCATATCATCTATCCTTCTGCTATAAAAGTTATGCATGATAGAGTACCGGCGAGTGTTCTGACAGAATAAGGTAATGTTGAAGGCATGTTGGAATGCTCAACATTCCTCTAGATGTGAATGGTTTCCTTTGTGGTTTTTTGGACATGTTTATGGATGTGCATTACATGCTTCCTTGCAGTTTTAAGCTTCGTGGTGGTCCGCAAGCTCAGTTTTTCAATGACAGTATGTTGTAGTGTGTTTTGGATTACTACTTGTTCTTAGAGTTCATGGTTGAAGATGTGTGACAAAAAATCTTTGATGTGCAAAGGTCAAGGAGTGTTTGAAGATGTTGTATGAGTCTTGTAGACTCATCTAGAAAAGTTTCATGAAGACATTCTTATTTCTAGTACCACACAAGGTTTTCAAGTTATTGTGGTCGTTATGCTTCAAGTTTCATATGTCTTTGCTTAAGGCTGTCCTATTTTCAAATGAGAGGAGTGTGCGGATATAATTCCTTGATGTTTGATGCTATTAAAGATGTTTTGGACCTGGTTAAGCAAGTGCTGGTGTCCACAAGGTATGGGTCTTCTGCTGGGGTAGTGTGTAGTCTTGTTTAAGACTTGTCCTCTACACTTTTCATGTTGTGTGTTGTCTGGCCGAATTGTAAATGTATTTTTCATGTTGTCTCTAGCAAACAATCAATGCAACCAATGTAATATCATGTATAAATTTTAAATCAAATTGAGCTAGGCAAAATTTGATTGCAAGGTGATTAATAAGGTTCACTAGTAAGGTAAGGAGCAGAATGAATGCATTATGATGTGTGACTAAAGGAGAAAGAGTAGAAGTTGTAGATGTTGTCCTGATTCATCTTGAAGACATATATGTGACAATGATCAAGTGTAGAGTATGCCTAACTGATCAAATCATCAGAAGGAAGTGTGAAAAGGTATAATTGCAATCATCAAAGGTGTGAGCTTCATTGTCACTTTTTTCAGGCAGTAGTGAGACTGTCATATTGTAATCTATTCTAAATGTGTTCTCAATTTAGGGAGTAGTTGCTTCCTTAGGAGTGACCCTAAAACAAAGTCTTTAGGGAGTAGTAGCTTCCTTAGGAGTGACCCTAAATCAAAGTTTTTAGGGAGTAGTATCTTCTTTGGGTTGTAGCCCTAAAACAAAGTTAGCAAGGAGTAGTAGCTTCCTTGGGTTGTAGCCCTAAAACAAAGTTGTTATTTTAAGATTCATATATTGTGAGTTAATCCTCACCATGGGATTTCCCTTCTTGGTTTTTCCAAGTATGTTTGGTGTTATGTGTTGATGTGCATTGTGTTAATCTTTCATGTTTATGTTGATGTTGTAATGCTTAAGTTTTAATATACTTTGGAGAAGTTAAAGTTTGATTAGATATTGATTCACCCCCCCTCTCAGTATCCTATTGTGTTCAACAATTGGTAACAGATCTAGGTTCCTTTGAAGGAATCTTAACCACTTGAGGAAGGTTTAGGATGGCACATAATAGATCCAGCAAGATACCTAGGTTTGATGGAACAAATTATGCTTTTTGGAAGCTAAGGATGGAAGGCTATATCAATTCTCTAGGATGCAGTGTTTGGCAATCTGTCAAGACTGGTTACTCTACTCCTTCTACTGCTCCTATAGATCCATATGAAGTTAAGGAATATGATAACAATGCCAAGGAAAAGTTTTTTATCATGAGTGGGTTAGCTGATTCAGAACTTTCAAAGGTAATGATTTATAGTTCTACTAAAGAATTTTGGGTTAAACTTGATTCCATTTATGAAGGACATAACAAAGTAAAGCAAGCAAAGATGCAAATCTTTAAAAGCAAATTTGAGACCCTAAAGATGACAGAGGATGAAGACATTGTTGGATATATGCTTCAGGTGAATGAAGTGGTCAATGGTATCAAAGGTCTTGGTGGAAAAGTGGAAGAGGATGAAATTGTGAAGAAGGTTTTGAGATCTCTTCCCAAATCTTACAATCATAAGGTATTTTCTATTGAGGAGAATGCAGACATGGATACATACACTGTAGACAAATTTTTTGGTTCCCTTACTACCTTTGAAATGAGAGAGTTTGGCATTGATGCTCCAAAGAAAGAAGCTACTTACAAAGTTAGTATGAAGACAAAGGATGAAGTTGTTGATGAAGATGAGAGCTCTGATGAAGTTGAAACAAATTTTGTGAGAAGACTGAAGAAAGGCACTGAAAAATACAAAGGTAAGTTACCCTTCAAATGTTTCAATTGTGGAAAGGTTGGTCACTTTGCTTCTAAATGTCCTTTTAAAGAATAAAGGGGTAGTAACAAGAGAGACAAGTTCAAAAGAAGTTTGTATTCCATAGAGAGCAATTATTCTTTAGAAGATGAGGATCATAATGATTCAAATGATGAAACACTTTTCATGACCTTGAGTGTTGGTGACAAAAATGATGATGTTGGTAAATGTGAGAATATTGATGCCTTGCAAACAAACCAAAACAATGATAGATCAATGGTTGTATGGACTACCTTTCATGCAAGAGAAGAAGCCAAGGCTTGGATAATTGACAATGGTTTCTCAAATCATATGACTGCTCACAAGGAGAAGTTTATGAGCCTTGAGAAGTGGGATGGTGGTGCTATCAATTTTGGTGGTGATGAGTTAGTACAAACCTGTGGAAAAGGTGCTATAACTATTGATGGGAAGAATAGGACTAAGGATGTCCTTTATGTCAAAGGGCTAAAGAACAATCTTCTCAGTGTTAGTCAGATGTGCAACAAAGGTTAAAATCTCAACTTTCATGCTAGAGGTTGTGAAATCAAGAAGGTGGGTCCTAGAAAACTAGTTACAGAAGGCATCAAGACATATGGTGATATCTATCATCTGAAGGAGGTAAATGGAAAAACATGTTTGTTGGCTCAATCTTGTGAGTGTTGGTTGTGGCACAAAAGAATGGGACACAACAATTTTGATAATATGGTAAGGAATAGCTCTACTCATGCAATGAGAGGCATGCCCAAGATAATCAAGCCTGCAAACATAGTATGCAAGGAATGTCAAATGGGAAAGGAGAGAAAGACAAGTTTCAAAAGAAAGGAGTATTCTTCTTTAAATCCATTGGAGCTGATTCACACTGATCTATGTGGCCCTACAAGAGTAATGAGTCAACAAGCTGAGAGGTATTTTATGTTGCTGATTGATGATTATTCTAGAATGACCTGGGTTACATTCTTAAGAGAAAAATTAGATACTCTTGATAAATTTAAGGTGTTCAAATCTATGGTTGAAAATGAAGTGGATGCTAAGATCAAATGTCTAAGGTTTGATAGAGGAGGTGAGTTCACTTCAAATGAATTTGAAAGATTTTGTGAAGATCATGGTATTAGGAGACATTTGTCAGCTCCTAGGACCCCTTAGCAAAATGGGGTAGTGGAAAGGAAGAATAGAACCATGCAAGAGATGGCTAGAATAGTGTTGAAAGATGTAGATTTATCTGATATGTATTGGAAGGAAGCGATTCCCACTGTTGTCTATCTAATTAACAGAGTACAACTGAGGGTCAACAAAACTAAGACCCCTTATGAGCTATGGTATGGAAGACCTCCCACTATCAGATACTTCAAAATCTTTGGTAGCAAATCCTATATCAAAAGAGATGAAGAAGACCTAGGAAAGTTTGATTCAAGAAGTGATGAAGGAATCTTTCTTGGTTACTCAACCAGAAGCAAGGCTTATAGATGCTACAACAAGAGGTTCAAAAAGATGATTGAAAGCACAAATGTCAAAGTAGATGAAGACCTATGTTAGATCTCACAATATTCAAAGAACTATGAATCTAATATCTTTCCATGCATTGAAGATGAAGAAGAAGTGAAAGCAAAAAATGAACAAGAACCAAAGCAGTTGCCTAAGACACCAAAAAGGTATGTTCAGAAGAACCACTCAACAAATTAGATCATTGGAGATAAGAATGAAAGTGTGTAGACAAGGAGAAGATTTGCTAAGACACATGAGCAAGTAAACTTGTGTTTGTTATCAAAGGTAGAACCCAAAACCTTTGCTGATGCTAGCAAAGATGATGGATGGATAAAAGTAATGGAAGAAGAACTGGATAAGATTAAGAAGAATCAAACATGGGAATTGGTTCCCAAACTAGCCAATAATAATGTTATAGGAACAAAGTGGGTGTTCTGAAATAAGTTGAATGAAGAAGGTGAAGTTGTAAGGAATAACTCTAGCAAGGTTGATATGTAAAGCATACTCACAAGTTGAAGGCATTGATTTTGAGGAGACTTTTTCTCTGGTAGCTAGGATGGAGGCAATTAGAATGTTCCTTGCCCTTGCTACTCATAAAAACATCAAGGTATATCAGATGGATGTTAAGTCAACATTCTTGAATGGTGATCTAGAGGAAGAGGTTTATATTGAGCAACTAGATGGTTTCTAGATATCAAAAGATTCAAACATGGTGTGTAGACTTAAGAAGGCACTGTATGGTCTCAAGAAAACACCTAGAGCTTGGTATGCTAGGTTGGATAAGTACTTACTTCAGCAAGGCTTCAAGAAACTTACTATAGATAGCAATCTTTACATCAAGGAAGAAGGAGATATGATATTGATAGTTATAGTATATGTTGATGACATCATCTTTGGTGGAGATGATGATATGTGTAAGAGGTTTGTATAGAAGATGCAAAAAGAGTTTGAGATGTCTGTGATTGATGAGATGTCTTTCTTCCCTGGACTTCAAATTACTTAGCTAGATGGTGGTATCTTTATTTCTCAAGATACATATGTCAAAGAGTTGTTGAAGAAGTTTGGTATGGAGGATTCAAAACTAGTAAGTACTTCCATGGTCATTGGATGCCACTTGAGCAAGGATGATGAGTCTCCAAAGGTGGATCATAGTTCCTCTAGATCTATGATTAGAAGATTGTTGTACCTAACTACTTCTAGACCTGATATTATGCATGCAGTATGTGTGTTTGCCAGATATCAAGCCAATCCCAAGAAAACACATGAGAAGGCAGTGAAAAGAATATTTAGATATTTGAAAGGAACTATAAATTATGGTTTATAGTATCCAAGAGGTAATGACTTTGATTTGAGTGCCTACACTAATGCTGATTCGATTGGTTGTCTTCTAGAGCCATGAATAACCAAACAGAGAGATTTTTAATTCCTTTTCCTTTTCCTTCTATTTTTGTCATTGTCACTTTCATTCTTAGAGTCTGAATCTAATGTATCAGAATCTGATGAACGTGATGAACTAGAAGAAACATCATTAGAGGTCAATTCATCTCACACATGGATAGACTTTTGTTACTCCATTATTAGCCTTGGCATATTCTCCAAATACATAAACTCTCAGTGATTCCACAAAGATCAATGGAAGTGAAGAAATTGATAGTTAACTATAAATGTTTGGGATTGTCTTTCAAGAAAATTAAATCAAAGGAATCTTGTGTTGTCAAATCATTTAACCTTTAATTGAACAAGAATATGTCTAATTGCTTTGCCAGCTCCTAGAAGAGAATCTTTATAAATATCCAGGAAGAGGAAGTAGTATCCTCCTCTGTCAGACATATATAAGAAAGAAAATGCCAAGGAAGAGCGTATGTGCCAAGTAAGTGGGCAAAGAACTTTGTAACATTATGTAGTTTATTTATTTCCATCCTTTAGATCATAGAGTACTATTGTACAAAACACAAAAAATTCCTGATAAATTTTATTGATCATATAGAATCTTTTCCCAAGAAGACCATAATAATGAAGGTATGTTCTCTCTTTGTTAGGAATTGCATGCAGAAGATATCAATTAAATGCAAATAAAGATTAAATAGAGGAATGAAAAATACACAGAAATAATAACAATGAAAGAATTTTTAACGTAGTTCACCCAAACTCAGGCTACATCCACCAACAGAGAGTCCAATATTATTATCCAACAAATCGAACCAATTACAACCAGCAATCCTTGCAACTCAATACCACTGCAAATGCTACAATACAATATCAATGGAAACCCTAACCCTTAGTCATAGGGTTTTTTTATGTTAGCCAATAGAAAAATAACTCCCAATGCCTTTATAAAATAATAGGTAATTTTTTCTTCGAGGGTGTCCCCCTTTCAATTTCCCCATTAAATGATTTCGGGGGAAACTACACCGATAAAAGTGGGGAAAATTTAATCTCTGAGTCTGATTAGGCTCCATATAACAACACTCTTGACTATAGAACTCTAATAGCATGAGGAATAAATCCATCTCTTGACTAGGTTCAAGCTTGATCTTTAGTAGCTTATGACCAGCTTCTTCAAAATCAACACTTGACATGATTGTCAAGTAAATTGTGTGCCTTAAATTGACCAAGTTTGTCTCTATCTCATCTTGTATTCTTAGTGCTTCCTCACCTTCCTCTTATTCACTATCATCATAATTTGAATCTTCACTTGAATCATTATCCCCTTCTGCTTCATCAGAAGAAGTGTCTCCAAGGATATCTTTCTTCAGTTTTTCATAGGCCATCTCATGATCTAAGAACTCAGGATCTAGGTTGAAAACATCCAAACCAGCTTCTTGATCAAGTTCATCTTCTAAGAAAACTTCATGTGTTAAAACTGATCTTCTTGTTCTACAAGGTCTAATTCTATACGCATAGTTGGATACAAGACATTGTTCACTAATCCATTGATATTTTTTACGAAGGACATTCCAAGTCATGCACTAATATTCCACACTGCTCTTGTCAAGCACATTGACACCTTGACTTCTTCCAACACCCTTCTCTATCCCTCTTACAACACCTTCATCATTTCCATTCTATGAAGGACAAGAAATATTCACTTTCACTGCTTCTCAGTCCTTCTTGTTTTCAGAAACCCCTTTTTCACTCATTTCATGCTTATTATGTATGTCAACCAGCTCCTTAATTCACCATAAATGCCTCATCTGACAAAGTTGTCAAACCTTTCATTGTACACACGACCATCTTCAAAATCTCTACAAATTTCTGCATTAGAAGTTTTTCTATAGCAGACTTCACCAAATGATTAAGCATGTCAACCTTCATCTCATATTTTTGTGTTGAGGCGTCAGCACCATTCCTTTCACAGGGGAGAAAAAGGTTTGTGTTGAGGTGTCAGCACCATTCCTTTCACAGGGGAGAAAAAGGTTTTCATTAAAAGTCCCCCTGAGCCAAAGCTCTCATCTTAGTTTCTGAAGGAAACATCTGCACCAGATGCCAGTATAGGCTCATCTTTAACCTCTGATGCATTCTTCTTTATCCAAATCTTATTCATTTCCTTCTTGGTTTTTGTCAGATCAACCTTTTGTATTGGTTTATTATTCTCTGTTGGATTATCCTTCTTCATGTTTATGCTTTTGCAGGACTTAGAAATGTGTCCAGGTCTATTGCAATTGTGGCATACAACATTCCTCTAACCAGTATTCCTTCCATTCATTATGGATTTGCACCGATTAGCTTTATGCCTAAATCTATTGTATGTATAGTAATAGCCATTGAAAGATTGCACCATTATATCCTTACTATAGTCATTTCTCATTTGACTTCTACACATATTAGCTCTATGACCAACTGTCTTGCATGTAAGGTAATGACTAGAGAAAGATGGAGTATTTTGATTCCTTCTACTTCTACATTCTATTGCTTTGTGTCCATACTTATTGCAAAAATGACAAAAACCATTGAAAGATGGGTACCTTTGAGCATTTGGTTGTGATGCAGGAGCATCTAGGGTGTAAGAGCAATGTTGCATCAACCCAAAAAAAAGTGTTGTTTCTTTTCAATAAGGGCTAAATTTCGTAGGGTTACTATTTTTAGTAAGTTTGCATTTGTGCACTGTTGGATACAAAATCTTACACAAACCTCTAGAATAGTGAATTGAATCTAATGGTGAAGAAATCACTTCAATATCATTTGTCATTTGTGAGATATCAAAATTTCAAATTCCAAAAATTCTATTGAAATATTCAAAGTCAAATTTGAGGCACTTAGAGGCTCCGGATGAGCCCGAAATTTGGTGGGAAACCCAAGTAGTCTACCTATTGGCATCATCTTTTCAAGAGCTTTCCGAAAAGGTATTATCATTGAAAATCCAACGGTCATATCAAAAGTTATGTCCCCGCAAAGTTGACCTATTTTTGGAGGAAGATGCAAATTTTGAAATTAAGCTGGTGGCCGGTATTGGGAGGAATGCTTTGATGGAAGAGGGTTTTAGAGCCCTGCAAAGACAAATTGATGCATTGCAAGAGGAGCTACGAAGAGGGTTTGAACCAAGAACAAGAGAAGAAAGTGATGATGAAGTAGAAGAGGAGCTATCTGAGGAAGAACAAGAAGTTGCAGGAGATCCTGTAGAAGTTAGGTTGTTGAGGGCCATTTCTAAGATTGGAAAGAGGCTCAGGATTGAAGTTTCTACATATTCTGGATATTTGAATCCAGAACAACTTATTGATTGGATCAATGACATGGAGGAATATTTTGAGTATGAAGATGTGGAAGAGCCAGATCGGGTCAAGTTTGTAAAAACAAAATTGAAGGGTCATGCCAGTATTTGGTGGAAGGAGGTCCAATTAGAGAGGAATAGAAGAGGAAAAGGAAAGATCACCATATGGGATCGGATGGTAAGAAACTGAAGAAGCAGTTCATTCTTGTGGATTATGAGATGGAGTTGTTGAAGAAGCTGCAAGGATTGAAGCAAGGCAACAAGTCTGTTAAGGAGTATACAGAAGAGTTTTATAAGATTACTAGCAAAACCGGTCATACAAAGGCAAACAAGGAGAAGTTAGCCCATTACATTAATGGGTTGAGGCCAAGTATTCAAGAGGAGCTGAGCCTGGTCAGAATGACCACCATAGAAGATGTGTACTAGTTGTCCCTAAAGGTGGAAGAGAAGCTGAATAAAAGATTTGACAGCAAGCAAAGGGGAAGAGGTCAAGGTGGAAGGACTAGTGGAAGACCCTATGGGGGCTGAAATGAAGATTCAAAGAAAAGTGAAGAAGCCGACACCAGTTGAAATCAAAGAGGAGATAATACCTACTACCCTCATGACTAGAACAATGGTGAGCAAAGAGGAAGAGGAAGAGGCAGACCTGGGCAAGGACCTGGGAGAGGAGGTTTTAGAGGAACCTGTTTCCAATGTGGAGAAGGACATCGAGCATACGAGTGTCCGTAACATGAAGGAAGGACAAATAGAAGACCTGAAGGTAATGCACGAGTTGCACATGTCAATGAAGATGCGCAATCTGAATGCTTTGAAGATGCTGAAAGGGGAGAAACCCTAGTTGTCAGAAGAACTTTGTTGAATGAGGAGAAAGAACCCAATCAGAGGAAGAGTTTATTCCGCACAAGGTGCAAATGTGAAGGTAAGTGTTGTGATATTATTATTGACAGTGGAAGCACTGATAATCTTGTTTTAGAGGAGATGGTTGACAAGTTGAAGTTGACAAGAAGAAAGCATCTGCATCCATACCGGATTGCATGGTTGCAGAAGGACCATAGAGCTTTGGTCAATGAGAAATGTTTAGTGAAGTTCAAGATTGGTGACTACCATGATGAGGTGCTATGTGACATCATACCGATGGATGCATGTCATATGTTATTGGGGAGGGTATGGCAGTATGATAGGAGCGATGTCCATGATGGTCATGCAAACACATATTCTCTAAGAAAGGATGGAGTTCGTCATAAGTTGAAGCCCTTGAAGGAGGTGGAAGAAAAGGTATGTAGTACTACCAGAATTTGCTTGGTAGATGGTAGGAAATTTTTGGAGGGTATGAAGCATGAGCATCATTGCTTTGCATTGATTCCTAAGATTAGTCAAGAGAAATGTGAAGATGGATATGTTGGAAGAATTTTAAGACATTATCTCTGATAATGTACTAGAAGGTTTACCACTAGTAAGGAAGATAAGTCATCTAATAGATTTGATACCAGGAGCTAGTTTTCCAAACAAGGCACCCCGTAGAATGACTCCAGCAGAGAGTGAAGAGTTGAACAAAGAAGTTCAGGAGTTGTTGAGGAAGGGATTGATAAGAGAAAGCCTAAGTCCATGTGCGATACCTGCAGTACTAGCACTGAAGAAAGATGGAGAGTAGAGGATGTGTACAGATTCTTGAGCCATCAACAAGATCACAATCAAGTACAGATTTCCATTGCCCAAAATGGATGACATAATGGATTGTTTGAGTGGAGCAAAGTACTTCATGAAGATTGATCTGAAGAGTGGGTATCACCATATTCAAATCAGAGAAGGAGATGAGTGGAAGACAGCCTTCAAAACAAAGGAAGGTTTGTATGAGTGGTTAGTCATGCCATTTGGGCTAACCAATGCACCGAGCACATTCATGCGACTCATGAATGAGGTACTAAAAGAATTTTTAGGAAGTTTGTTATTGTTTATTTAGATGACATTTTGATTTTTAGTAAGACTTGGGATGAGCATTTGATGCTGATGGTGTCAGTTTGTCATAGATGTCAAAAAGGTATTGCAGGATCTTGGGTTGATCTTAGTAAACATCTAAAGGTCACTAATCAGGAGCTTGGTAAATGTGAATGCTTGGTTATCAATGTTGGAACAATGATGATCTTTGTTTGAAGTGATCTATCAGTTGAACAGAATAAGTGTTGTCAGTTGAGTTGGCTTGATTAGTATATATCTTTCATATATATGTGGCAGGAATCAAGTTATTTGATGGTAAGTTGCAGTGCACTTATGTTATTATGCTTCTTGTTCTTCTTGGTCATTTCTTCACACAAGATGTTGAGTTGATGCAAGATTGTTGGACTCAGTTGATAATGATCATCATCCATGATTGAGGAGAATTCGGATGAGTTAAATTTATCTCATTAGTTTGACACATAAGGAAATAGGTAGAGGACATGTATATTCACTATATTGCTTCTTCAAATCAAATTAGGAGTATAATGCTTCCATAATTATCTTGTGCTCACAAAGTTGATTATGATCAAAGTTTTCATAATTCATATCAGAACATATGTTTGTTGTTTTGATGACAAGATGGTATTGCTTCATGGTTGAGTTAGGGGATGCAAATGGTTTATGAAAGCATGAGGTGTTTATATAACCATGATCATTGAGCAAATGGATGTCAAAGGAGGTAAATTACATACTCTACTAGATTTTTGTATCATGTGCAGAAAGATCATCAGTAAAAGAAGATATAATCTTGGAGGAACAAATTTCCTAAAATCCTAAGTATCATTGTGGTGCCCTAAATCCTAAGTTCATTTTTTACACCCATCATAAACCAAGGTTACTTTCGTTTTAATTTAATGTTGACATGTGAGAGCAGGTTATTCCATTTAAGTCACCTGCTAGAGGGGTCATATGTCATAGTATATGACCGGCCCTCTCCTTGTTTGACCAATACCCTCGGTATCTCCCATGGGCGGCAAACACATTTCAAATGTCTTCGGTGAATGCAATGTTGTGAAAGCCTGAATTCGTTGGAGGAGATAGAGCAATGTTTACATTGCAATGTTTATGAAAAGCCGATTTCCTTGAAGTTTATAAAGTATTTTTTGTTAAGCATCGAATTATTTGTGGAGAGCATTGTTTGAAACAAAACATTGAAAATGCTTTTAATATATGAAGAGCCCGATATGAAGGCATAAACTGCAGCCCGAATTTCTTTATTTAATGGAATTTCTTTATTTATAAAATGCATTGAATTTCTTTTGGAGTTTGAAAAGGAAATTGTGTTAGATTTTAAGGAGTTTTTTTTTTGTGGAATTTCTTTCTAATTTTTCACTTGTGGATTGGACATAAAGGAGGAGATTTTCAAGGAGTTGGTGGATTTTTTAAAAAAGGCTATTTTTTTTTTAAATCCATTCTAGTTTCTTTCTCATACAAATTGAAGAATTTAGTGAAATTTTTTATGAAGATTTTTATCAGAGAAAAGAAGGTGAAAGGCTTTCATTGACAAAATTGAATTTTTGTCTAGCAAGAAAATCAAGGATTTTATTTTTTATGAAAAATTGCAGAGAGATTTTTATAGAATTGGAGATTAAAAAGAAGATAAAGAGTTTGATTGCAAGGAGAAGAATTTGTGGAGATTTTTTTAAAAGCAACTATTTTGGCACAAAAAGTTTTTTTTATGAAGAAGATTTGTCTTATGAAAATATGGATCAGAGATTGAAGATTTATTTATTGTTTTATTTGCAATCAGAGATTATTTTTTGCAGATGGATTATTGTGGGAAGCTTCAAATTGGAGAGTCATTTTTATTTTTTGTTTCATGCAAGAATATCAAAGAGAAGACAAAATATGAAAAGTCTTTTGATGCAGGTGAATGGATTACAAGATTGGTTTATTGCAGAGCAAGAGGAAGATGAATGGTCATCTGATATTTATTGAGCTTACAGGTGCTTTGAGAAGAGTGTTGAAGTGCAGATAAATATATGATTATGAAGATAAATTCATGAAAATATTTTTAAAAAGAAAACACAAAAGAGTGTGTGGGCATGAGCTAATTTACAGTGAGATATGTCTTCCCGATCAGGTGAATTAGATAATTCAAGGATAGAATATCAGAGGATTGGAATGATGGAATGTATGTTGTAGATGAGTTGATTTGAATGGTGCAAATCAGATTGAGCAGCAATCATTTCTTGCACATGATTTAGAGTTCTGATCGATTGAGAAATGCCAGTGAGGCACAATAGTATGCCAGTGAGGCTTGTACGTCGCTAAGACCATTTGTCAATGAGACACAGCCAGTGAGGCTTGTAAAGATATTTTTCAAGGTTAAGCCAGTGAGGCAGTTTTGGAGTGGTTTTTATACCCTAGGAGGGTTTTCCACTCATGCATATCTTGTGTTATGATTCATATTCATCTTCCTTGTGTGTGTTTAATTTACTTATGAAGTTTTATTCTCTTTCTACATTCACAGTCATGTGCATATGTATTTGACAAATCAAAGGTATCATTCATTCCTTGTGCTCAGAAAGTTAAAGTTTGAAAAAGATTAAAAATTCACACAACACTGATTCACCCCCCCTCTCAGTGTTGTCCTTAACTCCTACAGATGCATATCAGAAGAGTTTTAGAGAAGCTGAGGGAGGAGAAGTTGTTGATCAATCTTAAGAAATGTAGTTTTGCAAAGAAGGAGTTGGTATACCTGGGATTTGTTGTCTCAGAGGAAGGTCTTAAGATGGACCCAGAGAAGGTGAGGGCTATCATTGAATGGCCTACGCCAAGGAGTGCTTTTAAGGTAAGATCTTTTCATGGTTTGGCAAGTTTTTACAAAAAGTTTATTAGGAATTTTAGTAGCATTTGTGCTCCCCTAACTAGAACAATGAGAGGGGATAGAAAAGAGTTTAGATGGACTAAGGGAGAAGACAAGAGCTTGATACATTGAAGCAGAAAGTTGTAGAACAACCTATTTTAGCACTTCCAAATTTCAATAAGGCATTTCAGGTAGATTGTGATGCTAGTGGTAGTGGTATAGGAGCTATTTTGAGTCAAGAAGGTAAGCCCATTGCCTATTTTAGTGAGAAGCTTAATGATGCCAAGAAAAAGTATTATGTTTATGATTAGGAGTTTTATGCAATAGTTTAGGATTTGAAGAAATAGAGACATTATTTGTTGCCAAAAGAGTTTGTTTTATATACTGATCATCAGGCTTTGCAGTATCTTAATAGTCAAGGAAAGTTAAATCAAAGGCACTTAAAATGGGTTGAGTTTTTGCAGAGTTATACTTTTGTTTTGAAGCACAGGAGTGGGAAGTCCAATAGAGTTGCAGATGCCTTGAGCAGAAGGCAAAATTTGTTGACAGAAATGACAATAGAGGTTGTTGGGTTTGATGAGCTCAAAAGTTTGTATCCTGAAGATCCAGATTTTGCAGAGGCCTAGAAAGCTTGTCTGGAACCTGTTACTTTGGATAGGACAAAATGGATTTCATAATCCAAGATGGCCTATTGTTTAGAGGAAGCCAGTTGTGCATTATGAGGAGTTCCATGAGATAGAACCTGATTAAGGAGAAGCATAGTGGAAGATTAGCTGGACACTTTGGTTGAGATAAGACCATTGCTATTGTTGGTGAACATTATTACTGGCCACAATTGCAGCAAGATGTGAGGAAATTTGTGCAGAGTTGCAGAGTGTGTCAGATGGCAAAAGGAACAAGTCAGAATACAGGGCTATATCAGCCATTACCTATACCAGAGAAGCCATGGGATGGTATTAGTATGGATTTTGTTCTTGGTTTACCAAGGATACAGAGAGGACATGATTCCATTTTTGTGGTGGTGGATAGATTCTCAAAGATGGCCCATTTTATTCCTTGTAAGAAGACTAATGATGTTGTTCATATTGCAAAGTTATTTTTCAAGGAAGTGGTGAGACTACATGGTCTACCTAAGAGCATAGTTTCAGATCGAGATACTAAGTTTGTTGGTTATTTCTGGAGGACATTGTGGAAGAAGTTGAAAATAGATTTGAAGTTCAGTTCTACACACCATCCACAGACTGATGGATAGATAGAAGTGGTGAATAGGAGTTTGGGTAACCTGCTACGATGCTTAGTAGGAGATAAGCCCAAGGGATGGGATTTGATTTTTCCATAGGTGGAATTCGTTTACAACAATTCTGTCAATAGGAGTACTGGTAAATCACCATTCCATATTGTATATGGCAATAGTCCAAGAAATGCTTTGAAGTTAAGGAAGCTAGACAAAGGAGAAAAGACAAGTGCTGAGGCCGAAGACTTTGCAGAACACTTGAAGAATTTACATGAAGAAGTGAGAAAGCACATTAATAAGATGAATATTCAATACAAGGCTAAGGCAGATCAGAAGAGGATATATAAGGAGTTCCAGGTAGGAGATGAAGTCATGGTTCACTTGAGAAAAGAAAGGTTCCCAATTGGAACATACAATAAGTTGAAAATAAAAAAATTTGGACAGTGTAGAATCCTGAAGAAGCATGATTCAGAAAATGCATTTGAGGTAGAGTTGCCTGATGACATAAATATTTCACTAGTGTTCAACATTTTAGATTTGATAGAGTATCATGATGATGGACTTGATAAAGGAACATAGTGGGACATTCCGGCATCTACTTTAGAGAAGGAGGAGATAGAGGGCATTCTAGATAGCTGTGTGGGGTAAGAGTAAAAGAAACAGGTAGTATACAGAATACTTGGTGAAATGGAAAGGAAGGCATGTTGAAGATTCATCATGGTTATCTAAGAATGAGGTTAACCATTTTGGTTTCCCTCTAACTCATGAGAAGTGACAGGGTCACTTTTCAAATTACCCCAGGTGTCTGATGCAAGAGCATCCAGGGTGTAAGAGCAATCTTGCATCAACCAAAAAAGAAAAATGTTGTTTCTTTTCAATAAGGGTTAAATTTGGTAGGGTTACTATTTTTAGTAAGTTTGCATTTGTGCACTGCTGGATACAAATTCTTACACAGACCTCTAGAATGGTGAATTGAAGCTAATGGTGAAGAAATCACTTCAATATCATTTGTCATTTGTGAGATCAAAATTTCAAATTCCAAAAATCCTATTCAAATATTCAAAGTCAAATTTGAGGCACTTAGAGGCTCCAGATGAGCCCTAAATTTGGTGGGAAACCCAAGCAGTCTTCCTCTCGGCATCATCTTTTCAAGAGCTTTCTGAAAAAGTATTATAATTGAAAATCCAACAGTCAGATTGAAAGTTATGGCCCCGCGAAGTTGACCTATTTTTGGAGGAAGATGCAAATTTTGAAATTAAGCTGGTGGCTGCCAAAAGGGCTATATATGACCATTTTTGGGAACCCTTGGGTAGTAGAGTTAAGGGGGATGATGTAGAGTCAAGAAAAAGGGCAGGAAAATAGAAACCCTAGTTGATTTGGGGTTATAGAAGGCCGAAGATTCTAGAGTCTTGAGAGAGGGAGCTATAATTGTTGATAACTAAGAGGGGGGGTGAATCAGTTATCTTAATTAATTTGACTTTATGTTCTTCTTTAACAACTAGTGCAGTATCAAAGAAAATAAGCATCCATACTCATGAAAGAAAAAATAAAGTCAATACACATAACACAATGATTTTGACATGGAAAACCCTGTTAAGGGAAAAACCATGGGGTGACTAACCCAAGAATGTATTCTCTATTAGAAGAATAGAAATACAAAATGTCACTTGCCAATTAGGGCTCACTGCCCAAGCACACTGCTCACAAGAGACTCACTGTCTACAAGCTATAAGGAGAGTAACAAGAAAATTGAATTGATGAGAAGCATCTACATATGTTGAGGTTCAGTTCTGGTTAGGCTCAATACACTGATCTACTGCACTTCATTCTTCCTCTTCTTTGGTGCTGATGTCATGTGACATACCAGACTTGTCTTACTGTCTTCACACTACCCTTCTACTTTTCTTTGCACTTCACAACACACAACACACACCTTCACATCCAAATCCATCTGGTATATATATCCGCACCAATGATTTCAACACCTTTCTAGTCAGCATCTAGAATAGTCATTATTTTTCCAAACTCTGATTTGTCGGTTGAATCCTTACTTATCAAGTAATGCATATCAAGGAGATGCTTATAGAAGTCATCAATCATGTCGGCCAATCATGAATGATACCATAAGAAACTTGATCACCATCAATAACTCATCTGGATTAAGGTATGATGCTCTGCCAATCAGTTCTTCCTCTGTCAAATCTGCCAAACAAGAACCCAACACTTAGGTGCTCATATCTTTTCACTCTTTCATCACCGGAGGCTCAATCTTTGGAATGTATGAGTCAAGGTACACCTCTTGACTTCCCGAAGTCCATACTTTACCAAGATACTTCCTCTGAGAGATCTGGACTTAACTGTCAAACCTTGCCACATGCTCTGTTCTTGCTTACCGGACCACAACACTCTTCAATCTAACTTCTAGTATAAGCACACCATGTCCTACAGATATGTGGGATGAACTTTGTTGCCATCAATTACAACAATCATGAAGCCACAATGTGTCTCTTGCCAAAAATCTCCCCCTTTGGCATTGATGGCAACACTTAGTGAAAAATGACTAAGTGTTATACTACACTCTTGGTTGATGCTCTATTCTAATGTACACTTTACCGAAGCTCCCCCTTAGCTAGATTCCACATTTTTCACTGCTTCTCACTCCCTCTTTGACATCAATGGAAAAGGGTAGGGTCCGCACACCAAAATTTCCAAAAAAGGTCTATACATATCTGCATAAGTATACATATAAGTTGTACTTACATATATTTAAGTATGTCTGCAAAAGTATTCTTCAACTGTATAACTTCTGTAGCCCAACTCTGCTTCATCCTGTCCAAAATTGAGATGTGACCACTCAACAGGAATGCAAACGCTTCTGCCTTCTTAAGATTTGTCAGATCATTGGTCCGGGCTGTGGCCTGAGCATCAGTTAGGGCCTCATGCATGGCCTCTAACTTAGGGATGATGATCCCTCTAAGTTCACTCAACCTATTTATTCTATTTTTCTTCTCCTTCTCAAGCTTCTTTATTTCATCTATGACTGCAATAGTCTTACTCTTGATTTACTATGGAGGAGGAGAGAGGATCAAAACTTTGAGATAAACTTAACAGTTTATCCTCTTTCTCTTTTACTTTCTTCTCAATATCCTTGGTCACTTTAGGCTAGGATAAACAAATTTTATAGATATCTATGCCATCTTTAAGAGCATTTTCCAAGCTTTTTATTCCAATATCCATAACTCTCCTATCATTTGTTATTAGACCCTGTACTTTGGAGAATCTTTTTCCCAAAAACTCCTTCCGGACCTTTTCTTCTGCTGACTTCTCTAAGGAATCAAAATGCATATGAATAAAATTTACAAGAGACTTTAGATTACCAAATGTGGAGGCTGAAGGATCCTTTTGGAAGGATGGCATGATCTTCTCCAATACATCGGATGCAACTTCTATGAGCTCACAACCTTCTATGTGAGACTTCAAGAGTTTTTCTTTTTCCTTTGCTTGAGTAAAGGATGTTAGATTCATGGTTTGAATTGGGGAGAGGGAATCAAAATTGAATGGACCTTGAAGAAGTTCTGGTTCATCAAATTCCATCATCTCTTTGGTTAAGAAATATTTGACTGCTTCTGTTGTGTCTCTTGTCGGTGACAGGGTTTTCTCCCCTTCTGTAGCCTTAGCACTTTCATCTATGGTCTTTTCTTTTTGACCTTCTTTTCTTCCCTTTACTTGTTCTTCTTGACTAATGCTCTCTTCTTTTCTTTCTTCTCCTTTAATTTTGAAGTATGCAGGAGGATCTGGAAGAGAAGTATCTTCTTCTTCATGAACTTCCTCTTCCGAAGCAGAGGAATCTAAGTCTTTAGCTTTCTCTTCACTTGTCTCCTTTGCCTTTTCTACCACTGTCTCAGTAGATTCTTCTTTGTCATCCATGGCTGAGGGATCATCACCTAAGTCCTTTATAATAGGAATATTGAATCTTTTGTATGCATTCTGGAGGATGTCTTCTGTTTCTTTAGCCACCTTGTCAGTTTCTCCAAGCATAAGATGATTCATCCTAGCTTTGCTCCGGAACTCATCCTTGCAATCTTTGAAGATCATATTCTTTTGCTTAGGAGTGATGGAAGGATAGAGCTAAATGACTATCTGTTCCTAGATCTCAATGTCCTTTGCCTTAGCAGTGTTTTTCCATATTTCTAGTTCCTTCTCTAGGCTTTTAGGAATTAGAGATATGATTTCAATAAATGCCTTATTATAGATATTCAGATACCTAACTGTAGCTTCTTGTCAGATCTTTTGGTCAGCTTCATTGTAATCATCATAGAATTCAGTCATTGGTTTTAGGTTCCCATCCACAGTGACTGATTTGACTACATCATCAATGGACAGAGTGGGCCTTTCAACAAATTCTTCTACCTTTTCTTCCTTGTCTTAACCGGTAGAGGATTCACTGGATGTTTTTTTTTTTTTTTCTTCATTTTCTTGACCTCTTCATCAGATTCAGTCTCTTCATCATCCTTTTGACTGGCATATAATCTTGTGGACTTTGTCTGAGTTCTCTTCTCTCCTTTACCGGATGATTTTGCTTCTAGTTTTGATGCCTTTGAGCTCTTAGTAGTGGTAGGTGCAGACGTCTTAGAGGATCTGCTCTAGGAGGGGACTTCCACTGGAGCACCTTCTTTCTTTTCTTTTTCTTTTTCTTTCTCTGCCCTTTCTATCTTCTCTCTATTTGCATCAATTGCCTCTTTTGATATGCCATACCTTTTGGCAACATTCTCTATTTCTTTTCTCACTTTTCTCTTCATCTCTGGTTGTCTAAGCTCCACATGAATCTTTATACTCAACTCTTCAAAGGTTCCAAACCTTTCTACCTTAGGATCCTTGGATTGACTAAGCATGTGTTGAACATGTAGCTCTACAATTTTCTCATCTACTTCATACCCCATTGGCTCCAAAGCCTCCATTAGGTCTTGATTAGTTTCTACCATAAAGCATATTGTATCCTTATACTTTTCAACTAGGGATTGGGGAATTATCTCTCTTGCTTGCATCATACTCTGAAAGTTCTTGAAATAGCCCCATAGTGTTGTATTTTGTGCCTTGGCATCACCAAGCCCATGCAAGTAATCTCTGATTTGAATTGCAACGGGTCTGTTATTTTGCCATACCCATCCATTTGATCCAGGTAGCTCATTCATGTAGTAAAAGAATAGGTAGAGTATCAAGCCACCATATTTAAAGGAATTTTTCTTATCCTTCTTTATCTTCTACAGATTCTCCAAAAGTTGGTTCAGAAGGAGCTCACAAAGATCATAGTTTGCATTCTCTCTTAACATCTGATAAGCAGTGTAAATTGCAGTTCTGGGTACTAAGTGTTGTGATGTTCACAACACGCCCCATTATGCTCCTTAGCAAAATGGGGACCCCTGCTGATGTTTTGCTTTTTGCTTCTGCTTGTGTTTGTCTGCTTTCTGGCGGTTTGGTAAAAATGAAGGTCAGGTGCATCATCATCATGATATTCGATGAGGTAGGTCATCATCATGAGGTCAGTTTGTCAAAGTTCATATTTTATTGCTGTGACCTCATATTTAGAAAGAGCTTGAAATTCCATGCAGGTTTGCCTTTTACTTCACTTGAAAATTCGTCCATATGAGGGAGTTATGCACAGTCAAAGTTTTGGTCAAACCTGATAATCGCAAGTGATCATCATATTTTTTTCATGTTGTCAAGGTCATCATGATCTTGGTCTATCACCCGATAAAAATCATGCAGTCGCAATATCCGGATGTCAATCTTAGGTGGTAGTGCCCTTTACCCGTCGAATGGCCTTATGCGCATCGTGAGCATCATGATTTTAGGAGGGTCATATTTTATAAACTCGGTTTTGCTGTATGAAGAACATCATCATCATATTTGAAACGCCCCCCCGATAATATCCTGAGGTTCAAATATCCGGACGTCAACTTTAAGTCATAGTAAGTTTTCCCCGTCGAGCGATCTTTTGTATCGCGAGCATCATCATGATATTTTTACATCGCTTAATATTATAATATCATGTTGATATTATAAGATCACCCTGACTTAGAAAATCCACCATCGGCATATTTGCATGCGCATGTTAAAATCCTATCGGAGGGTCATCATCCTAATATTTGCTGAAATTCACTAAGATGATGATGACGTCTTCATATCCTCCTGATCTCCTTTTTGCATGATCATGATGATCACCCTATCTTTTAAGGGAAGGTGATATTCCATTCCTCAATAGCATGATCATATTTCGAATATCACCCTAGCGCTAACCTGATGATGACCTCAACTCATCCTTATGCTCCAAAGACGAAATATGATGATGACGTCATCATGATAATTCGATGAGGAGGATCATCATATTTTTTTATCCTGTCATATTGTCAAGATCATCATGATCTTGTTTGTCTACCTGATATTTCGTAAGGTCCTCCTGCCGAGAAAGAACGACCTTTTGCAAATATCCTGATGATCATCATCATCACATTTCCCTTCGGCAGGATATTTTTCAAAACATGATCCGGTTAGCGAAACATCCTGATGACGTCATGTTCTAAGTTTAACAAAGGCTCCGAATATCATGATGACGTCATCCCGATCTGGTAAATGAAGAAGCTAATATCCTGATGATCATCATCATCACATTTCCCTTCGGCAGGATATCTTCCAAAACACGATCCGGTTCGCGAATATGATGATGACGTCTTATTCTAAGTTTGACAAAAGCCCCAAATATCCTGATGATCATCATCGTCCTGATCTTTTGAGAGGGTTGCCTTGGCTGCAAAGGGGTCGTATTACATTCATCATCCTGATCATGCTCCTTAGGTGACCCGATATCACAATTATCCCCTGATCTTAACTGAACATGATGATGACGTCATCTTTTGCATTTTAATGAAGCCCGAATATGACGATGACGTCACCATCATTTTCCTTTCCTCAGCAGCAGGATCATATTCCATATCCTCCTATTCTCCTTCAACATGATGATGATGTTGTTCTTTTCCCCAATATACAGAAGCGAAACATCCTAATGACGTCATCTGGACCTTCAGAAGGGAGAGCATCATATTTCCAGAATATCATGCGGATGAAGTGAACATCGGCCAAATAGAGAATATCGGCCAACATGTTTTTTGACACGCCAATAGCGATAGTCATGCCGATGGGTGGGAAATGAAGCGGTGGAGTTTTAAACCATTTTTTTTGGCGCCCGTGGCATTTTTTCGGTCAGCGATGGTTGACCCGATGGGTTTTGAGCGGTCTGAATGTGTTTTGAACGCGTTTTGAGAGTATTCTGGATCTGATTTCCACAATTTTGCGCAGTCACCTGGGTTTAAACGATTATTTTAATTTCCTACTGTTTATGTGATAAATGAAATACTTATTGCTTGTCTTGTCTGTTGGCAAGAGACACTATATGGATTCATGGTTGTTGTCATTGATGGCAACAAAGGTCATCCCACATATCCGCAAGTCATGATGTGTCTCTACCGGAAGTCAGAATAAAGAATGTTGTGGTCCGGTGAAGAAGAACAGAGCATGTGGCAAGGTCCGACAGATTGGTCCGGACCTCTCAGTGGAAGTGTCTTGGTGCAGTGCGGATTTGGGGAAGTCAAGAGGACTACCTTGAGTGGTATATTCCAAGGATTTAGCCTCCGGTGATGGACAAGGAAAAAGATATGAATGGTTGAGTACCGGATTCCTGAGAGACAGTGAAAACAGAGGAAGAACTGACTGGCAGAGTATCAGACTGCTTTCCGGATGGGTTACTGTTGATGACAGAGGTTGTGAAGGCATGAATCATGTTTGGCCGACATGATTAATGATATCTACAAGTATATGCTTGATCCGCATTGCTTGGTGAGGAAGGATTCAGCCGACAGAATGAGAGTTTATAAGAAACTAGACTGTTCCGGATGCCGACTAGAAAGGTGATGAAATTACTTGTGCGGATATATATAGAGGATGGATTTAGTTGTGAAGTGTGTTGTGATGTAGAGAGATATGCGAATAAGTCCAGAGAAAGAGCAGAGGTAGCAAAAAGGATCCGGTATGTGAAAGATAGCAGAATAAAGAACAGAGGAAAGATGAAGTGCAGCAGATCAGTGTACTGAGCCTAACCGGAACTGAACTCCAGCATATGCAGATGCTTCCAATCAGTTCAAGACTGTGATTCTCATCACTTTGTAGACAGTGTGTCTTTTTGTAGGCAGTGGGCCTCTTGTGAGCAGTGTGCTCGGGCAGTGAGCCCTAATTGGCAAGTGCCATTTTTGTAATTTCCTATTCTTCTAACAGAGAATAATTCTTGGGTTAATCACCCCGTGGTTTTCTCCCTTAACAGGGTTTCCACGTCAAAAAAACTGTGTCATGTGTTTCTTATTTCATGGTTAATGTTTTTGTGTTTGATTTTATGCTACATCAATTAAAAGAAAAGTTCAATAAGAGAAATAATTAGGATAACTGATTCACCCCCCCCTCTCAGTTATCAACAATTGGTATCAGAGCTAAGTTCCTCCTAATAGAGCCTAACAGCTTGAGGAAGATCTGGGATTTCAAATGGATGCATATGGTTTAAGGGAGCAACTCAAGACTGCCCTTGAGGATCTTGAACAGTCAAATTCTGAAGTCAGTGAATTAAAGGAAAGACTCAAACAGGCTGATGAATTCATGAGAGAATTAAAAGACAAATTAAGTCTCTCTATGAAAAAGAGAAAGGAGCTGCTTCAACAGTTGGCAAGACAAAGTGAAGAAAGCAATACAAATGAGGAATTGACTGAGCAAACCAAGTTATGTGAAAAGTTATCAAAAGAAGTCATTATGTTAAGACATGAAATGGAATCAGGAACTATAAAGTTTACTCAAGAGATTGAAGAAAAAAGAAAGGCTGAAGACAATCTAAGACAATCTCTTAAAGAAAAATCAGAAGAATGCCACCAGATGGACAGGATTATCAGACACCTTGAATCTGATCTTGAAGATGCCAAAGATAATGAAGGAAAACTTGAGGATCAAATTGCCTCTCTCAAAAGAGACCTTCAAACAGCAAATGAATATAAAGAAAAATTCAAGATAAGTTCTGCTCAACTTGAAGTTCTTCTTGGAAGTCAAAAGAGGACAGATGACAAGTATGGTTTGGGATATGAGAAAGGAGAAAGCTCCGGATCCGGTCAGAAGAATCTTGGATCAGAAAATCCAAGAAGCAGGCCTAGAAGACCTCCGGTAAGACAGCCAAATGCTCAAAGATATCCATCCTTCAATGGATACTGCCACAGCTGCAACCACTTTGGTCACAAAGCTAATCAGTGCAGAATGAGAATGAATCAGATTAATTCATCCTTCTCCGGACAATGCTTCAACTGCAAAAGGTATGGACACAAATCCCATGAATGCAGAAGTATGCAAGTAAACAAATCATTCAAAGGTAGATGCTTCACATGCAATAGAGTAGGTCATATGGCTAATCAATGCAGATCAAGAGGATATCAGTCAAATATGCAAAGAAATGTTATTTGCCAAATCTGCAATAGGTCCGGTCATAATGCTAAAGTTTGCAGAAACAAGAATCAGGACAAAAGAGGTCCGGTGTATAATCAGAATCAAGACAAGGGTAAACAAAAGATGAATGCGGATGAGGTTAGGAATCAGATGAGCAAGATTTGGGTGAAGAAAAGTTCAGAGAATGTAGAGGTTGGATCCGCACCAGACTCTGGTGCTGATATTTCTTCCGGAAATTAAAAAGTGAGCTCAGGCTCAGGGGGAGACTCAAAGAAAATCTTGTTCCCCCAGCCAAACAAGTGGTGCCGGATGTGGCACAAGATGCGGATCAAAGGGTTTGTAGATATGAGTCTTGAGATACTTCAGTCAAGTTTTCAGAGGTTCGCATGGAGTTATGAAGAAGCTGTGATCGATCAAATAAGATCTGTTCAGGGAGATGCTCCGGTATGATAAAGAATTACAAAAAGGTCCGGAAAGATCCGGAAATGCACTATCTTGTTCTGCGGATTGGACAGAGTGTTTGGGATGTTCTTGTAGTATGTTACCTCGATTTATTCATGATTGAAAGATCCGGATGATATCCATAGATCAGGACTAATCCGGGATACTCCAAGCTATCCAGACAAGGCAAACTGGAATGATGTAGGTGAAGCATTTATTGTAGACAGATATTAGGGTTCGCGGAGCAATTTAAGGGATTTCTCAAAGGACATTTGCTCATTCTACACTCGAGAAGAAGCGAAAAGTGGAGCTCTGCAACAAGGGTCATCAAAGCACACCAAGGATCTCCTGCCGAAGCTATTGCATAAAGAAATCAATCCAACCATTCCGTGCAAACCGAAGGCGCATAAGGTATTCTCCGTTTTTCATTACCTCACTGCAAATCTTTGAAGAATGGCTACTCCAAACATAGTTAAGATCTCTGATAGACCTCGCCCCTCATTCAAGAAACATCCCTACAAATCATTGGAGGTAGACCCACTAGGAGCCTTCTCTAGTGTTCCTCACGGAGTTTTACACACCGAAGACATTAGGGTTTACATACATGCAAACATTGAGGAATTTGGGGAATTCAAATTAAGAGACCTCTATCACAAGCAGCTGATTGACAATGCTTTTGAGCTTAAACCAGAGTATAAGGATATTCAGAAGAAACAATTTGAGCAATTTATTCATTTCCCCTGCTTTGAAGAGGATGAATGGGTCCGGTATGTACTGAGCAGGATGCATGACAACTTTCTATGGCTAGATAGACCCTGCAAGATCACAAAAGAGGCAATTAGAGCAGTAACTGGCCTATACTCTTCCGGAGGAGTACCTATCCTCAAATCTGTCAAGAACAACATTGTAACTGAGGCCACCGGATCAAAATTTGACAAGAGGGCAATGACCATTGAAGATATTTCGGATCCGGATATCAAATATGCATCAATGATAATAGGATACAAGATCTATCACTCCAGCAGGGAGAATTCTGTATCCGGAACTGCAATATACACTGCTTATGAAATGTTAAGAAAGAATGCAGAATATGATCTCTGCGAACTACTACTAAGCCAATTAATGGAAAACATACAGAAAATCAAGAAGGATAAGAAGAATTCCTTTAAGTATGGTACTCTTATTGTATGTCTATTCTTCTATTTCATGAATGAGCTACCCGGAACAAGTGGATGGGTATGGCAGAATGACAAACCTGTTGCAGTCCAGATAAGAGACTACTTGCATGGACTTGGGGATGCAAAAGTGAGAAATTCAGCTCTATGGGGATACTTCAAAAACTTTCAGAGCATGATGCAAGCAAGAGAGAGAATTCCCCAGTCTCTCATTGAGAAATACAAGGACTCAGTGTGCTTTATGGTTGACACTGATCAGTGCCTAATGGAGGCAGTGGAGCCAAGGACTGTCTGGATCATGCCCATGGGGTATGAAGTTGATAAACAGATAGTGGAGCTGCATGTTCAACACATGCTAAGTCAGCCCAAAGATCCTAAGGCAGAAAGGTTTGGAACCTTTGAGGAGCTGAGTGTAAAAATACATGTAGAACTCAGGGAACCTGAGATTAAAAGAAAGGTAAGAAAAGAAGTAGAGCACATTGCTCAAGGCCTAGGTATCTCAAAGGAGGCACTTGATGCCAGCCGGGAAAAGAGGAGGAAGGCCGAGGAAGAAGAGAAAAGCAAAGAAAGTGCTCCGGTTGGAGCTCCCACCCGGACCAGATCAACAAAGAGATCTGCACCTCCCTCAACCAAAAGTTCAAAACCGAAAGTCCAGGCATCCGGTAAGAGATCCAAGACAAAAGCCACAAGGGCTTATGGAAGCCAAAAGGATGAAGAGGAAACAGAATCAGATGAGGGAGTAAGAGAAGTAAAGAAACAGAAGAAGAAAGGATCCGGTAAGCCCTCCACAGGCCAAGACAAGGATGAAATGGCAGAGGTAACTGTTGAAAAGCCCACTCTGTCACTAGAGAGCATAATCAAGTCGGTCACGGTGGATGGAAACCTTCAACCAATGACTGAATCCTATGATGACTTCAGTGAGGCAGACCAAAAGACTCTGCAGGAAGCCACAGTTAAATATCTGAACATATACAATAAGGCTTTCATTGAGATCATATCTCTCATTCCTAAAAGCCTAGAGAAGGAAATGGAAGTAAGAAAGAATAATGCTCATGCCAAAGATCTTGAGATCCGGGAGCAGATAGCTATTCAGCTATATCCTCAAATTGATCCCAAGACAATGAACATTATCTTCAAGGACTGCAAAGATGAGTTCAGAAGCAAAGCCAGGATGAATCAACTCATGCTTGGTGAGACTGACAAAGTGGCCCAAGAAACAGAAGAGATCCTCCGGAAGGCCTTCAAAAGGTTCAATCTTCCTGTTGTAGAGGACTTAGATGCAGAAACAGCTGCTGATTTGGAATCTTCTGTTCCGGAAGAAGTGAGCCCTGAACAGACAAGTGAGGACTTGGGACCCTCTGCTCCAGAAGAAGTGGCCCATGAACAAGTTAGCATCTCTCCTCCGGTTTCCCCTACAGTCTCCGGATCCAAAGAAGAAGAGCAATTACAGGAGAAGGAAGCAGTGGTGAAAGACAAAGAGGTTGACAGTTCTAAGACTGCAGAAGAAAAGAAACATCTGTCTCCGGCAAGAGACACTGCACAAACTGTTCAACAATTTTTGAGTAAAGAAACTTTAGAGATTGATGAACCGGAGCTTCTAAAAGGCCCATTTGATTTTGACTCTCTCTCTCCGGTACAAACAATGAAGATAGCTTCATTTGCAAATGCCAAGGCAAATGAAAAGCTCCTGAAGTCTCATATGGAAGACTGTGAGTTGATAGAGGCTGCCTCCGGAGTACTTGTGAAGATCATCCCATCAATCCAAATAGATCCGACAGCCTCCACTTCCGGTAATCTAAAACCTTAGTCAGCAGTGTTGATACACATTTTGATTCTCTAGAAAAATCAGCTGAAGAAAAGGTCCGGAAGGAATTTTTGGATAAGAGATTTTCAGAGATATTAGAATTAATTTCTAAAGATAGGAAGATTGTAAGCATTGGAATAAAGAGCTTAGAGAATGCTCTTAAGGATGGCGGTGATATCTATAAATTTTGTATATCCTGGTCAAAGGCAACAGCAGCATTTGACAAGAAAATAAAAGAGGAACAGGATAAGCTACAAAGCTTATCTCAAAGTTTTGATCCTCTCTCTTCCTCTATAATAAATCAAGAATGTCAGACTATTGCAGTCTTGAACGAAATAAAGAATCTTGAGAAGGAAAGGAAGAACATCACCAACCGGATGGGAGAACTTAGAAGGATTATAATCCCTAAGTTGGAAACCATGCATGAGGCCATCAGTGATGCTAGGACCACCGCCCAAACAAAAGATCCGACAGATCTCAAGCAGGCAGAAGCGTTTGCATTTTTGTTAAGTGGTCACATTTCAATTTTGGACAGAATGAAGCAAAGTTGGGCTACCGAAATGATTCAATTACAGACATCCTTTGCAGACATTCTTCAATATATGTGAGTATGTAAATATGCGGCTAAGTATAAGAAATTTTTGAAAATTTTGATATGCGGACCCTACCCTTTGCCATTGATGTCAAAGGGGGAGTGAGGAGCAGTGAAAAATGAGGGATCCAACTAAGGGGGAGTTCCAGAAATTGTATATAAAGACAGAGCATCAGCAAAGGGGGAGCATAGTGAAAACACTTAGTCATTTTTCACTAAGTGTTGCCATCAATGCCAAAGGGGGAGATTGTTGGCAAGAGACACTATATGGATTCATGGTTGTTGTCATTGATGGCAACAAAGGTCATCCCACATATCCGCAAGTCATGATGTGTCTCTACCGGAAGTCAGAATAAAGAATGTTGTGGTCCGGTGAAGAAGAACAGAGCATGTGGCAAGGTCCGACAGATTGGTCCGGACCTCTCAGTGGAAGTGTCTTGGTGCAGTGCGGATTTGGGGAAGTCAAGAGGACTACCTTGAGTGGTATATTCCAAGGATTTAGCCTCCGGTGATGGACAAGGAAAAAGATATGAATGGTTGAGTACCGGATTCCTGAGAGACAGTGAAAACAGAGGAAGAACTGACTGGCAGAGTATCAGACTGCTTTCCGGATGGGTTACTGTTGATGACAGAGGTTGTGAAGGCATGAATCATGTTTGGCCGACATGATTAATGATATCTACAAGTATATGCTTGATCCGCATTGCTTGGTGAGGAAGGATTCAGCCGACAGAATGAGAGTTTATAAGAAACTAGACTGTTCCGGATGCCGACTAGAAAGGTGATGAAATTACTTGTGCGGATATATATAGAGGATGGATTTAGTTGTGAAGTGTGTTGTGATGTAGAGAGATATGCGAATAAGTCCAAAGAAAGAGCAGAGGTAGCAAAAAGGATCCGGTATGTGAAAGATAGCAGAATAAAGAACAGAGGAAAGATGAAGTGCAGCAGATCAGTGTACTGAGCCTAACCGGAACTGAACTCCAGCATATGCAGATGCTTCCAATCAGTTCAAGACTGTGATTCTCATCACTTTGTAGACAGTGTGTCTTTTTGTAGGCAGTGGGCCTCTTGTGAGCAGTGTGCTCGGGCAGTGAGCCCTAATTGGCAAGTGCCATTTTTGTAATTTCCTATTCTTCTAACAGAGAATAATTCTTGGGTTAATCACCCCGTGGTTTTCTCCCTTAACAGGGTTTCCACGTCAAAAAAACTGTGTCATGTGTTTCTTATTTCATGGTTAATGTTTTTGTGTTTGATTTTATGCTACATCAATTAAAAGAAAAGTTCAATAAGGGAAATAATTAGGATAACTGATTCACCCCCCCCTCTCAGTTATCAACATTGTCTTGTAGGCTTGCAGTTGAGGAAGCAGCTGGAAAGTCAACACAGTGACCTCATAGAGGAAGGAAATCTGATCTCAGGAGCAGGAAGATAAGGATGAAGTGCGAAAAAGTCAAGGCCATTCAAGTGAAGAACAAGGTTGCAGCTGAGAGTATTACTACAACAGACAAACAAGAGTTATTACCCAGCTGCCAGAACTTCTCAGAAGGGGCAATATTTCGCCTAGATTTGACACTGCTCAGGGATATTTTGAAGAGCTGGTTCACCTGTATTTATTGCTGCAACTAGGGGTCTGAACCAGGGGTTCAGTTAGGTTTCTGCTGTAGTGAGGACAATCAGAATGTCTTTATATTGTGCCTCTCTACACTGTAATACTTGACAATAGGGATTTTAGGAAAACAACAAGGGTTACAACAGAATTTTCTTTTAGGAACATATAGCAAGTTAGCATAGTTTAGAGGTAGAAGAAGGAGGTCGCCTATTTGTCTGCAGTAAGGTGCGCGTGGAATGTCTGGCTGCCTTACTGTATCTGTAAAGCTTGTAAGTTCTCTGTAGTATGATCAATGAAACTAAGAGTCATTCCTACATTGTAAATCATGTATGACTATTCATTTCTAATACAATAGAATCTGGAGTTCTGCATCTATCTTCTGAGTGTTCTCCTGCTCTTCTTTGTGTTTTGAAATATCTTCTTTGAGAGCTTGCAATTTTAAATGTATGTTTGTGAAAATGCTCAGAACTTGCATTTAAGGTTTTTACTGTGGATTTGATCAAATTACTGTGGTATTTACATAGTGCATAACAGAAACAATTAGATCCTTCGGTAGATTAAATGAGGTATAGATTAGATCTTTCTAACTTTTCCCAACCCATTTGAAATATTTAGCTGAAAACATAGAAATCTAAAGGAAATTGTCTCAAATTTGAAGAAGCATGCATAACAGAGCTATAAGTAGACAGTTTTCATAAATAGATAAAGAAGAAAGCTGCAAAAATTCAAGAAAACCATCTAAAACTTGCAGCACAGTAACACTTTTATGCAAAGGAATGAAAAGTATTGACATATCTCATGACCTTTTTGCATATTCTTAGTCTAGTAAACCACCAAACAAACCTAAACTACGTAAGGCCCCTTGAACATTACAGCTTCACATTGACCAACTGAACTTGACCAACCGAACCATTGTAGACTTGGGATTAGTTGAATCTCAAATGATTCCTTCTTATCTTTCAAGTATAGTTTCAGTTCATTATATGTGAATTTTAACTTATTGTTATGATTGCATCAAAACAATCATCAACAGTTTTCTGGCGCTAGAAGGAGGGCCTTCCTGAGTTAGGTTTCATTTCAAACTGGCTAACGACAGTAATAGAGTGACTAGGTCTAGGTCCAGTTCAGGAGATATATTTGTGCAACTACCTGATACAAGGCGAAGTAAAAGCCCTTTAATTTGGAATCCAAAAATATCGCAAGCGGGAAGTTCATCTGGAACACATCCTGGGTCACCTTTTAACATCCGTAGTATTGTAAGTCCTGATAGATCACTGTTTAGATCTTTAAATCTTGGTTCAGGCACTCCTGGAGGTCTCAATCCTCCTCTAAATCCTAATCCACCAATCAATCCAGGTATTCCTGCAGGTTCAAGTCAAGCTCAAACACCTACAATGGCTTATTTCGATGTCAATTCTCCCATACTCTTCAATGATTATCATGAGATGCCAAAAAATCCAGAAAAGATATGTCCCAAATACCAGTTGCATTAGGACCCAGAAGATCATATTAGAATATTTAAGGAAGCATGGTTTAGGGCTATGTTAGAGCACGAGGATGTTGTGTGTAGATTGTTTCCTTACACCTTTAATGAGCAGGCCTCTAGCTGGTACGTAAACTTACCCAATGGTTACATTTCTTCCTGGGCACTTATGGAAGAAGCATTTCTATCAAGATTTAGAGGACCCATTGACCCTTGCGCTTTGTATCATAAATTGGCTGCTATAAAACGAGGTGAGGGAGAGCTAATTGATAATTTCAATGACAGATTTCAAAAGGCCTATTCTAGGCTAGTAGCCCCTTATACCATAGATGATGCTCCCTTGTTGGCTATGTACTATGCTGCCTTGGATCCTTTAACCGCCATGTTCGTCAAAAGAAAACCTGACATAGATTCAATATCCAAAGCCTATAAAGAGGCAGCCTCAGTGAACCAAGAAATGAGGCATACAACTTATAGTCCATTTGTCAATGGAGGAAATTTTGGGGTGCAGAATCAGGCACACCCATGGAATGGAGTCCCTGTGCAGCATGCTCCACTAGTAAATCCGGTTCCTTCTTACACACCTGTGTATAATCCTACTCCAATCCAAGCTATAACTCCTTACACGGCTAGTACTTCCAATAACAGTCAAAATAATGGTCAGCCTTTCTTCCAACTTCCTAGGGATGTAACTGTGGCAAAAGCATAAGAGGATAGGGAAGAAATCAAAGAGATTACTGCACATTTGAAAAGATTAACAACCGAAGTGACACAGCTAAGAAATGAGAACCTCTATGGAAGAAGCAACCAAAACTACAATCCACATCAAAATCACAACCAAGGCCAAAATCAGAATTATAGTCTCAACCAAAATCAGTAGTACAATCAGAACCAAAGCTACAATCAGCATCAAGGCCCTAGTCAGGGGCAACCAATGCAAAATAGGGGGCCAGTGATAGATAATAGGACCTGGGGCAATAATAACAAAAATCAGAATCAACCTAGGCCACCCAAGACATGGAACACTAGGCCCAACAACGGTACTCTGGTTTCTCCTTTTGAGAATACAGATAATCATGGTGCAAAACAAACAACTAGCATACAAATGGCCAGTACAGCACCCAAAAATTGGTGCAGATTTCACAATACCAATGCCCATGCTAAGCACGACTGTCCACAGTTCCACTTGGCAGCTAGTATTTTCAACATAGATGTACAGCCTCCTACCTCTGAATTTCTCATTCCTAAGGGTAATGAGGTAGTACCCTCAGAATATGACACAACATTAGTCTTAGAAACGTTTACCTTTGCAACTGCAGAAGAGAAAGAGGATGAATTGCTAGAGGATGAACCATACTGTTGTGAAAGTCTTTATCCTGAATCAGCCTTTGTGTTAAATGCTTTTCAATTTCCTTTTGAATCTGAAAATGAGATATTAAATGAAACAGAAGAGGTGCAGGCCTTTCAACAAACAAATAAAAGCCACACCTACAATTTGAGGAACAACCCTAGGCTGGGAGGACCTTTCACCACTTCCACTCCTCCGAATAACATCAATACACCCCCAGATCAGAATGCTAGCAACAATCCTGCCATACTTAAAACTAGTCAGCACACAAATAATGGAACAACAGTGCAAAAGGATCAAACAAGCAAGACAGAAGCAATAGAGACAACAAGATTAATGAATTACTTATCAGAGGAAATAAAGAAAATTAAGGTCAGTATACCTTTAAATGAATTATTGAAGACCCCAGCGATCAGAAATGCTTTTTTAAAATCCCTGGATACATCCATAACAAACAAGGTGTCTGCTGATATAACTGTTCTTAATAGTGATTAACCACCTAAGGAGAAAGGTAAGAAAGTTGAGCAGCCTTCCAATACAAATGTGGTAATACATGCGGATAAGAGGGATACTCAACCTTTCTTGTTAACTGTTAGGTTGTGTGGGAAGAATATACACAATTGCATGGTAGATTCTGGTGCTTCAGCCAACGTAATGCCCTTAGGAATATGTAAAACTCTCGGGCTGACTCCCACCAAATCGGCCAAGGTTGTCACGCAATTAGATAAGACCGAGGTTAGCGTGATAGGAGAACTCATGAACATTAAAGTGCAATTAGCTTCAGACCCTAGGGTAAGCCAAATCATTGACATTCAAGTAGTGGATATACCCGTAAATTATGGAATGTTGCTAAGTAGGGATTGGTCCAAGACATTAAATGGATATATGGCTACTGACTTTTCACACATGTGGTTGCCGTGGAGAGGCATCCCAAACTAGATCAGAATAGAGGCAGAGCCCAGAATGAAACATATGATAACAGAGTATAATCAAACTAATGAAATATTATATGCTGCTGTTGAACCAGGTGTCTATAGAATTACCAACAATGGGATGCAGATTGAAGAGATTATGATGTTAAACATTAGAAAGAAGTGTGTCAGCAATAGAACGGCACTATTCATTGAGTCTGACAGAAATTCTTCAGATGAAGAAAATAATGCAATAGACAAATTTGGTCGTGCCATTAGACGAGAGGTGGAAGAGTGCGTTACACACAATCTCCCAGTCCAATGTAAGTTATATAAAAATAGGTGTAGAGTCCATGATAGGCAACATTCTGAGGAGAATTGTGAAATATGCAAAGACATCATTGAATATGAATACAAAAAGTGCATAGGGAGGGTAGAGTCACAAGAGAAAAATGAGAATCCTGATCCAACACAGAGATATGTTCAGGATCATATAGATGCTTTGATTCCAGATTTAGGGAAAGAAATAGAGGACAAGGGTAGTTATCTTTCTGAGTTGCAAACTAAAAACCCACATATGCAAGATAACCAAACGGAAAAACCCATGAATAAACAAGATAACACCCCACAGGCAATAAAAGGGACAAGGTATGCCAAGGTAAAAGATCAGAAAAGAAAAGATGGCATGTGGACGTTAAAATGTGATGGGTCCAAATCAAAATAGGGCGCAGGCGCGGGTATTGAACTCATAAATCCTCAAGGTAAATCACATTTGGCAGCATATAGATTACAATTTTCCTGCACTAACAATATTGCTGAATATGAGGCCCTAATTTTAGGACTTGTCATGGCCATCAAGAAAGGGGTAAAAACCATCAGAGTATTTTTAGACTCTGAATTAGTAGTCAGACAAGTGAGGAAACTATATGCCTGCAATTATAAGAAGATGATTAGTTACAGACATAGAGTATGGGGTTTAATGGATTCGTTTGATGCTTTTAACATAGAGCACATTCCTAGAGAGCTGAACCACAGGCCAGATGCGTTAGCAGTTGCTGCTAGTACATTAGAACCATTGACACTGTCAGGATTAAGACGATTTGCTGTTGAGCTAGTTAACGTGCCCAGTATACCAGACAATGTTACACACTTTCAGATATTTGGAGAGGATCAGCAAATTATTAATTTTCTGACTTGTAATGAGGCATTTGAGGCCCAAATCATTGATGAACAAGAAAGGCCTAAAGTAACATGGGACGAAGAAGATGTGATCAACTTTAAGAGCAACTTCTTACCAAAAGGAGTAATTGAATTAGAACACATTTTTGACTTCGACGGGGTAATAAGACAGAAAGACTTACCCAAAACAGAAGGGGGTAAGTATGATTTACATAACTTAGGGACTGAGCTAAATCCACAAAGTATACTAATTGGGAAAGCTTGCTCTGAGAAAATTAGAAAAGAGGTTCTGGACGTTCTGAAAGAATATAAACATGTCATAGCATGGACTTATGAAGACTTGAAGACATTTGATGAGTCCATCATAACTCACGTAATACCTTTAAGAAAAGAAGTCAAACCATTTAGGCAGAAACAGAGGCCTGTAAATGCCATTCTAGAGCCTTTAATCTTTGAGGAAGTTAAAAAATTACTGTCCGCTCGAATAATTTTCCCAGTCAGACATTCTGTCTGGGTAGCTAACTTAGTACCAGTGAGGAAGAAAAATGGAGACATCAGGTTGTGCGTAGATTTTAGAAATTTGAACAAACCTTCTGAAAAGGATAATTATCCTTTGCCCCCAATAGACGAAGTACTGCAAGCAGTAAATGGCGCAAAGATGATGTCTTTTTTAGATGGTTTTTCAGGTTATAACCAGGTCTTAATTGATAGAGAAGATAGACTAAAACCACCTTCACTTGCAAATGGGGAAATTATGCGTATAGAAGAATGCCTTTTGGTCTAAATAATGCAGGTGCCACTTTTCAGAGGGCCATGGACGTTGCATTCCGTGGATTATCAGGTAAATGCATTGTTGTGTATATGGATGATTTAACTGTGTATTCCAAGGATGCATCCACCCGCACTGAGGACCTCAGAAAAGTACTCCAGCGATGTGAAAGGTATGGGATTTCCCTTAATCCTAAGAAATGTATATTTGGCGTAACTGAAGGTAAATTATTAGGCCATGTCATTTCTGAAAATGGAATTTCAATTGATCCGGATAGAATAGAATCCATAAAAAATTTGCAAATACCAAACAGTAGGAAAGAATTGAAATCATTTTTTGGTAAAATTAACTTTGTTTGGAAGTTTATAACAGGTTTTGCAGAGATCGTGCAGCCGTTGAATGCTATGTTGAAGAAAGATGCACAGATGGAATGGACGCCAGTGGCCAAAGCCGCATTTGAAGATATCAAGGAGGCAATTTCTAATGCTCCTGTATTGGCAAGTCCAGACTACACAAACCCGTTTTACATCTACTCCTTTGCATCTTCTCTTTCTGTCGCGGCTACCTTGACACAGAAAGGTGAAAATAATGAAGAGAGGCCCATAGCATTTATGAGTGCGCCTCTGAAGGATGCACAGCTGAGGTATCTAGATATCGAAAGACAAGCATTCGCATTAGTGAAGGCTGTGAAAAAATTTAGATACTATATTCTGCGCAGCCAGATTAAAGCCATAGTACCAGATGCAGCAGTAAAAATGTTGCTGATGCAAAACGAGCCTAGAGAAAAAAGAGCCAAATGGATCACCACACTGCAAGAATTCGACATGGAGATCATTCCTACAAAGTTAGTCAGAGGGCAGGCGTTGGTGCAGACAATAGCAAACATGGATCCAAATCTGATAAAACAACAATATGTATTGAATTCCCAAGACGCATCAGGCTGGTACGATGATTTAAGCACCTTCCTGATAGCTGGAAAGTACCCAAGCAAGATGAAGGCTTCTCAGAGGAGAGCTTTGAAGATTAAGGCACAAAATTATATGGTGCAAGGAGGTCTTCTATTCAGGAAGAACCATGATGGAATTTATCTAAGATGCATAAACAGAACTGAAGCTGATAGAGTGTTGACAGAACTACATGACAAGTACAGAACCGGCCATGGTTCCCATTTAGCTACAACACACAAAATACTGAGAGCGGGCTATTACTGGCCCACTATGTTCAAAGATACTAAGAGTCACATCAGAAGTTGCCACACCTGTCAGACTGCAGCAGACAAAGGAAGAAATCTGGCCAATCCACTGCAACCTGTGATCGAGTCCAGACCGTTTGCACAATGGGGCTTGGATTTTATCGGAGTCATCAATCCCCCATCTTCTGCAGGACACAAATTTATATTGACGGTAACAGACTATTGTACAAGGTGGACTGAGGCCACTTGCTGCAAATTTTCCACAACTGAGGTAGTTATCAAGTTCCTTGAAGAAAACATTATCACCAGGTTTGGAACACCCTATTCATTGGTATGTGATAACGGCCCTGCTTTCTCTTCTTTAAAATTTTCTAAATGGGCATTTGAATATGGGATTATTCTAAGGTTTTCTTCGAATTATTACCCTCAAGGTAATGGACTGGCTGAATCAACAAACAAAATTTTATTAGACATAATCAAGAGGTTAATTGCCAAAAGTCCTAGAGAGTGGAATACTCTGTTAAGATATGCATTATGGGTAGACAGGACCAAGTTTAAAACAGCTTTAGGTAGCACACCTTATCACTTAGTTTATGGGACTGATCCCATACTTCCGGTTAATCTGAGGATACCAACCTGGAAGTTTGCCAATGAATATCTAGGCTTTGATAACCATAGGGAAGCCAGAATAGTGCAAATGTTACAACTAGAGGAGAAAAGAGGTCAAGCCCTTGAGAAGTTTGCCAAACACCAAGCAGTTGTTAAGAGGTGGTTTGACAAAAGGGCAAGAGTCAAGACATTTAGGATATCAGACTTAGTGTTGTGCTGGGACAAAGCACATGAAAAGAAAGGAAGCCATGGAAAATTCGATAAATTATGGCTGGGTCCATTACAAGTCTCAGAAATAATAGGAGATAACACCTTTAGACTTAAGACCTTGACTGGAGAAGATATGCCATTACCAGTTAATGGCCAGCATTTGAAACACTACTTCCAGGCTTGAGGTAAAAGGGGGGCAGTCCTTTTTTCTTTATGTAAAGTGCTGTGGATAATGTACAGTTCTTCTTTTGCTGTTCTCTTTTGGGTTGGCTGTTTGTATAGCTTGTCCTCTGTTTGTTTTTGCTTTTTGTTTCTTTCTATTTGTACAGTTTTTTTTCTTTTGTTGTGTTGTTTGTACAGCCTGTTTGTTTGGTTTGTTTGTTGTCTCCTCAGCAGGGATCTTTATTTTACTTTAGAGTATTAAGGAGCAAAACTAGCAACCATTCAAAATAGTATAAAATTTAGGATATTCAGGTTAACCATTTACAATTTACACATAATTTGTCACTGTCATGAATGTAGAGAGTTGTTCATCTTTTGAAGTTTTGTATTCAATAAATGTGATTGAGAATTCGAAGCAGGTTTCTCACGATGACACACCTAAAATCCTTGGGTTTGTTGAACTTACCAGTGTAGATATTAGGTGAAAAATCAGAGGTCACCCTTGCTACCATTACAATTCTCAGCTTAATTTCAGCAAGTGTCCACTTCTTGCATCATGAAGTTACAAATTGCTATATCTTATGAAATCTTTCAAAATTAGAAAACAAAAAATAAATAAATAAATAAAGCGGATTATACTGAAAATCCAGGTTAAGCCATCTAAGTAACTCTACCGGGGCTATGGACGCTCGCTGGCAGTGGGGCTCTACTTAGGAGAATTGTAACGATAACCTTGCCGGGGCTATAGACACTCGCTGGCAGCAAGGCTCTATCCGGTCGGCTATGAGGGAATATCCTCACCTACGTAGGCTAATGTCAGTCATTGGTTTGTTCAACCGATCTTCAAGATGAGGATAATTAATCACGTGCACACAACTAAACTGAAAATGGAAATTCATGCATCTTTATTGAATACTTTGAGTCTCAAGCTGAATAGTAATTTGCAAGAAAGATAGTTGGAAGTTATGAGTTCATTTCATCTAGTTTCCTTGAACACTCTGAATTTAATTGTTTTGTTTTGGTTGCTAGTTGTTGTGATGTTCACAACACGCCCCATTATGCTCCTTAGCAAAATGGGGACCCCTGCTGATGTTTTGCTTTTTGCTTCTGCTTGTGTTTGTCTGCTTTCTGGCGGTTTGGTAAAAATGAAGGTCAGGTGCATCATCATCATGATATTCGATGAGGTAGGTCATCATCATGAGGTCAGTTTGTCAAAGTTCATATTTTATTGCTGTGACCTCATATTTAGAAAGAGCTTGAAATTCCATGCAGGTTTGCCTTTTACTTCACTTGAAAATTCGTCCATATGAGGGAGTTATGCACAGTCAAAGTTTTGGTCAAACCTGATAATCGCAAGTGATCATCATATTTTTTTCATGTTGTCAAGGTCATCATGATCTTGGTCTATCACCCGATAAAAATCATGCAGTCGCAATATCCAGACGTCAATCTTAGGTGGTAGTGCCCTTTACCCGTCGAATGGCCTTATGCGCATCGTGAGCATCATGATTTTAGGAGGGTCATATTTTATAAACTCGGTTTTGCTGTGTGAAGAACATCATCATCATATTTGAAATGCCCCCCCGATAATATCCTGAGGTTCAAATATCCGGACGTCAACTTTAAGTCATAGTAAGTTTTCTCCGTCGAGCGGTCTTTTGTATCGCGAGCATCATCATGATATTTTTACATCGCCTAATATTATAATATCATGCTGATATTATAAGATCACCCTGACTTAGAAAATCCCCCATCGGCATATTTGCATGCGCATGTTAAAATCCTATCGGAGGGTCATCATCCTGATATTTGCTGAAATTCGCTAAGATGATGATGACGTCTTCATATCCTCCTGATCTCCTTTTTGCATGATCATGATGATCACCCTATCTTTTAAGGGAAGGTGATATTCCATTCCTCAACAGCATGATCATATTTTGAATATCACCCTAGCGCTAACCTAATGATGACCTCAACTCATCCTTATGCTCCGAAGACGAAATATGATGATGACGTCATCATGATAATTCGATGAGGAGAATCATCATATTTTTTTATCCTGTCATATTGTCAAGATCATCATGATCTTGTTTGTCTACCCGATATTTCGTAAGGTCCTCCTGCTGAGAAAGAACGACCTTTTGCAAATATCCTGATGATCATCATCATCACATTTCCCTTCGGTAGGATATTTTCCAAAACATGATCCGGTTAGCGAAACATCCTGATGACGTCATGTTCTAAGTTTAACAAAGGCTCCGGATATCATGATGACGTCATCCCGATCTGGTAAACGAAGAAGCTAATATCCTGATGATCATCATCATCGCATTTCCCTTCGGCAGGATATCTTCCAAAACACGATCCGGTTCGCGAATATGATGATGACGTCTTATTCTAAGTTTGACAAAAGCCCCAAATATCCTGATGATCATCATCGTCCTGATCTTTTGAGAGGGTTGCCTTGGCTGCAAAGGGGTCGTATTACATTCATCATCCTGATCATGCTCCTTAGGTGACCCGATATCACAATTATCCCCTGATCTTAACTGAACATGATGATGACGTCATCTTTTGCATTTTAATGAAGCCCGAATATGACGATGACGTCACCATCATTTTCCTTTCCTCAGCAGCAAGATCATATTCCATATCCTCCTATTCTCCTTCAACATGATGATGATGTTGTTCTTTTCCCCAATATACAGAAGCGAAACATCCTGATGACGTCATCTGGACCTTCAGAAGGGAGAGCATCATATTTCCAGAATATCATGCGGATGAAGTGAACATCGGCCAAATAGAGAATATCGGCCAACATGTTTTTTGACACGCCGATAGCGATAGTCATGCCGATGGGCGGGAAATGAAGCGGTGGAGTTTTAAACCATTTTTTTGGCGCCCGTGGCATTTTTTCGGTCAGCGATGGTTGACCCGATGGGTTTTGAGCGGTCTGAATGCGTTTTGAACGCGTTTTGAGAGTATTCTGGATCCGATTTCCACAATTTTGCGCAGTCACCTGGGTTTAAATGATTATTTTAATTTCCTACTGTTTATGTGATAAATGAAATACTTATTGCTTGTCTTGTCTTGCAGGCTTGCAGTTGAGGAAGCAGCTGGAAAGTCAACACAGTGACCTCATAGAGGAAGGAAATCTGATCTCAGGAGCAGGAAGATAAGGATGAAGTGCAAAAAAGTCAAGGCCATTCAAGTGAAGAACAAGGTTGCAGCTGAGAGTATTACTACAACAGACAAACAAGAGTTATTACCCAGCTGCCGGAACTTCTCAGAAGGGGCAATATTTCGCCCAGATTTGACACTGCTCAGAGATATTTTGAAGAGCTGGTTCACCTGTATTTATTGCTGCAACTAGGGGTTTGAACCAGGGGTTCAGTTAGGTTTCTGCTGTAGTGAGGACAATCATAATATCTTTATATTGTGCCTCTCTACACTGTAATACTTGACAACAGGGATTTTAGGAAAACAACAAGGGTTACAACAGAATTTTCTTTTAGGAACATACAGCAAGTTAGCATAGTTTAGAGGTAGAAGAAGGAGGTCGCCTGTTTGTCTGCAGTAAGGTGCGCGTGGAATGTCTGGCTGCCTTACTGTATCTGTAAAGCTTGTAAGTTCTCTGTAGTATGATCAATGAAACTAAGAGTCATTCCTACATTGTAAATCATGTATGACTATTCGTTTCTAATATAATAGAATCTGGAGTTCTGCATCTATCTTCTGATTGTTCTCCTGCTCTTCTTTGTGTTTTGAAATATCTTCTTTGAGAGCTTGCAATTTTAAATGTATGTTTGTGAAAATGCTCAGAACTTGCATTTAAGGTTTTTACTGTGGATTTGATCAAATTACTGTGGTATTTACATAGTGCATAACAGAAACAATTAGATCCTTCGGTAGATTAAATGAGGTATAGATTAGATCTTTCTAACTTTTCCCAACCCATCTGAAATATTTAGCTGAAAACGTAGAAATCTAAAGGAAATTGTCTCAAATTTGAAGAAGCATGCATAACAGAGCTATAAGTAGACAGTTTTCATAAATAGATAAAGAAGAAAGCTGCAAAAATTCAAGAAAACCATCTAAAACTTGCAGCACAGTAACACTTTTATGCAAAGGAATGAAAAGTATTGACATATCTCATGACCTTTTTGCATATTCTTAGTCCAGTAAACCACCAAACAAACCTAAACTACGTAAGGCCCTTGAACATTACAGCTTCACATTGACCAACTGAACTTGACCAACCGAACCATTGTAGACTTGGGATTAGTTGAATCTCAAATGATTCCTTCTTATCTTTCAAGTATAGTTTCAGTTCATTATATGTGAATTTTAACTTATTGTTATGATTGCATCAAAACAATCATCAACACTAAGTTTTCCCTACTAGAGTGATATATTTTGTAACCAATTATCGTGGAGGCAAACTTGACATCCGGATCAGTGATGTCTTCTATTGTCATTGCTCTCTTGTCAAATTTTGATCTGGTAGCTTCACTCACAGTTTGGTTTTTGACCGATTTCAGAACAGGTAACCCTCCAGATGAATGCAAACTGGTTACTACTCTAATAGCATCTTTTTTTATTTTAAACAGCTTATTCAACCATATGAAGTTGTCATGCACTCTGCTCAAAACATACCGGACCATTCATCTTCTGCAAAATAGGGGAAATGGATGCACTATACAAAATGTTTGTCCTGGATAGCCTTATACTAAGGTTTGAGATCAAATGAGTCGTCTATTAATTGATTGTGATAGATATCTATTACCTTGGATTCCCCAAATTCTTCAATGCTCGCATGAATGTATGCCCTAACGTCTTCAACATGAAAAACCCCATGCAGAATGCTGGAAAAGGCACCTAAGGGATCCACTTCTAGAGATTTGTAGGGATGTTTCTTAAATTTGGGGTGAGGCCTATCAGAAATCTTTACAACATTCAAAGTAGCCATCTTAAAGATTCAGAGAGAGTTTGATTAAGAGTGAAAAATACCTTTTTACGCTTCTAGGTTTCACGGAATGAGCTAGATTGGATTGCTGGAAGAATTGTCTTCTGTGGTTGATCTTTGAGAGGCCTAAGACAATTTGTTTGCAAAGATCTTTTTCTCTTCTTTTCGAGTGCAAATGTGTAAATGACGATCAAATGAACCCTTTTATCTCTGAGAAAACCCTAATTCCACATTGCAATAAATGCGCAACTTAAGTTATTCCGGTTGCCTTGTTCTCCTTGTTTTGAGAAAGATCTTTTCTGGATTATTGAGATATACTTAGAATTATTCTCAGTGATTGATGACAATCTATCTTCCTTTCCCCAAACATTTGATCTATCTGCAGATCAAACTACCTCAAATTTGAATCATACTGGAACTAACTATGAAAATCTTGTTCTTACCAGATGACTGTTAAACCGGATTAATCTCAAATGATTAACCTCTTCAAATTCATTGCGGATCTTTCATATCTTCCCCAAGGGGTATTTAGATGTTTCTCTGAGAGTCCTTTTAGTCTGCAACCTTCCATGTGCCAATTTCAGGCACCAATTGACTGGCTAGGGGAAAATATTTTCTTTTGTGACTCCCCCTGAGCCAAAGCTCATCTATTTAGTTTCCGGAAGGAATATCAGCACCAAATTCTAGTGTGGATCCATCCCCATCATTTTCTATACTTCTCTTCACCCATATCTTGTTCATTTCTCTTTGAATTTCATCCGCATTCACTTTTCATTTTCCTTTGTCTTGGTTTTGATTATGATGCCCCAGACCCTTTTTATCCTGATTCTTGCTTCTGCAGAATTTGGCAATATGATCAAATCTATTGCAATTGTAGCAAACAACATTTCTTTGCATATTTGACTGATATCCTCTTGATCTACACTGATTATCTATATGTCCCATTCTATTGCATGCAAAACATCTACCATTGAATGAATTATTCATATGCATATTTCTGCATTCATGAGTTTTGTGACCATACCTTTTGCAATTAAAACACTGTCCAAAAAAGGATGACCTAGTCTGATTCATTCTTCTTTTGCGATGATTTGTTTTATGACCAAAGTTATTGCAATTGTGGCAGTATCCATTGAAGGAAGGATATCTTTGAGCATTTGGTTTCCTTACCGGAGGTCTTCTAGGCCTGTTTCTTGGATTTTCTGATCTGGAGTTCTTCTGACTGGATCTGGAGCTTTCACCTTTTTAATATCCCAAGCCTTGCTTGTCATCTACCCTCTTTTGGCTTTGAAGAAGAACTTCAAGTTGAGCAGAGCTTATCTTGAATTTCTCTTTGTATTCATTTGTTGTTTGAAGATCCCTTTTAAGAGTGTCAATCTGATTCTCAAGTTGTTCTTCATTATCTCTAGCTTCTTCAAGATCAGATTCTAGATGCCTGATTATTCTATCCATTTTGTGGTAGTCTTCTAATTTCTCCTTGAGAGATTGTCTTAGATCATATTCAGTTTTTCTTTTCTCTTCAATTTCTTGGGTGAATTTCATAACTTCTGATTCCATTTCATGTCTTACCATAATGACCTCTTTTGATAACTTTTCACATAACTTGGTTTTCTCCTTTAGATCTTCATTTGTATCATTGGCTTTGCCTTGACTTGCCAATTGCTGAAGTAGATCCTTTCTCTTTTTCATAGAGATATTCAGTTTCCCTTTTAGTTCATTTATGAAATCATAAGCCTATTTGAGTCTTTCCTTCAATTCATTGACTTCAGAGTTAGATTGCTCAAGATCATCTAGGGCAGACTGAAGTTGTTCCCTCATACCATACACATCCATTTGAATTCCTAGATCTTCCTCAAGTTGTTAGGCTCTATTTGGAGGAACTTAGCTAAGATACCAATTATTGATAATTGAGAGGGGGGGTGAATCAATTATCTTAATTAATTTGACTTTCTGTTCTTCTTTAACAACTAGTACAATATCAAAGCAACTAAGCATCCATACTCATGAAAGCATAAACAAAGTCAATACACGTAACACAATGATTTTGACGTGGAAAACCCTGTTAAGGGAAAAACCATGGGGTGACTAACCCAAGAATGTATTCTCTGTTAGAAGAATAGAAATACAAAATGGCACTTGCCAATTAGGGCTCACTGCCTAATCACACTACTCACAAGAGGCTCACTGCCTACAAGAGACTCACTGTCTACAAGTTATAAGGAGAGTAACAAAAAACTTGAACTAATGAGAAGCATCCACATATGATGAGGTTCAGTTCCGATTAGGCTCAATACACTGATCTACTGCACTTCATTCTTCCTCTTCTTTGGTGCTGATGTCCTGTCACATACCGGACCTATCTTACTGTCTTCACACTACCCTTCTACTTTTCTTTGCACTTCACAACACACAACACACACCTTCACATCCAAATCCATCTGGTATATATACCCGCACCAATGATTTCAACACCTTTCTAGTCGGCATCCGGAATAGTCAATATTTTCCCAAACTCTGATCTATCGGCTGAATCCATACTTATCAAGTGATGCGTATCAAGGAGATGCTTATAGAAGTCATCAATCATGTCAGCCAATCATGAATGATACCTTAAGAAACTTGATCACCATTAATAACTCATCCAGATTAAGGTCTGATTTTCTACCGGTCAGTTCTTCCTCTGTCAACTCTGCCAAATAGGAACCCAACACTTAGGTGCTCATATCTTTTCACTCTTTCATCATTGGAGGTTCAATCTCTAGAATGTATCATTCAAGGTACACTTCTTGACTTTCCCAAGTCCATACTTTACCAAGATACTTCCTCTAAGAGATTCGGACTTGACTGTTGAGCCTTGCCACATGCTCTGTTCTTGCTTATCGGACCACAACACTCTTCAATCTGACTTCCAGTATAGGCACACCATGCCCTGTAGATGTGTGGGATGAACTTTGTTACCATCAATGACAACAATCATGAAGCCACAATGTGTCTCTTGCCAACAGTAATGTGTTGCAACCTGTAGGGGATTCATCCTTTGATTGTATTTGAGCTTCTATAATATAATGTTTTTCCCATATTAATAAAATATCATTCTATTTTTTGTGTGTAATTTTTGTTATTGTGTGTTTTACGATTTACCCCCTTCATCAGGTTGTATGATCAGAGGTCTTATAGCTTTATTCCTTTTATTCCAGATATTCTTGTCATTGTTCCTCTATTTTGAAGTCTAATCTAATTTTGAACTTTCACCTTTTTCAAATCTTAAACCCTCTTTATTATTTGGACCTTTCTGACTTGCAATCATTTCATCAAGCTTTGCAGAACTCATCTTAAACTTGTCTTCATGCATCCTTGCCTTCTCCAAATCAGATCTTAGATTTACAACTTCTTATTCAAGCCTTGCACATTCTTCTAATTTTCTTTTTATTATTGTATTAAGACATTCCTCAATTCTTATCTTCTCCTCGGCCACACTTTCAAACCATTGATGGTTTCATTTGCTTTCTTCAATTGTTCACTAACTTCCTTATGCTTGACTTTGAGCTTCTTGACTTGTTCTTTCAATTTCCTGATGCATTCATTTGCTTCCTTTACATTGTCTTTTAGATATTTGTTTTCTCCTTCAGTTCTTTCAAGATCTTCAAGAGTAGCATTGAGTTCTATTTTGTCAAGCATACAATCTTCTTCAATGAGATTAACAATAGGAATCTCTTCCAGAGGAATAGGTAACCTTCTAGTAGCCATGTGTTCAATCTCCAAGATCTTCCTTGAGTGGTTAAAGGACTTGGATCTGATACCAATTGTTGAACACCCAGAATACTAAGAGGGGGGTGAATCAGTATTCTGTTAAACCATTTACATATCAAACATTTAATCCATTTAACATATTTAACTATAGTAAAGGAAATTAAGCACAAAGAAAACAACCACAACTCATAACTAAGTGGAAAACCCAAGAAGCGAAAAACCACAGTGAGGATTAGCTCACAATATAAAGTAGAATCAACATTGAATTACAAAAGGCTCATTACCAGAAGGCTCACTACCCAGAATAAAGGCTGACTACTAAAGGGCTTACTACCCAGAAGAAAGGCTCACTACCAAAGGACTGACTATCCTAAAAGAAAGAGATAGAGGAGGTGGTTCACTCCCAGAGTTGAACTATTATAATAACATATGCAAGAGCACAGTTCCAATGAAACTCAAAATACATAATTAATACCCATCACACTGCTCTAAAATACCAAATGGCTCTACTCTACATTCTCACAATCCACATCCAAATGCATTTTTCACATTACACAAATCACATCACCATCCGCTCACTTGATCACTATCCCTTGACACGTATTTATACCGTCATCAACTTTGAAAACATTCTCCAAGGTTGACAAACCACCTTAACCCAGAAAATTCAAATTAGGTATGGACCTAAACATCCCTGCGGTGGAAAGGAATGAAGGAAAACCACCACACACCTTAGCTCAGATCTAAATTCATCCAAGCATGCCACTCCACGCTGCTACAATCACTGAATTAACTTTGCAATTAGTGTAAACACCCAAGGTCAGCCAAACCTATGTTAACATAATGAACTTTTAAGTACATGCTTCCTCAAATCCAAAGATGACTTTTAGACCACATGCAAGGCTTCACCACAATTTGGAGTAATATTCCATGAACATCCTAAAACATCCTAAAATTCAACAAATTCCTCTGCAACAACTTTCACCTACTCCACAACCTTATCCTATTTATCCAGCATGCTTAACTATCTTTGTCATACACTGTATCTCTAGAAATTGACTTTTGGAGCACCAAACCATGAACAAATCAAAAAAAAGAAAGATATAAACCTTATAAGCACAATTCTAGAACTACAAGACCTAAAACTTTTTTTTGGAGAAATGAGGAGCAAAGACATTTCTCCCAGACACCTCTATAACACTCAGAAACTTGGTATTCATACTAGTGAACAAAACTTCTTCTACACAATGAACCAGAGTACCAAATTTAGAATATAACATCTCTTAACACCTTTGAACAACATATCCAAACTACAAATATAGATCTTCAACATAGAGGAAGTGCAGAGAAAAACTAGAACACTACTCTGTAAACCAAAATGCCACTTCAACACATTGTTTCCTTTGATAATCAAATTTTCTCAAAAGCACTTACAAAACCAACCAATAGAAACATATTCTTAAAATCTTCAGTAATTCTTCAAAGAAAAAAACTCATACCATTGTAGAAACCTTATCTCTGTTCAACCAACCTCATCATCAGAGACAATACCTACTCAACACTAACTACTCACACAATTGACAATGTTGACACCAATGACAACACAAGCTTGTTGACATCAATGACAACACTGATTACACATACTTGCAACAATGTATGCACTTTTGTAATGCATATACCATTGCTATGGATTCCCTTTCAGTTGTGGTATAATTCTTCTCTACTTGCAAATGCTATAGGATGATCCTTAGAACCCTTGGGCTGATTTAGTATTACTCCCACTACAATCCCTAATGCATTGACAAGAACATGGAATGTGTTGTCCCAATCTAGAAATATGAGTATGGGTGCTTCTGCTATGTTCTATTTCAATGTGTCAAATGCCTTTTAGTGCTACTCATTCTAGGTAATACTTTTGCCAAGTTTCTTCTTCAATAGTTCTTATATAGGTGTTGAGATGGTTGCATAACTATTGATAAACTTGCGGTGGTAACCGGTATATCCTAGGAATGTTTTGACGTCAGATGTACTTTTTGGTGGTGGTAAATTTTGAATAATTACAACTTTTAGGGTATCAACCATCAAGTCTTCTTTGTATATTATATATGACGTAGTATTGTTCCAAATGGTATCATAAAATTACATGTCTTCAAGTTCAGGGAGATTTGCAAGCTTCTGCATTTATTCTTGAAATCAACCTTAATGTCCATGTGTGATCTTTCACTAGTCCAAATATAGTCCAATCATCCAAATAGACTTCTAAGAAATCATGTATAAGCTCCTTGAATGCATTTACCATGATTCTACTAAATATTGTAGGTGCATTTTCAATCCTAATAGCATAATAGTATACATGAAGGATCCTAGTTTAGAGGCAAATTTTGTTTTAGGTTGGTCCTCTTCTCTAATTTTTACCTGGTGATATCTAGAGAATCCATCAGTGAAGGAGTAAATCTCCCTACTAGAAACTGATTCCAATATTTCCTCTGTGAATGGTGTAGGGAAAGGATCATGAATACAAGCTTTATTCAACTCTGTATAGTCTCCATAGATCCTACTTTCTCTTGTTTTCTTATTCTATACTACCATTGGACTTATCCACTCTGCTTCCTCCACTAGTTTTATGATCCCTGCTTCGAACATCTTATCAAGTTCTACTTAAACTCTTTTCTTCATGTTTGGATTCAATCTATATAGCCTTTTTGTGATTGGTTTATTGCCTTATTTTAATTGAATTTTTATTTTTCTAGATTCCTCTTTGATTCCCTTCATCTCTATGAATTTTCTAGGAAACAGATCCTCATAATCAAACAAAATTTCTACTACTTGCACCACTAGCTTCTCATCCCAATAGTCTCCTATTTTGTCTAACTTAGGATCTCCTTCTTTGGAAATGTTCTCTTCCCTTAGTTGGATGGGCTTATTGTAGTATTTTTCCTTGATAGTTGTTGGTTCAATCAGCTTTCTTTCTCCTTGCTCAATCTTTATTTTTGGTTCCCTACTCTCTTCATCCCCCTATTGTGTTATTTTGTAGCATTTGTGTTTCTCCAAATATGATTCTTTATCCATCCATTCTATGATTTTCCATGTGCCGTATGTTCTTGAGGGTGGTGAGATTTGTTCTAGTTTTGCTTCTTCTTCTTTTGCATCTTGTTGAAAGATGATCTCCTAGATTTTGAGGAGTGTTGTGTGTATGTTCTTGTGTATGCTAAAGAATGAGAATGTGTGAATGAAGTCCTTTTGCATCTCTTCCCAATATTTAGTTTCTTTCCTTTGTTCTTGATTTATATACCATGTTTGTGCAATTGGCGATAGTGTCTAATAAAAGAAATGGGTATATAGTATCTTAGTATATTCATTTCTTTCTCTCAATACCATTGTACACATGGATAAATTTTCTTACAGTGAGATCTAACTTGAGTATTTGTGTATTATGTCATATTATCCTTCCTCCAACAAATATCTTATTTTGATGATTATTTTGAATGCTAGCCATTGATTGATTGTGTCTTTGTGTGTGTTCCAACAATTTGCAGAATTACATACCAATGTGTGTTGTACGGCTTGTAATCTTATGTCTTCATCTAGAAAAACTATCTCCATTTCTTCTAGATATGTATGTAAATTTTGTACTCCTAAAAACCTAGGCAACTTGATATGTGAAATCCCTTTTAAAATGTGACTTACCCAGTGAGGTCTTTGATCCATATCTTTCATATTCTCCATAGATGTGCCACATATGATCTGAGGTGAGTTTTGATGAAGTGCAAAGGAGTACGACATGTCTTCCTCACAAATTCTGACCATGAATATCCTCTGATAACCAACCATTTTACATGTTTTTATTTCTAGTTCTTCTCTCAACTAGGCTTCTAGAACTTCCTCACTATATGTACTATAGTGATCATCCTCTATCTCCAATTCTCCTTTAGAGTTGGGCTCTTTTGTTGTTTCTTTGACTTCCAACCTTGAAATTGTGTAGATATTCTTTGAATCCTTATCAATGTCTTCTTCCTGATTGACTTCTTTTGTGTATGCTTCTTCCATTAATGATCCCAAAGGAATATTGAAAATCTTGTTTTCATTAGCAAATGATAGCACTTATTTTTTTGAGTCTATGATACTGTTTGCATCTATGAACCATATCAGACCCAAAAGTACATTGAAAGCTTCCCCTTGGTCCTTCATTGCTACAATGACAAAGTCTAAGACTTGTTTGACCCCCATTAGGTTAACTTCCACTTGTTTCCATATTCTAATTGTCTGCATATTGGATCCATCTACCAAGATTATATTGTAAGTTGTCTCTGTCAGTTTAGGTCTTCCTAACTATTCCCAAAGCTTCTTTGTCAGCATGTTGACATATACTCCCAAATCTATCATAACATTCTAGAATTTTCTATTATTTATATGAACATCCACCATAAGTGGCTTTGTCTTCCATTCTCTATCTATCCTTCCCATCCTCCAAAGTTGGTTCTTTTGACCTTGCTCCTTATTCCAATATTTATAAAATTGCTTAAGTTTCTCAATGAGTCTATGTTGTCGTGTCAATTGGGCTAACTGCTTGAGAGCTTCTACTTCTTTAGTAACAAAATGATTGTATTGTTTCTTCTTTTCTTGCTCCTTCCTTATTGTTTTTTTAGCTTTCTACAAAACTTCCTCATGTTGTTTCATAGTAGGAACAAATTCTTCTTCCTTCTCATTGTCTTCATCTTCTGTCTCAATGGTGTATTATCTTCTAGTATTCATTCCTTGTCTTGTCAGTACTGCAACTTTCTCCTTCAATATTCTTCTATCTTTTCCTATATGTTTTGACTTGCTTCTTCGGTAATACTCTTCTTCTTCTATAGATTATGTTGAAGATGTGTATGTTTCTTCCTTGTTCTTTCGGCAAGTTATTGCTCCTTGACCCTTAGGTTCCCTTCTTATGATCCTAGCCCCTTTTTGTGTATTCAGGTTCTAAAACTCATCACTCTTAGATTATGGTGGTGGATTCTAGAAGTAGTATTGTGCTTTATCACAAGAAAATAGGTCATGCTCTGTATTGCTATAGAATGAACATTGTGTTTTTCTTTTACCCCAACATTCATTAGCAAAGTGTCCTAGCTTACCGCATTTGAAACATGTGGCATCCTCTCTCCTTCTTTGACCTCTTCCATGGCCTCAACCTCCTATGTAGCCTTCAAACTACTCTTTGTCATCATTATTGTAGCTATTTCGATAAGATGGACCTCTAGAGTTTGAATTTTATATTGCATTGACATTCCTCTAGTTTCTCGAATTTGGTTGCTTGTAGCCTTGATTATATGAGTTTCTTTCTGCTATGCCTTGCACATATGTCATGTTGTTTCTCTCCACTGAGTTTGTGTTATGTCCATTTTGTTGGGTCTCAAAAATGCAGGTTGTGGGTTCTAAGGGGATGCCAAGCCCTATGGTCAAATCCACAACATTTTTGAGCCAATGACTGGAGTTTGACCTTAATGATCAACTTCTCCCTACGCTTTAGGTCCTGCTACAACCTAGGTGGGTGAACCTTTGACTATCAAAGCAGGTTGTATGATTAAATCAATGTTGGTTTGTTGCTAGTTTATCCAATTACAATGGCATACTTGTAAATCAGATGAAATATTGTAAACTATTTCTAAAGAAAGCAAATGATTTAATCTAAATTCTAACAGAAATAAATAACAACTAACATGAAATGAATCTATAACAGAGTAAAGATTTTAAACATAAAATGAATCAATAGGTAGACTGGTGCTTTGTCCATTTGGGCAATGGAGTCAGGATGTCAAGAACAAATAACTTGTATCAGGTAATAACTCAATCTGATTGCCACATACAATAGTTTACAACTTGTACAAACATGCAAAGAAGAAATTATTAACTCATTCTTAATAATCCAAAGGACATAATTGAATTAAATGCAAAATATTAAAAGGATTTTAATCTTCCCAGGAAGAACCAATTTAACTTTGCAAAATAATAAATTAGATCAACTCTAAACCTAATCAATTAATCATACTTAGTAATCCATTCAACATTCTAAGATTACTATAATTGATAAGAAAGGATTTAATTCTCCTTGAGAAACTAATCAAATCAACTATACTAAATTAGCAAATGTAACCAGACAATTTGAACATATCCTTAACACATTCAAATTGAATAATCAGAAAATAAATGACATGGAGATAATTAAATTGATTGAATTAAAAACAACAAACAGATGATACCATCACAATGTATTTCAAATTTGAATCCTCAACTGTTGCCTTAGAATGTATCACGCACCATAGCCTTTCTCAGAATGAAATTGCATAGAAGGATCAAATTTGCATCAGATTGAATCAAACTAGCCTAATCTAATCCTAAAATGTTTGAATTGTCTTTTTGTCTAATCTAATCTTAACCTAATTCTAATCTCTTATTTCCGGGTCCTAGGATCTCTATTTAAAGAGATGCAACAAGCCTCAGACCCGTTACATTCATTTTATAGTTTAAATAACTGACATAATAGATATATGGTTTTAAGTAATAAGAAAATAAATCAATCATCTATTTAATCTTCATGATTGTATTCTTTCATCTCCGGCTTGAAACACTTGATGATTATCTTAGGCTGAAAATTAATCTTCCCGAGCCGCTTCATTTAACCGCCAGTTGAGAACTGGTTCAACGTAATCAAAAATCCTGCATAGAAAACAAATTATTCATCAGATAAACAATATATAAACATATAATTTGCATTGAGGTAAGCCTTGGACCTGTGGCGTGCGGTATTGTTGTATATTTCCTCATTGACATGTATTTAGGGTTTTATCACCAAGACAATGTATATCATTCATCAATTGTCACTTTATCATTTCCCAATGTTAATAATAATTCACCTTGATATTCCCTTTTAAGTTTAACAAATATTTTGGCGTGACTTTTAGTTTGATTAATTTGAACATATGACTTTTGCTGTCACAAAATAAAATATTTAAGGAGTTGCCTTTGGCAAATTAAATATTTAATCTGGCTTTTTGATCTCCACATAGTACTTTAATCTCTTATTTATTTCTTGATTATATTTCTTATGTTTTTACTATTATTTGACAAAATAATTATTTCCCCCATTTTACGAATTAGTGAAAATACTTTACTCCAAATATTGGCTTGATTTACAATTATTTATTTGACATCTTTACATGTATTTTAAATCTTTGTTTGATAATAATTCCATTTGGGTGAAAATAATTGTCAATTCCCCGTGAAAATGTTTTACCAAATTTTATAAAATCTTCACCTTTTGGTTAATTTCGTAGAAATACCATATCCTTATTTACAAAATCTTTTCGTGAATAACAACTAATCTCATCACACTTTTGGTTAAAATATTTCTTGTTTTGCAAAATTTATTTCTTCTCGAGATAATTTTTCACGTAATGACTTCAATATATTTCCCCAGAGTGTTTCATATTTCTCCCTGATACTCTCTTAAACAAATCCCTTATTCTTCTCAGATAATCAAAGAGACTTACCATTTACTTGTACCAATATGTCAAAATTTCCACCGATAGGTTTTTATTTGCATTACTGTATCATTTTAGGGTTTTGCCTTTGTAGCACCTCAGTATTGATTTCATTCATTGTTCCATAACAAATTTTTGAAGAAATCTTTCATATATTGTGGGAATTTGTCCATTAGAAATGTATCCCACCTTCCTATAGCTTCTGTGAGAATTCTTAATTCATCTTGTGTCCCATGCAGGTCATTTTTTGGAACTCTTGATTCCTCTTTTAAATTAACTAATGTGCGTTTCTCTAGTTTCAGTGGTTTCCCGTCGAACTTACACCCATTTTCTCTCTGTGGCAGCTGTAACGGTTTAGTCTCATCTTGTTCTTTCAATATTTGAATTTCTAAAGTGATAAATGCCCATGATTCATCATCAGCTTCCTTGCAATCAATAACATTATCACTATTAATTACATTTCTATTATTTCCTTCATCTTTCCTTGTAATTCGTCAATCACATCATCTACTCTGTGCTCCACACAGAAAGACACTTCTGTGGTTGAGTTGTGTAGATCAGTGGTGACTTCAACAGTTCCACGAATAAATTCTTCTCCATGCACCGATGAGTTATGTGCTTCTGTAGTATCTTCCCTTTCTATCCGCATATCATGCTCCATATGCTCATTCACATTTTTAGCTTGATCACTTGCTGGATCTGAGCTACCTTCTGCAATCTGCACTTGACGCTGGTCTATGCTTGTTGTAAGCTATTCTGCACCCTGACTGATTTCATTCTGCTGAGCTTGTGCTTCTGAAAGTAACTGCAGTTCTTTACGTATACAAGCAGCAATGTTCATTGAATGGTGGTGCTCTAGGCAATACATGACTTTCTTCTTAATTAAATTATTTAATTATGCAACTACAATTGCATCACCTTGAGAGAAAGAACAGAGAATAGATCTTGCCTGAAGACGAGCTGATTTAGGACCCTAATGTATGTTATTCTCAAACAACTCAGACATGATGCTGGCAGTAACAAGTTGCTGCTTGCAAAGTGGGTGTTTAGACAACACTTGTAATAATTCTAAACACTGCGTCACAAAAGTGGTGGCACAACCATAACACCGATTTGGAGGTCTAATAGAATGATATCTTGATGATTTTACAGCATTATCAGAATGTTTTTGTTCTAGATAGTTCATTAGTGATTTGCCTTTATTGTATCTCCTTAGCAATGAATGATTTGCACCATGAGAATTTCTATAGCCTGCGTTTACATTTTCATGATGACATCTTGAAATGCATATTCACCTTTGCTCTTCCTTGTTTATAGTGGTGCTTATTTTCAATGCTATATCTTGACGACCTATAGCATAAACTATTATGCTTTGATGGATTTCCAACAATGTTCCATTCTATACTTGTACTCAAAAAATGAAATATGTCACCATTAAAATTACTTACTTCAGTGCCAGTCTTAAGACACATGATGAGTGAAAGAGTTGGGAGAGGTGACCGTTAATGTAAAACCTAGAATTTTGGTGCTTGAATATAGGAGGTTATCTATTTGATGATGTAGGAATTAAATCCCAATTTGTTGAGAGTTTTTTGCGATAAAATTCCAGTTGCATCTATCAAAGACTTTGGAGATACCTAACTTAATAACTAAGCATGGTGGTTCCCGAGCATGTCGAGAATAGATAAGCTCTTGGACAGCTTTCATAATGTCAAAGATAAGACTATAAACAAAAAACAAATTGCAAAGGATCTTCGGGATGAGCTTTTCAAGTTCAAAGGCTATGATCCTTGATATAATTTTGGAACCATTGTGCATAGAGCACTTGGATGATGTTCTTCTAACATGTTTTTCTTGGTGTCTTCTCAAAATCTAGATCAATGTCTTTTCCAGATGTTTTACACTTTTTGTCTTTGCTCTTTGCTAGTTCACTCTAAGCATTGTCACAGGAGTTGACACTCTTATCACTCCCTGAAACCCCTGAATTCAAAGAACTTGATATTTTCAATTCTCCCTTAGATGAAGGTGTCGCATTTGAATTGACTACCTTATTTGCATCTTTTCTATATGCATCATGCCTTGTATTTGCTGTGTTCCTTTGACTGGCTGCACCATATCTACAACAGGTTGTACCTTGTCTTTTGATGAGGTTGCCACAAACCATATGATAGTTGCCTTTTTCTTAGGTTGCCAGATCTACAATGTAGCTGCACCTCTTATAATATCATCTTTATGTAAATGCACAACACCTTACCTCAAGCTAACGCCATGATCTTTCATCTACTGCTAGCACTATCTTTGAGTTGCCTCTTTATTCGATAGGCTTGGTGCCTCTACCTTTAAGCTGAGACTTGGTGCGCTCTCCCTGAAACTGTGAATCTTCTACATTTCCTTTTGAATAGCTAAACCTTTTATTTCATGAGATGGGCCTTTACTTGGCATGCTTCTATACATGACTGCACATATTTCTTTATCTATAAAGTGTGCATCACATACAAATAGCACCAGTATGCTTGTGACTCAAATGAGTACTTGGGAAGAAAGAGATCATTATTATCAAAAAACTTGGTTGCTCTAGTATCAGTCTAGAAAGAGAAAATCCCTTTCGACTAAAAGTCTGAATATTATGTAATCAATGCCTTCTAAACTGCTTCTTGGGTGATGGCTCAAGCAAAATGAGTCTAGTTAATAAAATGAGGTCCCATCTTTTTATTTAAAATGCATATTTCAAGCATACTGGAGTGATTCACATCCACACTCAACCTTACCCAAAAGGTAACTTCAAGGGATTCTCTTGAACTTCAAAAATCCATTTTACCAGGGCAGCATCATAAAGGATGGTAGATTAGGACACCTAGCAGTCATGATTTGTGTGACTATGGCATATTTAGCTGCAAGTGAAATTTCCCTATGGAAATATTTTATGATTTTGTTTTCATCTTTAATAAACACCTATTATGGATCTTTGGTGAAGTGTTGGGATATGAAAACCCAAGAGAATCCTGAGACATGATATTGATTATTATACTAAGATTTTGGAGTCTGCTTCCATTTCAGATTTTAATTAAGATGGTAAATTCAAATCAAATGATCCAGAATTCAGTATCATGACCAATATGCATGTCTCCTAAAGCAGAAAAATACAGAAATTTATCATCATCAGGGAAAAAAGTTTTGAAAAATATGTTGAAATTTCCTATTCCAACACATTGTACCATGTGTCATCCTCCTCATCATCAATATCTCTTTTCCTCTTGAAGTTATGTGAAGGACAATCTAGTGTTTCATGGTCATCCCATTCTCCACACAATCTACAATCTACTTTATTTATTCTTTTTGTTGTTGTTTTGATGTCTACCTTCATTGTGGCATCTTACCTTTCACCCTTTTCTCTAGGATATAATGAGCATCAAATATTAAGTCTTTTCTTTTGTGTATTCTCCTCCTACTTGGCCAAAATCTCATGTCTTATCTTTAATTGCTCTAATTCCAATTTCAACTTCTCCATTTCTAGGTTTTCCTTCATCTTGTCTTGTATGTGCCAGGATTGAGACTCTATCCAGTAGTCTAGTGTCACTACTTCTGCATATGTTGCAAATGCTCTTCCATCTAGGGTGGATCTTATTTCAAGGCTTACTCTAGAAATGAACCACTCTATCTTTTGCTTATCAGTCAATGGTTCCTCCAACTTCCTAGTTGTCTCCTTGAAGCTTTTATCAAAGTCCTTTATTGATTCTTTGTCCAATTGCATCAAATCTCTCATCTTGCTAACCCCTTCTATAGGAATATCCAGAACTCCAAAATTCTCTAATAATTCTTGCTTGATTTCATCCCATTCCTTATCACTTTTTGGACATGTCTTCCTATACCACTTCAATGCTTCATTCCAAAAGGTGCCTATGAATTCAAATAGCTTGATTTCATTCTTCGTTACCCCATTATGACTCCAAATAGAATCCAAAACAAAAATGTGCTCTACTACTTTAGTACTATCCTTCTCAAATACTAGTAACTTAATAGGAATATCCATGATTGGTCTTCTCAATGTCTTTGGTAATTTGTGGTAGGTTTCCTCTAGTCTACTCTTCTAGTTAGGTTATCTTCTATCAACTTAGGTTGTTCTTTCTCTTCCCTTATCTATGTGTAGTCAGATATCAAAGTACTCTTCTCCTAAAACTTCTTTGAAATTATTCTAGATCTCATCTATTATATTTGCTTCCTTGTTTGCTTGAATATTTTTCTCCTCAATTGAAATTCTTCTTTCTTTATATGGCACTTGAGGCAACCCATGGTCCAAGGGTTGTGTCTTTTCATAGTGTCTCTTCAAATTAGGGGACAATCTTCTATTTGTCAGTGACATCATGTTGGCATCAAGTGATGATTGAAATAACCTTTTGAAATCCTCAAAACTCCTCTTAGATTTTACTACATCTTCTCCTATTCTTCTTACCTTCTTTATGCTTTGTGAAATTAGCTCCTCTATGTATCCTTCATCCAAATTCAAAGTTTTTGGTGTTAATTCAGAATTTTCATCAGTCTGCACCAAGTTTAAGGCTCGGTGAAACCCTATAGTTCACCTTTTTCTTCCTTTTTCCTTCCACTTTCCTCTTCAATAGCACCCACCATGGCATTCTTAGCAGCATCCTCCATGATGAACTCTATTTCTTCTCCTTCTAATCTCCTTTCTCTGGAAGCACCCCCAATGGTGTGCATAGTAGCATCCTCCATGACACGCTCGTCTTCTTCTTTCCTTCCAATAGCACCCTTAATGGCGTTCTCAACAAATTGTTCCTTTTTTCCTTTCGCAACTTTTGTTATCATATCTTTTCTAATCTATTGTGCCTTTTCCATCCTTTTGCAGTAATGTTCCTGTCATTCCTAAGTTTGCTTCAATCTTTCTTCCCTACTTACTTGCATTCTAGTTTTGATGTCTTCGTTGATCTCTCTTTTCTTCCACTACTCCCATTTCATCATGGGTTTTCTTGATTTGGTGTTCCATTAGTCCTTTTATATCCCATGTGATCCTTGTTTGAAGAATCACATCATTTAATAGATCCCTATGGATCCTACGCCCTTTCCAATTTCCATCCCCTTAAGTGCCTGCCCCCTGTCACAGAGGTAGGAACTTAACGAGACCTAGATTTCTCTGCAAATTCAAAACTTTCTCTACCAACCTAGTCTTCTCTTCTTTCCGGTACTCTGTGCTACTTCTTTGAATATTTTGCCACTTCAATCTTTAATTACCCTATTCCAGGGTCCTAGCAATGGAATCAAATGGTGGCAAGAAATAGGGAGGGATATCAATCTGGAGATCCGGTCCTCAGCCAAGTCTTTGTAGTCAATTTATACCCCAGTCAAGTATTTAGAGATTGATAGAAAAAAACCAAGAATCATATATATGTGTGTGTGTGTGTGTGTGTGTGTGTGTGTGTGAAAGGGGTTGGGCTCAATGGCAAGGCCATAAGGTTCTCAAGATGGAGATCCAAGTTCAAATCCCCCAAGTAACACCTATAGTTGGAACTTCAAGATGTGTCTCTTGGAATTTCGTGGTAGTTCCGTTAGTGGTGACTCTTGGTCTTCATGTGGCTCTTAAGTGGATTCGTGGCTCTTGGACTTCTATGGTGGCTTCCTTGGTGTTTTCTAGTGCAGTTCTATGTAGTAATTCTTGGTCTTCCAATGGCTCTTAAGTGGATTTCAAAGTTTGTGTGGCCCTTAATGTTGATAACTGAGAGGGGGGTGAATTAGTTATCTTAAAAAATTTAACTTCCTATTCTTCTTTAATAACTAGTGCAACATCAAAACAAATAAGCATCCATAACCATGAAAGAAGAAACAAAATCAATACACATAACACAATGATTTTGACGTGGAAAACCCTGTTAAGGGAAAAACCACGGGGTGACTAACCCAAGATTGTATTCTTTGTTAAAAGAATAGAAGTACAAAATGGCACTTGCCAATTAGGGTTCGCTACCTGAGCTCACTGCTCACAAGAGGCTCACTACCTACAAGGTACAAAGAAAGTAACAAGATACTTGAACTGATGAGAAGCATCCACATATACTGAGGTTCAGTTCTGGTTAGGCTCAATATACTGATCTACTGCACTTCATTCTTCCTCTTCTTTGGTGTTGCTATACTGTCACATACTGGACCTGTATTACTGCTTCCACACTGCTCTCTTCTTTTCTTCATACTTATTCAACTCACCACACACACCTTCATACTGAAATCAATCTGGTATATATATCTGCATCAACGATTTCAATCATCTTTCTAGTCGGCATCCGGAAAACTCAAGATATTTCCAAACTCTGGTCTGTCAGCTGAATCCATGCTTACTAAGTGATGTGTATCAAGAATATAGTTATAGAAGTCATCAATCATGTCAGCCAATCATGAATGATACCTTAAGAACCTTGATCACCATCAATATCTCATCTGGATTAAGGTCTGATGCTCTGCCGGTCAGTTCTTCCTCTGTCTACTCTGCCAAACAGGAACCTAATACTTAGGTGCTCATATCTCTTCACTCTTTCATCACCCGAGGCTCAATCCCTGGAATCTATCAGTCCAGGTACTCCTCTTGATTTCCCCAAGTCCGCACTTTATAGAGATACTTCCTCTGAGAGATTTGGACCTGATTGTCAGACCTTACTGCATGCTCTATTCTTGGTCATCAGACCAAAACTCTTCAATCTGACTTCCTGTATAGACACACCATGTCCTGCGGATGTGTGGGATGGTCTTTGTTGCCATTAATGACAACACCCATGAAACCACATAGTGTCTCTTTCCAACAATCTCCCCCTTTGGCATTGATGGCAACACTTAGTGAAAAATGACTAAGTGTCACACTACACTCCCCCTTGGCTGATGCTCTATTCTAATGTACATTTTACTGGAGCTCCCCCTTAGATAGATTCCACATTTTTCACTACTACTCACTCCCCCTTTGACATCAATGGAAAAGGGTAGAATCTGCACACCAAAATTCCCAAAAATCCAACTATACTTAGCTGCATAAGTATATATACATGTTATACTTACATATACTGAAGTATATCTACAAAAGTTATCTTCAACTGGACAAATTTTGTTGCCCAACTCTGCTTCATCCTGTCTAAAATTGAGATGTGACCACTCAACAGGAATGAAAAAGCCTCTGCCCTCTTTAGATCTGTTGGATCACTGGTCTGGGCTATGGTCTGAGCATCAGTTAGGGCCTCATGCATGGCCTCTAATTTAGGGATAATTATCCCTCTAAGTTCACTCAACCTACTTATTCTATTTTTCTTCTCCTTCTCAAGCTTCTTTATTTCATTTATGACTACAATAGTCTTACACTCTTGATTTATTAAGGAAGAGGTGAGAGGATCAAAACTTTGAGATAAACTTGATTGTTTTCTCTCTTGTTCTTCCACCTTCTTGGTGATGCATGTTGTTATGGTGGACCAAGATAGACAAAATTTCTATAGATCTCCACCATCTTTAAGAGCATTCTCTAGGCTCTTTATTCCAATATCTAGATTTCTCCTATCATTTTTTATTAGCCCTTGAACTTTAGAGAATCTCTTATCCAAAAATTCTTTCCAGACTTTCTCTTCTATTGTTTTCTCTAAAGAGTCAAAATGTGTATTAACAGAGTTAATAAGAGACTTTAGATTACCAGATGTGGAGGCCGAAGGATCCTTTTGGAAGGATGGTATGATTTTTTTTAGCACACCAGATGCAATCTCTATAAGCTCACAATCTTCCATGTGAGACTTCAGAAGCTTTTCTTTTGCTTTGGCTTGAGAAAAAGATGCTACCTTCATTGTCTGGACCGAAGAGAGGGAATCAAAATTGAATGGTCCTTGAAGTAGCTCCGACTCATCTAATTCCATCATTTCTTTTGTCAGGAAGTCTTTGACTACTTCTTCTGTGTCTCTTGCCAGAGACATAGTTTTCTTCCCTTCTGTAGCCTCAGCACTGTCACTTGTGGTCTTCTCTGTTTGACCTTCTTCTCTTTCCTTTACTTCTTCTTGATTGATTCTCTCTTTTTGTCTTTCTTTTCCTTCAATTCTAGAGTCTACTGGGGGATCCAGAAGAGAGGTGTCTACTTCTCCATGGGCTTCCTCTTCTAGAGTAGAGGAATCTAAGTCCTTAGTCTTCTCTTTATCCATGTCTTTTGAAACTTCTACATTTTTCTCTGTAGGATCTTCCTTTGATGTACTGAGTCCTTCATCATCCATGATAGAGCGTTCATCACCTAAGTCCTCTATAACAAGAATATTGAATCTTTTATAGGCATTCCAGAGGATGTCTTCAGTCTCTTTAGCCATCTGATCAGTCTCTCCAAGCATAAGCTTATTCATTCTGGCTTTGCTCCAGAACTCATCCTTGCAATCTTTGAAGATCATGCTCATTTGCTTTAGAGTGATGGAGGGATAGAGCTGAATAGCTATCTATTCCTAGATCTCTAGGTCTTTTGGCTTGGCATTGTTCTTTCTTATTTCAAGCTCCTTCTCTAGGATTTTGGGAATTAAGGAGATGATTTCAATAAATGCTTTGTTGTAGATGTTTAGATACCTGACTGTAGCTTCTTGCAGGATCTTCTGATCAACTTCACTATAATCATCATAAAATTTAGTCATTGGTTTCAGGTTCCCATCCATAGTGACTGATTTGATGATATCATCAATGCAGAGAGTAGGCCTTTCAATAAATTCTTCTACCTCTTCTTCCTTGTTATGACCAGTAGAGGGTTCACCGGATCTTTTCTTCTTCTTCTTCTTCATTTTCTTGATCTCCTCATCAGATTATGTCTCTTCATCATCCTTCTGACTGATGTAAGACCTTGTGGCCTTTTTCTTAGTTCTCTTCTCTCCCTTTCCGGATGTCCTGACTTCTAGTTTTGATGCTTTTTGGCTCTTAGAGGTGGCAGGTGCAGAGCTCTTGGAGGATCTAGTCTAGGAGGAGGCTTGCACCGGAGCACATTCTTTTTTAGTTTCTTGCCTTTCTTTCTCTGCCCTTTCCATCTTCTATCTGTTTTCATCAAGTGACTCCTTTGAAATTCCATGCCTCTTGGTGAATTCTTCTACTTCCCTCCTTACTTTTCTCTTGATCTCAGGCTGTCTTAGTTCAACATGAACTTTTACACTCAGTTCTTGGTAGGTTCCAAACCTTTCTGCCTTAGGGTCCTTGGGCTGACTCAGCAGATGTTGGATATGCAGTTCTAGGATTTTCTCATCAACCTCATACCCCATTGGCATGATCCATACTATTCTTGGTTCCACTACCTCCATTAGGCATTGATTAGTGTCTACCATAAAGCACATTGTATCCTTGTATTTCTCAACTAAAGATTAGGGGATTCTTTCTCTAGCATGCATCATGCTTTGGAAGTTTTTGAAGTAACCCCACAGAGTTGTATTTTGTGTCTTGGCATCACCAAGCCCATACATATAATCCATGATTTGTATGGAAACAGGTTTGTCATTTTTCCATACCCAACCACTAGTTCTGGGTAGCTCATTCATATAGTAGAAGAATAGGCAAAGCATCAAGCCACCATACTTGAATGGATTCTTTTTATCCTTCTTTATTTTCTACAAGTTCTCTAACAGTTGGTTCAAGAGAAGCTCACAAAGATCATAGTCAGCATTTTCTCTTAGCATCTGATAAGTAGTATAAATTGTAGTTCCAGGTACTAAATTTTCCCTACTGGAGTGATATATCTTGTAACCAATTATCATGGAAGCAAACTTGATATCCAGATTAGTGATATCTTCTATTGTCATTGCTCTCTTGTCAAATTCTGATCTAGTAGCCTCACTCACAGTTTGGTTCTTGACCGATTTGAAAACAAGTAACCCTCCGAATGAGTGCAAACTGGTTACCGCCCTAATAGCATCTTTTGTGATCTCAACTGGCCTTACCAACCACATGAAGTTATCATGCACTCTACTCAAAACATACCAGACCCACTCATCTTCTATAAAACAAGGGAAATGGATGCACTAACTGAAATGCTTATCCCGGATGGATTTGTATTAGGGTTTAAGTTCAAGTGATTCATCTATCAATTCCTTGTGGTAGATATCCATCAGCTTGGATTCCCCAAATTCTTCAATGTTTGCGTGTATGTAAACTCTAATATCTTCTACATGCAGAACTCCATGTAGAATGCTAGAAAATGCACCTAGGGGATCAACTTCTAGGGATTTATAGGGATGTTTTTTGAATTTTGGGCATGACCTATCAGTGATCTTCAAAAAATTTGGAGTATCCATCTTTCCAAGATTTAGAGAGAGATTTCAAGAGAGGAAAATACATCTTACGCTTCTAGGGTTCACGATATGAGCCGAAATGAATTGCTTGGATGAATCAACTTCTGAGGTTGATCTTTGAGAGGTTTGAGATAAATTTGTTGCAGAGATCCTTCTTTCTTCTCGAATGTAAATGTGCAAATAAGAGAACCCTTATATTTCTATGCAAGCTCTAATTCCATATTGCAATAAATGCGTAGCTTAAGTCATTCTGATTGCCTTGTTCTCCTTGTTTTGAGAAAGATCTTTTCTGGATCACTAAGATGCGCTTAGAGTTATTCTCGGTGATTGTTGATAATCTATCTTCCTTTCTCTAATCATTTCATCTATCCACAGATCAAGATTCCTCAATTTTGAATCATACCAGATCTAACTGTGAAAATCCTGCTTCTTACTGGATGACTGTTAAACCGGATCAATCTTAGGAGATTAACCTCTTCTAAACTTCTTGTGGATCTTCCATATCTTTACCAAGGCTTATTTAGATGTTTCTCTAAGAGCCCTTTAATCTACAACTTTCCATGTGCCAAATTTAGGCACCAATTAACTGGCTGGGGGAGAATGTTTTCCTTAAGACTCCCCCTGTGCCAGAGCTCATCTATTTAGTTTTCGGAAGGAATATTAGCACCAGATCTTGGTGTGGATCCATCCCCAACATTTTCAGTACTTCTATTTACCCAAATCTTGTTCATCTCCCTCTGAATTTCATCCGCATTCACTTTTCCTTTTCCTTTTCCTTTGTCTTGATTTTGATTATGATGTACCAGACCCCTTTTATCCTGATTCTTACTTCTGTAGAATTTGGCAATATGACTGAATTTATTGCAATTGTAGCGAACAACATTTCTTTGCAGATTTGACTGAGATCCTCTTGATCTGCATTGATTAGCCATATGTCCCATTCTATTGCATGCAAATCATCTACCATTGAATGAATTTTTTATTTTCATATTTCTACATTCTTGAGATTTGTGAACATACCTTTTGCAATTAAAACACTGTCTGCAGAAGGATGAATTAGTCTGATTCATTCTTCTTCTACACTGATTTGCTTTATGACCAAAGTTATTGCAATTGTGGTAGTATCCATTGAAGGATGGATATCTTTGAGCATTTGGTTGCCTTACTGAACATCTTCTAGGCATGTTCCTTGGATTTCCTGATCCAGAGTTCTTTCGACCAGATCCAGAGCTTTCCCCTTTTTCATACCCCAAGCCTTGCTTGTCATCTACCCTCTTTTGGCTTTCAAGAAGAACTTCAAGTTGAGCAGAGCTTATCTTGAATTTCTCTTTGTATTCATTTGTTGTTTGAAGATCCATTTTAAGAGTGTCCATTTGATTCTCAAGTTATTCTTCATTGTCTCTAGCTTCTTCAAGATCAGATTCTAGGTGCTTGATTATTCTATCCATTTTGTGGTAGTCTTCTGACTTCTCCTTGAGAGATTGTTTTAGATTATCTTCACTTTTCTTTTCTCTTCAATTTCTTGGGTGAATTTCATCACTCCTGATTCCATTTCATGTCTTACCATAATGACCTCTTTTGATAACTTCTCACATAACTTGGTTTTCTCATTTAGATCTTCATTAGTATCATTGGCTTCATTTTGACTTGCTAATTGTTGAAGTTCCTTTCTTTTCTTCATTGAGATACTTAGTTTTTCTTTGAGTTCATTTATGAAATCATCAGCTTGTTTGAGTCTTTCCCTTAGCTCATTGACTTCAAAGTGAGATTGATCAAGATCATCTAGAGCAGACTGAAGTTGTTCCTTCATACCATACATATCCATTGAGATTCCTAGATCTTCCTCAAGATGTTAGGCTCTGTCTAGAGGAACTTGGCTCTGATACCAATTGTTGATAACTGAGAGGAGGGGTGAATCAGTTATCTTAATAAATTTAACTTTTTGTTCTTCTTTAATAACTAGTGCAGCATAAAAAAAAAAGCATCCATAACCATGAAAGCAAAAACAAAATCAATACATTAACACAATGATTTTGACATGGAAAACCCTGTTAAGGAAAAAACCATGGGGTGACTAACCCAAGATTGTATTCTCTGTTAAAAGAAAAGAAGTACAAAATGGCACTTGCCAATTAGGGGTCACTGCTCACAAGAGGTTCACTGCCTACAAGGTACAAAGAAAGTAACAAGATACTTGAACTGATGAGAAGCATCCACATATGCTAAGGTTCAGTTCTAGTTAGGCTCAATATACTGATCTATTGCACTTCATTCTTCCTCTTCTTTGGTACTGCTGTCCTGTCACATACCGGACCTATATTACTGCTTCCATACTACTCTCTACTTTTCGTTGCACTTATTCAACACACCACACACACCTTCATACGGAAATCAATCTAGTATATATATCTGCATCAATGATTTCAATCATCTTTCTAGTCGGCATCCAGAAAACTCAAGATATTTCTAAACTCTGGTCTGTTGGCTGAATCCATGCTTACTAAGTGATGTGTATCAAGAAGATAGTTATAGAAGTCATCAATTATGTTGGCCGATCATGAATGATACCTTAAGAACATTGATCACCATCAATATCTCATCCGGATTAAGGTCTGATGCTCTGCCGATCAGTTCTTCCTCTTTCTACTTTGCCAAACAAGAACCCAGTACTTAGGTGCTCATATCTCTTCACTCTTTCATCACCGAAGGCTCAATCCCTAGAATCTATTAGTCAAGTTACTCCTCTTGACTTCCCCAAGTTTGTACTTTACAGAGATACTTCCTCTGAGAGATCCAGACTTGATTATCGGACCTTGCTGCATGCTCTGTTCTTGGTCACCAGACCAAAACTCTTCAATCTGACTTCCATTATAGACACACCATGTCCTATGGATGTGTGGGATGGTCTTTTTTGCCATCAATGACAACACCCATGAAGCCACACAGTGTCTCTTGCCAACATTTAAGTGGATCCTACTCTATAATGTGGATGGGGAGGAGATCCTCCTTGTGACCTCTGCTGGAGTGGGCCAACCTAAATATCCTTACATTACAAATCATATATATATATATATGCAACAACTAAACATAATACATCCATTATCTGGCAAGTCTACGTCTCTACCTCACCATCCTATATACATACTTTATCTGAAGTATATTCCTATATCCTATCTTACTTATCCAATCCTACATATATACTGTCTATTACATATAGGCATGTGTCCTTTAGCATATTAGGTCAGCTCGTAGCCTTGTATGTGCCATCTCCTAGTCGGTTCTACTCCATGCCTTGTATCCTACTAACATGAGCTAAGGTATTTTCTAAAATTAACTTAGAGTCTAGATACCATCAGCTCTACATCCATGAGGTAGATACTCATTTACCATATTTCATACTCACTATGGACACTATGAGTTCACCATGGTCTGATTCAATTTGACGAATGCCCCCTCTATGTTTATGAGTTTGATGAATGGAGTGTTTCATACCTATCTTGACTAGTTTGTTTTCATATTTCTTTATGATATTTTGATCTATTCAAGGATAATGGAAGAGCACAAGGTCCACTTGTGTCAGTTTCTCCAGTGTTTGCATGATAACCAACTATTTGGTAACTTGGCAAAGTGTGAATTCTTCCAGTCTGAGGTGAGGAACTTGGGCCATATTATCTTTTGAGAGGGTATTTATGTTAATCCCTCAAAGATTCAGGCCATTATGGATTGGCCAGTTCCCACGAATGTCACAAACGTTCATAGTTTCATGGGACTAGTGGGTTATTATTTCTAATATGTCTTGGACTTTTCAATATTGGCTCATCTGATTGCTTCTCTTCAGAAGAAATAGAAGAATTTTGTTTGGTCATATTGTTGGGAATTAAGGTGTCTCAACCTTGGTAATTCCTTAAAGTATTTATATTTGTATTTATTAATTTAATGCCTATGTTGTAAATTAATTGTAAATTCCATATTGTCATTTTGTGGGATGTGGCACGGTGATGTGTCATCCTACATGGAAGATGACAACTTGTAATTTTGTCCTCACATGAGGAGATAGGAATCCCACTTTGTGGTAGGAGCATTTTACCATGTGTCAGCATCTTGGATGTTGTGTAAGGGAAGGTTTGACCGAAACAGTTATGACAGATTCCTATGACGAAGTTATGACATGTAAGAGTCAGAAATAGAAGGTTGTAAGACAGGTGAAGACATGTGTCATGAAGCATCTTTGAAAAAGGCATCTTTGGGTGCCCCAAGGTGGACTATGACATGTTGTAAGAGAATATGCTATTTATAGCCTATGTATGACATATTCTCTTACAGTTGTAAGTTGTAACTACTATGACAGATTCTATGACAGTCGTAAGAGTCGTAAGAGCATCTATCATAGCCCATTTTGAAAATAGGCAACCTCTTTGGGATAGGAGCTATGGATAAGTGTTGGGAACATTCTACAATGTTGACCAAGTGTCCTTAGGCATGGGTTTTGGGCCATGAGGCCAAGTTGGTCGCCCATTCCAAGATAGTACCAATTTTGTCTTGTATATTCTATATAAACAGGTGCTTGGAGGAGGAGATGTATTACAGGATTGATAGGTACTATTATGCAACCAGATTGACTCCAAACATGAGTTTCAAAGACTATTGAAGCTTGCATTGTAAGTGTATTGTAAACAATATTCAGTTTTGATAATACATTGTGCAGGTTTTTGAGTGTGGGGTTTTTCACCCGATAAGGGTTTTCCCCATGTTATATCTTTGTCTCTCTTCTTTTGTCTTGTTTCTAGTTCATGTGTATTTCTGCAATATCTCTATTATATGTTTCATGTTGCTATAATTGTAAGGATTAAATTGAATTTGCATAGCCCTCTCCTCATTAGATTAGTGTAGGAAGTGATTTCCGCACACCTAGCTTCCTTTTAGTTGGTATAGAAGCTTGATCACCTTTGGTCCTAGTTGTTGGGTAGGGGTTTTTTGAGCTGATCTTAAGTTGAGTGGGATTCTATGCAGAGTATTATGAATCTTATTACAGCAAGGAGATGGCAAGCACATCTGGAAGGATAGAGGTGGAGAAGTTCAATGGCACTAATTTCGACCTGTGAAAGCTCAAGATGGAAGACATGCTTGTTGATCAAGAACTTTGGGAAACTATTAGTGGAACAAAACTAGATGCAATGTCACAAGCTGATTGGGATCTAAAGGATTGGAAGGCTAAGGGTCTCATAATACTTAGTCTTGTTGATTCTGTTATGTTAAATGTCCATGAGGAGACTACTATAAACTTCCTTTGGAAGAAGTTGGGAGATGTGTATCAAGCCAAATCCCTGGTTAACAAACTTTTTTGGAGAAAGAAGTTATATTCTCTTTGAATGGAGTATAGAGGATCTATTGCTGAACATATGAATGCTTTCAACATACTAGTTGCATAATTAACATCTATTGGTGTAAAGATGGAGGAGAAGGAGGATCGTTGTATGACCTTGCTTTGTTCTTTGCCAGACTCATGGGATTATCTTGTCATGACTATTAGAAACACCACATCCACATTCAAAATGGATGAAGTGGTTCCTTCTATGTTGTCTTAAGAGATGCGGAGAAAGTCTTCTGAGGTAGCCAAAGAGGCTCTTGTAGTTCCTGGAAGACCCAAGGAGAAAGGGAAAAAGAAGGACAAGAAAGCTAAGAAGGGTAGATCCAAATCCCATGGGAGATCCAAATATCCTAGAAAGTCCAAGGCTCTCTATTGGAACTATGGTAAATCTAAGCATTTCTGAAAGGAATGTAAAGAGGAAAAGAAAAAGAAGAAGAAGGACCCAGATTCAAATTCTGACAAGTCACAAGATGATGGTGATGCCTTCATCGCAGCCCTGGGAACCCATGCATCTGATGATGTGTGGCTGATTGATTCTGGTGCATCATTCCACCTGACCTCGCATCGAGACTGGTTCACTAAGTATGAGGAGTTCAATGGTGGAAAGGTGTACCTGAGTGACGACTCTCATTTGAAGATTGTTGGTCATGGAAGAATCTCTATCCGATTCCCTGATGGATGAGTGAAGGGGATCTCTGGGGTTATGCACACCCCAGGCTTAGCACGGAACCTGCTTTCTGTAAGTATATTGAATGATGCAAGTGTGCAGGTTGTCTTTTCGAAAGAAGGATACAAGATGACTAGAGGAGCTATGGTGCTTGCTAAGGTTACTAGGAGAGGTACTCTGTTTCAGCTGGAGGCATGCATTTCATAATACAATAGTTCTCCTGACTCAAGAAAGAGGGTAGTAGTCACTTCATCCCCACCATCTAAATGAGCAGTGAACAAATTTGTTGTATCTAATCCTGATGGTTGTAATCATGCCTTGGAAATTAAGCTTCCTGCTGAAAAGACAATGTTATGGCATAAGAGATTTGGCCACATTGGTGAGAAGGGTCTGCATACCCTGAAAAATAAGAACCTTGTTGAGGGGTTAGATGATTGTAATCTTGAGTTTGACTTTTGTGAACATTGCATATATGGAAAACAAAACCATGTTCAGTTTTACTCGAGTTCTCATAAGTCTTCTGGTGTGTTGGACCTTGTTCATTCTAATGTATTTGGTCCTGTTAATGTTCCTTCATTATCAAAATCTATATATTTTGTATCTTTCATAGATGACTATAGTAGAAGCACATAGATTTATTTTCTCAGAAGAAAATCTGAAGTCTATAGTAAGTTTAAGGAGTTTAAGGCCTTTGTTGAAAATCAAACTGGTAAAAAGATTAAATGTTTGAGAACTGACAACGGTGGTGAGTTCTGTTCTATAGAATTCAATAAATATTGCAAGGAACTTGGGATTGAAAGAAATAAGACAACTCCATACACCCTGCAGAAAAATGGAGTTGCAGAGAGGATGAACAGGACGCTGATGGAGAAGGCTAGGAGTATGCTTAGTGGAGCTAGCCTAGAACAAAAGTTTTGGGCTAAGGCTGTTGCCACTACTTGCTATCTTGTAAATAGATCTCCTACATCAGCTCTTGTTGGTAAGACGCCCATGGAGGTGTGGTCTGGTAGAAAGCCTTCAATAAGGAATCTTCATATTTTTGGTTGTGAGGCATATGCACATGTGCTTAGGGAGAAGCAGTCAAAATTGGAGAACAAGGTTGTTAAGTGTATCTTCATTGGCTATGGTGTCGGTGTGAAAGGATACAAGCTTTGGGATCCTATGGCTAAAAAAGTGTTGTATAGTAGAAGTGTCATCTTTAGAGAGCTTACACCTTCTTCCACTGTTTTACAGCCAGAAGAAAAAGAAAAGAAAGAGGATGTTATTTAGTTTCTTGCTACCCCTGAGAAGACTGAACAGAAAGATAATGTTGGACCTGATGATGAGGAGAGTTCTTGTAGCTCTGAAAGCTTAGATGAAGAAGCTAAACCTCAACCTCAGCTCTTGAGGAGGTCCACACGAATTAGAAAGCAACCTGAGAGGTTTGGTTTTACATTGCTTGATTCTAGTTGTGCTTTTACTTTGCTTACTAACAGTGATGAACCTAGAAGTGTATTAGAGGCTATGGACATGAAAGATGTAGGTTCCTGGAAGGAGGCCATGGAGGATGAAATGGCTTCTTTGGAAAAGAATCAAACTTGGGACTTGGTGCCTTTGCCTCCTGGATGGAAACCTGTTGGATGCAAATGGGTGTTCAAGAAGAAATTTGGTGCAGATGGCAGTGTTGAGAAGTATAAGGCTAGATTGGTTGCGAAGGGGTATTCACAAGTGGAGGGTATAGATTATGGTGAGATCTTCTCTTCCATTGTAAAGCTGACATCCATTCGATTCATGTTATATCTTGTAGCAACTTATGATTTAGAGGTAGAACAGATGAATGTGAAGACAACTTTCCTTCATGGTGATTTGGAGGAAGAAATCTACATGTCAAAACTAGAGCATTACATGGTGAAAGGTAAAGAAAATTTGGTTTGCAAGTTAAAGAATTCTTTATATGGTTTGAAGCAATCTCCTAGGAGGTGGTACTTGAAGTTTGATGCCTTTTGTTGTCAATTAAATTTGTGTGATCAAAATCAGATCACTGTGTGTATTTTAAGTTTGATGGTGATCATATTCTCATTGTTGCACTATATGTTGATGATATGTTGCTCATTGGGAAGGGTAAGAATATGATTTCTGATTTTAAATCTCAGTTATCAGCATAGTTTGAAATGAAAGATTTAGGGGCAGCCTGGTACATTCTAGGAATAGAAATCAGAAGAGACAGAACCAACAAAAAACTTTGGTTAAGCCAGAGTAAGTATGTGAAGATTGTGTTGGATAGGTTCAGCATGGCAGATTGTAGACCATTGTGTGTTCCTATTTCTTTGGGGACAAAGTTGTCTATTGAGGATTGTCCAAAATCTCCTAGTGAGGTGGAGGACATGAGTAGAGTACCTTATGCTAGTGTTGTTAGCAGTTTGATGTATGCTATGGTCTGCACAAGACCAGACATTGCCCAAGCAGTAGGAGTCCTTAGTCAATTTATGGCTAATCCTGGATAGGTTCATTGGGATGCAGTTAAGCAAGTGTTCAAATATTTGAGGGGTCCTTTTGAGTATTCCATATGCTATCATGGTAATGCTACAGGACCTCTGCATTTTGTTGATATTCATGGATTTGTGGATTCAGATTGGGCAGGTGACATTGATATTAGGAGATCCACCAGTGCTTATGTGTTTACACTATTTGGTGGTGCTATTAGTTGGATGAGTAAGAGACAACCTGTGGTTGCTTTGTCCATGACAAAAGCTAAGTATATGGCAGAAAATCATACTTGTAAGGAAGCCATTTGGCTTAAGAGATTGTGTTTAGATATTGGTGTTGATGTAGGTCAAATCATGATCAGTTGTGACAGTTAGAATGTGATTTGCCTTGTGAAGAATCCAACTTTCCATGCTAAAACAAAGCATATTGATGTTCAGTTTCACTTTGTGTGAGACATGGTAGAGGATGGGAAGGTAAATTTGGAGAAGGTAGATACTTTGAAGAATGTTGCAGATGCATTGACGAAACCAGTTAGCACAGAGAAGTTTAGATGGTGTTAGGAGTCTATGGGCCTCTCAACCTATAGCAATTAAATCATATTCTTCTATTAGCTCTTACAAGGTGTTTGACAAGTGGGAGAATGTTGGGAATTAAGGTATCTCAACCTTGGTAATTCCTTGCATTATATATGTTTGTATTTATTAATTCAATGCCTATGTTGTAAATTAATTGTAAATTCCATATTATCATTTTGTGGGATGTGGCATGGTGATGTGTCATCCTACATGGAAGATGAAAACTTGTAACTTTGTTCTCACATGAGGAGATAGACATCCCACTTTGTGGTAGAAGCATTTTTCCATGTGTGAGCATCTTGGATATTATGTAAGGGAATGTTTGACTAAAATAGTTATGACGAATTCCTATGACGAAGTTATGACATGTAAGAGTCAGAAATAGAAGCTTGTAAGATAGGTGAAGACATGTGTCATGAAGCATCTTTGGGTGCCCCTAGGTGGACTATGACATGTTGTAATAGAATATGCTATTTATAGCCTGTGTATGACAGATTCTCTTACAGCTGTAAGTTGTAACTACTATGATAGATTCTATGACAGTTGTAGGAGTCGTAAGAGCATCTGTCATAGCCCATTTTAGAAATAGGTGACCTCTTTGGGATGTGAGATATGGAAAAGTGTTAGGAACATTCTACAATGTTGACCAAGCGTCCTTAGGCATGGGTTTTGGGCCATGAGGCCAAGTTGGACGCCCATTCCAAGATAGGATCAATTTTGCTTTGTATATTCTATATAAACAGGTGCTTAGAGGAGAAGATGTATTACATGATTGACAGGTACGTTTATGCTGCCGGATTGACTCCATACACGAGTGTTGAAGACTTTTGAAGCTTGCATTGCAAGTGTATTGTAAACAATATATAGTTTTGATAATACATTGTGCAGGTTTTTGAGTGTGGCATTTTTCACCCAATAAGGGTTTTCCACACGTTATATCTTTGTCTCTCTTCTTCTGTCTTCTTTTTGGTTCATGTGTATTGCTTCAATATCTCTATTATATGTTTCATGTTGCTGTAATTGTAAGGATTAAATTGAATTTGCATAGCCCTCTCCTCATTAGATTAGTGTAGGAAGTGATTTCCACACACTTAGCTTCCTTTCACATATTAGTGCAAGAAAGCCTTCCAATGTAAATGAAGGAATGGATAACCAGTGCGCCAATCCTTGCAATGCTTGATCCTACAATAAATTTAATTATTTGCACATATGCATCATTAGAAGGTGTGGTAGTAGTCCTTATAAAGGAGGGATACGTGATTCCTTATAAGTCATGTAATCTCAAGGATCATGAGATGAATTACCCCACCCATGATTTAGAGTTGGTAGCTATCATTCATGTGCTTGTCCAATGGAGACATTTCCTATTGGACCATTGATCTGAGCTTCATACTAACTATTGTCACTGGGATTTACACCCTGTGTTGGAGGGGTTTAGGGCTCCAACAATCTAGTAAAACATTGAGATAATTTCTAGGTGTGGGACCCTGCAAGGAAATCAAATCTCTAGAAAGAAGCTAGTTCCTTCAGTGAATGGGAGATTCAAATATTGCCAAGACTAAACCTAATCTATCCACCATTGAGGAAAAGGGGAAGAGGGATGAAACTGAAATAAAAGGGGGTGATATACCAGGTTTGAATATAGAACACTCATAGAACTAAAATGTATAAATTAACCAGATACAGTTGATAAACTTACATAGATATAAAAGATTGTAACAAAGGTAAATAGAAAGAATAAGATTGCAAGGAATTAAAAATTCATAGATAAGCCAATCTTAGATTACATAGAGCTAAAACAAGCATGAAGAGGTAAAAACAACTAGCATGTATTATTCAAAAAGTCATAGTTATACCAAAGGAGGGTTTTGTTTGGAGTACAAAAATGTCTCTATATCCAACCCTCATTACATCTTTTTTACATGTATATATAGCATTTCATTTCATTGCCCTGAGTTTTTCATTACAATGAATTCACCCCATAGGCCTGTCAAAAAATATCCCAGCTAGAAGGAATGTCTGTCTGCAAAATTCAATGCAAAAAATCTCTTGGATCTTGAAGTAGCTGGGAGATATTTGTTGCCTTGAATGCAGGCAGCCGATTCATCATCTGTAACAATGAATGCAAAATATCTAGAAAAGAAGTAGCTAAGGAGATCAAATTCTACATTAATGGCTAATGAAGATTTTCAAATAAACTTTCCTACCAAAATCCCCCTATACAGAGCTTTTACAACACTTTAAATATTCAAATTCAAATATTTAAAGCCCACGATACATTACAAACTCTATTTTTACTAATATCTCACTTTTCTATAAACTCTAACCTTTATTTTTATGGCTTATTAGCAAAATGTATCTTTTACAAACCATTCTGTCTTTTCTTTCTGCATATTTTCATCTTCAGTTGGCAACATTTCAATTTTCTGAACTATGGCTTGTTTCTCCTATTTTTCCCTTATTGACAAAAATCCACTTTTTTGAACCATTCCCACTTTGTCATCTTTTGCCCTTATCAGAAATATGTCATTTTTCTTATCTTTCCTTTGGCTCTATCTTTTCTTCTTTATCAACAAAATTTCATTTTGTCAAACTTGTCTTTGTTTCCTTTTATCAGAAAAGTTTCACTTTTCTGAACCTTTGGCCTTGTCTCTTTTTGCCTTATCAGCAAAAAACTACTATTACAAACTAACCTCACTTTTTGTCTTATCGGCAAAACTATCATTTCTCAAACTCTACCCTTTGGCCAACTTCTGCCCTTTATTAGCAAAATACCCTATTGGCATTCACTAAAGAAATTTTGAACTATTTGGGAAGTTTGAACTTTCCCTAATTCACTGATAGAGGAGGCTTTTTTCTTTCTTTACTTAACCAATTTTTCATGTTTCCTATTTTACCTTATCGATAGAATCTGACTGTTTTCAACCAAGCCTTCTTTGTTGGCAAAACTTTACTTTTCTAAACCACTTTGCTTTGCTAATGCTTTACTCTTTTTTTTTCTAATCGGCACAACCTCGGAATTTTGAACTCATGATGCCTTAGCCAATTTTTTCCTTTATCAGCCCATTTGCTCCTTCACGAACCTTTCCCCCTTGCTTCACCCTTTGTCAACAATTTGCCTTGTTAGCGAATCGTGGGGATTTTGAACCTTTGAAGAGTTCTACTTTTGTGGAAATCACAGACAAAGCCTTTGTCTTCTTTCTTTTGTCTTCATTTATCAGGAAATTGCCCAATCAGTGAACTCAAGAATTTTCAATCTTGGTGAAGAGTTTGAACTTTTTAAAATTTGCTGATAAAGGCATACCTTGCTCTCTTTGTCTTAGCCAAATTTTAAATACATCCCGCTCACTTAGCCCCTTTGTCGGCAAATCACCAAATCGGTAAACTTGTGAAAATGTGAACTTTTGAAGAGTTCACAAAACATGGAAATTGCTGATAAAGGGAAAGAGCTTTCCTTTACTTAGCCATTTTTTGGGGCTTCCTTCCTTTGTTGGCCAATCGGCCAATCGACGAACTGGCCAGTTTGCGAACCTGAAGTTTTGCCAATTGTTAGGAACCTGTGTTTAACCCTTCTCTTTATTTTGTTAGTATATTACTTTTGGATGCATATGCTTTGTAAGTCATCCTGTGAGTATATTGTATTATCCCACATTCATGGGAAGTAATAGTTGTTTAGATTAGACTTAGTATACAAGTATGTGTTGAGGCCAGTGAAAGCATCCACGAATTTATTGTACTGAGGTTGCTCAAAGGAGGTTGCCCCCTAGAAGTGGCCTACAATCAATAAATTCCTTCTGTGTTTCTGCTATTTATATATTTTTGTTATTTCATGCATTTTTCATTATATTGTTGCAGGAGGTTCCTCCCATCTGGTATCAGAGCGCTTTCTTGGGCTCGCTAGGTGGAATTTCTACCAATTTTTTTTTCCATAGTGGCCTTCGACATTGTGATTATTGCAATAGTTCTTTCTTTTTCACATCTATATTATTCATTTCAATTGTAGGTTCGGATTAGGGAATATCCCTATCTGCTTAACTGTGGGAAGTGCCTAGGCATATAGCCCTAAAACTCATTGTGAGCAGTACCACAAGAACCCTGAAGTAGATGGCCCATTGAGAGGACCTACCAGTGAAGAGGGCAATGGCACTACCTGATTGACTAGTTCCCATCCATGAGGTACACCAAGAGCTATCGTTTGTGGCAAAGCAGTTATCAATTTTACCTGAGCCATGGAATGAGGGGTATTGCCCCAATACGTAAGTCATTAGATAGCATTGGTGGCCGAGTGACTCCCCTAAACCTTTAGGAAGCTAAACATACTTGGGGCCCATATCTATTGACAACTAGTAAATCACAAATTGAATCCATCTAGAGCAGTTGGTAGATTGTTTCTAGAATAATAATAATAATAATAATAATTTCTATTTTTTCGCCATATCTTCCTTGCTTTAGATCTATTTCCTCTCAAAATTCACTGGAACCACTAAAATTTCATTTTGTATATTTCCTTCCTTGAGGACCCTATTCCAAATTCTACGTATCGAAGCTAGAAATCCCACATTTGTTTATTTCTAGGGTTTGCCATAACTTCTTCTACTCTCACCCAATAGCCTTCAAATTTTACCACAGTGTTCATTTCATATTTCTACTCCTTTGTCCCTCTTGGACAAATTTTCCCATTATTTCACCCCACTTCTAAAATCCCATTTTCTACTTCCCCTTCCCTCATAAAGTGTCCAAAACCTAGTCAAAACCCAATCACCCATCGAAGTTTTTCCCAAATCCAAATTTTCCTTTACTAAAAAATTTTCTATTTTTATTTTTCTACCCATTCCCAAAAAATTTAAAAAATTTTAAAAAATCTCCTAGCTATGGTTGTCACCTACACAAGAGCCAAAAACATGGAGGATGAACTTGCAGCCCTCAAGACCAAACTCCAAGATCTAGATGAAAAAATTATCGGCCTCAATCTTTAGCATTTAGCTATGAACAATAGACGGCAGTCAGAGTCTTCTATAGACACTGGGTTCTCTTCTTCTAGCAATTTTCGTGGGCCAAAGCTTGATTTTCCTCGCTTCAATGGTGATGATCCGACTGGATGGATATACCAGGCAGAACAATATTTTAGTCTGCATAATATTTTTGATGTCAACAAAGTTCCACTTGCATCCTTTCATTTGGAACATGAAGCCCTTCAATGGTTTTGTTGGTACATCAAGGCTCATGAAGAGCCCAAATGGACAGATTTTTGCAAACTGATTTTGCAATGATTTGGCCCTAGTGCTTTTGATGACTTCATAGGAGCACTCACTAAACTTCACCAAATAGGCACTGTGAGAGACTATTAGATAGAATTTGAAAAACTAGCCAATCACACAGCGGGATTGTCTGATGAATTCTTCAGGAATTGTTTTGTGAGCGGTCTGAAGGATGCAATCTGATCTGAGGTTAAAATGTTCCATCCCACACAATGATGGAAGCCTTAGGGTTGGCTAAGTTGGTGGAGGACAAGATCACAGATCAACAGCAATCCAAATCTAATTTTGTTCCATTCAAAAATATAGTTTCCCAAAGACCTCCAATCACACCAACTCCTAGAACAACTCCTATCAAGCATTTGACTAAAGTAGAGATGAGGGCAAGTAGAGAAAAAAGGATTTGATATAATTGTGATGAGAAATTCACTCAGGGACATAGATGTGTTGAGAAAAAGCTCTATCTCTTGGATGTGGATTCTCTGCCTGAAACTAAAGTTTATGCAGATGCTCAGGATATAGTAGATGATCAAGTTGAAACTTAGTAGCCATTTGTTGACCCTACTTCTTAGGATGACCACCCAGAGATCTCTCTTCATGTTTTAGCAGGAGTCACCACCCCACAAACCATGCAGATCAAGGGTTACTTCAAGAAGATCCCTCTTACAATACTCATCGATTCTAGTAGCACTCATAATTTCATTGACCCTCAGATCACAAAACAAGCTGATTGTTTTGTCCATCCTTGCTCCATCTTTAAAGTCATGATTGCCAATGGGGACACATTACCTTGCAAAGGGAACTATTGCAATGTGTGTGTCTCTATTGGAGATTATAACCTACGCTTCGACATATTTCCTTACCCTTAGGTGGATGTGATGTGGTTTTGGGCACCCAATGGTTACACATACTTGGACCCATCTTATGGGATTTTGATGAACTTTGGATGCAGTTTTCAGATAATGGGCAAAAACACACATTGAAGGGCTTACAACTAGGGTCTCTTAGCATCATAAGTTCATATCACATGGAAAAGCTTCTTAGGAAGAATTCACATGGTGTCATCGTTCAGCTCCATTCGTTCAGATGCAACCATCAGCGGTCTCCACTACTCCTTCGGATCTACAACAAATTTTGGATAGGTATGCATGTGTCTTTGCCTAACTAGTGGAATTTCCACATTCACAACCAGAGGACCACCATATTCAACTCCTTCCTAGAATTGTTCCTTCCAACATCAGGCTCTACCACTACCCATTTCACCAAAAGACAAAGATTGAGATGCTCGTTCGAGACTTACTGAAGCAAGGCATTATTCACCCTAGTACCAGTTCCTTTTCTTCACCAATATAACATTAGAAAATGTCCCCTTGAGGCTTTTCCATCATAAGGTTTAGCTCCTGGGTCTTTAGTGTGCATTTAGGACAGTTTACATCATATTTCAACACCCCAATGAGAAAACCCCTAAGAGTCTTGACAAATAGGACCTAGGGGGACTACTTGAGATAACCCCTACCCAAAATAGTGGGGAGGACTTGGGCGCCCATGCCCTAGTCTTGCCCTATTTTGGGGCAGTCCTAATTTTTGGGTGTTGGCTTGTGACCGATATTTGGGTCCTATGCCGACATGATAAGTTTGAATTATGAAATTCTTGGTGGGAGTGTTTGTAGTTGCATATAAAAGCATGTTTAGACATTCATTTAGAAACTAGATGGCAATTGTGATGTTCATGCATTCTCAAGGTGATTCAAGGATTTCATCGTGTTGCAAGAGCAGATTGGTGTTGTCTGTGTTTGTTTTTGTAGATTTGAGCATCCATTTCCTCATGGAATGAAAAGCATCTTCCTTCCATGAGATATTCACTACAAGGTGACATTTATTGTGTTTTTTATTAGTATTCATTTGGTTTTTTCCTCTGTCCATCAAGGGCACGTACTCTCTATCTGACAAAGGTGTTTGGAAGACGTAAGTGTCCTTTTGGGGCTTGACTAAGGCCAGTGCCTAAACACCACAACCCTCTCCCAAAGTTTTATGATTGCAGGTTATAGGTTGATGATGCAAATAAAGTGAAGTTGTAGGAGGGCATGTTGGAGTGTCAGAATTGCATATTAGTGAAAGAAATAACTACTTGGACTTGGGCACCTACTCATTAGTCCTTGAAGTTTCATGACAGAAAAACCTTTGGTGAAGTAGGAACAAGTTGTAGATCTTGTCTGCAAATCCTAACAAAAAGTAAGGCACTGGAGTTGGGCACCCACTCTTTTGTCCCCAACTTTTCCACCTCGGATCCCTAAAAATAGGTGCACAGTCATTTGTAATTTTACAGCTTTCTATAGAGGCATTTTCCATTATTCATCTGTTTACTTCCGTATTTGCATAATTAGGCTTTTGATGTGTAATTGAGCATAATAGAAGGGAAATTGATAATAAAATACCCTAATCCAAGTTTCCCTACATTTGTAAGTGACCAAGGACATGATAGTGCTCTGCCACTCGATCCGAAGGTCCTTGAATGTAATGGGTGAAAGGAGGATTTAAACACTAAACTAAACAATCTAATTTTACACTAAACATTTTGGTGAACCCATGTTTTTGGACTTAATTGCAACTTGTTGAGAGTTTTTCTTTAGATTTGGGTTGATTTCATTCATTCATATAGTCATTCATCTTATTGCATTGAGAAAAAATACAAAAAATTTGAAAAATTTGGAAACCCTGACTTGCATTTTCATATAGATTTTTAATTTGCATCGATTCACTCTAATTTTTCCTAATTTATGATTTTTTATCATATCTAATATAAACTACAGAAAAATACAAAAATTCAATAATTTGCATTGCATTTTTCATCATATAATTGCTAAGGTTTTGTAAAAATTTTGACAATTTTCATATAACCTAGTAATTCCAAAATCTAGGGATAGTAGGCAAAATCTTCTTTCAATTTTTTCTACTGATTCTAGAGACTCATTCAAACTTTCATTTGGCTGTATTCTTGCATTTTGGTGTAAATTTGCATTTAGATTTCAAATATTTGCATTTTTGCATAGAAAATTTCAACAAAAAACTAGCAATTTTCATTAAACTTGAACTTGCATTTTGCATCTTAGAGCTTGGAATTCATTTTCAAATCTGAGTACACTTTATTTCCATCATAAATCAGACTTAAAAACATTCTTATAGCATTTTGTGTCAAGATCTCAAACCTAGTGTTTGAAAAACATCGATTTTCACTAGATTTGGCTTTGTCGACTCTCTAAATTTGCACCATAGGTGTGTTGTGAAGAATATGTTTGCATTGATTAGTTGTTATAAGGGTAATTATTTTCTTCCCCTCCTAAAAATCTTCACAACACCCTTTTATCGGGCTCTTGTATTGAAATTTTGGTGAAAAACTACACATTTTTGCTATTTTTGCCCTAGGGTTTGGCCTAGTTTGCACTCCAAGTGTGTTGTGACAAATTTTATGGATTGAGGTGACTAATATCATTTCTTTTATTTTCTTTACATCCTAAATGTCATTACAACACCCCTTTTTCTAGGTCTTGGAGTTGAAAACCCGTGAAAAATAGCCTATTTTTGCTATATTTGCACCAGGATTTGACCTTAAGTGGCACTAAAAGCATGTTGTGATAGATATTTTGACACTAAGTGGCTATTATCACTGATATATTTTTCTATCCATCATCATTTTCCTTACAACCTTTGTATCGAGATTTGATGAAAAATTGCATATTTTAGTGTATTTTTGCTATATTTTGACTTGTCATCATCTTAGATTTGCATCAAGAGTATTTTGTGAAGGATCTTATTGTTGTATTTGACTGATATCAAACATATAATTTTCTAGCCCTGATCAAAATCCTTACAACACCTTTCCTTTCATACATTTGCATTCAAAAAGTACAAAAAATCAAGCATTCATGGCTTCTCCTAAGGACTCATCTTTGGAAGATCTATTCGAGTACATTATGAACTATGATAACTTTTGCGAATTCACTTATCAATAGCCTCAAGTTTTACATCAAATAGAATACATCTATGGCATTGACATGAGAAAAATCACCACTTGCGATGTCCTTCGAACAATAGCCTATTTTGATAGCTTTCATGCAACTGTGGATATTTTTCCTTCAATCGTAGAGAATCTCACTAATTTTATGGATGAAAACAATCATGAGGAAAGTAGGGTAACAACTTTACTCCCACTCTCCCTTTGTTTCATGATGATATAATGTAAATCCTTTCTGAGACCTATGAGAAGGAAATAGCAATGGGTGATCTATCAAACAAAGGGACTTGTCCCAACATAACCCCACTTGGTGAGGATATATTGGCACAAGAAAAAGATATCATTGACACATTTCTCCACACTACTCTACCATTCCTTACTGCTCTCCCTAATCAGGATGAAGCTTTGGATGATGTAGATTCTCTTTGTGACCATATGCATAAATCTAATGATAATTTGCCACCTGATGTTCAAGAACTTCATAATTACATCCAAAACAAGAAAATAGAACATGAACCATCACATACTTTGGAAAGCAATGAAATCCTACATGTTGTGGAAGAACAAGCTATCCCTCTTACTCAATCCATTCCAACACCTTATATAGGGACTAAAATGGGTATCTTTCGGATGCCTCCACAAGCTCATTTAAATGGAATTTTAAATGCTCCTAGAACTGACACAGACAATGGCAACATCCCCTCTCAACCATCATTAAGAGAAACCTTTCCTACATGGTTACCCACAAAAACTCATGAACATATGGAAGAAAGAAGAAGTGATAACGCCTTAACCATTAAGATAAAGATCAAGATTCGTGATACCCGCTAGCCCGGCAGACCCTACAAGTAAGTATCTCTAACCCTTTTTCTCTCTCGTGATGTGCTTCCCCTCGTGATGTGTTATGTGTTGTTTAGGCCTCATGGGATGAACCCTGATTCTCTATTAAGCTCTGGGATACTAGGAGACCACCACTATTGTGACCTTCTTCAATTTTTATCACCATTCTTCTATATTGCCTCTCTCTCTAATTTCATCGTTGTGTGTTGTGTCTTACGGACATAGCGTTGCAGTTGGTGACTTGGGGGCACCCTCCTACATGACTATCCCTAAGACACTTGTTTCTCCTCTCTTATTTATTGTTTACCTTACTCTAGTGTTTCTATCTAGCGGGCCGATGATGAAAAACATTTATACTGATGCAGACCTAGTGTCCCTTTCGAGAGCAATCAAAAAATAGACTTAGTTCCTAATATGATGATGGGGTTGTATATTTTATCTGATGCTTGGCTAGTGCAAGCACTCATGCTTTCTGTGTAGTGACTATGATGATGTTTTTATCTCATTTACAAACCTTAACAATACTGTTACTCTGTGCACCTTTGTTTGTCTTTGAATCTGGCCTTGGTGGTACTCGATTTAGAGAGATTCATGATATAGCCCCATGGTTATCCTTAAACTCCAAATTTGTGGTATAACTTTGGCTCTTTGTGTGATTAATCATATGCATGGATGTTGTTGTTTTTATGTAGACACTAACATGTTTCTTGCAGTGATGTGTTTGTGGGAACATTTGGCGATCATGAAGTCACCTCCAGGAGGCATGGGCTTTGCGAGAGCTTGTGTTCCCTTGTGCGTTTTCTTCCTACCTTAATGTGCTTGATATCAATACCTAATATCAACCACCTTAAGGTTGGGGCATAGATAAGGTAAGTTGTTTGTTATATATGTTAGCTATGTGCTTGTCCTCAGATGCAGTTTAAAGACCAGCTCGATGAGTGCTTCCTACATCCTCAATTTTTTTGCAATCAATCAATCATTTAAGAGCTCTGCGGAGGCAAGATATCACGTATATCTTTTTTTTCTTAAGCCCTCTGCGGAGGCAGGGATGGTGTTTTTCTCAAAGCATATTGCATCATCTTGTCATTTTTAAAAGTCCTCTACGGAGGCGGGGAGTAGTTTTGTGACTAACTCAACCCTTAAACATGTCTTCAGTGATTGTTGTGGCGAAGCACAATTGTCAGTGTGTGCCTGTAATGTGCCTAAGATGGTGTTGAACTTAGAAATAGGAACACTCCATCGATTGTCTGCCATGTTTTCTCTGTGTCTTCAAGTATGTGTGTTTTGGTGTGCTTGCTTTGTGTGGCATGTTTGTTGCCCCATATGTAGTCTAAAGAGTAGCTCAATGAGTGCTTCCTATATTTTGGGAGGTTTTACGTGTCTTGCATGTGTGTTGCCCCATATATGCAATTTAAAGACCTATACGATGAGTGCTTCATACACTATGGGAGGTTTGTTTACTTTCCAGTACTTGCATCTGCATTTCATATATATATGAGAAAAAGAAAAGAAAAGAATAATGCCTATCTTCTATGCATTAATGTGTCTTCTATTCATTTGTTGTATTCTCTATGTTTTGCATGACTATAATTGTCTTCTTCGTGTTTTACATGCTTGTTACTACCTTCTATGTGATTGGTGTGTCTTCTATGTGCTTGGTGTGTTTGTTGTGTTTGTGACCATACCTTAATGCATGTATTGGCCTCACGTTTATACATACATTAAAGTGAGGGCTAATGTAACATCGTAAAATGTCTCCTTGGGGGATTTTCCCTCATAAGGTTTAGTTCCCAGGTCTTTAGTGTGCATTTAGGACATTTTACATCACATTTCATCACCCCAATGAGAAAACCCCTAAGTGTCTTGACAAATACGACCTAGGGGGACTACTTGAGATAACTCCTACCCAAAATAGGGGGGAGGACTTGGGTGTCCATGCCCTAGTCCTACCTTATTTTGGGGCGATCCCAATTTCTGGGTGTCAGCTTGTGACCATTATTTTAGTCCTATGCCGACATGGTAAGTTTGAATTACGAAATTCTTGGCGAGAGTGTTTGTAGTTGCATATAAAAGCATGTTTAGGCATTCATTTAGAAACTAGATGGAAATTGTGATGTTCATGCATTCTCAAGGTGATTCAAGGCTTTCATTGTGTTGCAAGAGTAGATTGGTGTTGTCTATGTGTTTATGTTTGTAGATTTAAGCTTCCATTTCCTCATGAAATGAAGAGCATCTTCCTCCCATGAGATCTTCACTACAAGGTGACATTTGTTGTGCTTGTGATCATTATTCATTTGGTTTTTACCTCTACCCATCAAGTGCACGCACTCTCTATCTAAAAAAGGTGTTTGGAAGACTTAAGTGTCCTTTTGGGGCTTGACTGAGGCAAGCTCCTAAACACCACAACCCCCTCCCAAAGTTTCATGATTGTATCTTACAGGTTGATGATGCAAACAAAGTGAAGTTGTAGAAGGGCATGTTGGAGTGTTAGAATTATAGATCAGTGAAAGAAACAACTACCTAGACTTGGGCGCTGGCTCATTAGTCCTCAAAGTTTTGTGATGGAAAAACCTTCGGTGCAATAGGAATAGGTTGTAGATCTTATCCGCAGATCCTGACAAAAAGTAAGGCACTAGACTTGGGTACCCGCTCTTTTGTCCTCAAATTTTCCACCTTAGATCCCTGAAAATAGGTGCACAGTCATTTGTAATTTTACATCTTTTTGTAGAGACATTTTTTGTTATTCATTTTTTTACTTTCATATTTGCATAATTAGGGTTTTTACATGTAATTGAGCATAAGAGAAGGAAAATTGATAATCAAATACCCTAATCCAAGTCTCCCTATATTTGTAAGTTACCAAGGACCTAATAGTGCTCTACCACTCGATCCAAAGGTCCTTGAATGTAATGGGTGAAAGGGGGATTTAAATATTAAACTAAACAATCCAATTTTACCCTAAACAACCAGTTCTTCTTATTCAAAAAAAAGATGGGTCATGGCACCTCTGCATTGACTTCTGAGCACTTAATCACATCACAATCAAGGATAAATTTTTTATTCCTATTGTTCATGAGCTTCTTGATGAGGTTCATGGTGTTCATTTTTTCTCCAAGTTGGATCTTCATTTTGTATCACCAAATTAGGGTTCATGAGGATGATATCCCTAAAATAGATTTCCACACGCATGATGGCCACTATGAGTTTTTGGTCATGCCCTTTGGCCTCACTAATGCTCCTTCAACATTCCAGACATTGATGAATAAAATATTCTAGCCCTACCTATGGAAATTCATTTGGGTCTTCTTCAATGATATCCTCATCTATAGTAAAACATCGGCTGAGCATCTCCACCATTTGGATCTCGTACCACAACTTCTCTCTAATCATCATCTCTGTGCAAAATAGTCTAAATGTGTTTTTAGCTAGGAGGACATGGAGTATCTTGGGCATATTTTTTTAGCCCAAGGGGTTCGAGTCGATCCTATAAAAATAGATGCCATGAAAAATTGGCCACATCCTTAGACACTCAAGAGCCTTCGTGGTTTTTTGGGACTGAATGGCTACTATCGCAAGTTTTTCAAGGATTACGAGAAGATTACATCTCCATTAACAGCTATGTTAAAAAGGATGCTTTTACCTAGACACATGCTGCTGAGTGTGCCTTTGAAAAACTAAAACAAGCTATGTGTACTACACCAGTTCTAGCTATGCTAGATTTTTCCAAGACCTTCACTATTGAGAGTGATGCTTGCGGCAATGTACTTGGTGTTGTTCTCCTTCAAGAAGACCATCCCATTGCATTCACCAGCAAAGCCCTTTCTGGCAAGAATTTAGTACTCTCTACAAATGAGAAGGAAATGATGGCTATCTTGCATGCAATACAAAAGTGGCGGCCATACCTACCAGGGAATAATTTTTGCATCAAGACTAATCACCAGAATTTGAAATATTTTCTAGAACAATGGGTCTCCTCCCCAGCACAACAAAAATAGGTCATCAAACTCATGGGGTATGACTATGAGATCACTTACAAGAAGGGTAAGGACAATATTGTGGTAGATGCTCTTTCTCGTACATTTGATGACCAAGCTTCCATTTCAGCTATTTCTATGCTTGTTCCAAATTGGATGGAATCTATCCAGCAATGCTATGTCAATTACTCTTCGTTAACTCAAACCATTCAATGGTTGGACAATAACCCTTCTTCTATACCGCATTACACTTGGGATGGTGTTTCTCTGCGATACAAGGGTTGTTTGGTGCTTCCCCATAGCACAGATCTTCAGTAGGATATCTTCTATGAACTCCATGTTTTTCCATTAGAAAGGCACTCTGGGTTCCTCAAAACTTATGAGCAGGCACGATGTAACTTCTTTTGGAAGGGAATGAAAAGGGCAATTCAATAGATGGTGGTTGAATGTGATACCTGCCAATGTAACAAGGGTGAAATAATACTCCTTCCTGGATTGTTCGAACCCTTGCCCATCCCTACATGGATTTGGATAAATATTTCTATGGATTTCATTAAGGGGCTCCCTAAATTTGGAGGGAAGACAGTGATCTTGGTTGTGGTTGATCTCCTCTCCAAATATAGTCATTTTTGTGCCCTCATCCATCCCTATACCACCTCCTTAGTTGCACAAATTTTCATGGAACAGATCTTCCGTCTTCATGGCATCCCTTCTTCCATTGTCTCAGATCGTGATGCAACTTTTACCAATCATTTTTGGACAGAACTATTTCAACACACTGGCACCAAACTGAAGATGAGTTCTGGGCATCACCTACAAACAAATGGTCAGATTGAAATTATCAACAAATGTTTGGAAACCTATCTTCTTTGCTTCACCTTAGAACAACAGCATCAGTGGGTAAAGTGGCTCCCTCTCGCTGAATGGTGGTACAATACCTCCTACCACACTACATCTAAAATGACTCCATATGAAGTAGTCTATGGTCAGGCACCACTTGTGCTCCTTCCATACACCCCTAGTAGTTCACTAGTTTACGTAGTCAACATGGTTCTCTGAACCTAGGATCAGATTCTTTGCATTTTGTAGGACAATCTTCACATGGCAAGAAATTGAATGAAACAACAAGCTGATCAACACTGTTCTGAGTGTACTTTTCAAGTAGGTGATATGGTTTTTCTTCATCTCCATCCATACAAGAAATCATCCTTGAAACTCAAAGGGTGTCATAAGATGGATCCAAAGTTCTATGGGCCATATAGGTTCTTTAGAAGATTGGGTCAGTTGCTTATAAATTGGAGCTTCCTCCTTCCCACGTTCATCCAGTATTTCATGTCTCTTGTCTAAAGAAAGTTCTTGGTACCAACATCAGAGCACAAACTATTTTACCAAAACTAGATAATGAAGGATCCATCATTTTGTAGCTGGAGGCCATCCTTGATAGGCGCACTCGTCATCTTTGCTCTCGATCCATCACAGAGGTATTAATTCAATGACACAGAATGCAACCAGAGGATGCTACATGGGAACCACTCCTTCAGATTTAGTAACAATTTCCACATCTTAAGCTTTGAGGACAAAGCTTTTCCAAGAGGGAGGGGATGTTAGGAACCCATGTTTAACACTTCTCTTTATTTTGTTAGTATATTACTTTTAGATGCATATGCTTTGTAAGTTGTCCCATGAGTATATTGTATTATCGCACATTCATAGGAATTTTCAGAGATTTTTGCAAGGATTTACACTAAAATTTTAAGGACATAAGGCATCTAAGGGATTTCAACAAGATTTTCAAGCTAGGCTATTTGACTCTGGAAAGAGGAAAATAGGTCAACATTTTGGCAACTTCTCAGGGATGTTTGCCTACTAAACAAATGGACCAATGGCCTTAAGCATCCATTGGGCACGGAGTTAAAAAAGGAACTACAGTATGTCAAAATAACTAAAACCATACCTTCAAAACACACCAAAAAGGGAAGGAAGGTCTACATTCTCCTAATGAGAATGCAACCTGTGCAAAAACACTTATTGAAGGGAAAACTAAAGCATAAACAAAACTAAAACAATATGTATAGAATCTTAGACCAACCTTAGAGGCAAGGTTTGAGATGGATCCCATTGAATAAGATTGGTAGAACTTCACCATCCAGCTTTGAAAGAATGAAAGCATTGGCTTGCTTATAGCTGATGATGATATATGGCCCACTCCAAAGTGCATCAAACTTAGTGTGGCCTCTAGGTTTGGCTTAGTTAGCATCCCATTTGAGAACAAGATCACCCTCCTTGAAAGTCTAAACCTTGGCCTTCTTGTCAAAATACCTCTTGGTTTGCCTTTTATGTTCTTCCAAGGTAGCCATGGCTGACTATTATGTTCTTCTAATTTAGTCAATTTAGCCATTCTTATAGACCTATCATCTTCTCCTTCCACTTCTAATTGGTGAGCCAATTCCAATGTAGGAAGTTCCAAAGATATAGGTAATCTAGCCTATCTCCCATACACAAGAACAAAAGGAGAGGTATGAATGGCTCTTTTGTAAGTGATCCTACTAGCCCAAAGAGCTAATTTATCTTATTGTGCCATTGCCTTTGGTTTGTCTTCATGGTCCTCTTTAGGATTTTGATCAGGTTCTTGTTAGTGGATTTAGCCAGTCCATTACCTTGGGGGTAATAGTTGGATGAAGTCTTCAAGAACACATTATACCTTAGAGCCCAATCAGAAATTCTAAAACCAGTGAAAGATTTTGCATTGTCAGAAATAATGGTATGAGGAGCTCCAAACCTTGTCATGATTCTTCCATGAAATCCATGATTACTGACTCAGTGGCCTCCTTGAGTGGGATTGCTTCAACCCACCTGGTGAAGTAGTCTATTGTAGTCAAAACCCAGTTGACCAGTGCTAGAAGTAGGGTTTATCATGCTAATGAAATCCAATTCCCACTGTGAGAAGGGTTGATCTGCCTGAATAGGATGGAGTGGGAGGGCTGCCAATATTTTCTTTCCAGCAAAGAGAGCACACTCCTTTCACTTTCTTACCCATACATGGGCATCATTAAATAATGTGGGCCAAAAATAATATGTCCTCATTATTTTCATTGTTGTAGCTCTAGCAGAGAAATGACCTCCAACTAGGCTAGCATGAAACTCACTGAGTAATCTATCAATTTGATCTTCTTTTATGCACCTCAGTAAGACTCCATCTATGTTTCTCGTGAAGAGAAAACCATCCGCCAAAGTGTAAGGAATAGACTACAGCCTGAAGTGTCTTCTTTTAGTCTGATCCAATCCATAGGGATACTCACTCGTGGATAGGAACCTGGCCATATCTGATGTTTAAGAAATCACAGCTGTTGATTCATCTATAGGTTCCACCTCATTCAAATGGTAGGATGAACTCACTTCATCTATAGTAGTCTAAGCTAGTTGTTCACACAATCCTTTGCCCCTAATTAGCTTAGTGGGTTTGATTATCACATCATACTCTAGAATTTTAGTGACCCAGTTCACTCTCTTTTCACTAATTTCAATGTCCATTATATAATCTCTCACACTAGGATGAGAAAATAAAACTTTGATATGATTATTTTCTATCATGTATCTAAATTTATTTAAATATCTAACAATGGAAAATAGCTATTTATCCATGGGACTATATATGACCTCATAATCTTTCAAGGTCTAACTAAAGAAGGCCAGGGGCTATTCTATATGTTAGACTTGGGCCACACAACTAAGAGTGGGGAGGGGTGAATTAGTTGTGCAAAACTTTCTTCCAATTGAACACTTAACTCTACTTTGTAATTCAGCAGTATAATAATAAATCAATCATCGAAACACAATGCAACAAATTAAGAGCAGAAACACATCAACACATGAGACACCAATATTTTGACGTGGAAAACCCGGTTAAGGGAAAAACCACGGGGTGATTAACCCAAGATTGTATTCTCTGTTAGAAGAATAGAAAGAACAAAATGGCACATGCCAATTAGGGCTCATTGCCCGAGCACACTACTCACAAGAGGCTCACTGCCTACAAGAGACACACTGTCTACAAAGAAATAAGTATCACCTACTTGAACTAGAAAATAGCATCTTCACCATGCTTGAATCAGTTCCATTTAAGCCCAATACTTCTGCTCTACCTTTCGCTCTTGTCCTCACTACCAGACTCTCATCTCGATAAGGGCAATTTTGAAAAGACTTCGTAATCCCTTATTTATACAAGACACCAACTTAGGAATGATCATCTAAGTCGGCAAACATCAACAAGAACATCTACGGGATGTGTAACTCATCTGGTCGGCTAATCTCAAGAAGAACACCATTATCCAAAAGTTATTTCTTAATTGTGAGCTCCAACTTCAATGCGGACCATGAACACAAACTGGACACAATCCAAAGACCTCCACAAGCTTACTTGAGTCACCAAGAATAGCCACACTTCATCTGCTTACTGAAATCCTTCTCTCCTTCATTTGGAACCTCAAGAACACAATCTATCATTACTATCACAAAGGAATAGATGGTTGTAGACCTTCAAACCATGAACCAATCGAGTTGACACTTCACAAAGACATCCTCAACACTTCCTAAAATCCGTAGAATAGGAAAATGCATTTTCGGATCCACCAGACCTATCTGTATCACTCTGTCGCTACTGAACATCTACTAGAACCGGTTTTACTTGAGCCGCCACAACTTCTTCATATCTTCATGCAGACCTCTAAAATCTCTACTGGACCACCTTAGTACATATATCTACAAACCCTTTAAACTGCATCCTTTGATCCTCATCTTATCTTGGACTTTTACCTTACTGTCATCACTGTTCTTCACTATTCCTGATTGAGACTAATTTTCTCAATATCCTCAGCACATAGCTCATCCAATCCTTATCATTAATGCAACAGGAGTATGTTGACATCAATGACAATATCGGTTAGACCCATACTTGCAACAATCTCCCCCTTTGTCATTGATGGCAACATATGATGTGAAAAACTATTTTGACCATCAGGATAAGAACTTCTCCTTACTGTCACAACTCCCCCTATCAGCAACAACTTGTTTTTCACATGTCTTCTCTCCCCCTTTGACATCAGTGCACAAGGGAAAATACTTGCAATTTCACCACTTTAGACTCATACATGCTGCTCCCCCTGAGTAGCAGCTCCTTATCATCAATCTGGATCACAAGATATGACTGTGATATCCACCGGACTGATGCACATCAGTGCACCTTAGTTCATCACCGGAGGGGCAATAACCCTAACTTCTCCCTGAGATACTCAAAAGAGTCCTTAGGTAGAGGTTTAATAAAGATATTTGCAATCTGATCCTTGGAAGGCACATCTAACTTCATTTTTGTTCACTTGCTCTCTCAAAAAGTGAAACTTGATGGATATGTGTTTTGTCTTTGAATGCAACACTGGATTCTTAGATATATTTATTGCACTTGAATTATCACAGAAAATTGTGATAGGCTCCTCATACTCCACTCTTATGTCTCTTAGCATTTGCTTCATCCACAAAACTTGAGTGCAACTACCTACTGCTGCAATATATTCTACTTCTGTAGTGGACAGAGATATTGCCTCTTGTTTCTTGCTCAGCCAAGAAACCAATCTCTTACCCAAAAAGAATGCTCCACCACTGGTACTCTTCCAGTCATCCACATCACCTACCCAATCAGCATTTGTATAAGCATGAAGAGAGAAATCATGATCTCTAGGATACCACAGACCATACACAACTGTCCCTTTTAGATATCTAAAAATCCTTTTGATTGCCATGACATGAGATTCTCTAGGATCAACCTGAAATCTAGCAACAAGACCAATAGCTTGCATAATGTCTGGTCTAGTTTGAGTAAGATACAATAGTCCTCCAATCATTGACCTATACTTTTTTTTATCAGCCTTGGGAGAGTCATCATCCTTGCTTATCTTACATCTAGTTGCCATGGGAGTGTTCATTTTCTTTGAGTCTTCCATCCCAAATTTCTTCAACAATTCTTTCACATATTTGGTCTGAGAAATGAAGATTCCTTTCTTTGTTTGAGTAATTTGTAGACCCAAGAAGAAATTCATTTCCCCAAGCATGGACATCTCAAATTCACTTTTTATCTAATTTGCAAAGGTTTTACACATACTATCTCTTCCTCCAAAAATGATATCATCAACAAATACTTCAACAATTAAGATGTTTTCATTATCAATTTTGAAATATAAATTATTGTCAGCAGCACCTTTGTTGAAACAAATCTTCAAAAGATGCTTATCCAATCTTTCATACCAAGCTCTTGGGGCTTGCTTTAGTCCATATAGTGCTTTCTTCAACTTGCAGACCATATCACCATGATCAGACAATTGAAATCCATCTGGTTGCTCTATGTACACTTCTTCTTCCAAGTCACCATTCAGGAAGGCAGACTTGACATTCATCTGATACACCTTGAAATCCTTGAAGGCAGCAAATGCAAGAAATAATCTGACTACTTCAATTCTTGCCACCAGAGCAAAAGTTTCTTCAAAATCAACTCCTTCTATTTGAGAGTAACCCTTACAGACCAATCTGATTTTATTTCTGATTACTTCACCAACTTCATTCAGTTTGTTCTACAAGACCCGTTTGGTTCCAATCACATTCTTGTTTCTAGGTCTGGGAACAAGATCCCAAGTGTGATTTTTCTCAATTTGCATTAGCTCTTCCTCCATTGCTTTAGTCCAGTTTTCATCATTGCAAGCTTCATTCACTGTCTTAGATTCAATCTTTGAAATCAGACAATACTCTTCTGAATCTTGAGCAATTCTCCTTCTTGTTTGTACTCCCTTGCTTTTATCACCTATGATCTAATCTTTAGAGTGGTTCAGTCTTACATATCTAGGAACTTTGGGAATTTCTTGCATTTCTGATTCTTGATCAGGCTCATTGAAACTCAACTCTTCTTCCTGATCTACCGGATCAATCTGGATCTAAATCTCAGAAGAGGCTTGGGCTCCTTGAGTCAGAATACCATTCTGATCATCTTCATCATATTCATAAAATCTTGAGGGTTTTTCAATTCCTTCATCAACCTTCACATTTGTACTTTCTATCATCTTTCTCAATCTCTTGTTATAACACCAGTATGCTTTGCTTTGAGTAGAGTAACCAAAGAATATTCCTTCATCACTTCTAGCATCAAACTTTCCTAGATCTTCATCTCTTTTAATGTAACATTTGCTATCAAAAACTCTGAAATACCTTACAGTAGGAGTGATACCAAATCAAAGTTCATAAGGAGTCTTACCGGTATTGCTTTTGATTTGAACTCGATTGAGAGTATAGACTACAGTGCTGACAACTTCTCTACAATAGATCTGAGGAACATTTTCTTCCATCATCATGGTCCTAGATGCTTCCTGGATGGTCTGGTTCTTTCTCTCCACTACTCCATTCTGCTGTGGAGTCCTAGGAGCAGACAACTGTCTCTTTATTCCATGTTTCTCACAAAACTCTATGATCTCACCAAATGTGAACTCTCCACTTCTATCAGACCTCAAACACTTCAATTTTAATCTGGTTTCATTCTCTACCATAGCCTTGAATATTTTGAATTTCTCAAGAGCTTCTGATTTCTCTTGATGATATTATCAAAATTCACATGACACATCTTCCTATGCCACAACCAACTCTGATCAACTTGAACAAATAAGCAACTTTTACCAGTACCAACCAAGTGAAAGATATTACCTTTAGTTTGAGTACTGGATGCAATCTCTATTCTAGAACTTTCAAAGATCTTGCATTTTCCATTCTTGAACCGGAGATCATAGCCTTTGTCCACCAACTGTCCAACACTGAGAAGATTGTGCTTCAAACCTTCAACATATAGTACATTACCAATTTTGTTCCTTCCATCAAGAGAAATAGTTCCTCTACCTCTGATTCTACCAGCATAATTATCACCAAACTTTACCACTCCTCCTTCATACCATTCCAAATTTATGAACTTATTTTTGTCGCCTGTCATATGGTGAGAGCAACCACTGTCAATGATCCAATCATCCTTCTCTTCAACTTGGGTAGCCATAGCTCTTTCCACAGTCTTATGATTGACAGACACAGAGGACATTGAATCTTCTTCCTTGATGGCAATGAACACCCATTCATTTCTGGATTTGTTTCCTATCTCTGATTCATCATCTGTTTCTCCTTCATTATCATCATCTTCATGTACATAGTAACAGTTCTTTTGGAACCTTGGCTTGTTAGGATTTTGCCTTGAAAACCTTTCCAGACACCTTGAGGCAAAATGACCAATCTTATTGCAGTTAAAACACTTAAAAGGTAATTTTCCTTCATACTTACTAGATCCTCTTGGCAGCCTCTTTGCAATAAGGGCTTCAAGTTGAGTAGTTTCTACTTCTTCTTCCAAATATTTTCTTGCTTTTTCATACCATGATAGCTTCCTTGATGAATTCTCTCCCGGATCAAACCTTTGTTTACCTTTCAGAGGCACTGGCTTTGAATGTAGATTTAGTCTTGGGGGGGTCATCTCCAAACTCTGTCATTTCAAATGCAGCCAATTTTCCAGCCAATTAATCTCTTGTGACAGTTGTATGGGCTGTGAATTCTTCAATGGCAGCAGCCTTGATTTTGTAAGAAGTGGGTAGGGATCTGAGAATATTGCCAACAATCTCATTTTCATCCAGGACTCCACCAGTATTTATAATTCCACAAACAATCTCATTTACTCTTGGCATAAAAGTAGTAATATTTTCATCATCTCTCATCTTTAGATTTTCAAATTTCCCTTTCAGACTCTATAACCTTGCACATTTAACATACTTGTCTCCTTCATACAAAAGTTCCAATTCTTGCCAAATCATAAAAGTAGTTGGTAGGTCAATAACATTTGAGAGCTCTGAATTAGATAATGCGCTTAGAAGAGCTTCTATAGTCCATAGATTATTTTCAGCATCTGTGATTTCATTTTCAGTTTTCAGATCACCCTGTGGAGGTACATAATGTGTTGTAGTCATGGACCAGTACGCCATTCCCATACATTACAAGTGACATTTCATGCAACCTTTCTAGAGATTAAAACTAGTTTCATCAAACTTCAGACTATCCTTCTTGTAAGACAACACCCTAGATCTCCTCAAGTGGTTAAGCTCCTTTTAGAGGAACCTAGCTCTGATACCAATTTTTAGACTTGGGCCACACAACTGAGAGGGGGGGTGAATCAGTTGTGCCAAACTTTCTTCTAATTGAACACTTAACTCTATTTTGTAATTCAGCAGTATAATAATAAATCAATCATCGAAACACAACGCAACAAATTAAGAGCATAAACACATCAATAGATGAGACACCAAGATTTTGACGTGGAAAACCTGGTTAAGGGAAAAACCATGGGGTGATTAACCCAAGATTGCATTCTCTATTAGAAGAATAGAAAGAATAAAATGGCACATGCCAATTAGGGCTCACTGCCCAAGCACACTGCTCACAAGAGGCTCATTGCCTACAAGAGACACATTGTCTACAAAGAATTAAGTATCACTTACTTGAACTGGAAAATAGCATCATCACCATGCTTAAATCAGTTCCATTTAAGCCCAATACTTCTGCTCTACCTTTCTCTCTTCTCCTCACTACCACACTCTCATCTCGACAAGGACAACTTTGAAAAGACTTTGTAATACCTTATTTATACAAGACATCAACTTAGGAATGATCATCTAAGTCGGCAAACATCAACAAGAACATCCGCAGGATGTGTAACTCATCCGGTCAGCCAATCTCAGGAAGAACACCATTATCTAAAAGTTATTTCTTAATTGCGAGCTCCAACTTCAATGCAGACCACCAACACAAACTAGACATGATCCAAAGACCTCCACAAGCTTACTTGAGTCACCAAGAATATCCACACTTCATCTGCTTACTGAAATCCTTCTCTCCTTTATCCGGAACCTCAAAAACATAGTCTATCATTACTGTCACAAAGGAATAGATGCTTGCATACCTTCAAACCATGAACCAATTGAGTTAACACTTCACGAAGACTTCCTCGACACTTCCTAAAATCTGCAAAACAGGAAAATGCATTTTCGGATCTCACTGGACCTATCTGTATCACTCTATCGCTACTGAACATCTACTAGAACCAGTTTTACTTGAGCAGCCACAACTTCTTTAGATCTTCATGTGAACCTCTGAAATCTCTACTGGACCACCTTAGTACATATATCTACAAACCCTTTAAACTGCATCCTCTGATCCTCATCCTATCTTGGACTTTTACCTTACTGTCATCACTGTTCTTCACTGTTCCTAATTGAGACTAATTTTCTCAATATCCTCATCACATAGCTCATCCAATCCTTATCCTTAATGCAATAGGATTATGTTGACATCAATGACAACACCAGTTAGACCCATACTTGCAACACTATACCCTATTCATTTTGTTGCATCAAAACAACAACAATGTTGCTCTCTCCTCCATGTGCATAAAGAATAAAGTCCTCATAATTTGGGTTCATGAGAGTAGGAGCCTAGGCAATCTCTTCTTTGATCTTCTCAAAACCATCTTTCCCTTCCTTAGTCCATCTGAAGACAACATCTTTCTTAAGGACAAAGGTTAGAGGTTTTACCAAGCCAGCACAGTTAGGAATGAACTTCCTAACAAAATTGAGCTACCCCAGAAATGATCGTAAAGCATTTTTGTGAGTGAGTAGAGGAAGAGAAAGAAGAGTTGATGTTCTTTTAGGATCTATAGAGATCCCATCCTTAGACACTAGACGGCCCAAAAGCTTACCTTGAGCAACAGAAAAAATACTTTTTTTAGGGTTTAGAGACACCCCAAACTCTCTACATCTTTGGAAAACTTTCTCGAGATGCTCCATATGATTTTCTCCTCTCCTTGAGAAGACTATAATATCATCCAAATAAATTAGGATGAACTTGTTTATAAAACATTTGAAGGCAATATCCATTGCCCTTTGAAATGTGGCACCAGCATTAGAAAGACCAAATGGCATTTTTGCATATGCCATGGTTCCCCATTTAGTTGTAAATGTTATTTTAAATATATCCTCCTCTTTGACAAAGATCTAGTTATAACTAGAAAAGATATCTAGTGAAAACCTCACTGCCCCTATAACAGTTTGTAAAATTTGATCCATAGAGGACAAAGGGTAGTGATCCTTCAAGGAACCATGATTCAAGTCCCAAAGTCTATGCAGAGCCTTATCTCACCATTCTTATTCCTCACAGGTGCTAGATTAGCAACCCAACTGGAGTATTTGATGGGGAAGATGATTCTGGCTTGGATGAGTTTAGCAAGCTCTTTTCTCATAAGTGGCTCAATTTTAGGATTTATGGGTAGCTACTTCTAGTGGATGGGCTTAGAATTTGGATCCGGATTGATGGAATGTTGGGCAGCATCTGGATTAAAACCTTTTAGGTCTTCATAACTCCACACTAAAATATCATAATACTTCTAAGAAAGGCATATAAAATCTTGGTGTTCAGCATCGCCACATACCTTTCCCAGCAGTAACTCTTTGTCTAGGGTGACATCAACCTTCTGATAGTCTTCTTTTTTTACTGTCATGTTCTCTCTCCCATCCTTGAACTCATCATCAGGGCTCAAAAGGGCTTCAAGAGTGACTAAACCCTTGGGTAGATTGTTGGTTTTCGACTAAATGATTTGATCACCATAACTCTCTTACAACCTGAGTTGTGCCATGGATGAGAACTTAGCTTCATTCTAGATGAAGTTTACAATCTACTCATTGCTATAAAAAAATTTCCAATGTATATCATTGTCAGGAACAAAGGTCCTGACTAAGTACTATTTTAACATGCTGATCAGGACCCTAAAACAAATCCATAGGTGGAGAGAACTAAGTACCAACTATTTCCAATTAGTCTCCCTCAACATTCAATTTCCTTGGGATTACCTGTAGGTTGAGAGCATCAAAACTCTCAAACAAGTCCCACACTCTATGTCTGTAGGCTCTTAGAAGCTAATTTTTAGTTGCACATTTTTCTCTAACTTGATTGACCACCAACTTAGTGTCTCCAAAGATCTCCAAATGCTTGATGTTGTTCTTCTCAGCAAGTAGCAAAACAAGAACCAAGGGTTGGAAGAGGTGAAGATGATGCCTCAAGAGACTCTGAATCATGCACTTCCTTGCCCTGAATCATAACATGAGGGTTCACCAAGCTGGGGTTATAATTTTCCACATGTTAGTTTAAAATTGGTCCAGCCTTGATGGTGAACCTTGTGCCATATCTAGTTCTCCATAGCATATGTGACCAGTTAGAAGAAAGGTAGCCACCTACCTTGGTTGTGAAGTCTCTTGACAAGCAAATGGAAAAGAAAGGAAGAAGATCAATGACTGAAATGTCTTGACTAAAAGTCAAGTTTGGACAGGCATGTAGAGTCAAGTCCAATCCCTTGATCACTCCCATAGTGTTTATAGAAGTATCGTACAATTGTAACACTCCTAATGAAACATGGGTATATTTGATGCCTAATGCATCTGCTATCTTCTTGGGCATGACTAAAACACTAGCCCCTGAGCCAATCAAACAATTATGCACTAGAAACTTGCCAATGATTAGAGACAAGTAGAAAAGGGATGGCTTCTTTGTTGAATCCACTTCCTCTTCCCTTAGTTGTACAAGACTAACTGGGCTCTTTTCTTTCTACTTTGATGATGAGGCAATTGCTGCTAATTTGGCTAATGGGAATTGCCTTAAGGCTTCTCGTAATAAATCCCTTTGAAAGGGGATTGACATTAATTCCCACATTGAGACATTTATATTTGTTTTCTTCATCTATTCCACAATATTTAGGGGAACAACTTCTACCTTATGCATTGAGGGAATCCATGTTCCCTTCTTTGATTAATCTATAGCTTGTTCAGGCACCTTTGTGCCTAATAGAATTTCTTTTGTAGCAGTAGATCTGCTGCTCTGAATTGGATGTGTAGCACTGGCTACCTTTGCCTTTGAAATAGGCTCTTTTTCTAATACAGTAGGCATGGGGCTATCCTCCAACTATCTCTTTTTGGATCTAGTGTTGTCTACAATACTACTTACAGGCATGATCACACTATCCATTGGTAGATTAATAGCACAAAAGTCTTTAGAAGTCCATAACATCGTATTGCATCAAAGGTAGCCTCATTTGGTACCTCCAGGTTGCTATTAGCTGCCTCTACCAACGATGACTACTGGGTATGAAAATTTTGCACCATTAAAGCTCTTTCTTGTGCTCTAAAAGCGCAAGTGGACTGATTGTGAGGTTAGTTACAAGGGTAGAACCAATCTACCTCTTGGGCCAAATTGTTTGAGTAGGGACTAAAGCCCTAATTAGATTAACAGTGAGTATCTATTGGATAGGTCAGACCATTTGCAAAGGTTGAGTAGGGTTAGGGTTTTGATATCTATTAGGCTAGTAACCCTGATTCCAATTCTGATTTCTATTGGAATTGCACCCCTAGTTTGATTAGAAGACTACCCTTAGTTGTAACTTTCATCAGATTTGGGGGCAGTTTGAATAGCTATGCTATTTACTTTGTTGGTCAAATTGGCCATTAGGGTTTTAAGATCATTCTCTTCTTGAGAAAGAGAAGAAGTGGAAGATTTAGGCTCTAGGATGGGAACAATAATGGGTTGTTGAACTGGTGGAGGTAGCTCTGGAAAAAGGGGTACAAGAGCTCTAGGAGCAATTTTCCCAACCTGTATTAAATAATTTTTAGCTTTCAAAGTTGTCTCATAAGCATCAAATAGGGTTTGAGTACCCATAGATTGCATCATTACAACAATATCAGAATTTAAAGCTCTTAAGAAATACAAAAAAACACCTTGTGGAGATGGCATGAGGAGAGTTGGAATTCTCTCCCAGGTCCTCTGAAATCTAAAGTTGAAATTTGCCAACATCTCACTTGGAGCTCTCTTGATTGTTGTTAGTTGTTCTAACAGTGAAACATTATCTTCCCTCTCTCTAAACTTCTTGTAGAGGGCTTCTCCCAGCTCATCCTAGTCATGTATTGAAACAAGGGTTAAGCTCCTGACCCTTGAAGAGCTCTCCCTTTGAAAGATGAGACCATGAGCTAAACAACATCTTCATGTTGAATGTGATGAATAGAACACATGTTGGATATATCTTTGATGTGCTCAGCAGGGGTTGTAGAATCATCACTCGTAAAGGGTGAAATACTATTTAGTGTGTTGTTATATGGAGCCTAATCAGACTCGGAGGTTAAATTTTCCCCACTTTTATCGGCACAAATTCCCCCTAAATTATTTAACGGGGGTTTGGGGACAGCACCCCTAGCGTGCTCCCTGTCATGATACAGGGAGGGGTCAAGGGGTAGCACCCCCACAAGGGCTTGGAGGCAGGGCCCCCGAAACCTCAAATAATTTTTATTATTTTATAAAGGTGTCAAGAGTTGTTTTTCTATTGGTTGACATAAAAAAAACCCTATTTTGTAACCAACATAATTCTTGATAAAATGACTAAGGGTTAGGGTTTATGCTGATATTGTATTGTAGCATTTGCAGTGGTATTGAGTTGCAAGGATTGCTAGTTGTAATTGGTTTGATTTGCTAGATAGTAATATTGGATTCTCTGTTGGTGGATGTAGCCCGAGTTTGGGTAAACCACATTAAAAATTATCTCTCACTGTTATTATTTCTGTGTATTTTTCATTCCTTTGTTTAATCTTTATTTTCATTTAATTGATATCTTTTGCATGCAATTCCTAACATAGGGCTACAACGGGTATATTATTGTATGCAACCAAAGCTAAAGGGTTGCCTCCATTAAAGGTCACAAAAGGTAAATTTCTTGTCATACTAGGAATATTCAAATTCAATCTGGGTATGTGAAAGCCTCTTCTTGTTAAAAATGAAGGTAGAACTACTTCTATAAACTTTAAAATTATGTGTATGCAAAGCTGAAAATAAGATTAATCTATAACAATTAATGAACAAGTGATTTTGCACTTTCAATCCAATGTAGAAGAGAAGAGAATAGAAGAGAGAATCTTGCAAGAATGAAGAGAAGTATTTACATGGAGAAACCCTTTCAGGAAAAAAATCCACACTCAAAGATGTTTCCTGCTTGTATTAAATCTCTTTGGAAAAGATTACATTCAATACTAAAATTCCTCTAAGTCCTTGATGCACTTCAGAAAAAAGCTTCTTGTTTTTTTCTCTAAGTCTTTTTAAGAAACTTCTTTCTTTTTTCTTCTAAGTCTTTTTCACAATTCAACTCTTTGGAAAATGTATAAGGCTCTTACTTAATTCAAAAGCTTCTTTAATTCAAGACCTTCTTAATTCGAAAGCTTGAAAATCAAATTACAATAAATTGTAACTGATAACATAGAAACCAATGCTCATGCAAAAACTAAATGCTCTAAATAGAGAAGACCGAAGTCAAACAAAGTCAAGCCTTCTATTAAATACTTGTCCTTGATATGGGCACCCAAGTTTGTCCAAGTTAACTTTGCCAACATCAAATACATTTCCAAATAAAAGTAACAACAAAAAGTCCTCAAATTGGGTGCCCAAGTTTGCCCAATTACTTTCTATTAATTGAAGTGATCAACACACACCAATCTCATACAAACAACATGCAAGATTGATGTCCCCAAAGTTATTTTGAATTACTTTTTTTTATGTACATGCAAGCGACATGCAAACACTTGATTCAACATGCAACTGATACCCATTATCTGAAACAGAGATCTACCATCTTGTAAGTTTTTGGAGTTGGAGTGTTCTGCAAGTAATCTCTCAAAATTGGCATGCAACAACATACAAGATCATATAACTAACATGCAACAACATGCAAGGTCATACAAGTCCATAGGAGTGACATGCAACAACATGCAAGCACATGCAAGTGCCATGCAACAACATGCAAGGTCATATAGGTCCATAGGAATGGCATGCAAGTGACATGCAACAACATGCAAGCACATGCAAGTAACATGCAATAACATGCAAGTACATGAAAGTAACATCTAAAAAATATGCAAGTTCATTTAAGCTATTTTGACCTCATGCAAGTAATATCCAATTCATGTATCTCTAATACATTAGTTAACTCCAACATTATATCCATGCAAGGTGTCTCAATATTATCCACTCGTGTACATAAAAAAGCACAAGTCCAAGTCTAAATATAAGTCCCCATCAAAAGGGGACGCCCAAGTTTAACTCCCACTTGCTAGGAGTTATCAAACACTCAAAATAGACTTAGGTGAAGTCAACAAAGTCTTCATGGCCCCCACTCTAAAAATGGACGCCCAAGTTTGACCTTATCAATTAGGAATTGATTGCAAAAGTCAAAGTGATATGTTTAATAAATAATTAATCTCTCAAAGTCCTTATGTGTTGGGGAACACATTCTAAGAACTTTTGAGACACATGAATTGGTTAGGATTGAAAGTTAATGGCAACGTATCCCAACACTTCTTGTATACTGAAACCTAACAGGAGGGGGTGTAGATTGAGCTCTTGGGTGAGATAGAACAGGACTGATATTCCTTCTTGTAAGAGACCTAGATAACTTAGACCTTCTTATTGAAGTGGCAATAGGCAATTCAATGAACTGATAATTACCTCTTGAAGAAGCTTTTGTTTGCACAGGCATAAAAGGTTGAACTGGTAAAAAACTAGGAGCTTGTAGAGTCACTAGGTGCATGAAAATGTCTGCCAAAGTGTAGAATATTGAGAATAACACCAAATTCTCATCCTAATTCTTGATTTAGATGTTCACAATCCCATTGGGCATGCCAGAAACTATTGGCATTAGGATTTGCACCCTATGTTGGAGGGGTTTAGGGCTCCAACAATCTAGTGAAATATTAAGATGATTTCTAGGTGTGGGACCCTGCAAGGAAACCAAATCTCCAGAGAGAGGTTGGTTCCTTCAGTGAATGGGAGATTCAACTATTGCTAAGACTAAACCTAATCTATCCACCATTAAGGAAAAGGGGAAGAGGGATGTAACTGAAATAAAAGGGGGTAATACACTAGGTTTGAATATAGAACACTCACAAAACTAAAATGCACAAAATAACTAGATATAGTTGATAATTACATAGATCTAGGATATTCTAACAGAGGTAAAGAGAAAGAACAAGATTGCAAAGAATTAAACACTCACAGATAAACCAATCTTAGATTACACAGAGCTAAAACAAGCATGAAGAGGTAAAAACAACTAGCATGTGTTAATCAGAAAGGCACGGTTACAGGAGAGGAGGGTTTTGTTTGGAGTACAAAAATGTCTCTATATCCCACCCTCATTACATATTTTTTACATGTATATATAGCATTTCATTTCATTGACTTAAGTCATTCATTACAATAAATTTGCCCCATGGACCTATAAAAAATATCCTTGCCAGAAGGAATGTCTGTCTACAAAATTCAATGTAGAAAATCTCTTGGATCTTGAAGTAACTGGAAGATATTTGTTGCCTTGAATACAGGTAGATGATTCATCATCTGCAACAATGAATGAAAAATATCTAGAAAAGAAGTAGCTAAGGAGATCAGATTCTACATTAATGGCTGATGAAGATTTTCAAATAAACTTTCCTAGCAAAATCCCCCTATACAGAGCTTTTACAACACTTTAAATATTCAAATTCAAATATTTAAAGCCCACAATACATTACAAACTCTATTTTTACTAATATCTCACTTTTCTAGAAAATCTAACCTTTATTTTTTGCCTTATCAGCAAAATTTGTCATTTACAAACCATTATGTCTTTTCTTTCGCATATTTTCATCTTTAGTCGGCAACTTTTCAATTTTTTGAACTATGACTTGTTTCTCCCAATTTTTGTCCTCATCGACAAAAATCCACTTTTTTGAACTATTCCCACTTTGTCATCTTTTTCCCTTATCAACAAAATGTCATTTTTCCTTAGAACTTTCCTTTGGCTCTATCTTTTCTTCTTTATCAGCAAAATTCATTTTTCTGAATTTGTCTTTGTTTCCTTTTATCTGAAAAGTTTTACTTTTCCGAACCTTTGGCCTTGTCTCTTTTTGCCATATCAGCAAAAAACCATTGTTATGAACCAAGCTCACTTTTTGCCTTATCAGCAAAACTATCATTTCTCAAACTTTGCCCGTTGGCCAACTTCTGCACTTTATTGGTAAAACGCCCTATCGACGAACTAAAGAAATTTCAAACTATTTGGGAAGTTTGAACTTTCCCCGATTCACTGATAGAGGGGACCTTTTCCTTTCTTTACTTAGCCAATTTTTCATGTTTCCTAGTTTGCCTTAACAACAAAATCTAACTTTTTCTAACCAATCCTTCTTTGTTGATAAAACTTCACTTTTCTCAACCACTTTGCTTTGTTAATGCTTTACTCTTCTTTTGCCTTATCAGTAAAATCCCAGTCGGCGGAACCTTGGAATTTCAAACTCATGATGCCTTAGCCAATTTTTTCCTTTATCGGCCCATTTTCTACTTCACAAAGCTTTCCCCCTTGCTTCGCTCTTTGTTGGTGAACCGTGGGGATTTCAAACCTTTGAACAACTGCTTTTGCGAAAATCACCGACAAAGCCTTTGTCTTCTTTCTTCTATCTTCCTTTATCAAGAAATCACCCAATCGACAAACTTAAGAATTTTTGAACTTGGTGAAGAGTTCAAACTTTTTGAAATTTGGCAATAAAGGCATACCTTGCTCTCTTTGCCTTAGCCAAAATTTGAAGACAACCCACTCACCTTGCCCCTTTGTCAACAAATCTTTGAATCGATGAACTTGTGAAAATGCAAACTTTTGGAGAGTTCATGAAACATGAAAATTTTTGATAAAGGGAAAGAGTTTTCCTTTACTTAGCCACTTTTTGGGGTTTCCTACCTTTTTCAGCAAATCAGCTGGTTTGCGAACCTGAAGTTTTTCCAAAAAAGGCCAAAAAGGGGCCAAAACTAATGTAAAGACTTAGAAATTTATGGGTTTTTTTGGGTTTTTCACAAGGATTCTCCACAAGAATTTTTAGAGATTTTTGCAAGGATTTACACTAAAATTTGAAGGATATAAGGCATCTAAGGGATTTCAACAAGATTTTCAAGTTGTGCTATTTGACTCTAGAAAGAGGAAAATAGGTCAACACTAACCATCATAGCTTATAGTACATCTTCATGTAGCCAAAATTAAATGTTTGACATAGTCAATGGATGGAATTTTTGTCTGAATATGATTTTATTGTTCAGTACATCATGGGAAGGAGAGTGTGGTCATCAATGCTTTGAGCAGGAGGCAACACAAGGTCTCTATTTTACCCTTGACTATGAATCTATGGGGCATATTTTGTAAAAGCTTCTAGAATATTTGTGATATCAAGAGGTTAGGGTAGAGTTAGAGTCCTAAAGGATCCTTGGTAGAAAGTAGTCTAGTTATTCCTTAGAGTCTAAAGGATTATTGTGATATTTTGGTCATATTTATATCCCATGTTTTGGTGGCTTTCATCATGTTGTTATGACCGAGGTGCATCATTCTCTGTACACAACACATCCTGATGTGAAGAAGACGCATGCTACTCTTTATCATTTATTCCATTGGGTGGGAATGAGGCACAATGTCACTAATTTTGTTGTTGGGTGTCTTGAGTGTCAAAGAGTGAAAGTTGAGCATTAGCATCCAATAGGTCTCCCACAACCACATGATGTTCTTGAATGAAAATGGGACATGATTTCCATATATTTTATTATTGGTTTACCTATTTCTTCTCATCTTCATGATGCCATCATGGTGATAGTAGACAAGTTTACCAAGGTTGGCCAATTTTCACCCATGAAGGCATCCTATTGTGTTTTGTCAATGGAACGTACCTTTATGGAGGAAATTATATTCTTGCATGAAGTACGTCATAAGATCATTTCAAACCATGATCCTATTTTCATGTCATTATTGTGTACACTCTTACAGCATGCATTGGGTGCCCAACTTAATTTTAGCTCTATCTATCACCCTAAAATTTATAGTTAGATGGAAAGGTTGAATCAAGTGTTATATATAATATGCTTCACATGTAAGTCATGGACTAGTAGTCCCATTGGGAGGACTACTTGTATTTGGTTAAGTCTTCTTATAACAATGGCTACCATAGTTCTTTTGGTATGTCACCATTTTAGGCCTTGTATGGGTTTCCATGTCATACTCCCTTGAGTTGGGATAGACTAAAACATAAGGTTATTCTTGGCCTTGAGATGCTTAATGATATGGAGCAGCGAGTAGTTCAAATAATGGAGTAATTATTAACTGCCTACAATAGTATTCAAAAGAATGACTTAGCACTTAGAAAACATGTGGCTCTCAGCCAGTTATCAAATATATAAACCATCTTTCCTTACTCGAAAAGGATGATAGCATTTATCTTTCGATAAGATTCCTTTATGAAGACTTTACAGCCTATTGATAAAGATAATATGATGCAGGCTGATACCATGCTCATGAATTTAACTTGATATACTGCTACAGTAGTATTCTAAAGTCCTAAGCCTTATGGGCTTCGACAGGCTATCAAACTATTATAGCAATGTTCTAAGTTCCTTGGCCTTATTGGGCCTCAATGGACTAACAAACTATTATAGTAATGTCTAAAGACTCTAGCCTTAAAGGCCTTCGACAAAGCTTAATATTATTATTTATTCCTAGGATAGACAAAAGAGTTATGTTGATACAAAGAGGTTGGATTGACATTTTATAGTTAGCAATTGTGTGTTCCAAAGAGTGCAACCGCATAAGAGACTAATCCATTATGGAAAAGGTTATAATCTCACACTACATTTTGTTGGGCCTTTTGATATCCTTGAGAGGATTAGTCTAGTCACTTATCAGTTTTCCTTGCCACCTAGTCTCTCATGCATCCATGATATATTTCATGTTTCACTTCTTAGATGGTATATTCCAAATGTGACACATGTTCTTGATTGGGGTGCCTTGTAGATTGAGGAGGGCACATAACTTTCTTTAGATCCCATTTGTATATTGGAGTATCAGAGGTTGGCACTTTGGGTTTGAGACTTGGTTCAAATAAGGGTCCAATGTGACCTTCTAGATGACTCTATAGCTACTTGGGAGGATGCCACATAACTGAGAGTGCTTTACCTTTACCTTTTAAAGGATTCCAAGAGTAATCCTAGTTTTGGGGGGAGGATATAATGTCTTTGGTGCTTGTGCCTTGTTATCTATTAACTTTTGTTTTGGTCCACTATTGTTATTAGTAATGATGTTTATTATGCCATCGAAGTGTTTTCTGATGGAGTTTTGTATTGTTACCTAGGTATTTTCCTATGGATGTATATGTTGTAATTGTATATGTTGGAACTTTTAGTGTTACAATTCCACTATTTTGATATGAGTATGTATATTGTATAGATGTGTTTAGGGTACATGGATTTGTATTGTGGATTATTATCAGTTATTAAATCTTTATGATTATGGTTGATGATTCATGTTAGATATGATGTTTGTTCAATTTATATAATATGATGCCACATTGGGTGTTTATTCTTTGATTTAGCTATTATATACTTGAGTGTGCAAGTATAAGTTTATTCCCCAATGGTGGTTATAAATGAGACGTTCATATTGGGTTAAAATATGTGTGTTAACCTTTATCTCACTTGATTCAAGCATGAGATGGATCCTATATATCCTTGTGTTAACATGGATTCGAACCAGACGTGATTCTAGAATCTATATGTTGTGAAAACATGTAAAGTGTATGAAAATCATTTACATGTGTTTAAATTTATATCAACACATTATATTTAATTTTTTTTAGAAAAGTGTGTTTATTGTGTTTGAAGAAAAGGTGTTTGACTGTGCTTTCATAAAAGCCTAGAGCATTTTATTATTATTTTAGGTGAAAAGAAAGTTTATTAATTATATTGCCTTTGGGAAATATTATGGATATGGTTATTTTATTACATTACCTTTAATTTAAATAAAGTTGGGAAATTATCTTTTAGGAATTAGTTTATTTTTAAAAGGTAATGTTTTGAAAATATCTAATTGTAAGTTTAATTAGAAAATGGGAAAAAGAAGAAGAAAAATATATAAAGAAAAGATAGACTTGAAATTCATTATTCATTATTTCTTCCAAAAAACTCACTTCTTACCATTTTGGAAAGAAATTTGGAGAAATATTGGAAGGAAAACTATTTGGCATGGACAGTTGCTTGGATTGGATTTTGTGTGCTTGTGGAAAGGATTTCTTGGAGTGTGATTGCATCAAAAGGATAAGTTCCTCTCATTTCTTGAGTGCTTGCTGAAGGTATTTTTCCCCCTTTGTGCTCTTATATTAAATTTGATTTGAAATAGAATTTCAACATAGCCATGCCATAATGGGTGGTTGCATTTGGTCCCTCATTATAGGAGTTCCATTGAGTGCAAGAGATTGAAATATCCATCTTTTCATTTGTATGTTACAAATTTGAAAAAGTTCAAATTAGAGCCATTACTATGGAAAAATTTCCCTAGAATTCCCTTCTCTTAATTTTGACTGAGATAATTGATGTTGGGTGGATTGTGCATCAAAGGGTAATCTCAATTTTTGTTTTTCCCTTCAAAATCAAACTATGGTAAAATTGAATGTATCATGTAACTCCATCGATGGAGGTATGAATAATTTTATGGCTTTACAAGTTTATGTGAAAATCATAAAATTGTAATTTAGGGCTTGTTTGATTGAATTGAATGGTCTGCATTATTATTTGGTAATCTACACCTTTTAGTATTGTGTTGTAGAAGTTGTTGCACTATTTTTCATGCGATGCCCAATTGGTAGAATTAGAGTGACGCACCTTTTAGAATGAGGTCTAGAATAGGAGAGGAGTGGCTCTCACCACTCACCATGATCTTGAGAGATACATGATGATAGAGTGTGGGAGAGTTCTAATCAAGTGATAACTTAATATCATTAGGAAATTAAAATATGTTAACAAAGATACATGTGCCATACTAAATACCTTGGGTGAATTCAAGTCAGTCACGAAGGACATGTCACAACTCATGGTAGTTGGTAAATGTCATCGAGTGACTTCATGGAGGAAGTTATACTCATAAATCTTGTATGGTTGTTGACCTATTGTGATGACACTCCTCGTCTGAGTTCTGGGATTCTCATCCTTCCATGCAGTTGGATTTTGTTGGAGTATAGGACAACACTGAGAGGGGAGGGTGAATCAGTGTTGTATAATTTTTAACATCTTTTGTACCTTTTAATTTACAAGACAGAGAATGAAAGACTTCAATAATGTATCAAACACATATGTACAAATATGATGATGAATAGTGTGAACAGAACCTTATGAGCAAAACATTAGGACACACACACATAGAGGCAAATAACAAAAACCATAACACATGTTTTTGATGAGTGGAAAACCCTCATAGGGATAAAAAACCACTATGAAAAATTGCCTCACTGGCTTATTTGAATCTCACTGATTACAACAATTGTCTCACTGACATACATGCCTCATTGGCAACAAACAGGTCTAACTAACCATGCAAGCCTCACTAGCTACAATATACCTCACTGGTAAATTGGTGTCTCATTGACACAATGTGCAATCACCTTGGATACAAACCAAAATAACTCAGAGGGTTACCCAGATTCACTTTCGTACAAAAATGTTATCTCTCCTTTCCTTTTACTTGTCAAAATTCTTTTCAATTATAACATAATCAAGCTATACTCTGGTACACATAATCATCTCTGCAATTGACTGCATATTGTCTTCATCCTGTGTATATGTCACCTGCAAAAATATTTCATTTATCTCTCAATTCTCAAACCAAATGTTCACCTAATTCATCTACATTTAATCTTCAAAAATCACACTCAAATAATGTCTTCAACTCATCATATCTCAGACCTCCAAAAATCCCATTCACAATGCAGCTGTAAATTCATTATATATAAAAAAATAGAATGGTCTTTCATATTCCTCTCCTCCCTACATAAATCATCTTCAAAAACAAACCATTCACCTGCAAAAACAAAATCATATATATCTCTTCTTTGTATATTTATTTTCATCTATGAAGAACCTGCAAAAAACATAAGATCATATTCCTCTTCTCTCTGCATTTTCATTTTCCATTTTTCAAAAACAAATCTTCTATTCCTGCAATAAATACAATCCATTTATCTCCACCTATTCAAGAATAAAATGACTTTCATTATCTCCAAATAAAAATCTTTAATAATATCTTTATCAACCTGCCCATCAAGAACAAATAAAACCATTTCTTTCTTCAGATCCACTACAAAAAAAAATTCTAAATGAATATAAGGAAAGAAGACAAAAGGTCCTTAAAACATTATTCTCAAAAAAGAATATCATCTCCATAAAGAAATATGCCTTCCTTAAAAAACTTCTTCTTTTAGATTTTTATTGTCATGAGTAGAGAGAATATAATAAATCTCCTAAAAAATTGACCTTTCAAATCCCTCAAAAATCTACCTTTCTGAAGGCTAAAAATATCCTTTAAAAGCTCATTCAATGCTGCCATACATAGACTGATATTCAAATGCATTTCAATGTTCATGGTCGGGGAACAAGGGACAGGTTTGAATATTAACCTTTGATCTTTCATCTTGCGCTCATCAACTTTCAAATGAGAGCCTTTCATTTGTAATTGGTGCCCATGCACTCAAAAGAGAGACCGGGAAAGCTGGTGAAGCAAGGTGAAGGGGTCATTTGTCACAACATCTTAAGAGCCCTTCAGTAGGTCACCTTAAGTGAAGGTGACTTTCTATTGCAAGTCAACACTTAAACATGAGATAAAGTGCAAGTGTATAGGACGGGCAATGACATGTGATATGAGACTTAAACAACTTAAGAAGTTTTAGGGATTAAATTTAGAATATGCAAACCATGAGTGAAGAATATGATAATCTAAACCCCTAAACGCATCATAAAAGAGATTGATGATACTGTGGATACATGACCAGTTACAGACAATGCAGTAATAAGACAACATTTAGCATAGACCTAGAAATGATGACAAAGTGTCAATGGACACTAACTATAAGCTCAACTCATCAAACTAAGAGTGCAATGACCCTACAGAGATTTTAGATACTTCAGGATATTAACTTTTAGATAGAACTCTTTGAATTGACTTAAGAGCACTTAAGTGAAATAGAGGGCACAAAGAGTTAATGAAGACATAACAAAAAGAGGCTATCCTAGTGTCCTTAACAAGGTCTTCTTACTATAGCAACTCAATGTGAGAGATGAACATTCTTTATATAAGATAAAATTCTTTGCAAGGATCACTTAAATATCATCATGATCAATATCATCAAACAAAACTCTTGATGTCATTATTTGAACATGAACCTCAAAACCAATCTGAACACTACTTTCTAATGTCATAATAACACTAGCATGTCATAATAGCACGGGTATAAGATATGATCATTAACCCTGAACATCAAAACACATGAACCTCTTAATTCTGCCATACCAACTGCCATCAACTATAAACACGATTCCTTACTATCAAGCTCAACATGATGCCTTTGACTTAACCTTGCTGATCATCATCACCATGATATGAAATCTTTGTGTCTTCTTCACCTAGCATCTTAGCATAACACATATGCATTGCATCATACCTGCATCATCATTACTTGAACTCTTATATGATCAACATCATCTCCTAAAGCACATGACTATCATCAACATCTAGGACCTCAACACATCACAACACCTTTACTATTTTGACATCAATGACAATCAACCTCCATCAATCTCCCCCTTTGTCAGTGATGGAAAAACTACATGATGCTTTCTCTCTCTCCCCCTTTTTGACATCAGATGACAAAGGCATAAAAACTCCCCCTGAGGCAAACACAAAATACATAATACTATCATGGAGTAGCAAAAATATGACCACCACAAAATGCCACATCTCAGACCAAGAGCATGAATTAGTCACCATCATAAAATTACTATCAAAACACCTTGAATGATAAATTCAATGACATCAAGCAACTAGAATCAACTATTATGAAGCTCTCCCATCTACATATTGAACAACTTGAAATCAACAAGTCAACATGAAGCACACATATGAAGACATACATCCTGAAACATAGGACTTGAGGGAAACATCATGTGAGGCACACCAAACAAAGCATCAAACCATGGTTATAAACTGCCCATAGACTGTACCATATTCTCAGCACAATACCACTTCTTGTTACAACACCAATATAAAGATGAAAACTAACATCATTGAGATCCTTTGATCACTTCTTTTGACAAAATGAAAATTGACATATCTCAGCTATCAAATACAAAATCCTGATGACATCACTTGTGGTTGCAAAACAAACTTTTCATGACAGACAATTCTTTCACAATCATCAACCCTTTTTGACCTAAATGACAAATCTCCAAGATCTCCCAAAGCATAAAGTATGATATATGATTATGATGGAACAAAAATGACTCTTAGGATTTAGATAAATCAAGCCTTTGACATGATACATATGAACTTGAACTCCATGCAAATATATCATAAACACTTCAACACCTAATGAACAACAATGCAGGCTCAACAAGAAAAAATTCTAATAATAATAGCATGAAGACTACTCATCACAATATTCACAACTCATGATGACATGATGACCACTCTAGAGATACAACAAGATACATCTTAATGAACAATCAACCTACAACCAATCTACTCCTACACACACTTCTTGATATGATAAAGAATGAAGACCATCTTGTAAGGAATGAAGACTATCTTGATGAATACTATCTTCCTATCCCTGCACATGACACTTTTTACAACACAATGTCAAATCTGATATATATAGAACCACATCTGAAACATACTGCAATCAACAAGAACTGTTGTCTCTTGATTGAATCATTCAAATCATCCCATCAAGTCTACACATCAACAAACTTACTACACCATCAAGTTCTTCCTGCAACAACACTATCAGTTGCATATGCTTACAACAATGTGCAGGATTACAATGTTTCAAATGCTCAATTTGAAGTCTTCTTTCACAATCCATATGTCTCATGATAGAAACTAAGCATTGTCATGCCACTGTTGCACAATCACAACACACCAATGATGAAATATTGTTATGTCAAATATGAAACCACTATCAATACCTTTGCAAAACCAAATGCAGAGACATGTGCTATGAATTGACTTCTTCCATTTGTAACCTCCTCAGTCAACATATGCTAACATCTAATGATATCTCCTTGAGTACACCTAAGATCCTATCTTTCAAAGTCAGGTTTTGATAATAGGACCTATCAACATCATTCACCCTAAATTCTTGTACCTCTTATCAACATCTTGTATGCATTATGACATTAATGACAACATGAACCACTAATCACATGTATTACTAACATATACTAAAGATCAACATAGTTATCAACACCATAAACTTCATTTCATAAGACTAATATGAGAACATCTTGACATGAAACATTCTAGCAAACATTATCAGACAAGAATCCAATAGTATGGTAAACAAGACAAGATCATCATATTGAAAAGCACCAAATGATCTCCTAAAACTTCTTGGGGATAATTGATAGGGCATTGGACAACTCCCCCTCACTTCATGCTATATGTTAGGCAACTGATGATGTGACTTGTGCAAAATGCACAAGTTTAGGATATATCTTCTCTTGCCTTTGTTTCAATCTGCAAACTTTCACAGGGTCTTTCTTCTGTTTAGGTTTCTTCTTCCAAACCTTTTCAACCTTTTTCTTTTTCCAACCTTTCAAACCAGCTAATGCTATTCTTCCATACATTCTACAACTATATGCTTTGTGACCAAGAGAATTGCACTTAAAACATACAAGATTAGTATTCCTTCTGCAATCAACTACTTTGTGTCCAAAATGATTATAGGTATAACAATAACCAAAAAATGAATAATTATACCTGTACATATATGCTTGTCTTGGTGGAGTAGTTCTTCTAAAATTTCTTCTTTGATTGTGTATTTTTACAAACTCATCTTTGTTTTTCACCTCAGCTTCATTCTTCTTTTTTTCTTTAGGAGCAGCAGCATGATAACTTAGATCAATTTTCCTTCTAGGAGTCTCTCTAACTTTGGAACACTCTCCTTCTTCATAACCTAGACTAGTAGTGTCTTTATGATGCTTTTGTTTGCCCAACATTTCATGCAACTTGTTTGAGCTTTCTTCAAACTCTTGATATTTCTTGGACAAAACCTTGACACCTTCATAATCTTTTCTAAGATTAACAATTTTAGCCTCTAATTTTAGATATTCAATTCTTTTCACCTCTAGGTCAGATTTTGTTACATATATTATTCTCTTGGCCTCTTAAATCTCAGTCTTTAGGCTTATAATCAATTTGTCTAATTCATCAACTTGTGTCCTTAAATTCACAATCTAATTTCTTGCCTCTTCAAGATCAGAAGATACTCTTTCAAGGTCTAAAAGTGATTTGTCTTTGGATTCTTTTACTTGTTGTAGCTACAACTCTAATCTCTGGTTCTCCTTTTTGTACTTCTTGATTTCACTCAGAGCACACAAGAGTTCTCCTTCAATATAAACCTCACATTCTTGTTCATCATACTCCTAATTATAATCACTCATAATGTGATCTTCTTCTTCTAAATCAGATTGTACCTTATCTCCTTCATGTGAATGACTTCCATCATTCTCGCTCTTCTTAGATAACAATTTGTCCTCTCCTTCAAGTGCATCACCTTGATAGATTCTTATCAATTCCTTCCACACATCTTGAGATATTTCACAATGCATAACTTTACAAGAGACTTCATTAGATAATCCAGATAGAATAATCTTCTTTGCTATATGATTACATTCATAAGCATCTTTATTATTTGTAGTATTAGGTGATTGAGAGGAAACAAAATACATATTCTTAATTGACATCCAAACACCATACCCTAAAGAGGATAGATATACTTGCATTCTAATACACCAAACAGAGAAGTCTGAACCATCAAAGAAAGGAACTCTAGAAAACTCTTTTTCTAAATTAATACCTGACTCAACATGTGAAACATTTCTATCAACTGATTGTTTAACAACATCTAAATTTGGTATAGATGGTGTCTTTTGACTAGTATGTGGCTTGACATTTCTCCTGCCCTTATTTCTTTTACACTTTCCCTTGGTACTCCACTATCAGTACCTACCCAAGCCGGTTAGATTTCTATAGGGAAACAATGCTCTGATACCACTTGTTGGAGTATAGGACAACACTGAGAGGGGGGTGAATCAGTGTTGTATAATTGTTAACATCTTTTGTACCTTTTAATTTACAAGACAGAGAATGAAAGAGACTTCAATAATATATCAAACACATGTACAAATATGATGATGAATAGTGTGAACAGAACCTTATGAGCAAAATATTAGGACACACACACATAGAGGCAAATAACACAAACCATAACACATGTTTTTGATGAGTGGAAAATCCTCATAGGGATAAAAAACCACTCTGAAAATTTGCCTCACTAGATTATTTGAATCTCACTTATTACAACAATTGTCTCACTGACATACATGCCTCACTGGCAACAAACAGGTCTAACTAACCATGCAAGCCTCATTAGCTACAACATACCTCACTGGTAAATTGGTGTCTCATTGACACAATGTGCAATCACCTTGGATACAAACCAAAATAACTCAGCGGGTTACCCAGATTCACTTTCATACAAAAACCTTATCTCTCCTTTCCTTTTACTTGTCAAAATTCTTTTCAATTATAACATAATCAAGCTATACTCTGGTACACATAATCATCTCTGCAATTGACTGCATATTGTCTTCATCCCGTGTATATGTCACTTGCAAAAATATCTCATTTATCTCTCAATTCTCAAACCAAATGTTCAACTAATTCATCTACATCTACTCTTCAAAAATCACACTTAAATAATGTCTTCAACTCATCATATCTCAGACCTCCAAAAATCCCATTCACAATGCACCTATAAATTTATTATATATACAAAATAGAATGTCCTTTCATATTCCTCTCCTCTCTACATAAATCATCTTTAAAAAAAACCATTCACCTACAAAAACAAAATCATATGCATCTCTTCTCTGTATATTTATTTCCATCTATGAAGAACCTGTAAAAAAAAAAAAAATCATATTCCTCTTCTTTGCATAACCATTCACATTCCTCTTATCTCTGTATTTTCATTTTCCCTTTTTCAAAAATAAATCTTCTATTCTTGCAATAAATACAATCCATTTATCTCCACCTATTCAAGAATAAAAAGACTTTCATTATCTCCAAATAAAAATCTTCAATAATATCTTTATCAACCTGCCCTATCAAGAACAAATAAAACCATTTCTTTCTTCGAACCCACTGCAAAAAAAATTACTAAATAAATATAAGCAAAGAAGACAAAAAGTCCTTCAAACATTATTCTCAAAAAAAATATCATCTCCATAAAGAAATATGCCTTCCTTAAAAAAAACTTCTTATTTTAGATTTTTCTTGTCACGAGTAGAGAGAATAGAATAAATCTCAGCTTAAAAATTTAACCTTTCAAATCCCTCAAAAATCTACCTTTCTAAAGGTTAAAAATATCCTTAAAAAGCTCATTCAATGCTGCTATACACAGACTGACATTCAGATGCACTTCAATGATCATGGTCGGGGAATGAGGGATAGGTTTGAATATTAACCTTTGATCTTTCATCTCGCTCTCATCAACTTTCAAATGAGAGCCTTTGATTTGTAACTGGCACCCATGTGCTCAAAAGAGAGGCTGGGAAAGCTGGTGAAGCAAGGTGAAGGGGCCGGTTATCACAACATCTTAAGAGCCCTTCAGCAGGTCACCTTAAGTGAAGGTGACTTGCTATTGCAAGTCAACACTTAATCATAAGATAAAGTGCAAGTGTATAGGATGGGAAATGACATGTGATATGAGACTTAAACAACTTAATAAGTTTTAGGTATTAAGTTTAGAATATGCAAACCATGAGTGAAGAATATTATAATCTAAACCCCTAAACACATCATAAAAGAGATTGATGATATTATGGGTACATGACTAGTTATAGACAATGCAGTAATAAGACAACATTTAGCATAGACCTAGAAATGACGACAAAGTGTCAATGGACACTAACTATAAGCTCAACTCATCAAAGTAAGAGTGCAATGACCCTACATAGATTCAGATACTCCAGGATATTAACTTTTAGACATAACTCTTTGAATTGACTTAACAGCACTTAAGTGAAATAGAGGGCACAAAGAGTCAATGAAGACATAACACAAAGAGGCTATCATTAACAAGGTCTTCTTACTGTAGAAACTCAAGGTGAGAGATGAACATTCTTTGTATAAGATAAAATTATCTGCAAGGATCACTTAAATATCATCATGATGAATATCATCAAACAAAACTCTTGATGTCCTTATTTGAACATGAACCTCAAAACCAATCTGAACACTACTTGTTGATGTCACAATAACACTAGCATGTCATAATAGCATAGGCATAAGATATGATCATCAACCCTAAACATCAAAACACATGAACCTCTTAATTTTGCCATACCAACTGTCATCAACTATAAACATGATTCCTTACTATGAAGATCAACATGATGCCTTTGACTTAACCTTACTGATCATCATCACCATGATATGAAATCTTTGTGTCTTCTCTACCTTGCATCTTATCACCTTGCATCTTAGCATAACACATATGCATTGCATCATACCTACATCATCATGACTTGAACTCCTATATGATCAACATCATCTCCTAAAGCACATGACTATCATCAACATCTAGGACATCAACACATCACAACACCTTTACTATTTTGACATCAATGACAATCAACCTCCATCAGATTTTTTATTTAATGTGACTATGATTTTTTCTATTATTTCCTTATGATTATTGCATATGGTTTATTCATGTGTTGTAGCACTATGTTATGCATTTTGTTTGGCGTGAGTGTAGCCATATTTTTGTGTTGTGTGAGTGTGTTTGTATCCTTGCATTCGTCTCTCAATATAGTGGGATGGGCCTTAGGGTACCACATGGTTGGGTGGTATTCTATCACCATTGGGGACTCAAAGATATCTAGGATATTCTGATTATGTACCATGAGCTTGTTCATCTTGATGGCATGGTGAGTATGTAGTATTGTTGTATTTACATTAGTTGCATTTTAGTTTTATTTCACTAACTCTTCGTTTAAAAAGTGAGATTCACTTAACTTCCAATATCTTGGGATTCATGTGCATCTAGAGGTTTTTTCTATCCAAGTTAGATCCCACAATCCTATGAATGTACCCCTGAGACCATTTCTAAACAGCTTAAAAATTAAGGAAGATATACCTCATAGAGTGTGGAAAATAGACTTATTGTTGAAAGGAAAAAATTACAGCAATAAAGAATATTTCCACATAACCCCATGAGAGATAAGTATGCAAAGAGATACATAGAATAACTAGAATCCACCATACAAAATAATAGATAAACGTACCATAAGGTGACACAAGATATACCTTGGGAAAACCCTTAAGGAGGAAAAACTGAGCCCCCAAAAGCATCCACACTCAATGTAAAATTTAGCAATAAAACATTACAATACACTTACAGAGTTTTATGAATACTTCTAAAACATTAAGCTACTCCAACACATCCTCCATGTTTCCAAGCATGTAACCACACATCCCATGCCATGCTTCATATATGCACTTACAAGAGAGCTCAATACAATGACAGCTAACCCACCCAGCCAACCCAAATCATGACCCATGTGCTTTCTTTTATAGACTCAATCTCACACAAATACTATTGAAGTTTATGATAAACCTGTAACACTAGAATCTTCTACAAGCCAAGATTTACCTTCTACAAAGAAAAAAAGCACAAGAGAGTATTTGCACAATAAATGGATGCAATTAATGAAAAAGAATAATAAATTACATGTGACAACTTACTTTTATATTTGCAAGTTAAATAAAACCCTAATATGACTTAATATTAACCTAAGACTAAAAATAAGCCCTAAGTAAACGTATTAAAGTGTAATTAAATATTTAATTACACCAACACCCCCCATAAGTGTAACTTAGGGAGAAATGAAAAGCATGCAACTAATGCAAGAATGGGTCCCGGCTACAAGGTCATGTTAGGTACCCATGAACAACAAGAATCTCTCATAAGGTGGAGAAAAGGAGAAAAACCCTATGGGAAAAAACCCCTCTCCAAAAGAGAGAAAAAACATGAAAATAAATATGTACAAGTGATGCCCATAAAGGTGTGGTTTGGTGGTTAAGTTGCTCAGTTGTAGTGGTGGCCACTAGAGTTCAAACCCTCACTAGGCTAATGAGCTTGCAGGCTTTACGCCTTCATTGGGCCAACAAGCTTGCAGGTTTGAAGTGTTCTTTCTAGGGGATAAGGTCCCCATGTTGTAGCCTCACCAGTTCATTGCTCTAGGCAAAAGCATTCATGTGGAGCTGGAGGGCGTGTTGCACCAGGGTCATCGGTCACGTTAAAAAGTTTACTAGGTGCATTATCTTAAAAAAATATGTACAAGTGATGGAAGAAGGGCTCCAACTAAGACCCCCCAAGAACTAAATCCATCACAAGAATACAATCATGAGCCCCCCAGAAGAGGGAAAGATAGAGGAAAGAAAATCCTCCAACACTGTAGAATCTCTAGAACCAGAAGAGGATACATGAATATGAATGCAAAAGCCAATCCACTTATGGCAAATCACATTTCTTCCCTTAGAAAGAAATAGAACAACTTGTGAATACTGAAGAACCTATGAAGTAGGTGGCCTCAAAATGAATGCCTCTGAAGACTGAATGAGTGTCCACATGCCAACATCTAAAGATGCCACAACAAAGTCAAGAACAACCTGCTGAATCCATGAAGGTGACAATGGAAGACAAAATGGAACCTCTGAATCAAGTGTCTCTAAAGATAAAATATGACTGACAAGAGTAGTGCCATGACTGTTAGCAAAGAGGGATTGCAAGCCCTCAAGAGTATCATCGTCCTTCTCATCTAAGGAAGCATCAATCTCAATAGAAACAGGATGTGGAGGAGAAGAATGAAGGGCACAATGATGTAAAAATGAATCAGTAGCAAGAATACCAAGATTCAAATACCCAAACTTCTTCTCAGAAGTAATATTCACACAAAAAGTGTCATTAATAGTCAAAGGATCTGAACCATCATCTAGAGAAAAATCAGAAAAGGTATATAACTGAGAGGCATGATCAACCACCCTAGTAGCAAGAATCTGTGTGGTCTCCAAATCTCTAATGATAACTAGATTAGGTGTGAATTCTACTATTTTCCCTACACCACTATGAGTAATCTAATAGATAGAAAGTAGATTATGTGATAAGGAAGGCACACACAATACATCATGAAAAGTAACCCCTCCAATATCAATATATCCCTTTCCTATCACCTTCATGTAATTATTATTACCAATCAAGATTGGTGGCATATAACAAGGCTTAAAAGTAGAAAACATAGAAAAGAGGAAGCCATGTGGTGAGAGGCTCCTGAATCAATAAGCCATTTACCTGATCCATGAGATGTAGTGGCACAAAGTGCCTTACCTTTGTATTTGTCAACTCCATTAGCAATACCTACATGTCCTATCTCAGTAGATCCTGATTGAGGTGATGGAATAGAAGAGGATGAACTAGAAATCAAAGTTGAAGGAGAATGAACACTAAGTTTCTTAACAAGATTCTTCATCTCATCTATCTGTTTGCAGTAGAAAACAGTATCATCATGTCCATATTTCTTGCAATGGCTATATGTGAGGAGCTCCTTGGATTTCTCTTTTTTGCTGGATGAAGAGAAACTAGGAGGTGCATGTGATGGCGACTCCTTTCCTTGCTCATAATGTTTGGGTTTCTGTTTCTTTTCCTTACCACTTGAATCCTTTTCATCTTTGGTGCCTTGACTTGCAAGAAATGCCTGAGGCTTTGTAGATTTCAATGTGCCCATCTGAACCAATTTTGCCTGCTCCCTGGTGAGTGATGTAGCAAAGTCATTAAGTGAAGTCATTTTGTATTTAGTTCCAAGAGCATCCATGTTAGCATAGAAAGTGGATACAAAAATAGAATAATCTGAACCAAGCTTAGCAAGAATGGAGAGAATCAACTGGGTGTCCTCTTTCTAAATACCACACTGTAAGAGATGCAACCTGAGGGATTTGAGTTTAGTGAAGAAGTCCTAGATGTTATCAAAATTTGTAGGATTCATACCAATAATCTCATTCTCCAACTAAAAACTCCTCAAAGTATCATGCTTGTCAAACAAAAGCTCTAGTTGGGCCCATATTGCATTTGGTGTTGTGCAAGAATCAACATGAAAGAGTAGATCAGGTGAAATTAACTAACATAATGTACCAAAGGCCTCATCACACCTGTTAAACCATTTCCTCTTTTTGGCAGCCCCTATAGGTTCAATTTATGGGCCCATAGTCACTCTGTACAACCCCAATTTCCTGAAATGGATCTCTATTGCTTTATTCCACTCATGATAATTGTATGGGGTAAGAAGAGAAATTTTGAGTTGACCCATGATGTGTGAATAGAAAAAAGATAGGATATATCCCTCACAATGCAAGAATATTCCCCCTTGTACAAAAAAAATTGGCCACTTGCATGCACTTTTTCTAAAAAAATTTAAAAAAGGATCTAACTTCAAGAAAAAAAAGGTACTTGATGAAACTTTCTAGAAACCATAGGTGGTCCACAGTGTAGAGCACAGAATTAGCTTTCCAACATCTATTCATTTGTGAAATTTGGACATTGTATGCCCAAGTTATAGCTGATTTCGTAAAACTACTTCGTGAGCATTTGTAAGGCAAAAAAAGCCCCCTTTGGCTAAGGGCCTGGTCGAATGGGTGACTTGTTGTTGGCATTGGGGGCTTGATTGAGGCCCTTGGTCATTAATAGGACTAGAGGCTAGGCATTGGGTGCTAGAGGGAGACAGGCAGCGTGGTGGTGGCATGACGGTGCTTGGAGGTGGCGACGCTCTAGGAGCAGCAGATCTGGGCAAGCGACATAATCTAGTGGTGCCACTTGTAGAGAACCCTGGTGGAGGCAACGAAGTGGGTACAGTGGTGGTGGGTTGTGCAGGTGGTGATCTTCAGTGGCACGTAGAGGTAGATCTACTCATCAGTGGTGGCGAATCGGCTATAGAGGGTGTGGCGGATTGACTGTCCTGAGCACGTTGGTGACAATGATTTTGGCCAAAAATGCTCTAAAACTACTACTCCCCTTTGGATCCAAAAAAAAGCACATCATGAAACCTTCACAGATCTGGCCTCATGAGACCAAATTCAACCAAACAAAAGCCAAATCTACCTTTTTCAGTTTCTCCGGATCTAATGAGAATGATCATTTCTCTCAAAAAAGCACCCAACAAAAGACTTTATGCAAATTTTTCCCAGGTTTGAGAAGGAGGCTGTAGATCTGCTCTGATACCATGTTGAAGTTTATGATAAACCTATAACACCAGAATCTTCTATAAGCCAAGCTTTACCTTCTACAGAGAAAAAAAGTACAAGAGAGTATTTGCACAATAAATGGATGCAATTAATGAAAAAGAATAATAAATTACATGTGACAACTTGCTTTTATATTTGCACATTAAATAAAACCCTAATATGACTTAATATTAACCTAAGACTAAAAATAAGCCCTAAGTAAACTTATTAAAGTGTAATTAAATATTTAATTACACCAACAAATACAACTTGTGGTATTCGAAAAAACCATGTGTCTCAACGCCATTGACCCCCTCTTTTACTTTTTGGTACTAAGTTTCCCAATATTAATTATTTATATTATGTTTCCCACACATAAAATAACTAACCAATGTTACAATACAACTTTACGAGTGGACCCACATAAATATTTAATGTGGCTAAACACATCTCCTAGGTGCACCACAAATAAATATTTATTTTATATAATCAAAATATTTCATTACTTGTGCAAGTTGTACAACACACTTTTCCTAACATTCTCCCACTTGTATACATTGCATAAAAGTCAATCGATGAAACACATCATAATATCCATCCATGAAACCACATGAATCTCTAGCATGCTTTTGTACTCTATCTATATACCTACACTAAAACCAAGGTGACCACCATCCCAAGCAAGAACTCCTCTCTTCCTCCAACATGCCACCTATGGAAGAAAAGGATGAGAAAAAGTGAAGATGAACCAATCCAAAGAACAAAAGCATCAAATCCAATTGATAACAAAGCCTCCAAGCTATTGTCAAAGGTAAAAACCAACATGAATGGAAATAGAAACCACAACAAAAGCTAATACATCCAACCATATATACCTCCTAGGTATCAACAACATCAGTAAACTCATGCTAACAACATATCTAACCCATATATCACAATCACAAGCTCCCTGTATAAAACTTATCAATGAAGAACTCACATATCCAGGAACTCCCACTACATGGGTAATGTCAAATCTAAAAAATAGATCAAGGCATACCAAGTCTATCGATCAACACTAAAACCAAGGTGTGGCTAATGATCAAACATGTAGTACAAATAACAATCACAACGATCCACACATGCAATAGAAAATGCTTCGTACTCCCTCACAAAATGTCACCATAACTCTCCCAAGTCTACCACAACAAACCATATGAACATGAAACTCTAGGAAGTAGTCATAGAACAAAGAGAGAAAACTTATAAATCATATCATAACATGTCTTTGTACCAACACCTCAAAGTGTGAAGCTATGTCAAGTATGATCTCCTTTACAACCCCAATTGAAAATCCTTAACAACACCCAACCATTCAATCTCATAGATCAAATGAAACATATGTATCATGTATAGCCAACATGGATGTAAGCCTCTCCTATCCAAGGAAGATCAACCTAAATCCATTTCCAAAACCAAGAATAAGTCCAACCACATCTCCTAAACTCCTCATAAATGACATCATAAATTAAACTCATATGCACAAGGAGATAACCATACTAAAAACTCCTTAAATGAACCCTCTAGAACTAACAACCATAGCTCAAGATCCATATCCATGAGAAGATAAATTATAAAACAAACTACATCTAAAAAGAAGGGCAATACTGCTAAGGTGGGTGATGAGAATATTCCTTTAGGATACATAGAGCTACAATGACTCTCTCCAAGAACAATCTCCTCTAAGGTTCATAATGAACTCACATTCATATCTAGGTGTAGGCTCCTAAAACTTCCTGCTAAAACCTCCAAAGAGTAACTATCTCAACAATGTCTCTAAACCCAAGAGAAATCCAACCTCACCCAAGTCTCCAAGTATCCATGAGCACCTCCAACGGATCAATCCATGCTATGCTCCAAATGCAACACCAAACTATCATGAAGCTCACAAGATAATGACCAATATACTCAATACCAAGAGAACTATCAAAACCACTATCAAAGCTCCCACTGCATGTCTGCATAATCTAGGAACACATAATGACATCATTATATAGCATCTCCTCCTAGGAGATCACATGCTCCAATCAACATATCTTGGTCTTAAGAGAACCTATATCATGCTAAAATTCCAAATGGTATCTAGAGTAAACCAAGACATAATACCAAAACATCCTCTCAACCAAGTATCCCTACCAAAACTGACAAGTCATAAACTGACACCTCAACCAAAGACTCCAAGAGTCCTCCATGGTAAACCAAGATGTCAACATCTCCAATCACATGAAGATAACTATCTCCTAACAATAGAAGTTAGGATGTCAAAGCACTCTCACTGTACATTAGAATCATGATCCAAGAGTTTTCCATGATGCCCAACCAATAGAATATCATCATCACCTCATGATGAATCTGCATCACTACCAAAGCTCCCACTAAACCATGATACCAAGCTATCTATGGCATCGTGATAACCATCTCCTAACTAAATATCATCCATGGTCCACACACACTCTACTGCAATACCAATAATGCCAAAAAAAAAGTAGAACCAAGATCTCCAAGCCGTGAAGTTAAACTATCACTATCAAAAGTTCATACTAAACTATGTAACCAAGCTATCCATGACATCATGATAAACATGCTAAAAGTACCAATAAATAACTATCTAGGAACTCTAATCATCTATCCTCTCATCCTAATGCAACATACCAATGCACAAATGACCACAGACAAGGCCAACTAATAAACTTTGAATCAAGATTGAATCAATCTCATGGATATAAACAATCCACATTTGAATCATCCCACTACAATCAATGGGTGGTATCAAACCCTCAAGACTTCATAACTCATCGATTTCAAACCAATGAAACATGCAAACTCATTATCACATCAATAACCTACAAATTGAGATAACAAAGAAGATAACCTATAGACTTCAAGACTCAAACACCAGATCAATGCTAGATCTTATTTACCAAACAAGTCCACAAATGAGTAACCATAGTCAAGGAACCCATCAAGCATCCAAAAGATAAGAAAAAACTCCTAACACCGAACCAAACCACCACTTGTAATCATGAATCAATCATCATAACCCAAACTTGTCAACTACATACATGATCATGTCATTGTAATACTAAAATGTACATGCATATCCATGGCACCATAATAATCACCATCAATGTACCTATACTCAACTCCCATTGAACTAAGACTCCTAGTCTCACACATACATCAACGATATCTTCAAACTAGAAGATAATCAAGTTGTACCTATTATCATCAAAGTCCATACTCTGAAAACACTTGCAAACCCATATCAAGAAGCACCAAATCTGAAAACTTATTGTACCACAATGTTTCTCTCATAAAAACATGTAGTCCCACAATGTTTTTTCCACCAATTCATCCAAATGCTCATACAATCACACCCTGAATATTAGGCTCCCACAAGTGCTCAAACAAGTAAAATCCTCTCTCTAATCATCCAAGTTAAAATCCACCTAATCCACTATGTAGTACTCTGTAAATTCTCTCCAACAATTGTTTGAAATCCAAATTTGATTCCGTAGTGAAAGTTATGACTAATTAGTCATCTCAAATAATGCCTAGCTTCAAACACAAAATTAAATCACAAACAACAATATCTAATGACTAAACCTATACTACTATGTAGTTCTCAAAGATACCTTTCTGATGCCTATAAGAAGTCAAAAATCTAATATCGTGGGTGAAAGTTGTGCCCCTAGAAGAAAAGGAACTTTGAGGGCTAAAAGTAGCCCCTAGGGGACCTATCCATATAGCTAACATCAACATCCATATGGATGGCATCAATGTGATGATAGAGGTGGTGGAGGGGGTGGCTCTTGGGTAATAGTGGTGCTCTGAGTGGTGCTCAAACTGGAGTTGGGTGGAGCTTAGGTGGAAAAATCCAAATAACATTTAAATCTATTTTAATTTTTTCACATTTTTACCTCCATTAGAAAACCCACCCAAAATTAAAATCTAGTTTAATGTTTTATTATTTTGGTTTTACAACCTAGGGGGCTAGGCCTTAGCCGGCCTGACTAGGGGCCTAAGGCCCTGGCGGCCTAGTGACCACCAGTCGGGGGCTGAAAAGACTAACATCTAGCATACCTTATATGCTTTGTCCCCTCTATTGACACTTTCATACACTTGTCCATCGTACCCCCATTCTGTAGACCATGCCACTTGTTCATACAGAGGTCCATTTAGGTGGATATGTGCCCCTGCCCCCCACAAATTTTAAATTTTTTTTATTTGTTTTAATTTGCATCTACAAACCTATGTCACCTATGACAGTGACCAAGGAATAGTCTACTAATGATAATGATTCATTTGTACAATTTTGCCATATGAAATGTACTGAATATTTTGCTATAAAATTCCATTTAGGGAAAAAAATGGTTGAAATTTTTCTATTTCCAAACATAGTTGAGTTTCATATCAAAATATAGGTTTTTGGGCTTTCTATACTCAATGGTGAGGTCTATTTTTTTAGGAGGCCTCTAGTAAAAGCGTACCTCCAAAACCCCCATAAAAAGAGCCCTAACAAAAAACCCATTTGTCAAATCTCCATCAAACCCTAGATCTACAACAAACCAAGTCTACAAACAAACTTGTGACCTTTAAAATACCTTTACTCTCATCCTAAAAGACCATGGATTCACTATGTACAAGAATCTATTCATTGCAAGGGCTACAAATACCTAGGAGATCTCCCACAACTTGCCAACCAAGCTCTGATACCACTTGAAAGGAAAACATTATAGCAATAAAGAATATTTCCACATAACCCCATGAGAGATAAGTATGAAAATAGATACTCAAAATAACTAGAATCCACCATACAAAAGAATAGACAAACATACCATAAGGTGACACAAGATATACCCTCGGAAAACCCTTAAGAGGGAAAAACTTAGTCTCTAAATGATGCAGAGTGGCACAAGGGAAGCAACACACAAGGGTTTACTCTATTGTCCTTTGCCCACTCACCCACTTCAAACAGCCTTCAACCAAGCAACCAAAGGCACATTCAAGGGTGTATGAAGGATTTGGTATCCTAGTGATGGCTCCACCTTCTAGGCTTCTCCAACACCTCAGGATAGATCAACAAACACCTTCTATGCAGTTGGTTTGGTCTCCAACTTCCCAAAACTCTTCAACCTATACCTTGACTAGTAAGGCTACTAGCCCTCTAAACTAGGTTTTCTCAACAAAACTTGACAAAATCCCAAAGGTCTAGGCAGACAAATGATGGAATTGAACACCTTTCAGGGGACCCTAACAATCCTCCAAATCTCCTGCTCCAACTCTACTCCAGCAATCCAGAACGCCTACTAGGTCTCTAGGCCTAATTGATCAATTTAGGCTAGGTTACAAAGCAAGTGCTCAAAATTGGGTGCATAGGTCAGGGGTAGGAACTTGGAATGCTTCTGCCATGTCCCTACAACACAAATCCATCATTTATTTGCTCACCCTAATAGGATTCTATCATCTACAACCTCAAATAGCATGAAATTGGCCAAATACAATGAAATACTTGACCTAGGGCATCACCTTAAAAATAGAAGACTGCATTTTCTGACAAAAATATTTTGGAATCTTATTGTACATACCCCTAGCCTGAATTTCACCAGTTTTTGCAAATTTTCAACGGTGGAAATGCATTCTAGGGCCGGATTTCTATGGCTGCCCTAGAAAACAGGGTTTCTGGACCTGTTTTGAAAGGAAAATCTATAACTTTTGATCCTGACCACTTCAAGACCTCAAACTAGTTGCATTGGAACCTTGACTCCAAGAGCTTTCAGAAAAATATTATTTTCACACGTGAAAAATCCGTACAGTCCGTACACAGCAAGAACAACAGCGAAAAACAGTCAGTTTTCTTGATTTTTGTGCCCAAATTCTGTACAAAAACTTCCTCCTCCGTACTGGAGTCAGATATTCACCATATTAACCCATCCAAGTCAGTTTACAACTTCTACAAATAGTTTGAATAACCAAAATGAAGTTGCAACCGGTCAATGTGTCATTGACACCATTGACAACACTTGACACTATGGAGTTTTTGCATTTTCCAAAGGATGGCGATTTGTTTTTCTTGTCCAATGGAATCAAAACATCCTCCATACTCCCAAAACATGATAAAACACACAAACAATAAAAAAAAAACTCAAAAACCAACCCTTATACCTTCTAGGCCTAAGTGGCATAACAAGGATCCAAGTGGACTAAGCATGATTGAGGTTTATATGGTTACCTCAATCATCTTGACCACACAAAAAGGACCATATACTCATGGCTAAAGCCTTATTACAATCAAAACCACAACTTTCAAAAAAAATGCAAACAAAGTGACTTTAGGAACCAAGGTGCTCCTAGGTGCCCTGCACCATACACCCACTGTCAAAGAGAACTCAAGTCTCTTGAGTTGGAATGCTGTCAAATGTGAAACCTGCCTTCTCAATGTCTGCCCTACTCATCCAAGTGGCATCCTCCTGAGGTTTGTTTAGCCACTTCACCAAATAGTCATGATAGGTGTGCCTTCTAGTTTGTTTTGCAATCCTCTTGTCCAAAATGCACTCAATCTGATTTGGAGATGAAGGAATGAGTTCTTGGAGTGTGTGATCAGTTTGATCTTCTTCAACAACAGTCTGAGGATCAGATCCTTTATAGGGATAAAGGTCTGAAACATTAAAAATTGGAGACAAAGCAATGCCATCCGGAAGTCTGATTTTGTAGGCATTTTCTCCACATTTCTTGAGCACTTCACAAGGCCCAATCTTCTTCATGAGTAGCTTAGTGTGTTTACCTACAGGGAGCCTCTCCTTCTTCAGATGAACCATTACTAAATCACCTTCCTTGAACTGCAAATCCCTTCTTTTTCTATCAGCAAATTGTTTATATTTCTGAGAAGTGGACAGTAATTTCTGTTGTACTTGTTCATGGACATCTTTCATGACTTGAATGAAGTCTTCAACCAAGGCACTGCTGTTTTCCAGTCCTTTAACCTCCCTTAGTTCCAAAATACCCCTTGGGTGAGTGCCATAAACAATTTGGAAAGGAGACAGGCCGGTGCTTCTATTGACAGTGTCATTGTATGAGAACTCTGCCTGAGCCAAAATTGAATCCCAACTAGCACCCTGCTCCTTGGTTAGGCATCTTAGGAGGTTGCCAAGTGACCTATTAATCACCTCTGTTTGTCCATCAGACTGAGGGTGATAGGTAGATGATAAGGACAAATTTGTACCTAGTCTCTTCCACAGTGTCCTCCAGAAGTGTCCTATGAACTTGGGGTCTCTGTCTGAGATTATGGACAAAGGTAAACCATGTAACCTAACTATTTCTTTGAAGAAAAGACCTGCTATGTGTGAGGCATCATGTGTGGTTTTACATGGGATGAAGTGAGCCATTTTTGAGAACCTATCTACAACCACAAAAACGCTGTCATGTCCATTCTTTGTCCTAGGCAAACCAAGTACAAAGTCCATACTTATGGAATCCCAAGGCTTTGAAGGAATAGGTAGAGGAGTGTATAAACCTGCATTTGATGTATGCCCCTTTGCTCTTTGGCAAATTTGACAAGTTTCAACAAACTTCCTTACATCGGTTGGCAATTTTGGCCAAAAATAGTACCTCCTAACCAATTCTAGGGTCTTATCAATACCAAAGTGACCTGACATGCTGCCACAATGCTTTTCCCTAATTATATTCTCTCTAACAGATCCTCTTGGGATACACAACATGCAACCCTTGAAAAGATATCCATCTTGCAACAAAAAATCAGAAAAATCAGTATTATACCTTCCTGTCATGGCCTTGCAAGAGAGGTATGGTTCTTTGAAGTCTTCATCTACTGTATACTGATCTTTAATGGCATGAATACCTGTACTTTCCAACTGAATAGTTTGCACAACAAGATTTCTCCTGCTTAAGGCATCGGCTACCTTATTGGCCACTCCTTTCTTATGTTTTATAGAGAAGGTGTATGCTTGGATGTACTCCATCCACTTGACATGTCTGTGATTCAACTTTTGCTACCTGTTCAAGAAGCTTAATGCATGGTTATCAGTAAAAACTATAAATTCCTTTGGCAATAAGTAGTGTCTCCATTTCCTCAATGACTGAACCATGGCATATAACTCTAGATCATAGGTGGAGTAGTTTTGTTTTGCCTCATTTAACTTCTCACTAAAGAATGCTACAGGCCTCCCATCTTGACTTAGGACTCCCCCAACAGCCCTCTTACTTGCATCACACTCTACCACAAAGACCTTGTCAAAATTAGGTAGCACTAGGACTGGTTTTTCTGAAATTTTTTTCTTTAACAGTTCAAAGGCTTTGTTGGCCTCATTTGTCCATACAAACACACATTTCTTGCCTCCTTTTATGGTGTCAACAAGTGGAGCACAAATGCCACTAAACCCTCTAATGAACTTTCTATAAAAGCTGCATAAACCATGGAAACTCCTTACCTCCGAGGCTATTGTAGGTGTTGGCTAATTAAGAATGGCTGCAACCTTACTTGGATCCATTTTTAAGCTGCCCTTGGAGATGACAAACCCCAAAAATATCAACTCTTCTTGTAGGAAGACACATTTGTCAAGATTGATTCTCAACTTCTCCTCTTGAAGCCTCCTGAGCACTTGATGGATATGCCTTATGTGGTCTTCCTTGCTGTCACTAAAAATCAGTACATCATCCAAATATACAACAATAAACTTGTTAAGGAAAGGTTTTAGCACTTCATTCATCAATCTCATGAAGGTGCTTGGTGCATTTGACAAGCCAAAAGGCATAACAACCCATTCAAATAGTCCTTCATTGGTTTTGAAGGCGGTTTTCCACTCATCCCCTTCCCTTATCCTTATTTGGTGATAACCACTTTTTAGATCTATCTTGGTAAAATACTTAGCCCTACCCAAGCAATCCATTAAATCTTCTATTCTAGGCATTGGAAATCTATACCTGATAGTAATCTTGTTGATGGCCCTGGAATCAGTGCATAGTCTCCATGTTCCTTCCTTCTTGGGTGCAAGCACTGCAGGTACTGCACATGGGCTAATACTCTGCTTGATAAGTCCTCTATCCAACAAGTCTTGGATTTGTCTTGCCACTTCAGCATTTTGCTCTGGAGTCAACTTGTAGGCTGCTTGGTTTGGTAGGGTGGATCCAGGGATGAGATCAATGCAATGATTAATCTCCCTCTTTGGTGGAAGGGCATCCTTGCCTTCATCGGCTATCACATCCTGAAACTTCTCCAATAGTTCTTCCACTTCCTTTGGTCCAATCCTCCTAAGAGGTTGCTGCACTTTGACCTTCTTGGGATTCACATCTTTGGGCTTGATGACTACTGCAAAACATGGCACTTTCTCTTCCTTGAGGTTAGCCAAAAACTCTTTTTCACCTACCAACATAACTGAACTAGAAATGACTTTCTCTTTGCAATCATCAATCAAAGGAGTCATTGTAAACTTTTCACCATTCTTGGACAAATGAATCACATTGTTCTTACCATCATGTTGGGCACTTGTGTCATGTTGCCAAGGTCTTCCAAGAAGAAGGTGGCATGCATCCATATCCACTGTCTCACAAAGAACCTTATCATGATATTCACCTATCTTGAATTCAACCCAACATTGCTCTTTCACCACAATTTGTTGTTCCTTGGTTAGCCAAAAGACTCTATAGGGGTTAGGATGAGGCATTCTTTCCAATCCTAACTTAGTCACCATTTCATTAGAAGCCAAATTTTCAGAAGAACCTAAATCAACTATTACCTTGCACACTTTTCCTTTCACCTTGCAAGTGGTTCTAAACAAGTTGTTTCTTTGGGGCTGCTCCTTGGTGGCTGGCATGATGAGTGACCTGTTGAACATGATGCATTCTCCACTCTCAGGTGCTGCAGACTTGGAAGAGGCTGTTTGGTAACTTGTGGTGCTTTGACAGTCCTCTTCTTGAAGGAGTTGTACTCTTCTTTCTTTCTGATTTGCAGCAGTGTTTCCCATCTTCTCCGGGCACCTAAAGGACTGATGTCCAATCTGATTGCAAGAGAAACACCTTCCAGTAAACACACTAGGACCTCTGTCCCCACTTCTTCCTCTACCATTACCTCTGCCCCTAAACTGACCCTTATCAGCACTATTTTTATCAGCCTGCCCTTGGCTGCCTTCTTGTGATCCGCCACCTTGGAATCTAGAGAAATTATCTCTGTTTTGAAATCTGCCCCTGCCCCTAAAGTTCTGATTTCTTCTGCCTCTGCTGCTGCTACCAAAATCTCCTTTTCTTCTCTGCTTATCCTCAATCCTTAGTGCCATTTGAAAGCACTTATGGACTGTCTCTGGGTTAAAGAGAGTTAATTCATCTTGAATGGAGAACTTGAGGCCATTAAGATACCTTGCAAGCTTCTGTTTTTCATTCTCAGGCATCTTGGCTTTCAATGTCATCTTGTGAAACTCCTCTGTGTAGGTGCTCACGTCCATGTCCTTTTGTCTCAAGTTGTGCAACTTCTTGTTCAAGTTGACCTCATAATCCTTAGGGACAAATTGCTTCTTGATTTCAAGTACCATCTTCCTCCATGTAGAGATAGGATTCCTATCATCTTCTATCCTCTCATTTTGAATAAAATTCCACCAACTCAAGGCTGGCCCTTTCATTCTTGATTTGGCAATCTTCACTTTCTGATTTTCTGCCACTTCTTCACATTCAAAATAGTTCTCCATTGCCTCAATCCAATCAAGGCACTCCTCTGGATTCATCTTACCAGGAAACATAGGTAAGTCTGCCTTAGTGTCCTTCCTACTCAACTTTCCAAGTGCATCTAGGAATTGTCTCTCTGACATGCCTCCTTGTGGCTCTTCCATAGGCACTTCTTCTTCCTCATCTTGATCCTCTTCATCTGAATCTAAGATGACTTCTGACTTCTTCTTCTTGTCTTTGTCTTTCTTCAACTTTTCTATCTCAGCCTCCATCCTTTTGTTCTTGGCTGCTTGCTCTCTCACTATCTTTGCCAATTCGGCATTTGTCACCTTTGAAGGAATTTCCTCCTCTTCTTCTCTATCTCCCATCTCTTTGATGGCTCTGATACCACCTGATGCAGAGTGGCACAAGGGAAGCAACACACAAGGGTTTACTCTATTGTCCTTTGCCCACTCACCCACTTCAAACAGCCTTCAACCAAGCAACCAAAGGCACATTCAAGGGTGTATGAAGGATTTGGTATCCTAGTGACGGCTCCACCTTCTAGGCTTCTCCAACACCTCAGGACAGATCAACAAACACCTTCTATGCAGTTGGTTTGGTCTCCAACTTCCCAAAACTCTTCAACCTATACCTTGACTAGTAAGGCTACTAGCCCTCCAAACTAGGTTTTCTCAACAAAACTTGACAAAATCCCAAAGGTCTAGGCAGACAAATGATGGAATTGAACACCTTTCAGGGGACCCTAACAATCCTCCAAATCTCCTGCTCCAACTCTACTCCAGCAATCCAGAACGCCTACTAGGTCTCTAGGCCTAATTGATCAATTTAGGCTAGGTTACAAAGCAAGTGCTCAAAATTGGGTGCATAGGTCAGGGGCAAGAACTTGGAATGCTTCTACCATGTCCGTACAATACAAATCCATCATTTATTTGCTCACCCTAACAGGATTCTATCATCTACAACCTCAAATAGCATGAAATTGGCCAAATACAATGAAATACTTGACCTAGGGCATCACCTTAAAAATAGAAGACTGCATTTTCTGACAAAAATCTTTTGGAATCTTATTGTACATACCCCTAGCCTGAATTTCAGCAGTTTTTGCAAATTTTCAACAGTGGAAATGCATTCTAGGGCCGGATTTCTATGGCTGCCCTAGAAAACAGGGTTTCTGGACCTGTTTTGAAAGGAAAATCTATAACTTTTGATCTCGACCACTTCAAGACCTCAAACCAGTTGCATTAGAACCCTGACTCCAAGAGCTTTCAGAAAAATATTATTTTCACACATGAAAAATCCGTACAGTCCGTACACAGCAAGAACAACAGTGAAAAACAGTCAGTTTTCTTGATTTTTGTGCCCAAATTCCGTACAAAAACTTCCTCCTCCGTACTGGAGTCAGATATTCACCATATTAACCCATCCAAGTTGGTTTACAACTTCTACAAATAGTTTGAATAACCAAAATGAAGTTGCAACCGGTCAATGTGTCATTGACACCATTGACAACACTTGACACTATGGAGTTTTTGCATTTTCCAAAGGATGGCGATTTGTTTTTCTTGTCCAATGGAATCAAAACATCCTCCATACTCCCAAAACATGATAAAACACACAAACAATAAAAAAAAAACTCAAAAACCAACCCTTATACCTTCTAGGCCTAAGTGGCATAACAAGGATCCAAGTGGACTAAGCATGATTGAGGTTTATATGGTTACCTCAATCATCTTGACCACACAAAAAGGACCATATACTCATGGCTAAAGCCTTATTACAATCAAAACCACAAATTTCAAAAAAAATGCAAACAAAGTGACTTTAGGAACCAAGGTGCTCCTAGGTGCCCTGCACCACTAAAGCATCCACACTCAATGTTTTATTTAGCAATAAAACATTACAATACACTTACATAGTTCCATGAATACTTCTAAAACATCAGGATCCTCCAACACATCCTCCATGTGTCCAAGCATGTAACCACACATCCCATGCCATGCTTCACATATACACTTACAAGAGAGCTCAATACAATGATAGCTAACTCTGTTGGCAAGAGACACATTGGAGCTTCATGATTGTTGTCATTGATGGCAACAAAGATCATCCCACACATCCGCAGGACATGGTGTGCCTATATTGGAAGTCAGATTGAAGAGTGTTGTGGTCCGGTAAGCAAGAACAAAGTATGTGGCAAGGTCCGACAGTCAGGTCCGGATCTCTCAGAGGAAGTATCTTTGGAAAGTGTAAACTTGGGGAAGTCAAGAGAAGTACCTTGACTGATAGATTCCAGGAATTGAGCCTCCGATGATGAAAGAGTAAAGAGACATAAGCATTCAAGTATTAGGGTCCGGTTTGATAGAATAGACAGAGGAAGAACCGATAGGCAGAGCATCAGAAGTTATTCTGGATGAGATGTTGATGGTGATAAAGATTCCTAAGGTATCTTTCATGATTGGTTGACTTATTAGATGACTTCTATAAGTTTCTTTTTGATCCGCTTCACTTGGGAAGCAAGGATTCAGCCAACAGACTAAAGTTTGAGATAATATTGACTATTCCGAATGCCGACTAGAAAAGTGTTGAAATCACTTGTGTGGATATATATACAAGATGGATTTAGATGTGAAGGTGTGTGTTGTGTAAGTGTTGAAGGGCGAGAAAAAGTAGAGTAGTACAAAAGGCAAAAAAATAGGTTCAGAATGTAAAAGGACAGCAAGAATGAAGTGTAGCAGATCAATCTATTGAGCTTAACTAGAACTGAACTTCAGCATGTGTGGATGCTTCTCATTAGTTCAAGTTTTCTTTGTGTATATAGTAAGTCTTTTGTAGGCAGTGAGCCTCTTGTGAGCAGTGTGCTCGGGCAGTGAGCCCTAATTGGCAAGTGCCATTTTGTATTTCTATTCTTCTAATAGAGAATACAATCTTGGTTAATCACCCTGTGGTTTTCTCCCTTAATAGGGTTTCCACGTCAAAAATATTGTGTCATGTGTAATTCCATTTCATGGTTATGTTTGCTTGTTTGAATTAATGCTGCATTAATTATTAAGGACGTTCAGAAAGCTGAAATAATCAAGATAACTAATTCACTCCCCCCTCTCAGTTATCAAGAATTGGTATCAAAGCCAAGTTCCTCTCAACAGAGCCTAATAGCTTGAGGAAGACCTGGGAATTCAAATGGATATGTATGGTATGAGGGAGCAACTTAAGTCTGCCCTAGATGATCTTGAGTAGTCAAATTCTGAAATCAATGAATTGAAGGAAATACTCAAATAGGCTGATGATTTCATAAATGAATTAAAAGAGAAACTTAGTCTCTCTATGAAAAAGAGAAAGGAGCTACTTCAGCAACTGGCAAGTCAAGGTGAAGCCAATGATATAGATGGAGATCTGAAGGAGAAAACCAAGTTATGTGAAAAGTTATCAAAAGAAATCATTATGGTAAGACATGAAATGGAATCAGGAGTTATGAATTTTACCCAAGAGGTTGAAGAGAAAAGAAAAACTGAAGATGATCTAAGACAATCTCTCAAGGAGAAATCAGAAGATTGCCACAAGATGGATAGAATTACCAGACATCTTGAATCTGATCTTAAAGATGCTAAAGATAATGAAGAAAAACTTGAGGATCAAATTGTCTCTCTTAAAAGGGATCTTCAAACAACAAATGAATATAAAGAGAAATTCAAGATAATCTCTGCTCAACTTGAAGTTCTTCTTGAAAGCCAAAAGAGGGTAGATGACAAGTGTGGCCTGGGGTATGAAAAAGGTGAAAGCTCCAGATCCGGTCAGAAGAATTTTAGATTAGAAAATCCAAGGAGCAGGCCTAGAAGACCTCCGGTAAGGCAGCCTAATGCTCGAAGATATCCATCCTTCAATGGATACTACCACAACTGCAATAACTTTGGTCATAAAGCTAATCAGTGCAGAAAGAGAATGAATTAGACTAATACATCCTTCTCCAGATAGTGTTTCAACTGCAAAAGGTATGGTCACAAATCTCATGAATGCAGAAATATGCAAATGAACAAATCATTCAATGGTAGATGCTTTGCATGCAATAGAATGGGTCATATGGCTAATCAATGTAGATCAAGAGGATATCAATCAAATATGCAAAGAAATGTTGTTTGCCAAATTTGCAATAGATCCGGTCATATTGCAAAATTCTATAGAAGCAAGAATCAGGACAAAAGAGGTCCGGTACATCATAATCAGAATCAAGATAAGGGAAAACAAAAAGTGAATGCGGATGAAGTTCAAAGTGAAATGAACAAGATTTGGGTGAAGAAAAGTATAGATAATGTAGGGGATGGATTTGCACCAGACTCTGGTGCTGATATTCCTTTCAGAAATTAAAAAGTGAGCTCAGGGGGAGACACAAAGAAAACCTTGTTCCCCCAGCCAGTCAATTGGTGCCGGAACTGGCACAAAGAGAGTTGCGGATTAAAGGGTTCATAAGAGAAACATCTAAATAAACTATGATTAAGATTTGGAAGGTCCACAAGATGTTTAAGATCAAGATTGATCCGGTACTTCAAGTCATCCAAATAAAGCAAACCAGAATAACTTAGGTAGAGCATTTATTGCAACTTGGTATTAGGGTTTGCTGAGTAATATAAGGGTTCTTCTTATTAAACATTTTCTCATTCTGCATTTAAGAAGAAGAAAAGAGAAGCTCTACAACAAATTTCCTCAAGCCCATCAAAGATCATTTGTAGAAGTCAATTCATCCAAAAATTGATCTGGCTAACTCCATGAAACCAAAAGGTGCAAAAGGTATTTTCCATTCTTAAAATATCTCTCTGCAAATCTTTTTAAAAGATGTCTACTCTGAATATTGTGAAGATCACTGATAGGCCTCGCCCCAAATTCAAGAAACATCCCTACAAATCCTTGGAAGTAGATCCCCTAGGAGCTTTTTCCAGTGTTTCGCATGGTGTCTTGCATACAAAAGATATTAGGGTTTACATTCACGCAAACATTGAAGAATTTGAAGAGTCCAAATTGAGGGATATCTACCACAAACAGCTAATAGATGATTCATTTGAACTCAAACCCCAATACAAGGCCCTCTGGGAGAAGCACTTTGCACAATGTATACATTTCCCCTGCTTTGCTGAGGACGAATGGGTCCTATATGTCTTGAGTAGAATACATGACAACTTCATGTGGTTGAATGGACCATTCAAGATCACAAAAGATACCATTAGGGTAGTTACCAGTTTGCACTCATCTGGTGGTATACCTATTCTCAAATCAATCAAGAATCTGACTGTAAGTGAGGCTACCAGATCTAGGTTTGATAAAAGAGCAATGACAGTAGATGACATCACTGATTCGGATGTCAAGTTTGCATCTATGATCATCGGCTACAAGATATATCATTCTAGTAGGGAGAATTTAGTACCTGGAACTACTATCTACACTGCCTATGAAATGTTGAGAAAAAATGCAGACTATGACCTTTGTGAGCTCCTTCTAAGCCAACTCTTAGAGAACCTACAGAAGATAAAGAAGGACAAGAAGAATTCCTTCAAATTTGGTGGTCTAATACTCTGTCTATTCTTCTACTTTATGAATGAGCTACCTGGATCTAGTGGATGGGTATGGCAGAATGATAGACCAGTTGCCATACAAATCAGGGATTATTTGCATAGACTTGGTGATGACAAAGCACAAAACACAGCTCTCTGGGGTTTCTTTAAAAACTTTCAGAACATGATGCAAGCTAGAGAGAGAATTCCCCAATCTCTAGTTGAGAAATACAAAGACACAGTATGCTTTATGGTAGAGACTGATCAATGCCTAATGGAGGTAGTGGAACCAAGAATAGTGTGGATCATGCCAATGGGGTATGAGGTGGATGATAAAATCGTAGAGCTGCATGTTCAGCACATGCTTAGTAAACCAAAGGATCCCAAGGTAGAAAGGTTTGGAACCTTTGAAGAATTGAGTGTGAAGATCCATATTGAGCTAAGGCAACCAGAGATGAAAAGAAAGGTAAGAAAAGAAGTAGAAAACATTGCCAAAAGCTTTGGCATCTCAAAAGAGGCACTTGATGCCAATAGGAAGAAGATGGAAAGAGCAAAGAAAGATAAGGAAGGTGCTGAAAAGGAAAGTGGTCTAGTAGAAGCCCCCACCTAAACAAGATCCTCTAAGAGGTCTGCTCCTACCACTGACAAGACCTCAAAGACATCAAAACCGGAAGCAAAATCATCTGGTAAAGAAGAGAAAAGAACTAAGACAAAGGCCACAAGGTCTTATATCAGTCAGAAAGATGAAGAAGAAATAGAATCCGATGAAGAAATCAAGAAGATGAAGAAGAAGACGAAAGTATCCAGTGTAGATAAGGTGGCAGAGGCAGAAGAATTTGTTGAAAAGCCCACTCTGTCTCCAGATGATGTAGTCAAAGCTGTTACTAAGGATGGAAACCTGCAACCAATAACAAAATTCTATGATGCATATAATGATACAGATAGAAAAATATTGGAGGAAGCCACAGTTAAGTACTTGAACATATACAATAAAGCCTTGATTGAAATAATTTCTCTAATTCCTAAAAGTTTGGAAAAGGAACTTGAAATGAGAAAAGAAAATGCTAAGGCAAAAGACTTAGAAATCAGAGAACAAATAGCTATTCAGCTCTACCCTTTAGTTACTCCAAAACAAATGGATAAGATCTTCAAAGATTGCAAGGATGAGTTCTGGAGTAAGACTAGAATGAATCAGCTCATGCTTGGAGAGACTGATAAAGTGGCAAAAGAAACAGAAGAAATCTTGCGGAAGGCATACTCAAGATTCAACATTCCTATTATAGAGGACTTGGGTGTTGATCCCTTGGCTACAAGTGTTGAAAAAGAATCTACTGTGGCAATGACAAAAGAAGTAATGGACTCCAGTGAAGGTAAAGACAAGGGCTTAGAATCCTCTACTCCAGAAGAGGTGGCTCATGAACAAACAAATATCTCTCCTTCAGTTTCCCCTATAGTCTCCGAATCTAAAGGAGAAGAAAGAATAGAGGAGAAAGAAGAAGAAGAGAAAGGAAGAGAAGAAAGTCAAGCTGAGAAGAACATAAGTGATAGTGCAGAAGAGAAGAAATCTCTATCTCCAGCAAGAGACACTGCAGAAACTGTCAAGGACTTCTTGACAAAAGAAATGTTGGAGATTAATGAATCGGAGTTACTTCAAGGTCCATTTAACTTTGACTCTCTCTCCTCAGTTCAAACAATGAAGATAGCTTCATTTGTCAATGCAAAGGCAAAAGAAAAACTCCTGAAGTCTCACATGAAAGACTGTGAGCTAATAGAAGTTGCATCCAATGTTTTAGAAAAGATCATGCCATCTTTTCAGAAGGATCCCTCAGCCTCCTTATCAGGCAATCTTAAATCTCTTGTTAGTTCAGTCAGTACTCATTTTGAGTCCTTAGAGAAATCAACTGAGGAAAAGGTCTGGAAAGAGTTTTTGGATAAAAGATTCTCTGAAGTACTAAGTCTAATATCAAATGATAGAAGAAATATGGATATAGGGATAAAGAGCTTAGAAAATGCTCTTAAAGATGGTGGGGAAATATATAAATTTTGTCTATCATGGTCCAAAGCAACAATCGAGATTGAGAAGAAAATGGAAGAACAGGAGATCCAACTAACAAAACTTTCTCAAAATTTTGATCCATTTACCTCATCCATAGTAAATCAAGAATGTCAGACCATTGCAGTCTTGGATGAAGTTAAGAAGGTAGAGAAAGAAAAGAAAAATAGAATTGGCAGGTTAAATGAGCTTAGAAGAATAATCATTCCTAAGTTGGAGGCCATGCATGAGGCCCTAAGTGATGCTCAAACCACCACCAAGACAAATGATCCGATAGATCTGAAGAAGGCTGAAGTTTTCGCATTCCTATTGAGTGGTCACATATCAATTTTGGACAAGATGAAGCTGAGTTGGGCAACCGAAGTTGTACAATTGAAAAACACTTTTGCAGACATACTAAAGTATATGTAGAGTGCAACTAGATGATATAGTTATGCGACTAAGTTAACTTTTTGAAAATTTTGGTATGCGGATCCTACCCTTTGCCATTGATGTCAAAGGGGGAGTGAAGAGTAGTGAAAAATAAGGAATTTAGCTAAGGGGGAGCTCCGAAAAATGTACATAGAGACAGAGCATCAGCTAAGGGGGAGTATAGTATAACACTTAGTCATTTTTCACTAAGTGTTGCCATCAATGCCAAAGGGAGAGATTGTTGGCAAGAGACACACTGGAGCTTCATGATTGTTGTCATTGATGGCAACAAAGATCATCCCACACATCCGCAGGACATGGTGTGCCTATACCGGAAGTCAGATTGAAGAGTGTTGTGGTCTGGTAAGCAAAAATAGTGTATGCGACAAGGTCTGATAGTCAGGTTCGGATCTCTCAGAGGAAGTATCTTTGGAAAGTGCAGACTTGGGGAAGTTAAGAGGAGTACCTTGACTAATAGATTCCAGGAATTGAGCCTCCGGTGATGAGAGAGTAAAGAGATATAAGCATTCAAGTATTAGGGTCCGGTTTGATAGAACAGACAGAGGAAGAGCTGATAGGTAGAGCATTAGAAGTTATTTCGGATGAGATGTTGATGGTGATAAAGAGTCCTAAGGTATCTTTCATGATTGGCCGACTTATTAGATGACTTCTATAAGTTTCTTTTTGATCCGCTTCACTTGGGAAGCAAGGATTTAGCCGACAGACTAAAGTTTGAGATAATATTGACTATTCCAAATACTAACTAGAAAAGTGTTGAAATCACTTGTGCGGATATATATACAAGATGGATTTAGATGTGAAGGTGTGTGTTGTGTAAGTGTTGAAGGGCGAGAAAAAGCAGAGTAGTACAAAAGACAGAAAAATAGGTTCGAAATGTAAAAGGACAGTAGCACTTAAGGAGAGTAAGAATGAAGTGCAGTAGATCAGTCTATTGAGCTTAACTGGAACTGAACTTCAGCATGTGTGGATGCTTCTCATCAGTTCAAGTTTTCTTTGTGTATACAGTAAGTCTTTTGTAGGCAATGAGCCTCTTGTGAGCAGTGTGCTCGGGCAGTGAGCCCTAATTGGCAAGTGCTATTTTGTATTTCTATTCTTCTAACAGAGAATACAATCTTGGGTTAATCACCCCATGGTTTTCTCCCTTAACAGGGTTTCCACGTCAAAAATATTGTGTCATGTGTAATTCCATTTCATGGTTATGTTTGCTTGTTTGAATTGATGTTGCATTAATTATTAAAGAAGTTCAGAAAGTTGAAATAATCAAGATAACTGATTCACCCCCCCTCTCAGTTATCAACAAACTCAACCAGCCAACCCAAACCACTAACCATGTGCTTTATTTTATAGACTCAAACTCACACAAATACAACTTGTGGTATTGGAAAAACCATGAGAACACAAAACCATTGACCACCCTCATTTACTTTTTGGTACCAAGATTTCCCAATATTAATTATTTATTATGTCCCCCACATATAAAATAACTAATCAATCTTACAATACAACTTTATGAGTGGACCCAGATAAATATTTAATGTGGCTAAACACATCTCCTAGATGCACCACAAATAAATATTTATTTTACATAATTAAAATATTTCATTACTTGTGTAAGGTGTACAACACCTTTTCCTAATAATTGTGAGAGGAACCTCCTTCAACAATATAATGAAAAATGCACGAAATAACGAAATAGCAGAAACACAGAAGGAATTTATTGATCACAAGCCACTTCAAGGGGGCAACCTCCTTTGAGCAAGCTCAATACAATAAATTCATGGATGCCTTCATTGGCCTCAACACGTACTTATATACTAAGTCTAATCTAAACAACTATTACTCCCCATGAATGTGGGATAATACAATATACTCACGGGATGACTTACAAAGCATATGCATCCAACAACAATATACTAACAAAGTAAAGAGAAGGGTTAAAGACGGGTTCCTAACATCCCGTCCCTCTTAGAAAAACTTTGTCCTCAAAGCTTAAGATGTAGAAATTGTTGTTGAATCTGAAGGAGTAGTTCCCATGTAGCATCCTCTAGTTGCATTCCATGCCACTGAATTAATACCTCTGTGATGGATCAAGAGTGAAGCTGACGAGTGCACTTGTCAAGGATTGCCTCTAGCTCCAAAATGATGGATCCTTCATTATCCAATTCTGGTAAAATAGTTTATGCTTTGATGTTGGTGCCAAGAACTTTCTTTAGACAAGACATGAAATACTAGATGAACACGGGAAGAAGGAGGAAGCTCCAATTATAAGCAACTAAACCAATCTTCTGAAGAACCTTATATGGCCCATAGAACTTTGGAGCTAGCTTATGATGCCCTTTGAGTTTTAGGGATGATTTCTTGTATGACTGTAGATGAAGAAAAACTATATCACCTACTTGAAAAGTGCACTCAGAACGGTGCTAATCAGCATGTTGTTTCATTCGATTTCTTGCCATGTGAAGATTGTCCTACAAAATGTGAAGAATCTGATCTCAGGTTCAAAGAACTATGTCGACTGCCTAAACTGGTGAACTGCTAGGGGCGTATGGAAGGAGCACTAGCGGTTCCTAACCATAGACTACTTCATATGGAGTCATTTTAGATGCAGTGTGGTAGGAGGTATTGTACCACCATTTAGTGAGACAGAGCCACTTTGCCCATTGATGTTGTTGTTCTAAGGTGAAGCAACGAAGATAAGTTTCCAAATATTTGTTGATAATTTCAGTCTAACAATCTGTTTGTGGGTGATACCCTGAACTCATCTTTAGTTTGGTTCCAGTGTGTCGAAATAGTTCTGTCCAAAAATGACTGGTGAAAGTTGCATCACGATCTGAGACAATGGAAGAAAGGATGCCATGAAGATAGAAGATCTCGCCCATGAAAATTTGTGTGATGGAGGAGGCGGTATAGGGATGGCTGAGGGCACACAAATGACTATATTTGGAGAGGTGATCAACCACAACCAAGATCATTGTCTTCCCTCTAGATTTAGGGAGTGCCTCAATGAAATCCATAGAAATATCTATCCAAATTTGTGTAGGGATGGGCAAAGGTTCGACCAATCTAGGAAGGAGTGTCATTTCACCCTTGTTGCACTAGTAGGTATCACATTCAACCACCATCTATTGAATTGCCCTTTTCATTCCCTTCCAAAAGAAGTTACGCCATGTTTGATCATAAGTTTTGAGGAACCCAGAGTGCCCTGTCAATGGAGAAGCATGGAGTTCATAAAAGAAAGCTTGTTGAAGATTTGTGCTTTGGGGAAGGACCAGACAACCCTTGTATCTCAGAGAAGCACTATCCCAAGAGTAATGCAGTATAGCAGAAGGGTTATTGGCCAACTACTGGATGATTTGAGATAATGAAGAGTCATTGACATAGCCCTGTTGGATAGATTCCAACCAATTTGGAACAGGCATAGAAATAGTTGAAAGAGAAGCTTGGTCATCAAATGTGTGAGAAAGAGCATATGCCACAATATTGTCCTTACCCTTCTTGTAAGTGATCTCATAGTCATAACCCATGAGTTTGCTAACCCATTTCTGTTGTGATGGGGAGGAGACCCGTTGTTCTAGGAAATATTTCAGACTCTAGTGATCAGCCTTGATGTAGAAATGATTCCCTACTAGGTATGGCCACCACTTCTATACTGCATGCAAAATAGCCATCATTTCCTTCTCATATGTAGAGAGTACTAAATTCTTACCAGAAAGGGCTTTGCTGGTGACCGCAATGGGATGTTCATCTTGAAGGAGAACAGTACCAAGTCCATTGCCGCAAGCATCACTCTCAATAGTGAAGGTCTTGGAAAAATCTGGCATAGCTAGAATAGGTGTAGTACACATAGCTTGTTTTAGTTTTTCAAATGCACACTCAACAACATGTGTCCATGTAAAAGAATCATTTTTCAACATAGCTGTTAATGGAGCTGCAATTTTCCTGTAATCCTTGACAAACTTGCAATAGTAACCAGTCAGTCCAAAAAAACCATAGAGGCTCTTTAGTGTCTGAGGATGCAGCCAATTTTTCATGGCTTCTATTTTGGTAGGATCCACTCGAACCCTTTGGGCTGAAACAATATGCCAGAGATACTCCACTTCCTTCTGGCCAAAAAACACATTTTGACTATTTTGCACAGAGATGATGATCAGAGAGAAGTTACAGTACAAGATCCAGATGTTGGAGATGCTCAGCCCATGTTTTACTATAGATGAGGATATCATCAAAGAAGACTAGAATGAATTTCTGCAAGTAGGGCTAGAATATTTTATTCATCAATGCCTAGAATGTTGAAGGAGCATTAGTGAGGCCAAAGGGCATGACCAAAAACTCATAGTGGCCATCATGCATGTAGAAAGTCATTTTAGGGATATCATCCTCATGAACCTGAATTTGGTGATACCCAGAACAAAGATCCAACTTGGAGAAAAAATCAGCACCATGAAGCTCATCAAGAAGCTCATCAACAATAGGAATTGGAAACTTATCCTTGATTGTGATGTGATGAAGTGCTCAGAAGTCAATGCAGAGGCACCATGATCCATATTTTTTCTAGATAAGAAGAACTGGTGAAGAAAAGGAACTGGTACTAGGGCGAATAATACCTTGCTTCAGTAAGTCCTGAACGAGCAACTTAATCTCTATCTTTTGGTGAAATGGGTAGCGGTAAAGCCTGATGTTGGGAGGAACGCTTCCAAGAAGGAGATGAATACAGTGTTCCTCTGGTCATGAAGGTGGCAATCCCACTAGTTCAACAAAGACACATGCATATCTATCCAAAATTTATTATAGATCTGAAGGAGTAGTGGAGATCGTTGATGGTTGCATCTGAATGGAATGGAGCTGAGCGATGACACCATATGAATTCTTCTTAAGGAGCTTTTCCATGTGATGTGAACTGATGATGCTGAGAGACCCTGGTTGTAAGCCCTTCAATGTGTGTTTTTGCCCATTGTCTGAAAATTGCATCCAAAGTTTAGCAAAATCCCATAAGACGGGTCCAAGTGTGTGTAACCATTGAGCATCCAAAACCACATCACATCCACCTAAGGGAAAGGTAAACATATCAGAGCACAGATTATAATCTTTAATAGAGATATGCACATTGCAACACTTCCCTTTGCAAGGTAATGTGCCCCCATTGGCAATCATGAATTCAAAGCTGGAGCAAGGATGGACAAAATAATCAATCTGTTTGGCAATCCAAGGGTCGATGAAGTTATGAGTGCTACCAGAATCAATGAGTACTGTAAGAGGGAGATTCTTGAAGTAACCCTTAACCCACATGGTTTGTGGTGTGGTGACTCCTGCTAAGCATGGAGAGAGATCTTTGGGTGGTCTTCTTGAGAAGTAGGGTCAATAGGCGGCTACTGAGTTTCGACCTAATCATCTACTGTATCCTGAGCATCTTCATAAACGTCAATTGTAGGTAGAGAATCCACATCCAAGAGATAGAGGTTTTGGTCAACACATCTATGTCCCCAAGTGAATTTCTCATCACAATTATAACAAAGCCCTTTTTCTCTACGTGCTTGCATCTCCACTTCAGTCAAATGCTTGATAGGAGTTGTTCTAGGAGAGGGCGTGATTAGAGGTCTTTGGGAAACCATGTTTTTGAATGGAACAAAATTGGATTTGGAACATTGTTGAGTTGTGATCTTATCCTCCACCAACTTAGCCAACCCTAGGGCTTCCATCATTGTGCTAGGACAATACATTTTAACCTCAGATCAGATTGCATCCTTTAGACCAATGACAAAACAACTCCTGAAGAATTCATCAAATAATATCTCTGTGTGATTGGCCAGCTTCTCAAAATCTGTCTGATATTCTCTCACAGTGCTAGTTTGGTGAAGTTTAGTGAGTTCTCCTGTGAAGTCATCAAAAGCACTAGGGCCAAATTGTTGTAAAATGAGTTTGCAAAAATCTATCCATTTTGGCTCTTCATGAGCCTTGACGTACCAACAGAACCATTGAAGGGCTTCATGTTCCAATTGAAACGATGCAAGTGGGACTTTGTCGACATCAAAAGTATTATACAGACTGAAATATTTTTCTGCCCGGTATATCCATCTAGTCGGATCATCACCATTGAAGCGAGGAAAATCAAGCTTTGGCCCATGAAAATTGCTGGAAGAAGAGAACCCAGTGTCTGTAGAAGACTATGGTTGCCATCTATTGTTCATGGCTGAATATTGAAGATTGAGGCCGAGAATTTTTTTATCCAACTCTTGGAGTTTGGTCTGGAGGGCTGTAAGTTCATCCTCCATGTTTTTTGCTCCTACACAGGTGACAACCATAACCAGGAGATTTTTTTTTTTTTGGGAATGGGTAGAAAAAAAAAATAGAAACTTTTTTAGTAAAGGAAATTTTGGATTTGGGAAAAACTCTAATGGGTAATTGGGGTTTGACTAGGTTTTGGACACTTTCTGAGGGATAGAGAAGTAGAAAATGGGGCTTTCAAAAGCAGGGTGAAAGAATGGGAAAATTTATCCAAGAGGGACAAAGGAGTAGAAATAGGAAATGAACACTATGGAAAAATTTGAAGGCTATTGGGTGAGAATCGAATAAGTTATGGCAAACCCTAAAAATAGACAAATGTGGGATTTATGGGTTCGATAAGTGGAATTTGGGATAGGGTCCTCAAGGAAGGAAATATGCAGAATGGAATTTCAGGGGTTCCAATAAATTTTGAGAGGAAATAGAGCTAAAGCAAGGAAGATATGGCAAAAAAATAGAAATAGCAGAAACTTTCTAGAAACTATCTACCAACTGCTCTGGATGGATTGAATTTGCGATTTGCCAACTATTAATAGATATGGGCCCTAGGTATGTTTGGCTTCCTAAAGGTTCAAGGGATTCACTCAGCTACCAATGCTATCTAACAGCTTGCATATTGGGGTAGTATCCCTCACTCCATGGCTCAAGTAAAACTAATAACAGCTTTTCCATAAAGGATAGCTCTTGGTTTACCTCACGGATCGGAACTAGTCAATCACATAGGGGTTGTTGCCCTTTTCACTGGTAGGTCCTCTCAATGGGCCAGCTACTTCGGCATTCCTGTGGTACTCCTCACAATGAATTTTAAGGCTATGCCCAGGTACTTCCCATAGTTAAGCGAATAGGGATTATTCCCTGATCCAAACCTGCAATTGAAATGAACAATACAGATGCAAAAAAAAGAACTACTGCAATAATCACAATGCCTAGAGGCCACTGCAGAAAAAAAAACATCATAAATTCCACCCAGTAAGCCCAAGAAAGCACTCTGATACTAGATGAGAGGAACTTCCTACAACAATATAATGAAAAATGCACAAAATAATAGAAATAGCAGAAACACAGAAGGAATTTATTGATCGTAGGCCACTTCGAGGGGGCAACCTCCTTTGAGCAAGCTCAATACAATAAATTCATGGATGCCTTCATTGGCCTCAACATGTACTTATATACTAAGTCTAATCTAAACAACTATTACTCCCATGAATGTGGGATAATACAATATACTCATAGGATGACTTACAAAGCATATGCATCCAACAACAATATACTAACAAAGTAGAGAGAAGGGTTAAACACAGGTTCCTAACAAATTGTTTCCCTTGCCTTGTGTCATTTTTGCATTCTATTTTGCAATTCAAAGTTACAACCTAAATTGTATTGCATGTTAGGGTTTCCAGTCTAAGTTGCTAGTTGCAGTTGAAGGTCGAAGTCTAAACCCCAAACTATAGTTCGACCATGGTTCAAAAACCCAATGTATGTTGCATAGTGCAAGTTGCATTCAACTTCTAAAATCTAAGGTAATTGATAGTCTAGAACTTGGAGGTCCACTACACTTTGCAGACTGTGGGTTTCAATATTTTGAACATTTGGGAACAAGAACCAAAGTCCGTTCACAAGTTGCAGTTGCAAAATGAAGATGTTTATCAAAGTCGAAGTGGTTCATTAGTTGAAGTGCAAGATCGGCATGTCTTTTGTACATTACATTTTACCGATAGAACCCAAGGTCCATGAGGATTCATATTTCAATTGCAGCCCAAATTATGAGTCTGAATTGTGTGTAGAGTTGCAAGTTGCAAATTGGGTTTAAATTCTGACTTTATTGCAAGTTCTTTCTAGAACCCAAACCTTGGCAATTTTTAGTACTTTGATCATCGTAACCCACTAAAAATTGGAGGGTAGTTTACTAGAGATGTTATGAAGGTGATCCAGTGGTTTTGCGAATCTTTTTTCTCTTCCATGCCTCATTTTCTATGTCAACCATGGTGTCTTGTCCCATGGTAGAGTTAATTCTTTTGCTTGTGTCACCTTGCTTATGCATCAATGTATGTGCCAAGTGTGACATGGGTTGCATATGACACTTGGGGTATGTTAGCATGTTTGTGGTTGCTTATTACCACTTTTGTTATGTAAGAAGTTTATTCAATTGTGTAGTGTAGAAAATTGCATACCCTCACAATTTCATGATACATTCTCGCTCGCTTTAGCGTCCACGCCTGTAGCATGTTTTTAGGGTCATTCAACTAAAATCCTTAGCCTAATTTTTCCATCATCACTCATATTTGCCAAAATTCATTTTAAGCAAATTGTTTATTATAATTTTCTAAGAACACATGCAAAGTTTGGATGAATATTATTGGGATGCAAGTGCTACATGCAAACACCTTCACATTGCGATGGCATCCAGAATATATTCCAAAATTTTAAACGTTGCTTCTCCTACTCATTTTTGTAATCCCATCGAAGGTAACACTCACACAATAGTAGAACAGTCTCTGTAGCATACCCAACCCCTAGAGATTCCCTTTCGGCATGCAAAAGAGCAAGTTTGAGAAAACGGAGCTCTCTTGGCTTATGATCTTTCTTTGGTTTTTGAAAAAGATTATTGGACTTCTCTCATGCCTATAAGGGTTTTCAAGAAGATTATCAAAGAGATACAACCCTCTTAGATTGCTAGAAAGACCTTCATATTGTAGATGGTCATTGATGTTAGAAGCTCTCCACTCTTGGATTTGGGGTTAAATTTTAAGGGTTTTCGAAGCCATTCATTTGTAGCTTCAACCTTTAAGGAGTTCAAAGCTTCCTTTGTGATTTTACGAATCAGGTAATATTGTTCTTTTAGCAAGAAGTAATATCACTTTGAGGTTCTCATTACATTATTTGTAATACATTGTTTATGCTTTGACAAATATTTGTGGTGTAGACCACCACCTACTTGATTTTACACACAGTAGGGTATTTTCTCATAGACCAGGGCAATACTTATAGATTTACTTTGTTACTAATGCTCTTGACTCCTAGATGTACTTAAGATAAGATCATACATGCAAGATTTTATCTTTTATCCCATTTTCTATTTTGTGGAGGTTGGAAAACCAAAATGGGGTTTGACTGAGGCAAATCCCTAAAACATCCCAACAACTTTTTTCTAGTTTTGTGTTGTTCAGATTGTGGAAAGAGAGCAAACACACAGGAGTTTGTTGTCTATTCCCTTGCTTCTCATTTGCATGTATTTTAGTCATATTTCATTTCTAGGAAGTTATTTTATCTCCTTGTGCACATCTGGTGATGTTATAGATTTCTATAGAGTCATACAGTACATGCTAAATTTTATTTTGTGGCCATTAGGATGACAATGTCGCACGAGGATGTCCTCGCCACACATTAGTATCTGAGGTTGAGGCTTTCCTACTTTGGTGCTAGGTTCCTCTATTTCCTTTTATGTTACTATCTTTTTAAAATCATTTCTTGAATTCTAGAAATCATCATTTTTTAATTCATTTCTATAGTTCTTTCATATTAAAATTGTTAAGTTTCTAGGAAAAGAACCCGATCAAGCCTAGCTGGGTTAAATTGCTCTTTCTGGTTGAACAACAACAATATAATCTTCTTAGCAGCTAGTTGTTGATGATTGTTTTTACACCATCATAACAAAAGTTAAAATTCACAAAATGAACCTAACTGTCTTGAAAGATATGAAGAAATCAATTAAGATTACTTAATCCCAAGTTTCTGTATGGTCAGGTCTTGACCTATTGGACAATTCAGTAGGTTGATGTGAAGCTATAATATGCAAGGGGCCTTACTTGATTTAAGGTGTTCTATGATTCACTGGACTCTAATTATGTAAAATATCACAAATATCAACATTTTATTCATTCCTTTGTATAAATTTGTTACTATATCACAAAGCTTTATATGATTTATATTAACACAAGCTTTTCTCTTTTCAAATATCAACTCAGTTGTTCATGTTAATATCAGACAATCTCCTTTAAATTTCTGCGTTTAAGCTAAGTATTTCAAATGGTTTGGGAAAAGTTAGAGAAATCTAAATTAAACTTCATTCTACTATAGGCTCTAAATGTTCTGTTATGCATGTTTATAAGAAATACAACAAATTTGATTAAATCCACAAACTAAACCTTTGAATGTGAATGCCCTAAGTATTTTCATGAACATACATTAAAGATTGCAAGCTTTAAGAGATATTATTTCAAATACAAAGAAGAGCCAAAAGACACTCTGAATATAGACGCAAAATTCTAGATTCATTTGTATTCAAAACACACAGTCATATATGATTTACAATGTATGAATGACTCTTAGCTTCATTAACAACTTCACAAAAACTTACAACGCTTTACAGATACAGTAAGGAAGCTAGATGTTCCACGCATTCCTTATTGCAGACATAGGCAACCTTCCATTCTAAACTAAAAGGTCCCTCTATTCAAAATGCTAAGATAAATTACAACTTCCAGCTCTGTCCTACAAATCCCTGTGTAACTCATTACAAAGTAAAGGGGCTCAATATATAGATCTGATTATCCCCAATACGGTTCCAAAACCCTAGTCAATCAACGGTCCATATCCAAAGTGTAGCATCAATCGGTGGAAAACAAATCCCATCAAAAATCTCTGAGCAACATACCCATACTGGTCGTAAAGATGCCCTTTGGAAACCTTGACACCTCAAAATATCTTCTGTTGTTTTGCCCCTTCGAAATCATAACCACCTCAAAATATCCTCTATTGTTTTGCCTTCACTCCTTTCACTTCCTCTGTCATCTGCCGCCACTCTGTGATGTCATCGCCATTAAATCTCCACCTTAATATCTACCTGCATTCCTGCAAATAGACATAAAAAAGGGATTAAAAATGCACGTCGACTTCATCAATTTATACTTCTTTAGAATGTTAGGTGGGCATTAATTACAACAATTAATGCACCATTAATTTGGCCTTCATTTGCAATGTTGGCGCTTTTAAACCTCTTTTTACAGCCAGTCTAATTCTGCATATATACCCTTTTGTATGTTTTCCAGTATGTTTTGTTTGCATGTCTTCTGCTTTGTATACCGCGTTCTGTATATTTAAACATACAAGCACTTTATGCAAACAATCAAACTCAAATTCCCTCTCTTTTCCTGCTTTTCCGTACATCCTTGTATATCGCCATTTGTATGTTACTCTTGTATAGGTGAATATACAACAACCTACACAAACCTTCTCATACCCCTTTCCTCCCGCGATGCCTTTATTTCTTTTGTATATCAGGCTTGTATATTGAAGACATACAAGCATCTCGAACATACAAAAGCTTTTCAATTTTTGAATTTCTTTTGACATCCGGTTTGTATCTCCGCTTGCATCCTTCACTTTGCATATTGACTTGTATTAAAAATATACAAGCCCAAGATACATACAAATGTTTTCTTGTATTTAATTCTCTTTTCGCATCCGTCACGTTGTATATCGGCTTGTATCTTTCAATTTGCATCACGCTTTGTATATTCGCCTTGCATATTGGCTTTGTATATTGAAGACATACATTGTAATCATACAAACCCAATATGCAAGTGGTGGGGTCCACTTTACCTTTTACTTGTATCTCCATGGTGCATATAACACTTGTATCAAACTTTTACATACAAGCACGAATACATACAAACTCCTTTGTATGTGCATTTCAGAGTTCAACTCTTATGAACCATAGTTTACTCACTCTTTTAGATCCACGATGTACAAAGTGCAATGTATCATCTAATATACATTAGGTCACGATACATTGCATTAAACAAATTTTAAACTTTCTTCAGTTATGCGCTATGCATAAAGCCTTGTATATCGGCTTGTATAAAGTACAATGTATCATCCGATATACATTAAGTTCGAATGCATCTTATAAATCAAATTTTAACTTTCCTTGAGTTCCATGTTGTATTCACCAGAATGTATAATCCCAAATATACATACAAAGCCCAACACATGCAACAACTTAACCTTATTTCATGATCTTTTCAGTTCCGCAACATGTATAAAGTGCAATGTATATTCTGATATACAATGAGTCAGGATGTATCCTATATATCAGATTTTAACTTCCCTCAGTTCTGCAATGTATGTATACTAAAATGTATGTCTCCAAAAGCATACACATACAAAGTGCGATACATACAACAACTTAACTTTATTTCATACTTTTTTGAATCCACGGTATGTATATTAGCCTTGTATAACCCAAAACATACAAGATACGAAACATACAACAATTTCACCACATTTCATAATCTTTCGGTTTTGTAGCATGCATATAACTTTGTATATCCACTTTGCATGTTTAAACATACAAACATAAAGTGCATTCAACGGATTTAAACAATTATTCACTTAAACTTTGAACTTTTCGGGCCTGACTTGTATGTAAGAAAAAAGGGTCATTGAAATGCATACAAGTATATAAAAATTTAATAAACCTGACAACTCCCACATGCGACTTGTACAACGACCCGATATACAAGCAGCCTTGCATATGAGCGACTTTGCATATACAAACAACTTTGTATACGAGACCCGATATACAAAGGACTTTGTATGCAAGCGACCTTGTATACAAAGGACCTTGTATATGCAACATACAAACCCGATTGTACATTTTACCAAAACACTTATAACTTGCAAAATATTGTGAATTTTAACATGGTTCAAAAAGAAACCCTCACTCATTTTTGACAAGGAATCCACCCATATGCTGCCCTGGTACTTAATGCAATTTTTTCTTTATTTTCAACAAGGTTTGTAACTTTCACTCTCTCTTTTCCCTTTTACCACCAAATAGACCCACACACAAAAGCAAAAGCAAAGCCACAGCAGGGGTCCTCATTTTGCTAAGGAGTAAAATGGGGCGTGTTGTGAGCATCACAACACTAGTTAGGTCTTAGCTGTGATTGTATAGAATTGGATTCTAGTTAGATTGCATTAGATTTTCAAATTTTATACACTACAAATTGTCTTATATCTATTAACGTCTTGAGAAAAATCTTGGGGCATTACACGTTGTACATGCTCCATTCCAGGAAGAAGGATTAAAGTTTGTTACTAGGATATCATTTAGTTCAACTTTACATAATGATTAACGAAATAAAAATATAACTATGGACAAATATTTGGCTTCACAAGTATAGTTTTTAATTCACCCACATATGTCCAATTCTCACATTGGCAAAAAATATACACATTTTTAGGGCCCATGAAACATTTAAACAATATAGAATATAGCATAAAGATTTTAATTGCCTATAATTCTCCATGGACTAACCAATATTTTTGGATTGCAAAGTACCAATTGACATCTAAAAATAAATATCCCTAGGCACTAAATGCACTTGCAACCATGTATCACACTTAATCAACCCTCAAATGGAAACTTTAATACTTGGAAGGATTTGTTGACAATGATACTCTTACCTCATACACAATAGAATATTTCATAGGGTCCTCTACTAAAAGGGAAAATCATTTCTTAGACACATATACTTCATGCCTATTGAAAACTAGTCTCCATGGATAACCTCTTTGGTAAAAGCATTCACCATTGAATTGATGACATTTACTATCATGACTATATCATTATTCTTCCATCTCCTCAATTAGTAATCTAGTATCCTTATTCATACATGCTTCCATAGAACATTCATCATGTTACCATATGAAACATTTCCTAAGTCTACATAGACTATTCCCTCAATTAAATATTTAATGTTTCATCCCTCTTTATGATTAATTTGCACTATTAACATTTAATACATTAATTTATAATATACATTATCCAAGTATCTAGATGTAAACTTATCCTAAAACATAACACAAACTTTTCTATAATGGCATACTACCATTAACACTAAGAATGTAAATTATTTTCCATTTAAATATTAAGAATCTATCATATTGGCTGACTAGTTTAAACTTCACCTTTGATCAATGGCTAAACTTTACTACCTTTTGAGATTAGTAGTTGTAGTAGATCCATAAATCACCAAAAGTACACATCATTTGATCTACCAATCTACATAATTCAATTAAAATGGGCCATGTGGAAGCATCTCATGAAGAAACATGTTGGCCCTCAAGGAGCCAATTAAAATGTTTCATGTCCTTTCCATTATTAGCACTTGGCTATGTACCTTAATCCTTTAAGTTTCAGTCTTAATCAATGGTTTGAATTCATTACCCTTGATATCAATGGTTGTGGGATATCTATAGATCACTATAAGTGCATACACTTTGATTCATCAATCTATATATTGATAGGAGCACACCACTTCGATACATCAAGTCCATGTGATCTAGCCATTCAATAGGTTATAACTTAAGCATCAATTATCATCAATGGTCCAAATATTGTTCCCTTTAAGATCAATAAGTTTGGTAGATCTATGGATCACCAAAGTACACACCATAATGATCCACCAATCTAAAGAAGTCAATAAGATTACACCATGTGTATGCTTCATATTCCTTCAACCTTGTTACCTTAACCCATTATATATTAACCACAATCAATAGCTAAGATTATTTTGGCTTGAAGATCAATGGTTGTGGCATATGATCAATGAATCATCAAAGTGCACACCACAACAATCTATTGATCAAAAAAAGTTCATTAGATTTAGAGATGTGTCCTCACTACCATTGAATTTCACTATTTGATGAGTTCCCATTTGGTTGTAATTGATGGCTCATATTTACTTTCCTTTTTTATTGAAAGTTGTGATAGATTTGGAGATCATTAAAGAGGATCTAGTAGGCCATCTTTCAATATACAAAATTTAATAGGAGGCCACCACATTGTAATGAATCTACTACTAAAAAGGAAACTATGCTACTTTACCAAGTTTACTACCCATGTAATTATATTGCACTAATATCCCAATCAAGATCATACATGTCACTATTCTATTGGATAAATATTCCATATTGAATGTATCTATGTTGATGACATGTATAATTGTGGTAGACTAGGAGATGGATATTTAAATAGCTAGGTTGGTCTATATAAGTACAAAAATTCATAACTAGACACTTGATAGAATGAAACAAATCACTTAAGGGGAAGGTAATCACCATTAGCAAGTCACTAATCAATCATGATGACATAGGAATGAGTTAAGGAAAAAATATACCTTTAATTGAATCTTCATGAACTCAACCACCATGAATAAATAATAGGAAATTCGAACAAGGAAACAAATATGAAGAAATGAACAAGACAAGGAACAAAAATCATGAACCCAAGATATGAATGTTGAAAAAAGTGATACATAAAACCACAATAAAATCATTTCAGATAAGTTGTCTAGAGAACATATGCTTCATACATCTAGTTTTTTATCCTAAGTTCTATGGATGCATCTAGGGGTTTATTATTCATGTAATGATGTTCTTACATTTAATGATGTTGGTGTTTCTTCCTTATCTCTTGATAATAAATATATAATGAGCTTCTTCATTATTCTTGTTTTCTTGATGATTGTGCTTACTTTTTGTGCCACATGATGTTGTAAATGATACTATTGATATGCACATGTTTTTGATGTTTCACTTTCTCATGATGCTTGGGATCTTACCCTTTATACATTGCACATATCATTAGAGATCCCATGGTTGATGATTTTATGGGAGATACATGTGCTTACTTACACATTAAATTGTTTGTCTTTGTGTATTATGTTTGCATGCATGATGTTGCATTTCTAATGTATGCATTTAGAGAAACATTAAATGATAAGGCTTTTCTATTGTTTTATGTCTCATTCTTCAAATAATACATTCATCAATTTTGCTTGTGCCTTTATTGAGCATCTTAACAATTTATCTAGAGTATGTCCTCATGTTGCTACTTATCAAACCTCTAGTGTCCATTCATAAGGGATTCTTTTGGGTGACTCTATATGTTCACATGATACATTATATTATCTTTACCATAATTCATCTACCAGTGCACATCATGCATCATCTTTTCAGGTCATACTAAACATGGTTATCATTATGTCCCCTATACTTATTGTCCTATTCCACATGAGACTACGCATCATATAAATGCAATCATTATATGATGGAGAGCGCATAGCAGAAAACGCAGATCGGGTCCATGTTTCCTCTTAATTGACAAGACTTAGCAAATGAATTGCTGATACATTTCCATCAGCCAGACAACCTTCATCCGAATGACTTCCTTAAGTCTTACCATTGCTTAAACTCTCACCAACAACCAACGTTAACTTTGGCGAGACTTACTCCCATCGGCCGCGATTTTCTTCCTTCTGCCGATGCGCCGATGAACCAGCAACCCCGATAGCACCTTCAATCTTCATTCATCGACCAGATAATTACCATCAGCCACCTCAGGGTTTGCTACACCAATACGTCGTCGTATAGTCTACTTCCTCCGAACCCTAGCACATGGAGATGCTAGGTCAACCTACTGTGTGAAATGCACTGTCTGGATCCTTTGCACCACCGAATAGGAAAAACAACACAAAGAGCAAAACAAATATTCATACAACGAAGTCATTCCACTAATTTCAACAAAAATCTCACCAGTGGAATGCTTCACGACGACATACAGCAACAATGGAAAATGCAAAATGAATGGAAATCTACAGTTACATGATTTATAGTTATAAGAAATAGAAATCAAATGGATAGAACAGAATTGCTTTATTTTTCCTGAGTACAATACAATCACATTCGATCACACTACTTCGATATGATTATGATATATGATCATTTGGTTCCTTCCTTAGGGTATTTATCAACTCACCCTGAGTAGTACCGAACTGACTCCAAGCGGCTGGGAGACATTACTGCCTATTTTTGGCATTATTGCTATTTTTGGCATTATGCGATTACAATTTGACAAATGTCCCCTAAGTCACTTGGGACTTACAAAATGAACCTAGATACAAATTGAAATGAAAATGCATTGATCAAATAGACCTTATTACAAAAGAAAACATGATTTTCAAGGTGCTCCTGCACCATACTCCCCAGGTGAAAGTTGTCTCAAGTCCTCTTAGCGACTAACTGTTGCAAATCACCACCCTACTTTTTGATGTCTGCATCCAGCATCCATGTGGCCTCAAAGTCTAGAAGCCCTTGCCATTTGACTAAGTGCTCAAAATATGTCTAATTTCTGGTCTTCTTGGTTGTCCTGCTATCCAGGATACATTCCATCTTCGGTGGTTCCTTAGGTGGTATATACTACACCCACTTGGCATTGTCTTGGACAGAATCTGTTGTCCCTTCGCATGTATCAGGACTCCTATATAATGTTAGATCAGCAACAATGAATATAGGTGAAATAGCAATATCATCAGGGAGTTCAATTTTATAAGCATTAGAACCATATTTCTCCAGAATCTAACAAGGTCCAATTTTTCTCATCATCAACTTGTTGTGGCTTCCCTTGGGTAGTCTGTTCTTGTTGAGATGAACCATGACCATATCTCCTATTTGGTACTATACATCCGTTCTTCTTTGTTCCACTCGGGCCTTGATCTTCTGACTGTTCTAGTGTAGAGTATCTCTGACTTGTTGATGGATCTCTTTCATAGCCTCTGCAAATGTATCAGCATGTCCACTCCTTTTGTCCAACCCTTGAACATCTCTTAATTCAAAAATACCTCTAGGATGACTACGATAGATAACTTCAAAAGGACTTAAACCTGTGCTTCTGTTTGTAGAATCAATATAGGCATACTCTGCTTATGGAAGTACCACATCCCAACTACAGCCATGTTCTTTTGTCAAACATCTCAGCAGATTGCCTAATGACCTATTCACAACCTTAGTTTGACCATCAGTCTGAGGATGATAGGCTAAACTAAAAGACAAATTTGTACCCAATCTTTTCCACAAGGTTCTCTAGAAATGTCCCACAAATTTGTTGTCTCTGTCAGATACAATACTCAAAGGTAACCCATGAATCCTGACAATTTCTTTAAAGAACAAACTTGTAATGTAACTAGCATCATTGCTGGTCTTGCAAGGAATAAAGCATGCCATTTTGCTGAATCTATCTACCACAATAAACACACTGTCATAACCTATCCTTGTCTTGGGCAATCCCATCACAAAATCCATACTCAAACTTTCCCAAGGTCTGTTTGGTATGGGCAAAGGTTGGTACAATCCTGCATTCATTGAGACTCCCTTTGCTCTCTAGCAAATCATACAACTCTCAACAAACCTTCTAATATCAGATTGCATCCTTGGCCAAAAGTAAAACCTTCTTACAAGATCTAAGGTCTTATTGAGCCCAAAATGTCCTCCTAAACCACCACTATGTTTCTCCTTCACAATATTATCCCTCATTGAACACTTAGGGATACATAGTTGACTACCTTTAAACAAAAGTCCATCCTGCAATGTATAATCTAAAAATTCACTGTGGAAAGCATTGGAAAACTCACTACATACCTTGTAGATCTCCTTAAAATCTTGGTCCTCTTCATACAATCCTTTGAGTGACTCAACACCCATGCTTTGTAGCTGCACTTCTTGCACTGTCAACACCCTTCTGCTTAGAGCATCAGCAACCTTATTGGTTATCCATTTCTTATGTTTGATGATGAAGGTGTATGCTTGAAGACTTTCCACCCATTTCATGTGTCTATGACTGAGCTTTTCCTATCCATTCAAAAAACTGAGAGCATGATTGTCAGTGTATACAATAAATTCCTTAGGAAGCAAGTAGTGCCTCCATTTTTTCAAAGCTTGTACCATAGCATACAACTCTAAATCATAAGAGGAGTACTTCTTCTTGGCTTCATTTAACTTTTCATTGAAGAAGGCTACTAGTCTGCCTTCTTGGCTCAACACTGCTCCTATGGCCAACCCACTTGCATCACATTCAATTGTGAAAACCTTATTGAAATTAGGTAACACTAAAATAGGGAATTTAGCAACTTTCTGTTTCAGTCTCTCAAAGCTCCTATCTGCTTCTCTCATCCACACAAACTTCATCTTACCTCCACCCTTGATGGTCTCCAACATAGGCACATAGATGTCACTATAGTTTTGAATGAATTCCTGTAAAATGTGGCTAAACCATGGAAACTTCTGACCTCTCTTGCTGTCCTAGGTGTAGGACAATTCAAAATAGCTTCTACCTTGGAAGGATCCATTTTCAAATCATCCTTAGAGATGACAAAACCTAGGTACACCAATTCTTGTTTCATGAAGTCACACTTTTCCAAGTTTATCAGTAACTTCTAATCTTGCAGCCTCTTCAAGACTATCTCCAAATGTTTCAAGTGCTCTTCCTTGCTCTTACTGAATACCAAGATATCATCAAGGTAGACTACCACAAATTTGCCTATGAATTCCTACAACACCTCATTCATCAGCCTCATAAAGGTGCTAGGGGCGTTTGAAAGACCAAACGGCATCACAAGCCACTCATACAATCCTTCATTGGTTTTGAAAGTTGTCTTCCACTCATCCCCCTCTCTTATCCTTATCTGCTGATACCCACTCTTTAGGTCTATCTTAGAGAAATAGGTAGCACCTCCCAAACAATCCATTAGATCTTCTATTCTAGGAATAGGAAACCTATACCTGATGGTTATCCTATTTATTGCCCGAGAATCAGTGCACAGTCTCCATTTCCCATCTTTCTTTGGGGCTAAAATAGTAGGTACTACACATGGACTAAGACTCTTCCTTATCAACCCTTTGTTTAGGAGTTCTTGAATCTATTTTACTATATCTTCATTCTGTTGAGGTGTCATCTTATATGCTTCCTTATTAGGAAGTACTGCTCCTGGTATGAGATCTATCTAATGGCTAATGTCTTTGATTGGTTGTAGGGAATCAGGTATATCCTTTGCAATCACTCCTTTGTAACTCTCAAGCAAATCTCTAACCTCTTTAGGCCCTACTTCTCTCACACTTTCCTTCTTTTCCCCCTTAGGCTTCACAATCAAATAAAAACCTAATCCATCACCTTCCTTTAATGTGTCCATGAATTCTTTTTCTCCTACCAACATTACACTAGACCCTACAAGCTGTGGATCCTCTTCTACCAATGACTGTATCCCATAAGTCATACCATCCTTTTGGAATGAGTAAGCATTCTTTTCTCCATCATGATGAGCCTTTCTGTCAAACTGTCATGGTCTGCCTAACAAAAGATGGCAAGCATCCATTGGAAGGATGTCACACAAAATCTTGTCTCTATACCCCCCAATACTAAATTCTACCCATGCTTGTTCATTGATGAGTACGTGTTACCCCTTGTTGAACCAACTGACTTTATATGGACTGCTATGGGGTATCTTTTCTAACTTCAACTTATTCATTGCTTCCAAAGATATAATGTTATCAGTAGAACCAAAGTCGATAATAAATTTACAAGCCTTACCTTGGATCTTGTAGTTGATTCTAAACAAAGCCCTTCTTTGCGATGGTTCAGCCTGCACTGGTTCCTTGAGTAGTGTCCTCTTGAGCATCAAACTTTCTCCCATTTCTAATACTAGATTCACTTTAGGAGATGTCACACTCCTTGCATCTTCTTGAATCAAAGTGGTTCTCTTCTCACCACCATGAGAAGTTGAGGCCTTCTCTGGACACTTGTATGTCGGGTGTCCTATCTGATTGCAGTTATAACATCTCATATTGGAGAATTTTGATCCTCTACCTAATCCATTTGTCCCACCTCTTCCATTAGGCCTTCTTCCTTGGTAGCCTCCTCTGCTACTAGAGTCTCCTACTTGCTCTTCTTGGATAGACTCACCACTAGGCCTCTGGTTAGGACTTCTTCCTCCAAAACTACCTTTGTCTCTAAAATTCCTTCCACCTCTACCTCTATTATTCTGCTCACTCTTTCTCTTTATCTTCTCTTCAGCCCTTAAGGCCATTTGGAAACACTTGTTCACTATTTTTGGTGCTAAGATGCTGATGTCATCTTGGATGTTCATCCTTAGGCCATTCAAGTACCTGGCCACCTTCTTTGACTCTTCTTCTTGTCTCTTTGATCTGATACTAAGTTTATGAAACTCTTGTGTGTATGCATTCACATCAAGGTCTCTCTATCTGAGGTTCTACAATTTCTTATACATCTACACATCATAGTCCAGGGGTAAGAATTGTACCTTGATTTTGGTCTTCATCCTTTCCCAAGAGGTTATCATGTTCTTCCCCTCCTTGACTCTCTCCCCTTGCTCATAATTCCACCATGCAAGAGCAAATCCCTTCAATCTTTCCTTTGCCAACTTAACCCTCTTATCATTAGGGACTTCTTTGTATTCAAAGTGATTGTTCAATGCCTCAATCCAATCAATCACCTCTTCAGCTTCCATACTTCCATTATACATAGGTAACCCATCTATGGTGTCCCTATTAACTAACTTTAATGCATTTAAAAATGCCCTTTGGTCTACTGGTATCTCCTCTATCTTTTTACTAGTTTCTCCAATTTCTGTATCGCCTTCATCACTATCACTTTCATCTTCCCTATCTTTGCTTTTGGACTACTTGAACTCTCCCAACTTGGATTCAAGCATCTCCTCGATCAGCTTCTTAACGGAGTCCAGCGACATACTTTTGGGAGGCATTGTCTCTGCCTCTGGCTCGCTTTCGTCTGACATAAACATTCACAGACAACACCCAAACACCAACACTCCTACAAATCCTCAATTTGATTTGTTGCCCAAATCTTTTTCAGGCTTTAATACCAATATGATGGGGAGCGCATAGCAGAAAACGCAGATCAGGTCCATGTTTCCTCTTAATCGACAAGACTTAGCAAATGAACTGCCGATACATTTCCATCAGCCAGACAACCTTCATTGGAATGACTTCCTTAAGTCTTACCATTGCTCAAATTCTCACCAACAACCAGCATTAACTTCGGTGAGACTTATTCCTATCGGTCGCGACTTTCTTCCTTCTGTCGATGCGTTGATGAACCAGCAGCCCCGATAGCACCTTCGATCTTCATTTTTTGACCAGACAATTACCATCGGCCACCTCAGGGTTTGCTGTGTCGATACGTCATTGCACAGTCTACTTCCTCCGAACCCTAGCACATGGAGATGCTAGGTCAACCTACTATGCAAAACCCACTGTCTGGATCCTTTGCACCGCCAAATAGGAAAAACAACACAAAGAGCAAAACAAATATTCATACAACGAAGCCATTCCACTGATTTTGACAGAAATCTCACCAGTGGAATGCTTCAAGATGACATACAGCAACAATGAAAAATGCAAAATGAATGGAAATCTACAATTACATGATTTACAGTTATAAGAAACAGACATCAAATGGACATAACAGAATTGCTTTATTTTTCCTGAGTACAATACAATCACATTCGATCACACTACTTCAATCTGATTACAATATATGATCATTTGGTTCCTTCCTCAAGGTATTTATCAACTCACCCTGAGTAGTACCGAAATGACTCCAAGTGGCTGGGAGACCAATCCAAGCGGCTGGGAGACACTACTGCCTATTTTTGGCATTATTGCTATTTTTGGCATTATGCGATTACAATTTGACAAATGTCCCCTAAGTCACTTGGGACTTACAAAATGAACCTAGATACAAACTGAAATGAAAATGCATTGGTCAAATAGACCTTATTACAAAAGAAAACATGATTTTTGAGGTGCTCCTGCACCATTATATCTCATGAGAAACTTATCTAAGAGAAAACTTCACTAGATTTGAGGATCCTCCCCATAGAGTGCTAAAACAAATTTTGCAACACAAAACTCTAACGCTTCCTCCTATTAATAAAATTGATAGTTCTAAATATGTTCTAAAACACTATAATGCTAATTACTTTTGTGATTACCATAGGATACATGGACACACTAAATGTATATGTATCATATTAAAGCGTGAAATTTTAGATCTTATTTACAAGAATGTGATACATGTTGAGAATGTTTGTGGAAAAGGAATTCAGCTCATCATGCCTCAACACAATAAGAAGGATCTTTCTAAGATTAGTCATGAAGAAAATCATGTCTATGGATATAGCTAGTACATCACATGTTCATATTGCACATGAAGATAATAAAAATCATGGCAATGAAATAAAGGCATATGTACCATTGAGTATAAATGACACAATTTGTGGTGGTATGATGTCTGACCTAACTATTCCAATGGAAATCACTTTAGAAAAAAACATGTAAATAAAAGTAGCATGGGGCAAGGTTAGGTCAATGATACATCTTTAGATACACATTCTCACATTCCATGTTGTAACAAAGAAAAGTCTATTGAAACATATCTAACACAAGGGTATGAAATGTAAGAAACAACATCAAAGGTGTTATCCTTATACATTACTTTTATTCACAAAGAAACAATTCATGATCATGATCCACCACCTATAGCATCTAGAGGTACACTCACATTGGAGATCAAGATACATCTTTTTTACCCATATGGAACTAAGACATTTAATTCTTCTACATGTTTAGCATTGTCATATGGTCTATTTTTCTATGCTACAAGCTTTCACTCCATCTTGCCTTTTGGGGGCAAAGGTGTTATATCCTTTTGCTAGATCTATATGAATATCCTTGTTCTTCTTGGGGGAAAAATAGTGGGGGCATCTTCTCAATCCATCACACATGTAAGTGAACTTAAGGTATAAATTATTACACTAGGTCCTACATCTTGTTATTCATTTTCGACTTAGATTTTCAATCAACTATAACATATTTACATGTTCATGCTTTGTTTTTAGTCACAAATTTTCTTTATTCTCAATTTATGTGGACTTTTTTGTTGTGCACACAAATCTTGGGGGGACATTGTATCTACCGATTTTACTTCTAGTTTATGCATAAATTTCATAGGTTGAATATGCATATTTGCTTCAATGGATTTGTTCTTAGTCACAAATTTTCTCTCTCCTCAATTTATGTACATTCTTTTTTAGTGCACACAAAACTAAAGAGGGACATATTATCTACTAATTTTACTTAGATAGTCTTTACACTAATTTTATAGGTTGAATACACACATTTGAATTGGTAGATTAGAAAAAATTGATATCCTTTTTAACACAACTTATTTTTTCTATGCATAGTTTACTTTGGCATTTATGCTCATTTAGTTTTGCACACATACCAATGTTAGGGGAAAATGTACAGAGTAAATAAGTGCATACCCTAACACTTTTCCACTCTAGTTTTATACAACTTTAGGTTGATGTCTTGGACACATGATTCTAGCTCATGATTTAATCATTTTGATGAACTCAATAACCCAAGACTTGGCCCACTACTTAGATTTGCCTTATTTCCCTATTTAAAACCTTGTTGACTCTATTTCCAACAAATTTTCTACCCTAGACAAAATCAAAGATCTATGATCTTGTTCCCTAATTTCAAATTTCAAATTTTGCAATCTAAGGTTAACAATCTTGGGATATGATCATTACACATCAACATGGGCACCAAAATTTGATTTTCATGCATCTATAGTTGTGGATAACTACATCATCCTAGGTCATTTACACATTAGAGAAGAACACATGATGAAATGAATTGAATAGCATTCACAAGAGCATGCACTTTCCTCTATTGCAAGTAAATCAAGTGCATCAGTCTACCATTGTCATAAATTAGTGAAAAACAATAAATCTCTTTGTCAATTAGAATCCATTGTTAAGGACATCTCTCAAGTTACATTTTAGCACAAGGTACACATCAACTTGCATCAACAATTCATTTATTAATCTAATGAAATTCATTGTCATCCACAAATATGCATTCATTATCTACCCTACTTATCCATTTTAATTTAACTATTAAATTAATTTTGGGGATTGACCAAGGTGTAAAGGTGAAGTTAGTACACCTTCACAACCTAGATTAGCAAGATCCATGATGCTCCTTAGCACATCCAAAGTGTTCCTTACTTTAGATAGAGCCAAACAACCCTTCTTTGCAGATACTAAAACCCTCCTTTTCATTAGACAAGATCGTAGGATTTGTTGAGACAAGATCACATATTCTAGAAAAGATCACCACTCTTGAAATGTGCCCCCACTAGTGCAGTTTCATCCTAGATACTTAGTTTTAGTCATCTCAACCCTCATATCCATAATTTAGCAATGATGTCAACTCTCTCTCACAGTGTCTCATTAGATAAAGCTCGCTCCAAGGTACACAAACCCTAAGCATTTAATTTATATTTCAGTAATTGTTCATTTATTGTTTCAGTTAGCATACTTCAAACCATTTATTAGACTCAACTCATTTAAGTATCTAGAATAAAGGGTTAAATTACACTAAATTTTAATTTATTTCTACTATGGTCTCTTTTAGATAGTTATGTAGAGGATGTGTTATTTTTCGCTACAAATATGCATTATGTCTACTTTTATTATTTAGAATGAATGATGGTTAGAAAGGAGAAGAGTACTTAATTACAACCCTCAATCAAAGGGCACCCTTGAGTTCTCATATTTTCTAATAGTAATTATTTTATTGGAAAGGATTTCTTAGTTGAACATCCTATGTTTAGGCTTTAACAATTATGTGTAGAGATAAAAGTACCTACTTTGCACTTTTCCTTCTCATTCAAAACATGTTCTTAGCATCTTTGTTTAATCAATATGATTGCAACCTATTACAATCATTAATGTACAAACTATCCCTAGACTTTAGCCCATGTCACACTTAACCTTTTTTAATATCTAAATATCTAGTTTTGTTTCACTACATGTCATTCCCCCACCTTGGATGCTATCACGCCTATGATATTATTCCCCAAACAAGACCATGCATGGTCATGTCCAGAACATTTAAAAGCTTTTTCTTTTCATTTTAATGCATGTGTATCCTCTTATGCCTCCATATGACTATAAATAGTCATATTCTACTTATTAAATAAATAATTAATTGGATGAATGTACAAGGGAAGCACACAACAATGCATACAAGAAAAGAAAGCTTGCACACACAACCAACAACATGATATAAGTAATAAGTCTAAGAAACACTTTGTTATTATACTCACACACTCCCCTTGAAGCTACAACTTTATCGCCTAGTCATTATGCATATTGTCCAAGGATCCCTTCCAAATCTTTCAAATCTTTTGTGGGGCTTGATCATCATCGAGGAAGTCTTGTTCAAACTCCTCAAGACAAACCTCCAAAAGTGTCTATGACACCACCTAGTGTAGACAAATCATTTTCAATGCAGGTACAAATTGTAGGCATGTCGAGAACATGACTATGGATATATGTGACTCCTCCACAACCAAAGGAAAGACTCTAACCATATGGACACAATTGACCCAAAAAGGATGGGACCACATGATTGTGCCCCAAAGACACAGACAATCCAATACAATAACAAAGCTCCATTAACTACCAAAACAACTCAACCTTTATAAATTGTCTTCTTCTTGTTTCCATTTCTATGAGAAACCACATTTTAAACTATTTATTTTAGAATCTGAAATAGCCATTATTAATCTATAATGCTATAATTTAGATTCAAAATTGAAAGAACACATTTAACTAAAAATAGATCAAGAGTTTTAAATTATAATATGTTATATGACTCTCACACAATTTTAAAAAAAACACAATTAATAAAACTGTTTTGTAATTAAACTACTCTTTTCTTTAAGATTTGATTGGAAAGAAAATATAATATATTTTAAATACACTAAATACTAAGGTGGTCGTAAACTTGTAAATAGCATTATTTTATCATTATAAATCATGTGTTATTATATGATTAACTCATATTTACTAATATTATATACAAATCGTATTATAATGTAGGACTTTACAACTTTCTGTTACTCATTAAAAGAAAATTGATACTAACATCATGTCTTATCGTAACTATTGGTGGATACACAATTATGGGTTCCTTTCAAAAGTAATAAGTTAATTGTTTCTTTATGTTTTTTAAAAGATTATTTAAAGAAAAAAAAACTCCGTAGCTCCTAAGATGTACATATGGTGTTTGTATGAATTTATGCTTCAATATGATGTGATCATATTCTTGGATAGCTATCAAGTCTCTATGAAGATCCACAATTGTTTTTTCATCCACCAGGACTTTGTGGGCAATTATATCGTTCCAAAACACAAAGAGAACTTACATAGAAAAACTAATAATAATATTAGATTAGATTTAGTCATAAACCAACACTTCGAAGGCCACAGGAATTCTGATCTAGAATGTTTAGTTGACTCCTCATACAGGACTAGATATGCAATGGTAACTTCAGCTAAATCACATTGCTGAGACAGCTATTGGACTCCTTACCTTGTGAATTCCATCATCCCAAGTGTAGGATCCAAACACATATTCCTGATTAAGAGACTCTTTAAGAGTGAATTTGACTGTAAAATTATGTTTCTCTCCTGTAGATTGGAAACATAACGTAGAAGGATGTATATGTACGGATACACCTGCAGGTTCTTCAATAGAAACAGAATATTCACTCTCGCCACCCACATTGGTGACAGTCCTGGTGATGGTTTCTGTATTACTCAAGTTTGCAATGACAATTGATGGATGGTTCAGTTCATTGGTTCTTGGAGGATCTTTTGGGCAGGTGAAGGTTGTGTTAAGTGCTTTGGAAACATTAATTCCACTGCTGCAGAGATACAGTAGGTAATCATCTATTGTGGCATCATATAATAGGCCTGGATCTGATGCATGATTTGGGTTCACATGGCCTGATCCATATCCAAAGGGTGTAGCTGGATTTCCAGATGCATCTGTCATTGGAAGACCCTCGTTGTCTGTAACAACAGCTGTAGGGAAACAATGGAAACCCCAAATGGAGTTATATATTGTCAATTTCAGATGTATTAGTTTTAACTTCATCAAATGCCTTTCATGAATGAAATTCTTACCTGTGGTCATGAGAGCAGATCTGATAGCAGCAGGACTCCAATCTGGATGAATGGCCTTCAATAGAGCTGCTATTCCTGCAACATGAGGACAGGACATTGATGTGCCAGAGATAATATTGTACTTTACACGGCGTTCATCTGCCACAAGCTGGGTTGGTGAGGCTGCGCCACTCCAAGCTGCCAGTATGTTGAGACCAGGTGCTGTAATATCTGGCTGCAAAAGGCAGTAGCAATAGAATATCTAGTTAATTGGTCTAGGTGATAATAAAATCCTCTTCCTTGAACTAGTGGAGTACTCCATTCATATAAGGCCTAATTATGTGGTTAGTCCTACACAGTACACGCATAAGCAAACCAGCTCACTACCCTGCAGGCATTATTTGTTTAGGTTTTTTACTTGTGTAGAACCCAAGTCAAAGATTGCTACCATACAAATAAGAAAATTGCACTTTGTTTCATGATTTAAACAATAAAACGAAAATCAAGGGCTTGATTATTGAGTCTTCCAATTGATTTTCATTTTCACACAGTAATCTACCCAAAAATGAAATTCCAGGCAGGCCAAATTATTCTTTTTTGGATTGAAAAATGTGTAGTGCCCCTCCATTCCCACCTTGGATGTACAGGTGAACTGATCAAGGCGCATGAATATGAAGGTAAAATAATAGGAATAATTAAGGTAAGGCTTTGACATTGTTTTGCATTCCTATGATTAAGATGTCGATCTTTCTACAATTGCTATATGTTAGAATGGATTTCATGGACTGATTTTGTTAGATTTATTTGTTATGATGGTACTTTTGAGACTTATTCAATTTCATGCACCTATATGTTCAATGTATGGTTCTATTCAGATAATGAGGTAGATTTGATTTGGTTACAGTTATGTGTTATCTAATCTAGATTGATATGATGTGGAAAGGATGATGTCGTATCACTCGCTTGTGAGTGCCCTATGATATTGTGATTCCTTTTTCACCTAGTGTCAGCTTTTGCGTGTCTATATATGCTTGACTGTGTCATTTGTTGCAGGATGCAAGTATCTGGCATCGACTCCACCTGAATTAACAAGTCTGAGCGTGCCCTAAACCCAATGGATGAGTTGTTTCGGAGATAACTTAAGGTCCCACATCTCAAGTCATCATCCTCGATCAGGTTGCATGACATGTCTAATTCAACCTGTCAGTTCTGTCAGTATGTCAGGTCTTGCAACTGATTGATATTTGATGGAGCCGGTTGGTTAAGTGCGTGTTTGGCCCTGGCTTGTGAACATGTTTGATTTGGCTTTTAACAGCTGTCCTACTCAGTGGGTTATGTTGTATGCCTATATTTTATTATATAGTCATACTAATATCTGATCCACTATAATATTTAATAGGATTATATAATATTCTCATTATTATTATTAATATTTAATAAGATTAAATTAGTAATTGATAATTAACTAGTTCAAATAATTATTTAAAGTTGTTTGAATATGAATTATTTTATTACTACTATTAAATTGATTTAATTAAAGGAGGGTCGGTGAACACTAGTAAACGCACTAACCAGACCCTAGAGTAGAGAGGAGACAGTCCTATCATCCAATTGACGAAGCCTAACAATTGGATCAAGAGTGTATTGATTCAGCATTACACTATGGTTACTAATGGATTTGTGATAATATGTTATTTATGATGGATATATTTTGGCTATATATTGTACAAACACTTCTTGTTGAGTGTACATGTAGAATTATTATGTCAATGGATGATGGTGGTCATTTAGCCACTTTATGTCCTTCTGTGTGATGTCTGACCTAGGCATGGGGCCCTAAGGTCTATTGGCCATGATGTTAAGAAATATTATTTTTAGTTTTATGTGATAAAATGGTTATGTTCTTGTGTGGGATTTAACCTTGTAACTTTTAAAATAATTTTTAAGTGTTTTTAAAAGGTCTAAGTTGTATTTTATATTTGGAAAATTGTCTTATGTCCAAGATGCATAGGTAAGAAGTTTATTTTTGTCATTTATAATATTTTAAAAGGTTTTTAGACCCTCCTTTAAGCCCCACTTACAAAAGTGATGAAAATGGGAAGGTGGTTGGTTGAATTAGTTGGGTGGTTGAGTTAGTTGGGTGGTTGAGTTGGTTTTGAGTAGAAAGTTACTCTCTCCCTTCTCTTTAAAAACTCTTCATGGAGTGGGGGTGACTTGCTCATTTTATGATTTTCATTCAAGGATTCTACCATTAGTGGGATATTGCGATTGAGGTATCATATTTTCTTTATTAATTAAATATAAATATCATACGTTTTTTCTTTATTGATTAAATGTAAATTTTATATGTTTTTCTTTATTGATTAAATATAAATATTATATGTTTTTCTTTATTGGTTAAATGTAAATATTATATGTTCTAAATATTATATGTATCCTTTATTTATTAAATGTAAAGGTTGTTTTTCTAAAGGTTGTTGCTTGTGAAATTGGAAAAGCAAACATTTCAATGTAAATCTTGAAAGAAGCATATTTGTTGCCTTATTTGCATGTCATAAACCTAGATCATCATAGCATGAATTATATTTTTGATTTTTACATTAGATCTTCCTATAATTATAAGATAGTAATCGCCATATATATTGGCATTAAGGTTTACATATAATCATATGTTATCTATATATTAGTATTAAGATTTCTATATAATCTTATAATTGCTAAATGTTGGTGTTGGATCTTAGAAATGATGGTTTTTATCTATTTTTAAAAGGGGTTACGAAGTCATCTTGCTAAGGATCTGTTAGTTTGTTCATATCCTCTAATAGATAAACTAATGATGTTCTTTGTGTACGTAAGTATCTTTGAACCTTGTCAAACAGTTCAAGTACCTTGTCCATTAGAATATTCTTTACTTCTGCCTTCTATTAGATCTAGATGAAAATATTTTTCTTATGTGCATTAAGGTCTCAAATGAATATGGACTTTGGATCATATAAAACTGCCCACTTTTGCATAGATTCTTCAGGATCCAATTCTTATAGTAGATTGTATTAAACATCTTATTAGCTCTTCATTTAGTCAATTTATATTTTGGGTGTCTTGTTCTTTGGTTGTTCAAATCTTCACAGTATTCTTGATCGACCATAATTCAAATCTAGATAACCCATTTAATACGGTGTGCATACTCCTTAAGTCTGTCAAACTCCATCCTCTAGGTGAGCCTCCAGCCATGTATAACAAAGGTGTTTCAAATTGGGTGTGTGGTCTATGAAGTCGTCGCTTGAAGAAATGGAAATGGTGTGGCCGCTACTCAAAGGCAAAGTGGTGTTGTTTATAAACCGTCCAAAATTTGCAGGTTTATTGATTAAATATTACCTTGAGAGTAGGAATAACATATACACAAGCGCATGAACATGTATATAAATATTTATGTCATACGGATATTTGTATCAATTATTAATTATAAATTAAATATGAACCCATGCATAGTTAAGATACTCGATTTATTTAGATGAGTTTGTGGGAGTATATATATATATATATATATATATAATAGAATTATTGAATTATGAAATAAAAGAAATGTAGTTGTAGATGAATACAAAAGTTTATTAAACTATTCGATATGATCATTCTATAATTTGGCATTGATTTTATTATAATGTGTTGTTGGCAGAAATTTGATAAACGGGTTGGATTTATAAATGTTGTAATTAGTATATGATCTATAAGCATTTGTAATTGATATTACCTATGCATTTGTTTAGCTTGATGGTTATATTTATATGTAATTAATGATTTATTTCATATAACAGATAGAATTAATATTAATTAGACTAGACTTAGGTTTTATGAATTCTTGTGGAGATATAACTTGAATCTAGTACTAATACGATTAAATGTAAATAGATATGACAAAATAATTAGCGTAGATGAAATTTAATCTAGTTTGATTTGATTTGTAAAGATCTTTTATAATGATTTTGTTAAGTTGAAATTGGTTTCCAAGTTTGGAATTAGGTTAAGCAACAGTGTACTTGAAAATTTAGACTTATAAGTAAAACTTATAGGTAACTGGATAACTAAGAGATTGAATTGCTCTTGTAAGAAAAATTTATGTTGTCAATGAGTTGATTAGTTGAAATTGCCTATTGCAAGCAAAATTTTCATGTGAGTTGGTCTATGTGTAAATTATCAAGTTTAGGTTCCAGAGGCATAGGACAATAAGATTTGATTGCATATATTGTGTTGATAGGTGTCTTGAAATGAAGATGTTGTAAGAACATGATGTCTCTTGTCTATGTATATGCATCTTAGTAAATGATAATGTGAGATGATGTACATACTGTGTTATGAATATATTATGATGGGTTTAAATTTCCTTCACGTATGTGTTGATATCGAACTTGTGTTAGTATGGAAATGGGGAGATCTTGTAATTGTAATGAGAAACTATTTTGTTTATGATTGAGATTTGAAGAGCAAGATGACCCATACCTTGCTCTAGATATGTGTTGTTATGGTCATTGCGATTGATTAACTGAGAGATTTGGGACAATGAAATAAAGATTGGACCTTGTGATTATGTTGCATTGTGTATGTATACTTATGATAGTAATTGTCTTGCTTGATGGTTAGGGTTTCTAGATGCAGGTAGGGGAGTGGCTTTCAATGTAGGGCCGGCGCCCAAAGTGGCTGTCAGGATAACCCATTGAAAGTTGTTAACTAAGTGAAAACTTAAAATGAACTGGGGGGAAGGGTAAATTACACATTAACAAGATAATTGGATTTCCTCTCCCATGCCTTTAGTGCTTGTTTAGGCTAAGGATGGGTATGAGAAGCCCTGGTTGGCAAGATCGACTTCCTTGTCCCCATGAAAGGAAGGTTGATTTCCACATGTGTCACCCTATGGGGCCGGCACCTAGTGAGAGGCTGTCAAGATAACCATAGATGGGGGCTGGTGCCTAGTGAGAGACTGTCAGGATAACCCATGTTAGGACCATGCGATGACACTCTTCCTACTGCAGCCTAGCATTCCCTAGTTGGTCTCTCTTTAATTGTTATGTGTCTGCCTCTGGAAGTGATTTTGAGTTGCTTGTGGTGTTGTCATGTGTTGTAATGGAGTCTTGTTTGGTCTTTGTTCCTATTAGGCAATAGTCTACTTCACTGTATGACATTTTGGGACCTTATGTTATCTCCTAGCACGGGGGGTGGACCTCAGAGTTCCACATGGTCAGGTGGATGTGCTTTATCTCCATTGGTTTTTCCTTGCCTTTTTTCGTGTGCAAGAAGGTTGTAACTCCTGTAGCAGATTCAGATCATGTACCTGTTTATAGAGACAATTATTATGCTCATGTACTGGCCTGTGTATCAAATGATTCATTATGTATGTATTCATATGTATTCAGAAGATGATAATGTAACGATGTAATGTTGTATTCATATGTCGGCAGAAATTGTAACTATGTACTAGATCCTGATGAATACTTATATGATGTTATGTAGATGTAAATGTTTATTGTTTTAGTGCATTAGGTTTACAATGAGTTACTGATGTTAATTCATGATGTGTGTTAGATTATGTTAATTGTTTTGTCAAGTAATGCAACCATGTTATCTTAGAGGACAAGTCATTAGTTTAAATGATGCGTTAATATTACTTTGTTACTTTACTATCTCTTTCAATTTAAAGAAAAAAAAAATTTCCTCTTGCACATAGCATAAATGTGATGCTCTCTGAGGTATTCATGGCAGGGCGTTACAAAATGCGTCTTCCTAAAACAAGTAATTGCATCAATCTAACAACAGGAAAACAAGGAAGATCTTACCCTAAAAATTCCTAGAAAAGCCAACTTTTGTTTGAAAAGTTTTGACTCCTTTTAGCTTAGACGAAAGGGTCCTTGTGAAAAATAGCCTTACACCATGACATCCAGAAGAAACTAATAGCAATCACTCGAACTGTGTGCCACTAAATATTCATTTGTCCCTAGATCCCAGACATTGCAGAACCCGTCAAATTTCCTTTAAAAAAAATCAGACACAATGTACCATGCAGTGCACACTCATTTCAATGGAGCTGACCGTGAAAGTGTGAAAGCCTCAGCATTGTCACAAGGTTGTAAGAGACCTTTGATACCCTAAATGTAGTGAGCAGCTTGGATTCCATGGCAAAATAAATTATGTCATGGAGAATTGCTTTCCACTGCTCTCACTATGCACTTTCCAAGAAGAGTGGCACTTTGATCTATGTGTTGAGCATTCACAACCCCCTTTGATCTCTTGATAAATTGCATATAGCCCATGCCACTTGACAGATCCCTTTCAAACTATCTTGGTTTTCCCAAACAATGCTTTTTCACACTTTCTCTAAAAATTTAAAGGCCAATTGAGAGGGAAATAGACAAGAGGGTAATAAAGGTGCTCTGTGGCTAGGATTTTATCAACAATAATAACCATCCATGCAAGCAAGAGTTCGAGACTACTCCAAAATTGATTTCTTTTTCTTCAAATCTAAATTGTATCCATTGCACTTCCATTTATTAACAATAGAGAAATAGCTGATTGGATCCCTGAGTATCCATCTTTTCAATTAAGGGTAAAGAGGGGGTTTTGAAAAGTGTCCCATCCCTTTTACAAGAAGTAAATCATGGAGAACCAAACCCCCACCCAAGGGATAGCCAAACAGGAGAAGAGGTTAGAGAAACAACAAAGCACCAACAATGCTGCAACAAGACAACAAAACAACATCAAAGCAAAATGCAACAACGAACAACAGAACTATAGGGAATTCAGTGCAACTGCCACTTCCCATTCTTCATTGAGGAACTTTAGGTGATCATCCATGAATTTCGTAGTTGGCTTCACAATTCTGAAACCCTTAGCTGATTTCTGGTTGTGGGTCCTTACGCTAGGGCCCTCTTGAGAAGGAATGTCGTGATTCTTCAAACAAGCCTGAAGCATCTGAATGCTTGTGGCACAGTTACAGATGGTAGATCTGCTTACCTCAACCACTCTTTTGAGGTTCTCCTTAATGGATTCCAACTCACCATCCAGCTTTTTGATTCTTTCCTCCTATTTAAGCTTATCCTCTTTAAGTATGCTAATGTCTACCAAACATACCACTACACATTGTCGTCTTTAACATTCGCATTAGGCTAAGAAGAAACACCACTAATCCTTCAGCTCAGCAAAGAGATCTTAAGGTTGAGCCATTTGTTCTCCAAAAAGAGCCATTTAACAATACTGTGGTGGACAAAAATCTCGTTCTCCATCCTGTATGACTTGTCCACTAGCTGCTCAAGAATGGAGGCCAGATCCTCAACTCTAGAGGCCTCTAGCCTAGAGCAATCAGGGGTGGGGGCATACCAGGGACATGACCTTCACCCACAACAGGGCCAACATTGTCAACATGGTCCTCCCCTTCAATCATCTTGTCTTTCCCCTTCTCCTGCCAAACATACTCCTCATCTACATCCCTTTTAAAAGAAAGGGACCTTCTTCCCTTAGGAGCCTTCATCCAGTCATCTATGGCATCCTCTTCACAGAGACCATCCACACATGAGGCAGCCTTTCTTTTTCCCTTGCTGATCTGCTCATCCAAAACCTCCGCTGAGCCTAAGAGGCAAAACGTATCTCCCCGTCTAGGGGCCTTAACCCCTGACCAGAAACCTGCTCCTCCTCCCTCACAACAGGCTTAGGAGAAGGCACGGGCTTGAGATTTTGGGCATGCAGAATCAGACGAAAAATGAGGGATTCGTGAAGAGGGCAAGAAGCCTTATCAAGGAGCACTTCCATAACACAATATTCCAAGGGCATCATCAAGAATAATGGAAAGCTGACCAATTTCTGGTGTCGAAAATGGGTGAAGAGGGAAATGAAATAGAATATGCACTTAAACTCTCCTCTCGAGAGTGGCATTCCTCATAATCTGAAGAGCCACTTCGTCCCAAGGCTTGGGGAGAGAATCCCTGATGTACTCAGCTTGTTGCCTCTTCAATTTCTCCTTGCCTTTGAGGAAAGCCTTCACCATTTCCTCTTTGCCTCTCCTGTCCTTGAAAGACTTCGCTCCCTCCATGGACAGCCCTGAAACTTGAGCGATGAGATTCTCCGAAATCTCAGGTTCCAAGCCTTAGAAATAAAATACAACCTTATGGAGAATGAGATACAATTCAACATATTTTTCAAGGTCATTTGCAGAATATTTTCACCTTACTGGCATTGATCCTCTGTGTGACACCTTGATGGAGCATGTCAAACAAGTTGATTCGTGAGAAGGTTGAATCTAGTGAGAGGAGTTATCTATCAAGAGAGATGAAGTTGGAGTTGGATACATCTATGAAAGGTCTTAAGAATGGAAATTCTCTAGGCTGCAGTCACCTTCAAATGGAATTCTTAAAGAAGATGCAGCATGTGATTAGCCCAAGGTATTTGAAAATGTGTAATGATTCGATCAGATATGGAAATATGGGGGATATGGTCAACACAAGCCTCGTCAAGCTCATCTCTAAAGGTTCTCAAAGTGAATTCGTAGGAGAATGATTACTATTACCCTCAATGTCACCTACAAAATTCAAGCAAAAGCTCTAGCCAGAAGGATCAAGTTGTTGGCTTCCTGAATGGTCACAAATGACAATATTATAGAAAGCTAAGGAACTCTAAGGTGGGTTTGTGAAAATAGATTTGGAAAAGGCCTATTGACAGATTTGACTGAGATTTCGTTTTGTATTTGTTAAATGGTTACTAGGTTCCTTTTGCACAGATCAGTGGAGTCTTTCCTTTTGCAGGTCATTGCAAGGATTTGTGAGTGGAGTTCTTTCAGAACCTATTCTCTCAGAAAGATCTATCCAGAAAGGATTTATTTCAGCTCCATTTCTCTATGCAATTGTGGTAGATGCTGTTGGAAGCTAGAGTGGAAGGAAAAATTAGAGGAATCTCTTTACAAGGAGGTAGTAAAGTTCTTAATGTTCATTTTGCTGACTGTTTGTTAACCAAATCTTTGGTTAGGCACCTTTAAAGAAGTTATTGGAACAGTAGTAAATGAGGAAAAAGAGGAGCTAAAATAAATTACCCAACGTGTGACATTTTTGTCCAATGTTTCAACACATCAGAGCAAATATACATGCGAGATGAAAGCATCTGTAAGCTTCCAATGGAGTTAAATTCCATATAGAAACACTAGGATTAGAAGAGTGTGCCTACTATATTTCTTGAAGCCAAATGCCATTAAAATCGTATATAACAAACAAACTCCACTGTAAAAACACCAGGATTTAAATATTACAAGACTTAAATTCTATATTAAAACAGCAGGATTAGAAGACTTGGTCTACTATATTTCTTGAAGCCAATTCCTTTTAAAAATCCTATAACACAAAAAGGTAGTTCCATTATGAAATCATGCTTTGCTAATTTTACATATAACCAAATTTCAATTTGGGCCACATAATCTTATCACAGAAAATAAAGCCAAGTCCTAAATATCTAGCAATTACCTGACTGCATGCATACAACTCAACTTCAACATGAACTCTGTATAGGTAACAAAAATACACATCTCCTGCTCCCTCACAGTGGTGATCATTTATGAAAGCTTCCGTTGGAGCCTCATCAGTTGAAGCAATCATATATTCCAGCAGCACAAGCTAAAAACCTTGGACAACAATGCCATGGTCCTTACTGTGACAACTCAGCTGAATTTGTCACCCCGAAGATTCTTTATGGATAACTCTGATGCTGCAGTGAGTTGTTAGTGTGTGGCTGTTCTAAGGTGATATGTGGGGATAGTTCAGATTATATGATTGTGTTACTTAGTCCAATAGTATTGTTATGGGGTAGGAGCTATTTGTAGTTATTCCTCCTGCCACTGATTTTGCTGACAACAAAGTCTTTTTAGTAGTAGTTTAAGCTGTCTTTAGAATCCCTGCGCATGAAGTTTTAAGTGAGCACATGAACAAATTTTCAGGTAAAGTACGCATTTCCTGATTGACTAATCCCGACTCCCAAACTCAAGATGTATAGACACAAACTGAAGTAGGGCTCTGCGTAAAATAACAAGGTACACTAGTGAAATTGAACCCTATCAGGAGATCGATCTATCTAGATTTGTTAAGCTGTATGGAACAAAAATTAAAATAAAATTCTGCAATTACCAACCAATCTACACTAATCATTAGAGAAATGAATTGGAGGAATAGGGTTAAAGCTTTAGGATTTTATTCTGAATTGCACTGACCAGGTACACATACAGTATCAAATCATAAGAGAAAATCTGACAAAAAATGCAGTAGTTCTAGGATGTCAAAATAATCCATTAGCTTTTGGAATGAATAGTTGTAACAAACCTTCATATTTTGTTTCGATAAGATATGTTTTACCTTAAGGATGTTTGGATCAAGTACATTAGGACCCCTGGAGGAGAAGGCAGCCATGACTGGAGCAGGTTTCGTTCCTACTACAGTCTTCGCTGGATCGATGCGGGCAATTGGGTTAATGGCAGAATCGATGTAAGCAAGAATAGTTGTGACCTCATCAGAGACAACTGCGGTCCCTGGCAAAACATTATTATCCACAGAGAGTTCTGCACCATTTGATTGAAGATTGCCAAGAATAAGTGCAGCTCCTCCTGCCCTTTTCACCTCCAGACCTTTCTCAACCCGAGAATTCGCTCCTCTTAAGCAAAAGACTATTTTTCCCTTCACTTTCTCTGGGTTCAGAGAACCTGAAAGACATTGCCTGCACTTGAGCAAGAGTGTCCTAATGCATTACTGATTATATTGAGTCATAGTATATGAATAAGAGAAATAGAAATCTAGAGAATCTACTTTAACTTATTTCAGACTGCAATGCTATAGTGATGGTTTAGGAAGTAGAGTGACTTACCCAGCTGACAAATTTAAATTTTCCATAGGGGGAAGCAAAGCATCAGCAGAAAAGACTAATGGATAGAACTTGTTCACTAGTTTGTAAGAAGTAACACTTTGGCCCTACACAAAAGAACACACTGTCATTTTAATAGTGCATGCTTCATATTTGATTTTATAAAAAATCCCTAAGATTGTGGAAAGCAATATAATTATTTCTATAATCATTATTGATTCAGATATGTACTAAAAGTATTTACAAGGTTCTGATTGATTTGTGTAAGAGTTTGTAAGAGTTTTAATAGATTTTCACCATTTGTTCATGTTGTTTCAAATTCATTTATCACATATAAGATGGGTAGCTTGAACATTAATATGAGATGAAATGGACTCATTGATATTCCTTAATTTTCCATGCATGAAATGATTTCTTACTAAAGACTATAAGGGCAACTGATGAACTAGATCCTTGCCTATAGCACTTACATGAATAACGGTCTTTGGTGTAGAGAAGGAACAGTCATGGAAGAAGTGGGACAATTATTATGTAAGTTATTTTTCTTTCAAATGTATGATATCCCTAAGTGGTTGTTGTTTGTTGTTAGTTTCATACATAGGTTTCTGGGAAACCATCTTAGTTTTGCCATACATAGGTGTCTGGGAAACTATCTTAGTTTTGTCACAGTGTTCTTTAGTTGCTTCCGTGAAGCAGGGTAGACCATAGGACTGCTATTTGGAACTGGTTTAGGTTAATGTGGAGAAGGTATTTCTGGATAACTTGAAAGCATTTGAGCAGCAACTTGCTGGTTTATTTGGATAGGTGATAGGCTATTCAAGTCTGTCTATAACATTATTGTTTTGATACTTCTGGATTGTGAAGTTGGTCAAAAGTGAAAATTAGGGAGATAATGTTATAAAATTGGTCTAGTCACATTTTAATCCAATGAGACAATAAATTTATTAACAAAAAAAAAAAAAATACATAAGGGCGTATATAGAGAGAAGACCATATACTCTATAAAGACCCTCCATATCTAAAGCAGATGGAAACATTATTGCCCAACCAAAATGCAAAAATAAAAAGAGATGAGCTCACAGGTTCATACCAAAACCCAGAGACAAACAGAAGGCATCAAAAAGTGAAATGCCAAAGCAAACCAAAATAACTACCCCCATATCCTGTAACACATCAAGTCCGGGAAGCACACTGTGAGGCCCCAAACAGCCAACCTCCATTCATTTCCATAGGACCAACTATCTCGCTTGCTTCGGCCCCAACCTCTGCGTCTTCCATCTGAGTCTACTCCTCCTAGCCATTGAAAAGCCTAAAAACTAGCACCAACTCCAGTTAGGCTTCCTTTAGGTCTTCTGCCACCAAGATTCTTAGCATCTCCGGCCAAGAATTGGAAGATTAGTCTAAGAAAAGTTCCTGCTCCATCTGATCAATAGCTAGATTTGCTAAACAATCCGTAACTTTATTGCCCTCATGGTAACAGTGGGAGACCTTGAAAGAATCAAAACCATCTAAAAGCAACCAAGCTTGCTCTAAAATATACCTAATGTTCCAATTCTGAGCAGACCTCCTTTGCAAATCTGTAATGATGACAAGAGAGTCTCCCTCTACCCATATATTTTTGAAACCTTTCTCTACAGCTAGTTGAATAGCATGAACTAGAGCATAAGCTTCTGCGAATTGTTCGTGCCATTGGGAATCTTTAAAGCTTTTACGGCCAAGAGTTTACCTTCACAACTTCTAATCACACATCCCAGACTGGAGGGCCCCAGATTGCTTCGGCTTGCTCCATCAAAATTTATTTTTATTGTAGGATGAGCAGGAGGATGCCACTTAATTTTGGACCTATCCACTCTCGGCTGATTAGATTGGGATCTCTCTCCAAAGATTTGTTTGTCTAGAGACTTCTAATTTTTGGTCATAAGATCATCCCATTTAGTCCATTTGGCCTCCTTGGGGAGAGACTTCCTTATGCTGGCATTGACTACTTCAGAAATTGATGATTCTAGATCCCTCCAGAAGTCCTCTAACAACAATGTTGTAGCTCAGAAGATTCTATAGTTTCTTTCCTTCCAAATCTTCCATAACAAGAGAGAATGGCTGGCAGTCTAGAGAAGAAATAAAAAGGCATGTTTGTTTAGAAGGGGCCAACCTTTCAGCATCTGAGGTAGAGAAGAGGGGAGAGAAGAGCACCAACTGAGCTGCCTCATTAACCACTGCCAACATTCTTGACTAAAATTGCAATGAATAAACAGATGATCTATAGACTCTTTAGCCCCTTGACAAAAGACAATCAAAACTAGTTCATAGAGAAAGTTTTTCAATTCTATCACCTATAAGGATCCTCTTGTTGAGAGCAAGCCATGTAAATGTCCCTGCTTTAGGCAAGATAAAGTCCGCCTAGCATAAGTTTGTAAGCCAATGAGCCTTTACACTTGTGCTAAGAAACCTATAACCGTGTCTACCTTTGTAAGAGCCTGACCCATCACCTATCCAGATTAGTTCATCCTCTTTTGAAGAGTAAAATACAGTTCTCTCATCCAGTGTTTTTTGTAAGGCAATCTTCTGTTCTAAAGGAAAATTGCAATTCTCAAAGCTTTTCCATTTAACTCTTGCAGGTAGCACGCTTGAGTCTATGGTGAAGTAGTTACAAACCTTAGGGTCCCAGAACCTTTTAAAGTAGGCTTTTGCCTCTTTGAAATCACCTAACACCGAAACTTTTGACCACCCATTCTAGGAGCCGTCCTAGAATAACGCCTTTCTTCCATTGTGAATTGTCCATGAGAGCTTGGGAAATAGGATCTCTCTACTTTTGATAATAAAATTCCACACAGAAGAGCCCTTTAGGGGATTGGAGACTATAAAAATTCTTTCCAATGCCCGAGAGTCTAGATACTTTCTTTGCATGAGTTTTAGCCACCTTGAATGTGGACTTTTGTACATCTTCTAGGCCAGCTTAGCCCCTAAAGCTAAGTTCTGTAACCCCAGGTTTAGAACTCCTACCCCTCTTGTTTTGGGTAAGCAAACCTTTTCCCATGAAATCAGATGAATCTTTTTTGCATCTAAAGCTCCCTGCCAGAGAAATTTCGTGCAGATTTTCCCTACATCATTAAGAATCCCTATCAGAGTTAGCAAAGACGACATCATATATATAGGGACTGCCGAAAGAACTAATTTTACCAGTGTGAATCTACCCACCAAAGAGAGCCATTGTCCTTTCCAAATTTGGATTTTGTGAGACAGATTTTCGAGCACCCCATTCCATAAGGCCTTTATGTGATGTCCATAAAAAAGGGGCACACCTAGATATCTGCCTGGAAGTGACTCTTCCTTAAAGTTAAACAAGCTTACTACCTGTGATTTTTTCCCCTCTTTTATATTAAAGAAATAAACTTTGGACTTGTTACTGTTAATCAACTGCCCAGAGGCCTCATAATAGGAAATCAAGGTTTGTTTGATTGCTATGGCTTCTCTTCTATTAGCTCTACCAAACAAGATAGTATCATCAACAAAGAGGGCATGGGTTAGATGATCTCTAGAAGCCCTCAATTTTAGTCCCTTCCATCCTTTGGTGACTCTTGCTTCATTAATGGACCATGTGAGGGCTTCCATCATTATAATAAAGAGATAAGGTGAAATAGGATTGCCTTGTCTTAACCCTTTAGCAGTCTCAAAAGTTGTGGTTTCACAGCCATTACTAAAATTGAACACCTAACCCCTGAAATGCATGAGGAGATCCATTTGATCCACTAATCTAAGAATCCTAAAGATCTTAAAACATGAAGCAAAAAATCCCACTCCACCTTGTCATACGCCTTTGACATGTCTAGTTTTAACAACATACTAGACTTTTTTTCCCTCTTAAGTGAATGGAGAATTTCATGTGTAAGGATGGCTCCTTCAGCTATTTCTTTACCTGGGACAAACCCCCCTTGTTCCTCTGAAATAATCTCTAGGAGGATAGACACAAGCCTAGAAGCTGCAGCTTTAGAAATTACTTTATATGTTAAATTATAGAGGGAGATAGGCCTGAACTCTTCAAACGCCACTGGTGTTTTGACCTTTGGGATCAAAACAATGTTGGTTTTATTGAAATCTTTGAGAACATTACTAAATTTTCTCAATTCCTTTACAGCAAGGAAGATGTCTCTCCCAACCACCTCCCAGCAAGTTTGAAAAAAGGAGCCCGTCCAACCATCTAGGCCCAGAGCCTTGTCCCCATCCATCGCCATCATCACTGTCTTGACTTCTTCCAAGGAGAATTCTTTAAGGAGTTCCTTATTATGGTTGCTTGTCACCCTTATAGGTAGATTGAAGTTAGCAAAATCTTGTCGATTTTGGGGTCTCTTTTGGCCCAGAAGCCTTTTGAAGAAAGCCCTTGCCTCCTCTTCAATATCCTCTTCTTCAAATAACAAGGATCCATCTGGTTTCTTGATGCAATTAATGGAGGAGACCTATCTGTGAATTTTTGTGGAAAGATGGATATAGGTAGTGTTACGATCCCCTTCTTTTAGACAGGATTCTCTTGACTTCTGGCACCAAAAGATTTCTTCCCTCTTCAAAACTTCTTCTAATTGAGCTTTCAACTCCATTTCCTTACTAAAACTATCCTTATCCATACTAGAGAGAATCACTTCTTGGCCAATAACTGTCAAATCCTTTAAAATTCTTTCCTTTTCCCAGAAAATATTTTAAAAGTGGTTTATGTTCTAGTGAGAGATTTTTTCTTAAGGAACTCTAGTTTTTTTGCCAATTGAAACATTCTGGATCCCTTGATGAAGGGAGTAGAGAGCCACTAGGAGTGAACATTTGAAAGAAAGTCTAGATCACTTAGCCACATTTCCTTAAATCTGGATGGTTGGATGGGCTCCTTTTTTAAAACTTGCTAGGAGGTGGTTGGTAGAGATGTCTTCCTTGCTGTAGAGGAATCGAGAAAATTTAGTAATGTTCTCAAAGATTTCAATAAAACTAGCATTGTTTTGATCCAAAAGGTCAAAACACCGGTGGCGTTTGAAGAGTTCAGGCCTATCTCCCTCTATAATTTCATATATAAAGTAATTTCTAAAGCTGTAGCTTCTAGGATTGCGTCTATCCTCCTAGAGATTATTTCAGAGGAACAAGGGGGGTTTGTCTCGAGCAAAGAAATAGTTGAAGGAGCCATCCTTACACATGAAATTCTCCATTCACTTAAGAGGAAAAAAAAGTCTAGTTTGGTGTTAAAACTAGACATGTCAAACGCATATGACAGGGTGGAGTGGGATTTTTTGCTTTATGTTTTAAGATCTTTAGGATTCTTAGATCGATGGATCAAATGGATCTCCTCATGCATTTCAGGGGTTAAGTGTTCAGTTTTAGTAAATGGTTGCAAAACCACACCTTTCAAGACTGCTAAAGGGTTAAGACAAGTCGATCCTATTTCACCTTATCTCTTTATTCTAATGACAAAAACTCTCACATGGTCCATTAATGAAGTAAGAGTCACCAAAGGATGGAAGGGAATAAAATTGAGGCCTTCCAAAGATCATCTAACCCACGCCCTCTTTGATGATGATGCTATGTTGTTTGGTAGAGCTAATAGAAGAGAAGCTATACCAATCAAACAAACCTTGATTTCCTATTGTGAGGCCTCTGGGTAGTTGATTAACAGTATCAAGTCCAAAGTTTATTTTCTTTAATATAAAAGAGGGGAAAAATCACAGTAAGCTTGTTTAAATTTAAGGAAGAGTCACTTCTAGGCAGATATTTAGGCATTCCCCTTTTTAATGGGCATCACATAAAGGCCTTTATGGAATGGGGTGCTCAAAAATCTGTCTCACAAAATCCAATTTTGGAAAGGACAATGGCTCTCTCTAGCGGGTAGACTCAAACTTGTAAAATTAGTTCTTTCGACAGTCCCTATATATATGATGTTGTATTTGCTAACTCCAAAAGGGATTCTTAATGATGTCAGGAAAATTTGTAGGAAATTTCTTTGGCAGGAAGCTTATTTAGTGCACAAATTACATCATCAAATTAGTGCTTGTAAAATCATTGAAGGGCATAGGGAATATAATTGTCCTAGGTCAGTTCAGGATGTAGTGTCTGTTATGGCTAGTTTTTATTGTACATGTTTTAGATTGTTATCTTGTTGTATCTTCATTAGATTATTTTGTGTCACTGTGGTTAGCCTTACTATGTGAAACATGTAATTAAAAAATTGACATTCAAAGGAAGTATTGGTTCTTTTTAGAATAATTGGTTACCAATTATATCCATCTCATTTATTAAACATAGCTTCTAGTTTAAAATGAGATATACTCAAAAAGATCTGTTGATCATAAGTGATTTCTTATAAGATTTTTATGAGATGTCCAGTTGTGATGTATCTCGTAATCCTTTATACAAGTTATTAGGATCTTGTCCTTGATCTCCTAGAGACTAGGACTTGTAGTTTCTTGGATTGTCTCGCAAAGTTGTTTATTCTATTAACACATTTTACGTTCGCTAATAATAATTCCATTGATCAAAATGAATATATGACTTGTAAAAGGATCTAAAATGGTGCCACTAGCATCTAGTAGGTCTACAACAAATCATACCAAGGAAGTTGGCAATGACAACATAAGGGATTTTGCAAAATTATCTGGCAAGATAACACATTGTAACCATATATATTAGGTGGACATGGCTCATATTAATAATAAGTAAAGAAAGGGAGGAGAGCTTGTGTCATGAAGATGATGACAAACTAATATAGCAATCATTTCCCATGATGATGACCTCCAACTATGAGAAGCCTACAATTGAGTGGCAACAACAAAAGAATGACCCTTGAGATGAAGGACCATGAAAAAGGAAGACAAACCATTGTAACTACCACTATATAGACCAAACGTTTTTTTAACTATAATGAAGGGTGACTATCCTTGGATAGTCCAACTATAAGTAATTAGGCTAATACTGTGGTTAGTCCTCTAAGATGGAGCTTACTATGTTAAGAGAGAGAATTATAATTAGACAACATAAATCATTGCAATGTACCTTTTTAAAAGAAGTCCCATGGTTGAAGCCTATTCCTTTGAAGAAGAGATAACTTTGCCTCTATCAAAAGATAAGAACTACAAGCAACATAGATGTAATAAATCCCCATTTCATGCAAGAAAAATAATAAAGATTCAACTACAATGCCCACCCTAAATATCTTTGTTGCTTGGAGAGGTCTATACATATCTAGTAGTATTGTCTATGCTTGATTCAAGTTTGAGAATTATGTAAGATTGTTGTCATCAATGTTGATCACTAGAGTTGTTGTATAACTATTGTGGTACACGTGAATTAACTGGCACAACATTAAAAACACATAAATTTAAGGCCAGACTAGGTTATCATAATTAGGATCGTCTTTGGTGTTAGAGTTTATATTTGATAAACGTAGGTATTGCCAATAAGAAGTTGACAACATTGTGACTGAGTTAACTAAGTGTGGAGAGTGACATGTGTTGATAGATAGAACTAATCAAGATGAAAGATTTCAAAGGGAGGTGAAATAAAAATTATAACCATACATTGAAAACTTTTAAGACTGAAGAGATACATGCAAATATCAAGCTTTTGTTCAATATTGGGAAAAATAGAGATCTAGCTAGACCACTTGTTAAAGATATAGACATAATGTAGTGACAGTTTGTCTATAAGCATTGTATGCAAAATGTAGCAAAAGCTTAACATTTATAACTACAGAATTCAAAATCATGCCCATCCTTTATGAAAAAGAGACAAAATAGTATACCTAGAAAAATAGGGCCCACAATTGGTCTTAAGTCTTGACAACACCCTAAGCCATTTAAGGCCATGACCATAAGGATTCTTTATTCATTGCAAATGTACATTGCGGGAAGTTAAGCCCAATATATATGCTATTTTCCATGTAAGCAGCTAAAGAAACTTAGTTACCAAACATATTCAACTTACTGATTTTACCTGATTCAAAGTTGTATCTAGACAATTAAACCTAAATATGGATGTTGAAACCATGTAACAATGTTAAATGTGATTTACCATCACCAAGGAATATGTTGATGAGGTAGAGTGTGATGTGGTGTCTCTTTGAAATTCAATTCATTTAGCAAGCATGATAAATGGGGTATTATAGATACTTAAATGAAGATGTTGACATGCCTATTGATTCTTTCTTATTACTTGTTCTTTTATGGAGACCAAACATAGATCTTCAAGGAGGTGTGCAATCTTATTTAATTTTATCATTGTCTCTATCAAGTTAAGGTTTAAACTTGTTGTGCATAGAATGAGCCATTATAGAGAATTGAACATGTGTAAGTTAAATGTAAATCCAAGTTAGAAGAACAAATCATTATCTCCATTCATTCAATTTTATTGGACAGGTTACTATTTATTATATTAACATATTTATATGATAGAAAACACATTAAGATATAAATGGATTTGAATACTAGCTTATTCATACTTTTCAACATGGTATCAAAGCCCATCCAGATGATATCAAGTGTAAATCTAGCGTGATACTTAGAATGTATAGTTGGATAGGTGGTCTCTAAGGGTGATACTTGCAAGGGAGTATGTGATGATCTAGGTGGTTTCTATATGTGTGACTTGAGAAGGGGTGTTGGATGATCTGAAATTGGTTAGATAGACATTCAGTTTCAATTGGTTGAGTGGATCAATCATCAAAAGTGAATTTAGAGAAGAATTTGAACTAGAATAGAGGAAGAAAAGAATGAGAATTCAATAGAGACATAATTGGTTGGGAATGAAATGATCTTACAATTTTAGTAGTAGGCAAGAATGTTACATATTGGATGAATCATAGCTTACCATTTCAAATTGGATCAAAATCATTCAATGTATTAAAAAAAACACATCTAGACCTCTTATAAGAAGTTGAATTGGTTCTTCTATCTCTTTAAATGGGAGACATTCTAGTTCCTCTTGTTGACAATTGTTCTCATCCTTGAGCACAAATAACCCATTAGGGAATGTGCTAAGGTGGTGGGATCTCATTAAGAAGACTAAATTAAAATATGATTCAACCTTAGATGTTTGGAAATTAAAGGTTTTAGGTTGTAGTCATTGAGTTCATTATGTGCAAGTGAGAGGATGTTATGTTGTTGGTGTTCTTATTGGCCCTCAAGGAGGGGTCAAGTTTGTATATTGAGTAAGTCTAGTATCTTGTAGGTGAGATAAGATTGTGAGAGGTGAGAGGACATGTCAAGGAATTTAATACATTCTTAAGGACCTTCTTGAAGGGAATTCCACTTGTAATATTTCATTGATAGTGGAGTTTGATGGATTTTTTCTCTAATTGGGTTTCTCCTTGATAAATCACTTTTATTATGCTCTTTTATCATATGATGTCACTTTATATTTGTAATGTTAGAAAATATCCCCTTGGGGGCTTTTCCCTCATAAGGTTTAGCTCCCAGGTCTTTTATCTGTATTTAGGACATCTTGCATCATATTTTGACATCCCAATGAAATGAGCCGTAAGTTTCATGACAAATGGGACCTAGGGGGATCCCTTGAACCTAACCCTGACCAAAATAGGGGGGGAGCACTTAGGCGCCCGTGCCCTAATCTTGCCCTATTTTGGACCAGTCCCAAATCTTGGGTGTCATCTTGTGACCATTATTTGGGTCCTATGCCAACACGGTAAGTTTGAATTACGAAATTCTTGGCCGGAGTGTTTTTAGTTGCATATATAAACATGTTTAGGCATTCATTTATAAATGAGAGCATTAATAGATGAGCATTGGCATTCTAAAGGTGATTCAAGGATTTCATTGTGTTTCAAGAGTAGATTTGTGTTGTCTATGTGTTTGTATTTGCAGATTTGAGCATCCATCTCCTCATAGCATGAAGAGCTTCCTTCTCCCATGAGATCTTCACTACAAGGTGACATCTATTATGTTTTTGAGCATTTATCATTTAGTTTTTATCTCTACCTCCAAGGGCACGCACTCTCTATCTGACAATAGTGTTCGGAAGACATGAATGTCTCTCCAAGGCTTGACTAAGGCAAGCCTCTAAACACCACAACCCCCTCCCAAAGTTTTCATGATTATAGGTTATAGGTCGAGGATACAGGAAAAGTGAAGTTGCAGGAGGGTATCTCAGAGTGTCAGAATTGTAGATCAAAGAAGAAAATAGCTCCTTAGACTTGGGCTCCCGCTCTTTAGTCTCTGACTTTTCTACTTCCAAACCCTGAAAATAGGTGCACAATTATTTGTTATTTTACATCTTTCTGTAGCAGCATTTTCTGATATTCATCCATTTGCTATCGTATTTGCATAATTAGGGGTTTAATGTATAATTGACCATAAGAGAATATAATTGGCAATCAAATCATAAAATCCAAGCTTCCCTACATCTCATAGTGATCTAGGGTCTGATAGTGCATGGCCACTCGCCCCTAGGTCCTTGAATGAAACAATGAAAGGAGGATACATACACAAAACTACCAAGAACTCAACTATCCAAATTTTACCCTTTACATTTTGGTGAACCCATGTTATTGGACTAGTTTGAACCTTGCTGAGTGCTTTGCTTCAGATTTGCATTGATTTTCATTCATTCATATAGTCATTCATCTTATTGCATTGGAAAACTTACAAAAAATTGAAAAATTAGAAAAATTAGAAAAAAATTACATTCTAGGGCTTCTATTTTGCATCAAGTAATTTGAATTTTATAAAATTTATGATTTATGCATTAGATCTGAGTTAAATTGTAGAAAATTGCAAAAATCCAATAGCTTGCATTACATTTTTATCATAAAATTGCTAGGGTTTTATTGAAAATTGTGAATTTTGCATATAACCTATTAATTCGAAAATCTAGGGTTTGTAGGTAAAATCTTGTTTTAGATTTTTCTACCAATCTAAGACACTCATTCAAAATTGCATTTGTCTTTAGTGTTGCATTTTAGTACAAATTTGCATTTAGATTTCAAAAATTTACATTTTTACATAGAAAATTTCAAAAAACACTAGCATTTTCATTGATTTTTCACTAGATTTGTGCTTGCATTTCGCATGTTAGGGCTTGGAAATCATTTTCAGATTTGAGAGAATTTAATTTTCATTATAAATCATCTTAGAAAATATTCAAATAGCATTTTACATCAAGATCTCAAACCTAGGGCTTGAGAAACATTGATTTTCATTAGATTTGGCCTTATCAACTCTCTAATTTTGCACCATAGGTGTGTTGTGAAGAGTATTTTTGCATTAATTTTCTATTATCAAGGTAATTATCTACTTCCACTCCTAAAAATCTTCACAACACCTTTTTATTGGGCTCTTGTATTGAAAATTTGGTGGAAAATTGCACATTTTTGCTATATTTACCCTAGGGTTTGACCTAGATTGCACTCCAAGCGTGTTGTGACAAATTTTATGGATTGAGGTGACTAATATCATCACTATTATTTGCTGCACCTACTAAAATTCATTACAACACCCCTTTTTCTAGGTCTTGGAATTGAAAAATCATGAAAAATTACCTATTTTTGCTATATTTTCACTAGGGTTTGACCGTAAGTGGCACTATAAGCATGTTGTGACAAATATTTTGGCATTAGGTGGTTTTTATTACTAATATTATTTTCTTTCCATCATCATTTTATTCACAACACCCTTTGTCATGCTCTTTTGCATTGAGATTTGGTGAAAAAAGAATGCATATTTTAGTGTATTCTCACTATATTTTGACTTGTCATCATCTTAGATTTGCATCAAGAGTGTGTTGTGATAGATATTATTGCTGTATCAGACTGATATCATAAATATTATTTGCTGCCCCTGATCAAAATCCTTACAACACCTTTGCTTTCACTTATTTGCATTGAAAAAGTACAAAAAATCAAGTATCTTAGGTCATTTTCGCATATAACTTTGCACTTGTCTTTGGCATAAATTTTGAAAAGATTTTAAAAATCTGATTTTGCATTGATTTTACCATATACACATGGCCTCTAATTGCAACAACAATAATAGGTTCCTTCCTAGGTATTACATGAAGAGAAAGGTGACTGAACCTGAAATTGTGTTTACAACTCATGATAGAACCATCAGAGACACTGACAGACCTCTTTACATAACTGTGAAAATAATGGGAAATCCTATGGATGGAACCCTTATTGATCCTAATTGCATGACTAATATATCTATAGAAGAGCTCCTCTATGAACATAATTTGATGCAAAGATCTTATGCCCCTTCAGATAAAATGATCAAAACACATATGGGAACCTTTGTAAATCCTTTGGGTAAGATATCATTATTGGTAACTGTATTTGAGAAACATATAGAACAATGGTTTGATGTTGTCCCTATTTTTGATCTATTTCAAATAAAACTTGGACACCCTTGGTTAAAGGCTATGAAAGTTGTCCCTTCAACAATTTATAAATGTGTAAAATTTCCTTTGAATGGACAAGTGCATGCTATTCATCAAAATACATACAAACCTTTAATTACACAACAACACTTTACACTGGATTACTTTTGGGACAAATCTAAAAATTAACCAGAGCCATGAACAACTTTAACTTCTTTAGCTATAGAAATTACAAAGAAAAACTATTACATCCAATGACTAATCCCTCTATGCAAGAAATAGAAAATGACAAGCAACCCGCATCTGAAGAGAACCATAGACCGAAAGGACAAGATCCCTATGCTAAGGTTCTACCATAGCCATCCTTACAAGGATCGGGACGTAAACATCAACAACAAAACATTCCACCTAGACAAATTAGATTTGATCCTGGTTCTTCCTCTTCTAAAATGAAAACACCCATGAAAGAACAAAACCCTATCTTACAAGAGATAAGTGGTAAGACAAAAAGAAACAGAAAAGCAAGAGAAAGAAGAAGAAGACAAGCTTATGCCATAAACCTTGCCTCTCAACAAGAAAACTTTGATCCAAACATTGAACCAAACAAAGATGATCCTAACAATGAACAACCTTGGGCTATGGATCCTTATGTCCCACTTTCCTCTAACATTAGGGAGTGGGAGGATGACGATGATTTACTTGATGATGAGACTTAGCACAAAGATTCTATAGGTAAGTATTTTTAATGCTTTATCTCTCTCATGATGTGCTTCCCCCATGATGTGTTATGTGTATTTCATGATTGCAGGTTATAGGTCGAGGATACATGAAAAGTGAAGTTGTAGGAGGGTATCTCAGAGTGTCAGAATTGCAGATCAAAGAAGAAAATAGTTCCTTGGACTTGGCCACCTACTCTTTAGTCTCTAACTTTTCTGTTTCCAAACCCCGAAAATAGGTGCACAATTATTTCTTATTTTACATCTTTCTGTAGCAACATTTTTCAATATTCGTCTGTTTGCTATCATATTTGCATAATTAGGGTTTTAATGTATAATTGAGCATAAGAGAAGATAATTGGAAATAAAATCATAAAATCCAAGCTTCCCTACATCTCATAGTGATCTAGGGTTTGATAGTGCATGGTCACTTGGCCCTAGGTCCTTGAATGAAACGGTGAAAGGAGGATACATACACAAAACTACCAAGAACTCAACTATCCAAATTTTACCCTTTACATTTTAATGAACCCATGTTATTGGACTTGTTTGCACCTTTCTGAGTGCTTTGCTTTATATTTTCACTAATTTTCATTCATTCATATAGTCATTCATCTTATTGCATTAGAAAACTTACAAAAATTGGAAAAATTGGAAAAATTGGAAAAAAATTGCATTCTAGGGCTTCTATTTTGCATCAATTAATTTGAATTTCATAAAATTTCTGATTTATGAATTAGATCTGAGTTTAATTGCAGAAAATTGCAAAACTTCAATAGCTTGCATTACATTTTTATAATAAAATTGCTAGGGTTTTGTAGAAAATTATGAATTTTGCATATAACCTAGTAATTTGAAAATCTAGGTTTTGTAGGTAAAATCTTGTTTCAGATTTTTCTACCAATCTAAGACACTCATTCAAAATTGCATTTTCCTGTAGTGTTTTATTTTAGTACAAATTTGCATTTAGATTTCAAAAATTTGCATTTTTACATAGAAAATTTCAACAAACACTAGCATTTTCATTAATTTTTCACTAAATTTGCACTTGCATTTTGCATGTTAGGGTTTGGAATTTATTTTAAGATCTAAGATCATTTAATTTTCATCATAAATCATCTTGCAAAACATTTAAATAGCATTTTACATCAAGATCTCAAACCTAGGGCTTGAGAAACATTGATTTTCACCAGATTTGGCCTTATCAACTCTCTAATTTTGCACCATAGGTGTGTTGTGAAGATTATTTTTACATTAATTGGCTGTTATCAGGGTAATTATCTACTTCTCCTCCTAAAAATCTTCACAACACCATTTTATTGGGCTCTTGTATTGAAAATTTGGCAGAAAATTGCACATTTTTGCTATATTTGCCCTAGGGTTTGACCTAGATTGCACTCCAAGCATGTTGTGACAAATTTTATGGATTAAGGTGACTGATATCATCACTATTATTTGCTATAGCTCATAAAATTCATTACAACAACCCTTTTGCTAGGTCTTGGAATTGAAAAATCGTGAAAAATTACCTATTTTTGCTATATTTTCACTAGGGTTTGACCGTAAGTGGCACTATAAGAGTGTTGTGACAAATATTTTGGCATTAGGTGGATGTTATTATTAATATTATTTTATTTCCATCATCATTTTCCTCACAACACCGTTTTTCATGCTCTTTTGCATTGAGATTTGGTGAAAAAAATTGCATATTTTAGTGTATTCTCACTATATTTTGACTTGTCATCATCTTAGATTTGCATCAAGAGTGTGTTGTGATGGATATTATTTCTGTATTGGATTGATATCATAAATATTATTTTTTTCCCCTGATCAAAATCCTTACAACACCTTTTCTTTCACTTATTTGCATTGAAAAAGTACAAAAAATCAAGCATCTTAGGTCATTTTCGCATATAACTTTGCTCTTGTCTTTGGCATAAATTTTGAAAAGATTTTAAAAATCTGATTTTGCATTGATTTTACCATATACACATGGCCTCTAATCGCAACAACAACAATAGGTTCCTTCCTAGGCCTTACATGAAGAGAAAGGTCACTGAACTTGAAATTGTGTTTACACCTCATGATAGAACAATCGAAGACACTGACAGACCTCTTTACATAACTGTGAAAATAACGGGAAATCCTGTGGATGGAACCCTTATTGATCCTAATTGTATGACTAATATAGCTACAAAAAAGATTCTCTGTGAACATAATTTGATGCAAAGATCTTATGACCCTTCAAATAAAATGATCAAAACACATATGGGAGCCTTTATAAATCCTTTGGGTAAGATATCATTGTTGGTAACTGTATTTGAGAAACATGTAGAACAATGGTTTGATGTTGTCCTTATTTTTTATCTATTTAAAATAAAACTTGGACTTCCTTGGTTAAAGGCTCTAAAAGTTGTCCCTTCAACAATTTATAAATGTGTAAAATTTCCTTTAAACGAACAAGTGCATGCTATTCATCAAAATGCATACAAATCTTTAATTACACAACAACACTTTACACTGGATTACTTTTGGGAAAAATCTAAAAATAAATTGGAGCCACGAATAGACTTTAACTTCTTGAGCTATAGAAATTACAAAGCAAAACTATTGCATCCAATGGCTGGTCCCTCTATGCAAGAAATAGCAAAAGACAAGCAACCCGCATCTAAAGAGAACCATAGACTGAAAGGACAAGGTCCCTATGCTAATGTTCTACCCTTTCCATCCTTACAAGGATCGGGAGGTAAACGTCAACAACAAAACATTCCACCTAGACAAATGAGATTTGATCCTGGTTCTTCCTCTTCTAAAATGAAAAAACCCATGAAAGAACAAAGCCCTATCTTACAAGAGATAAGTGGTGAGACAAAAAGAAATAGAAAAGTGAGAGAAAGAAGAAGAAGAAGAAGACAAGATTATGCCATAAACCTTTCCTCTCAACAAGAAAACATTGATCCAAACATTGAACTAAACAAAGATGATCCTAACAATGAACAACCTTGGGCTATGGTACCTTATGTCCCACTTTCCTCTAACATTAGGGAGTGGGAGGATGACAATGATTTACTTGATGATGAGACTTAGCACGAAGATTCTATGGGTAAGTATTTCTAACACTTTATCTCTCTCATGATGTGCTTCCCCCATGATGTGTTTCGTGTTGTTTAGGCCTCCTGGAATGACCCCTGATTCTCTTGTAAGGTCCAGAATACTAGGAGACTACCTCTATTGTGACTTTCTTCTATTTGTATAATCATTCTTCTATATTGCCTCTATCTCTAATTTCATTGTTGTGTGTTGTGTCTTACAGACATAGCATTGTGGTTGGTGACTTGGGGGCACCCTCCTACATGACTATCCCTAAGACACTTGTTTCTCCTCTCTAATTTATTATTTCCCTTCCTCTAGTGTTTCTATCTAGTGGGCGGATAACGAAAAACATTTATACTGATGCGGACCTAGCGTCCCTTTAGCGAGAAATAAAAAATTGGACTTAGTTGCTAATATGATGATGGGGTTGTAATATATTATCCAACACTTGGCTAGTAGAAGCACTCATGCTTTCTGCATAGTGATTTTGATGGTGTTCTATCTCATTTACAAATCATAACAATATCGTTACTCTGTGCACTTTGTCTATCTTGAATCTTGCATGCCTCAGTTTTCATAGCCATTATCATGATTACGTAGACACTAACATGTTTCTTGCAAGGATGTGTTTGTGGAAACATTTGGTGATCATAAAGTACATGTCACCTTCGGGGGGCATGGGCTTTATGAAAGTCTATGTTCCCTTGTGTGGTTTCTTCCTACCTTTTAAGTTCTTGATATTGATACTTGATATCAACCACCTTAAGGTGGGGGCATATATAAGGTAAGCTGTCTATTGTAGATGTTAGCAATGTGCTTGTCCTCAGGTGCAGTTTAAAGACTAGTGGTGATGAGTTCCTCCTGCACTTTGAGTTTGTTTGCAATCAATCAATCAATCAATCATCTTAAGCCCTCTGTGGAGATGGGGGTGGTGTATCTCTTGCAGAGAGTGCCAATTCTATCATTTTCAAAAAGTCCTCTATGGAGGCATGGAGTGGTTTTGTGACTAACTCAACCCTTAAGTGTGTCTTCGGTGATTGTTGTGGTGAAACCCAATCGTTGATGTGTGCCTGTAATGTGCCTGAGATGGTGACGAGCCTAGAAATAGGAACACTCCATCGCTTGTCTGCTATATTTTCTCCATGTTAAGTCAAAGTGTGTGTGTTTGGTGTGCTTGCTTTTTTTGGCATGTTTATTTCCCCTTATGCAGTCTAAAGACCAGTGCAATGAGTGCTTCCTATATTATGGGAGGAGTGTTTACTTTCCTTGTACTTGCATTTGCATTTCATATATATGAGAAAAAGAAAAGAAAAGAAATCATTCATGTCTTCTATGCATTAATTGTCTTCTGTGCATCTGTTGTATTCTCCATGTTTTGCATGACTGTAACTATCTTCTCTATGTTTTGTGTGCCTGTCATTGTCTTCAATTTGTCTTGTGTGTCTTCTTCATGCTTGGCGTATTTGCTCTATTTGTTGACCATACTTTAATGCATGTATTGGCCTTGTGTTTATACATAAATTAAATTGGGGGCTAAATGTAACATCAGAAAATATCCCCTTGGGGGCTTTTCCCTCATAAGGTTTAGCTCCCAATTCTTTTATCTACAATTAGGAGATCTTGCATCATATTTTGACATCCCGATGAAATGAGCCCTAAGTTTCATGACAAATGGGACCTAGGGGGATCCCTTGAACCTAACCCTAACTAAAATAGGGGGGAGGACTTAGGTGCCCACACCCTAGTCCTACCCTATTTTGGGTCAGTCCCAAATTTTAGTTGTCATCTTGTGACCGTTATTTGGGTTCTATGTTGACACGGTAAGTTTGAATTATGAAATTCTTGGCGGGAGTGTTTGTAGTTGCATATATTAACATGTTTAGGCATTCATTTGAAATGAGATCATTACTAGATGAGCATTGGCATTCTAAAGGTGATTCAAGGCTTTCATTGTGTTACAAGAGTAGATTTGTGTTGTCTAAGTGTTTCTATTTGTAGATTTGAGCATCCATCTCCTCATGGTATGAAGAGCTTCCTTCTCCCATGAGATCTTCACTACAAGGTGACATATATTGTGTTTTTGAGCATTTATCATTTGGTTTTTGCCTCTACCTCCAAGGGCACGCACTCTCTATCTGACAACAGTGTTCGGAAGACTTGAATGTCTCTCCAAGGCTTGACTAAGGCAAGCCTCTAAACACCACAACCCCCTCCCAAAGTTTTCATGATTGTAGGCTACAGGTCGAGGATACAGGAAAAGTGAAGTTGTAGGAGGGTATCTAGAGTGTCAAAATTGTAGATCAGAGAAGAAAATAGTTCCTTGAACTTGGGCACCCACTCTTTAGTCCCTGACTTTTCTACTTCCGAACCTCAAAAACAAGTGCACAGTTATTTGTTATTTTACATCTTTCTGTAGTAGCATTTTCTAACATTTGTCCATTTGTTGTCATATTTACACAATTAGGGTTTTAATGTATAATTGAGCATAAGAGAAGATAATTGGCAATCAAATTATAAAATCCAAGCTTCCCTACATCTCATAGTGATCTAGGGTTTGATAGTGCATGGCCACTCGGCCCTAGGTCCTTGAATGTATTGGTGAAGGAGGATACACACACAAAACTACCAAAAACTCAACTATCCAAATTCCACCCCTTTACAATATTACATGTTAAGCCATTTTTTTTCAAGTCACTAATTTCTAATAGACCAAATAGATAAGGATTAGCTACCTACAAGTTCACTATTAGTTGAAAGTTAATTCATAAGCATCTAGTTCATTTTCTTCACAATGTCCTCTTAGTCGAACTCTAGTTTTGTGGATTGGTTAAGCATTTGTGTGTTTGTCATATCATGGTTTGAGTATGTATAAATACATAAATACATGTTAATGAATCAAAAAATGGAATATCCATGTCAATTATGTATTAGATGGTATTAGAGCATGCTTATGTTGTGTCATAATGTCTACTAACACATTTTGTATTTATATGTGTTGCAAGATTTCCCTTACCACTTGGTTGACAAGAAATCTAGAAGAGTAGCACTCAAAGATGAGTGGCATTCAATTAAATAAATTATAGAAGAGAAGGGAGATGTGGGAGCCAAAATTGTTACAGAGGATAACAAAATTCAGGCACAATGCAAAGTTATGAATTCAAAATCATAGGGGATCTAACAAGGTGGGACATGGTTGTAATGAATTGTTTCTCATATTTCCATTTATATTTAACTTGTGTTGAGCCAACAAATATTGTGAAATGCATTTTTACATGACAATGTAGAATGGTTATTTTGATTTTAGAATAATGGTTGTAATAACTTAAGTTTGGTAGCACACTAACTCTAAACAAATTTAGACTTTAAATAGTATACCTATGTGAAATTATTATTAGGTAATGTTCATAAGATGCTTAAAGATAAATTCAGTTTTATAGCATAATTTTATAAATTGTTGGGTTCACTAAAGTGTGATTGTAGTAGGATCCAAGAATTGATTTGGATATGATAGCAACTCATTCCTTGGGCATCTTAAGTGTTTCATCAAGAAATAACTTCTTCCATGATAGGAGAGAAGTGGCATGGATTTCATCATGATTGGAAATGAGAGAAGGAATTTTCTTAGAGTACTAGTTTATTGATCCCAATAAGCTAGTTTTCCAAATTAGTGCCATTGTAAATTTGAAGATAATTTTAGATTTTTGGTTTATTTTTGGGCAAGTTTTTAATTCTTAGCTTGTCATCACCTTGAGTCTTGTATATTAGTAATATCACTAAATCAAGATCTAGAGATATTCACACATTTAATTTGTGCCTTTGCCTTAGATTTATTTAAAGTAACTTTGTTAAGGTTTATTCATGTTTTCCTTAGTTTTAAGTTTATTTTGGTTTGTTGTTAGTTTTGAGTCTCCTTGAATCTTTTATCTGAGTAGGCTAAGAGCCCAAAATTTTCAAATTTGATAAGTGTTGCAATCCCAACCTCTTCAACTCTTAGTTCATCAATGTTAGGGTCTTAAGGATTTGTTTTCCTCAATACTCCAAGTTGAGATAAATGTCAACTAAGGTTTAATAACCAGACACATTTTTAAAGTTACCATGATTTATCCTTCTGATCCTTCTAGTGTATTTGTGAGAAAATTTTATATGCATTAGTTTCTCCCTTGAAATTATAAGTCCTAAGCCAATGATTATTTTACAAGTGAAACTCCATAACTCGTTTGTAAAATTAGTTTTTTATGTTTTCATTGGTTGGTTTAAGTGTATAGCTCTAGTTTCTAATTATCTATGTAGACACAAGGATGATTGTCACCCCCTCACTTACAACTTCTTGGGGATCCTAGAGTAACTATTTTTTGTAGAATTTTAGAGTATTAATCATTTGAATATTGTCTTAAATTTGAAAGGTAAAATTATGTGTTGAACAATGTTTTGAAATCTCAAATAAGATTTAATGAATTTAGGTAAGTATTTAATATAGGGAAATTTTACAACTTGACATGCTTTTTATTTATTCATTTATATCATACATATTATTTTATATGTGTGCTAACACATCTTTATTGATCCAATAAAATTTGGGTAGAAGCTCATGATAAAATAGTAGTTATTCATGTTCTTTATTTCATCCTTGGTCTATTCAACATTAATCCCTAGAGATGGCACCTAACCCCCTACCTTTATAGTGGGAAGCTTCATTGGTTTGTTTTGCCCAAACTATTGAACAAAATAATGTATCACAATAATATTGGAATAATAGTAGTTGATGTTTAGAATGTGAAAGAGAAGGAATAGATATTTGTGGATCATATTTCAAAATATGTATTTAAGAATTTAAATAATGTAAAAGAAAAGTAGGACAAAGGTGAGAAATGTACATAATAGAGAAGACAAATAAATTAGAATAAGACCAAAAAACAAAATGAAGAATATGAATTACATATGTGGGAAGATTTTCAACATGAAAAACAAAATCAAAGAGAAAAAAAATAGTTTTCAAATGAATTCATTACCATGAGAATTTTAAATGGCACAAAAACATCCCTTATTTATACAAGGCATCGACTTAGGAACAATCATCTAAGTTAGCAAACACCTACAAGAACATCCGCAAGATGTGTAATACATCCGGTTGGCCAGCCTCAAGAAGAACACCAATATCCATGGTTATTCTTCAAATGCAAACTCTAACTTCAATGTAGACCACCAACATGAACTGGACATGATCCAACGATCATCATAACCTCCCCTGAATCACCAAGAACATCCGTACTTCATCATCCTACTAGAATTTTCTCTCCTTCATCCGGAGCTTCAAGAACACAGTCTGTCATCACTGTCACAAATGAATAGGCTCTTCCAGACCTTCAACCCACGAACCAATCTAGTTGATACTTCATAGAAATGTCCTCAACACTCCCTCAAATCCGCAGAATGGGATAATGAAATTCTGGATCTCACCGGACCTATCTGTGGCAATCTGTCACCTCTGAACACTTGCTAGAACCGGTTCTACTTGAGCAACCATAACTTCTTTAGAACTTCATGCGGACATCTAAAAACTTGACTGGAGCATCTCAAGACTTATATCTACAAACCCTTTAAACCACATCCTCTGATCCTCAACCTATTGAGGACTTTTACCTTCTTGTCATTACTGTTCTTCACTGTTCCTGATTAAGACTAATTTTCTCACAGCTCATCTAATCCTTCTCATTAATGCAACATGAGTATGTTGACATCAATGACAACACCGGTTAGGCCAATACTTGCAACAATGTGTCACCACCCCATTCCAAGAGTCTTGCAAGTAGTTGGGTGGAGGAGTGAGGAGGTGACATGTGTCACCTATGTCACCTCTCCATTCCTCAAGGCTCATGAGAAAAGCCTATTTTAATCCCTCTTAAAGAGAGGGAGGGGGTTGTTGAATCTTTTCCAATTTTTGAATATTAGTTGTTTGGGAACAAAGTTAGAGGGGAAATTGGTGGCTCAACTTGAAGGATTTAGAGGAGCTCTACTCAAATATCTTCCATTTGGGCTTTATAAGGTTGGTCTCAAGGCAAATGCCTTTCCTTATGCATTTTATTTACTTGTATGTTGTGTGTGTGAATTCCATTTTGTTTGTTTTTACCTTGTTGTTGTGGGAAAATTAGGTATGGGAGTTGTGAGAGCCTCTCCATTTGGAGAGAATGCTCAACATGTGTGGGGTGGGGGAGGAGTGAACCTCCTTGGGGTCACATCCTTGGTTTTGTGGAGTTTTAGCCTTGAAGGAAAAATGTGTATTTGAGAAATATGTGAAATGGCTTGAGAGCCCAAAGAAAGCAATGTGAAACTAAATTTTTAAGTGTTGGCTTGAGGCCATGAGAGAAAATTTGTATTGGGAAGTTTTGGAGTGGTACTCTTGAGTTGAGTGATGTCCACTCCCCTACCTCATTAAACTCACCTTGGGTGAGTTTTATTATATGATAGCCATGGGAGTATTTTACTTTGGGTGTTGTATGCATTGTTGTGTTGTGGTTGTTAGATTTAGGGCAGACAACTGAGAGGGGGGGTGAATCAGTTGTACAAAAATTTCTTCCAATTAAACACTTAACTCCACTTTGTAATTCAACAGCATAATGATAAAACAATCATGGAAACTTAATGCATAAAATTAAGAGCAGAAATACATTAACACACACGACACCAAGATTTTTGATGTGGAAAACCCGGTTAAGGGAAAAACCACGAGGTGATTAACCCAAGATTGTATTCTCTATTAGAAGAATAGAAACAACAAATGGCACATGCCAATTAGGGTTCACTACCCGAGCACACTGCTCACAAGAGGCTCACTGCCTATAAGAGACAAACTGTCTACAAAATAGTATCACAAACATGAACTGGAGTATAGCATCTTCACCATGCTTGAATCAGTTCCATTTAAGCCCAAAATTGTTGCTCTGCCTTTCGCTCTCCTCCTCGCTACCACACACTCATCTCCACAAAGACACTTATGAAATGACTTCGCAATCCCTTATTTATACAAGACATCAACATAGGAATAATCATCTATGTCGGCAAACATCTACAAGAACATACGCAAGATGTGTAACTCATCCAATCGGCCAGTCTTAGAAAGAACATCATCATCTGGAAGTTATTCTTCAATTGTGAGATCCAACTCAAATGAGAACCACCAACACAAACTAACCACAATCCAAAGACCTCCACAAGCTTGCCTAAATCACCAAGAACATCCACACTTCATCTGCTTACTGAAATCCTTCTCTCCTTCATCTGGAAACTCAAGAACACAGTCTGTCATCACTGTTACAAAGGAATAGATGCTTGCGGACCTTCAAACCATGAACCAATCAAGTTGGCACTTCAAAAAGTCTTCCTTAACACTCCCTCAAATCTGCAGAATAGGATAATGCATTTCTGGATCTAACCGAACCTGTTTGTATCACTCTGTCACCTCTGAATACCTATCGGAACTAGTTTTACTTGAGTGGCCACAACTTCTTCAGATCTTCATGTGGACCTCTAAAATCTCTACTAGATCACCTTAAGACATATATATACAAACCCTTTAAACTGCATCCTCTGATCCTCATCTTATCTTAGACTTTTACCTTACTATCTTCTCTGTTCCTGATATGACCAATTTTCTCAATATCCTCAGCAAATAGTTGATCCAATCCTTATCATTAATGCAACAGGAGTATGTTGACATCAATGACAACACTAGTTAGGCCCATACTTGCAACAATCTCCCCCTTTGTCATTGATGGCAACATATGATGTGAAAAATTGTTTTGACCATCAAGACAAGAACTTTTTCTCACAGACACAACTCCTCCTATCAACAACAACCATTCACATGTCTTCTCTTCCTTTACTCTTCCCCCTTTGATCAGCCACCACTTGTTTTTTACATGTCTTCTCCCCCCTTTGACATCAATGGCAAAGGGCACATACTTGCAATTTCAACACTTTAGAATCATACCAGTTGCTCCCCCTAAGTAGCAGCTCTCCATCATCAATCCAGATTCACAAGATATGATTGTGATATCCACTAGACTGATGCACATCAGTGCACTTTAGTTCATCATCGGAGGGGCAATAACCCCTAACTTCTTCCTGAGATACTCAAAAGAGTCCTTAGGTAGAGGTTTAGTAAAGATGTCTGCAATCTGATCCTTGGAAGGTACAAACTCCAATCTGACTTCATTCCTGTTCACTTGCTCTCTCAAAAAATGAAACTTGATGGATATATGTTTAGTCTTTGAATGCAACACTAGATTATTAGATATATTTATTGCACTTGAATTATCACAGAAGATTGTGATAGGCTCCTCATACTCCACTCTTATGTCTCTTAGCATCTGCTTCATCCACAAAACTTGAGTGCAACTACCTACTGCTGCAATATATTCTACTTCTGCAATGGATAGAGATATTGCCTCTTGTTTCTTGCTCAGCCAAGAAACCAATCTCTTCCCCAAAAAGAATGCTCCACCACTGGTACTCTTTCGGTCGTCCACATCTCCTACCCAATCAGCATCTGTATATGCATGAAGAGAGAAATCATGATCTCTAGGATGCCACAGACCATACTCAACTGTCCCTTTTAGATATCTAAAAATCCTCTTGATTTCCATGACATGAGATTCTCTAGGATTAGCCTGGAATATAGCAATAAGACCAACAACCTACATAATGTTTGGTCTAGTTTGAGTAAGATACAATAGTCCTCCAATCATTAACCTATACTTTTTCTGATCAACCTTGGGAGAGTCATCATCCTTGCTCAACTTACATCCGATTGCCATGGGAGTACTCATTGGCTTTGAGTCTTCCATCCCAAATTTCTTCAACAATTCTTTCACATATTTGGTCTGAGAAATGAAGATTCCTTTCTTTGTTTGAGTGATTTGTAGACCCAAGAAGAAATTCATTTCCCCAAGCATGGACATCTCAAATTCACTTTTCATTTGATTTGCAAAGGTTTTACACATACTATCTCTTCCTCTAAAAATGATATCATCAACAAACACTTCAACAATCAAGATATTTTCATGGTCAATTTTGAAATACAAATTACTGTCAGCAGTACCTTTGTAGAAACCAATCTTCAAAAGATGTCTATCTGATCTTTCATACCAGGCTCTTGGGGCTTGCTTCAGTCCATATAGTGCCTTCTTCAACTTGCAGACCATATCACCATGATCAGATAATTGAAATCCATCTGGTTGCTCAATGTACACTTCTTCTTCTAAGTCACCATTTAGGAAGGTAGACTTGACATCCATCTGATACACTTTGAAATCTTTGAAGGCAGAAAATGCAAGAAATAATCTGAATGCTTCAATTCTTGCCACCAGAGCAAAGGTTTCTTCAAAATCAATCCCTTCTATTTGAGAGTAGCCTTTGCAAACCAATCTGGCTTTATTTCTGATTACTTCACCAACTTCATTTAGTTTGTTCCGGAAGACCCATTTGGTTCCAATCACATTCTTGTTTCTAGGTCTGGGAACAAGATCCCAAGTGTGATTTTTCTCAATTTGCATCATCTCTTCCTCCATTGCTTTATCCAATTTTCATCATTGCAAGCTTCATTCACTGTCTTAGGTTTAATCTTTGAAATCATACAATACTTATCTGAATCTTGAACAATTCTCCTAGTTTATACACCTTTGCTTTTATCACCTATGATCTGATCTTCAGAGTGGTTCAGTCTTACATATCTTTGAACTTTGGGAATTTCTTGCACTTCTATTTCTTGATTAGGCTCATTAAAACTCATCTCTTCTTCCTGATTTACCGGATCAGTTTGAATCTAACTTTTAGAAGAGGCTTGGGCTCCTTGAATTAGAACACGATTCTGATCATCTTCATCATATTCATAAAACCTTGAGGGTTTTTCAATTCCTTCATCAACCTTCACATTTGTACTTTCTATCATTTTTCTCAGTCTCTTGTTATAACACTGATATGCTTTGCTTTGAGTAGAGTAACCCAAGAATATTCCTTCATCACTTCTAGCATCAAACTTTCCTAGATCTTCATCTCTTTTAATGTAACATTTTCTACCAAAAACTCTGAAATACCTTACAGTAGGAGTGATGCCAAACCAAATTTCATAAGGAGTCTTACAGGTATTGCTTCTAATTTGAACTTTGAACTCGATTGAGAGTATAGACTGTAGTGCTGACAACTTCTCTCCAATAGATCTGAGGAAAATTTGCTTCCATCATCATGGTCCTAGATGCTTCCTGGATGGTCTAGTTCTTTCTCTCCACTACTCCATTCTGTTATGGAGTCTTAGGAGTAGACAAATGTCTCTTTATTCCATGTTTCTCACAAAATTCTATGAGCTCACTGGATGTGAATTCTCCACCTCTATCAGACCTCAGACATTTAAACTTTATTCCTGTTTCATTCTCTACCATAGCCTTGAATATATTGAATTTCTCAAGAGCTTCTGATTTCTCCTTTAGAAAGGTTACCCACATCATCTGAGAATAGTCATCTATTAGCAGCATGAAGTATCTATCACCTTTAATACTTCTAGTTCTTGCCAGACCACAAAGATCAGTGTGAACTAAGTCCAATAATCCGGTAGAAGATTGTTCCTTGATTTTAAATGAGACTATGCTTTGTTTTCCCAACTAACATTCTTTGTACAAACTATTTGTAGGTTTCACCAGTTTTGGAACATCTCTTATAGCCTAAGTATTGCTTATCTTGATGATATTATCAAAATTCACATAACACATTCTCCTCTGCCACAACTAACTCTGATCAACTTGAACAAATAAGCAACTTTTACCAGTACCAACCAAGTGGAAGATATTACCTTTAGTTTGAGTACTGGATGCAATCTATGTTCCAAAACTTTCAAATATCTTGCATTTTCCATTCTTGAATAAGAGATCATAGCCTTTGTCCACCAACTGACCAACACTGAGAAGATTGTACTTAAATCCTTCAACATACAGTACATTACCGGTTTTGTTCCTTCCATCAAAAGAAATAGTTCCTCTTCCTCTGATTCTACCAGTAGAATTATCACCAAACTTTACCACTCCTCCTTCATACCTTTCCAAATCTATGAACTTATTTTTGTCACCTATCATATGGTGAGAGCATCCACTGTCAATGACCCAATCATCCTTTTCTTCAACTTGGGTAGCCAGAGCTCTTTCTACAACTTTATGATTGACAGATTCAGAGGGCATTAGATCTTCTTCCTTGATGGCAATGAACACCAAGTCACTTCCAGATTTGTTTCATATCTCTGATTCATCATCTGTTACTCCTTCATTATCATCTTCTTCATGAACATAGTAACAATTCTTTTGGAACCTTGATCTATTAGGATTTGGCCTTGAAAATCTTTTTGGACATCTTGAGGCAAAATGACCAATCTTATTGTAGTTAAAACACTTAAAATGCAATTTTCCTTCATACTTACCAAATCCTCTTGGCAGTCTTTTTACAATAAGAGCTTCAAGTTGAGCAGTTTTTGTTTCTTCTTCTTCCAGGTCTTTTCTTGCTTTTTCATACCATGATAGTTTCCTTGAAGAGTTCTCTCATGGATCAAACCTTTGTTTGCCTTTTATAGAGGCACTGACTTTGAATGCAGATTCAGTCTTGGGGGGGCATCTCCAAACTCAGTCATTTCAAATGCAAGCAATTTACCAGCCAATTGATCTCTTGTGACAGTTGTATGGGCTCTGAATTCTTCAATGGCAACAGCTTGATTTTATAAGAAGCAGGAAGGGATCTGAGAATTTTTCCAACAATCTCATCTTCATCCAAGACTCCACCAGCATTTCTAATACCACAAACAATCTCATTTACTCTTGGCATAAAAGTAGTAATATTTTCATCATCTCTCATCTTCAGATTTTCAAATTTCCCTTTTAGACTTTGTAACCTTGCACATTTAACATACTTGTCTCCTTCATGTAGAAGTTCCAATTTTTGTCAAATCTCAAAAGCAGTTGGTAGGTCAACAACATTTGAAAGCTCTGAATCAGATAGTGCGCTTAGAAGAGCTTCTATAGTCTGTAGATTGTTTTCAGCATCTGTGATTTCATTTGGGGATTTCGGACCACCCTGAGGAGGAGTATACTTTGTTGAAGCCATGTTCCAGTACTGCATTCTCATACATTGCAAGTGACATTTCATGCGACTTTTCCAAAGATTGAAATTGGTTCCATCAAACTTTGGACTATCCTTTTTGTAGGATGACATCCTGGATCTCCTCAAGCAGTTAAGCTCCTTTTAGAGGAACTCATCTCTGATACCAATTGTTAGATTTAGGGTAGACAACTGAGAGGGGGGGTGAATCAGCTATACAAAACTTTCTTCTAATTAAACATTTAACTCCACTTTGTAATTCAACAGCATAATGATAAAACAATCATGGAAATTTAATGCATAAAATTAAGAGCAGAAACACATTAACACACATGAGACCAAGATTTTTGACATGGAAAACCTGGTTAAGGAAAAAACTACGAGGTGATTAACCCAAGATTGTATTCTTTGTTACAAGAATATAAAGAACAAATGGCACATGCCAATTAGGGCTCACTGCCTGAGCACACTGCTCACAAGAGGCTCACTGCCTATAAGAGACCACTGTCTACAAAATAGTAAGTATCACAAACATGAACTGGAGTATATCATCTTCACCATGCTTGAATCAGTTCCATTTAAGCCCAAAACTGTTGCTCTGCCTTTCGCTCTCCTCGCTACCACACACTCATCTCCACAAAGACACTTATGAAATGACTTTGTAATCCCTTATTTATACAAGACATCAACTTAGGAATAATCATCTAAGTCGGCAAACATCTACAAGAACATCCACAAGATGTGTAACTCATCTGGTCGGCCAGTCTTAGGAAGAACACCATCATCCAGAAGTTATTCTTCAATTACAAGTTCCAACTCCAATGCGGACCACCAACATGAATTGGCCACAATCCAAAGACCTCCACAAGCTTTCTTGAATCACCAAGAACATCCACACTTCATCTACTTACTGAAATCCTTCTCCCCTTCATCTAAAAACTCAAGAACACAGTTTGTCATCACTGTTACAAAGGAATAGATGCTTGCAAACCTCCAAATCATGAACCAATTAAGTTGACACTTCAAAAAGACTTCCTTAACACTCCCTCAAGTCCGTAGAATAGGATAATACATTTCTAGATCTCACCGGACCTGTCTGTATCACTTTGTCACCTCTGAACACCTACCGGAACCGATTTTACTTGAGCGGCCACAACTTCTTCAGATCTTCATGCGGACCTCTGAAATCTCTACTAGATCACCTTAAGACATATATATACAAACCCTTTAAACTGCATCCTCTGATCCTCATCTTATCTTGGACTTTTACCATACTATCTTCTTTGTTCCTGATATGACCAATTTTCTCAATATCCTCAGCAAACAATTCATCCAATCCTTATCGTTAATGCAACAGGAGTATGTTGACATCAATGACAACACCGGTTAGGCCCATACTTGTAACAGTGGTTTGAGCTTACCTTGTGTGAGGATGACCTCCTAGCTCGAGGGTGACTCATGATTGAGTCAATGGTAGGGAGGAGAGCATTTTGTTGTGGCTTCTTTCCCTTCCTTGTGTTATTGGAGGAATTTGGAGCTATGTGATGTTGAAGAAAACAATATTGTCCTTTAGAGTTGTTAGTTTGAGCTCTTGAGAGAGCATGGCCAAGATAGGCCTTGAGTAAATTTTTTTGTTTTCAAGAGAGGAGATCTTTGCTCTCTTGAGTTGTAAAATAAGTTTTACTCTTGAGTTGTATTTTAAACTTTTTATGCATATGGAAATGAAAGTATATATATGCTAATTTTATGATGTTATGTGTATGGAAAAAAAAAAGATGTGTATTGTAAGTAAAAAATGTTGTTATATTTCATTGGTATATTCATAAGTTTTATCTCAAGAAAATGAACATGGATAGTTTGCTGTCTTGTTACTTGAGATATAAAATGAAAATGATTTTTGCTTTTTGAAAAGAAAAGATAAGCTTTGCTATTTTTTTTAGTTTCAAAATGTAAGAAAATTGCATAGTTTTTAGATCTAATTGTCCTTGTTTTCAAAAAATATATACCCCTTTTGAACTATCTTTATCTCAAACAAACAAAAATAGTTGCATTGGTTGGCTGAGATAATTTTTTTACCCTATCAACATGGTGTTTGTGAAAGTATTTTTGCATCTTAACTATATTTATGTACTTATATTTAATGTAATTGTCTTAGAGATGTATGCACAAATATATATAATCATTGCTCTTATATATATATATATATATATATATATATATATAATCATTGCTCTTATATATATATATATATATATATATATATATATATATATATATATATATATATATATTTGAGTATACTGGTTTAAAAATTAAAAAAAAAGATGTTTGCTATTATTTTTGGGCAAATTGAAAAAATGTACTAAAAAAAATAGCAGTTCCTCACACACACACACACACACACACACACACACACACACACACACACACACACACACACACACACACACACACACACACACACACACACACACACACATATATATATTAGATTTCATTTAAAGTATATATAAAAAAAAGAAATGATAATAATTTTTTTTATGAATCTAAGAAAAGTTGAAGATCTATTTTTTTATTTGAGGTGGGGGTTTCAACCCCCACTGCCACCTTGGTTTGAGATCTGGGTGTGGGGAGGGGACTGAGCCCCACCCACACCCCACTGTAGTGGGATGTGGGTGCGGCTTGGCCCCCTCCCCGCATCCCCCCTTCTGTTGCCCAACACCCTCACCCCGGCGCTCCCCTTACCCCGCCGTAGACCACACCTCCCCCATCACCTCTATATTAACAAACCCCCTCACCATTCCCTCCACTGCAGATCTCCCTCTCTGCCATCCTCTAAACAGTGAATACCCTCGGTGGCCGATCTCCCTTTTGCATCTACGTTTTGGCCTTTCGGCTGCTGGTTTGTTCATCAATTTTGTTAGTGCAAAATACACATTATTGAATATATATATATATTGTGTATGCTCTCATTTTTATCTACGACAAAAAGAGACCCTTTGGTTTTAAAACCAGAGATCAATATATATTCTCATATATATTTAAGTGCTCACATTCGTATCTATATATATATTAAAATAGAATAGATGGGTATATCTTATGTATATACCTCCATGGAAGCCATGAATGCCCATCACCAAAAAAAAAAAAAGAATCCTGAACACAAAAAATTAGGGAGAGGAAGAAAGAAGAGAAAATGAGAAATAGAGAGAGAGTTGAGAAATGAGAATTAGGGAGGCTAGGGTTTATTCATTCCTCCTTAAGGAAATTGATTTTTTATTTAAGAGGATTTTAGGGCTTAGCATTTAAAAATTGCCCTTATTTAATTCCCTCTCTTTTTATTATTTTCTTTCATTTGTTTTATGTTTTTTTAAAAATGGGGTTAGAGGTAGACATAGTTTTGTGGGTAGTTTTAATTCTTTTTGGAAATGTTTCTATTTTGATTGTTTAGTGGTATGGTAGGAATTCAATAGGGTAATTTTAGGGCTAAAGGGAATTTATAGACTAATGTTTTTAATTTAATTATTTGGAAAGGAATTTAATTATTTTATTTAATTTTCACTCCAATTTAATTATTGTGGTGTTTTTATCTTAAAACAATGGGGTTGATTTATTGCTTGCAAACCTTAGTTGACGAGGTTAAATTTAAATTTAGATTATTATTAGCTTAATATTTTTCTTTTAATTATTCTAGAGCGAATTAATTAGTAGATTAAATTAGTCATTTTTAATCCAACTTAGAAACCTAGTAGACTATCGACCAAAATTGTTTTATTAAAATAAACCCTATTCACGCTCGTGAGGCATTATGCTGCCAGATATTTCCAGAATTTAGGGGTTAGTTAAGTTAGTGAACTTTAACCTTGGGTAGGATTAAATTATTGTTTTTACCGGTTGTTGACATTGTGTTTGACATTAAATTTATTCTCATGCTCTATAATTAGGCTTTTGATTTTGACTTGTGTCAAAATCCCATCATCCACTTAGGTTAAGCTAGGGTTTTGATCTTTGATCCTAACCCTATTAGCAACGTTAATCACATCGTATTGACCCCCTAGCTGGCCTTCATTGTGTAGAGGAATGTGAAGTGAATGCATTACCCTGCATTCAACTGACATGTTTACGCCTTATGCGTAATGTCACCGAGCACGCTTACACATGCGAGGGGGTTTCTAGGAATGCGTGGAAATTTTTTGGTAATTTGTGTCATGACCACATGACAGATATGGACATGACACATGTGATGAATGTTGTGACTGCATGGGAAATGTGGGCATGACATAAGACACTTGGTAAGTGTAGGTTGAGGTGTTGGGATTGTGGTAAATGAGGGTATCATAAAAGGGAATGTCAAAACAAGAAAAAGAATAATGAGGATTCCTCTATGGATAAATCCTTTGATGATGAAGCTATTAACACTTTAATTATTTCTATTAACATGAATTTTGATGACTCTTTGTTGATAGATTCAGGTGCATCCTACTGCATGACTCCTCATGAGGAGTGGTTCTCAACATATATGGCTTATGATGGCGGGGAAGTTTTCCTTGAGGATAACAACACATAAAAGATTATGGGATGAGGAGAGGTAAAAAAAATTAGTGATGGAAGGGTGAAAACCCTCAAAGATTTATTGTATATCCCTAGTTTAGCTAGGAACTTGATTTTTGTATCTAGAATGAATGATTCAGGGGTGCATGTTACTTTGAGAAGAGTGGTTGTAGGTTGAGTAGAGGGAGTTTAGTGTTGGCTAGGGGCGCTCAGCATGACATCATGTTTAGGCTACATCTATTTTATGTAACTATGTGAATGTAATGGATAACTCTATATCTTGTAAACTATGGCACTACAAGATGGGTCACATTGGTGAGAAGGGTCTCAAAACCCTCATTAATAAGAAGATGGTTGATGGGTTGTTTGATTATTCTTTTGACTTTGATTTATATGAACATTGTGTCTATAGAAAACAATATAAAGTTTCATTTAAATTTAGCAGTACTAGATCGAAACAAAATTTGAAGGTTATTCATAGTGATGTATCTGGCCTTGTTAATGTGCCTTCAATTGGAAAGTATCCCTACTATGTTTTATTTATCAATGACTTCTCTAGATATACATGTGTTTACTTTCTAAAACATAAGTTTGTTTTATTTTCTATATTTAAATATTTTAAAATACTTGTTGAGAAATAGATAGATAGAAAAGTAAAGGTTTTAAGAATGGATAGTGGTGGTTTGTTTTTCTCTAGGGAATTTGATGATTATTGTAGGCATGTAGGGATTGTTAGATAGAAAATAAGCTAGTATACTCCATACCAAATTGTAGTAGCAGAACAGATGAATATGATTTTGATGGATAGAGTTAGAAGCATCTTAGGTAATGCAAAGCTTGAATAGTGTTTCTAGGTTGAAGCTGTACACACTACTTCTTGATTGATTAATAGGTTTCCCACTTCTACTCTAGTTGATAAAACACCCTACAAGGTATGGATAGGTAAAATACTAACAATTTATCATTTCAATGTTTTGGTAGTGAGGAATATGTTCATGTTCCAAAAGAAAAATGTTCTAAGCTTGATTTCAAGGCTAACAAGTGTGTTTTTATGGGTTATGGAGAGAACATTAAGGGTTATAAGCTTTGGGATCCTATAGCAATGAAAATGTTATAATCTAAGGATGTTATTTTTAGGGAGATTAGGGAATTTAAAAATGATGAACGACCTCATGTGAAGCCTGATAAAATAGTGCATTTTGATATTAAGAATGAACCACAAGAAGATGCATGTACATAATAGCAACATGATGGACATAATGAGGAAAGAGAAGGTTTAGATTTGAGTTATGATGAAGAACAAGAGGAGCCTCTTGTTACACTTCTTGAAATCTCCACTAGACAACATAATCTGATTGAAAGGTATAGTCCTTATTATTACAATGATGTATTTGTTTTATCATGTATTGGTAATGAATCTAGATCTATGAAGGAGAATTTGTCTTCAAATGAGCATGAAACTTGGTTAGAGGTAATGAAAGATGAAATAAAGGCTTTGGAAAAATGTGACACATGAGATCTAGTTGAGCTACCTAAGGGGAGGAAAGTTATTGGTTGCAACTAGTATTTAAAAAGAAATTTGGCGCAAATGGTAAGTTGGAGCGATACAAGGCTTGGTTAGTGCTAAAGGATTACTGCTAGTTTTAGGAAGTAAATTTTGGTGAGATATTTTCTCCTGTAGCTAAATTAACCTTTATTAGGTTCCTTTTATCTATTGGTACTATATTTGTTTTAGAGGTAGATAAAATGGATGTAAAAATAACTCTTCTACATGGGGATCTTAATGAGGAAATATTTATGAAATAACCTAATAATTTTGTTGTGAGGGGATAGGAGCACTTGGTTTGTAGGTTGAAATAATCTTTATATGGTTTGAAGTAGTCATCAAGAATGTGGTATTAGAAATTTGATGCTTTCAGATTGGATCATGACTTTATTAGAAGTGAGGTAGATCATTGTGTTTATTTTAAATTAATTGATGATCAAGTACTAATCATTGTTGTTAGAATTTGTTATGAACAAAGAACCCACCCAAAGCCAAATGCCTATAATATAATCACAAATCTAGATGAATAGAATAATATTATTATATATTCAATATTATGAGACAAAGTTACAATGAGTAACATGCATATATAGGCCTCTTGGATGCATGAATCAAGAAGATGGCATGCCCAAGAGGTATGAGTTAGCCAAATCTAACTAAGAAGTTAAGATCAAAACTACCAATCAATGGATCAATTCACTCAACCTCACTAGTATAGAGGTGGCCTTGATTGAATAGAGGTGGCACTTAACTACCATCAATTAAGGATTGATGAGGTAGTGATGACACTTGTGTACCTCATGTCAAGGTGTACACATGTCATTATTAGCTATTTAGGTGAGAACAAATAAATATTCATATTATCATAACTAAACTTATTAAATAGGTGTAATATCACACTAAGAATAGAACATATCCAAGGTGAATAAAATATTACACTAACAAAATTGTCCTATATGTTTGGGATATGTTATTTATTGGAAATGATAAGGGAATGATTAGGGAACTTAAGGGTTAGTTATCTAGTACATTTGATATGAAAGATTTAGGGGCTACAAAATACATTTAGGGTATGGAAATCTATAGGGATCAGGTTAATAGAAAATTATGGTTAAATCAAAAGAAGTACCTGCTTACACTATTTTACAATGTTTTACCATACACAACTGAAAACAATTAGTATTCCCTTTTTTATTAGCAGTAGGCTATTTCTTGAATAATGTCCTAAAATAGATGATGATCTTGAATAAATATAGAAAATTCCATATGCTATTCTGGGAAGCCTAATGTATGCCATTGTCTATACAAGACTTGATATTGCCCAAGAAGTGAGAATTTTGAGTACGTTTATGTTGAACCCTGGTAAAGAACATTGGACTTATATTAAAAGGGTTTTTAAATACTTATGAGGAACATCTGACAATTGCATTTATTATCATGGGACTAATGATGTGGGTAGGTTGGATGATTTATAGGGCTTTGTTAATTCTGATTGGATTGGTTATCTAGATTGTAGTTCTACAAGTGGCCATGTCTTTACTTTGTGTGGAGGCACAATTAGTTGGATGAGCAAAGTACAACCTATAGTTACATTGTCTACTATAGAAGTAGAGTATATGGATGTGGCACATGCTTGTAAGGATGTAGTGTGGTTAGAGAGATTGTGTTGAGACATTGGATTTTATTGTAAATAGGTTAGAATTGGATGCAATGGTTAAAGTATCGTCCATTTGGCTAAAACCTAATGTATCATTCCCACATGAAGCACATTGATATTTGGTATCACATTTTTTGGGAAATGGTTAAGGATGGTAGAGTCATGTTGTAGAAAGTGAATACATTGGAGAATGTTATAGATTCTCTCACTAAGCTAGTGTGCATGGAGCAGTTCTCTTGGTGTAGGGAGTCCATGGGTCTTCCCTCTCTAAGAACCTAATTTAGTTTATTTTATTCCCCATTGTTCCATTACAATGTGAATATCAAGTTGGAGAATTTTAAGATTGATGATATTAACCTTGCAATTCTAGGACTGTATTACTTAATTTTAATATTTTAATAGTCAGTTATTATTTCATGTGACTCCAAGAATCATGGAAGGGGAAATTGGACATCCCACATGAGGAGGAACATTTTTGTAATTAAATATTATTTTATGTGCACTTGGAATATTCATTACAAGGTGGCATTGAGTGGGGAAACAACATCTTTGGATACTTGACATGAAGTGGAAGGGAATCTAACTATTTATGGTGTTGTAAGAGGTGTGAGAAGCATCTGTGACATTGTAAGAGGTGTAAGAAAGTATCTTTGATTATGTGTGAAAAGTTGATAGCCTTTTTTGGACGTGAGGAGTTGTTATTTCATCTTCTAGTAGATTGTTTTTGTACTCTAGTGAAGTTGGGCACCCAAGTGCATGAGAAAAGCCTTGAAGCTCCTAGAAAGATTCTTGTAACTCTTAAATACATGTCATGAGGTATCTTTTGCATATAGACTACTTGGTTCATGTTTTAAGTCCATTGTATTTAAAACCATTTATGGTTTCTTGTATTACTTTTGGATATAAGTTAGACCTTGGAGTTAGAGGATGCATAGGTTGTTTTGCAGGGTGCACAAGTATCAAAGTACTACCAAAATTTAGAGAGATAAGTTATGTTGTAACATTATTTATCAGTAATACAATGTTGGGGTCTCTTTAGGCATGGAGTTTTTTCTCGCAAGAGTTTCTCCATGTATATCTTATGTTATGGTTATTTCTATTTATTATGATTTATCACTATTATTAAATTTGTTGAATTAAATTTCCACATAGCTCATTGTCTTAGTTACATTAGATTTTCAATAATATGTTCCAAATTAATGAATTATGTTCCTTAAAATAATAATCTATACTATTTGTGTAATTAACCCACATCTTCTTACAATACCCAATCCATTTTCCAAATGAGGTTTATATTTTTGAATTTATCCCTAATGTCATCCCTACAACTATCCTAGAGCCTTGCCCATACAACTCTTAGTTAGATAATAATGTTGAGAATTTAATTGAAACTTCTTCATTATATGCTAGTACTAATGAACCTAGTAAAAAGTAAGTTTATTTGGACTCTTCTTGACTATTTTAGTGAGAAAATCATGTCACCTACATATGAGATTGAGAAAATTTACCTCAATGAGTAGATTCCAATATATACAAATTTTCTAGAGGATGATGTAGAGGAGGTGACCTCTAGTCCCTTGCCCCATGAGAAAACATATGGAATTAACATAAAAAATGCTTATGATATTTCATACATGGGTGTTTCCCACTTTTTGGCCTAAGTGGGACATTGAAATCAACATTTTTAACCAAACTTTTACTTTTTGTCACTTGTAGCAAGAAAACCATTAATTTTTTTTTATAAAGGGTAAAAGTGAGGTTTTGAAAGGGGCCACATCCCTTTTACAAATTACAAAAGAAGAGGAAGTAGAAGAACCACCAAAAGAGGACCTGAACTAGTAGTTAGATAGGAGAGGCAATAAAGCTACAATAAAATAGAGAAGAATTGGTAAAAAAATAAACCCAACTATAGGGACTTGAGAGCTACAGTGGTTTCCCACTCTTCCTTCAAGAACTCCAATTTTTTGTCCATAAACTCCAGAGTCTATTCACCAATCACATTGTCATTCCCAATCCTTCTACTATGGTTCCTAGAGCTAGGCCCAACCAAGGTTGAAGAGTCTTGGGGCTTCAACCCTTCCTAAAGCATATGGATGCTATTGGTGCAATGAAGTAGTGTTTTTTGAGATTTTGTGGGCAAATTCTAAATATATATTTTTAAAATTTTCAAGGAATAATTTCTCATTTTTAAAACATTTCTTAACAACTTTTTTCTATACTTTATAGTATTTTTAATGAGTGATATTATTCCATAATGCGTAAATTTTTTAAGAATAAGATAAATTCACAATTTCTCAAACATATATTATTAACATTGATATCTAGTGCATGCATATTTTTTCATAATTTTTTGTTGCATATTTCATTTATTATTAATTTTTTAACACAAACTAATTATAATCTAGAGTAATATTATTCTATAACACATAATTTTATTTTACACATATCCAAATTAATTATTTTTCATTGAAACAAGGATATCAATATAGAGTGCACACATATTTTTAATATTTTTTTTCTTTCTTTCTAAATTATTCCATGTGCATCAAACAAAGATCTTTATCTTTGGTAAAAAAATATATGTTCACTAGAAAATAAAAAATAATTATAATAATTAAACAAAATATAATAAAAATTATACTTTTTGAAAGCTTACTCTAAGGACTATGATTCTACAAAATCTCATGTCATGATGACTCCATTTCATGGTAAAAACCTTGTTTCAAACAAGAAAATTCTTCTAGAAACAAGGGAGTAGGAGGAGAGGGACATCATTAAGGCCTTTGAATGAAGGGCCTTCATTCAAAAGTTCCTCCCTCTAGGGATCTTAATGTGAAACCTTCATTTGAAGGTAGCTCCCTTCATTCAAAGGTTATTGACACGTGGCAGGAATTTTATCTTTGAATAAAGGGCCATAAATGAGTTCAAGAGGTTGGGAAAATGATCTAGGGTGAATTTTGGCTCACTTTAAGAACTTGTAATTTTGGTCATTGTTTCTTGATATGCTTAGGCACTAATGCCTAAGAAACATAGGTGCTATTTCCTGTAGAGCATCAACATTAATAAATATAGAGCCTAGGTGTTGTTTCCTACAAGCCTAGGCACAATTGCTTATTGGATTTGGGCACTAATATCCTTGAGTGAAAAGATTCTCAAGTTTTCACCATTTGCTTGCCTTATTTTTTAATCCTCCCCCTGCTTGCATATTTTTCTCTGTCATTCTTTGAATCCAAGATATCCTGAGCTAAAGTTGGTAACAAGGGAAAATGGTGTACTATTTGGGAGGATACCTTAGTTATTCCCCTATAATGGTGCATTTCAACCTCTGTAGTAGCATAATGAAAATTTTAGACTGTGCTTGCCTAGTGATGGTGTGGATATGGTGTATGCAAATATTTTAAGTCTTTAACACAAACTGTAGAAGGAAATCTATGTTATAGTGGTGTGTGAGTAATGGAGGAAAAATTAGGTGATGATGATCATAAAAAGGAATAATGGAGAGGAGAAGGATAGGAAAAAATGCCTCAAATCTAAATAGGGAAGACTATGGATAGGGTTTTGGTCTATATATTTGGCAGGGAGAGAAGAAATGGAAATTTATGGATTTCAAAGGGGGAGAATGTAAGACTAGAATAGATAAAGGATGAGTGGGGGAGAATATCACAAAGAATATATGGCTTGGATGGATCTAGAGGATCCAAAACTTCAATCTTCAATATTGGTACTTTTTGCACTACTTTATAATGGAGTCTTGATCACTTTTGAATGTGTGGAGAGAGTATGAATCCTTAAAACCTTTTATTTTCTTCTAACCCAAAAAATGGAGGGTAAATTAGGTTTATAGTGAGTTTCTAGAGATATGACCATTGAAAATATAATATGTATTAGGGCATGAATGGTTTCCAATAGCTAAATTTTCAAACTTGAACATACACACTAGTGCCCACCAAATATTGGTGTCCAAGCACTAGTGCACAACCAATAATGGTGTGTGTAAGGATTTAAGCACTCAAACTTTTAGGGTTGTCTAGTAAGATGTTCCTAAGGATTGTTGATCCAGGAGCATCCCTAGTTCAAAAGCAATCTTGCATCAACAAAAAATATTTGCACTTCAGTTTGTTTCTTTTCATTTTCTAGTTCAGTTCAAGCAGTTCAGTTAGTAGTAGTTTTTGTACTTTGGTCCGCATTCTACCACAGTTTCATTTTAGACCTTGTAAAGCTAGACTTAGCATCTAGACACATTCATGCACAACATATCCAAAATTTAGATCATTTGGATCAGGTACTGGAAACTATTAGAAGATCGACTATGTTCTCAGAACAAAGCACCCTAGCAGTCTCAGACAATCAGCTAAAGGAGAAGATTTGTAGAGCATTTATTTGCTTGTGGAGATAAATGACACATCATTCAATGTTCTATGGTTTGTAGCTGACCTTTCCTGAGATCCACACATCATTTCATTCATTTGCGAAGGAGTTCTATTCAATTAGGTTTGACCTATCCGTGTACACATGTTACATCTCTTCATTGGAGTTTGTGATCTTCTTTGGCCGATGCAGAGGAATCTTATGTTTTGAAGATGATATATTGATGTAATAGATGCATAGGAAAGTAGTCATTAATCAAATGATAGTTGATAGTTCAAATTCTTTGCGAAGGAGCTTTAAAGCTATATCTTGAGCATAGCCTGCAATTCTATAATCTAGCTTGTGAGACCTAATTGTAAGCCCGTATGTTACTAGCTAGTTAGTATTTGAACTCTATGATATACTGAATGACTATTGAATTTAAATTTGCTTTAGATCTTTGAGTTATTTCCATTGTGTTTACTCTAGCTGCACGGTCTAGACTATTCACTTTGTGGACCCTCTTAACCGTGACTGTACCAAGTGGTATCAGAGCAAACGTTCAAATCTTTAGAAGTGAATTGAGTGAATTTGGTGAGGAATTCCATAATATCTTGCTATTAATAGATCGCCAAATCTAAGGTAGTTTACTTGTGTTGCAACTGATCACCGATTGTGAGGCAGTTGTCACCTTGTAGCCTGATCGCTGAATTTGAGGTAGTTATAATTGATCCTAGGAAGAATGCCACCAAGGAGAATCCATGTTGTTGTAACAATGGATGGAAGAATAGATGAGATGATGGAGATGATGAAAACTATGTGAGTTTGCTTGGATGCTACTGAAGAAGATCGAAGAAGATGACTTACACCTAGACCTAATATTGAAAGTGATGATGATGAGGAATTTCAATCCACTAATCAAATTGGTGAAATCCTAGGAGAAGAAGAAGAAGAAGAATCAGACCAAGTCAAGATGTTGTGAGCTATTTCAAATATTAGAAAAAGACCTAGAGTTGAAATATTGAACTATACTGGCAATTTGAATCCTGAAGAGTTGATTGACTGATAAATGACATGGAAGAATACTTTGAGTATGAAGAAATTGAAGATCCGGAGAAGGTGAAATTTGCAAAGACAAGGTTGAAAGGGCATGTTTCTATATGGTGGAAAGAAGTTTATTTAGATAGAAATAGAAGAGGAAAAGAGAAGATTAAAACATGGGATAGAATGGTGACAAAATTGAAGAATCAATTTAAACCTGCTAACTATGAGTTGGAATTGTTAAAGAGATTGCAAAACCTAAGACAAAAGGAGAAATCTGTGAAGGAATACACTGAAGAATTTCATAAGATGATCATAAGGACATGACATAGTGAAGAAAGCAAGGAGAAAGTGGCTAGATACATCAATGGACTAAGATTGAACATTCAACAAGAACTGAGTTTGGTAAGGATGAGAACATTGGAAGAAGCATATCAGTTTTCCTTGAAAGTTAAAGAAAAGTTGATTAAGAGGCATGATCAAAGGTAGAGGAGGTAAATTTCAGAGAGGTAGAACATTTTCCAGAGGAGAGAGATCATATGTAGAGCAGAACAAACAAGATAACACATTCAAGGAGGATAGAGATAACGATACATACTGGAAAGAAGATAGAACATTCTACCATAAAGGAAACCCTAATTCATACTGAAGTGAAGGATACAAAAGAGAAGGAAGAGGACCTGATAGGAGAACATTTAGAGGAACTTGTTTTAAGTGTGGAGGGGAAGGACATAGAGCTTTTGAATGTAATCGGGGGAGTACAAGAAAGAGAACATGTAGTGCCCCTCACCTTGCTTCCGTCAGACTGATAGTATTCCTAGTAGGATTAGATATCATGACATGGATTCTTTGTTACTACGTTGAGTTGTTTATGGACCTATTTCTAGGATGACGATTGATGATATTGGATTATTGATATTTTATGTTTCATAGTTTGGTGGACATGTTTGATATAATGGATTAATGTTATTTCTGAGTTTAATTTGATATCTAATTTGGGTTATGATGCTTTAACAATAATTGTTATACTAGATCGTATTGTTATTGATTATTCTATTTTCTTGTAGACAACTGAATACTTAATGGTTGATGTAATTATGTGAACAGAATGGTGTTGCATTACTCGTGTCCGAGTACCCTGCCATGCTATGATTTCTGTTTACTGTGTGCATGTCTTCATGTTGTATATATATGTTTAACTTTGAGGTTTGCTGCAGGATGCAGGTACCAGGCATCGACTCCACCTGAACTAGCAGGTCTAAGCGTGCCCTAACCAATGGAATTGTTGATGGGAGTTAGCATAAGGTTCCCTAGGTTATCCATCATCCTTGTAGAGGATAAGTCTTCAGTTTTGCGGCAGGTCATTATTCTCAGTTTCGTTTGTTCCTTGGGTTGTCGTCTTGCTTTCTCTGCATGCTTGATGGTCGAATAATCGCATGATTATGATTGGTTAATTGTGGTATACAAATAGATAAATTTGATTAATGTTTATTAAATAGAATTATAAATAATTATTAGTTGTTATATAACAAATGTATATTAAATATTAAATAAATAAAAATAAATAATTAAGGAGATAAATTAGTTATAAAGTGTTATTATAGTTGTGGAATTATTCTATAATTAATAAAATCGACATGAAAGTAATTATATGTGGCCAAGTAAATAAATGATTAAATAAAGTAATAAATATTTATGAGTTGTTGTATATTAAATATTTGTATAAAATACTAAATTAAATAAAGTAAAAATTATAAGTTATATTTTATTAAATGTATGTTACCCTTGAGTAAATAAAAGAATCGGGGTTATATTGTAAGGTTATTAAAAAATTAAATGAACATGGGCTGTATTTTCTTTGTCGGTTGGCATGGGATCGTGTGTTCCCTAAAGGTGGAGTACAAGTAATTAGGCTAGGGGATTCTATAAAACAAGCGGAGAGAAGTAGAGAAGGGAGAGAAAAATGGAGTTGGAGATCTGGCAAGGAGAACGGAGCTGCGAAGAACAGGTTGAGGTCATTGCAGCGTTAACAGGTTCCTTTAATTGTGATAATGTTATTTTCTCATCTTGCATTCAAGGATTATATCTAGAGTTTTAAAAAATATTTGTTTATGCTCAATGTAATTTAATCTCTTGGCATGAGAATTCACCATAATATAGTGATTGTCATGAACCCTGAGACTGCAATAATTCAACCGCTTTGTATTGCAGTTAGTAAAATCTGAATAACCGTAGCTTTCTTATACAGTTCCTTCTCATTGTGCTTGGGTTGTCTATTTCGGTATTATCATCAATTACTAATAAGTGATAAAAATATAAGCTTAGAACTTCCCTATAATACCCAGTATAAATATGTCACTCTGTTACAAAGTTCTAAAAATGATAATATAACCGTATTTGAAGATTTTGTAACCCTCTAAAAGATGAGAAGAGACATTTTCTATTCGTATCTATGGGAATTGCTTTGCACTTGTAAGTTGTGACCATTGCAGGAGTTAGGGCATGCATGGTTTACTGGGCATTTATTCGAAAGGTTTATGCCATCCTCTCATTGCAAATGCTTCTTACAGTTGTTGTCGGAAATGTAGTTGTTTTCGTTCAACCGGTGGCTCTTTTCTTCATCTTTTGGCTTTGGATTGGGCCTTTACATTGCCCTCATTGTGTAGCCATTTATTTTGTTTTGTCCGCTGTATTACTACCACCAGAAGCATCCTATTAATTTTATCTGGCTGGCGGCGTTTACTACGACCATCAGTTTCGCTATTGGTTTGACTTGTGCCTTCACTAGCGTTGGAACTACAAATTTCTTGGCTTCTGAGAGAACTAAAAAGTGAGACGTCAAGACTTTCTACCAGTCTGATTTCCAAGACTGCGCAGCATACATGGGTATAAACCACTATTTCTCTGACAGAAAATCGACAGAGGAAGAAAATGCTCCATACCGATATCACTTGCTTTACGATCCTTTACCAATACAATGAATGTGAAGCCTGTATCTGATCCAGCGAGGGGAAGTGATTGAATGTGAAGCCCATACCTTCTTCCTTTGTTGTCAACATAGCCGACTGTCTTAAGGTGTGGATGTCTTGAGACGAAGCACAATTACTGTAATTGATTTGTCTTCCTTAATCCAAACTGAGGCTCTGTCAGTAGATTTATCCTGCGAATACTTCCCATCTATTTGGCCTTTTTGTTAAATTCAACGGTTTTCTCTGCAATGTTTTCATCTGTCAATAGACCGCCATTTAATGGTTTGTGTATCCTGTTCTATGTTTTTTTTGATCGGCCGCTTGGGGTGACCTTGCCTAAGGCGTTTATGTTTAAAAAAAAAAACAAGTTTAGATAGAGTGCTCCCGGTTGGGCGACATAGGGTTTGGCTTTGCATTCTTTTAAACCCAACCATCGATAAATGCTCACCAATCGATTACTATAAACTGCGCTAACTTCAGAAAAAGGAATTCGTTTGGACACTTTTTACCTGAGATTTATTTTTTAAAACCTTAACTATCTCTGCATTGGTGCACATTGCCATCTCGGATCAACAATAACAAAGGTGGGCATACTTAGGGATGCTGCAATTTTAATGATTCAATTTATTGCTGAAATACGATCTCAAGGTTTTGAAATTAAGTACCTAAATATTGGAGGAGGTTTGGGAATTGATTACCATCATACTGGTGCAGTGCTTCCTACCCCTATGGATCTCATTAATACTGTAAGGGAGTTAGTGTTATCTGGAAACCTTACACTCATCATTGAGCCTGGAAGACCTCTGGTTGCAAGCTCCTGTGCTCTTGTGAATCGAGTAATCGGAGTCAAAACAAATGGTAACAAAACAAATTCTTTGTGGATGATGGTAGCATGGCAGAGCTTATTCGTCCCAGCCTTTCCATTGTTCTACAATTTGTAATTTTCCTGTCAGGCCATACGCCATTGTTGCAGTGAAACACCTCTGAAAACTTCTTTTGGTTTCCTTCTCTCTGGCTTAAATGCATCAACTGCAACAATATCATTCCTGTCTGTGACTGAATTAGCAAGAGTCTCTTTAGAATTGCAGATAGGAAAAGTAGAAATGAAGTCTTCTTAGGAAGTTTCCATAATTGATTCCACAAATATCTGGCAGTAAACATTTGCATAGAGGATTTTAGTAATGTGTTTAAGTGAGTGGATTAAATAATAGTTTTTAGGGTTTTCTCTTATGTGAGAATTAAATTATGTCTTCTTTTTTAAATTATATTAGTTCTTCTCGGAAATAAAATATAGAATGAGGTTATTATTAAGGTTGAGATTTAAATTAGAGGTAGATATTTACCTAATTTACTTTATTTCTAGTGTTGTTATTATAGTTTTAAAATTATGGATTTGATATGTAATTATAATCATTTTTCTCGTAGTTTCATTTAAATCTTAAATAATATTTATATTGTGTTTAGAGTGTAACTAAATATAGAAGTAAATTGTTCTAAATTAAATATGAATTGTGAGTTATGTTTAAATCTAATGATATTGTTGATTGTAAAATGAACGTAAATTATTTATAAATTGGGTAGATATGATGAGAGCAATTTGCTTATATATTAAGATTACAAAACTTGATTTACAAAAGTAATTTAAGTATGTTTTCATGGACCCTATGTCATTGCATGTACCCGAGTGGTTAGTTCCAGAGGCATGGGTTGGTTGTGTTTTGATTTCATGAGACATGTTGATAAGTGTTCGAGACCATGAAGTTATATAAGTGTGTTGCCGCTTGTATGACAATGGGATATGAAGGATATTCGATGTCGTGAATGCATAATAAGGAGGTGATAATCCCCTTGTGGATGTATTGACTGTAATTATCTTATATTGAGAGTTGTGTTAGATTTTGAAATGAGGAGACACTGAGTACTATAATAGGAGTAATGTTTATGTATTGATATGGACAAGGTTTTGTTAGTTGTCCTTGTGAATAAGTTGATATGCAAGATGGATAATTCCTTGCATTATTATATATACACCTTGATATGAGGATAATTGTTATGCAAGATGGATAATACCTTGCACGGTTCATGTATCATCATTGTCCTGATGATGTTTCTATGTTTGTTGAGTGGGGTTTTCTAGTTGCAGGTAGGGGAGTGGCTCTCAATGGGGGCCAGAGCCCAAAAGTGGCGTCCAGGACAACCCATGTGGGAGTTTGTTAACTCAGTGATAACCTAAATAATGAATTAGGGGGTTGGGTAGTTAATCACACATAAATAAAGATAAGTGGATGCCTCACTCATGGCTCAAGTGCTCGTTTAGGCTTGAGATGAGATGAGAAGGCCTGGAATGGCAAGATCAACTACCTTGTCCTCATGAAAGGTATGTTGATTCCACATGAGCGATGTATGGGGGCCGGGAGTCGGGAGAGGCTACCAGGACAACCCAAGATGGGGGCCGGGGCCTAGGAAGGCTTACCAGGACAACCCATGACAAGCCATGTGATGACACTCCTCCCTACTACAGCCTAGCATTCTCTAGTTGTACTCTCCCCATCCGTTATGTGGTTGCCTCTGGAAGTGTTGTTAAGTTGTTTATGTTAATGGCTTGTGTTGTTGGAGTTATGTGTTGTCTTGTTCTTATAGTCTGTTGTCTACCTGACTGTATGTTGTAGTGGGAACCTTATGTTAACTCCTACCTCGGGGGGTGGACCTTAGGGTTCCACATGGTCGGGTGGAAGAGCTTTTATCCATTGGTTTTTTCTCCTTGCTATTGTTCATGTGTGAAGATGAGGTACCTTGTGTATCAGTCGTTAGATCTTGTACCAGATATGGAGTAAGTAATTTGTATTCATGTACTTGTCTATGTATCAGTTGATGTATAAGGTATGTATTTTGCAAGTGTTAAGTATCAATGTAGAGATGTACTCTTATGTGAGAAGGAATTGAATTTATGTACTAGATCCTGATGATTATTTATCTGATGTTATGGAAATGTAAATGTTTATTGATTTAAAGTTCTGATTGATTTATTAATGTTAGTTAATGATGTATGTCAGATTATGTTGTTTGATTTGACAAGTAATGCTCCCATGATATCTTAGAGAACTAGTTGATAGTTTAATGATGTGTAGTGATGTGTTAAGCATTACTTTATTACTTTATTCATTTTAAAAAAAAAAATTATTCTATTTTGCATAGCGTAGATGGGTTGTTTTCTAAGGTGTTCATGCGGGGCATTACAGAACAGAGAATAGTGGAAGAAGAACCTATGTGGAAGAAGAACCTATTGGATCACCTAGTTTAGTTGGTAAACCTGAGAAAAGAGAATCACTTGTGATGAGGAGAGCACTATTTCGCGTAGAAACAAATGAGGAACCATCATAGAGGAAAAGTTTGTTCAAAATTAGACGCAAATTAGGAGGTAAATGTTGTAAAGTTGTAATTGATAGTGGTAGTTCCGATAACCTTGTTTTAGAGGAGATGGTGACTAAGATGAAGTTGGCAAGATTGAAACACCCTAAGCCCTATCAGATAGCATGGATCTAGGATAATCAAAAGGTACTGGTGAGTGAACAATGTTTGGTGAAATTTCATACTGGATCTTATCAAGATGAAGTCTTGTGTGATATTATGCCTATGGATGTATGTCATGTCTTGTTAGGTAGACCATGGAAGTATGATAGAAATACATACATGATGGGAGAAAGAATACATATACTATAACATCAAATGGAAAGAGAATTACTTTGATTCCTTTAGAAGATGATCCTAAGAGTGAATTATGTGGAAATGCTAGAATTTGTCTGGTAGATGGAAGAAAATTTCTGGATGGTTTGAGACATGAGAATCTGTGTTATGCTTTGATCCCTAAGAACCCTGAAACATTGAAGAAGAAGACTAAAAAATCACAACCAGAGGAGATAACTGAGTTGCTGACAGAGTATGAAGATATCATATTAGATAATGTACCAAAGGGATTGCCACCAATTAGGAGTATCAGTCATCACATGGATCTTATACCTGGAGCTAGTTTGCCTAATAAAGTAGCACATAGAATGACACCAGAAGAAAATGAACAATTGAATAGATAGATACATGAGTTGTTCAGGAAGGGTTTGATCAAAGAAAGTTTGAGTCCTTGTGCAGTACTTGCAGTGTTAGCACTAAAGAAGGATGGAGAATGGAGAACGTGTATAGACTCTAGAGCAATAAACAAGATCACAGTTAAGTATAGATTTCCTTTACCTAGGATGGATGATATCATGGATTGTTTAAGTGGAGTGAAATATTTCACAAAGATAGACTTGAAGAGTGGATACCATCATATTAGAATCAGATAAGGAGATGAATAGAAGACTACTTTTAAGACAAATGAAGGATTGTATGAGTGGTTAGTAATGCCTTTTGGATTGACAAATGCACTGAGTACTTTCATGAGTTTGATGAATGAGGTCTTGAAGAAATTCTTGGGTAAGATTGTTATTGTGTATTTGGATGGCATTCTGATTTGCAATAAGACAAAGGAAAAATATTTGTGGCATATTAGAAAGGTATTGTAGAGATTAGGAGAAGAGAAATTGTTGATAAACATCAAGAAATGTAGTTTCATGAATGAAGAATTAGTATACTTGGGATTTTTTATTTATGTGGAAGGATTGAAGATGGACCCTGAGAAAGCAAGAGTAATTGTTGAATGACCTACACTAGAGAGCATTAGAGAAGTCAGATTGTTTCATGGATTGGCTAGTTTGTACTGGAAGTTCATCAGAAATTTCAGTTCATTTTGTAACCCTATGATAGAGATAATGAGAGGTGATAGGAAATAATTTAAGTCAACATTAGGAGAAGATAAATTTTTTGAATTGTTAAAGCATAAAGTGACAGAGCAACCTGTGTTAGTGTTACCAAATTTCAATAAGGTATGTCAAGTAGATTGTGATGCAAGTGGGAATGCAATAGGAGTAGTGTTAAGTCAAGAAGGTAGACTTGTAGCATATTTCAGTGAGAAGTTGAATGATGTAAGGAGAAGATATTCCAATTCATGATCAAGAGTTCTATGCCATAATTCAAGCCTTGAAGAAGTTGAGACATTATTTGTTACCTGAGGAGTTTGTGTTGTATACAGATCATCAAGCTTTGAAATATTTGAACAGTCAAGGAAAGTTGAATCAGAGACATATGAGATGGGTGGAGTTCATGCAAAGTTATACTTTTGTATTGAAGCATAGAAGTGGAAAATCAAACAAAGTTACAGATGCATTGAGTAGGAGAAGAAATTTGTTGACAAAGATGAGAGTTGAAGTGTTGGGATTTGAAGAATTGAAGAACATGTATGAAGAAGATCTTGATTTTGCAAAACCTTGGAAAGCATGTAAGGAACCTATTGTGACAAATAGGAGTGAGTGGTTGGATTATTTCATTCAGGAAGATATGTTGTTCAATGGAAATTAGTTATGCATACCTAGAAGTTCAATGAGAGACAATTTGATCAAGGAGAAACATAGTGGAGGATTGGTAGGACATTTTGGCATTGATAAGACAGTAGCTTTGGTAAGTGAAAATTACTTTTGGCTTCAGATACATAAGGATGTTAGGAAATTTGTGTAGAGTTGTAGAGTTTGTCAAGTTACAAAAGGGAGTAGTCAAAATATTGGATTGTATAAACATTTGACAGTACCAGAAAGATGTAGGGAAGCCATAAGTATGGATTTTGTAATGGGATTGCCTAAGACACAGAGAGGACATGATTCAATATTTGTAGTGGTGGAGAGATTTTCAATGATGGAACATTTCATACCTTGGAAGAAGACAATTGATGCAGTGCATGTAGTTGACCTATTTTTCAAGGAAATTGTGAGATTGCATGGAGTACCTAAGAGCATAATTTTAGACAAAGACAAAAGATTTATGAGATACTTTTGGAAGATACTTTGGAAGAAGATGAAGACATATTTGAAGTTCAATTTAGCATTTCATCCACAAACTGATGGATAAACAGAGGTAGTGAATAGGAGTTTGGGAAACTTGTTGAGATGTTTGCTTAGAGAGAAGGTAGGAAATTGTGATTTGATTCTTTCATAGGCAGAGTTTGCATATAATAATTTAGTGAATAGGAGTACCGAAAGAAGACCTTTTGAGATTGTTACCAGAGTAAACCTAGAGGCATAACAGAGTTGAGAGATATCAGTAAGGAAGAAAAGAGGAGTATCAAAGTAGAAGAATTTGTAGGACACATGGAGACAATGCATAATTAGGTTAAGAAGCATTCAGAGAAGATGAACAATAAGTATAAGAAGCAACCAGATGAGAAGAGGAGACATACAAAATTTGAAGTTGGAGATGAAGTGATGGTATTCTTGAGAAAAGAAAGATTTCTAGTTGGGACATATAACAAGTTGAAGATGAAGAAGTTTGGGCCTTGTAGGATACTCAGAAAATTTGATTCAAGAAATGCATATGAATTGGAGTTACTAGAGACATTGGGTATATCACCTATTTTCAACATTGCAAACCTATATCGGTATCATGAAGCAAAATTCAATGATAGCATTGAAGACGACTTGAAGAAGCAGTTACCATACACACACCAGAGCAGATTGAGGACATTTTGGACAATAAAGTTGGATGCGGCACCAGAGGGAGACAATACAAAGAATATCTTGTGAAGTGGAAAGGCAGACTGGAAGGAGACTCATCTTGGATTTGTTGGGCTAAGGTGGGCCATCTTGGTTTTCTTGTAGCCCCAACAAAGTGAGAGACTCAATTTTTTTCAATAACCCTAGATGTCTGATGCAGGAGCATCCATGGTTCAAGAGAACTCTTGCATCAAACAAAAAAAATTACACTTCAATTTTTTTCTTTTCATTTTCTTGTTTAGTTCAAGCAATTCAATCAACAACAATTTCTGTACTTTGGTTCGCGTTCTACTACAGTTTCATTTTAGACCTTGCGGAGATGGACTTAGCATCTAGATACATTCATGTACAACATATCCAAAATTTAGATCATTTGGATCAAGTACCAGAAAGGTATCACTATCAGAAGATCGACTATATTCTCAAAACAAAGCACCTTGGAAGTCTTAGACAATTACCTAAAGGAGAAGACTTGCTAAGCATTTCTTAGCTTGCGGAGCTAAATGACACATCCTTCAATGTTGTATGGTTCATGGCCAACCTTCCTTGAGATCCGCACATCATTTCATTTATTTGCAGAGGAGTTTTATTAAATTAGGTCCGACGTACCCGTGTACACACGTTACAACTCTTCATTGGAATTTGTGATCTTTGGCTGACGTGGAGGAATCTTATGTTCTGAAGATGATATATATTGATGTAATAGATGCATAGGAAAGTAGTCATTAATCAAACGATAGTTGATAGTTCAAATTCTTTTCGAAGGAGCTTCAAAGCTATATCTTGTGAATAGCCTACAATTATATACTCTGGCCTATGAGCCCTAATTGTAAGCTTGCATGTTGTCAGCCAGTTAGTATTTGAATTCTATTATATACTGAATGAATGAATCTACATTTGCTTTAGATCTTTGAGTTATCTCCATTGTGTTTACTCTAGTTGCACGGTCATGATTGTTCACTATGTGGACCCTCCTAACCGTGACTGCACCAATTGGTCTCCATGTTTTATCTTTCTAGGATTAGGAAAAAGCTAGGATTTAGTTAAAATGCTCCTAAAATATGATTAGGGAATGAATGCAAAAATGTAAGGTGAAAATTGTAAAGTAGGAATTTTTTTACTATAGAGTTGATTAGCAATATAATTATGGTATTATTTTTATTTTAGTTATTTTGACTTGGTTGGTTTTGGTTCTATTCTATCTTGAAAGAGAGACTAATAGTAAGTGGGAAGAAATTTCAAATTTCAATAGGTTTTTCATGTTATTAAGGTAACTAGGACTTGATTGAATAATAATTAAGGGGGTGGGAAACTAAAATTCATTTGTATATTTTCATCATTTAACTACTACATGACCTATTAAAAATGTTTAGTCAAATAAATTCTTGTGTAGTTTTTCTTCCTATATTTATTACATACACTTTTAAACCCAATTTTTCTTTTATTTTCTATTGGTTAGTTATTTTTTTCTATTTTCTAAAAGAAATAATGACCATTGGGTTCATTACCTATGCATATATTATCTATATATTTCTTCTAGATATATTTCATTTAATATTGTGCACCTTGAATTATGCAATATTCTATTTGAAAGGAAGCAAGGTATGTGAAAATGCTTCCTACATTAAACTTCTAAGGAGAGTGTTCTGCAAATTTTAATCTTTTAACAATTGCAAAAAGTAGAAACACATATAAACGTAAGATAAACAATATACCATAACATGGGCGTACATGGGGAAAACCCTTTTGGGAAAAATACCCCACACTCCAAAGTATATCAATGTATTATTCAATAAACAACATAGTTATAATACACGTGTAAAGAAAGCCTTCTAGGAGTATCACCAATCGGGATCTAGAGGAATTATGACAGCACAACAATACATACAAAAATCACTATCAAACCTCCATCTCAAGCACCCAATAAATAGGAGATACAATACATGAAACCATAAAATGGTAATTAGAAAACCATGAGATAAATCCACCCAAAATAGTGGCACCGATATTTAGAAATTTAACACCCAAATTCCAAGATGAGTCCACTGGCTAAAAATAACATATTCCTACCACCTATCATAACCTCATTATAGTTCGCTCACAAAATTAGAAATTCCATTTTGGCTTCATTATCCCCATCCAAATATGTCTTATGATATGTTGGTCAAAAAATGTAACTCCCCTTTACAACTCTTTTATGTGTTGATGTTTTTAAATTCCAATGCAAGAGGCCCAACTCCCAGCGGCCATAACTATTGATCTGAGAGGATGATTGGGCCCTTTTATTTGAATTATAGAGTGAGAAGAGGTCCACATGATAGATACTGGGGAACCAATGTTGAATAAACTAGAATTTTTATTTTGGCCAAAAACCAACTCTATAGCCTAAAATTGAGTTTTCCTATTTTTCAACTTAAAAATCACATTGTTTGTAATCTTAACATTAGGTGAAATATTGAGACACCTTTCCTAACACTACCCTCCTCACAAGGATGAAACCCAATGTGTTTTTCTTGATACTTTAATACAATGGGAGTGGTCCCCAAGACCACAATTCATCTAAAAACATATTGTGCACCTCATTTAATATTGTTGGTAGGTAATGAAGTGAATATTATGCACTTCATTTAATATTGTGCACCTCACATACTTTGTGAGCCTCTATATAATTTATAGTCCTCTCCCTCATTTCAGTTGATTGAGGATTTTTCATTTTCCATACTTAGTTGTGTATGGTTAGTGGATCATTGTGACTGTTGCTTCTTGTTTTTCCTTTGGTTGGTATGAGATCCATATTCTTTGAAGGATGTTGTCATATTGTGTGAAGAGATTTCTATTGATAAGGTGTGTGTTGTTCTTCAAAGAATGCCACTGGATTATATAGAGGCACTAAACTCAAATAGAAGAACATTTGTTGGGAAGAGTATGTCAAGCCCATTTTGACCCTTTTGGAGCACTTTTATGCAAACTTTCATTACTTTTGACTCATTTAACATATTTTTAACTTCTACTAGAAGTTAAAAAGATTATTAAGATCTCCACAACATAGTGTCTTCATTAGAGAGGAAGGTGTGACAAGAGAAAGCAAAGAAGATGCACTATTATTTCTATAAAAAGGCTAAGGTGTTGAGGTGCCACTCATACATACATATACATATACATATATGTGTGTGTGTGTATGTGTGTACGTGTGTATGTATGTATGTATGTATGCATGTATATACATATATTGTATATATATGTATATGTATATGTATATGTATATGTATATGTATATGTATATGTACAATATATGTATATGTTTTTTTCATCGGTAATGTGAGGATATTTAGGTTGGCCCACTCCAACAGAGGTCACAAGGGGGACCTCCTCCCCATCCATATTAGAGCTTAGAATCCACTTAAGAGCCACTGGAAGACCAAGAGTGACTGCATAGAACCGCACTAGAAACCACCAACAGAGCCACCACGAAAGTCTAAGAGCCATGAATCCACTTAAGAGCCATTGGAAGACCAAGAGTCACCACATAGAACCACACTAGAAACCACCAACGGAACCACCATGGAAGTCCAAGAGCCACATCTTGAAGTTCCAACTATAGATGTTACTTGGGGGATTTGAACTTGGATCTCCATCTTGAGAACCTTATGGCCTTGCCATTAATCTCAACCCCTTTCACACATGTATATGTATATGTATTTGTATATTTATGTATGTATGTCTATATATAGATATATATACATATACATACATACATACATATACATATATATGAGTGATATCACAATAGTTTGTCCCACTCTCATACATTTTTGGGCCACTAAAATTAAGTTTTTTTATCATTTATCATATTCTATCAATTCTAATGAACAAATTGTCAATAATTTAAGGACGATGTGTGTGAGTACAATCTAATGAAGGCTTAAAATAACACTAAAGGGGGAAAGTTTTTTCCTTAAAATAAAATTTAGATATACTTGGGGTAATGATTTAAAGTGCTTCTAGATATACTATGAATAGGATGAAAAATATAAAAATGTAGAATTATGTTCCATGATTTCAAGGACTGTAACACTTATTTAAAATAAATTGGAGGTTCTTTGAGTAGTCTTAGAGATAGAATCTATAACTAGTGAACTAGTTAGGAATGTCTTAGGTATCTTACAATGTAAAGGGAGACACAAAAGAAATACATAGAACAATTACAAACTAAATGATCGAAGAATAAATATTTGATTAGGATGAAGGGGGTAAATCATAAAACACACAATAACAAAAATTGTACACAGAAAATAGAATGATATTTTATTAATATGGGAAAAACATTAGATTACAAAAGATCAAATACAATCAGAGAATGAATCCCCTACAGGATGCAACACATTACATCTCTCTCTCTCAAGACTCTGGAATCTTCAGCCTTCTGTAACCCCAAATCTACTAGGGTTTCTATTTTCCTACCTATTCTTGACTCTACACTTTTCCCCTTAACTCTACTATCCCAAGGGTTCCAAAAAATGGTCATATATAGCCCTTTTTGGCAGCCACTAGCTTGATTTTGAAATTTGCATCTCTCTCCAAAAATAGGTCAACTTCGCAGGGCCATAACTTTTGATCCAACTACTTGGGTTTCCTGCCAAATTTTGGTCCCATCCGGAGCCTCTTAATTGTCTCAAATTTGACTTTGAATATTTCAATAGGATTTTTGGAATTTGAAATTTTAGTATCTCACAAATGACAAATGATATTGAAGTGATTTCTTCACCATTAGCTTCAATTCACCATTTTGGAGGTCTGTGTAAGATTTTGTATCCAACCGTGCACAAATGCAAACTTACTAAAAATAGTAACCCTACCAAATTTAGCCCTTATTGAAAAGAAACATGTTTTTTTTGGTTGATGTAAGATTGCTCTTACACCCTGGATGTTCCTACATCAAACACCCAGGGTAATTTGAAAAGTGACCCTGTCACTTCTCATGAGTTAGAGGGTAACCAAAATGGTTAAACCTAGGTCTCAAATAACCATGATTAATCTTCAACAAGCCTTCCTTTCCATTTCACCAAGTATTCTGTATACTACCTGTTTCTTGTACTCTTGCCCACACGACTATCCAGAATGCCCTCTATCTCCTCCTTCTCTGAAGTAGATGTTGGAATGTCCCACTGTGTTTCTTTATCATGTCCATCATCATGATACTCTGTCAAATCTGAAATGTTGAACACTAGTGAAATATTGATGTCATCAGGCAACTCTACCTCAAATGCATTTCCTGAATCATGCTTCTTCAAGATTCTACATGGTCCAAATTTCTTCATCTTCAACTTATTATATGTACCAACTGGAAATCTTTTTTTTATCAAGTGAACCATGACTTCATCACCCTCCTGAAACTCCTTATGATCTACCTTAGCCTTATACTGAGAATTCATCTTATGGATATGCTTTCTTACCTCTTCATGCAAATTCTTCATGTGCTCAGTGAAATTTTTAGCTTCAACACTACTCTTCTCCTCCTTATCCATCCTCCTCAATTTAGAAGTAGTTCTTGAGCTACTCCCATACACAACCTGGAATGAAGATTTACCTATGCTCCTATTGACATTATTGTTGTAAGCAAATTCTACCTGTGGTAAAATCAAATCCCATCCCTTGGGCTTATCTCCTACTAAGCATCATAGCAGGTTACCTAAACTCCTATTCACCACTTCTGTTTGTCCATCAGTTTATCTTTTGTGTACAATACTGAACTTCAAATCTATCTTCAACTTCTTCCACAATGTCCTCCAGAAATAACCAACAAACTTGGTATCTCGATCTAAAACTATGCTCTTTGGTAGACCGTACAATCTTGCCACCTCCCTAAAAAATAACTCTGCAATATGAATAGCATCATTAATCTTCTTGCAAGGAATAAAATGTGCCATCTTTGAGAATCTGTCCACCACCACAAAAATGGAATCATGTCCTCTAAGTGTCCTTGGTAAACCAAGAACAAAATCCATACTAATATCATCCCATGGCTTCTTTGGTATAGGTAATGAATGATATAGCCCAATATTCTGACTTGTTCCTTTTGCCATCTGACACACTCTGCAAATCTACATGAATTTCCTCACATCCTACTACAACTGTGGCCAATAATAATTTTCAACAACAAGCAATGGTCTTATCTCGACCAAAGCGTCCAGCTAATCCTCCACTATGCTTTGTGCCTTAATCAAGTTCGCTCTCATGGAACTCCTCGGAATGTACAACTGTCTTCCTCTAAACAACATGTCATCTTGGATTATGAAATCCAACTATTTTGTCCTATCCAAAGTAACATGTTCCAGGAAAGCTTTCCAATCTGTAAAATCTAGATCTTCAGGATACAAACTTTTGAGCTCATCGAACCCAACAACCTCTATCTTCATTTCTGTCAACAAATTTTGCCTTCTACTCAAGGCATCTAGAAATTTGTTGGACTTCCCATTTCTGTGCTTCAAAACAAAAGTATAACTCTGCAAAAACTCAACCCATTTTAAGTGCCTTTGATTTAACTTTCCTTGACTATTAAGATACTGCAAAGCCTGATGATCAGTATATAAAACAAACTCTTTTGGCAACAGATAATGTCTCCATTTCTTCAAAGCCTGAACTATTGCATAAAACTCCTAATTATAAACATAATATTTTTTCTTGGCATCATTAAGCTTCTCACTAAAATAGGCAATGGGCTTACCTTCTTGACTCAAAACAACTCCTATACCACTAACACTAGCATCACAATCTACCTAAAATACCTTATTGAAATATGAAAGTGCCAAAACAAGTTGTTCTACAACTTTTTTCTTCAATGTATCAAAGCTCTTGTCTACTCCTTTAGTCCATCTAAACTCTTTTTTATCCCCTCTCATTGTCTCAGTTAGGGGTGCACAAATGCTACTAAAATTTCTGATAAACTTTCTATAGAAACTTACCAAACCATGAAAATATCTTACCTCTATAGCACTCCTTGGTGTAGGCCATTCAATGATAGCTCTCACCTACTCTGGGTCCATCTTAAGACCTTCCTCTGAGACAACAAATCCTAGGTATACCAACTCCTTCTTTTCAAAACTACATTTCTTCATATTAATCAACAACTTCTCCTCCCTCGGCTTCTCTAAAACTCTTCTGATATGCATCAAATGCTCATCCCAAGTCTTACTAAAAATTAAAATGTCATCTAAATAAACAATAACAAAACTTCCCAAAAAATCTTTCAGTACCTCGTTCATGAGCCGCATGAATGTGCTCAGTGCATTGGTTAGCCCAAATGGCATGACTAATCACTCATACAAACCCTCCTTTGTCTTGAAGGTTGTCTTTCATTCATCTCCTTCTTTGATTTGCATTTGGTGATACCCACTCTTTAGATCAATCTTTGTGAAGTACTTATCTCCACTCAAACAATCCATTATGTCATCCATTCTTGGCAATGGAAACCTATACTTGATCATGATCTTATTGATGGCCCAAGAATCTATACACATTCTCCATTCTCCATCTTTCTTTGGTGCTAGTACTACAGGTACCGCACATGGACTTAGGCTCTCCCTTATCAGTCCCTTCCTTAACAACTCTTGGACTTGTCTGTTCAGCTCTTCACTCTCTGCAGGAGTCATTATATGGGCTGCCTTATTCAGTAAACTAGCTCCTGGTATCAAATTCATTTGGTGACTTATCTTCCTCACCGGTGGTAAACCTTCTGGTACATTATCAGAGATAATATCCTAAAATTCTTCCAACATATCTGAGACTTCTGCTGGTACATCTTCACATTTATCTTGACTAATCTTAGGAATCAATACAAAGTAATGATGCTCATGCTTCATACCCTCTAAAAAAATTCTACCATCTACCAAGCAAATTATGGCAGTACTACATACCTTTTCTTCCACCTCCTTCAAGGGCTTCAATTTATGATGAACTCCATCCTTTGTTAGGAAATATGTGTTTGCATGGCCATCATGGATAGCGCTCCTATCATACTACCACAACCTCCCCAACAATATATGACATGAGTCCATTGGTATGATATCACACAACACCTCATCATGGTAGTCTCCAATCTTGAACTTCACTAAACACTGCTCATTCACCAAAGCTCTATGGTTCTTCTGCAACCATGCAGTCCAATATGGATGTGAATGTTTTCTTCTTGTCAACTTCAACTTGTCAACCATCTTCTCTGAAACAAGATTATCAATACTCCCACTATCAATAATAATATCACAACACTTATCTTCACATTTGCACCTTGTGCGGAATAAACTCTTCCTCTAATCAGGTTCGTTCTCTTCATTCAACAAAGTTCTTCTAACAACTAGGGTTTCTCCCCTTTCAGCATCTTTAGAGTGCTTGGATTGTGCATCTTCATCTATATGTGCAACTCATGCATTACCTTCAAGTCTTCTATTCGTCCTTCCTTGATGTTGTAGACACTTGTATGCTCAATGCCCTTCTTCTCCACATTGGAAATAGGTTCCTCTAAAACCTCCTCTTCCAGGTCCTTGCCCTGGTCTACCTCTTGCTCTTTTCTCACCATTATTTTGGTCACGAGGGTGGTAGGTATTATCTCCTCTCTGATTTCAACTGGTTCCAGCTTCTTCACTTTTCTTTGGATCTTCATTTTGGCCTCCATAGGGTCTTCCACTAGTCCTTCTGCCTTGACCTCTTCCCCTTTGCTTGCTTTCCAATCTCTTATTCATCTTCTCTTCCACCTTCAGGGAAAATTGGTACACATCTTCTATGGTGGTCATTCTGACCAGGCTCAACTCTTTTTGAATACTTGGCCTCAACCCATTAATGTAATGGGCTACCTTCTCCTTGTTGGTCTCTCCATGGCCTGTCTTGATAGTGATCTTATAAAATCTTTGTATACTCCTTAACAGACTTGTTACCTTGCTTCAATCCTTACAGCTTCTTCAACAACTCCATCTCATAGTCCACAGGAATGAACTGCTTCTTCAATTTCTCCACCATCTGATTCCATCTAGTAATCTTTTCTTTTTCTCTTCTATTTCTCTCTAACTAGACCTCCTTCCACTAAATACTGGCATGGCCCTTCAACTTTGTCTTTGCAAACTTGACTCGTTCTGGGTCTTCCACATCTTCATACTTGAAATACTCCTCAATATCATTGATCCAATCAATAAGTTGTTCCATATTCAAATCTCCAAAATAGGTAGAAACTTTGATCCTGGGCCTCTTTCTGATCTTTGAAATGACCCTCAACAACCTAACTTCTGCAGGATCTCCCACAGCTTCTTGATCTTCCTCAGATAGCTCTTCTTCAACTTCATCTTCACTTTCCTCTCTCCTTCTCAGCTCGAACCCTCTTCGCAACTCCTCTTGTAATGCATCAATTTGTCTTTGTAGGGCTCTAAAACCCTCTTCTATCAAAGCATTCCTCCCACCATGGTTTCTTTGTGGAGGCATCTTGATCTCTATATCAAACCCACAACCTTAGGTCCTAGTGCAAACTGCCTCACAGTCAGTGATCTGTCTACACACTCAGGAACCCTTGCTCTGATACCACTTGATGAAGGGGGTAAGTCATAAAACACACAATAATAGAAATTGCACACAAAAAATAGAATGATATTTTATTAATATGGGCAAAACATTACATTATAGAAGCTCAAATACAATCAGAGAATGAATCCCCTATAGGCTGTAACACATTACAGCTCCCTCTCTCAAGATTCTCGAATCTTCAACCTTCTGTAAACCCAAATCTGCTAGGGTTTCTATTTTCCCACCTATTCTTGACTCTACACTTTCCCCCTTAACTTTACTATCCCAAGGGTTCCCAAAAATGGTCATATATAGCCCTTTTTGGCGGCCACCAGCTTAATTTCAAAATTTGCATCTCCCTCCAAAAATAAGTCAACTTCGTGGGGCCATAACTTTCGATCCAACCATTGGATTTTTAATTATCATACCTTTTCGGAAAGCTCTTGAAAAGACGATTGTGCAGAAGCAATACCTAAAGGTAGACTACTTTTTCTTGCCAAATTTTGGGCCCATCCGAAGCCTCTAAGTGCCTCAAATTTGACTTTGAATATTTCAATAGGATTTTTGGAATTTGAAATTTTAATATCTCACAAATGACAAATGATATTGAAGTGATTTCTTCACCATTAGCTTCAATTCACCATTCTAGAGGTCCGTGTAAGATTTTGTATCCAACCATGCACTTTTTTTTTAGTTAATGTAGGATTGCTCTTACACCCTGGATGCTCCTGCATCAGATAATGACATATTTGGCTAGGTCTAAAACTGTTGAAAGTTTGTTCAAATATAAATTGTTAGAGTGACAACTATAAAATGTAGGAACTATTTTTGGTAATTTCTATAGTTTCAAAAGTAGAGGTGTCTAATAGTGTGCCTCATAATTGATACTAATGAGTTGTTTCTCATTTTATCCATGAATATGTCAATTGTGTTGAGATAACAAATATTGGTGAATGCATTTTGACATCACAATGTAGCATGGTTACATTCATTTCAACATCAAAGTTGTCATAGTTTGTGTTTGGAATCAAATTGATGCAAAAGAAACATTATCTTTTGATAGTATATCTATATGAAATGATTATTAGGTAATTTTCACAAGTTATAGAAAGGTATGCCATATTTTATAGAATTATTTTCTATTTTTTTTATACACTAAGCCATGATTAGAGTAAGTTTCCAAGAATTGACTTGGATATAAAAACAACTCAAAATTTAGGCATCTCAAGTGTGCTTGTGGGAAAAAGAGTATTCTCATGATGGAAAAGTCTAAGTGGTTATGAAATTGTTCATTATTTGTAAGGTGAGAAAGAAAACAAGGAGGGTAGTACACCACGAGAAGGTTGTTAGTTGATGGGTGTGTGTTTTGTATCCACATAGACATATATAGTTTCACTTCTTATTGATGCAATGATTGATTTATAAAATTTAATTTAAAACAAAGCTTTGTAGAAATAGATACATCTCGTACCTTCATATTTACATGTATATTTTCATATTATATGAATCAAGATCAGTTGTGATAAGTAAAGGGGAAATTTTTTTGAGCTAATAAGCCTTTTCACATAACAATATGTTTTGAATGGAAAAAAATTGAAGCAGGCTCTAGAGTAGAGTGGTACCCCATTTGAGAAAGTTGAAGTTTGCAATTAGGCTTTTGTGGTACCAAAATCTCCCAAACTGTGAGGTATTATCTAAAATTGATGGGATAAAAATTTATCTCCAATTAATTGAGTAGATCAACCATCAAAATTGAGTTCAAAGAAAATCCAAAACTATAATAGTGGAAGAAATAAAGATTAAGTCAACAACATAATAGTTTGGGGACAAAATGGTCTTAATATTTTAGCATTATGAAATTGTTCATTATTGGAAAGGTCAAAAAGTAACTCATGGAGAGTAGTACACCAAAAAATATTGTTGGTTGATGGATGTACATTTTTTTCATCCACATAAACATACACAATTTCACTTGTTGTCGATGTAATGTTTGATCTATAATACATAAAGAAAAAAGGAATCTTTGTAGAAATAGATGTCTCATACCTTCATATTTACATGTATGTTTTCATATTATTTGATATAAGATGAATTGTGAGAACTAAAGGGAATTTTTTCATTAGGTGATAAGCCTTTTCACTTAACACTATCTTTTGAGTGGAAAGAAAAGTTGAAGAAGACTTTAAGTGAGTATAGAACTTGGTACACCATTTGAGAAGTCAAAGATTGAGAATTTGTTGTAGGATTTTTTGATGCCAAAACCCTCCCAATCTAGGAGGTGTGATCTAAAATTTATGGGATAGGCATTTTTGTTCCAATTATTTGAGTGGATCAACCATCAAAATTGAGTTCAAAGAAAAGTCAAAACTATAATACTAGAAGAAAGGAAGATTAAGTCAATAATAGGACAATAGTTTGGAGACAAAATGGTCTTACTATTTTTCATTATACAAGAATATCAAACATTGGATGAGGCACAATTTTCCATTTTTCTAGGGCCAAAATTATCGTATGTATTAAAAATAGTAGAGTCAAGCCTCTTATAGGAATTTAAATCAGATGTCCTTTCATCTCTTCCTATGGAAGATGCTCCAATTCCTTTTTTCAACTCCTACATTCATCCTTAGGCATAATTACACCTAATGTGGGATGTACCAAGGTGGTGGGAGCTCATTACAATGATTGAATTGTAATACAATTCCACTCTAGATATTTGTCCCAATTAAAGGTTGTAGCCCATTACAATGTTTCTAGAATTAGTATGACTTTGTGATAAATTCAAAGAATGTTATTTTGTTAGTGTTCTTAGCAGCCTCCAATTAGAGAGAAACATTGTACATTAAGTAATTACACTAGATGTTGCAAGTGATATAGGCTTGTGAGAGATGAGAGGGAGTGTTATGGAAAGTAAGATGTTCTTCAGGGCCTTTGTGAAGGGAATTCCAATTGTATTATTTGATTGACTGTGGAATTTTTCTTGATTTGTTTCCTTAATTAGGTTTTTCTAGGATAAATCAATTCTTTCATGTTATTTTAATGCAATTTTACTTTTTAATGCTTTCTTATTCCATTTCCTTTAAATTTTTTAACATATCATAGAAAAATAAGATAATAGTTTGTTGCATGCAAGTTCAATAATAGTTGTTGCTAATTGAAAATCCTAATTCTTGTTCTTTACAACATGCTCCTAATTACATCTAGTTTTGTGGATTGGTTAATAATTCACATGTTTTATCATATATATGGACAAGCTAATCCATGCTCATTACAAATCACTAGAAGACTACAAGTTCAATCAAATTGGTTAAGGATTCACATTTTTTAGTACCTTGGTTTTAAGAGTATGTATGGATTAGATAATTTACGTTGATGAATCATGTAATGGAATTCCCATGTTGACTATAGATCACTCAAAGAATGTAAGTTCAAAAACTAGCATTAAAATATAAAGTAGATCAATGATATAGAGAACTTAAGGATGGTCCATGTTTTGTACCTCTATAATAATCTTTGAGTCATAAGACCATATCAAGGATTATGAGATTCAAGTATTTGAAAATTGATCCCCTAAAAAACTCTTATGTTGAATTAGTAGGCCCTTAACATATACAAAGTTAGTTGAACTAGATTTTTTAGTCTAATTCCTTCCCCCTAATCTATTTATTCAACCACTAAAAAACTAATGTAATTTGTCTCTAACAAGCACAATATTTAACCAACTAGTAAGTCTATAACTATTTTTTAATTTTCAAGACATTTCTTCTAAAATTTTGTTAATTGAATGTGAATAATATTGTGAAGAGAAAAGATCAAAGTTTATACTAATTAGAATATTTAAAATGGGTATTGTTGGGTCTTCAAATTGCTACTCACATTCCTAAAGGGATCAACTCACTTTAAGGCCAAAGACTACTCGTCTTGAAGGTGAATCAATTATCTCATCAACATAATGTGAGTGATTAGAGGCTAATTGTTGAGAGTGGGCATGTTCTCCTTCACTTTGAGATTAGGTAGACTCAGAAGGGCATTCTTAGAGGTATCCTTAATAGTACATCTAACCTATTAACATTAATCATTAATGAGACAATGGAAGCTATAACTAATGTTTTCTTGACACTAATATTTGTCACTAGGTAAAAGACTAACTAGATGCTTGTAAAACCTCTTATTAAGATGATAACTATGACCTTACATATGCACCTATAGATGACAACATTATTATAATCCCCATGAATAAATCCACTTAACATTTCATACACAATTTCAATGTGTAGGCATGCATGACATAATTCTATAATGATTTAACTATTTGAGGTCACTTAAGATTGTTCCTTGGTTTGCACTAATGAATCATGAAATCATGTGAAACCATAATCTACCAAGAATAGTGAATTGATTAAATAAATGGTGTTTGATCTCTCACCAATCAAACTAGTGCCTACTCAATTGGGCAATAGAGTCACGATTTGCAAGGAAGAAGGGGATACACCAACAAAGCATAAATGGAACCATGTGTCCATTATTACAAATTAGAAATAACACCACATGTGAATGGACATATTTAATGATCCACCTCAAAATGACATTAACCCACATGAAAAAAAGGAGAGACCAAATTACAAAAGCTTTACAATGCATTAGATGTTGTCACATATACATCAAACCCTTATTACATTCATACTAGAAAATGTGGCAAGAGAGGATGAACAACTATGATTATGCATCCCCTTGAATCATTACAAACTACCATGGAGACATACCATTTACAAAAGATGTGCATTGAAAATCCCTCCAATGATTTACAAAATATATAACTACCCCTTACAAACTAGACATGCAACATCTAATGCCCTAGAACTAGCTTGAAGTACTTACAGTCTAGAAATTGGTTTAATAACCAACCCTTTGAATGATAAACAAACTTGTATTTATATCTTTTTTATTTCCAACTCCTTTGGTCACTTGTAGGACTTTGATGCACAACTAGAGGTCGAAGCATTGAATGCAAACTAAGTACGTTCCCATAAAATTTGTGTCTGAGCTACATGAAGACAATTAGTAGCTAAAGATCAACCACCACATTCATGGTGATCCATGTCTACCTCATGAACCACCATTAAAAATTACATCTAACATCACACCCTTGAGATGAGCAATGTGTTTGAGGAGGAAAAAAACATTTGAGAAATTACATGAGTGAAATCTAGCATTAATGGTGATTTGGTAAGTTGTTGGAGCATTCTATAGTGTCTTGGAAAATTCAAAAAATTGACACAAGATAGGGTATGGGAAGTGGAGGTTGGAACTGGATGAAGGTGGCAACCTAATAGAAAAATCATGTGGAACTAAAGGTGGGAAGTGGAGGGAATGAATGAATTGAATGTGGAAAAAGGAGATAGGATCAGATGTGGGAAGTGTATGAAGGAAATTTGGAAGTCTATTGGGTTTCTGCAAAGAGAAATGAGTGATTTTGAATGTGAAGGAACAATAGGATTTGAATGAGAAACATGACAATAATATAGGATGTGGGATGAAAGAAATGATATCCTAAAGTCGATTGGGTTTTCACAAAAAGGAAGGGAAGATATGATGGTATGAGAACTTCACATAAAACATGAGCATAATTGAATATGGAAAGTGAAATGAAGAAATCTAGAAGGCTAGGAAAGTTCTACAAATAGAAGGAACTGAGAATGTGGAGGATGCAAGAAAAACATGTGGGATCATATATAAGAGTGAAGGTAGAAATATCTTGTCCAAGAGATAAATCCTTCAAAATGCTAAGTGAAGAAATTAGAGAGAGGAAAGGGAATATGATAAATGTGGAAACATGAAGGGGAACTAGGTGTCAGAACAAGATGGATGAAATGTAAAGAAAGAATGTGGAACAAGATTCTATGATGGGATATAGGATAGGAGGTGAACATGTCGGGTCTAGAAGGGAAATTCTATAAAAAAGAAAGGAAGGAAAACTGAAGAATGCAAAAAAGGGACAAAGATCAAAATGAATGCAGGAAAGGAAGGGGAACCAAAACTGGATACCAGATGTGGGAAGAAAAAAAATACATCTAGTAGGTGAGGGAACTTCTACAAACTTGAAGAAATACTAGAGAATAACTTAAAACTTCCTAGACTTAGGATTTTCTTGAATTTTTTGCAACTTCCACATATAATAGGAACATGGGGATGACAAATAGAAACTTCGAGACAAGATTGGACTAATAGGCAATCCATTTAAAATTTCCCAGATCAGTTATATATGATGAGAAAAACAGGGCAAGTTCACAAAATGTCCAAGGACTTAATATTTTTACAAATTTTGAATCGGGTCCCAACAAGTATAATTATGGTTTATGATCTAGAAAATAGGAAAATATATGCTCTCATCTTCAAGTCTATTAATTTAAATCCATGTCCACTTTAAATCATAAATCAATACTTACATGGGTCACATGACAAAGTTTAACTATGTAATACAATCTTCTATCTTTAATCCAAAAAAATTACTAATAAAAATTTCTAAGGATTTAAGTCATATGTTCTTATGTCACATAAAGTTGAGTTTATGAAATGTGTTAGAAAGGATGATCACTTCACCCCTATGCCTTGATAAGAAGGTAAAGAGATCACACGAAGACAAGTTCAATATTTCAATATTTAATGAGAAATTAATAGGATGCAAATCCCCAAGGCATGTCTATGAGGGGGCCTATCTTTAGAGTTGTCATATTATTTTTCCCAATTTCTTTCAGATGACAAGGTAAAGTGGTTGTAAAGTACTTTAAGTAATCATAATATTTTTTAAGTTATCAATGACCATTTTCCTATAGGTATCATTATACTCTATTAAAATTTGTTTGAAGATATGGATTATTCATTTCATTTAATAAATTAAATAACTTAATAATAAAAATGAGAATGCTATTCAACAAAAAAACATTTCATCAATTTTAATAATTTTACAAGTGGAACTACACCTTATAGTATCCTAAGTGTAAGAAAATGTATATTGGTAGGAAATTGTTGCTAAAATAGATAAACTTATTTTGAATTATGTTTTTCAAACAACTATATAAAGAAGTTGATATATTGTATGTTTTTATTTCACTATTTTGTAGGGAATGTTTTCCTTCAACATATCCCTTCCCCTTCTTCTAAAATCATGTTCAAACATGTATTATAAAAAATCTTTAAAATATTTAAAAGAAGTAACCAATATATTTGTGAGAGACCTTCATTTATAAATTTTAAGAAAAATGTAAATAAATAAATTTAAATGAGATAAGAAAGATGCATACTATTAATTTGGTGCCATCTCCAAGTAATATGTATGATGGGAAAGAACGGTCAACACTACTAGCACCCACAGTGATGATCCACGGAGCAAGATTAGATGCAGTGGCAAGAAAAGGTCCATCATTTCCAGCACTACAAGCCACGATGACCCCTATCTTTACAGCATGTAAACTTCCAAGTGTAATGGCATCATCCATGTATCCCTCTAGTGGTACATTACCCCCAATGGATATACTCAACACATGAACACCATCATATAGTGCATCATCAATTGCTGCCAACATGTCTGCATCAGTACAAGTGGTATCGCTAAATTCATAACTTCTTAGGTCTGGCCAACACACTTTGTACATTGCTAGCCTAGCCATTGGAGCTCCTCCTACAGCTTTTCCAGTAGCATATCCTCCCAATGCAGAGGCATTTCTTACCTCTCGTCCCGCTGCAGTAGAAGATGTATGAGTTCCATGGCCACTCTTATCTCGAGGTGATCGATAGTCAGGGGTGGCTGTCACATTCAAGGGACCATAGCTAGCCTCATATCCTTTCAAATAATATCTTGCACCTATCAATTTCCTATAGTATAAAAAAAACCTTTAGCAACCAATATTAATGCTTTACAATACATAAAATATGCATAACTTTAAATTGTTACATAAGAAAAATATAAGCTATATTATGTCCTTCAAAATTTTAAATGTGGATTTCACTATGTAACGCTTACTAAACATTAATGATATTAGTTTGAAAATAAATTAAGAAAATTAGATTATATCTAGTCAACTTACTATATATGATGAGTTTGCAATCTATCAAAATTTTGAGTTCGTGTAACAACTAGCTCAATTTTAATTTCAAATAATGTATATCTAGATGAGTTTGGGAATACTTTTCAAATTGGGTTATACAAATAAAATCATCAATGTAGATGTTAAGAATATGGATGTAGATAAAATTAGGCCTTTAAAAGTGGGTGGAATAATAATTCTATAATCACAAATCAATAAATTTATGTAAATCTAAAAATAATTTACCATCAATAACTTTGAAAATAAAATACATAGACCCACCTAATAACCCAACTGCTATAATATGATAGCTATCATATAGCTATCCTAGCTCTTGTTTCCAAGAATTAAGGCATCTATTATAATCTAACATCAATATATTTCAAAAAATCTAAACTAAGATCTAATACTAAAAGAAATGGCAATCTTCAAAACACAAAAAAAATCAAAGAAAAGAATAACTTTTATACTTTAAAAATATCATCAACATCCCACATATCTTTATTAACATGAGTTAATTTCAAAAGATTTAAATCATAATTACAATACTAGGAATAAAATTATAGGAATTGAGTAGTGAAACTTTTAAATAAAATATCTAAAGACACTAGGGGAATAGTCAATCTATATGGTGTGTATCTTAAATGAAATTGAAACTAAGATATGTGTATTCCTTTAAAATATTTTTTAATATATAACTATATAAACAAAGTTAAAAAGAATATTTGGAACACTAAATTATATGAAATTTAGATTTCAAACAAAGCTTTTGGAAATTTTATTTAAAAAATGAACACTCTAGAACCATTAAAATTTAAACATATAATGAAAATTAAATATGGATAGAGAAAATTTTGTCTCAAGTCATTTAATCTTATATTAATAGTTTGACCATTGAGTGAAATGTTTTAGTTTAATGGTATTGTATATGTTTGTAATGGTGAAAATTACATACCATACTCATGCTTTAAACTTAATTTGGCTAGATTATCTTTTATATAATGAAAATACTATAAATAGCACAATTTTTTTATAGTTGACACATAGTTTGAGTCTTACCTATTTCCATATGCACTCATTCCTAGAAACTAGTCCCAATCCTTATATTCCTCAATTTCATGCCTGGGATCAAATCTCTAGTTGCATAAATGACCTAGGTTAGATGAACACTCATGTAAATGGCCCTTGAACTTTTAGAATTCAAATTTAAATTTGGGGTTGGCCTTACTCTTTCCACTTGACTATTATGTGCCAATGAATTGTGTGAAACATTTCATGCTGTATTTAAAAGGGTAGCCCTAGTTCATTTCAAAGTACCTAGAGATCATCAATAGATTGTTGCGAATAAGGAACACTGAGAGGGGGGTGAATCAATGTTCTACAAAACTTATTACTTTGTTCCTTTATTAATTTACCACATACATCCAAAATAAAGAAGCATGAAATACAAGAATAGAAACAACAAGATCACAACACATGAACACGAGGATTTTTACATGGAAACCCGATTAAGGGAAAAACCACGATGGGGGTTAATCCACAAGAATTTATACTCTGTTAAAAGTATTACAAATGGGGAAGGCACATGTCTTCAGGGCACACTACCCAGAACTCACTGCTCAAGGAGGCTCACTGCCTATAGAATTAATTACAAGAGTTTACTGGAATGATTGAACTTAAGAATAGCATCTAACAATGCAAAGATTACAGTTCTGGTTAAGCTCACTACACTGACTTTGCACACTTCATCCTTTTCTGCCCTATTTCACTGTTCTGCCATAATAAGAGGATCAAATATTTTCTTCACACTTGATACTACCACCCTTCATACCTCTTACTTCATATTCACACCACTACCTCTACAAATGCTCAAATCCATCGATCATATATATCCGCTTCATGAGATAACATCAACTACAATGGGCCTTGGGAAAAAACTTAAGGTCTTTTTAAGAATATTGTTCTGTTAGTTGAATCCATGCCCAAATACCAATGTGGATCAAAACCTATACATTCAAGTCATCACACATGTCATCCAATACCATTGGATCTCACAAATTACTTAACACACAACTTTTCCTAATCCACACAATGATCAAACACTACGTCGGTCTGTTCTTCATTAGACTGAACTGTTTAACTAGAACCTGATACTCAAATGCTTGTAACTTACACTCCCTTCATCACCGAAGGCTAAAATCTTGGATTTAGGTAGCCCTGACATCCCTTAACACTTCCTCAAATCCACAACATAATATGATTACCTGTGGAGAAATGCAGACTAATATGCTAAACCTTGTCAAATGCTCTGTTCCTATCTATTCAAACTTAGATAAATCTACACTTTGACTTCTGGTAAGATCAAATGATGTAATGTGGATGTGTAAGATAGATTTAGTTTCCATCAATGACAACACCTGACATGCCTAGTAGTGTCTCTTGCCAACAATCTCCCCCTTTGGCATTAATGGCAATACTAAGTGAAAAATGACTAAGTGTTAGACCAGCTCCCCCTTACTTTATACACTTATGATTTCCCATGCTCCCTCTTAGATTAATTCTTCACTTTTCACTGCTTTTCCTCTCCCTCTTTGACATCAATGGTAAAGGATGGGATCCGTATACCAAAATTCATGCAAAAATTTTATGTATAAGGGTCAAAACTCTACATACTTTTGCATATAGTTCTTAGGCTTTGTTCATCAGCAAAATGATATCACTAAAAATGTTTTTCAACTTTGTCAATTCATTGTCGTAGTTCTTTTTAATACTGCCCAAGATAGATATGTGCCCACTGAACAAAAATGCCAGTGATCCTGTCTTTTGAAGGTTAGTATGATCACTAGTAGCAGCTGCTACTTGGGACTTTGCCAATATGTCATACATAGTCTCCAACTTAGGGGAAATCAGTCCCTAGAGCTCATCCAATCTACTCAAAAATTTGGCCTTTTCTTTCTCCAAATTGCTCAATTCATCACACAAACTCACTACTTGACATTCTTTGGTTATCACAGACTTAGTTAGAGGACTATAGGAATGAGAGATGTTAGACAATTTAAGTTCTAAATCCTTAATCATTTTCTCAATAGCCTCAACGGCTTTAGACCAATTTAGACAAAACTTGTAAATCTCTACACCTTTAGAGAGGGCATTTTGGATACTCTTTACACTAGTATCAAGCCATGATCTATCATAACTAATTATCTTCTTTATTTCAGCAAACTTCTTCTCATTAAATTCATTTATGACTTTAGCTTCTGCTGACTTCTCTAAGGTTTCAAAATGATAACTTACAGAGTTTATCAGGTTCTTTAACTAATCAGAAGGAGAGTTGTTGACCTATTTCCCTCTATCCAAAGTTAAATAGTTTACCTTGTATTTTCCTTGAAAATCCTTTAGAAATGACCCTGCAAGGCTTAAATACTTCAATTATTGATGCTATGCCTTGCAAAAAATCCCAAAAATCTCACCTTGAGAATCCTTGCTAAAAACCTACAAAAACCCAGAAACCTTTTGTCCTCAAGTGCTTCCCATTGTAGATAATTCTCAATTTTATACTTGTTTATTTTTATATGCATATGTTATTGTATGTTTCATTGCATGTTCACATTGTATGTTCACACATACAAGAGAAAATACAAAGGCAAATGATAGAAAGGAATGTACATTGACAATATGCAAGGCAGAGCATATAAAATGCATATCGGTGAGACTTCACTCATCGGAGACTTAGTTTGTGGCCCCGCCGATAGGCCGATGAAGATACAAAGGATACAAGCCAATGGTATATACCAAGGGGAAGGATGCAAAAGTCATCGCCATAACAATAACCATCAGCAGCCTAGTCTAAGGTCTTTCCGATGGGCCAATGAGGGGTACAAGGCAATAGTATATACAAAGGTCATATATAAATGGAAATGTACATCGACGAACATACAAGTGTCTTCGGTGTGATAGGCCTTATCAGCGGCCAAGTCCAAGGTCTCTTCGATAAGCCGATGGTGAGGTAAAACAAACATACGAAGGTGGTCATCGCCGAGACAAGCTTCATTGGCAGCTAAGTCCAAGGTTTTTCTAATCGGCTGATGAAGATACAAAGACAATATGCAAAGTGGAATATACAAGGGAAAGTGGGGTCCGCTTTCATACAAAGGTGATTGTATCTCATATACAAAGTGCACATACAAGGCAAGATACAAAGAGTGGGGTCCACCAATTGTATATATATACAATTGTATGTTTTCACATACAAGCGGAACATACAAGGGAATATGCAATCCTGAGATGCAAAGCCCAAACTCGAAATGAATATACATTCTAGTTGATAAAGGCAGAGGTTTGATTGTATGTATGTTTTTCTTGTATATTTGCATTGTATATGTGATATACAAGGCAAAGATACAAGGGAGGACATACAACCCGAACATGACTAGAGAATCAAATGTAGCGAATAATCAAGTGGGGTCCGCAGTTTGTATGTTAAGTGCATGTATATGCATATATACAAAAGGGGTAAGATACAAAGGCCAGACCCAATGTCAATTTCATCTTGCTTCATAATCTTTTGAGTTCCATATTGTATGTATATTTGCGATTGTATGTTTGCATATACAATCAGATATACAAGGTGTCGCATGCAATGGATTTTGGCAAGACTTAATGCATCGGTGGCTCAATTCAAGTTCCCACTAATAGGCCAATGAAGTATTGAATGCAATGATACAATGGTTTTCAGCGTGACAATGTGCATCGGCTACTCTATTTGTGATCTTTCTGATGGCTGATAAGGAGGACGTGATTGCTCAGCGATGGGTCCCAGCTTCAGCTCAATGACCAATTAGGTGATGACATGTGGGAGGGGCATACATGCAAAAGGTGATACAAAGGTAAAGGCCTGCGATTGTATGTTTGTAATTGTATCTTTACACATACATTTTTACATACAGGCATATACAAAATCACATGTGGGGGCATTGGCGAGACCAATATGTATCAGTGGCTCAACTCATTTTTGCCCCGACAGCCTGATACATACAAAGCAGTTTGCCTATGAAGCCGATATACAAGTGCAGTATGACCATAGCTTTGACTGTGAATATCTTCCGCGTCCTGGTGAATTTTGACATGCTTCAAAAGGAAAAAGTACTTATTTTTGCCTTCTCTTTCATCTGGTGGGATTTTTGAGGGGAATATTCTCACTTTCAAATTTTGAATCTAGATTTGCATGCTCGATCGACTAGACATTTCAGCGGCCAATTTGAGATATGCAGATGCAAATATTTGTGGCATTTATGGGTGCAGATTGATGATTCAATAGCTTACATTGAAGACTCAAAATATCTTCCATCTGCCTCTATTCTAGATATTTGTATGCCATGAATTCTTGCAGATGGATGTCCCTTCAGAAGCAGATATTTTTGACAGAGCTCATGGGGTGATTTTTTTTGTAACCGACTTAGGTCAATTTGTAAATACTATATATGCATAAGGATGAGATGTAAATAGGGTTGGAAATTTTTAGTATTCAATCTTTCTGTTTCCAAAAAAAACTTTTGTCTACTATAACTATGCCTTCTTATTGAATATATGCAAGTTATCTTACCTCTTTTACTAAGTTTTAGTGTAGTGTAAATCTACATGTGATTGTCTGTGAACATCTTTGTTCCTCTCAATCATTTTGTTCTTACCTCTACTAGAATCATCTAAATCTGTGTATATCTACTTGCTATATCTGGTCATGTTGTGCATTTTCTCAGTTCTGTGAAGTTTCTTTCATTCAACTTGGTGAATCACCCTTTACTTTCAAGTTTTCCTATTTTATCTTTTATTTCTTAAAAGCATTCCTTCTCCCTTTTCCTCTGCAAATCGAGTAGTTTTTAGGTGATAACTAGTTAAGGAAGCTAGCCTTCTCTAGAGGTCTAATCTCATTTTGCAAGGTCCCACACTTCAAGATCATTCCCATGTTTCTCTAGATTACTGAAGTTAGTACACAACTGTAGTAAGGGTGCAAATCTGAGAGATAACAAGAGTCAGATGAATCCTTTTGAAGGGTTGGCATAATCTTTTCCAGAATTCTAGAGGCAAGACAAAGTAACTCACTATCCTCAATGTGAGTTTTCAACATCTCCTCTCTTGCTTTTGCTTGTGCCACAGAAGCTAGCTTCATCTTTTGTAGAGGGGAAAGAGTGTCAAAATTGATAGATCCTTGAATCAGCTCTAGTTCATCAAACTCAAGCTTGTCTTTCTCAAGTAATTCCTTCACTACATCTGTAATGTCTCTTGCCAAAAATGCAGCTCCATTTTTTAGATCCTTATCGGTACTGTAAACTTTTTTTTTCAATGTTCTCTGTTGTTTCTCCTTCTTGTTCATCCTTGTCCTTATCCTCCTTTGATTCTTTCTATTTATTCTTCAAAGAGTTATCTTCAGTAGGAGCATCTACTTCTGTAACCATCTCTGTATATTCTTCAGCAGATTGGTCTGGAGGAATTTGAGTGTCCTCTACACCATCAAAATTAACTTCCTCCACCATCTCTTCATCTCCTTTGTTTAATGCTTCCTCTTCCGGAATGGAGTCATCTAAAATAGAAAAAAAAAAATTCTTTTCAAGAGCTTTCCTTAGAATCTATTATGTTTCTTAAATAGCTTCATCAATGTCTCCAATCATTAGCTTGTTCATCCTTTTCTTGCTTCTGAATTCACTTTTGACTTCTTTAAAAATTTTATTTGCTTCTTTATTGGAGATCACTGGACATAGAGTGGATAATGATGGTGATAGTTTGTCATTGATGTCAAAAGGTATTGAGAGAGTTGAGTTGTACAAAGTATCATCAGGCTACAGGTCATTTGTGGATCACTTGTACTATTGACAAAAGTTGTTCATGATCATGCATTTCACAGTTGTTCACATAGTGTTGAAGGATGTTGTCAGTAAGATTGACTTGATAAATGGATGACAATATTACAAGTGTTTGATAACATTCATGTACCAATCATGCTCACTATATTAGCGTTTCAAGTGCTTACAGGATCACATGAATACACTTGATGTTTGGTGTTGGTTTATGATTAATCACAGGATTGTTTGATCAGGTTTGGCCTTTAATGATGTCTTCATATGTTCTTTGGTAAGTGAAGTCACAAGGTGATTTGTTTAGGGTTGTCAAGTGTTGACAAATGATCATCATTCATGAGTGCTCATCTATGTTTGGACAGAGTTTGCTTAGAAGTTGTGATTCATTCCATATTTAAAAACCTTTAATATGGTGGTCTCATTTGATGTTTTGGTAAGTGGTTCATAAGATGTTTGGAAGGTATACCATGTTTGATGAAGTGCATATTGCTCTAATCTACAGAGTTCATGTTACTTGGTGTTGAGTTACTCGGGAGTTGAGTTAAATCAGTTAGGAGGCTACTTCATGTCATGACAATGTTCACATTCAATGATGGTGTCTTAAAGATGTTAGGTCTTGATATGATGTTGTATTGGTTTAACATTCTTCATAATGGTAGTGGAAAGTTTATCCTTATGATAGAGATTCATGATAGGTTATCAGGACCTAATGTTTGGTAAAACAAGTTTTAAAAGAATGTTGCTTCAAGGATATTCTACATTCTATTTTTCTCTCAGTCTGCTTCAAATGAGCTTATTTAGATTTTTGATATCACCGCCTTTATGAGACAAATTGGTCTCAAGGGACTTAAGTGCTTTATTTATGAAGATAATCCTAAGTCTTTGTTGTCTATCTTTGATTCTAAACTAAGTCGTTCATTCCATTTTAAGCCCGTCATATATCAAATGTTCTTTATGTTTTAATTTTTTGTTGACCTGCTATAGCAAGTCAGGTCACTTAAGGTGACCTAGTAGAGGGTCATTTAAACATTATTTATGATCGGCCCCTTGACCCCTTAACCCATAGCATCGGTCATTACATGAAAATTTTGAGCGCTAAAACTAATCAACGGTCTTATTCAAAAGAAAAGTGGGCACGATTGTGAAATCAATGGATAGAATTTGAAATGAGAGATCAAACCGTGTGTTGAACTTTGAAGTTCATTTGACCGTCTTCATGCCTTTTGACAGCAGATAAGGTTGTTTTTAAAGCTAATTTTTAGCTATTAAAACGGAAGGTTTTATTCTTATCTTCAGTGTAATAGTGAAGAGTTTAAGAAGTTTCTTTTAAAGATTTCATTTCTTTCTTAAATCCCCTCGCGGCAGATGGAGACAAAGGTTTCCTTTCTAACATTTGTTTGAAAAGATTTTTATGGCTTTAATGCCTTATTTTTTTTGGACCAAGCATGAAAGGGCAGATTGATTCAAGATATTTTTGGTGGACATGGAAGGATTTTTTAAAAATAAGGTTATTTATTAGTGGTGCTTCTTGAATTGAATTTTCTATGCAGGGTAAAATTCATGGAAGTTTTTTTTGTGATTTGATTTACTCTTCCAAATTGAGAAGAAGAAAAAGCTCAATGGTTTTGAATGTAAAAAGCTTGGAAGTTTTTAAGATATTTATTTTTACAGATGAGAATATGGAAGGTTTGGAGATTTTGAAGGATCATGCAAAAATTAATGAGAAATGAAGATGTTTTTATAAAAGAAGAAAATTGTAGAAGATGAAGCATTTTGACAGGAGCAAATTAATTTATTGTTTTCTTGTAGATGAAAAATATTTTGCAGATTGAAATGTCAATTGAGGAAGATCAACATTATGAGAAAGATTTTATTTTTCTCAAATAGAGAAGATGAAATTTAGAGATGATGATAAAGCAATCAAGTTTTGAAGATGGAAGATCAAAAGTTTGTTTTGGGGGTTTGATTTTATTTTTGAATAGGCACAGAGAAATATTTTCTTGCAGGTGAAATTATGAGGAGTATGAAGAGAAATAAAAATAAAAGATAAATTGGTTGTAGGGTTATTGTGAAATGTTTTATACATAACAGATTGATTTTATTTTTGATAGAAGCAATATTGAAGATCTCTGAATTATCTTGTGCAGAATATGAAAGGTTTTTCATCTTGTATATATTGGCTTAGCATATGGATTAAATAGTGTGTGGTGATGCAAATCAGAAAAAGGGGTTGTTGATTGTATCTAGATGTTGGATTGTTTTTGAATAGAATGGGCATTTGATAGATATATGTTTTGTATTGAATGGAAACAGAGTATCCCTCTGATTTGTTAATTACATATGTTGGTGATTTGATTTGCCAGTGAGGCACAGTATGCTAGTGAGGCCTTGTATTAGCCAGTGAGGCTTGTTGGTCAGTTAGACCTATTTGTTTACCAGTGAGGTATATCAGTGTAGGAAGTGGGTGCTTCTATTTGGTATTGGAGTTGGTGCTCCTAGATACATTTTGTATTGCCAGTGAGGCATGCTTTTCAGTTAAGCCAGTGAGGCAGTTTCGAGTGGTTTTTCTACCCTGAGAGGGTTTTCCACTCCAGTAATTCTTGTGTTAATGATATGCTTCTTATCTGCTTCTATGTTGAGATTTATCGATATGTGGTCCTGCTCATAATTTTATTATCAAACCTGTACATGTATGTGTAATAGTTTATTGATGACTTTCTCTTTCTGAGTCTTGTAAATTAAAAGTTCTAATAAGTTGCAAAAATCTACACAACATTGATTCACCCCCCCCTCTCAGTGTTATCCTAGACTCCTACAGATAATACATGTTCCCTTAGCTCCATATCCTTTGTCTTGGAAGCTTCTTTTCTCATTTCTAGAATGTCTCTTAAGCTCTTTGGAACTTCTGACAAGATCTCTACTAGTGCTCAATTGAATACATTCAAATATTTTACAGTAGCATCCTCCAAAGTTCTTTTGTCAGCATCACTATAATCATCATAGAATTTAGTCATTGGTTTTAGGTTTCCATCTACAATGATTATTTTAACAATGTCCTCTATAGAAGAAATTGGCTTCTTAACACTGGCTTCTAGCTTATGCCTTTTGCTTGACTTTGTGCTTTCAAAGGGCTTCTCCTTACACACTTTAGTAGCTTTAGTTCCAGAGGCCTTCAACTCTTTAACCTCATCATCTGAATTAGTCTTTTCATCATCCTCCTTCTCCATACTGCCATATGACCTTTTGGCCATTTTTTTTATTCTTTTTCTTTCCTTACTGGTAGGATTTTCTTTGGATTTCTCTGCAACATGAGAAGGTGATGCACCAGAGGTTGAACTAGTACTCCTAGTAGACCTTGACATGGAAGGAGGTTCTGCTAGAACACTTTCCTGTTCCCTGTCCTACTTCTCCTTCTCAGCCTTTTCTGTTCTTTCCCTGAATTGCCTCATAGCTTCCTTAGTAAGGCCTAGATTCTTGGCCAACTGCTCAACTTCTTTCCTTACTTTCCTTTTGGTTTCAGGAGCCTTGAATTCAAGATGCATTTTTTGTGAAATTTCATCATAAGTTCCAAATCTCTCTTCAGCTGGATCCCTAGGCTGACTTAATAAGTGTTTTGCATACAGTTCCAACACATGCCCATCCACTTCATACCCCATGGGCATGATCCACACAACTCTAGGCTCTACTGCTTCCATTTTGCATTGATCAATAGTAACCATAAAACAAATGGTGTCCTTGTATTTTTCAACAACAATTCTAGGTATTCTATCCCTAGCCTACATCATACCCTAGAAGTTTTTGAAGAACCCCCAAAGTGCAGCCTTTTGTGCATCATGACTACCCAAATCACTCAAATAATTCCTAATCTAGACTGCTACCAATTTGTCACTTGTCCAAATTATATTTTTGTTTCTTGGAAGCTCACTCAAGAAATAGAAGAAGAGACACAAAATTTAACGTACCAAATTTGAATGAGTATTTTTTGTCCTTTATCTTGCTTAGATTCTCTGTGACCTAGTTCAATAACAGTTCACAGAGATCATAGTCTGCACCTTCTTTAACCATCTTATATGTAGTATAGATTGCTTTTCTAGAAACTAAATTCTCTTTGCTAGAGTAATATATTATGTATCCTACCACCATTGATACAAATCTAACCCCTTGATCCTCTATGTCATTGATAGTCATTGCTCTTTTGTCAAATTTTGATCCAGTTGCCTTGGTGACTTCTTGAGTCTTCACAGCCTTCAACTGAGGCAAGGTACCTATTGAATTTAGTCCAATAACTGCTCTTATTGCATCCTTTGTGATTTTGAATGTAAGATTTAACCATAGAAACTCATCATGAATATGGCTCAAGACATACTAGACCCACTCGTCCTTTGCAAAAAATAGAAACTCAACAAATTGTATGAACTTCTTATCTCTCAGGGCTTTGTACTCTGGTTTGAGCTCAAAATCATCACCTTTTAAGTGATTCATGAATAGATCAACAAACCTTAAGTCGCCATGCTCTTCTAGAGGCACGTGAATATAAACCGTAATGTCTTCTGTATGAAGAACTCCATATGGAACACCAGAAAATGCTCCCATCAGATCTACTTCAGTAGACTTGAAGGGATGCTTCTTAAATTTTGGCCTAGGCCACTTAGTGATGTTCACAACCAGAGGAGTAGCCATTTCAAAAGATTACAAGTTTAAAGCTTCATAGACAAATACCTTTTTCTTCATGGAATCAAGGTTAGCTACCGAATTCATTCTTCGCACTTCAATTCTCTAAAATTTTAGTTTAGGCACTCTTCTCCTTCTCTTTGAATGCAAAGTGATTCAAGTATTTGAATGAATGACCTTTTTATGCTTTGTAAAACCTATTTCACCATTGTAATAAATGCTCTGCCCTAATACATTCGGTTACATTGTTTCTGCAAACAATCGATCCTCAATTGCTCTGCAATTAGTCGCCTTAGCTTCTTTTCTTCCAAAATTTGCTTCAATAGGTTTGCAATAGGATTCTTTATCTTCATTCATCATGCTAGATTCAAGCACCCACTTACTGGCAGGGGGAATTAGATTTTCAATGCATCTCCCCCTGAGCCAGAGCTCTTGATTCAATTCCTAGAGGAATTATCAGCACTGGATTCCAATGCAGACCCATTCCCATCATTCATTTCATCTTTCTTTACCCATGTTTTGTTCGTTTCATTCTAGACCTCATTCACATCAACTTTACCCTTGCCTTTATCTTGTCTTTGCATGTTTTTGTTTATGTTTACCAAAACATTTCTATCATTATTCCTGCTTCTGTAGAATCTTGCAATATGACCAGATCTATTGCAATTAAAACACACAACATTTCTTTGCTTATTTACTTAATTTCCTCTTGATCTGCACTGATTAACCATGTGTCCAAATCCATTTCATGCAAAATAGTAGCCATTGAAAGAATTGACATTTCTTTTGTTGTTAGTATAGTTTATCATCATACTTTTGCAATCATTAGATCTATGACCATACCTTTTACAATTGAAGCATTGACCAAAGAAGGATGGACCACTTTGATTCACTCTACTTCTGCATTGAGTAGCTCTATGACTAAATTTATTGCAATTGAAACAGTTGCCATTGAAAGATGGATATCTTTGAGCATTAGGTTGTCTTATCGGAGGTCTTTTAGGATTCCTTCTTTGATTTCTTACATCAAGATTTCTTTGACTAGATCCAAAACTTTCACCTTTCTCAAATCCTAGACCATGCTTATCATCTGCCTTCTTCTGACTATCAAGCAACACCTCAAGTTTAGCTGAGCTTATCTTGAATTTCTCTTTATATTCATTTGCAACTTCTAGGTCATGTTTGAGAATGACAATTTTACTTTCAAGTTCTTCCTCATTGTCCCTGCTTTCATGTAGATCAAACTCTAGATGGCCAATTATTCTATCCAATCTGAAACATTCTTCTATTCTTTCTTTCAGAGATTGATTCAGTCTTCTTCCTTTCTTCAATTTCCTTGGTTAGCCTCATCACCCCATATTCCATCTCATGTTTTAGGACAACTTCTTTTGCTAACTTCTCACATTCCTTTGTCTTCTCTTTTAGGGCCTCATCCATGTCATTATCTTCATTCTGATTTGCTAGTTGAAGAAGTAGCTCCTTCCTCTTTTCATTAGATTTTCTCAATTTTTCTTTTAAGGTCTCAATGAAATCTTTAGCATCTTTAAGGTTCTCTTGCAGATCTCTGATTTCAACTCTGGATAGGTCAAGATCATTTAAGGCTACTTGTAGTTGTTGATTGATACCATCAGAATGCTTGAATGAACCCATTAAGAACACCTTCCTAGATCTCACTCAAGTTGTTAAACTTCTTCTAAGGAACCAAGCTCTGATACCAATTGTTGAGAATAAGGAACACTAAGAGGGGAGTGAATCAGTGTTCTACAAAACTTATTACTTTGTTCCTTTATTAGTTTACCACATACATCCAAAAGAAAGAAGCATGAAATACAAGAACAGAAACAACAAGATCACAACACATGAACACTAGGATTTTACATGGAAACCTGGTTAAGGGAAAAACCACGATGGGGGTTAACCCACAAGAATTTATACTCTATTAAAATTATTACAAATGGGGAAGGCACATGCCTTCGAGGCACACTACCCAGAGCTCACTGCCTACAAAAATAATTACAAGAGGTTACTGGAATGATTAAACTGAAGAATAGTATCTAACAATGCAAGCTTCTAGTTTTGATTAAGCTCAATACACTGACTTTGCACATTTCATCCTTTTCTACACTATTTCACTGTTCTACCATAATCAGAGGATCAGATATCTTCTTCACACTTGATACTATTGGAAACAAGGCAGATAACTGAGAGGGGGGGTGAATCAGTTATCTCAATATCATAACTTTCTTTTCTCTTTTAATAATTAGTGCTGCATCAAAACATATAAGCATACATAATCATGAGAGTAGAAATAAAATCAATACACATAACATAAAGATTTTATGTGGAAAACCCTGTTAAGGGAAAAACCATGGGGTGACTAACCCAAGATTGTATTTTCTGTTAAAAGAATAAGAAGTACAAAATGGCACTTGCCAATTAGGGCTCACTGCCCGAGCACACTGCTCACAAGAGGCACACTGCCTATAAGAGACTCACTATCTACAAAGTTTATAGAAGGTAACCAGGTGTTTGAACTGATGAGAGGCATCCACAAATGTTGAAGTTCAATTTTGATTAGGCTCAATATACTAATCTAATGCACTTCATTCTTCCTCTGCTCTAGTGCTGCTGCTTTGTCACATACCAAACTTGTATAGATGCTTCCAGACTTATCTCTACCTTTTTTACACCTTATTTCATCTCCTCTATATTCACACACACCTTCATATCGAAATCAATTTGGTATATATACCCGTACCAAGGATTTCAACAACTTTCTAGTCGGCAACCAGAATACTCAAGATATTTACAGAATATTGATCTGTCAGCTGAATCCATGCTTGATATGTGATGCGTATCAAAATCATAGACATTGAAGTCACCAATCATGTCAGCCAATATTGCATGATCCCTCAAATAGCTTGATCAACATCAATTACTCATCTGGATTGAAGTCTGATACTTTGTCAGTCAATTCTTCCTCAGTTTGCTCTGCTTGTTTGGAACCCAACACTCAGATGCTCATATCTTTTCCATGTTTTATCACCAGAGGCTCAATCTCTAGAATATAATAATCATGATACTCCTCTTGACTTTTTCAAGTCCGCAACTTGCTGAGTTACACCATCTGAGAGATCCAGACCTGATTGTCAGACCTTGTTGCATGCTCTATTCTTGTTCACCAAACCAAAACAATCTTTAATCTAACTTCCGGTATAGGCATACTATGTACTACGGATGTGTGGGATAGACTGTGTTGCCATCAATGACAACACTCATGAAGCCACACAATGTCTCTTGCCAACAATCTCCCCCTTTGGCATTGATGGCAACACTTAGTGAAAAATGGCTAAGTGTTGTAGTAACTCCCCCTTGGTTGATGCTCTGTCTTGTGCACTATTTTACCAAAGCTACCCCTTAGTTGGATTCCACATTTTTCAGTACTCCTCACTCCCCCTTTGGCATCAATGGTAAAGGGCAAAATTCGCAAACCAAAATTTGCAAAAATTATCCTATCTGCATAAGTATATATACATGTTATACTTACATATACTTGAATATATCTGCAAAACTAGCCTTCAATTGTACATACTTTGTGGCCTAGCTCTGCTTCATCCTATCTAGAATGGAGATGTGACCACTTAACAAAAATGCATATGCTTCTGCCCTTCTTAGATCTATCAGATCACTAGTCCGGGCTATGGTCTGAGCATTTCTTAAGGCCTCATGCATTGCCTCTAACTTAGGGAAAATTATCCCTCTAAGTTCACTCATCCTACTTATTATATTTTTCTTCTCTTTATCCAACTTCTTTATTTCATTTATAATGGCAATAGCTTGGCATTCTCGATTCATTATGGATGTAGTGAGGGGATCAAAATTCTGAGATAAACTAGACAGTTTATCTTCTTGTTCTTTCACCTTCTTTTCAATATCAACTATCACTTTAGGCTAAGATAGACAAAATTTGTACATGTCCCCACCATATTTAAGAGTATTTTCAAGGCTCTTTATCCCAATATCCAGGGTCATCCTATCATTAGCTATGAGTCCATGTACTTCAGTGAATCTCTTTCCCAAAAACTCTTTCTGGACTTTCTCTTCTGCCGATTTCTCCAAAGAATCAAAATGGGTGCTAACAGAGTTTACTAGAGATTTCAAGTTACTAGATGGAGAGGGTAAAAGATCCCTTTGAAAGGATGGCATGATCTTCTCTACCATACCAGATGCAATCTCTAATAGATCATAGTCTTTCATGTGAGACTTCAGAAGTTTTTCTTTTGCCTTGGCTTGAGCAAAAGAAGCTATCTTCATTGTCTGGACCAGAGAGAGTGAATCAAAATTTAGTGCTCCTTGGAAAAGTTTCAGTTCATCTATCTCCATTAACTCTTTGTTTAAGAAATTCTTCACTGCCTCTACAGTGTCTCTTGCCAGAGGCTAAGTCTTCTTTTCTTTTGGAATCTCTAAACTGTCATCGAAGATCTTCTCTATTTGTTCTTCTTCTCTTCCCTTTACCTCCTCTTCTTGACTCATTTTCTCCTCTTTTCTTCCTTCTCCTTTAGTTCCTAAGTCTAGAATGTCTGCAGTGGGATCCAGAGGAGAGATGTTAACTTCTTCATGAATTTCCTCTTCTAGAACAGAGGAATCCAAGTCCTTAGACTTCTCCTCATCTAACTCTTTTGACCCTTCTACGTTTTTCTCAGTAGATTCTTCTTTTGATGCATTTAATCCTTTGACATCCATGGTAGAAGGTTCTTCATCTAATTCCTCTATAATAGGAAGATTGAATCTTTTGAAGGCATTCCAGAGGAAGTTTTCTATTTCTCTTGCTACCTAATCAGTCTCTCCAAGTATAAGTTTGTTCATTCTTGCTTTGCTCTAGAATTCATCCTTGCAGTAATGGAAGGATAGAGCTGAATTGCAATCTGTTTGCGGATCTCTAAGTCATTTGCCTTGGCATTCTCTTTTCTAAGTTCAAGCACCTTCTCTAGACTTTTGGGAATTAATGAAATGAATTCAATAAATGCTTTATTATAAATATTTAGGTACCTGACTTTAGCTTCTTCCAAGATCCTTTTGTCAATGTCACTATAATCATCATAAAATTTTATTATTGGTTATAGATTTCCATCCACAGTGACTACCTTGATGATATCATCAATAGAAAGAGTGGGATTTTAAATGAATTCTTTTGCCTCTTCTTCTTTGTTTTTGTCGGCAGAGGATTCCCCGAATGTTTTCTTCTTCTTCTTCATTTTCTTAACTTCCTCATCAGACTCTGTTTCTTCATCATCCTTTTGGCTTATGTAAGACCTTGTGGCTTTTGTTTTTGTTCTCTTTCCTCCCTTTCTAGATGTCTTGGCTTCCAACTTTGAGTCTCTTGAGCTCTTAGGGGTGGCAGGTGTAGAGCTCTTGGAGGATCTAGTCTAGGAGGAGGCTTGTACCAGAACACTTCCTTTTTCTACTTCTTGTTTCTCTTTCTCAACTCTTTCTATTTTCTCTATGTTTACATCAACTGCCTCTTTTGATATGCCATATCTTTTGGCAATTTCCTCTACTTCCCTTCTAACTTTCCTTTTTATCTCTGGTTGTCTCATCTCAACATGTATCTTTACACTTAATTCTTGAAAGGTTCCAAACCTTTCTGCCTCAGGGACCTTTGGCTGGCTCAATAGGTGTTGAATGTGTAGCTTCAAGATTTTCTCATCTACTTCGTAACCTATTGGCCTTATCCACATTGTTCTGGGCTTAATTGCCTCCATTAGGCATTGATCAGTGTCAACAATGAAGCACACTATATCTTTGTATTTTTCAACTATGGATTGAGGAATTATTTCTCTGGCCTACATCATATTTTGGAAGTTTTTAAAGTACCCCCAGAGTGCTGTGCTCTGAGCCTTAGCATCACCAAGTCCATACATATAGTCTCTGATCTATATGGAAACTGGTCTGTCATTTTACCATACCCAACCGCTTCATCCGGGCAGCTCATTCATGTAGTAGAAGAATAGACACAATATTATACAACCATACTTGAAGGAGTTCTTATCCTTCTTGATCTTCTGCAAATTTTCTAACAGTTGGTTTAGAAGAAGATCACAAAGGTCATAGTCTGCATTCTCCCTCAACATATGATATGTTGTATCTATTGTAGTCCTAGACATAGAATTCTCCCTGCTAGAGTGATAGATCTTATATCCAATTATCATAGAGGCAAATTTGATATCCAGATCTGTGATGTCTTCTATGGTCCTTGCTCTCTTGTCAAACTTAGATCTGATAGCTTCACTTACTGTCTGGTTCTTGATAGATTTGAGTGCAGGTAACCCACCAGATAAGTGCAATCCAGTCACCACCCTAATGGCATATTTTGTTATCTTGAAGGGCTTCATCAACCACATGAAATTGTCATGTATTCTGCTAAGAACATACCAGACCTAATCATCTTCTGCAAAATAGGGAAAGTGGATACAATGTCCAAAGTGCTTATCCTGGAGGGCCTTGTATTGAGGTTTGAGTTCAAAACTTTCATCTATTAATTATTTATGGTAGATGTCCAACTTAGATTCTCCAATTCCTTAATATTGGCATGGATGTAAACCCTAACATCTTCTACATGTAGAACCCATGCGGAATGCTAGAAAAAGTGCCTAAGGGATCAACTTCTAGGGATGTAGGGGTATTTATGGAACTTTGGACGTGGCCTATCAGTGATCTTAACAACTATTGGAGTAGCCATTTTTGCAAAATGATTCAAAGAGAGATATTCAGAGTAGAAGTACCTTTTTGCGCTTTTAGGGTTCAAAATAAGAGCCAAAACAAATCGCTAGTTGAATTGGATTTTGCAGTTGATCTCTGAGAAAGTTGTAGAAACTTGATGTAGAGCACTTCTTTTCTTATTCTCAAATGCAAATGTGCAAATGAAGAGTGAAAAAAAACCCTTTTATTCTTTTGCCAACCCTAATTTCCTTTTGCAATAAATGCACAACTTAAGTCATCCAATTGCCTTGTTCTAAGAGAGATCTTTTTGAATCACTAAGATGCACTTAGAATCATTTTCAATGATATTTGACAATGTATCTTCTTTCCTCCAATCATGCCATGAATCCACAGATCAAGATATTTGAATTTTGAATCATACCGGATATGTCTATGAAGATCCTGCTTTATCGGATGGCTATCAAACTGGATCAATCTTGGATGATTAAACTCTTGCAAAACTCCATGTGGATCTTTCATATTTTTACCAAGGGTTATTTAGATATTTCTCTAAGAACCCTTTAATCTGCAACATTCCATGTGCCAAATTTAGGCACCAATTGACTGGCTGGGGGAATTTATTTTTCTTTGTGACTCCCCCTAAGCCAGAGCTCATCTGTTTAGTTTCTAGAAGTAATATTAGCACCAAATTTTGGTGCAGATCCATCCCCAACATTTTTTGTACTCTTCTTCACCCAAATCTTGTTCATCTCCCTTTGAACTTCATCCGCATTCACTTTGCCTTTTCCTTTATCTTGATTTTGATTATGATGCATCAGACCCTTTTTATCCTGATTCTTACTTCTATAGAATTTGGCAATATGACCGGAACTATTGCAATTGTAACAAACAACATTTCTTTGCATATTTGACTGATGCCCTCTTGATCTGTATTAATTAGCCATATGTCCCATTTTATTGCATGCAAAGCATCTACCATTGAATGAATTGTTTATTTGCATATTTCTACATTCATGAGATTTGTGACCATACCTTTTGCAGTTGAAACATTATCCGGAGAAGGATGGATTAGTTTGATTCATTCTTCTTCTACACTGAGTTGCTTTATGACCGAAGTTGTTGCAATTGTAGTAGTATCCAATGAAGGATGGATATCTTTGAGCATTTGTTTGCCTTACCGAAGGTCTTCTAGGCCTATTTCTTTGATTTCCTCATCTAGAGTTCTTCTAACCGGATCTAGAGCTTCATCTTTATCATATCCCAAGCCACGCTTGTCATCTACCCTCTTTTGGCTTTCAAGAAGAACTTCAAGTTGAGCTGAGCTTATCTTGAATTTCTCTTTGTATTCATTTGTTGTTTGAAGATCTTGTTTAAGAGTGTCTATCTGATTCTCAAGTTGTTCTTCATTATCTCTAGTTTCTTCAAGATTAGATTCAAGATGCCTGATTACTCTGTCCATTTTGTGGCAGTCCTTTGTCTTCTCCTTGAGAGATTGTTTTAGATTATCTTCAATTTTCCTTTTCTCTTCAATTTCTTGGGTAAATCTCATAACCCCTGATTCTATCTCATGCCTTACCATAATGACCTCTTTTGATAGCTTCTCACATAGCTTGTTTTTCTCATTCAGATCTTCATTAGTATCATTGGCTTCACTTTGACTTGCTAATTTTTTAAGTAGTTCCTTTCTCTTTTTCACAGAGATACTCAGTTTTTGTTTTAGCTCATTTATGAAATCATCATCTTGTTTGAGTCTTTCTCTCAAGTTATTGACTTCAGACTGAGATTGCTCATGATCATCTAGGGTAGACTGAAGTTGTTCCTTCATACCATACATATCCATTGAGATTCCCAGATCTTCCTCAAGCTGTTAGGCTCTATTTAGAGGAAATTGGCTCTGATACCAATTGTTGGAAATAAGGCAAATAATTGAGAGGGGGGGTGAATCAGTTATCTCAATATCTTAACTTTCTTTTCTATTTTAATAATTAGTGTAGCATCAAAACATATAAGTATACATAATCATGAGAGCATAAATAAAATCAATACACATAACACAAGGATTTTACGTGGAAAACCCTATTAAGGGAAAAACCATGGGGTGATTAACCCAAGATTGTATTCTCTATTAAAAGAATAAGAAGTACAAAATGGTACTTGCCAACTAGGGCTCACTGCCCAAGTACACTACTCACAAGAGGCACACTGCCTACAAGAGACTCACTGTCTACAAAGTTATAGAAGGTAACCAAGTGTTTGAACTAATGAGAGGCATCCACAAATGTTGAAGTTCAGTTCTAGTTAGGCTCAATATACTGATCTAATGCACTTCATTCTTCCTCTGCTCTAGTGCTACTGCTCTGTCACATACCGGACTTGTATAGTTGCTTCCACACTTATCTCTACCTTTTTCGCACCTTATTTCATCTCCTCTATATTCACACACACCTTCATACCAAAATCAATTTGGTATATATACCCGCACCAAGGATTTCAACAACTTTCTAGTTGACAACTAGAATACTCAAGATATTTACAAAATAGGGATCTGTCAGCTGAATCCATGCTTGATATGTGATGCATATCAAAATCATAGACATTGAAGTCATCAATCATGTCGGCCAATATTGTATGATCCCTTAAATAGCTTGATCAACATCAATTACTCATCCAGATTGAAGTCTGATACTCTACTGGTCAGTTCTTCCTTAGTCTACTGTGCTTGTTTAGAACCCAACACTCAAATGCTCATATCTTTTCCATGTTTTATCACCTAAGGCTCAATCTCTGGAATATAGTAGTCATGATACTCCTCTTGACTTGTCCAAGTCCACAACTTGCTGAGTTACACCATCTGAGAGATCCAAACCTATTTGTCAGACCTTGCTGCATGCTTTATTCTTGTTCATCGAACAAAAACAATCTTCAATCTGACTTCTGGTATAGGCATACTATGTACTACGGATGTGTGGGATAGACTTTGTTGCCATCAATGACAACACTCATGAAGCGACACAATGTCTCTTGCCAACAAATACTACCACCCTTTGCACCTCTTACTTCATATTCACACCACTACCTCTTCAAATGCTCGAATCCATCAATCATATATATCTGCTTCATGAGATAACATCAACTGCAGTCGGCCTTGAGAAAAAACTTAAGGTCTTTTTAAGAACATTGTTTTGTTAGTTGAATCCATGCCCAAATACCAATGTGGATCAAAACCTATACATTCAAGTCATCACACATGTCGGCCAATACCACTGGATCTCACAAATTACTTAACCAACAACTTTTCCTAATCCACACAATGATCAAACACTACATCGGTTTGTTCTTCACTGGACTAAACTATTTAACCATAACTCGATACTTAGATGCTTGTAGCTTACACTCCCTTCATCACTGGAGGCTAAAATCTTGGATTTAGGTAGCCATGACATCCCTTAACACTCCCTCAGATCCACAACATAATATGATTTCTTGTGGAGAAATGTGGACTAATATGTTGAACCCTGTCAAATGCTCTGTTCCTATCTATCTAGACTTAGATAAATCTGCACTCTGACTTCTAGTAAGATCAAATCATGTAATGCGGATGTGTAAGATAGATTCAGTTACCATCAATGACAACACCTAACATGCCTAGCAGTGTCTCTTGCCAACATAGATTAGATCATATTCCTACTTGCACAATTACTAAGGAGCATCTATCAATATACCTACATTGCATCCTTGTCTAGGGAATTCATTACATGCTTTATTATTATCCTCAATAATGTATAAAGACATCGACTCATCATCTTCATGGGATTTGATACAAGGGAAACTATCCCTATCATGTGCAAACTCCCAAGTATATTAAACTAATTTTTATGTAAGAGAAAATATAAATATTTAAGGCAAGCATCTACCAAACATATAAAGTTTGACAAATATTAGATATGTGCATTCAAGTTAAATCCACACTTGCAGAGGTTAGATCTAAAAGTACATTATTAATTCCATAATTACAAAAGGGACACACAAAGATAGACAAAAAATTTATTGATTTCAAAACATTCCTCTAAGCATCAATGCTATTCCTACATTTTAATGAATCATCCTCAATCATTTGTCATATGTATCACCATTAAGATTATAGCAAGTGCCCTTTTTTATTTATTTCAATTTTTAAAGCACTTTTTTAGTACAATAACAAAAACTAATATATATTATCTAAGGTAGATATTTGGTACTTATGTAATTTATTTCTCTACCCTAGATTTATTTTTAAAAGATATTTTAATCTCTCTCTCTCTCTCTCTCATTTAAGAGGAGATAAATATTTGTTCCTTTCATTTTGGTGAATCCGATGTGAATTACACCCCTAGGGATTTTTCCCTCCCTTAAGGTTTTATATTCTGATATTCTAATTTAAGATCTAAGAATGATCATATTTTTTAGATTTGCATTTATCTCTACCCTTTCTTTATACATCATTATATTTTTAGGGTTGGATTATGCCACAAGAGCTACTTGACACTCTAATTTACCTTTATGAAAGAGTGATTGTTTAAATCCTCACATGGATTCTTGCTCTAATGATCATGAGATTCTTCTTGATTCCAATCATAATGAATAAAATAATTTTGATCATGATGCACATATTTATAAGTAGTATCTTTCTCTTACAAGATAATTAAGTTTTCATGAGCTTGCCCATGCTACTTCTTTAAAATTAGCTAATCTTTACATAACATGTTTCTTGGAGCACCATGTAGCACTAAATTACTTCATTTATATGTTAGTACTATTATATCTTATTCACATGGTGTATCTTCTCCCTTATCCACCCACTCTTCTTCCTCCATGGACCCTCCATCATCTCACCTTGTTGATCCTTCCATGGTATATACCTCACCTTTTACCATGCCTATCATGGCCCCTACCTCTTGTGTCTTATCTCTAGTGTCATTCCTACCCCTTCTTCCATTAATATATGACCCACCATTCACCCTACTCCTTCATTTCTTTATTGTGTGTCTACTAGAGCTATACCTACATATCACCCTACTAGTGTTATTCCTTCATCCCATGTTGTTAGTTTCATTCCTTCCTCTTTGGCTCATAGTATATTATCCTCTCTCTAGTCGTGTGTCTTTACCTTTTATTTTTTCACATGTTACTCCTACAACCACTATCCCCACCTCCACCCTTGATGTACTATTGTTGAAGAAATATAGATTTGAAAATAAAGTAGATTCCATGCCTAGTAATCATAATGCTATCACATATAATTTGACACATCACACATCTCTTCTATGTGATGTTGTGACCTATCCCACACTAATGGGTTTTGTGGCACCTCACTTTGATTTGTACTATGGTAGATGTGAACCAAACACTCATGTGCAATCAATCCTTCATCATAACATGCCTATGATGATAAAATTTTGACTAATTTGTTCCCTCACACTCTTTCTTACTATTATATGTATTTTTTCTATGTACTACCTCCTATCTTTATCCATTATTTTGATCAATTATCCATAACTATCCTAAGCCATTTCCATGTGAACAATGAGACTAAAAATAATTGTTTCTAATTTATTTTGGTGTACCCATGGATCTAATGAATACATTATATGATTTAAATCATTTTTTTCTAAAATGAAGTATCAAATCCTAGATGATGAACTACAAAGCATCTTTGTTAAGAGCCTATTACCTCCCTTATGGGATATTTCTTACTTGGATAGCTACCTTTCATTTACCCAGTATTATGTGCCTAGGTTCAGTGTGTCCATAATTTAAAAGATATTTTATTCTAATGGTTTGAAATATGGCACCTCCCACACATGTTCCCTACCATCTTACCCCTCAAATTTTCATAAAGAAAATGATAAGAAAGACTCTAAACCTACTACTCACCATGTGGCTACCACTTCCAATGCTCTTTCTTTCAAGCCTCAAACTCCAAGAAAGTTTACAAAGTTAAGTGAACCCATATATATTATGTTAAAAAATCCATTGAATGTAAATTTGATTACTCTTCCTCTCATTCATCCATTAGATCCATAAAGAGGGTTACCAAAGGGATATAAAAAACTAATCTTTTTTCAACTATCATAGAGTTAATCAACACCATTTACATAGGTATGCATGGAGTTAAAGAATAAAGTCCAAGATTTGATTGAAAATAATGTGATACATTATGATGGTATTAATGATGGGGGAAATAACTTAGTTACTCCCCCTAATCAAAATTTGCAATTTTATACAATTCCTTTTCCATCACTTTCCCAATCTAACAATGTAGATTTTAATGGGGCAGTATTGACATATATTAATCACTCTATGGATACAATGCTTATAGATAGATATCACGTAGACATAAAACATCCTCTTATGCTCCTAATGATACATTTGTAGGTGTAAAATACTAGAGTTTTGTCTCCTATGTACCACCAGTAATTTCATTTTGTGATGTGGAGACACCCAATGATAATTATTATAGTTCACTTTATGTTTGATGTTTCCTCCATGACCATCCATGTGAGGGTATCCTTGTTGGTCTTACCAACTATTTTAATATTTTAATTCAATATTTCCTTTATTATCATAACTTGTAGTAGTATAGTTATGCTTATTTTGGCATCTCATTGAAGATTACCAATAGCATCTTTATTACTACTTTAGGATGCATAATCTCACATCTTCAAGTGGGGCTCAAATAAGTGGATTTTTATTTCATGTTATACCATCCCCTAATATATTTTACATGTCACTTAGAAGTCCTTGGACTGAAAATTTTGAAGTGGTTCCTTCCATGATTGATCAATGTTTGAAATATTTGCATGGATATAGAATTGTAAAAGTTAAGGGAGATGCATTTACATACCTATTTCAAACACTAGTCATTTCACACTTGATAATTATATTGTGATTATCACATATATTTTATATGAACAAAAGGATAATATGGAAACTTGTCATGAAGCTATTTATGAGTGGAAAGATAAAACTCATCAATTATATCATATGCATTTACAAATAAAGGAGTAAGAAGATAGTGTATGATAAGAAATGGAGCAAATGAATCCCTCTTTTTTGCTTCCAAAGGTTGTACAAGTAAATATGGAACAAAGCTATAATGTTTACCCACAACCATATATTGTGCAAATGCCATGATAGGGAAGGTATCATTCATATCCTCATAATCAAAAGAATTAAGTTTCATTTAATCTTTCTATTCCTACTTCTTTAAAGGGCACTACATCCATATGGGTCCCTAAATAAACTATAGGTATTACAAAATCATAAGAGGATTCTTAAGAAAATATACAATGGATAATAAATGGTACTACAACCATTCCACATATGACAAGCACCTTTATTAAGAGTGCTACTTCATATTATGATGAAATCACTTTACATTAAGGTAACAACATGGTTGGGACCAAGACGATTTATTGGGTGATGAACCCATCATTGGTTAAATACTTTGGATATTTTATGCTCTATATAATCATATGAACACATCACTTTATTTTTATGGTGTGACCGATTGAAGGGAAAGAGCATATATATATGGCATGGGCTAGTTTCTATATGGCATGGGCCACTTTTTACTATTATAATGATACATTTACAAGATTTTTCCATATGCTTAGCATTAACATTTTTATCACATAGTACTAATATGCTTCTTTTTATAGATGATTATAAGACCTCTCATGGTTACCACACTTATCTCCTAAAACTTTATGCTAGCCTAAGATTGTTCATGTTTATGATAGCCTTGTTTTCATCCTATGCTAACATGTCTATGATGAGTACAAATGCTTTGGGATTAAACTGTCAATGTTTTTGCATCAATGTTTTGGATCACACTTAGTGATTCATCCTCAAGATAAGGAAAGAAATATTTTTAATGATTATACATTTTCTAATTATTACTATGATGATATCTCACCTCATCGATATTACGAGACATATTATCTAGCACTATATGGCCTCATTTGAGGTCACATTAGAGGCATCTTCATACCTATCAATTACTTGTGATTTTATAAGCATATATCACTCTCCCCTAGTGGTGTCACATTATGTTTCTACTTATATATAATCATAAAGCTTTACATAGATTATCTCTTAATATATATAATAGGTATACTGTCATCCAACTTAATTGTATTCTTTAAATGCAACTAATTGGAGGGGGCATGTAAGGTCATGAAAATTCTTTTATTGAGCATGGTTTTAGTTATTATCATATGATTCAAGGCTATTTTTAAATAGTATCACATTTCTTTAGTTGGCCCAAGGTGGTACCTTACCCATAATTGCTACTACTAGAGATGGTACCTTTTGCTCCACAACAATTGGAATATCTCTCACCCCTTTTGACCATTTATTTTATTTTCATCATGGACAACATATTTTTTTATTTAAATTAGTATATTACAATTCTCATTGAATTTTTTATTTGTATATTTTTAGATGGATGCTTAATACAAGGAGGTATGTCCCAAATAATTGTCTACATTCATAACTATATCCTTTGATGAGTGTGAATATTTAGATTTCATGTCAGTTGCTTAATTTTGTTTTGACATACATCCTCATGGTAGTTTACATGAAATTCAAAGTAGGGATTAAATATAATGGTTAAAATTGCATAGCTTCCACGTTTCTCTTCATTTTGGACTCACATTGGTAGGTTATCTTTTAAATGCAATGAAATGCATACAAATGGTGTGATTTCTAATAATAGTTAGCACATAACCCAAGCCTTACCAATTTCTTGTTGTTCCTCACACAACATGCCCTATTTTTTCCCATGAAAAAATGTGGAACCCCTTTTTTTCTCTTCTAGTCTTGGATCGGGTCTTCTTTAGTTTTATTTGGTCTAATTCCCATAACTTCACTTTTGGAGTCTTGAGTAAGTTATAGGAGATCATTGGTCAAGCTTAGAATCAAGTGTAACTTTAGATCACTAGGGCATAATACCTTGTTTGATACAACTTCCTAATTTGTCTTTGGTAATCCAGATGATATGGCCTCTTATCTTTAATGGATTTTACTTAGTTAGTTTTAACCCAATTCTCCTTTTATGCCTAACTCTGATTAGATTTCCTTCTCTATGATTGGGTTTCTTATATGTCATGGTCTAACTTCGTTTTATTTTATGGTCTTCATATCTTTTAGCAATCTATGTTACACCTAGGTAGTCATGGGTTATTAATGGTCACATGAGTTAAATTGTGCATTTTGGAGATCTTGTGTCAATTTTTATTGGTTCTAGAGCCCAAGAATCTAATTTGATTTCCCTAAATAGGGCTAGGTTTCATGTATAGTGTTTAGGTCTCTTTTGACATGGTTTGGATACGATCTTAGATCTTGCATTTATCATGAAAAGATCTTGGATATGAAGTTATAATATATTGTTCATATGAGACTAATTTAGGGATAAAGTCTTGATTGGAAGACTCTCAATAGCTTAGATGAGGTTCCAAAACACTCACAAGCTTTACCAAATCATCATAAACTTCTAAAAACCCTCAAATTGTCATAAAAGATCCCAAAAACTCATTTAGGTGCTCAAAATTTTAAATTTTCCTTGGAGGGAGAGTAAATTTGAAGACTAAGTTTTAATTTCAACCCTTTGATCTTCATCCTCAAATATGGACCATTGATGGTGCTATTAGTAATGCACTTTTTTATGTTATAATTGGCCATTACCTCTGGGCTTAAATTTGATGGCCTAGATTTATGTTGAAAACCTCATGTCCATGTCATAACTTGCTACTAGTTGTTAGGAACTTGTGAATAGTTGTAAATACACCTTTTGGACACCTATTTCCCATGCAAGAGGGACCACATGTGTGGAGTGAATTTTGGGTTTTCCTATAGCTATTTTTGGTATCTATGATATGATTCTTTATATAGTGTTGGTGTTGGGATGAAGGAACACCTAATTTTTAGGATTTTACACTCATAAGACCAATCTTTAATTGATTTTTCCTATCCTAGATTCATATCAATATCATGTATACTTTTGATTTTCACCATTCTGATTAAACAAGAGGTGGATTATCAGGTAGAAAGGTGAAAGGTTTGAAATTGCATGTAGAATCAAGGGTGTTTCTTCTCTATAGGGTGTAAATTTTAGTACTGCAAATGGTAGATATTGTGGTTTGGAACTTCAAACTTGATTGAAATATCATTATTGTAATTTTTTAAGCCTATTTATGTAACCTCTTTCATGCTTTTGTTTTCAACTTCTAGGAATCAAGAATCCAGTGGAATACCATCACTTTCTTCCATAGTGTAGGTCTTATTTCCAAAGTTTAATGATGATGTGAAGAGGGGGAATGATATTACATGATTTGACCTTGATGTTTTAGGGTCAACATGGTTTATGGTCAAATCTTACTAGGGGGTTGTCCTCATTTCATTACCTAGGTTTGATTTTATTGTTTACAAGGTTATAGAGGGGTAAGGTCTTTGTAAGGCCCGCCCTTGTCCTCACTAATACGTACTAATTCATTTTATAGTCTAGAGTAAATGATAAGATGAGTTGATTATTATATGATGTAATTATATGGTAGATATAAACCTAGCTAGATTTTACATCCTCATTGGTCATTATATGTTGCTTCGGCTATGATCTCCATTTGTTGGATTTGATGGTTGTCCGAGTGTGCAGGATATTCTTCTACAGGTATTGACCAATGGGTGGATGCAGAGGAGGAGACATGGAATCATTAACCATTTGACTATTACACCTCACCTAGCCAGTGGTGGAGTTATCTACCTTGTTCTCGTGTGGTATGTCAGTCACCTAGACCTCTCTATTTGGTTGTGAGTCAAGGGTTGTACAGGTGTCCACCCTATTGCTTCTTATTTGGATCACTTTTAAATTTTGAAATCCATGTGGTGTGTGTAAACTTGTTTGAATGCCCCTCCACCTCTTTGGATGTCTTATCGACTTGCTAGGTATTGTTGCAAGTAACCATCATGCTTGAAGCAAAGGCAGTGTTGGATGTTTAACCCTTTTGTAGGAGGGCCTTGTATGTTATTTTAATGTGAGGTTGAATAGCTGTCAACCCTTGTGATGTGATCCCATGCTTTTGAATGTTATGTTATGCTTTCTTAGGTATGTCGCAATTATGCTTGTGCTAGTGTTGAGAAGTCGAATTAGTGTAGCTTCTCTCGTAGTGGGGTTCTTGCATTTTATGGTTGGTTTCGTAACTGACTTCATGGGTTATAAGTTAGTTCAGATGTATGTTAGGGATAGAATAGATTAATCTAATGTTGAGTCAATTTTTGTGTTGAAATGCTTGTTCTCTATTTATCCTGGAGATGCTCTTACGTTAGCGTGCCATGCTTAACTTTGTTAGTCAACCCTTCTTGCCAAGCAATTTCTCTTTAATGACAATTATCAATTCAATGGAGTCCTTAAGTACTATGACATATCTAGTATAAGTAAATTATATAATTATGATTTTTTTTTTGTCAACTTTATATAGTCTCTCCTTTCATAGGTTTCGGCATGTTAAAAATGTTGATGGTATTAGTATCATCTTGTGTTTCGGCCCTTGGAAGATTTGGGGGGGGGGGGGGGGGGAAGGAAATTGTTTTGGGGAAGGTTTACTAGAATTGTGGAGAGGGGATTTGAGGGGGATGAAAAGAGAAGGCAAGGGAAGAATTTTTGGAGGCGGCTAAAAACCCTAGCGGAGAGATACTAGGGCATGGGGGCAGTTCTTTTGGGAGGGCTTTTTTCCTTTTGGGGGAGAGGGGATTTTGTGGCTTGGGGAGACAGCAGTAGAGTATAGGGACCATGGTGGTGATAATAGCTGGGTGACTTTATTCTATCTCTTGTTGTTATTGCAGTTTGGAGATCCCATGGAATATGGTTTTTCTGTAAAAGATTTGTAAAAAGGTTTTGTATTACTTCTGGAAATGTAGTCTGAGGCCTTGTAAATAGTGAATACCTTGATTAAGATAGTAAGGCATTTAACAGAGTGGTTTTTCACCCCTGGAGGGTTTTCCACTCATGAAAACACAGTGTTGATTTCTTTTGTGGGTTTCATGATTCCATGTTGTTTTATAGTTTTTAATTATCTTGCATCTGTAGTTTGAACTCCTTTTGAAGAAAGTGCAATGTTAACTGTTAAGGGGTCTATGTATTTTGTTGCTAGTCTAATCATGGTAGAAGTATTATGAGCAATTGCTTTTGGTACATCTGGGAAATTCAAATTAAATAATGTCAATAGGAAGAGTTATCAGTTGGGTACTAGAGCATGTCCAACTTTAATATCTGACAAAAATACCTCTTCTATTACTCTCCAATAGATGTCCCTACCCTGTTTAGAAGGCCTCCAAATTGGCAGGCAATAACAATGTGGCTAAGGTTGCAGAGACTAGCTTTGAAAACCACAAATCGTGTTAGCTGGAATGTTTCTAAAACTTTTTAAACAAAACCATTTTTGTGCTTATTCGGTGACCATTGCAGTCCAAGAGACTGCATTGCCTTTAGGCATTTTGCAAACAGTATGTGAGCTTTCTCTGTGTTTCTGTTAGCGCAGGCACTGAGGATGGCAAAGGTTGTGGATTCAGACTTACACCCGCCAGTTGCTTTTGCTTAAAAGTTCTAAAGCCTTTTCAACAAATCCATTTCGTTCTTCCTTCAGCCAGTGTGTTCTAGGTGATGATGCCCCACGTCTGTGATTTCATATTACATTCAGCTAATCGAAATGGGGCAACACTTCAAATCGATCAGGTTTGCATTTCTCCCAGTTGAGATATCTAGACGTAGTTCCTACCTCTGGCTTTCAAGGGCTATATTTCTTGTAGGTGTCTCTGCCTATCTATCTTGTGGCTTCTAAGAAGCGATTGTAATGTTAAAACTTTGTGGTAGTAGTTATAGGTATAATATATAAATTATAGAAATAATATTATAGTTTTAGTAATTGAGAATTCTCTCCATTTTTTATCTCTGTTAATTATTTAATAGCAGCTCTATTAAACTATGGGTAATGGCATCATGGGGTTGATTTTTTCATGTTTAGGGGGTTGCTTCATTTGAACCCTATTTCTTCTTGCCCATTTTCCTAAGTGTTGGACCTCCTTGGCATTTTTCAGCTGCAGCATCATATTTTCTTCGAGGAGGAAGTCATCATCATCATGTTTGCTTCGATGGTGGTCAGCATCTCATGTTTTTTGTCGACTTGTTTTTCATCAGGATCATCATATTTCAATATCGGGTGATGTTTGGATATCATCCTGATCCTGCTGATGAGCTACAGTGTGCCCTGATTTGCTTGCGGGGGTGATTTTTCAAGTATCTGGTGATTTTCCAATTATCACCTTGCCCTTTTATGATGATGATGTCACCCCGATCTTCTGAAGGGATTATTCTCTGAGTTGTTCGACCTGACTTGTTTTTTCCTGAGGGTTGTCATCATCATCATCATATTTCCAGTTATCACCGTGTTGCTTGCGGGGGTCATCATATTTTCTGCCTGTATGATATTTCACCGGGGTGATATTTTATCATCGGGTGATCTTGGTTATGATCATCCTGATGATGTTGTTGAAGAGTTCTAAGTGTGACCCGATATTCACTGGGGTCATCATATTTTGAACGTCAGGATGATTTTAGTCAAATATCATCCTGATGTTGTTGTATCACTTCATGTTCGTTGTTTTGTCATCCTAATGATGCTGACGTCATTCTTATGTCAGGGTGATATCCATTTCTCTGCCTATCTGCATCATGATATTTCCGAAGGAGGGGGTGATATTTTCATTTTTGAATATCACCCGGATGTATGTTTGTTCCAGCATCATGATGATGCTGATATCAAGGAGATATCCGCCTGCCGGCTTCGTGCATTATCTAGTGGGGGGTGATCTTTTCAAGCATCATCATATTCATCTATCACCCCGATCTTATAGTGGAGCTACAGTGCAACATGATATTTGTGCATCAGGATGATATTTCCAAATATCCGGTTATCTTCCGAATATCATCCTGATGTCGATATGATGATGACGTCATCAAGGTCCGGGGGAGTCATATTTCTAACACTGATCATCTTGTGGAGATCCCCCGATGTTTGCAAACATGATGATGACGTCATCCGGATATGAGGAGGTGAGCAGTAGGCAGATATGATGATGACGTCAGCAGGATATGACGGTGACGTCATCAGGATGATCATCGGCCAGACTTTTGGTATAGGCTCAGCAGGAGGATGTTCCTCCGATGGATCAGGTTGTGCCGATGAAGGCGATTATCATGCAGGTTATATTGCGATATGATGCTGACGTCAGGGTGATATTTCAAGCGACAAGATATCATGCTGTTGGAGGGTGATGATGAAGTCTTATACTAGTGTCGTCAGGAGCAAAAGCACCGACATTATATATGCTCGTGGCCTAGTATATAAAGTGTTGAAAGGGTCACCGCGGGGTGCATGTGGGATAATTGATATCCTGCATATTTTCAAATATCATGACGATGAATCTTGGCGGGAAATGGTTGCGATCGACTGTTTGATGTTTTTCCCAAGGCCGTGGGTTGGTGCGCCATTAATGGCAAAGGTTGCAGAGGTATGGGCGGATCTGGTACCCGATTGAAGGTGTACATCGACGGACAGTGGCGCAGGGCTCGAGATTTCTTCCTGTCTCCTCCCCTACCTACTGCATTCATGTTTGGGTGCCAATCTGGTAATGCGTTGAGCGCCATTTTTCTGATACTGTGTATCTGGCGGGATTTTTGGTCAACCATGTAATTAATTGCTGTGGTACACTACCTGACTGTTATAAGAAGGAAGTGTTACTCATTTTTGGTTGTTGAAAGTTGAAGATTTTTGGCTCTGTAATTCAAAACAAGCTGATCTGGTTGCTCTGTACAGCTTAACCTGTGAGTTTATGTATCTCTTGTTGTATGTTTTTGGCATGAACTCACTGATTTCATGATTGATCTTATATGAGAAATGCTATCTTAGCATGTGTTTTGTTAATTCTGTCTCCAGTATTGCATGTATTCTTCTTCTGAATCTGGATATTTGGGTAATGTTTAGATTCTAGATCATAGAATTCCTATGTTAAATGTCTGATCTTTTAACTTCTGCTCAAGGGGTAGATTAAACTGTTTTCAGGTTGAACATTGGGAAGGGTATACTGCAGTAGGGATGCCATAAGTAGAGATAACTTAACACTCTTTATTGGGAGATATCTGTAAGGCAGGTATCACATATATCCCCCTGAAATCCAGTTTTAGCTGTTCATGCTGATCATTCACAGGTGTATGTCTACTGACTCCAGGCCCTGGATAGGCACCAATCTTGCTTTGTGTTTGTGTTACAACCATGTCCAGCTTTGCATCCAAACTTAAAATCCAAATCAAAATCTAAAACAACCATTAGGACATTAGAATTAGTTTTAGGATCCTCAGTCCTCTGTCTACAACTGCAAATAGGCCCAAAGCTAGCCCCTTTGCTCTTATCTTTCAGTTTTGGTCTACTTACAGGAGGACTTATCTGCTTTCTGTCAGCATCCCATCCTTTGTATGCATATCCTCATGGATGTTGAGTAGGGAATACCCCCCTAGGTTTTGCAGAGCCTGAAGAAGAAGAGGAGATAAAATATAGAGTCTATCTCCTACACTGTTGGCCCCTGGCCCAGAGATCCTGTTGATCACTGATGGCTACCTTGTAGGGAAATCTGGGAATAAGTATCCAGTCTGGGAAAAAACCAACAGAAATTGGCGACTCCGCTGGGGAATTTGTGAAAGAACCTTGGTTTTCAAAAGAAAACAGTTCCTAGTAATAGGTGGCGACTCCGAAGTAATCTCCCAACCGGTCAAAGTAAAATTTATATGCAGGGGAGAAGATCCCAACAAAATCCTTTATTTGAAGAGTTACCAGTAACAAGAAGAATGATGTACAGAAGAAAGGGAGCTGTCTCAGTTAGTCATGAGGGTTCCCCCAGGAAAAATGATGATGTACAAGATAACCCTAGGCCATCAGGACAGCATGTGCCTTACTTTTCAAATGCAGAAGCTGATATTCAAGGTGCATATGAGAGGCAACAGGGTGGTAGCATGAGAATGAGGTCAGAGGTGTTCCAAGAACGCCCATTTCTAGACCCAAGTGAAAGGTTTGAGAAGGCAGAGTCTCTAAGGGATGATGAAGATGATGACCAGAATGGTATGAGACCATCTACCTCCAGGCCTAAGGATGAATAGTTAGCTGAAGAAATCAGAAGTCTAAGAGCAGAACTAGAATATCTACAAGCCATGAAAATCAGAGATGATATGAAGCAGAAAGTGCAAGCCTTAAGAACTGCCCAAAATGATTCAGTTCCTACCCTAGAGAATGCAAATGTGCAGAGACATCAGCAAAGAAATGAAGTGCAACATCAGCATAATGATGAGAGACAAAATGTGAATGATGCTAGGATACCACTGAACAATGTAGGAAACCAGAATGTAAACAGAAATGTTAATGTTAATCAGTTAAACAGACAGCCCATGCAGTTAGATAGATTCAGGCAGCTGGTGTTTGATGGTATTCCTGGGTATCCTAACCCCATTGACAAGCATCTGAGGCTGCAAGTGCCTAAATTTTCAGGAAACAACACAGTATCAGGAGAAGATCATCTAAAAGCCTTTCAAAATGTCATGGATAACTTTGAGGTTGAACATGAGGATGTTTTCATGAAGTCATTCATGCAATCCTTAATAGATGAGGCAAGAGAATGGTACAAGAATCTGCCTGACCGGAGTATTTCATCATGGGATGATTTTAAAAGGATGTTCAAGGAGCAATATGGTGACAAAATTGACCCTAGCTTTTTTGTAAATGAGTTCACCAGTATCACTAAAGGGTCAAATGAGCAGGTTGCAGATTTTAATGCAAGATTTACTAAAGTGTTAAACAAATTGCCACATCACATGAGGCCAAATGAACCAATGTGCATAATATTGTATATCAATGCCTTTGATGCAAAAACTGCATATGGATTAAGAGATAAAGGTCCTGCTACTCTTAGGGATGCTTTCAGAATTGCAGTGAATATTGAAAACAACAGGAAAGCATCGGGCAAGACAAATAGAAGGGATGATATAAAAATTCTACAGAATCCAAACAAGCCTCAGAACACTCAAGGTAATACATCTGCCCCTGAAGATAAGATAGACAAATTGGCAAATGTTGTTAAGGACCTAAGCTATAGATTAGCTAGAAGTGAAAAAGGGATGGGTCCTGATAGGCAAGTCTATCAAAGGCAGGAAAAGAGGCCATCATTGCATGATATGCCTTATAACACCAATTGGCATGATGGTAAGCCTGTATTCCCACGTAACAACACAAATCAGAGAGCTCAACATGTCAAAGAAACTCCTGATCCTCTAAAGAAAGCTATAAATATTGTTGATGATGCTCCATGGTGTATAATTTGTCAGATGCCACATTCACAGTCACAGTGTATGATTGCTCAATCCTTGTATGATAATGCTACATCTTGTAATGAATGCAATGAGCCACATCATGTGCAAGATGATGATGTTAATATGATGTCCATAGGCAATGGATACACTCTTTATGATGCTGATGAGAATACAGATCATCAAATTCAGGCCTGCCAACAGTTCCCATATGATGAAGATAATGAAGATAACTATGTGTATGCTCAGAACTCACACAATTTTCTGAGTAACCTACAACGACCTTCTGATGAGGAAATTAGAGCCTTCACAGCTGCAGCAGTTGCTCAAGTCAAAAGCAACTACAATCTCAGAGGTAAAAATCAAGTAGGCAGCCCACATCAGCCAGAAGATATTTCTGCAGGTCAGCTAGTGCATGGTCATAAAGGAATTGAACCACAAAAAAGGCAGTGGGTAAATAATAAACAGAACTTTAGACATAGAACAGGTCATGAATCTCAAGGACCAGAAAACAAAATCCCTCAGGCTGAAGATCAAAGTAAAGGTTCCCAAGACAAGAATGATGATCAAGGAACTATGAAAGTAAAAGCTAAATCAGCTCAGGATAAAAACAAGATTGTGGAGCAAGCTACAACTGTTATACAAAATTATGCTCCATTTGATATAGCTCAGATCCTCTCTCAGGTAAAAGTCTCTGTTCCACTTATGGAACTCATGAAAGTGGAAGAGATCAAGAATAGGACAATATCCCTAATCTCAGGGGTACCTTTTCAAGCTAAACAAAATGTTCAGACCCAGGGTGAGAAACATGTCATGTGTAATGAAGAAGATGAGACTCTTGAAGTCTATTTAGGAGTGACTATGACAAAGTGTCCTTCACAAGTGGAACCATTTTATGTTTCCCTGGTTATAAATGGAAAAATAATTAGAAATTGTATGCTTGACTCTGGAGCATCTACAAATGTCATGCCTTTGGCCATCATGCAACAAACTGGATTGAAAATTGACAAGGCATGTGGAAAATGTTATGCTATGGATGCCAGAGAGGTACCAGTTATTGGAATCATGAAGGATGTAGATTTCAAACTGGCAGCATTTCCTGAAAAGAGATATAAAATGAATATAACAGTGGTTGACATCAAGCCACAGTATGGTATGTTGTTGTCAAGAAGATGGGCAGCACTAATTGGTGGAAGCATGCAGCTGGACCTGTCATATGCCATGATTCCAATGAATGGCAGGGATGTTAAGCTAATCAGAGAACAAAGATCATCAGAGACAGTGGAAGACCAAGAAGCAGAGGAACAGGTATGCTTTGTAGACACTGACTGTGATAACTTCAAGGTTGTCTCAGATGATACAGAAGATAAAAAGAAAAATGTCTGCATTGAAGAGCTGGATCAGCAAGGCTTATGGACCATGTTTTTTGATGGAGCTTGTGCAAAAGAAGGCTCTGGAGCTGGAGTTGTTTTCCTGTCTCCAACTGGTAAGCTCCTCAAATTCTCTTTCTTGCTGAGGTTTGATTGTACAAACAACATTGCAGAATATGAGGCTTTACTCTTAGGCCTAAATATTGCTCTCAAACATGGAATTAAGATGTTAAGAGTATTTGGGGATTCTGAGCTGATTGTATCCCAAATTAGAGATAAGTATGCTACAAAAAATAAAAGATTGAAACAATACAAGCATGCTGTTTGGGATACCATTGAACTATTTGATGCATTTTCAATAGGCTGGGTAGAAAGGTCAAAGAATGTTATGGCTGATTTCTTAGCCAATGTTGCAATAAGGCCAGATGACATCACTCTGTCAGGTGTTACAAATGTAGAAGTTAAAATTAGGCCTGCAGTACCAGAAAATATATGCAGTTGGCAAGTGTTTAATGATGATAGGGATTTGTTGAAATTTTTGCACTGCATAGATGAGTATGAGAATCAAGAAATTGATTTCCAAGCTTTTGTAGAGACTATAGATGGAAAAGAAACTCTTGTGGGAAAAGAGATAATTCAATTGAAGACTAATAAAATCCCTAGAGGGTTGGTAGCTTTGGAAAGAGCTTTTGACAGTAGAGATAAATTGGTCACAAGGACATCTCCCACAAATAAGGAAGATTTAGAAGAGATAAATTTGGGGACATCTCAGGCCCCTCAGAAGGTATACATTGGTAAACAGCTCAAACCACACATTAGGAGTATGCTGATTGAATTACTGAAAAAGTATAAACATGTTTTTGCTTGGTCATATGAGGACCTAAAAGCCTATAGGGAAGATTTATTCCAGCATGAGATCCCATTGAAGCCTGGAGCTAAGCCATTTAGACAAAAGCAAAGACCTATTAATCCTACCTTAGCTCCCAAGATGCAAGAAGAACTCAAAAGGCTCAGGGAAGCTAGAATAATTGTGCCAATCAGACATTCAACTTGGGTGTCTAACCTTGTCCCAGTCAGAAAAAAGAATGGTGATATTAGGCTTTGTGTTGATTTCAGGAACTTGAATGTATCCTCTTTAAAGGATAACTATCCACTGCCTAATATGGAAGCTATGTTGCAAAGAGTGACTGGTTGTGAACTCTTATCCATGATGGATGGATTTTCAGGTTATAATCAGGTGAAAGTAAAGGAATCAGAACAGTATAAGACCGCCTTCACCACTCCATGGGGAACTTATGTGTATGTTAGAATGCCATTTGGACTAACAAATGTAGGTGCTACATTTCAAAGAGCAATGGATGTTGCTTTTGCAGGGTTGATTGATTCAATCCTGGCTGTATATCAGGATGACTTGACTGCTTACTCAAAGAAAGAAGAGCAGCATTGTTTGCATCTGGAGCAGATTTTCATAAGAGCACTAGAGTATGGTATTTCTTTAAATCCAAAGAAGTGTGCCTTTGGGGTAATTGAAGGAAAGCTCCTGGGACATATTGTTTCCAAGGATGGAGTCAGGATAGATCCAGAGAGAGTGGCTGCTATTGACAGGATTCAAATGCCAAAAACTGTAAAAGGAGTTCAGTCCTTCTTTGGACAGATAAATTTTGTTAGGAGATTTGTTCCCAACTTTGCAGAAACCACAAGGAACATTTCCAAGATGATGAAGAAGGATGCAACTGTCAACTGGGAAACGGAAGCAATAGAATCATTTCAGAGTATCAAAGAGGCAATCAAGATGGCCCCTGTTCTTAAATCTCCTGATTTTTCTAGGCCATTCCAAGTATTTTCATTTGCTTCCTTTCATACTGTTGCTGCATGTTTGCTACAGAAAAATGAAGATAGTTTTGAACAGCCCATCGCTTTCTTCAGTATGTCCTTGCAGGCCTCTGAGTTGAAGTATGATATTATGGAAAAACAGGCATATGCACTAGTCAGAGCCATCAAAAGTTTCAGACCATACTTGGTAGGATCATATATAATTGCATATGTACCCCATGCAGCAGTCAAAGACATATTCACTCAGCAGGAGGTGACTGGAAGAAGATGCAGATGGATAAACAAACTGCAAGAGTTCAACATAGACATACAAGTTACCAAGTTGATAAGAGGACAAGGATTAGCCAAGATGATGGCACAGTCAAACTTGGAAGCATGCCAAGTTAATGCAGTCCAAGATGAGAGTGTAAATGTATCAGGATCTGAATGGTACAAGGATATTATCTACTACTTGCAAAATCTGAATTGTCCTTCCCATTTCAGTGACAGTCAAAAGAGGACTTTAAAGTTACATGCAATCAGGTATGTTATTGTTCAAGGTGAGCTATACTGGGAAAACCCTGATGGTGTGCTGCTGAGATGTGTGGATGAGGATATGGCTAACAATGTTTTGATTGATATGCATAAAGGATTGTGTGGTGGACATTATACTGCCCAAACAACAGCTCATAAAATTCTCAGGGCAGGATATTGGTGGCCCACTCTCTTTTCAGATGCACAAAGGTTAGTGAGAAAGTGTGACCCTTGCCAAAGATTTTCAGGAAAGCTGAAATATGATGGTGCTTTACCCCTCAGAACGGTAACTATGGACGCTCCATTCCAGCAATGGGGAATTGACTTCATAGGGGAAATTGCAGACAAATCAAGTGGGGGACACAGTTGGATTTTGGTGGCAACTGATTACTTTACCAAATGGATTGAGGCCATTCCAACCAAGAGAGCTACAAGTAAGGTGGTGACAGATTTCATGCTAGAAAATATTATCATCAGGTTTGGAGTACCATTCAAGATAGTCACTGATAATGCTATGTGCTTCAGATCAGGTGAATTTGTTGATTTTTGCAACAGGTATGGGATAAATCTATCATATACATCACCATATCACCCACAAGGAAATGGTCAAGCAGAATCAAGCAATAAAAGCATCATGAAAATTATCAAGAGGATACTGGACAAGAACAAGAAAGCTTGGGACTCAAATTTAAAGTTAGCCATATGGGCTGACAGAGTGACAGTAAAAAGGGCTATTGGGATGTCACCTTTTGAGCTAGTATATGGTGCATCAGCCAGATTGCCCATAAGTAATCTCCTACCAGTTTACAGATTCATTCAGGAAAATGATAAGGAGATTGAAGACTCCATGACAGAAAGAGTGAACCAGCTGGTTGCATTGGATGAAAACAGAAGGAAAGCCCACCAGATCAATCTCAAAAGACAACAAGATGTGAAATATCAGTTTGACAGGAGAACTACAAAAAGGAAGTTTCAAGTCAATGATCTGGTGCTCATTTGGAATGCAAAAGGTCAAGAAAAGGGTAAACATGGTAAATTTGAACCCTTATGGATGGGCCCATATCAGATTTGCAGTACTCATGGGGAGGATTCTTATTTCCTCTAGGCCCTAGATGGTGAAGTTCTGGAATTGCCTGTGCATGGCCAATTCCTTAAGTTCTATTTTGCATAAATAACTTGTTGCTGTGCACATTTGTAAAAACATGTATGTAGTGTAAATTCCTTGTACAGCTCGTGCTTTTTGGCTTTTTGTCTGGTCTGCCCGGAGATCTGGTTCTCGCTGCAGGTTTTCACCTGCACCTCCCCATTCGGAGCCAGTGTTAGCACTCATTTTTACCTGGGGTTGATTTTTTCATGTTTAGGGGGTTGCTTCATTTGAACCCTATTTCTTCTTGCCCATTTTCCTAAGTGTTGGACCTCCTCGGCATTTTTCAGCTGCAGCATCATATTTTCTTCGAGGAGGAAGTCATCATCATCATGTTTGCTTCGATGGTGGTCAGCATCTCATGTTTTCTGTCAACTTGTTTTTCATCAGGATCATCATATTTCAATATCGGGTGATGTTTGGATATCATCCTGATCCTGCTGATGAGCTACAGTGTGCCCTGATTTGCTTGCGGGGGTGATTTTTCAAGTATCCGGTGATTTTCCAATTATCACCTTGCCCTTTTATGATGATGATGTCACCCCGATCTTTTGAAGGGATTATTCTCTGAGTTGTTCGACCTGACTTGTTTTTTCCTAAGGGTTGTCATCATCATCATCATATTTCCAGTTATCACCGTGTTGCTTGCGGGGGTCATCATATTTTCTGCCTGTATGATATTTCACCGGGGTGATATTTTATCATCGGGTGATCTTGGTTATGATCATCCTGATGATGTTGTTGAAGAGTTCTAAGTGTGACCTGATATTCACTGGGGTCATCATATTTTGAACGTCAGGATGATTTTAGTCAAATATCATCCTGATGTTGTTGTATCACTTCATGTTCGTTGTTTTGTCATCTTGATGATGCTGACGTCATTCTTATGTCAGGGTGATATCCATTTCTCTGCCTATCTGCATCATGATATTTCCGAAGGAGGGGGTGATATTTTCATTTTTGAATATCACCCGGATGTATATTTGTTCCAGCGTCATGATGATGCTGATATCAAGGAGATATCCGCCTGCCAGCTTCGTGCATTATCTAGTGGGGGGTGATCTTTTCAAGCATCATCATATTCATCTATCACCCTGATCTTATAGTGGAGCTACAGTGCAACATGATATTTGTGCATCAGGATGATATTTCCAAATATTCGGTTATCTTCCGAATATCATCCTGATGTCGATATGATGATGACGTCATCAAGGTCCGGGGGGGTCATATTTCTAACACTGATCATCTTGTGGAGATCCCCCGATGTTTGCAAACATGATGATGACATCATCCGGATATGAGGAGGTGCGCAGTAGGCAGATATGATGATGACGTCAGCAGGATATGACGGTGACGTCATCAGGATGATCATCGGCCAGACTTTTGGTATAGGCTCAGCAGGAGGATGTTCCTCCGATGGATCAGGTTGTGCCGATGAAGGCGATTATCATGCAGGTTATATTGCGATATGATGCTGACGTCAGGGTGATATTTCAAGCGACAGGATATCATGCTGTTGGAGGGTGATGATGAAGTCTTATACTAGTGTCGTCAGGAGCAAAAGCACCGACATTATATATGCTCGTGGCCTAGTATATAAAGTGTTGAAAGGGTCACCACGGGGTGCATGTGGGATAATTGATATCCTGCATATTTTCAAATATCATGATGATGAATCTTGGCGGGAAATGGTTGCGATCGACTGTTTGATGTTTTTCCCAAGGCAGCGGGTTGGTGCACCATTAATGGCAAAGGTTGCAGAGGTATGGGCGGATCTGGTACCCGATTGAAGGTGTACATCGACGGACAGTGGCGCAGGGCTCGAGATTTCTTCCTGTCTCCTCCCCTACCTACTGCATTCATGTTTGGGCGCCAATCTGGTAATGCGTTGAGCACCATTTTTCTGATACTGTGTATCTGGCGGGATTTTTGGTCAACCATGTAATTAATTGCTGTGGTACACTACCTGACTGTTATAAGCAGGAAGTGTTACTCATTTTTGGTTGTTGAAAGTTGAAGATTTTTGGCTCTGTAATTCAAAACAAGCTGATCTGGTTGCTCTGTACAACTTAACCTGTGAGTTTATGTATCTCTTGTTGTATGTTTTTGGCGTGAACCCACTGATTTCATGATTGATCTTATATGAGAAATGCTATCTTAGCATGTGTTTTGTTAATTCTGTCTCCAGTATTGCATGTATTCTTCTTCTGAATCTGGATATTTGGGTAATGTTTAGATTCTAGATCATAGAATTCCTATGTTAAATGTCTGATCTTTTAACTTCTGCTCAAGGGGTAGATTAAACTGTTTTCAGGTTGAACATTGGGAAGGGTATACTGCAGTAGGGATGCCATAAGTAGAGATAACTTAACACTCTTTATTGGGAGATATCTGTAAGGCAGGTATCACATATATCCCCCTGAAATCCAGTTTTAGCTGTTCATGCTGATCATTCACAGGTGTATGTCTACTGACTCCAGGCCCTGGATAGGCACCAATCTTGCTTTGTGTTTGTGTTACAACCATGTCCAGCTTTGCATCCAAACTTAAAATCCAAATCAAAATCTAAAACAACCATTAGGACATTAGAATTAGTTTTAGGATCCTCAGTCCTCTGTCTACAACTGCAAATAGGCCCAAAGCTAGCCCCTTTGCTCTTATCTTTCAGTTTTGGTCTACTTACAGGAGGACTTATCTGCTTTCTGTCAGCATCCCAGCCTTTGTATGCATATCCTCATGGATGTTGAGTAGGGAATACCCCCTTAGGTTTTGCAGAGCCTGAAGAAGAAGAGGAGATAAAATATAGAGTCTATCTCCTACACTGTTGGCCCCTGGCCCAGAGATCCTGTTGATCACTGATGGCTACCTTGTAGGGAAATCTGGGAATAAGCATCCAGTCTGGGAAAAAACCAACACTTGTTTTGTTTTAGATTGCACTCTTATTTTATTCTAGTTCTCTAGGATAAGGCCCCTATAGATCCCCACTACTATTATAGATTAATGATATATATATTGCAACATAAGGAAAGTGATTGAATTCATAAAATGGGATAACTCAAGATTCCCTATAAAAACAACTGCAAAGCTTTGAAGTCATCCATCCTAGCAACCTTGCAAATGATGATTTTGGTATAACTAATGTAAAGCTCATTGTTAACAATTTTGTGAATTTTTTTATTTTACAAAGTGGAAATAACCCCTAGCAGTGTGTAAGAATATCACATATGATCCATCACAGACGTTATAGAATATTGACTGGTGCCATTACTGGAGTTTAACAAATGCCAGGGTAGCCAATTCATTTGAGATTATATAAGATTTCTGTTATCTTCATCTACATAAAACTAAACCATCACCACCACAATTGGGAGAACACAGATGGAAAATGGTATACAATCACTCAAGACAAACAAAGTGTAGAAGTTTTTTTTTAAATATTACCAAAATATATTTGATAACAATGGTGCATCCAAAAGCTATATTTCTAAAATCACGTAGAGCATTTAATGAGCATCCCTTGTTTCTATCCTTGCTATTATCAAATCAAACCTTCACATGTATCCACATAACAGCAAGAATCGCTTGGAAAAAGGGTAATAATAAGAAGACAATCAAAATGAAAAATTGCCTATTGACAATTATAAATATTGTTGTCAGCTAATTTATGTTATGTTTAGATCAAGCATAATTAACTCACATGTTTTTCTTTTCTTTCTTATTTTTGTTCTATTGCCCTCCCATCTATTATTTTTTTGTAGGCCCTAAATTATATTCCTACATGACCTGCTAAAGATGTTGTCTTCACAATAAATCTATGCATGCCTTGCCTACAAAATTGTATGTGGTCATTTGATAAACATAGTGGCATCTATTTATTCAACCCTCCCTAGACTTTTGTGTCGGGTAAGGTGATCCTTTTGCCCACATCCTTGACAGTCCCAAAATATTTGCACAAGGAAAATCCCATTGGAGAGTCTATTCATCCATTTTAACATGTGCTCAAGACATTGACTGCAGGTTTAACACATGATCTTATAGCTGATATCCAGTATTTGATTATACAACTTTGACAGTCAATGGAAATGCTACAAATATGCCCAAAGTTTTTAGAACAATAAAGAGCATCGAATTCATTTTTATCCAAAAATTGAGATGAACTGAAAGGCTTACATGGTTGCAAGCTATGGACTATAAAATTGGAAAAGGGAATATTTAACTAAGTCCTGGAGTTACATTCATTGTTGAATTTAATTTAGGCCCTAAGAGTGATAGGTCAAGATTATTTAATCAAAACCCCACAACACTTCAATTTCAGAAAAAAACTAAGCTCCTTCACTCTCAATTTTCAGAAAAAAAAATAAGCTCCTTCACTCTCAATCTAAAAGGCATTTATTATTTAAAGTTGCAAGAACTGGTAATCAAATAAGATATTCATGAACCAAGAATACTTCTTGTAAAACACGAAAATCGCTAACGACTAACTTGTGTCCAAAAAATAGAATTGTAGGACAAGTAACATCATGTCAAAAAAAATGAGGCAATGGGATACACAGCCAACCAAGTAAAACCAAAATGTAGGACATTATTTCATATAAGTGTTTATTTGTCTCTATAGAATGCTTCTTGTTTAAAACATCATTTTCTTTTTTTTTTTTTTACTTTTCTATTTAAAAAGTTATCTTTATGTTTTTAAAAAATGACCAGCGTGTCTAATTTTTGTATATTTAGATTATAGGACTATAGTATAACTAGATGTTTAGAAAACCACTTTATTTTCACCAACAAAGCTTGAAATTTTGGACTATAAAGATGCAGATAACCTGTGGACAACCTCTTTTCATCATTATAATCCCTACTGCCAGGCTGTTTGAATTTATCTAATTTTATAGTGATTAGACCTTAAGACTTGGATTTATTGCTCATGGACATTATTTTGATAACCCGGTTATAACTTTTTAAAGAAGACTTCTTGTAATGTAAGACATGATTTGGGAAATTTTATCAATCAAACTTTCACAACCGTACACATAACATTTGTTTAAGAACTTTATTAATAGATGAACCAAATCCAAGATTATGGTTTTCCGATCTTTCATAACTCCTCGGGTCTTGTTAACTATCCCAATCCATCTTCTTGTGGCTTATAGTTGTGAAGATCCTTCTTGTTCGGTGTTTTTTTGTGAAAATTGTCACCCAATTTGGGTTTTTCAGTGGCCTTTAAGAGTTAGTTGCATGCAATTGCATTCCAACAAGAGCAGTTGTGTGCTCATTTCCCCTATAATGCAGGGTTATTAGATTGAATAGTGGGGACTAGTAGTTGTAGAGTGGGTAGTAAATTGTTTATTATTCCTTAAACAATTGAAAGAGATTAGGGTAATGTTTAATAGAACAAACCTTTTTTTTTTGGGAAGAGATGTACATTTTTTTATATAGAAGTTATAGGAGCAAGTCTCCTACCAAAAAAGAAATCATTGTTTGTGCTCAATGCTTATGTCGTCCTTCCTTGGTTTGGTTCACCTGACAAGGTGTCATGGATAATGAATCCTGCACCTTGTTTTCCCTCCCTGTCTTTGTGTGACGGGGTTTTAGGGACAGGTCGAAAAGTTTTTGGATGTTCATGTCATGACCACATGACAAATGTGGACATGACATGTTGTCTTTTGTGTCATGTCTACATGGTAAAAGTGGGCATGACATTTGGTATCAGAACCCATATTTCAACATTGGGAGATTTGGGGTTTGTGTGTTGTGTGGGCCAACTTGGAATGGATTGAGGGTGGTTTGATCCTCATCCTACTCCGAGTAGTTGCGTAGGAGCAAGGTTGTGGTTTGTCAACTAGCCTTCACCTCGGAGGAATATCCATCCTCTTGTTTTGTCAACGTGGTAGCCTTGTCACACAATTTTTTGAAATCTACCAATTGTGTTTTTTTGGTGGTCTTATTCCTCCTCATCGATTGTCCTCTTGAGATGGTTGGTCTAGATTGTGGGGGTTATGTTAGACCCTTCCTCGCCCTTGTGTATTTTCTAGAGTGCAGTGACGTCTTGATGCATGTTTTATTTATTCTTGCCTTGTGAGCTTGGCGTGTGTTTATCATCATGTTGAATGGCATACTTTCTGAAATTCCTAACCCTTGTTGCCATTGGAAATTGGCATTGTCTCCTTTGGATTGGTAACTAGAAAGGATTGCATGAAGTGTATCTTGCTTTAAATTTTATGAGTGCAAGTTGTGGCATGTGTGATTGCATTAGATAACCTTGTTAAAATATTAGGAAAGAAAGAAGGTAAAATAAGACTAATGCTTAAATTTGTTATGAAATAAATTATGTTCTTGAGATGATACAAGGGCAAATGGTGTGCTTGTTGGTAATTTGAAAAGTACTCCCATAGTGTGAAATTGTGTTTTATAGCCTTGTTCTTGTGTGAATTGGATACCATGTTATCAATGCCTTGTGTGGAGAAAATAGATGGCATCCTTGGATAAGATGTTAAATTAGGGACTTAAGATTTTAATTAGATTCCTCTTATGATATGCCTCTACCTTATGAACTTTGTTGTTAGATAGGTATGTGTATTGATCGTAGTGTAATTGTAATATGTCATGGTTTATCAATAGCCCTATGATATGTGATGTGATGTGAGACACCATCTTGTGAGATGAATTAATGTTATTTTGATTTAATTATGACCTTGTACACAAATGTTATTATGTTGGTATACTTGTTTGAGGTGAATCGCATTGTCTTTCAATGTGAAAGTTATGGTTGGATCCCAATTATGCATTAGGAGTAGTAATTTTAATTGGTGTTTGGTAGACTTCTTAAAAACCTTTATGGTAACTATTATGTGATTTTGTGAATGAAATTTGTACTTCTCTAAGTATTGGGAAATAGGACAATTTTGTTATGAGTTACCTTGTGGATGTAAATACATGTTATGAACGTGCTTGCTATGTGTTGTGATTATCCCGTACATGCTTTGTGTACTCATGAGATTACGATACTAGGTATCCATCCATGTGTTAAGTGTACAACTACAAGTATGGTGGAGTCATGCTTGTGTGGTTTGCTTGTTTGTTTACCCTGTAAGGTCCAACCTTGGAGTTGGAGACCTTCCATGTGTGGAGTTAAGTAGTGGAGGGGAAGAACTTAGGAAGCTATGGCGACATGTTGTGGCATTGGTTTGGGATTACCTAGCCAACCATACCTTCTTATGCCAGAGTACCCCCTACTTCTCCTTAGTGAATGGACCTTTGAGAGGCCCATAGTGCTATTCTATCATGTTCTGTTTTCCTTGATGATACTATTGACATTTGACTTGGGATCTTGGTTATGGTTTGGTATAGGCATGTGATTTGCTCGAGGCCATGCTACTTTGTGTAGGTTTATTCTTACCCTTGGTATCTTATTTGAGTGGATGTGTACCATCCTAGAGACATTTACATTATGATGATGATGTGTTACCTTTGAGAAGGGCACGATGTACTATACTGATGACGTGTTACCTTTGAGAAGGGCATGATTCCATGTAAGAGTATGTGAAAGTGCATTGATAATACTTACCTACATGATGTTAATGCATTGGTTGTGTTTGCATAACACATGTAGTGACCATGTTTCCCTCCTTCCTTATTGGTGACTTGATGTTAGTCACATAGTGATGTAATGTGCACTTTCTTGGATTGCAATTATTTCTTTCGGTTGTTTGGTGACCTTTTTGTATCTTGGTTGTGTGAACTAGCCATGTTATTTTATCTTGTCTAAAAGTAGCTTAGCCACAATCTTTGATTCTTCCTTTTTCATGTGACTCTTATGGTTACGTTGTTTTAATGTTGAAATTGTGCACATTTATTTATTTATCTATGTATTTATTTTATTTTGGTTATGAAAACTTCTCCTTTTGATTTTTTTTTTTTGGAAATCTATGTTGGCTAAGCTAGGTTCTTCCTATTTTCAAGTGCTGGTCTTGAGTTGTGTTGTTCTTCTTGCCATGTCGATGGAGTGACCTCTGGTAGAGTGTATATAAGGAAGTAGATGTGGGAAACTTATGAGGATGGGGGTAGGTGTGGACTAGTATGGGCTAGTCATTATCCACTTACCTTCCTAGTGATCTTTGTTCTTATGATGACTACCTCTTGGAGGCTAATCCCCTTATACAAACAAGAGGAAGGTCATTGTGGAATTGTATGGAGAGGCCCCCAGGTGCATGGTCTCAAGACCATCATTCCATTGGTTCTTGGATCTTTGGACACTTGGCATTGATATCCAGTTACATGGTTCTATGATGAAACTATGACATCCCTCTAAACCTATATGTGAACCCTATGAAGTTAATTCTTGTAATGTGGATGAATAGAAATGTGTGTTTTTTGTAAGTTGTTCATTGGATGTATCTATTTATGAGTTGATGTTTTCTATATGAACATGCATTATGACGTATGAATTCCTCTATGCACGTGTGATAATGATTGATGGACATGAAATTCTTCATGCTGAGTATTGATCTATATAATGTGTTTGGTGAAAAGAATCTAGCTTTCATGGCATTTAGATACCATGCTTTATATTTTGTGAGTTCTTTAGGGCATATGTTATCTTCCATACTTACCGCATCCGGTGCAAAGAAGTTCAGGAAAGTGCTGCTAACCCCCACTTGATGACTTCCAGGAGTAAGTCATATCCTAGGGGGGTAGTATGTAAGGCCCACCCTTGTCCTCACTAGTACATACTAATTCATTTTATAGTCTAGAGTAAATGATAAGATGAGTTGATTATTATATGATGTAATTATATGGTTGATATGAACCTAGCTAGATTTTACATCCTCATTGGTCATTATATGTTGCTTCAGCTATGATCTCCATTTGTTGGATTTGATGGTTGTCTAAGTGTGCAGGATATTCTTTTACAGGTATTGACCAATGAGTGGATGTGGAGGAGGAGACATGGAATCATTAACCATTTGACTATTACACCTCACCTAGCCAGTGGTTGAGTTATCTACCTTGTTCTCATGTGGTATGTCAGTCACCTAGACCTCTCTATTTGGTTGTGAGTCGAGGGTTGTACAGGTGTCCACCCTATTGCTTCTTATTTGGATCGCTTTTGAATTTTGAAATCCATGTGGTATGTGTAAACTCGTTTCAATACCCCTCCACCTCTTTGGATGTCTTATCGACTTGCTAGGTATTGTTTCAAGTAACCTTCATGCTTGAAGCAAAGGTAGTGTTGGATGTCTAACCCTTTTGTAGGAGGGCCTTGCATGTTATTTTAATGTGAGGCTGAATATTTGTCAACCCTTGTGATGTGACCCCATGCTTCTAAATGTTATGTTATGACCTATCGTAATGCTTGCTTAGGTATGTCACAATTATACTTGTGCTTGTGTTGAGAAGTTGAATTAGTGTAGCTTCTCTCGTAGTGGGGTTCTTGCATTTTATGGTTGGTTTCGCAACTGACTTCATGGGTTATAAGTTAGTTTGGATGTATGTTAGGGATAGAATAGTTTAATCTAATGTTGAGTCAATTTTTGTGTTGAAATGCTTGTTCTCCATTTATCCTGGAGATGCTCTTATGTTAGCGTGCCATGCTTAACTTTGTTAGTCAACCCTTCTTGCCAAGCAATTTCTCTTTAATGACGATTATCAATTCAATGGAGTCCTTAAGTACTATGACATATCTAGTACAAGTAAATTATATAATTATGATTTTTTTGGTCAGCTTTATATAGTCTCTCCTTTCATAGGTTTCGGCGTGTTAAAAATGTCGATGGTATTGTATCATCTTGTGTTTCAGCCCTTGGAAGATTTGGGGGGGGGAAGGAAATTTTTTTGGGGAAGGTTTACTAGTATTGTGGAGAGGAGATTTGAGGGGGATGAAAAGAGAAGGCAAGGGAAGAACTTTTGGAGGCAGCTGAAAACCCTAGTGGAGAGATACTAGGGCATGGGGGCAGTTCTTTTGGGAGGGGCTTTTTCCTTTTGGGGTGGGACTCATTCATTTTGGGGGAGAGGGGATTCCGTGGCTTGGGGAGACAGCAGCAAAGTACAGGGACCATGGTGGTGATAATAGCTAGGTAACTTTATTCTATCTCCTATTGTTATTGCAGTTTGGAGATCCCATGGAATATGGTTTTTCTATAAAAGATTTGTAAAAAGGTTTTGTATTACTTCTGGAAATGTAATCTGAGGCCTTGTAAACAGTGAATACCTTGATTAAGCCAGTAAGGCATTTAACCGAGTGGTTTTTCACCCCTGGAGGGTTTTCCACTCATGAAAACACGGTGTTGATTTCTTTTGTGGGTTTCATGATTCCATGTTGTTTTACGGTTTTTAATTATCTTGCATGTGTAGTTTGAGCTCCTTTTAAAGAAAGCATAATGTTAACTATTAAGGGGTCTCTATATTTTGTTACTAGTCTAATCATGGTAGAAGTATTATGAGCAATTGATTTTGGTGCATCTGGGAAATTCAAATTAAATAATGTCAATAGGAAGAGTTATCAGTTAGGTACCAGAGCACATAATAGACATCCCTACCCTATTTAGAAGGCCTCCAAATTGGCAAGCAGTAATAATGTGGCTAAGGTTGCGGAGACTAGCTTTGAAAACCGGAGATTGTGTTAGCTGGAATGTTTGTAGAACTTTTTAAACAAAACCATTTTTGTGCTTATTCGACGACCATTGCAGTCTAGGAGACTGCATTGCCTTTAGGCATTTTGCAAATAGTACATGCGCCTTCTCTATGTTTCTGTTAGTGCAGGCACTGAGGATGGCAAAGGTTGTGGAGTCAGACTTACACTCGCCAGTTGCATTTGCTTGAAAGTTCTAAAGCCTTTTCAACAAATCCATTTCGTGCTTCCTTCAGCCAGTGTGTTCGAGGCAATGATGCCCCACCTCTATGATTTCATATTACATTCAGCTAATCGAAATGGGGAAACACTTCAAATCGATTAGGTTTGCATTTCTCCCAGTTGAGATATCTAGACGTAGTTCCTACCTCTAGCTTTTAAGGTCCATATTTCTTGTAGGTGTCTCTGCCTATCTATCTTGTGGCTTCTATGAAGCAATTGTAATGTCAAAACTTTGTGGTAGTAGTTGTAGGTATAATATATAAATTATAGAAATAATATTACAGTTTTAGTAATTGAGAATTCTCTCCATTTTTTATCTCTGTTAATTATTTAATAGCAGCTCTATTAAACTGTAGGTAATGGCATCATGGAATGAGCTCTGCAAGATTACATTATAGGGTATTGTTTTATTTCTGTACCAGTTGATATAATTTATGTATGTTAGTACAAAATTTTAAAAAGAAAAAAAGGAAGAGCTACATGCTATGAATAAAGATGCAGAGACTTTAATGACTTTTAGTTAAAATTTATGGTCTGTTGTTAATTTCTTGTTGGTTATGATGGCTTAAGGTTGGAATAGTCACATGATAGGCAAAGAAGAGGGTCTCGGGTTTAGAGCTCATTTTTTTTGTGATGGGGAATTTTAGAGCTCTCATATCCTAGCATCAGATTTCTTGTCTTTTGTTGGGCCAGTTGCTGAGAGGGGGGGTGAATTAGTTATCTAAATTACTTCTACTTTTTGTTCTTCTTTAACAATTAGTGCAGCATCAAATCATATAAGTAAACATAACCATGAAAGTAGAAATAACATCAATACACATAACACAATGATTTTGACATGGAAAACCCTGTTAAGGGAAAAACCATGGGGTGACTAACCCAAGATTGTATTCTCTGTTAAAAGAATAAGATAGTACAAAATGGCACTTGCCAATTAGGGCTCACTGCCCGAGCACACTACTCACAAGAGGCTCACTGCCTACAAGAGACTCACTATCTACAAGGTACAAGAAAGTAACAAGATACTTGAACTGATGAGAAGCATCCACATATGCTGAAGTTAAGTTTTGGTTAGGCTCAATACATTGATCTGTTGCACTTCATTCTTCCTATTCTTTGGTGCTACTGTCCTATCACATACCAAACCTGTATTATAGCTTCCACACTGCTCTTTACTTTTCTTCACACAACACAACACACCTCACCCCCTTCTCATCAAAATCCATCTGGTATATATATATATCCGCACAAAGGATTTCAACATCTTTCTAGTCAACATCCGGAATACTCAATATTTTCCCAAACTCTGGTCTGTCGGCTGAATCCGTGATTACCAAGTGATGCATATCAAAGAGATGCTTATAGAAGTCATCAATCATGTCGGCCAATCATGAATGATCCCTTAAGAAACTTTATTACCATCAATATCTCATTCGGATTAAGGTTTGAAGCTCTGCCAATCAGTTCTTCCTCAGTCTACTCTGCCAAACAAGAACCCAACACTTAGGTGTTCATATCTTTTCACTCTTACATCACCGGAGGCTCAATCTTTGGAATATATTAGTCATGGTACTCCTCTTGACTTCCCCAAGTCCGTACTTTACTAAGATACTTCCTCTGAGAGATCCAGACCTAACTGTCAGACCTTGCTACATGCTCTGTTCTTGCTTACTGGACCAAGATACACTTTAATCTGTCTTCCGATATGGTCATACTATGTCCTATGGATGTGTGGGATGGACTTTGTTGCCATCAATGACAAAACTCATGAAGCCACAATGTGTCTCTTGCCAACAATCTCCCCCTTTGGCATTGATGGCAACACTTAGTGAAAAATGACTAAGTGTTATACTACACTCCCCCTTAGCTAATGCTTTGTTCTAATGTACATTTTTCCAGAGCTCCCCCTTAGCTATGCTCCACATTTTTCACTGCTCCTCACTCCCCCTTTGACGTCAATGGCAAAGGGTAGGATCCACATACCAAAATTTCCAAAATTAATCTATACTTGGCCGTATAAATATATATACATAACATACTTACATATACTGAAGTATATCTACAAAAGTTGTCTTCAATTGGACAAATTATGTTGCCCAACTTTGTTTCATTCTATCCAAAATTCAGATGTGACCACTCAACAGGAATGCAAAAGCCTCTGCCCTCTTTAGATCTGTCGGATCACTAGTCTGATCTATGGTCTGAGCATCAGTCAGGGCCTCATGCATGGCCTCTAACTTAGGGATAATGATCCCTCTAAGTTCACTTAACCTATTTATTTTATTTTTCTTCTCCTTCTCAAGCTTGTTTATTTCATTTATGACTGCAATAGTCTGACACTCTTGATTTACTATGGAAGAGGTGAGAGGATCAAAACTTTGAGATAAACTTGTTAGTTTATCCTCTTGCTCTTTTACTTTCTTCTCAATATCCTTGGTCACTTTAGGCTAGGATAAACAAAATTTATATATATCTCCACCATCTTTAAGAACATTTTCTAAGCTCTTTATCCCAATATCCATAACTCTCCTATCATTTGTTATTAAACCCTGCACCTCAGAGAATCTTTTTCCCAAAAATTCTTTCCAGACTTTATCTTCAGCTGACTTTTCCAAAGAATCAAAATGTGTGCTAATTGAATTGACAATAGATTTTAAGTTACCAGATGAAGAGGTCGAAAGATCCTTCTAGAAGGATGGCATGATTTTCTCCAATGCACCAGGTGCAATTTCTATTAGCTCACAGTCTTCCATGTGAGACTTCAAAAGTTTTTCTTTTGCCTTTGCATGGGCAAAGGATGCTATTTTCATAGTCTGAACCTGGGAAAGGGAATCAAAATTGAATGGTCCTTGAAGTAGCTCCAGTTCATCTAATTCCATCATTTCTTTTGTCAACAAGTCTTTGACTTCTTCTATATTGTCTCTTACCGGAGATAGAGTTTTCTTCCCTTCAGTAGCCTCAGCACTGTCACTTTTGGTCTTCTCTGTTTGACCTTCTTCTCTTTCCTTCACCTCTTCTTCTTGACTAATTTTCTCTTCTGTTCTTTCTTCTCCTCTAGATCTAGAGTCTGCTGGGGAAATCGAAGGAGAGATGTTTGCTTCTTTAAGGACTTCCTCTTCCGGAGCAGAGGAATCTAGATCCTCAGTTTTCTCTTCACTTGTCTTCTCTGCCTCTTCTACCACTGTCTTAGTAGATTCTCCTTTGTCATCCATGGTAGAGGGTTCATCACCTAAGTCCTCTATAATAGGAAGTTTGAATCTTTTAAAGGCATTCTGGAGGATATCTTTTGTTTCCTTTGCCACTTTGTCAGTTTCTCCAACCATAAGTTGATTCATTCTAGCTTTGCACTGGAACTCATCCTTGCAGTCCTTGAAGATAATGTTCATTTGTTTAGGGGTAATGGACGGATAGAGATGAATAGCAATCTGCTCCCAAATTTCTAGATCTTTTGCTTGGGCATTGTTCTTCCTTATTTCAAGTTCCTTCTCTAAGCTTTTGGGAATCAAAGATATAATTTCAATAAATGCTTTGTTGTAGATGTATAGATACCTGACTGTGGCATCTTGCAATATCTTCTGATCAGTTTCACTATATTCATCATAAAATTCAACCATTGGTTGCAAGTTCCCATCCACAGTAACTGATTTGATGATATCATCAATGTGGAGAGTAGGTTTTTCAATGAATTCTTCTGCCTCTTCTTTCTTGTCTTGACCTATAGAGGATTCACTGGATACTTTCTTCTTCTTCTTCATTTTCTTTACCTCCTCATCTGACTCAGTCTCTTCATCATCCTTCTGACTGATGTAAGACCTTGTGGCCTTTGTCTTAGTTCTCTTCTCTCCTTTTCTAGATGTCCTAACTTCTAGTTTTGATGCATTTTGGCTCTTAGAGGTGGTAGGTGCAGATCTCTTGGAAGATCTGGTCCGGGAGGGGGCTTGCACTGGAGTACTTTCTTTTTTAGTTTCTTGCCTTTCTTTCTCTGCCCTTTCCATCTTTTCTCTATTTGCATCAAGTGCCTCCTTTGAAATTCCATGCCTCTTGGAAAATTCTTCTACTTCCCTCCTCACTTTTCTTTTCATTTCTAGTTGTCTTAGCTCTACATGAATCTTCACACTCAACTCTTCAAAGGTTCCAAACCTTTCTGCCTTTAGGTCCTTGGGTTGACTTAGTAGGTGTTGAATATGCAGCTCTAGAATTTTCTCATCAACTTCATACCCCATTGGCATGATCTAGACTATCCTTGGCTCCACTACCTCCATTAGGGATTGATCAGTTTCTACCATATACCATATTGTATCTTTATACTTTTCAACTAGAGATTGGGGGATTCTCTCTCTTGCTTGCATCATACTCTGAAAGTTCTTGAAGTAGCCCCATAGTGCTATATTTGTGCCTTGGCATCACCTATTCCATGCAAATAATCTCTTATTTGTATGGCAACAGGTTATCATTTTTCCATATCCAGCCATTAGTTCTGAGTAGCTCATTCATATAGTAGAAGAATAGGCAAAGTATCAGGCCACCATACTTGAAAGAATTCTTTTTATCTTTCTTTATTTTTTGCAAATTTTCTAATAGTTAGATTAGGAGAAGCTCACAAAGATCATAGTTAGCATTCTTTCTTAACATCTCATAAGCAGTATATACAATAGTTATGGATACATAATTCTCCCTACTAAAGTGATATATCTTATAGCCAATTATCATAGATGCAAACTTGATATCTGGATCAGTGATATCTTCTATAGTCATTGCTCTCTTGTCAAATTTTGATCCGGTAGCCTCACTCACAATTTGGTTTTTAACAGATTTGAGAGTAGGCAACCCACCAGATGAGTACAATATAGTTACTGCCCTAATGGCATCTTTAGTGATCTTAAACGGCCTATTCAAACACATGAAGTTGTCATGCACTCTGCTCAAAACATACCGGACCCATTCATCTTCTGCAAAACAGGGGAAATAGATGCAATGTCCAAAATGTTTGTCCCGGATAGCCTTGTACTGAGGTTTGAGTTCAAGTGAGTCATCTATTAACTACTTGTGGTATATATCCACTAGCTTGGATTCCCCAAATTCTTCAATGTTCACATGAATGTATGCCCTAACATCTTCAACATGCAAAACCCCATGCAAAATGCTAGAAAATGTGCCTAAGGGATCCACTTCTAGAGATTTGTAGGGATGTTTCTTAAATTTAGGGTGCGGCCTATCAGTAATCTTCACAACATTTAGAGTAGCCATCTTAAAGATTCAGAGAGAGTTTAATCAAGAGAGGAAAATACCTTTTTTGCTTCCTAGGTTCATGATATGACCTGGATCAGATTGTAGGATGAATCAACTTCTACAATTGATCTTTGAGAGGTTTGAGACAATTTAGTTGCAGAGCTCCTTCTCTCTTCTTCTCGAATGCAAAATGTGCAAATGATGAACAAAAGAACCCTTATATTTCTACCCAAACCCTAATTTCACATTGTAATAAATGCTCAACTTAAGTTATTCTGGTTGCTTTGTTCTCCTTGTCCTGAGAGATCTTTTCAGATCTCTGAGATGCACTTAGAGTTATTCTCAATGAATATTGGCAATCTATCTACCTTTATTTATCCGCAGATCAAGACACCTCAAATTTGAATCATACCAAATCTAACTGTGAAAATCCTATTCTTACCGGATGACTGATAAACTGGATTAATCTTGGAAGATTAACCTCTTCTAAATTTCTTACGGATCCTCCATATTTTTACCAAAGATTATTCAGATGTTTCTTTGAGAACCCTTTGATCCACAACTTGCCATGTGCCAATTTCAAGCACCAATTAACTAGCTAGGGGAACTTGTTTTCTTTTGTGACTCCCCCTAAGCCAGAGCTCATCTTATTTAGTTTTTGGAAGGAATATCAGGACTAGATTTTGGTGCGGATCCATCCCCAACATTTTTTGTACTTCTCTTTACCCAAATCTTGTTCATCTCCCTTTGAATTTCATCTGCATTCACTTTTTCTTTTCCTTTGTCTTGATTTTGATTATGATGCACCGGACCCCTTTTATCCTGATTCTTACTTCTGTAGAATTTGGCAATATGACCAAATCTATTGCAATTATAGTAAACAACATTTCTTTGCATATTTGACTGGTATCTTCTAGATCTATATTGATTAGCCATATGTCCCATTCTATTACATGCAAAGCATCTACCATTGAATGAATTGTTCATTTGCATATTTCTTCACTCATGAGATTTGTGACCATACCTTTTGCAGTTAAAATACTATCTGGAGAAGCATGAATTAGTCTGATTCATTCTTCTTCTGCACTGATTTGCTTTATGACCAAAGTTATTGCAATTGTGGCAATATCTATTGAAGGATGGATGTCTTTGAGCATTTGGTTGTCTTACCAGAGGTCTTCTAGGCATGTTCCTTGGATTTTCTAATCCTGAGTTCTTCTGACCAGATCCGGAGCTTTCACCTTTCTCATACCCCAAGCCTTGCTTGGGGTAAATCATCTACCCTCTTTTAGCTTTGAAGAAGAACTTCAAGCTGAGCAGAGCTTATCTTGAATTTCTCTTTGTATTTATTTGTTGTTTGAAGATCCCTTTTAAGAGTGTCAATCTGATTCTCAAGTTGTTCTTCGTTATCTCTTGCTTCTTCCAGATTAGATTCCAAATGCCTAATTATTCTATCCATTTTGTGGTAGTCTTCTGATTTCTCCTTTAGAGATTGTCTTAGATCATCTTCAATTTTTCTTTTCTCTTCAATTTCTTAGGTGAATTTCATAACCCCTTATTCCATTTCATGTCTTACCATAATGACCTCTTTTGATAGCTTCTCACATAATTTGTTCTTCTCATTCAAATCTTCATTAGAATCATTGGCTTCACTTTGACTTGCTAATTGTTGAAGAAGTTCCTTTCTCTTTTTCATAGAGATACTCAGTTTCTCCTTTAGTTCATTTATGAAATCATTATCTTGTTTGAGTCTTTCTCTTAAGTTATTAACTCCAGAGTGAGATTGCTCAAGATCATCTAAGGCAGACTGAAGTTGTTCCCTCATACCATACATATCCATTGGAATTCCCAGATCTTCCTCAAGCTGTTAGGCTCTGTTTGGAGGAACTTGGCTCTGATACCAATTGTTGATAACTGAGAGGGGGGGTGAATTAGTTATCTAAATTACTTCTACTTTATGTTCTTCTTTAACAATTAGTGCAGCATCAAATCATATAAGTAAACATAACTATGAAAGCAAAAACAACATCAATACACATAACACAATGATTTTGACATGGAAAACCCTGTTAAGGGAAAAACCATGGGGTGACTAACCCAAGATTGTATTCTCTGTTAAAAGAATAGGATAGTACAAAATGGCACTTGCCAATTAGGGCTCACTGCCCAAGCACACTGCTCACAAGAGGCTCACTACCTACAAGATACTCACTATCTACAAGGTACAATAAAGTAACAAGATACTTGAACTGATGAGAAGCATCCACATATGCTAAAGTTCAGTTTCGGTTAGGCTCAATACAGTGATCTACTACACTTCATTCTTCCTCTTCTTTGGTGCTACTGTCCTATCACATACTAGACCTGTATTACAGCTTCCACACTGCTCTCTACTTTTCTTCGCACAACAAAACACACCTCACCCCCTTCTCATCAAAATCCATCAGGTATATATATATATCCGCACAAAGGATTTAACATCTTTCTAGTCAACATCTGGAATACTCAATATTTTCTCAAACTCTGGTCTGTCAGCTGAATCCTTGCTTACCAAGTGATGCATATCAAAGAGATGCTTATAGAAGTCATCAATCATGTCATCCAATCATGAATGATCCCTTAATTAACTTTATTACCATCAATATCTCATCTGGATTAAGGTCTAAATCTCTGTCGATTAGTTCTTCCTTAGTCTACTCTGCCAAACAGGAACCCAACACTTAGGTGTTCATATCTTTTCACTCTTACACCACCGAAGGCTCAATCTCTGGAATATATTAGTCATGGTACTCCTCTTGACTTCCCCAATTCTGTACTTTACTGAGATACTTCCTCTAAGAGATCCAGACCTGACTGTTGGACCTTACTACATGCTCTGTTCTTGCTTACTAGACCAAGATACACTTCAATCTGTCTTCCAGTATGGTCATATCATGTCCTGCGGATGTGTGGGATGCGCTTTGTTGCCATCAATGACAACACTCATGAAGCCACAATGTGTCTCTTACTAATAGGAGAATTTCAGAGCTCTCATAGCCTAGCATCATATGTCTTGTCTTTTGTTGGGTCAGTTGTTGGTCATGGTTGTTACTTGTTTGACTGTTTCCTTCAATTCTCATCTTGCCACCACCCCTAAGTGGGTGGTTGTCATGGCATTTTGGTTGTACTTGTTTTGTTTTAGATTGCACTCTTATTTTATTCTAGTTCTCTAGGCTAAGGCCCCTATAGATCCCCACTACTATTATCTAAAAGAAAATATTGGGCTTAATGGTATATATATATATATATATATATATATATATATATATATATATATATATATATATATATATATTGCAACATAAGGAAAGTGATTGAATTCATAAAATGGGATAACTCAAGATTCCCTATAAAAACAACTGCAAAGCTTTGAAGTCATCCATCCTAGCAACCTTGCAAATGATGATTTTGGTATAACTAATGTAAAGCTCATTGTTAACAATTTTGTGAATTTTTTTATTTTACAAAGTGGAAATAACCCCTAGCAGTGTGTAAGAATATCACATATGATCTAAATTTAAGGTTATTCACAGACGTTATAGAATATTGAATGGTACCATTACTGGAGTTTAACAAATGCCAGGGTAGCCAATTCATTTGAGATTATATAGGATTTATGTTATCTTCATCTACATAAAACTGAACCATCACCACCACAATTGGGAGAACACATATGGAAAATGGTATACAATCACTCAAGAGAAACAAAGTGCAGAAGTTTTTTTTCCATATTACCAAAATATATTTGATAACAATGGTGCATTCAAAAGCTATATTTCTAAAATCACGTAGAGCATTTAATGAGCATCCCTTGTTTCTATCCTTGTTGTTATCAAATGAAACCTTCGTATGTATCCACATAATAGCAAGAATCACTTGGAAAAAGGGTAATAATAAGAAGACAATCAAAATGAAATATTGCCTATGACAATTATAAATATTGTTGTTAGCTAATTTCTGTTATGTTTAGATCAAGCACAATTAACTCACATGTTTTTCTTTTCTTTCTTATTTTTGTTCTATTGCCCTCCCATCTATTATTTTTTTCTAGGCCCTAATTTATGTTCCTACATGACCTGGTAAAGAGGTTGTCTTCACAATAAATCTATGCATGCCTTCCCTACAAAATTTTATGTGGTCATTTGATAAACATAGTGGCATCTATTTATTCAACCCTCCCTAGACTTTTGTGTGAGGTAAAGTGATGCTTTTGCCCACATCCTTGACAGTCCCAAAATATTTGCACAAGGAAAATCCCATTGGAGAGTCTATTCATCCATTTTAACATGTGCTCAAGACATTGACTGTAGGTTTAACACATGATCTTATAGCTAATATCCAATATTTGATTATACAACTTTGGCAATCAATGGAAATGCTACAAATATGCCCAAAGTTTTTAGAACAATAAAGGGCATCGAATTCATTTTTATCCAAAAATTGAGATGAACTGAAAGGCTTACATGGTTGCATGCCATGGACTATGAAATTGGAAAAGGGAGTATTTAACTAAGTTGTGGAGTTACATTCATTGTTGAATTTAATTTAGGCCCTAAGAGTGATAGGTCAAGATTATTTAATCAAAACCCCACAACACTTCAATTTCAGAAAAACAATAAGCTCCTTCACTCTCAATCTAAAAGGCATTTGCTATTTAAAGCTGCAAGAACTGGTAATCAAATAAGATATTCATGAACCAAGAATACTTCTTGTAAAACATGAAAATTGCTAATGACTAACTTGTGTCAAAACAATAGAATCGTAGGACAAGTAACATCATGTCAAAAAAATGAGGCAATGGGATACACAGCCAACCAAGTAAAACCAAAATGTAGGACATTATTTCATATAAGTGTTTATTTGTCTCTACAGAATGCTTCTTGTTTAAAACATCATTTTCTTCTTTTTTTTTACTTTTCTATTTAAAAAGTTTTTTTTATGTTTTTAAAAAATGACCAGCGTGTCTAATTTTTGTATATTTAGATTATAGGACTGTAGTGTAACTAGATGTTTGGAAAACCACTTTATTTTCACCAACAAAGCTTGAAATTTTGGACTATAAAGATGCAGATAACCTATGGACAACCTCTTTTCATCGTTACAATCCCTATTGCCAGGCTGTTTGAATTTATCTAATTTTATAGTTATTAGACTTTAAGAATTGGATTTATTGCTCATGAAAATTATTTTGATAACCCGGTTATAATTTTTTAAAGAAGACTTCTTGTAATGTAAGACATGATTTGGGAAATTTTATCAATCAAACTTTCACAACCGTACACATAACATTTGTTTAAGAACTTTATTAATAGATGAACCAAATCCAAGATTATGGTTTTCTAATCTTTCATAACTCCTCAAGTCTTGTTAAATATCCCAATCCATCTTCTTATGGCTTATAGTTATGAAGATCCTTTTTGTTCGGTGTTCTTTTGTGACAACTGTCACCCAGTTTGGGTTTTTCAGTGGCCTTTAAGAGTTAGTTGCATGCAATTGCATTCCAACAAGAGCAGTTGTGTGCTCATTTCCCTTACAATGCAGGGTTATTAGATTGAATAGTGGGGACTAGTAGTTGTAGAGTGGGCAGTAAATTATTTATTATTCCTTAAAGAATTGAAAGAGATTAGGGTAATGTTTAATAGAACAAACTTTTTTTTTTGGGAAGAGATGTACATTTTTTTATATAGAAGTTATAGGAGCAAGTCTCCTACCAAAAAGGAAACCATTGTTTGTGTTTGTTGCTTATGTCATCCTTCCTTGGTTTGGTTCACCTAACAAGGTGTCATGGATAATGAATCCTGCACCTTGTTTGCCCTCTTTGTCTTTGTGCGACAGGGTTTTAGGGACAGGTCAAAAAGTTTTTGGATGTTCATGTCATGACCACATGATGAATGTGGACATGACATGTTGTTTTTTGTGTCATGTCTACATGGTAAAAGTGGGCATGGCAGTCTTGATATAGAGTGGCATCAAGATTGTAGGAGAAGGAGATCTTTTGGGCTCAAAATTTGATTGCCCTAGAGGTAGTCTGTCAAATTTTGAAGAGAGGGAGTTTACAAGGATAGTTATGGAGTTTAAAAGTTAGACATGGAGATAAAACTTAGTCATCTTATAACACATGACAACATATTCTCATAACATTGCCATGACCCAAAAAGATAGTCCTAGCACCTAATGCTAACTAGAAGGCAACCATTCATCACCTTGGGTTTGTCATGAACAACAAATAGATAATTAATGAAATGAATAGATCAACATAGCCCTATTTCAAGCACAAGAATATAGTCATGAACATTAAGCATTGTCATGAGCATGCACTAACTAGATCAATAATCAACAACAAAGGATACCAATGACTTGGAAGGTTGTCATATTGCAAGAAAGACATGCACATTGAAATAAAGATGTTCATACTATCATGGATAGTCATGTTACACAAAAGAGGACAGTCACGAGGAGAATACTATCACTTTATAGTCAAATCAATGGGATTGTCCTATTGCATAAGTTTGAGTGTACAATCATAAGGTATAGAAGAATCATGTTGCAAGAAACATTGTCACAAATGATTGGGATAGTCATTTAAATGACTATCATGGACCATATACACTTGAAAGGCTACTACAATCACCATACTACATACCTAAGGGAATATCCTAGAGTCAAAATATTATCATTTAGATATAAGGACAGTCAATCAACACCTTAAAGACTTGCCACGCAATAAGGAATGTTGCAATGTCACCTAGGGAAAGTATGAACAAGATTAGGACAATCATATATTACCTTAAAGGTTTTCATGAAGATCATATAACTATTATAAACCTTGAGAAATAGTTATGAACTTGAAAATGAATATCATGGGATTTATAGAACAGTCATCATCAACACTATGGAAAGAATGTTATCTAAACATAGTCTTACTATTCAAAAGAAAATTATCAACAATGAAGGACTATAGTGCATGTCAAATGTTGTCACAAATTTCACCACAAGCAAGAGCATTATGAAGGGACAATCATAAAAGATGCAAGAACTATCATTAAACAAGTATGACCTATTATAAACAACAAATACATTGTCGTTGACATCATACTAATTGTGTAACAATCTATAGGATAGTCATAGAATTTGGACCTTATGTTAAATCTTGTAAAGGACCATCATTCCCCAAGAGATAGTCACATCAAGTACTTCCACCTCATCAACATTATAAGAGTTTTAATGAAAACATTGGACTATCATACAAGAACAAGGGACCTAGCAACCACTAAGACTATCACATGCCATTCCAATACTACCCAATGTAATTTCAAGGTTCCCACCATGCTCATAGATGCCTAGCGAGAGAAAAGAATAGTTGAGTCATATATATGCCAAATGGACATCCATGTCATGTTAAGATAGTCCTATTAACATCCAATGGATAGTCAAGGAGAGTAGAAGGAAAACTAACTTGAGACAAAGGACTATAACCTGAATTAAAGCATGTCCTAACCATACCAACATTGTCATCAACTCACTAGAGGACAACTCTAATAAAAAAAAATATAGTCTTATCACCTTAAAGATAATCATCCATGAAAAAAGAATAGTCACCCTATTAGATGAGGAGTGAAGAGAGTAATTATGCAATCTGGGGATAATTTTATCATGATAAGAGATTGTGAAAACTCAAAAGACTATACTACTACCACTAATATGGAAGAGTATGCCAATATGAGTTGTTGAAAGGTTGTCTTAGGAAAATGAAATGATGGAATGATGCATGAATAGATACCTAGTTGTCTTAAACCCTACGATGCATTACAAAGAGAAGCAAAGAGAATGTGAGGAGTTGTGGGCACTTGATCATGAGAGAAGAGGGTCAAATTAGGTGGGGCTACCAATGAAAACACCTAGTTTGACTGAAGACAAGATACTAGCCATAAATCTAACTTAGATAGGGTAGAGGATAGGAGCTTAACACTACAATTAGGTCTCATGGATCAAGATTTAGAGTACTAATTGCTATTTGGATATGAATAAGGATTTCATTTATACAAATTTATGTTTAAGGTAACATCTTTCATAAACAATTTGATGGTGTGGCTAATGGAACTCACTATTCTCTGTAATGCTACAATAATTGTTGTTAGGATAAGATTAATGTTGATCCACTCTAAAATATCCATGATCCTAGAGATCTATGATTCTAATTACACTGCCAAGAAGAAGAGGTTTCACCATTAAAATATCTAGATATAAAGAGACACAATCCTGCAAGAAGATAATGAGGATGAAGAATATAAAGTTATTGGAACCTGCTATTGATTATAGATATTGTCTCTACTATCCTAATTTATAGCCATGACTACATTACATTGTTTAGAAGATAGAAGATTTCTTAAGAAGCTAGTGTGATAAAGAAATTTCCATGAAGAAGAGATGGAGATTCTAATGCCACAATTAGATATCTAATAGAAAATAAGTGCTACATGTGAAGACCTTTCTAAGACTACATATCCATTCCCAACTAAGGAGAGATGCTTTGGAAATTGTGCTACAACCACCTAGGTGAGGAAAAACTCCTTCATGAAGATATATCAAAAGGGAAGTTAAAATTGGTCTTAAAACTTGTACCAAATTCCTTCAAAATTTATTTGTGATAAGAAGGATGTTTCCAACTGTCACATCCCTAATTTTTTACTATTTACTTGTATGTAATTAGTAGATAATTTCACATGATTTAATGATTTGACATTATGAGAAAATGTCAATATAAATCAATGGTTTCGTGAGTTTATGATTATATTCATAGAATTTTGACATGTGATTATATGTTATTGTGATTATTATTCATGATGTAAATGGGTTAACTAATGATACACTAATCCCAATTTGGTGATTGCAAGTTGTATTTAGGAAACAGATTTTCCACCCTCCAAGAAAGAGAGGGAGAGCATCATCAGAGAGAAGTGAATAGACATATGGAAAGAACAAGTTGTTGCCATCTAAGTCTAGTGTTACTTAGTTAGTGAACTTTGTTAAGCTCGGTAAGTTGTTTTCAACTTTATGGTCTTGGTTGGTTCTCGATTCGACAATAGTCAATTTGAAATTAATTCCTTAAGCATAGGTTTTGTCATAAACCAAGAAGGGATGGTTTGACTAATCGACTAGATGTGGTCGATAGTCAACATTTTCCTGATATAGTTATATTCAGGAGAGAATATTTATGCTAGTGGTTAACTATCTTATCATTGGTAATTTCTGATTGAAATTCCTATATGGTATCTGTAGACACCTAAAAATGTCTTGACTGTCTAACCATCCTCCAACATCACCCATGTCATTAACTTCTTATCTAATTAACTAATTAAATTTTTAATTAATTAATTAATTATTTCATCCATTCACCATTTTCTTCATCATTTAATCCCTAAAATTGAATTAATTTAATTAATTCAATAGTTGCACTTACTAACGTTAGCCCAATTAATTAAATAAATATGCAAATATTTATTTGGTTAATTTCCCCATCTCATTAAACCTAATTAATTAGATAAATTATGTTTATCTAGTTAATCAACCTACTAATTAGCCTACCCCTAATGTAGTTAATTAAATACCTATTATTTAATTAGCTACCCTAGCCTACATGACCCTTCGACCTAAAATTAATTAAATAAACCCTTATTTAATTAATTTTAACCCCTAACTAATCCATCTACTAATTTTCTCCAGGCATATTAATTAAACTAATCCTCTTGATTAGTTTGGTTAAACCCCATTTAACAGTCATCCCCACACTTCACAAATTAAAAAATTAACATTTATTCCACATAAGGAAATTTTTTATTCACATTTGTCCTAAATTTCATTAATGAGCTTTTACAACACCTAATTTGTCCTAGTTTTCATTTAATAGAGCTCTTCCCCATGTGAATTAAAAATTCACTTCTAATCCCCCTCATCTAAATTCATTAATGCACACCCCTTCCGAAGGTGAATTAAAAATTCACTTTTATTCTCATCCATCCAATCTTTGTGATCAAATCCAAGCCCTCCCATCTTACAATCATCCTCGTTCATTGATCTCCACATTAAATCTCAACCATTGGGTCAAATCTCCCTCCAAAATGCCTATAAATACAACCTCTCTTGAGCCATTTCATCATGCAATCTTTGAGTATTGATATTATGCCAAAATCTCTTTCATCTATCTATCTTTGAGCAAGGTTATGAGTGATTTGCATTGTATTTGAAAGCATTTCACATACACACACATAGCCATGGGTGAAGCTAGAGAGTAAGGGTGCACTCTCTCTACCTTATCAAGGAGGAGGATCACTTTTGAGGTATAAACTTGTGTTATTTATGTTTTTTACCTTGCTAGTTTTCCTTGACTTCGGTATCCTATCTGGTTAATTACGTTTGTCTATTTTTCTATAATCATGAGACAGAGAGGGGGAAAATACCTCAACCCCATTCTCATATCGCATCAAGTGTTTGGAAAACAATGTAAGGTATACATTGTGTATGCTTTCTTTATGATATTACATATCTAAAGTTATGTTTGATATTTCAATAACACCTTTTGTGTTAGGTCGATAAATTCTTAATGAAAGAGGTTAAGAGATGTGTTTTACATTTGCTTGGGTAATGTGGTCCTTTGACCCTATTTTCTCTCAATGGTTATAGAGAGTGGAGTATATTTTTATTGAGTTTTTGGTGGTCTTTAATGACCATTATCTCTTTTGTTAAGCATGTCATCTGTTGCAAGTATGAGGTGAGCCAGTGTTGTCATTGATGTCAACATACTCATATTACATTGACAAGAAGGATTTGATGAGCTGTGTGCTGAGGATATTGAGAAAATTAGCCTCAGTCAGGGACAGTGAAGAACAGTGATGAGAAGAAGGCAAATGTACTGTATAGGATAAGAACCGGAGGATGCGGATTAAAGAGTTAGTAGATAAGAGTCTTGAGATGCTTCAGTTAAGATTTCAGAGGTCCGCATGAAGATCTGAAGGAGTTGTGGCTGTCGGTATGGAACCGGTTCCAGCAAGTATCCAGAGGTGACAGAGGATCACAAAAAGGTCTGGTGAGGTCCGGAATTGTATTATCCTAATCTGCGGATTGGAAGGAATGTTTGGCATGTCCTTGTGATGTGTCATCCTGATTTATGTATGATTTGGAGGTCTGGAAGTACCTCTTGCATTATGACAGTGGCGACAGACTATGTTCTTGAAGTTCCGGATAAGGAGGATAACAGATTTCAGTAAGTAAAAGAAATGCGGACGTACCTGGTCATTCAGGCAGGCTTGTGAAGGTTCTTGGATCATGTTGAGGTTGTGTTGTTGGTCCGCATTGATAATGTATGATTTGAAGGTCCGGAAGTACCTTCTACAGTGGCGACAGACTGTGTTCTTGAAGTTCCGGATGAGGAAGACAAGAGATTCCAACAAGTAAAGGACGTGCGGATGTATCCGGTTATTCAGGCAGGCTTGTGAAGTTTTCTGGATTGTGTTGAGGTTGTGTTGTTGATCCGCATTGATAGTAGAGCCTGGAATTGAAGTTATTCTTCCGGATGAAGTTCTTGCTCTGTTTAGCCGACCGGATGAGTTGTTCATCCTGCGAATGTTCTTGTGGTGGCCGACCGGATGTGTTGTTCATCTTGCAGATACTCTTATGGTTGTTTGCCGACTTAGATGTTTGTTCCTAAGTCGATGTCTTGTATAAATAACGGTTTGTGAGTTCATTTCAAAGTGTGTGGAGTGTGTGGATGAGTGTGGCATAGCGAAGAGAAGTGCGAAAGGCAGAGCAGAAGTTTTTGGGCTTAAATGGAACTAATCCGGACATGGTAGAGATGTCATTCTCCAGTTCAAGACTGTGATTCTTATCACTTTGTAGACAGTGTGTTTCCTTGTAGGCAGTGGGCCTCTTTGTGAGCAGTGTGCTCGGGCAGCGAGCCCTAATTGGCAAGTGCCATTCTTTTTCTTATTCTTCTAACAGAGAATAATTCTTGGGTTAATCACCCCGTGGTTTTTCCCTTAACCAGGTTTTCCACGTCAAAATCTTGGTGTTCAATGTGTTGATGTTTATCTGCTCTTGTGTTTGTGTATAATGCTTTCATGATATGCTATTAACTAACAACCAAGAATCAAGTGTTTGAAAGAACAAGAAGTTTTATACAACTGATTCACCCCCCCTCTCAATTGTATGCCCTAGATCCAACAATTGGTATCAGAGCCAAGTTCCTCTGAAAGAAGCTTAACTGCTTGAGGAGATCCAGGATGTCGTCTTACAAGAAGGATAGTCCGAAGTTCGATGGAACCAACTTCACTCTTTGGAAAGGTGGCATGAAGTGTCACTTGGAATGAATGGGAAAAGCATACTTGGCCATGGTTTCAAAACCTTATGTACCTCCACAAGGTGGTCTGACAACTCTGAATGAAATCACAGAAGCTGAAAACAATCTGCGGACCAAGGAAGCTCTTCTAAGCACATTGAATGACTCAGATCTCTCGAATGTTATTGACCTACCAACTGCATATGAGATCCTAACTAAACTGGAACTTCTGTATGAAGGAGATGAGTTTGTCAAAAGTGCAAGGTTGCAAAGTCTGAAAGGGAAATTTGAAAGATTGAAAATGAGAGATGATGAAAACATCACTACCTTTATGCCAAGAGTGAATGAGCTGGTATGTGGAATTAGAAATGCTGGTGGAACTCTAGATGAAAATGAGATTGTCTGCAAAATCCTAAGATCCCTTCCTGCTGCCTACAAAATCAAGGTTGCTACCATTGATGAATTCAGAGCCCACACAACTATCACAAGAGAACAACTGGCTAGCAAACTAGCTGCATTTGAAATGACCGAGTTTGGAGATGATCCTCCCAAGACTGAATCTGCTTTCAAAGCCAGTACCTATGTGAAAGGCAAACAGAGATTTGATCCGGGAGAAAACTCATCAAGGAAGATGTCATGGTATGATCAAGCAAGAAGAGAAATGGAAGAAGAAGAAGCAGAAACAGCTCAACTTGAAGCCCTCATTGCAAAGAGACTGCCAAGAGGATCTGGTAAGTATGAAGGAAAACTACCCTTTAAGTGTTTCAACTACAATAAGATTGATCATTTTGCTTCAAGATGTCCAGAAAGATCTGCAAGGTCTAATACTAACAGACAAAGCTTTCAAAAGAATTGCTATTATGTTCATGAAGAAGATGACAATGAAGGAGTAACAGATGATGAATCAGAACTAGGAAGCAAATCCGGAAATGAGTGGGTGTTTATTGCCATCAAGGAAGAAGATTCAATACTCTCTGAATCTGTCAATCACAAAGTTGTTGAAAAAGCTTTGGCTGCTCAAGTGGAAGAAAAGGATGATTGGGTTATTGACAGTGGATGCTCTCACCATATGACTGGTGACAAGAATAAGTTCTTAGATTTGGAAAGATATGAAGGAGGAATGGTAAAGTTTGGTGACAATTCTGCTGGCAGAATCAGAGGTAGGGGAACTATTTCCTTTGATGGAAAGAGCAAAACAGGTAATGTACTATATGTTGAAGGATTGAAGCACAATCTTCTCAGTGTTGGTCAGTTAGTGGACAAAGGCTATGATCTCCGGTTCAAGAATGGAAAATGCAGAATCTTTACAAGCTCCGGAACTGAAATTGCATCCGGTACTCAGACAAAAGGTAATATCTTTCATCTGGTTGGTTCAAATAAAAGTTGTTTGTTTGTTCAAATTGATCAGAGTTGGTTATGGCATAGAAGAATGTGTCATGTAAATTTTGATAACATCATCAAGATAAGCAATACTCAGGCTGTAAGAGATCTTCCAAAATTGATGAAACCTACAAATAGTGTGTGCAAAGAATGTCAGTTAGGTAAACAAAGCAGAGTCTCTTTCAAAAGCAAAGATCAGTCTTCTACCAGATTATTAGAATTAGTACATACTGATCTCTGTAGTCCGACAAGAATCAAGAGTCTGCAAGGTGATAGATATTTCATGTTATTAATTGATGATCATTCCTGGATGATGTGGGTTACCTTTCTAAAAGAAAAATCAGAAGCATTTGAGAAGTTCAAAATCTTCAAAGCTATGGTGGAGAATCAAACCGGATTGAAACTAAAGTGTCTAAGGTCTGATAGAGGTGGTGAATTTACATCTGGTGAGTTCATTGACTTTTGTGAGAAACAGGGTATAAGGAGACAGTTGTCTACTCCTAAGACTCCACAGCAGAATGGAGTAGTTGAGAGAAAGAACCAGACCATCCAGGAAGCTGCTAGGACAATGATGTTGGAAGCAAATGTTCCTCAAATGTTTTGGAAAGAAGCTATCAGCACTGCAGTCTACACTCTAAATCGAGTTCAAATCAGAAACAACACCGGTAAGACCCCCTATGAACTCTGGTTTGGCATCACTCCTACTGTGAAATATTTCAGAGTATTTGGTAGCAAGTGTTATATTAAAAGAGATGAAGATCTAGGAAAGTTTGATGCTAGAAGTGATGAGGGAATTTTCTTGGGTTACTCCACTCAAAGCAAAGCATACCGGTGTTACAATAAGAGATTGAGGAAAATGATAGAAAGCACCAATGTGAAAGTTGATGAAGGAATTGAGAAACCTTCAAGATTTTATGAGTTTGATGAAGATGACCAAGACAGTGTTCAAGGAACTCAATCCTCTCCGGTGAGACAGAGTCAGCCTGATCTGGTAAATCAGGAAGAAGAGATAGGTTTGAATGAGCCTGATCAAGAAGCAGCAGTGCTGGATACTCCCAAAATTCCAAGGTATGTAAGACTGAACCACTCTGAAGATCAGATCATAGGTGACAGAAGCAAAGGTGTACAAACTAGAAGGAATGTTGCTCAAAATCAGGATGAATGTTGTCTGATTTCAAAGATTGAACCTAAAACAATAAATGAAGCCTACAATGATGAGAACTGGACCAAAGCAATGGAAGATGAATTGATGCAAATTGAGAAAAATCATACTTGGGATCTTGTTCCCAGACCTAGAGACAGGAATGTAATTGGAACCAAGTGGGTCTTTCAGAACAAACTAAATGAAGCTAGTGAAGTAATCAGAAACAAAGCTAGACTGGTCTGCAAAGGCTACTCTCAAATAGAAGGAATTGACTTTGAAGAGACTTTTGCTCCGGTGGCAAGAATTGAAGCAGTCAGATTACTTCTTGCATTTGCTGCCTTCAAAGACTTCAAGGTATATCAGATGGATGTCAAGTCTGCCTTCCTAAATGGTGATCTGGAAGAAGAAGTCTACATTGAACAACCGGATGCATTTCAATTGTCTGATAATGATGATATGGTCTGCAAGTTGAAGAAAGCTTTGTATGGATTAAAGCAAGTCCCAAGAGCTTGGTATGAAAGGTTGGATAAGCATCTTGTGCAGATTGGATTCAACAAAGGTACTGCTGACAGTAACTTATATTTCAAAATTGATCATGAAAACATTTTGATTGTTGAAGTGTTTGTGGATGATATCATTTTTGGAGGAAGAGATAGTATGTACAAAAATTTTGCAAATCAGATGAAAAGTGAGTTTGAAATGTCTATGCTTAGTGAAATGAATTTCTTCTTGGGTCTGCAAATTACTCAAACAAAAGAAGGGATCTTCATTTCTCAGACCAAATATGTGAAAGAATTGTTAAGGAAATTTGGTATGGAAGACTCAAAGCCAATGAACACTCCTATGGCAACCGGATGTAAGTTAAGCAAAGATGATGATTCTCCAAAGGTAGATCAGACAAAGTATAGATCAATGATTGGTGGATTGTTGTATCTCACTCAAACTAGACCAGATATAATGCAGGCTGTTGGTCTTGTGGCAAGATTCCAGGCTGATCCTAGAGAATCTCATGTTATGGCAATCAAAAGAATTTTTAGGTACTTGAAAGGAACAGTTGAGTATGGTCTATGGTACCCTAGAGATCCGGATTTCTCTCTTCATGCTTACACAGATGCAGATTGGGCAGGTGATGTGGATGACCGTAAGAGCACTAGTGGTGGAGCATTCTTTTTGGGGAAGAGATTGGTTTCTTGGTTAAGCAAGAAACAAGATGCAATATCTCTGTCTACAACTGAAGCAGAATACATTGCAGCAGCAGGTAGTTGCACTCAAATCTTATGGATGAAACAGATGCTAAGAGACATTAAAATTGAATATGAGGAGCCTATCACAATTTTCTGTGATAATTCAAGTGCAATTAATATTTCTAAGAATCCGGTGTTGCATTCTAAGACCAAGCACATATCTATCAAGTTTCACTTTTTGAGAGAACAAGTAAACAAGGAAGAAGTCAGATTGGAGTATGTTCCCTCCAAGGATCAGATTGTAGATATCTTTACTAAACCTCTTCCCAAGGATTCTTTTGAATATCTCCGGGAGAAGTTAGGGGTCATGGCCCCTCCGGTGATGAACTAGGATGCACTGATGTGCATCAGTCCGGTGGATATCACAGTCATATCTTGTGATCCGGATTGATGATGGGGAGCTGCAACCAAGGGGGAGCAGCTGGTATGATTCTGATGTATGAGAATTGCAAGTATGAGCCCTTTGCCATTGATGTCAAAGGGGGAGAGAAGACATGTGAAAAACAAGTGGTTGATGATCAAAGGGGGAGCAGTAAAGGAAGAGAAGACATGTGAAAAGTTGTTGTTGATAGGGGGAGCGGTGACAGAAAAGAGAAGTTCTTGTCTTAATGGTTTTTCACATCATATGTTGCCATCAATGACAAAGGGGGAGATTGTTGCAAGTATGAGGTGAGCCAGTGTTGTCATTGATGTCAACATACTCATATTGCATTGACAAGAAGGATTTGATGAGCTGTGTGCTGAGGATATTGAGAAAATTAGCCTCAGTCAGGGACAGTGAAGAACAGTGATGAGAAGAAGGCAAATGTACTATATAGGATAAGAACCGGAGGATGCGGATTAAAGGGTTAGTAGATAAGAGTCTTGAGATGCTTCAGTTAAGATTTCAGAGGTCCGCATGAAGATCTGAAGGAGTTGTGGCTGTCAGTATGGAACCGGTTCCGGCAAGTATCCAGAGGTGACAGAGGATCACAAAAAGGTCCGGTGAGGTCCGGAATTGTATTATCCTAATCTGCGGATTGGAAGGAATGTTTGGCATGTCCTTGTGATGTGTCATCCTGATTTATGTATGATTTGGAGGTCTGGAAGTACCTCTTGCATTATGACAGTGGCGACAGACTGTGTTCTTGAAGTTCCGAATAAGGAGGATAAGAGATTTCAGTAAGTAAAAGAAATGCGGACGTACCTGGTCATTCAGGTAGGCTTGTGAAGGTTCTTGGATCATGTTGAGGTTGTGTTGTTGGTCCGCATTGATAATGTATGATTTGAAGGTCCGGAAGTACCTTCTACAGTGGCGACAGACTGTGTTCTTGAAGTTCCGGATGAGGAAGACAAGAGATTCCAGCAAGTAAAGGACGTGCGGATGTATCCGGTTATTCAGGCAGGCTTGTGAAGTTTTCTGGATCGTGTTGAGGTTGTGTTGTTGATCCGCATTGATAGTAGAGCCCGGAATTGAAGTTATTCTTTCGGATGAAGTTCTTGCTCTGTTTAGCCGACCGGATGAGTTGTTCATCCTGCGAATGTTCTTGTGGTGGCCGACCGGATGTGTTGTTCATCTTGCAGATACTCTTATGGTTGTTTGCCGACTTAGATGTTTGTTCCTAAGTCGATGTCTTGTATAAATAACGGTTTGTGAGTTCATTTCAAAGTGTGTAGAGTGTGTGGATGAGTGTGGCATAGCGAAGAGAAGTGCGAAAGGCAGAGCAGAAGTTTTTGGGCTTAAATGGAACTGATCCAGACATGGTAGAGATGTCATTCTCCAGTTCAAGACTGTGATTCTTATCACTTTGTAGACAGTGTGTCTCCTTGTAGGCAGTGGGCCTCTTTGTGAGCAGTGTGCTCGGGCAGTGAGCCCTAATTGGCAAGTGCCATTCTTTTTCTTATTCTTCTAACAGAGAATAATTCTTGGGTTAATCACCCCGTGGTTTTTCCCTTAACCGGGTTTTCCACGTCAAAATCTTGGTGTTCAATGTGTTGATGTTTATCTGCTCTTGTGTTTGTGTATAATGCTTTCATGATATGCTGTTAACTAACAACCAAGAATCAAGTGTTTGACAGAACAAGAAGTTTTATACAACTGATTCACCCCCCCCCTCTCAGTTGTATGCCCTAGATCCAACAGTCATCATGGGAGTTAAGACTGGAATTAATAAAAGTATTGGGGAGTGAATTTAGAGGAGTGTTCTATTTATTACCTCGGGGGAGTTCCCTTTGGAGATATACATAGATGTACATTGAGAGACAAAGAGTCAGATAATTGTGTTTGAATCTTACTATGGAGAAAGGACATCAGAGAACTCCTAAAGGATTAAGGAGAGATGTGTTACCATGACAAGCTCATAGTTTTTCTTCTTTTTAAGGAAATGTTCAATGATTTTGAGAGTTCTTAAATGTTATAAGCCCTGTAGATTTACTTATTACTATGTTATAAGTAACCGATAACATAGAATATAAATATCACTGTGTTTAGTGAAGTTGGTAGACTTATATTATTATCATTGTGTTTAGTGAAGTCGGCAGACTTATATTATTATCACGGTGTTTAGTGAAGTCGACAGACTTATATTATTATCAATGTGTTAAGTGAAGTCAACAAACTTATATTATTATCATTGTGTTTAGTAAATTCAATAGTTTAATGTGTTCTTATGTTTTAGAAAATGAAGAGCTAAAATAGATCTGTGTATGAAGAGTTGAGAGCTCTTTGGATGTCTTTGAACTGTGAAAATGATAGTTTGTCTTATCTCTACATTCTAAGTGGAAGTAGAGTTTATTTACCTCTGTGTAAGAATAACTGATAGCTTGTCACATTAAATAAGAAGTCGATAGCTTAGATACCTCTGTGGAGTTGTGTGAAGTATGTAAACCCTCGAAACTCTGTGAAAACTAGGAAGTTTATCTTCTATTGTTCTATGAGATGTTTTAGTTCGAATGGCCATACTCTTTTCATTTTTGGATAAGAACCAATTCATCTTAGACTCTTTTTATTTATGTTGTAGAATGAGAACTTTATCTATGTATCATTTTTACCATATAAGTATAGCATTATGTATGCAAACTACTAGGTTGTTGAAATATTTCGTATGCAAGCCAAAAGTCTAATGTTCACGATAGGTTTTATCTTGACGTTGTTAGTTAACTTAGTGGTTACGTAGACAGTTTGTAATGAGCATTGGAGTGTGTTTTATGCTAAGATTGAAGTAGCTCTGTAATGCAGGTCAAGGTTTAGGAGCCTTATCAGGTGGCTAAACCAAGCAACAAATAACAAATCACAACAATTTACAATAGGAGTACAACTCATTAAAAAAGCATCAGCCTCAGACTTACAACACTTCAAGATGCAGATCAAATTGATCATGCAATCTAGAGAACCTTCTGGAAGCTCACAAAAACATATTACAGATCTTTTTACCAAGGAGAAGCTCTGGAAGAATCCCTTTTAAAGCATGAATCCCATAAATTTATAGACCATAGAGGCAGCCACCAACCTTCATTAATGCTCCTGACATGTGTCACATCCTTATTTGCTCTTGGAATAGCCATATAGGTAGTTAAAGTTGACTTTTGGTGCTTTCTGGGTGGTTAGCTAGGATTTCATGCCTTATTGGCAGCGGGGATATCTGGCAAAACTAACTTGATGCAGGAAAAGTAGGAAAATTGGCCTCTACCAAACAAAGCATAGATTTGGCTGCCAACTGACATATGTAGTAAGACTTCAATTTAGCATTGGGTCACTAAAACACCTCCGATGGGGTTTACTGACATCACTAGATCAGCAGGAATTTTGGTGCCTATTGGACATAGGCATTGCAGTCACTTTTCAATGCAAGGTCTCAAAACCCTTTTAGTGGAGAAAACTGAACCAACCGGATCTAAGGAGAAATTTAGGGTCACCAAACATGTGCAATAGGAATGGATTTCAACACAAGTCAAGAAATGCACATTTTAACGCAAAGTGTGTGATGTTAGGCTAGCGGTGATTTATGGTCCTATCAGTTTGTGCAGGTTTTAGATTCTAGTGAACATGTGTAGTTGAACTAGTTTTTAGTGCAAATCCAGTACCTTAAGTTTTTAGCACAAACTCACTTGTTGAATGTCAACGGGGATATCCATTGTCACTGGATTTCAGCACAAATCACAGTGACTTGCCAAAACTCCGCTGGGACATAACTTCTCTAATTTTGTTTGAATCTTCACCAAATTTGAGAAGCAGATACCCATTTGGGCCTTCTTCAAGGTCATTCTATCTCTTGGCCAACTTCCTTAGGAAAATTTTCCAAAATTGATCAATTTACTCCTAAAGCAACTCCTGTAGCAAAATAAACAAGAGTAAAAACAAATATTTTTTGCTAATGAGGATTGCATGTGAACCCAGATGCTCCTACATTAGATAGGCTAGGTAACTAAAATGTTCCATGAGTTGAAAACTCATGGACATTTTGGAAACTCTAGAACCAGAATCCCAAACTTGACAAGTTCTGCATCACTCAGCCAAGAAGCTTCATCTACAACTCTATTCTTCCATCTGACCAGATACTCCATGTACTCCTTTCCTCTAGTCTTCTTAACCACTCAGGAGTCAATCACCTTATCCACTTCCTCCATCTTCTTTTCAAGAAACTAATCTATCCACCCTTGTGCATTAGGTGAATGTGAATGTGTACCTCCTTGTAAACTTGACTCACCTTCATAGAATTTATATAGATTAGCAACATTGAAAATAGGAGACATGTCAATCCCAACTGGTAACTTGATCTCATAGGCATTGGATGAGAACTTCCTCAACACCTTGCATGGGCCTATCTTTTTGAATTTCAACTTATTATATGTTCCCTATGGAAACCTTTCTTTCCTCAAGTGTGCCAAAACTAAGTCTCCTACCTGGAATTCTTGTTCCCTTCTATGCACATCAACATACTCCTTGTACTTCCTAACACTTTTCTCCAACTATCCTTTCACCTCCTTGTGAACCTCATGAGTGTATTCTACCAAATCTTCTACAACAGCACTCTTCCTGTTCAAATCTACACTATCTCAGAGTTCATCAACACCCCTTGGGTTAAACCCATAAACTATTTGAAATGGACTCCTTCCTATACTTCTGTTCACTAAATTATTATAAGCAAATCCTGCTTGTGCCAGGATAATATCCCATTGATGTGGTTTATCTCCCACCAAACATCTCAATAAGTTTCCCAAACTTCTATTACAACCTTAGTTTGTCCATCAATTTGTGGGTGATAAGCTGAACTGAATCCTAATTTAGTGCCCATTCTCTTCCATAATGTACACCAAAAATGGTCAACAAACTTTATGTCCTTGTCAGAAACTATGCTCTTAGGCAATCCATGTAACCTGACTACCTCTCTAAAAAACAATGTAGCTATGTGGGATGCATCACTAGTCTTCTGACATGGTATGAAATGAACCATATTCAAAAATCTATCCACAAAAATAAAAATGGAATCACGACCTCTCTGTGTCTGAGGCAATCTCAAAACAAAATCCATACTTATATGCTCCCGTGGTCTATCAGGTATAGGCAATGGCTGATACAATCATGTATTCTATCATGCTCCTTTAGCATGTTGGCAAATCCTATAGCCTTGTACCAATTTCTTCACATCTGCACTCATCTTAGGCCAAAAATAACTTTCATTCAGTTGTGCCACTATCTTATCTACTTCAAAATATCCACTCAAGCCTCCACTATGCTTTTCTCTGATTAGGTTCTCTCTCATTGACCCTCTAGGTATACACAATTTCTATCCTTTGAACAACAAACCATCTTGGATAAAATATTCCAACCATGGTGTCCTATCTCCTTCCACTGGACTTTTACTAACAGCCCATGCTTCCTTAAAAATAGGATCATCAGGATATAAATCTTTCATTGCATCAAAGCCAACAACATTGACCCTTAGCTCATTCATTAATAAAAATCTTCTGCTAAGTGCATCTACTACCCGGTTTGACTTACAAATTTGATGTTTCAAGATAAAAGAATAACTTTTCAAGAACTCCACCCATTTTATATGTCTCTGGTTTAACTTACCTTGACTATTGATGTACTACAAGGCATGATGATCGGTATATAACACAAACTCATTTGACAACAGATAATGTCACCACTTCTTCAAGGCCTGCACTATATCATAGAATTCTTGGTCATAAATTGAGCATTTTCTCTTTACTTCATTGAGTTTCTTACTGAAGTAGGCAATGGATCTACCCTCTTGACTTAACACTCCCACAATTGCACTACCACTAGCATCACAATCTGCCTGAAAAACTTTGCCAAAGTTTGGCTATGCCAACACTGGTTGTTTTGTCACCTTCTTCTTCAGCATTTGAAAACTCTTTTATGTTGTAGCTATCCATTGGAACTCTTTCTGAACATCCTTCATTGTTTTTGTGATTGGTACACATATTCCACTAAAATTTCTAATGAACTTCCTATAGAAACTCACCAAGCCATGAAAACTTTTGGCCTCAAACATGTTTCTAGGTGAAGGCCAATCTAGTATTGCCTTAACCTTCTTAGGGTCCATTTTCAACCCCTCTTCAGACACTACAAAACCAAAATATACCAGTTCCTTTTTCATAAACTACACTTATCCATGTTCACTAGCAATTTTTCTTCTTTTAACCTCTACAAGACTGCCCTAAGATGCAATAGGTGCTCCTCCTTTGTTTTGCTGAAAACCAAATTGTCATCCAAATAAACTATGACAAACTTTCTAAGGAACGACTTCATTACCTCATTCATCAATCTCATAAAGGTGCTGGGGGCATTTATCAATACAAATGGCATCACTAACCATGCATACAGTCCATCCTTGGTCTTGAATGTTGTCTTCCATTTATCCCCTTCTCTAATTCTAATTTGGTGGTATCCACTCTTCAAATCAATCTTGCTGAAATACTTTGCTCCACTCAAGCAATCCATCAATTCATCCATACGAGGAAATGAAAACCTATACTTAATGGTTATCTTGTTTATAACCCTTGAATCAGTGCACATCCGCCATTTCCCATCTTTCTTAGGTGCCAGTACTACAGTTACAACAAATGGACTGAGACTTTTCCTAATCAGCCCCTTATCCAATAACTCTTGCACTTGCCTATTCACCTCTTCATTTTCCATAGGTGTCATCCTATATGGTGCCTTGTTTGGTAGGATTTGTCCTAGTATCAGATCCATGTAGTGACTTATGCTTCTCATTAGAGGTAATCCATCAAGTAAGTCCTTCATTAGTATGTCATTGAACTCACTCAAGATTTCTTGCTCCTCTGTGGGAACTTCTGCCCCTTTCTCAGTTGTCATAGCTTTTGAAATTTGAGGTAAGAAGGCATAATAGACCTCCTTTCTGATTTCCCTTGGGAACTATTCTCCACTTACTAGACAAACCCTATTGCCTCTCTCAACATCCTCATCCTTATCCTTCAAAGGATTCAGTATATACTCAACCCTATCCTTCTTGAGTGTAATACAATTACTCTTGCCATCAAGAATGGCATGCATGTCATATTGCCAAGGTCTACCCAATAGAAAGTGGCATGTATCCATTGGAATAACATCACACATTATCTCATCTTTGTAATTTCCAATCTAAAATTTGACAAGGCATTGTTCACTTACCAATAATTGATGTCCCTTTTGCAGCCAAGAAACCTTGTATGGGGTGGGGTGTTTCAACCACTTCAGATCTAACTTCTCCACCATTTCTTCTGACACTAAATTGTTAGTACTTTTGTTGTCCACAATGACCTTACAACATTTCCCTCCAGACTTACATCTAGTTCTAAATAGATTTATTTGTTGTTCCAGTTCCTCCTGTACCTTCTCTAGTGCTAGAAGAACTTTCCTCATCATCAAGGATTCTCCATCCTCAACTTCCTCTCCATGCTTCAGTGAGGCTACACTAGCCACACTCTCCTCCTCAGCTTGTACTATATGGACTCTAGTCTCTTTTCCTTTATACTGCTCTATTGTACTTGAGGACATTCAAATGCCCTATGTCCAGCCTGTCCACACTAGAAACATGTTCCACTAAATCCTCTTCCTTTTCCAAAATTTCCTCTACCTTGAGAATAATCACCCCTTCCTCTACATCCCATCTTTTTTCTCCTTTCTTATCTTGAGATCCATGTCTAGGATTTGATTTTCCTCTTCCGTTGGAGGCTTTACCTCTTCCTCTAGAGCTATTATGCCTTCTAGAGATCTTCTCTTCTGCCTTCAATGTAAATGATAGGCTTCCTCTATACTAGTAATTCTGACCATGCTAATTTCATCTTGGATTGAATAATGCAACCCATTTACATACCTAGAGATCTTCTTAGCATCATCTTCAATGTGACCATCCCTGATGTTCAATCTGTAAAACTCTTTAGAATAGCCTTGCACACTTTTCTCCCTCTATTTGAGGTTCTGCAACATCTTGAACATGGTGATTTGATGATCGGCAGGCAGAAATTTTGCCTTTAACTTGGTTAACATCCTTTCCCAGGTCTTAATCTTTTCCTTTCCTTTTCTTTGTCTCTCAACTTGCACATGATCCCACCATAAAGATGCATGTCCTTTCAGCTTTGAAGCTGCAAGTTTTACCCTCTTAGGGCCTTCAATAGATTCCAACTCAAAAAAAATTTCCATCTCTGAAATCTAGTCTATCAACTCATCTAGTTTTAGACTACCGTTATAACTGGGTAACTCACCATGGGGTTTATTGGTAATCTTTGTCATTGAATTTAGAAACCTCCTCTCATATCCATCTTCTCCTTCTTATGCTTCCTCTTCACTAACTTCTTCCTCCTCATTATCGCTTACATCTGCTATGGGTACTCCTCTGCATTGCATTCTCTCCATTGCATCCAGCCTAGTTGTAATGTCTCTCAGCATCTCTACCAATGTTGGATCTCCACCTCATGGAGGAGGTCCTCTTTTTCTTCTATCTTGGTGTGCCATGTCTACAGATCCTTGGCAATTGTAGGTCTCTTCTTCGCTCAGCCTACAACAATCTCCTTAGGATCCCTTGTGCAATAATCCCATAGCCTCAAGGAATGTGAACCTGCTATGATACCACTTAATGCAAGCTAAGGTTTAGGATCCTTATCAGGTGGCTAAACCAAGCAGCAAATAACAAATCAGAACAAAACCACTCTTTATTCATCTGCAAGAGAGATTTAAGGTAGGAATACAACTCATTACAAAAGCATTGGCCTCAGCCTTATAACACTTCAAGATGCAGATCAAACTGATCGTGCAATCTAGAGAACCTTTTGGAAGCTCACAAAAATGTACTATAGATCTTTTTACCAAGGAGAAGCTCTAGAAGAATCCCTTTTAAAGAACGAATCCCATGAATTTCTAGACCATAGAGGTGTTGGGATAAGGTGCCATTAACCTTGTAAATCCCAATATTGTATTTATTCCATTTATTATATGTAAGTTGTAATTATCCATGAGATGTACTAGTTTCAATGGCAAGGGTAATTTTGGAGTAACCAGAGGTAATTACGGAGTAAATTTTACTATTGGAAAATGTAAAAACTCAAATTAAATGAGGGTAGGCATGCTCCCTTGAGGAATCTACTATTTTTGGCATGTATGACAACTATCATAATGTTGGTAAGTGAATCTATGATAGTTGCAAATTGTCATAAGATTTTATGATTCTATGACGCATATGATGGATATGTTAGTTGTATATTTGCTATATTTAGCTTAAGGTTCCTATATTGGAAAGATACTCTTTTGTGGAATCTATGATGGTTATGATGCATCATAAGATGTTGTAAGAGGTAAAATTTAGTCTTGGGTGCCCAACCTTTGCATGGTTGTTTTTGGACAAGTGGAAGGTGCTTTTAAGATGGCATTTAATGTTTGCATGTTGGAGAATCTCATGAGAGAGAAGGTGAATGCCTAGGATGAGTTGGAAAACATTTCTATAAGTATTTGCCATGTATTTGTTGTTGCAATATAGATTTTAGGTACTCAGGTGCTGCTGGAATGTTGTTGGATTGAAGACTTGTGGAGAGAGTTGTGTAGTTGATGTATTGTATAGATCTTTTACAGATTAATACAAACTTGTGCCTCTTTCCTGGTGAGTTTTTTACCCACAAGGGTTTTTTCCATGTAAACACTATGTCATTATGTTGAGTTCTTCATGTTTGACATATTTTCTATAGTGGGTTTTATGTTTTGTTACAATCTCCATTGTTAATGCACACTTAAAGATTGCTGAAATTTATTCGAATCAGATTTCCATTAAAGTAGTGTTGCTTTCATATCTAACAAGAGGTGCCACCAAACTTCATTAATGCTCCTGACATGTGTCACATCCTAATTTTCCCTTGGAACGGTCGTATAGGTGGTTAAAGTTGACTTTTGGCACTTTCTGGGTGGTCAACAGGGATTTCATGCCTTACCGACAGCAGGGATATCTAGCACCACTGACTTGATGTAGGAAAAGCGGGAAAATTGGCCTCTACTGGATAAATTGTGGATTTGGCTGCCAATTGACATATGTAGTAAGACTTCAATTTAGCGTTGGGTCACTAAAACACCTTCGACAGGGTTTGCTAAGTCACCAAATCGATAGGAATTTTGGTGCCTGTCAGACATAGGCAGTGTAGTCACTTTTCAACACAAGGTCTCAAAACCCTTTCAGCAAAGAAAACTGAACCAACTGGATCTGTAGAGAAATTTGGGGTCACTGGACATGTGTAGTAGGAATGGATTTCACAAGTCAGGAAGTGAAGATTTTAGCACAAAGTGTGTGATGTTAGGTCAGTGGAGATTTATGGTCCTATCAGTTTGAGTAGGTTTTGGTGTCTAGTGAACATGTGCAGTTGAACTAATTTTTAGCGCAAATCTATTACCTTAAGTTTTTAGTGTAGACTTGCCTATTGAATGCCAACATGGATATCCATTGTCACTGGATTTCAGCACAAAGTGCAGTGACTTGCCAAAACTCCATTGGGAAATAACTTCTCCAATTTTGCTCGAATCTTCACCAAATTTGAGAAGCAGATAGTCTTCAAGTCAAGTTACTGTAAATGTTCATTATTATAGAAACTTTGACCAAAGTGATACATTTGTCTCTGCATACATTAGTTGGTTCACAGTGTCTAGATGGCATAATTGGTCAGTATGATCATACTTAGCTAGAAGATTATCTAGAGTTGTATGGTCGATTGAGTTGTGTAGGACACAACACTAGGACTCAGATGGCAATTTGTTAGATCCACATGTCTATACTCTTTGTGAAGGGTAGCGCCACTTCTAGGAACGAAGGTGTGTGGGGGACCACTAGTCTGTGGTTGGAGGTAAATCACTTAGATGATGCTCTCCATTTATAGTAGATGACTCGCCAAGACTTGAATGACAGATATCAAGATTCCAGAGATAGTACTTTTTATGTAAAACTTCATGCTATGAATATGATGTAAAACTATTCTTTGACAAGAGCAATGTAATTGTAAATTTAAAGTGAAATGCTATCACTAAAATTTATTTTTGAATATATTGAATTTTCAAGTTGAAAAATATTTAGAAAAGATTTACTGAACTATTACTTGAAGTTTAGTAGATGTTTTAAAAAATATATATTTCATTCTTGTATATCATTTTCTTTTACTGTCCAAGTAAATTGTGTGTGTAATTCTGAGTAATATGAGAAGGCGTGTTACACCAACATAGAACCTCATGCCACAACTATTAAAAGTTCTTAATTTTGAGCCCTAGGATTGATTTGATCTTAGCCATTGATGTACAACCAAAATTTAATGATTGTCTCAAGTTTGTATGGTTGTAAAGAGCCCTTTTTCAAGTTGTATGCTATATATACATATCAAAAACTTTATATGATGGTTGTAAACCTAATTTTTGAATAAAAACTTTACTATTTTACCTTTTTCTAGTTATTTTATTAGTTTTATAGGTTTTTAAAACAAATGTGCTTTCTATCTTGAATTAATTTCTATAAATTCACCTAACAAAGATACAATTCCACATCTATTGAATGCTAAATGACCTAAAATTGAAGAATTTTGAAGGCTGTGTGAGATCCACATGTGTAATACAATGGTTTTTCTTATGGAGTAAAAATTGTCCACATGCCTTTTTACCTCCTTGTTTAGCTCCTAGGTCCCCTTGATTACATTATACATTCAAAATGTTTATCCTAATGCAAAATTGTCTGACACCAAATTGAAATTGGAATATAGGCCCCTTGTCTTAACTTATCCTAGACCTAAATAGGGTTGATGGAGCTGGGCGGTACCGCCCATGTCCCATTTTTAGGTCAGGGCTAATTTAAATACATGTTGGCCTGGGACCTTTCAAAAGGTTTCTCTTTGTCGGTTCTTTTGGTTTGAATTTATGATTGTGAGCAAGAAAGCATATATAAATATGGAGCTCTCATCTATTCTTCCTTAGGAGTTGAAGGATCTTCATCATTTTAAGGGTTCATCACATAGGTGATATCATTGTTTGTTTATCATCATTTGAATCATCTCCTTATCATTGTTTTCAATGTCTACACCCATGAGGGCATGCACTCTTTATCAATCAATGGTGTTGGGAAGCTTGAATGCTATCTCAAGATTTTACTAAGGAAAGTCCCTAAACACCATAACCCCCAAACCCCTTCTTATCTTCTTGTGTGCATGTTACAGGAGTAAGATTTGTAAAATACAAAGATAGAGGAACATTGAGTACAGATCAAGGTTTCGAGATCCGAAAATAGTTTTAGAGTTTTTTCTCATCCAAGACTTGGGTGGTACCACTCATGTCCTCCTACCTCTTCAGGGTTTAGATATGGCATCAAGACAACATTTGTAACAACCTTTCAGTTCACACTTTCTGCAGATTCCTTCAATCAGGACCTGGACAATCCCACCTTGGTCCTCTGACACCTCTACTTTCTAGAGATAGGTTTATCATCTCTCTAATCATCCTTATGCAATTAATTTCTGGATTACTGTTGTATTTATTCTATTATAAGTAGATCATTGTAGAACTAGGGTTTCATGCATTGTTAACCTATGGTTTGATAAAAAGGCTAAATTAAATCTGATCCATCTATAGCATACATGAGAAAAAGGTCAGCAGCTAAGTCCACCTTCATTTGGTACTAATTTGGCTTAGCCTTGTCCTTGAATGTTAAATAGAAAAGGGTTTTATCTAGTTTAAGTGCTAGTTGTTGTCATTCTCCTTTTTCATACTTAACATTTTGGTGAACCCATAGCTTCAAGCATTTGCATCTTGTTGATTGTTCAAATTAGATCTTGCATTGATTTATTGCATATTTATCAATATTCATTGGAAAATCTTACATCATTTTACATCCTTGATTTGAAAAATCATACTTTTGCAATTACACATTGTGTATTTCAACATCTCTTTCACATATCTTTTCAAGAAATCTTAAATTTTTCTACATTACTTTTTTTGTGTAGCACTTTTGACATTGTGATCACTTCATTTTTAGTGACACTAGTGTGTTTTTTATCTTTGCAAAAAGCTTCAAAAACCCGATTTCCTCAAACTAGTGTCTTGGTGTACAAAAGTCTCACATATATGGCATTCAATCACAACAAGGGTGGTGTGGCTCCTCCCCGATCTAACAAGAAAAGGAAGGATCTTGAACCCGTCATATCCTTCACACCACATGAGGTCACTATTAGAGACATTGATGGTCCTCTTTATATAATAGAAAGAATAAGTGGAAATCTTACAAGAGGAGTTCTTATTGATCCTAATTGCATGACAAATTTTATCACAAAAGAATTTTTATACATGAATGATCTAGCACAAGATACTTATGATCCAATAGATATAATGATAAAAGCACATAATGGTTATTTTCTTCTGGCAATTGGAAAGATAACACTTTGTATTAAGGTGGTTGAAAAATCCCTAGAAGCATCATTTGTTATCATTCCCACCTTGAATATATTTCATGTGAAGTTAGGACATCCTTGGCTAAAATTCATGAAAGCAGTTCCTTCTACTATTCACAAGTGCTTAAAATTCCCTCATAAAGGTTGAGTGCATGCTATCCATCACAGTGGATTTAAACCATTAGCCACTCATGGAAATTTCAATTTGGATTATTTTTTGCCACAACCTATGGAAGAAAACCAACCAAGACAAGATCAGTTCTTCTTGGCATATCAAAAGTATAAGGTAAAGAAAATAGATGAACTATAATATGGCAAGAATACTCTTGGACCCTCTTAGTCCTCCGAGGCTACAATTCCTTCTATTGACCAAACAGAGAGTGAAAAGAAGCCTGAGTTCAAGGATTCACCTCGACCAAAAGGAAAAGGAATTCTTTCTGAGGTCCCTCTTTCGCCATCCTTACAAGGATTGGGAGAAAACCTTCAAGAGTGAAGCTATTCATCACAAAATCATAAAATCACTTTTGTACCAGCTTCCTCTTCAGAAATGATGAAGAATATAGAAAATCATGAACCCTTGATGGTCGACAAAGAAACTCCCTTGGGAAATATAACTAACAAGACTAGAAGAAATAGAAATGCAAGGGAAAGGAGAAGAAAATGACAAGCCTTAGCTCAAAAAATGTCACTGCAAGAAGAAAATATCCCACCGACAGAAATGGAATCAAAGGAAGAACTAAAGGAAGAAGTTTCAGGTGTGGCTATAGTGCCCTATGTGCAACCTATTTCATATGAAGATCAAAATTGGGAAGAAGATGATTTGATCAAGGATAACCACTATTGTAGTTGCATTTTATTTTTAGGTAAGTATTTCTCACTCATTCAACTACCCTTGATGTAGCACCTCTTTGAGTTGCTCTCATAGGTGGCTTCCTCTTAAATGTTGTTTTGTGTTCCCCCATGTAGTGTTAAATATTTGTTTAGATCTCCTTGGATGACCCTTGATACTCTTGTAAGGTCAAGGATACAAGGGGACTGCCTCCATTGTGACATTTCTTCTATTTGTTTCTCTATTCTTCTACACTTCTCTTGTTGCAATTGTTGTGTGTGGTGCCTTGGGGGAATAACATTGTGGAGGATGTCTTGGGGGCATCTTCCCAAATTGTGGCCCTAAGTCACTTTTGTGTCCTCTCTCATTTTTTGTGATTTCATTCTTCCATTGTACTTGTGACTCTACTAGTTGGTGGATGACAACAACAAATATACACTTCTAATAAGGACCATGTGTCCCTAAACAAGAAAATAAAATGGACCTAGTCCATATATGAAGATGGGGTTAATTTGTTACTGACATTTGACTAGTAGAATCACTTTTGTGTCATGATATGATCATGTATCATGTTATTAAATTGTTGTAACAAACCTTTGCAATATTGTAAATCTACTTCTATGCACTTTTGAAATGTTTTTGTCTCACCTTGTAGCTACACTCGATTTTGAGATACCTCAATTATAATCTCGTGGCTATACTTGGTTATAAACCCATAAGTATAGCCTTGGTTTGTCTAAATGATATGTTGCCTTATTTCTGTATCATTTTTTATGAAATAATTTGGTTATATCTTAGCTTAGGTTTTCTAAACAAATATTGTTTTGATTATCATTCATACATGCATATTATTTATCAAGGGTTATCAGCAAATAATATTGATGTATTCCTATCATGATTGTTGGGAAATATTCAACGATTGTAAGAACATGTCACTTTGGGGCATGGGCTTTGCAAAATCTCTTGTTCCCTCACATGTTTTTCAACCTTACCTTAAATGTGATTGCTACCAACCAACAGGAGCAACCACTTTAAAGTGGGGACATATATTGTGGTAAACGCATGGATATCTTAGATATTGTGATAAAGTGTGTTGCATATACTACTTTTTCACTATAAGGCATCTCTACAATGCAGGTGGGGTTGTATACTTTGTTGTATGTTTGCATATGCTTCCTTTTCACTATAAGAAATCTCTGCGATGTAGGTAGAGTTGTATACTTTGTGTACATGCTTCCTTTTCACAATAAGGCATCTATATAATGCAGGTGGGGTTGTATGTTTTTAAAATCCCTTCTATGAAATGTAGTATTGTGTATTCCCTTGAGTGGTTGCACACTCATTTGAAAAAAGTCCTCTCATGGGAGGCAAGGTTGGGTCTTGAAATACCCATCCTTAAGCATGTTTTTGGTGGTTGTGGTAGAATATCTTGACTGTCATGTGTGTTTGGCATGTCTTAGATGGCAGAGCATACCAATGAGCTCCTCCCTATCACCTGTGTTTGTTGTGTATAAGACGTATAGTGGGTCAATGACGCACTCTACAACACTCATGTATTTCGTGTGTATTCCATGTTTTTTGCATGTTTTGTGGAGCCACGTAGCGATGAGCTCCCCCCACACCATATGTCTTGCGTATTTTGTTGAGGTGTGTAGAAATGAGCTCCCCCCACGCTTTGTGTTTTGCATGTTTTTAATGGTGGTGCGTAGTGATGAGCTCCCCCATCACCTGTTAGTATAGTATAATTGTTAAGTCATGTCTTCTCTTCATGTATACTTTGTGTATTGTGTGATTGCATTCATGTTTTCTCCATGTACTGCATGCTTCTTTACTATCTTCTTGGTGTATTATGTGTTTATCATGTGTCTTCTTATGTTTTCCTAAGCTTAGAGGCTAGAGATGGTCTTCCAAACTTAGGGCATGCTTGTGGCTCTAGTGTCTGATGTGCTTGATGTGTTTTGACCATACTTTAATGCATGTACTGGTCGTAAGATCATACACACATTAAATTGGGGGATAAATGTTATGGAGTAAAAAGTGTCCACATGTCTTTATACCTCCTTCTTAACTCCTAGGTCCCCTTGATTACATTATGCATTTAAAATGTTTATCCCAATGCAAAATTACCTAACACCACAGTAAAATTGGAATATGGACCCCTTTTCTTAACTTATATCAGACCTATATAGGGCTGATGGACCTAGGCGGTACCACCCATGTCCCCCCTTTAGGTCAAGGCTAATTTAAATGCATGTCGGCCTAGGACCTTTCAAAAGGTTTCTCCTTGTTGGCTCTTTTGGTTTGAATTTATGATTATGAGTAGGAAAGCATATATAAATATGGAGCTATCATCTATTCTTCCTTAGGAGTTGAAGGATCTTCACCATTCTAAGGATTCATCACATAGGTGATATTATTGTTTGTTTATCATTATTTGAATCATCTCATTGTCATTGTTTACAACCTCTATCCCCATGAGGGCATGCACTTTTTATCAATCAATGATGTTGGGAAGCTTGAATGTTGTACTGGGATTTGACTGAGGCAAGTCCCTAAACACCATAACCCCCAAACCCCTTCTTATCTTCGTATGTGCAAGTTATAGGAGCGAGATATGGAAAATACAATGCTATAGGAAGACTGAGTACAAATCAGGGTTTTAGGATCTAGAAACAGTTTCAAAGTTTTCTCTCATCCAGGACTTGGTCGGTATTGCCCATGTCCTCCTACCTTTTTAGGGTTTAGATCTAGCATCAGGACAACATTTGCAATAACCTCTCAGTTCACACTTTCTGTAAATTCCTTCAGTTAGGACCTAGGTGGTCCCACCTTGGTCCTCCAACACCTTTACTTTTTGGAGACAAGTTTTATCATCTCTCTAATCATCCCTATGCAATTAGTTTTTGGGTTACTATTGTATTTATTCTATTATAAGAAGATCATTGTAGAACTAGGGTTTCATGCATTATTAACCTAGGCTTTAATAAAAAGCATAAATTAAATCTGATCCATCTATAGCATACATGAGAACAAAGCCAATAGCTAAGTCCATCTTCATTTTGTAGTGATTTTGAATGTTATATGGAAAAGGGTTTGATCTAGTTTGTGTGCTAGTTGTTGTCATCCTTCTTTTTCATACTTAACAGTTTTATGTATTTTTTCTCAATTATCTAAGCTCCTTAGACATTTGTACCAATTTGTGCTCTTGATTGTGTAGAATTCTAATCAAGAAAGGTTGGTTATCTAGAGTTTTATCATCTCAACAAGGATCAATATGTAGTTCATGGAGAATAGGCTCATTTTTTTCCTTTTAAATCCTAATTTCATTTGCAATTTTTTGGACATCTAGTTAGGATAAGATTGGTATTAGGATAAAACTTGCAAATTATTGTTATGAAGTTGAAATCTTATGTTGCAAGGTAAATTCAATGTTGATTTGTGAATTTATAGATACCTAAATGCGATGAATGTTTCAAATGGATTGGCTTTTACGTGCATGCTAATCCTAGAAAACACTAATCACCTTTGTGCAACTAACCACTTGGTTGTTTGAATAGATTATAAAACACCATAGGCCCCTTGAATTAGAACATCACATTGGTCACTAAGTTATCCTGCATGGCCATGACCTCGTGATATAGACCTTGGGGTAGTCGATCTTCATCTAAGAGATTGATTTCCTTTTAGAAGAGGTGAGGTACACCTGATACTTAACTAGGTTGATGAGTGTGTCAAATCACCCCTTAACATTTCCATACGTAATCATTTCTAAGGACCATTCTTGATCCTTAAATTCTTCCATTTCCCACCTACGGTTAGATCTACAGTTGCTCAAATGACCTGGGTTAGATGCACAGTTGTGAAAATTATCTTGGAACTTTTAAGATGAAATTTAAACTTGGGGTTAAACTTACCCTTCCCACTTGACCATTGTGTACTAAATAAACATGTGAATGTTTCATCTTTGACTCTTGGATTTGTATTTAAAAGGATATAATCCTAGTTCATCTCAAAGTACCTAGAGATCATTGTCAAATTACCTTGCATTCCTACTTGCACAATTACTAAGGAGCATTTATCAATGTACTTTCATTGCATTATTATGTAGGACATTCATTGTATACTTTCTTATTATCCTTAATCATTTACAAATTCATTCCTTATTGAATTATAGGGTTTAACACTAGGGAGAAAGTATCCTCATCATGTGCAAACTCCCAAGCACACCAAACCAACTTTTATGCAAGAGTAAACATAAATCTTTAATTTTAGATTTCAACAAACTTTTGAAGTTTGACAAAAATCACATCGTCACATTTAATTCAAATCCTCACTTGTGTAAATTACTTTTTTAGGTATATGATTGATTATACAAATATGGAAGTTGTCCATAGGGACAAACATAAACAAGTAGTTGATTTTAGAAAATTCACCTATGCATAATTGATATCTCTACATCTTAGTGAAACATCTTTAGTTATTTATCATAGGTTATATACATCAAATTTATAACTAAGTACCCTTATTTAATTAATTCAATTTACAAAGCATTTATTCTAGTGCATTAACATAAAACATAACATATTTTATCTACAATAGATATTGGATTCTTATGCTATAAAATTTATTTATTCACCCTAGATTTATGAATGAATTTTATTCTCTCTCTCATTTAGGAGGATGTGAATATTTTTTCTTTCCAATATTACTATTAACAAAGCTTTGATTGATAGAGAATTTAGGAAAGGAGTCTCAACCTTGCAACCCCATGTGTAATATATATTCTTTGTGATAAGTGGGCTCAAAGCTGCCCCCATGTGGAGCTAAAGGCTCCCCCAATGGGAAGCCAAAGGATTCCCCCTTGGGAGGGTTTATGGGGGACAATTCCCCACCTCCCCTAATGAGTGTTTAGGGGTAGCACTCTAGACATAAGGGGGTTTGTGGGAAAGAAAAAATAGTTTTGGCCCTTTTTTTGTTTTGTTGGGAATTTTTTTGTGTTATTTTATTGGCTCATGGTTTTTGTGCCCATGGTATTGTAAAACTACCTATTTGATGTGCCTATCAATATTCACACTTGAATTAGGATTTGAGATATTGTTTTTTTGTATGTACTATTAAGCTACCAGATTTCCTCCAAATATCTTGTTGGTGATACTCTTGTAAAGGCTTAGACTCTACAAGTGTATTGTAACCATTGATTACTAAGTAATGCATTGAGTTTCTTTGAAGTGTGGGGTTTTTCTCTAGAAATATTTTTCCCCATGTAAATCATTATGCTACGATATATTGCATTTGTGTTTATTTCCTTGTAACTGTAAGATCTTTTATTTTGTACATATACCTCCTCACATAGATTAGCATAGGAAGCATATTTCACACCTCTACTTCCTTTTATTTGTACCAGAGCCTGATCACCTCAAATTCTAGGTGTTAGGGACATAGTTTTTATACTACTCTTGGATTGAGTGGTAGCTTGTGTGGAAGGAAATCTTGTTGTAGGAAAAATGGAAAGTACATAAAGGATAGAAATGGAGTTCTTAGGCACAAAATTTGATCTTTGGAAGATCAATATGAAGGATATGCTCGTGGATAGAGATCTATGAGCTACAATATCTATATTAAACCTGATGCTACATCAAAAGAAGACTAGGACAAAATGGATAGAAAAGTGAAGGGCCTCATTAGGATTTATATGGAAAACTCTATTGTTAAATGTACATGAAAAAGCTAATGTAATAGCTCTTTGGAAGAAGTTGGGAAAGATTTATCAAGATAAAACTCTAGTAAATAAATGTTTCCTAAGAAATAAGTTTTATAGGTCCTCAAGGTGGAGGATGGCGGTTGTGTGGTTGATCACCTAGATTCTTTCAATATGATCATGACCTGGTTGCACTTTGTTGGAGTAAAGATGGAGGAGGATCATGGCATGAAACTTTTATTTTCTTTGCCAAATTCATGAGATCACTTGGTGATGGAAATTAGGAGTACTAGCTCTAAACTCAAAATGTATGAGATAGTTGCATTGTTACTTTCAGAGGAAATGTGGAGAAGAAATTTAAATTAGCTAAGAAGGCCCTAGTTTTTCATGAAAGATCGAAAGAGAAAGTAAAGACAAAGGACAAGAAGAAAGAAAAGGCTAGAGACAAATCCTATGGGAGATCTAAATCTCCTAGAAAGTCCAAGGGTAAGTGTTGGAACTATAGAAAGACTAGGAACTTCCACAGAGATTGAAAAGAGGAGAAAAGGAAAAAATGATCCAAATGATTCAAATGATAAGTCCAAAAAGCCTTCTTAGGATTATGTTAATGACTTTTTTGTGGCCTTGGAAACATATGCATCAAAAGGTGCATGGTTGATAGACTCTATAGCTTCCTTCCATATGATCTCACATTGGGGTTGGTTTTCAAAGATTGAAGAATATGATGGTGGGAAGGTGTGTCTTGGAGATGACTCTCACTTAAATATTATTGGCCATGGAAGAGTCTTGATTCAATTCCATGATGGATGTGTGAAGGGGATTGGTGGATATTTGCACATCCTTGGTTTGGCATGGAACCTACTTTTAGTTAGAAAGCTTAATGATGTAGGTGTGCAAGTTTTTTTATCTAATGGAAGGTGAAAGATGATGTGAGGATCTATGGTTCTTATTAAGGGTGTTTGTGTGGGAACTATATTGTAGTTGTATACATGCATAGTTTAGTGCAATAGTTCTTTTGTTCCTATAGTGAAGATATTTATAGAATATACACCTTCACCATTGGAACCACTAGCAAAGAAGAGTGTTGCATCTACTTAAAATTTTCATGCTTTCTAGGTACCTAAGGGTGTTCTTGCTTCAAAGACCAACCTACCTATGGAGAAGACACTATTATGGCACCAGAGATTGGACACCATAGGTGAGAAGAGTCTGAGGACCCTAAAACAAATCTTGTAGAGGGGATAACAAATTGTGCTTTTGATTTTGATTTATGTAAGCATTACATATATGATAAACAAAATTGTGTTTAATTTTACTCTAGTTCTCACAAATCTTCTAGGGTGTTAGACTTGATCCATTCTCATGTATTTGGTCTTGTAAATGTTCCTTTTATTTCCAAGTCTTTGTACTATGTATCTTTTATAGATCTTTGTACCATGTATCTTTTATAGATCTTTGTACTATGTATCTTTTATAGATGATTATTATAATAGGACATGGGTGTATTTACTCAAAAGTAAATATGAAGTCTTTAGTCATTTTAAGGAATTTAAAGCCCTTGTAGAAAATTATACTAGTAGAAATATTAAGTTTTTGAGAACTAAAATGGTTATGAGTTTTGTTTAATTGAATTTGATAGATTTTTAGGGAGCATAGAATTGAGAGGCATAAGACAAATCTATATAACCCTCAATAGAATGGAGTTGCAAAAAGACTAAATAGAATGCTAATGGAGAGGGCTAGGAGTATGCTTAGTGGAGTTGTCTTGGCAAAAACGTTCTAGGTAGAAATGATTGCTATAGCTTTTTCCAACATCAACTCTTATTGGTAAGACTCCTATGGAAGCATGGATGGGAAACAATCCCTTACTACAACATCTTAGAGTTTTTGGTTGTGAGGTTATGCACATGTTCCTAGAGAGAAATGGTCAATATTGGACAACAAGGCAGTAATTTGTATCTTCATCAACTACAATGTTGATGTGAAAAGGTACAAACTTTGGTACCTTGTGGCCAAAAGAGTTTTGTATAGTAGAAGTCTATTTTTACAAAAATTAAGCCACTTCCATAATATTGATATTAGAAGAGGATAGGAATAAAGATGTGGTTCAACTAAACCCAAAGACTGAGAAGGTTTAACTGGAAGCTTGTGAAGGACCTAAAGAGGAGGACAACTCAAAAAGTTTAGATAGTTCCAAAGAGGAGGTAGAACCTCCCCTCAACTCTTGATGAGGTCCACTTAGCAGAGATAACAACTAGATAGGTATACTACTCCTAATTGGAAATATACTTTTTCTTTTATTACTAATACTGATGAGCCTAGAACTATGAAGGAAATGATGGATATGAGTGATTTTGAATCCTAGAAGGAAATTATGGATAAGGAGATGACTTTGATGAGGAAAAATGACACATAGGACTTGGTATTATTGCCAAAAGGAATAAATCCTATTGGATGTAAATGGGTATTCAAAATGAAGATCAGTTCAAAAGGTGGTATTGAAAAGTATAAGGCAAGGTTGGTTATGAAAGATCATTCCCAAATTCAGCCAATAGAATTTGGTGAGATCTTTTCCTCAGTTGCAAAGCTAACATCTATCAAGTTCTTGTTATATACACTAGAAACATTTAATTTGGAGATAGAACAAATGGATGTAAAAATAATGTTTTACATGGTGACTTGGAGGAAGATCTACATGACACAACTAGAGTACTATGTGGAGAAAGGTAAAGAAACTTTAGTTTGTAAAATGAAAAAAAATTATTTGGTTTGAAGCAACACCTAGGATGTGGTACAAAATTTTGATTCCTTTGTGTTGGGATTGGGATTTATGAGATCAAAATTAGATCAATGTTTTTATTATACTATGGATGGTGATCATTTCCTTGTTATCACATTCTATGTAGATGGTATGTTATTCTTTGGTAATAGTAAGGAAGTGATTTTTTATTTGAAGTGTCAGCTTTCAACACAATTTGACATTAAGGACTTGGGAGAAACTAGGGACATTCTAGGGATAGAGATCAAAAGAGATGGATTTAATATAAAGATTTGGTTAGGACCAAGAAAGTATGTGAACTCAATGTTGGAGATATTCAACATGTGGGTTTGTAAGCCTCTAAGTGTTCTTATTTTGATGGGGACTAATTTATCGATAGATCAATGTTCATCTACACCCAGTAATATGGAGGACATGGCTTGAGTACATTATGCTAGTGTTGTTGGGAGCTTCATGTATGCTTTGGTCTACACAAGACCAAATATTTCCCAATTAGTGGGACTCCTTATCTATTTGATGGATAATCTTGGATGAGATCATTGGGATGCAATGAAGAGGGTCTTAAGATATCTATGGGGTACCTCCAGATACTCTATTTGTTATCATGGTATTTATAGAGGGGACCAATACTCAATGGATATTCATGGATTTGTGGATTTATAATGGGCAAGTGATGTTGATGGTAGAAGATCCACCAATGCTTAGGTTTTCAATTTATTTAGTGGGGCTATTAGTTGGATGAGTAAGAAATAGGTTGTGGTCACTTCGTCCACTATAAATGTTGAATACATGGCAACTACTCATGCTATTAAGGAAGCCATCTAGATTAAGAGATTATGTTCAGATGTGGGGTTGAGTCAGGGAGCTATTAGAGTTCTATGACAATCAAGGTGACATATGTCTGGCAAAGAACCCAACCTCTCATATAAGGACAAAACATGTTAATGTCTAGTATCATTTTGTTCAAGACATGGTAGAGGATGGGAGGGTGATACTAGAGATAGTTGACAATTTGCATAATGTTACAAATGCATTAAGAAAGCTAGTTAGAACAAAGAATTATATGTGTTTTTGTGATTCTATGGGCCTCTTATCCCCTAACAATTAGTTAACAGTGTTGGTATTCTCTTTTGAAAGATGTTCAACAAGTGGGAGAATGTTAAGAGATGTGTCACAATCTTGTAATCATATGTGTAATATATATTCTCCATGGTAAGTGGGCTCGAAGGGCCCTCCCACCATGTGGAGCTAAAGGCTTCCCTGTTAAGGGTAGCCCTCCCCCCTCCCCACCTACCAAAAAAAAGTAAACAAAAAAGAAAGAATGGAACCCCTTTTTTGTCTTTTTGAGAATTTTTTTCATTAGTTGGCATGAGTTTTCCACATTCCATGAAGATAGTAAGAGTGTTTTTTAGATTAAACTGTAGATAAAAAAAGATACATGGTTAAATCCAAAAAACACTCTTACTGTTTTTCACATTATTTTCTTGGCCCATGGTTTTGGTGCCCATGGTATTGTAAAACTACCTTTTTGATGTGCATATTAATATTCACACATGCATTAGGGTTTGAGATAGTGAGATTTTGTATGTACTAGTAAGCTTCTAAATTCCTTTAGATCTCTTTTTGGTAGTACTCCTATAAAGGCTTACTCTACAAGTGTATTGTAACCATTGATTACTAAATAATACATTGAGTTGCTTTGGAGTGTGGGAATTTTTCTCCTAAAAGGTTTTTCCACACATAAATTAATGTGTTATGGTATATTGTTTTTGTGTTTATTTCCTTTAACTATAAGATCTTTTTATTTTTGTGCATACCTCCTCTAGTAGCTTACTATAGGAAGTGCATTCCACACCTTTGCTTCCTTTAAAATATATTGTTAGTTCTAAGTCTTTTTTCTTCTCTCATTTTCCTTTTTACTTTTTATGTATTTTAATGTATGAAATACCAAAGGCATATAATAACCATCTTTATATAATTTCTTTTAGTGTTATTTATTTACCTTTGAAGGGAGGAGATCCTTTAATGTTTCTTCTTGACTCTCTAAATAAAAGGAGAAATGTAACATAAGTACACTCTTCACTTGAAAAATCTTATTTTCCAAGTTAGAGAGGAGAATCCTATTGAAATATGGAACATGTCTCTAGGTGATCCTCACTCTTACAATGAAAACTTTTATCCAATATAAAACATGTACTATTTGTTGGAGTGCATTATATTTATGCATATTTACGTATATCATAGGTTTATTATGCACATAGGATGCACTCTCTTAGGTGACCTATCACACATATGTGTCATCTTGTTTAGAGCATCTTCTATCTTTAGCAAGTTATAGTTTACTTGGCCTCCTTACATAGTGACTTACTTGGTGATTTAGTAGTAGTTGTGTGTTAGGACTCCTCTTAAGAATCTTCTATATATGCTCAACTCTACCTCACAATCTTATAGCATGGATTTCTAGAGATGTGGTTTTTAGGAGAACCAAATATCACTCATTGATCTTTAGTGTTATTATGCATACTTTTCTTGGATGTTCCTTCTTTGTATATTTCTCTATTTGTCACAATACATTGCTCATTGGTAAATCTTCTTTGTCAAGAGCACATGCATGTGGATGGTTCTTCAGCTTTAGAGTTTTCCTAGGTGTAGTCTCATGAATGCACACTTTGTCCACCTCTATATGGTTGCATGCATCTTTCAAACATGGATTCAAAGCCAATTTCTAGAAGCCCGATTTCGAGCTTGTATCTATTCAACATCTTTAATGTATCTTGGCATGAATATGATGCTTCCAATGTATTCACAACATGAAAAGCCCCAAGAGGTGCCTTTAGTTTGCCAAATGTTATTTCCATTTGCATTTAAAAAAATTGTAAATAAGAAATTTTGCAATACATACTTGTATAAACCTTTACACTATTGTACACTCATCATACACTACTACAATATTGTATACAAATTTTAAATTTTAATATCTTGTACCTTTTGATTTTTGGAAGAACAAAAAATATATTAAATATTTTGTTTTAACCAATTTCTATAGTACTAGGTAAGTGTTGGATCTAGGGCATACAACTGAGAGGGGGGGGGTGAATCAGTTGTATAAAACTTCTTCTTCTTTCAAACACTTGATTCTTTGTTGTTAGTTAGCAGCATATCAAGTAATCATCCATGAAAGCATAATACATAAACACAAGACCAGATAAGCATCAACACATTGAACACCAAGATTTTGACGTGGAAAACCCGGTTAAGGGAAAAACCACGGGGTGATTAACCCAAGAATTATTCTCTGTTAGAAGAATAAAGAAAAATGAATGGCACATGCCAATAAGGGCTCACTGCCCGAGCACACTGCTCACAAAGAGGCCCACTGCCTACAAGGAGACACACTGTCTACAAAGTGATAAAAATCACAGTCTTGAACTGGAGAATGACATCTCTACCATGTCCGGATCAGTTCCAATTAAGCCCAAAAATCTCAGCTCTGCCTTTCGCACGTTTCTTCGCTATGCTACACCCATCCACACACCACACTTTGAAATGAACTCACAACCCGTTATTTATACAAGACATCGACTTAGGAACAAACATCTAAGTCGGCAAACAACCATAGGAGTATCCGCAAGATGAATAACACATCCGGTCAGCCATCACAAGAACATTCGCAGGATGAACAACTCATTCGGTCGGCTAAACAGAGCAAGAACTTCATCCGGAAGAATAACTTCAATTCCAGGCTCTACCATCAATGCGGACCAACAACACAACCTAAACATGATCCAAGAACCTTCACAAGCCTGTCTGAATGTCCGGATACATCCGCACTTCCTCTACTTACTGGGATCTCTTGTCTTCCTCATCTGGAACTTCAAGAACACAGTCTGTCGCCACTGTCATAATGCAAGAGGTACTTCTGGACCTCCAAATCATACACAAATCAGGATGACACATCACAAGGACATCCCAAACACTCCGTCCAATCCGCAGATTAGGATAATACAATTCCGGACCTCACCGGACCTTTTTGTGATCCTCTGTCACCTCTGGATACTTGCCGGAACCGGTTCTATACCGACAGCCACAACTCCTTCAGATCTTCATGCGGACCTCTGAAATCTTAACTGAAGCATCTCAAGACTCATATCTACTAACCCTTTAATCCGCATCCTCCGGTTCTCATCCTATACAGTACATTTGCCTTCTTCTCATCACTGTTCTTCACTGTTCCTGACTGAGGCTAATTTTCTCAATATCCTCAGCACACAGCTCATCAAATCCTTCTTGTCAATGCAATATGAGTATGTTGACATCAATGACAACACTGGCTCACCTCATACTTGCAACAATCTCCCCCTTTGTCATTGATGGCAACATATGATGTGAAAAACCATTAAGACAAGAACTTCAACTTTTCATATGTCTTCTCTTCCTTTACTGCTCCCCCTTTGATCATCAACCACTTGTTTTTTTCACACTTCAACTTTTCATATGTCTTCTCTTCCTTTACTGCTCCCCCTTTGATCATCAACCACTTGTTTTTCACATGTCTTCTCTCCCCCTTTGACATCAATGGCAAAGGGCTCATACTTGCAATTCTCATACATCAGAATCATACCAGCTGCTCCCCCTTAGTTGCAGCTCCCCATTAGTCCGGATCACAAGATATGATTGTGATAGCCACCGGACTGATGCACATCAGTGCATCTTAGTTCATCACCGGAGGGGCCATGACCCCTAACTTCTCCCGGAGATATTCAAAAGAGTCTTTGGGAAGAGGTTTTGTAAAGATATCTGCAATCTGATCCTTGGAGGGAACATACTCCAATCTGACTTCTTCCTTGTTTACTTGTTCTCTCAAAAAGTGAAATTTAATAGATATGTGCTTAGTCTTAGAATGCAATAACAGATTCTTGGAGATATTAATTGCACTTGAATTATCACAGAAAATTGTGATAGGCTTCTCATATTCAACTTTGATGTCTCTTAGCATCTGCTTCATCCATAAGATTTGAGTGCAACTACCTGCTGCTGCAATGTATTCTGCTTCAGTTGTAGACAGAGATATTGCATCTTGTTTCTTTCTTAGCCAAGAAACCAATCTCTTCCCCAAAAAGAATGCTCCACCACTAGTGCTCTTCCGGTCATCCACATCTCCTGCCCAATCTGCATCTGTGTAAGCATGAAGAGAGAAGTCCGGATCTCTAGGGTACCATAGACCATACTCAGCTGTTCCTTTCAAGTACCTAAAAATTCTTTTGATTGCCATAACATGAGATTCTCTAGGATCAGCCTGGAATCTTGCCACAAGACCAACAGCCTGCATTATATCTGGTCTAGTTTGAGTGAGATACAACAATCCACCAATCATTGATCTATACTTTGTCTGATCTGCCTTTGGAGAATCATCATCTTTGCTTAACTTACATCCGGTTGCCATAGGAGTGTTCATAGGCTTTGAGTCTTCCATACCAAATTTCTTTAACAATTCTTTCACATATTTGGTCTGAGAAATGAAGATCCCTTCTTTTGTTTGAGTAATTTGCAGACCCAAGAAGAAATTCATTTCACCAAGCATAGACATTTCAAACTCACTTTTCATCTGATTTGCAAAAGTTTTGCACATACTATCTCTTCCTCCAAAAATGATATCATCCACAAACACTTCAACAATTAAAATATTTTCATGATCAATTTTGAAATATAAGTTACTGTCAGCAGTACCTTTGTTGAATCCAATCTGCACAAGATGCTTATCCAACCTTTCATACCATGCTCTTGGGGCTTGCTTCAATCCATACAAAGCTTTCTTCAACTTGCAGACCATATCATTATTATCAGACAATTGAAATCCATCCGGTTGTTCAATGTAGACTTCTTCTTCCAGATCACCATTTAGGAAGGCAGACTTGACATCCATCTGATATACCTTGAAGTCTTTGAAGGCAGCAAATGCAAGAAGTAATCTGACTGCTTCAATTCTTGCCACCGGAGCAAAAGTCTCTTCAAAGTCAATTCCTTCTATTTGAGAGTAGCCTTTGCAGACCAATCTAGCTTTGTTTCTGATTACTTCACCAGCTTCATTTAGTTTGTTCCGGAAGACCCACTTGGTTCCAATTACATTCCTGTCTCTAGGTCTGGGAACAAGATCCCAAGTATGATTTTTCTCAATTTGCATCAATTCATCTTCCATTGCTTTGGTCCAGTTTTCATCATTGCAGGCTTCATTTATTGTTTTAGGTTCAATTTTTGAAATCAGACAGCATTCATCCTGATTTTGAGCAATATTCCTTCTAGTTTGTACACCTTTGCTTCTGTCACCTATGATCTGATCTTCAGAGTGGTTCAGTCTTACATACCTTGGAATTTTGGGAGTATCCAGCACTGTTGTTTCTTGATCAGGCTCATTCAAACCTATCTCTTCTTCCTGATTTACCGGATCAGGCTGACTCTGTCTCACCGGAGAGGATTGAGGTCCTTAAACACTGTCTTGGTCATCTTCATCAAACTCATAAAATCTTGAAGGCTTCTCAATTCCTTCATCAACCTTTACATTGGTGCTTTCTATCATCTTCCTCAATCTCTTATTGTAACACCGGTATGCTTTGCTTTGAGTGGAGTAACCCAAGAAAATTCCTTCATCACTTCTAGCATCAAACTTTCCTAGATCTTCATCTCTTTTAATATAACACTTGCTACCAAATACTCTGAAATATTTCACAGTAGGAGTGATGCCAAACCAGAGTTCATAGGGGGTCTTACCGGTGTTGTTTCTGATTTGAACTCGATTGAGAGTGTAGACTGCGGTGCTGATAGCTTCTTTCCAAAACATTTGAGGAACATTTGCTTCCAACATCATTGTCCTAGCAGCTTCCTGGATGGTCCGGTTCTTTCTCTCAACTACTCCATTCTGTTGTGGAGTCTTAGGAGCAGACAACTGTCTCCTTATACCCTGTTTCTCACAAAAGTCAATGAATTCACCAGATGTAAATTCACCACCTCTATCAGACCTTAGACATTTTAGTTTCAATCCGGTTTGATTCTCCACCATAGCTTTGAAGATTTTGAACTTCTCAAAAGCTTCTGATTTTTCTTTTAGAAAGGTAACCCACATCATCCGGGAATGATCATCAATTAACAACATGAAATATCTATCACCCTGCAGACTCTTGATTCTTGTCGGACCACATAGATCAGTATGTACTAATTCCAACAATCCGGTAGAAGACTGATCTTTGCTTTTGAAAGAGACTCTGCTTTGTTTACCTAACTGACATTCTTTACACACACTATTTGTAGGTTTCATCAATTTTGGAAGATCTCTCACAGCCTGAGTATTGCTTATCTTGATGATGTTATCAAAATTTACATGACACATTCTTCTATGCCATAACCAACTCTGATCAATTTGGACAAACAAACAACTTTTATTTGAACCAACCAGATGAAAGATGTTACCTTTTGTCTGAGTACCGGATGCAATTTCAGTTCCGGAGCTTGTAAAGATTCTGCATTTTCCATTCTTGAACCGGAGATCATAGCCTTTGTCCACTAACTGACCAACACTGAGAAGATTGTGCTTCAATCCTTCAACATACAGTACATTTCCTATTTTGCTCTTACCATCAAAGGAAATAGTTCCCCTACCTCTGATTCTGCCAGCAGAATTGTCACCAAACTTTACCATTCCTCCTTCATATCTTTCCAAATCTAAGAACTTATTCTTGTCACCAATCATATGGTGAGAACATCCACTGTCAATAACCCAATCATCCTTTTCTTCCACTTGAGTAGCCAAGGCTTTTTCAACAATTTTGAGATTGACAGATTCAGAGAGTATTGAATCTTCTTCCTTGATGGCTATAAACACCCACTCATTTTCGGATTTGCTTCCTAGTTCTGATTCATCATCTGTTACTCCTTCATTGTCATCTTCTTCATGAACATAATAGCAATTCTTTTGAAACCTTTGTCTGTGAGTATTAGATCTTGCAGATCTCTCCGGACATCTTGAGGCAAAATGACCAATCTTATTGCAGTTGAAACACTTAAAGGGTAGTTTTCCTTCATACTTACCGGATCCTCTTGGCAGTCTCTTTGCAATGAGGGCTTCAAGTTGAGCTGTTTCTGCTTCTTCTTCTTCCATGTCTCTTCTTGCTTGATCATACCATGACATTTTCCTTGATGAGTTTTCACCCGGATCAAATCTCTGTTTGCCTTTCACATAGGCACTGGCTTTGAAAGCAGATTCAGTCTTGGGAGGATCATCTCCAAACTCGGTCATTTCAAATGCAGCTAGTTTGCCAGCCAGTTGTTCTCTTGTGACAGTTGTGTGGGCTCTGAATTCATCAATGGCAGCAACTTTGATTTTGTAGGCAGCAGGAAGGGATCTTAGGATTTTGCAGACAATCTCATTTTCATCTAAAGTTCCACCAGCATTTCTGATTCCACATACCAGCTCATTTACTCTTGGCATAAAGGTAGTGATGTTTTCATCATCTCTCATTTTCAATCTTTCAAATTTACCTTTCAGACTTTGCAACCTTGCACTTTTGACAAACTCATCTCCTTCATACAGAAGTTCCAGTTTAGTTAGGATCTCATATGCAGTTGGTAGGTCAATGACATTCGAGAGATCTGAGTCATTCAATGCGCTTAGAAGAGCTTCCTTGGTCCGCAGATTGTTTTCAGCTTCTGTGATTTCATTCAGAGTTGTCGGACCACCTTGTGGAGGTACATATGGTTTTGAAATCATAGCCAAGTATGCTTTTCCCATACATTCCAAGTGACACTTCATGCGACCTTTCCAGAGAGTGAAGTTGGTTCCATCGAACTTCGGACTATCCTTCTTGTATGACGACATCCTGGATCTCCTCAAGCGGTTAAGCTCCTATCAGAGGAACTTAGCTCTAATACCAATTGTTGGATCTAGGGCATACAACTGAGAGGGGGGGTGAATCAGTTGTATAAAACTTCTTCTTCTTTCAAACACTTGATTCTTTGTTGTTAGTTAGCAGCATATCAAGTAATCATCCATGAAAGCATAATACATAAACACAAGACCAGATAAGCATCAACACATTGAACACCAAGATTTTGACGTGGAAAACCCGGTTAAGGGAAAAACCACGGGGTGATTAACCCAAGAATTATTCTCTGTTAGAAGAATAAAGAAAAATGAATGGCACATGCCAATAAGGGCTCACTGCCCGAGCACACTGCTCACAAAGAGGCCCACTGCCTACAAGGAGACACACTGTCTACAAAGTGATAAAAATCACAGTCTTGAACTGGAGAATGACATCTCTACCATGTCCGGATCAGTTCCAATTAAGCCCAAAAATCTCAGCTCTGCCTTTCGCACGTTTCTTCGCTATGCTACACCCATCCACACACCACACTTTGAAATGAACTCACAACCCGTTATTTATACAAGACATCGACTTAGGAACAAACATCTAGGTCGGCAAACAACCATAGGAGTATCCGCAAGATGAATAACACATCCGATCGGCCATCACAAGAATATTCGTAGGATGAACAACTCATTCGGTCGGCTAAACAGAGCAAGAACTTCATCCGGAAGAATAACTTCAATTCCGGGCTCTACCATCAATACGGACCAACAACACAACCTAAACATGATCCAAGAACCTTCACAAGCCTGTCTGAATGTCCGGATACATCCGCACTTCCTCTACTTACTGGGATCTCTTGTCTTCCTCATCCGGAACTTCAAGAACACAGTCTGTCGCCACTGTCATAATGCAAGAGGTACTTCTGGACCTCCAAATCATACACAAATCAGGATGACACATCACAAGGACATCCCAAACACTCTGTCCAATCTGCAGATTAGGATAATACAATTCCGGACCTCACCGGACCTTTTTGTGATCCTCTGTCACCTCTGGATACTTGCCGAAACCGGTTCTATACCGACAGCCACAACTCCTTCAGATCTTCATGCGGACCTCTGAAATCTTAACTGAAGCATCTCAAGACTCATATCTACTAACCCTTTAATCCGCATCCTCCGGTTCTCATCCTATACAGTACATTTGCCTTCTTCTCATCACTGTTCTTCACTGTTCCTGACTGAGGCTAATTTTCTCAATATCCTCAGCACACAGCTCATCAAATCCTTCTTGTCAATACAATATGAGTATGTTGACATCAATGACAACACTGGCTCACCTCATACTTGCAACAATAAGTTCTTATACCCATTGAAATTCCAAGGCCTTTATTGGGCCACGAGGGGACGTCCCCATACTATGCTATGATATGGTACAACCTTGCCACCCACACCATATATAGTGAGGTAGATAGGGGGTCCCTCAACCTCTACATCATCTTGTTGGATCTAGGGCATACAACTGAGAGGGGGGGGGTGAATCAGTTGTATAAAACTTCTTCTTCTTTCAAACACTTGATTCTTCGTTGTTAGTTGGCAGCATATCAATTAATCATCCATGAAAGCATAATACATAAACACAAGAGCAGATAAACATCAACACATTGAACACCAAGATTTTGACGTGGAAAACCCGGTTAAGGGAAAAACCACGGGGTGATTAACCCAAGAATTATTCTCTGTTAGAAGAATAAAGAAGAATGAATGGCACATGCCAATTAGGGCTCACTGCCCGAGTACACTGCTCACAAAGAGGCCCACTGCCTACAAGGAGACACACTGTCTACAAAGTGATAAAAATCATAGTCTTGAACTGGAGAATGACATCTCTACCATGTCTGGATCAGTTCCATTTAAGCCCAAAAACCTCTGCTCTGCCTTTCGCACTTCTCTTCGCTATGCCACATTCATCCACACAATCCACACCTCGAAATGAACTCACAAACCGTTATTTATACAAGACATCGACTTAGGAACAAACATCTAAGTTGGCAAACAACCATAAGAGTATCCGCAAGATGAATAACACATCCGGTCGGCCACCACAAGAACATTCGCAAGATGAACAACTCATCCGGTCGGCTAAACAGAGCAAGAACTTCATCCGGAAGAATAACTTCAATTCCGGGCTTTACTATCAATGCGGACCAACAACACAACCTCAACATGATCCAAAAAACCTTCACAAGCCTGCCTGAATGACCGGATACATCCGCACTTCCTTTACTTACTGGAATCTCTTGTCTTCCTCATCCGGAACTTCAAGAACACAGTCTGTCGCCTCTGTCATAATGCAAAAGGTACTTCCGGACCTCCAAATCATACAAAAATTAGGATGAAACATCACAAGGACATCCCAAACACTTCCTTCCAATCCGCAAATTAGGATAATACAATTCCGGACCTCACCGGACCTTTTTGTGATCCTCTGTCACCTCTGAATACTTGCCGGAACTGGTTCTACACCAACAGCCACAACTCCTTCAGATCTTCATGCGGACCTCTGAAATCTTAACTGAAGCATCTCAAGACTCATATCTACAAACCCTTTAATCCGCATCCTCTGGTTCTCAACCTATACAATACATTTGCCTTCTTCTCATCACTGTTCTTCACTGTTCCTGACTGAGGCTGATTTTCTCAATGTCCTCAGCACACAGCTCATCCAATCCTTCTTGTCAATACAATATGAGTATGTTGACATCAATGACAACACAGGCTCACCTCATACTTACAACAATCTCCCTCTTTGTCATTGATGGCAACATATGATGTTAAAAACCATCAAGACAAGAACTTCTCCTTTCTGTCACAGCTCCCCCTATCAACAACAACTTTTCACGTCTTCTCTTCCTTTACTGCTCCCCCTTTGATCATCAACCACTTTTTTTTCACATGTCTTCTCTCCCCCTTTGACATCAATGGCAAAGGGCTCATACTTGCAATTCTCATACATCAGAATCATACCAGCTGCTCCCCCTTAGTTGCAGCTCCCCATCATCAATCCAGATCACAAGATATGACTATGATATCCACCAGACTGATGCACATCAGTGCATCCTAGTTCATCACCGGAGGGGCCATGACCCCTAACTTCTCCCGGAGATATTCAAAAGAGTCCTTGGGAAGAGGTTTAGTAAAGATATTTGCAATCTGATCCTTGGAGGGAACATACTCCAATCTGACTTCTTCCTTGTTCACTTGTTCTCTCAAGAAGTGAAACTTGATAGATGGTGCTTAGACTTAGAATGCAATACCGGATTCTTAGAAATATTAATTGCACTTGAATTATCACAGAAAATTGTGATAGGCTCTTCATATTCAACTTTAATGTCTCTTAGCATCTCCTTCATCCATAAGATTTGAGTGCAACTACCTGCTACTGCAATGTATTCTGCTTCAGTTGTAGACAGAGATATTGCATCTTGTTTCTTGCTTAACCAAGAAACCAATCTCTTCCCCAAAAAGAATGCTCCACCACTAGTGCTCTTCCGGTCATCCACATCTCCTGCCCAATTTGCATCTGTGTAAGCATGAAGAGAGAAATCCGGATCTCTAGGGTACCATAGACCATACTCAACTGTTCCTTTCAAGTACCTAAAAATTCTTTTGATTGCCATAACATGAGATTCTCTAGGATCAGCCTGGAATCTTGCCACAAGACCAACAGCCTGCATTATATCTGGTCTAGTCTGAGTGAGATACAACAATCCACCAATCATTGATCTATACTTTGTCTGATCTGCCTTTGGGGAGTCATCATCTTTGCTCAACTTACATCCGGTTGCCATGGGAGTGTTCATTGGTTTTGAATCTTCCATACCAAATTTCCTTAACAATTCTTTCACATATTTGGTCTGAGAAATGAAGATTCCTTTCTTTGTTTGAGTAATTTGCAGACCCAAGAAGAAATTCATTTCACCAAGCATAGACATTTCAAACTCACTTTTCATCTGATTTGCAAAGGTTTTGCACATACTATCTCTTCCTCCAAAAATGATATCATCCACAAACACTTCAACAATCAAAATGTTTTCATGATCAATTTTGAAATATAAGTTACTATCAGCAGTACCTTTGTTGAATCCAATCTGCACAAGATGCTTATCCAACCTTTCATACCATGCTCTTGGGGCTTGCTTTAGTCCATACAATGCTTTCTTCAACTTGCAGACCATATCATCATTATCAGACAATTGAAATCCATCCGGTTGTTCAATGTAAACTTCTTCTTCCAGATCACCATTTAGGAAAGCAGACTTGACATCCATCTGATATACCTTGAAGTCTTTGAAGGCAGCAAATGCAAGAAGTAATCTGACTGCTTCAATTCTTGCCACCGGAGCAAAAGTCTCTTCAAAGTCAATTCCTTCTATTTGAGAGTAGCCTTTGCAGACCAATCTAGCTTTGTTTCTGATTACTTCACCAGCTTCATTTAGTTTGTTCCGGAAGACCCACTTGGTTCCAATTACATTCCTGTCTCTAGGTCTGGGAACAAGATCCCAAGTATGATTTTTCTCAATTTGCATCAATTCATCTTCCATTGCTTTGGTCCAGTTTTCATCATTGTAGGCTTCATTTATTGTTTTAGGTTCAATCTTTGAAATCAGACAACATTCATCCTGATTTTGAGCAACATTCCTTCTAGTTTGTACACCTTTGCTTCTGTCACCTATGATCTGATCTTCAGAGTGGTTCAGTCTTACATACCTTGGAATTTTGGGAGTATCCTGCACTGTTGTTTCTTGATCAGGCTCATTCAAACCTATCTCTTCTTCCTGATTTACCGGATCAGGCTGACTCTGTCTCACCGGAGAGGATTGAGTTCCCTGAACACTGTCTTGGTCATCTTCATCAAACTCATAAAATCTTGAAGGCTTCTCAATTCCTTCATCAACTTTCACATTGGTGCTTTCTATCATCTTCCTCAATCTCTTATTGTAACACCGGTATGCTTTGCTTTGAGTGGAGTAACCCAAGAAAATTCCTTCATCACTTCTAGCATCAAACTTTCCTAGATCTTCATCTCTTTTAATATAACACTTGCTACCAAATACTCTGAAATATTTCACAGTAGGAGTGATGCCAAACCAGAGTTCATAGGGGGTCTTACCGATGTTGTTTCTGATTTGAACTCGATTGAGAGTGTAGACTGCAGTGCTGATAGCTTCTTTCCAAAACATTTGAGGAACATTTGCTTCCAACATCATTGTCCTGGCAGCTTCCTGGATGGTCCGGTTCTTTCTCTCAACTACTCCATTCTGTTGTGGAGTCCCAGGAGCAGACAACTGTCTCCTTATACCCTGCTTCTCACAAAAGTCAATGAACTCACCAGATGTAAATTCACCACCTCTATCAGACCTTAGACACTTTAGTTTCAATCCGGTTTGATTCTCTACCATAGCTTTGAAGATTTTGAACTTCTCAAATGCTTCTGATTTTTCTTTTAGAAAGGTAACCCACATCATCCGGGAATGATCATCAATTAACAACATGAAATATCTATCACCTTGCATACTCTTGATTCTTGTTGGACCACAGAGATCAGTATGTACTAATTCCAACAATCCGATAGAAGACTGATCTTGGCTTTTGAAAGAGACTCTGCTTTGTTTACCTAGCTGACATTCTTTGCACAAACTATTTGTAGGTTTCATCAATTTTGGAAGATCTCTTACAGCCTGAGTATTGCTTATCTTGATGATGTTATCAAAATTTACATGACACATTCTTCTATGCCATAACCAACTCTGATCAATTTGAACAAACAAACAACTTTTATTTGAACCAACCAGATGAAAGATATTACCTTTTGTCTGAGTACCGGATGCAATTTCAGTTCCAGAGCTTGTAAAGATTCTGCATTTTCCATTCTTGAACCGGAGATCATAGCCTTTGTCCACTAACTGACCAACACTGAGAAGATTGTGCTTCAATCCTTCAACATATAGTATGTTACCTGTTTTGCTCTTTCCATCAAAGGAAATAGTTCCCCTGCCTCTGATTCTGCCAGCAGAATTGTCACCAAACTTTACCATTCCTCCTTCATACCTTTCCAAATTCAAGAACTTATTCTTGTCACCAGTCATATGGTGAGAGCATCCACTGTCAATAACCCAATCATCCTTTTCTTCCACTTGAGCAGCCAAAGCTTTTTCAACAACTTTGTGATTGACAGATTCAGAGAGTATTGAATCTTCTTCCTTGATGGCAATAAACACCCACTCATTTCCGGATTTGCTTCCTAGTTCTGATTCATCATCTGTTACTCCTTCATTGTCATCTTCTTCATGAACATAATAGCAATTCTTTTGAAACCTTTGTCTGTTAGTGTTAGACCTTGCAGATCTTTCCGGACATCTTGAAGCAAAATGACCAATCTTATTGCAGTTGAAACACTTAAAGGGTAGTTTTCCTTCATACTTACCGGATCCTCTTGGCAGTCTCTTTGCAATGAGGGCTTCAAGTTGAGTTGTTTCTGCTTCTTCTTCTTCCATGTCTCTTCTTGCTTGATCATACCATGACATTTTCCTTGATGAGTTTTCTCCCGGATCAAATCTCTGTTTGCCTTTCACATAGGCACTGGCTTTGAAAGCAGATTCAGTCTTGGGAGGATCATCTCCAAACTCGGTCATTTCAAATGCAGCTAGTTTGCCAGCCAGTTGTTCTCTTGTGACAGTTGTGTGGGCTCTGAATTCATCAATGGCAGCAAGCTTGATTTTGTAGGCAGCAGGAAGGGATCTTAGGATTTTGCAAACAATCTCATTTTCATCTAGAGTTCCACCAGCATTTCTAATTCCACATACCAGCTCATTCACTCTTGGCATAAAGGTAGTGATGTTTTCATCATCTCTCATCTTCAATCTTTCAAATTTCCCTTTCAGACTTTGTAACCTTGCACTTTTGACAAACTCATCTCCTTCATACAGAAGTTCTAGTTTAGTCAGGATCTCATATGCAGTTGGTAGGTCAATAACATTTGAGAGATCTGAATCATTCAATGCGCTTAGTAGAGCTTCCTTGGTCCACAGATTGTTTTCAGCTTCTGTGATTTCATTCAGAGTTGTCAGACCACCTTGTGGAGGTACATATGGTTTTGAAACCATAGCCAAGTATGCTTTTCCCATACATTCCAAGTGACACTTCATGCGACCTTTCCAGAGAGTGAAGTTGGTTCCATCGAACTTCGGACTATCCTTCTTGTATGACGACATCCTGGATCTCCTCAAGCGGTTAAGCTTCTTTCAGAGGAACTTGGCTCTAATACCAATTGTTGGATCTAGGGCATACAACTGAGAGGGGGGGGTGAATCAGTTGTATAAAACTTCTTCTTTCAAACACTTGATTCTTCATTGTTAGTTGGCAGCATATCAATTAATCATCCATGAAAGCATAATACATAAACACAAGAGCAGATAAACATCAACACATTGAACACCAAGGTTTTGACATGGAAAACCCGGTTAAGGGGAAAACCACGGGGTGATTATCCCAAGAATTATTCTCTGTTAGAAGAATAAAGAAGAATGAATGGCACATGCCAATTAGGGCTCACTGCCCGAGCACACTGCTCACAAAGAGGCCCACTGCCTACAAGGAGACACACTGTCTACAAAGTGATAAAAATCACAGTCTTGAACTGGAGAATGACATCTCTACCATGTCTGGATCAGTTCCATTTAAGCCCAAAAACCTCTGCTCTGCCTTTTGCACTTCTCTTCGCTATGCCACACTCATCCACACAATCCACACCTCGAAATGAACTCACAAACCGTTATTTATACAAGACATCGACTTAGGAACAAACATCTAAGTCGGCAAACAACCATAAGAGTATCCGCAAGATGAATAACACATCCGGTCGGCCACCACAAGAACATTCGCAGGATGAACAACTCATCCGGTCGGCTAAACAGAGCAAGAACTTCATCCGGAAGAATAACTTCAATTCTGGGCTTTACTATCAATGCGGACCAACAACACAACCTCAACATGATCCAAAAAACCTTCACAAGCCTACCTGAACGACCGGATACATCCGCACTTCCTTTACTTACTGGAATCTCTTGTCTTCCTCATCCGGAACTTCAAGAACACAGTCTGTCGCCTTTGTCATAATGCAAAAGGTACTTCCGGACCTCCAAATCATACAAAAATCAGGATGACACATCACAAGGACATCCCAAACACTTCCTTCCAATCCGCAGATTAGGATAATACAATTCCGGACCTCACCAGACCTTTTTGTGATCCTCTGTCACCTCTGAATACTTGCCGGAACCGGTTCTACACCGACAGCCACAACTCCTTCAGATCTTCATGCGGACCTCTGAAATCTTAACTGAAGCATCTCAAGACTCATATCTACAAACCCTTTAATCCGCATCCTCCGGTTCTCAACCTATACAATACATTTGCCTTCTTCTCATCACTGTTCTTCACTGTTCCTGACTGAGGCTAATTTTCTCAATGTCCTCAGCACACAGCTCATCCAATCCTTCTTGTCAATGTAATATGAGTATGTTGACATCAATGACAACACAGGCTCACCTCATACTTGCAACACATCTTACCTTCAACAAAAGCAATGTCAATAAGAAACCACTTTCCATCCCTTTATGGTTTGCTACCCTCCCCAACAAGTTGTTTCAAACTTTGTAAGGGTGGTTTTCACTTTTAAAAGGTGGTTTGGCATAAAATATAAGTGGTTTTGAAATCACAAGGAATATTCCAAGAATATTCTTCAAAAATTGCTTTACACTTATTGAATAGTGGTTTTCTAGTGGACATACTTGTAAGTTTGAGGCATGCTTTGGTAGTTTTATGGTAGGTAGGAATTTTTTTGGTATGATGGCATAATGTTGATATTAGCACTATTCCTTCCCCAACCTTGCCCCTTCATGGATAGACTACTTTTCTTTTGACTCCCACATTTTATAGGCCTTTCTCTTGCTCATACAATGTACATTTTTTAGAATGTTTTTAAATGGGCTAGTTTTCCACGTACTTTGCTAATGTAGAGATTTTTTTACAAATAAAGCCCTTTTTCCAAAGTTTGTAGTTTCTAGCTTGATTTGCTAACGACTTCTTGTTTTTGACATTTCAAAGTTCATAACTTTTGACTAGTGACTTAGATTTTTTTTTGTTTTTGAAGTGTGTAATTTCTCATGCTCTTCATAATAGTACCATCTTTTTATTCTAATTTTATATTAGATTTGTAGTTTTCAACATAATGACTATTTTGTAAATTGTAAATCATACTATTTTACACACTAAGTACAAGTGCCACTTCATTATTCAAAGGGGGTCACTTTGAAGTGCTTCATACAAATTTTGGCTGGGTTGTTTAGAATGTATATTACACTTGCACTAATTTATAAAGTACCATGGTAGGTTTCTTGTGTTTTGATCACAGCTGTCATGTATGTGTGCCTTATCTTTGCACATTCTTTTCTCAATTGTAGGTATTTGATATGGCATATTGGGCATTCTTGTTTGGGACATTGTTGCTCTTTAGTGCTCTATCTTCATTTTTTTGTTTCCTTTTTTACCCTATTCAATATTATGGGAGGAGTAGTACTATGGCTAATGCTTCTTTTATTTCATTTTGGCTGACCTATGTACCTAGTCTTTGTTCCTATATATGAGGTAGATGCAATAGTTAGTTTTCCATGCATAGTAGTGAGATAGAATGTATACCATATAGACACTTCTACCTACCTTTTTATGGAAGCTTCACACCATTTTTCCTATTTGTTAAAGCTTCCTTCTTTAGTTTTAGACACTTTTAGCTATCCATTTATATTGACACCTTCATGAGTTGATCAATGTTGATGACATTTTGTATTGTGCCACTTGCATCTTTGACATGCTCTAGTAGTGTTGCTTTGTCTCACTCATTAAGATTTGTATTGATATTGATCCTTATCTTTGTTCTTTACTTCATTGGATTCATATCTCTCTTTGATATTGACCAGATTTGGAGGCTTCCTTCATCATGGTTTTATTGGAGATTCTTTAGTTCTAGAAATTGTTACAATTATTATTTGGTAGACACTTCTACAACTTCTTTGTGTAGGATACCATATATCATCAATTAGGGTCTCTTAGTATCTCTCTTTTCTCTCTTATTGAGAGGAGTTTTTCCTATAGGTTTTTCATTTTATCTACTTATGAGAGAACATCTTTTGTATATGGGTACCTAACATGGCCTAATTCCTAGGACCCATCATCATCACTACCTACCTAAGTTGTGCTTACGGTGGGGTGTTAGAGTGCATTATTTTTATGCATATTTAATTAATATCCTAGGTTTATTCTGTACATAGGATAAGCTTGCTTAGGTGTCCCTTGACACATATGTTTTGTCTTGTTGAGATCATCCTCTATCTTTAGTAAGTTATAGTTTATTTGGTCTCTTTACATAGTGATTTAATAGAAGTCATGTACATTAGGCCTCTTCTTGTGCATCTTCTATATATGCTCACTTCTACCTCACAATCTTGCAGCAGAGATGTATGTTTAGGAGAACCAAATATCACTTCTTAAATATTTGGTATTATTGTGCATATTTTGTTTGCATGATCCTTCTTTATACATTTCTCTATTTGTTGCAATACATTGTTCATTGATGAATCTTCTTTGTTGAGCACATGCCTACAAATAATTCTTAGCTTTAGAGATTTTCTAAACATCCTCTTCTGATTGAACACTTAATCCACCTTCATTTGATTGCATGCACATTTCCTAGAGCTTCCTATATCCACACTATTATCCTAAAACTTATCCATATCTATAAAACTATCAATATTTTCATAATTAATCTTATAATTTCTAACACTCAATTCATCTATTTCACTGTAGCATGTGCCAAGCATATAAATAATATTGTAATATTTTTTTAACATGTTGCTCTTGCTCGAATCCTAGCTTTCCTATTGGGGCGAGCGTTGCAGGTGGTGGGGATGGCTTTCCCCCTACAACAAATGTTTTGGCAAAATCTTCTAACAAGGGGATTTCACTTCTTTCTTTAATTAAATTAAACCAATAAAATCAATTACTGTGTATAATATTAGTAAATGGTTAACTATTTGTGAGGAAATATAATGTTTTCTACACTATGATAAGTCTAATGTAATTAAATTAAACCTAGAAATATAAGGAGTTCAAATAAAATGTTGAGATTGAGTAACTAAGACTAGGAAATAAAATAGATGAGAGAGAATAACGAGCTTATCTTGGCACAATGTCAATTCTAATGTTGTTGACTAGCTAATGTATTGTGTCAAAAGACATAAGATCGAGATATGATATTAGAACAAGGATCAAGAGATTCTTGATAGAGATGTTTTAAGATTTATGCTACCTAGGAAGAACTATTTAAGAATTATTTATTTTATTTCCATTATTTACTTTAATTTTATTTGAAGCGTTGTTTTATTTAATCAAGAGTTATTTTATAGTTTTAATTTTTTTAAATATATGTGAGTTGTGTTTTAGTATAGATATCTTAAATACATCTATCCCAACGAGCTATTGTATGTACTTAAAAATTATTTTATTTTATCTAGATTTTTCTTTTTATTTTAATTTTTAGTTTTATTTTTACTTTGAAAAGTGTAGTAAATATTATATACTTATATGTTACTTTTTACTAGTTTTAATTTTATAGTTTTAGTTTTTTTTTCATATATGTCAATTGTGTTTTGTTTTTTATTTACACAAATGTATCTCTGGACATAATAGAAAGCTCCTACAAAATAATTCAAGTGATAAAATAATCCACTAAAGCTCTTAAGAAATTGCAAGGATTTTGGCTTTCAAAATACTGCTTCCTACTCAAACTTCTAACCCTAAAATTATAGTAGTTAGAGAGGAATATAAGGAATTGTATTAATTAATCATGTCAAGTAGTGAAAATTTCAATGCTAATAGTAGCATTGTTGCCTTAGCCATTGAGCCTCTAGGTCCCCTTAACCCTAATATTGCAATGTCTTTCACTCTTGTCACACTGAGTAAGCCTATTTTAGATGTAGCCAAAGACCTAGTGTAACCCCAAGTTTGCATGATATTTTTCAACAAGATGGAGGGAAATATATTATGTTTAAAGCAACTCTCAAACCTCCATACAAAGCATGTTGCAAGGCTATCATCTTACATGCATAAGATTGACATTATCCCTTACTTAGGGCTTCACCCTACTATATGTTAGGTTAAGAATTGCTAAAAAACAAAGAAAAATACTCCAAGCTTGGTTTGATTTGTAATTTTAACTCATTTTGGCTTAGTTTAGTAGATTTGCATGCTTGGATTTCTCAAAAATGGGGCTCAAATCTTAAGGACTCTATAGAAATCTTCCCTAAGTGCTTAATACCTTTTTTGTTTTATTATGCAAATTAGTTGAGGATAGTCAATATGATAGTGGGTAAGGTTCGTTGGTTTTGGGACAATCATGTATTGTTGGTAAAATTGTGGTTTTCGACATTCAACTCAATAATAGAGACTTTCTCGATTATGCCAATTTGAGTTGATAAATGTTTTCAAGGTATTGGCAATGTTTTAGGTTGATTTATAACTATTGACCTAACCATTGATGGTCTCATCCACTCCAACAATAGAAATAATTTAAGTAGAGAAAGATGTTTCAAAAGGGTTGCAAGATGAAGTGTGACTCAAGGTAGAGGATAATGGGTGGAAATAAATATTGGATTATGAAAATGTCCATTTTCGATGTCAAAAATGTGTTTAGGTGGGTCATATTGCTACAAACTATTAGGCTAGAAAACACACTTCTAAGAAACAAATACATGGTGGAAAGGTGTTTGTTTGGCCAATTTGACTATTAAGCATTTGGAGCCTAACTCTCTTGATATGTTAGATTGTTCTTATCCTCTATCATATCCCAAGTAGTTGTGGGAAAAGACCTGAAAAACCAAAATTATAAATTCAAGAGGGATAGTTTCTACTTAATCTCCACCAAAAGTTATGGAGGTAGGAAAGACTTTGCTATATGGAGGTAGGAAAGACTTTGCTATAGGCAAAGGTCTTGTAGGTAGTTAATGATGGGAAATTGCTTTTAGAGAAAGCTTGTGTAGAAAATATTTTAGATCAACATTGTGGGAATCAAATATCTACAATCTCTTTTCAAATCCTGCTTTATCTTCTAAAAAATCTCTAGTTACTATGCCATCTTCAAAATATTTAGATGAAAACATGAAATCAATAGCCCTTACTATTCTTATTTCAAAGTCAATTGAAATGAGCAAGACTCCTTGGTCTTTGATTTTGATCCATGATTAGGATTGGGGTATTGGATAATCTATTCTATATCAAATTAATTAGTTGTTGAACATTGTTCTTTTGGCATCATTAGAATATGAGGATGAGGACATCAATACAAAATGGACATAAATATAAAATAAGAAAATTGCCCCTAGAAAACAATCTGAGCTATATGGTTAACATATTACATCACAAAAGGGTTTACACTATCTATTTTTATATTTTCATTTCTAAATTTATCATTGTTGAATAGGTCTAAGCACAAGTTTTTTGCTTTCCATATAGCATGTGTTTTTTTAAGGAATGAGCCCCTTTATCAAACTCTAATATTTTATTAAAACATCTAAATTTAAATTAATCTAAACCTAAAAGTTAACCATACTTTTAATTAAACATTAACTACGTAGTTGAAACATCACAATACCTAATTATTTTAATTATCATTAATTCATATGATTAATTTAAAATTTACAATCCAAAATTTATGTATATTACCTTAGACAAATTATCTTCTAGACTTAGAGCCCACTAAATTGCTTAATGAAATAAGATATTCTAAATAATTATCTTTCATTAAATAAAAAACTATAAATTAGTTATATATATATATATATATCTACTATTTTTTAAAATCTATAAAAATTAAATTAAATTAAAATCATTTTCTCTAATACACTCTTTTATAAACTATATGTATATGTATAAAAACATCACATGTTCATAACAAACTTTTCTACCTACAGATATTAACTATTACATAATCCTTGATAATTAATTAATATGTTTAATCATATATTATTTAGTTATTTTTTATGAATATTTAATTATAAATATTTTTATATTATAATTTTATAAAATTTGAATAAAATTATATAAAAATATCATTGCTATATTATTAAAAGAATTATTTACTCTAATCAATACTTTAATAAATTTATATGAAAATATTGTTACATTATTATCATTTTTTTAAATATTTACTCTAATAAATTAAAAGTATGTATTATGACTAGTTCAACTTTTTTATCATAATTTTTTAAGTATTTTAATTATTTATTTAAATGTTTAATCTAATATTTTAGAATAAATATAAAATAAAATAATATTTATAAAATTGTAATGAAATTTTTAAATTTATATATAAAACAACTCTAAAAAATTTAATAAAATATAATATAGTTCACTACAACAATTCTAACTATATTTATAAATTTTTATCCATCCCAAACATTATAAAAAATTACAAATATAAATGAATGTTACAAAAACTTCACAAATAAAAATGAATGTATAGTTGTAAAACCTATATGTATGTATGTGTGTATATACATATATGTATGCATATATATGTGTGTGTGTATAATGTCTGTGTAATATACATACATACATATGTATGTGTATATATGTATGTATACATGTATATATGTATATTATGTATGTACGTATGTATATATATGTATGTACGTATGTATATGTGTGTATGTATACATGCATATATACATTTATGTATGTGATATACACATACATACGTATGTATGTACATATGTATCTATACGTAATGTATATATACGTACGTATGTACGTATGTATCTATACGTTATGACATGTACTTATATGTGTACATACATACATATGTACGTACCAGCACATGTATGTATGTGTACATATGTATCTATTTGTACATACATACATATGTGCATATATTTACATACGTATATATGCATGTATATATATGCACATATATGTGCATATTTGTGTAATATACATATATGCATGTATATATGTACACACACATACATGTGTGTAGTATGTATACATGTATACATATACATACATACACACATATACATATGTATGTATACGTCATACATATATACATACATAAGTACATGTATGTATGTGATGTACACATACATATCTATCTATATATACATACATATGCATATGTATACATACGTACAAATGTATACATGCATATGTATGTATATATACATACAAACACATATGTATGTATACATACATATATACGTATATATACTTATGTATGTATACACACATGTATGTATGTGTATGTATATGTATGTGTATATATGTACATACATACACATACATAGGTACATACATACATATACATACATAGGTATGTATGTATATGCATACACGTAGTATATATATACATATATATATATGCATACATACATCATACCTACATACATACGTACTTATGTATGTATGTATATACGTACTTATTACATATGTCATGCGTTAGTATATATACATATATACATGTATGTATACTAACGCATGACATATGTAATATGTATGTATATATATGGATATATACTAATGCATGACATATGTAATATGTATGTATATACATACATATATACATGTATGTATATACACTAACGCATGACATATGTATATACATACATACATGTAGTATATATACATACATATATGTATGTATGCATGACATGTATATACATACATACATCATACCTACATATAGACGTACTTATATGTATGTATACATACTCATAGTATATACACATACATGTATATGTATGTATGCATGGCATATGTATATACATACATACATCATACCTACATACTTATATATATAGTTGTGTATATATAGACACAATATATATCCATACTACTTAGATGTATCTCTAGACTAAAAAAATGTTGAATTACAAAGGAAAGAAGTTGAAAAGATATGTATATATTGTGTTTATATACATGTATATCTCTACATACATGTAAAATACATACATATGTATGTAATATATGTATGTATATATATGTAATATATACATACATATATTACATACATACATATGTATTTTACATGTATGTAGAGATATACATGTATATAAACACAATATATATCCACCCCAATTGGATGTATCTCTACACTGAAGAATCTTGAATGACAAGAGAAAGAAGTTGAAGGGATATGTGGAGATTCGCTAAGTTGAGCTTTGCATGCAAGCCATCATCCCAAGAAGTTAGACCACATCCTTTATAAATATAGAAACCACTAGTGTCGACGGTTATGGATACATTTCTGGACACGAGAAAACTTTTTAGTTTTTTTATATATACAGGAAACCACTATTAGAGAAGGTTATGGATACATTTCTGTAGACTTTAGAAAATTTCTTTATTTTTTTGGTTTGGCACATTTTCTCCTTCTACTAAACTCGGACATGCAGTTACCAATCACCATCAATCCTTCTATGAAATGAAGAACATAAACATTAATATACAGCTCGAAGAATATATATACAGTAAATAAAGATGGAATATTTCTTACTTGTTGCAATGGGAAGAGTTGAAAGCATCTCCTTCCTCACAAAATCCTCTCCATGTGCTTGGAATGGGAGGCATTCCATCATCGTTGAAGCTTTCACACTCTGGCCAAATACCTGCAGTAAAGGCATTGCAAAATTGCTTAGAAAGATACCGATTCATGCACAGAAGAAATATATTAGAGATCAGCCCACTTTAATTCTGATTTCATATTCTATTATAAAAAATCATCTTTTAATATAGCTGTGCATTCATGCATTTATATGTACCTGAGTCTAGGAGCCCAACAATTGTATCTTGCCCATAATTTGCCTTCTTCCACAAGCTGTTTGAAGAAGGCTCATCCATTTCATGTTTTCCATCTGCTATGCCTAAAAATCTCCATGACCTTGTTGTGTGCATCCTTCTTCTTTTGCTTGGAAATACAGAGATGACCCCTTCCATCTCTACATTCACAAATTATTTTAATCAGTGTAGATGATCTGAAACTCCATGGAATTTCCTACACCTTGTTGATTTCTTGAAATTCCAAAGTTCATATTAAATACTTGGGCAATAGTATATATTGCTACCTGAGATGACAGAAGCTTCTTCATTAGAAAGATGGGCTGCAAAGCCATTAAAGCCATGCTTGTAACTATATAGCAACGATTCTCTTGCTTCATCAACACTGCCCAGACCCAAAACAGCACATTACATAATATCAGTACATTAATAACTTTGGTGCATCTATTGTAAATTTCAATGATTAGTTACATTAAACAATGATAGAATTGTATTGAACCAACCTTTCCTTGACAGAAGCAAGCATGGAATGATGCATATCAACCACCTCATGTGGCTGCAAGCCCCCATGATCACCTGAATACACAATATAGACCTGACAATCACAGAGACATGATAAGAATCAAACAATGATTAAAATCTTCACGAATACTCACTCTAGAATAAATATAAAAAGTAGTACACCCACCTCCTTAGAAGAAACACAAATCAAGCAGCATGCAAGAAGCTTCAATATTATCATCACCACAGCCATGGCTAGATTTATCCAAGCATGAGATACGAATGCTTGAGTTGCCTAGACCCAATTTTCTCTTATAAGATTTCTCTTTTTGAGACTTTGAAGACACACTGCTACAATTTGTAGGACATGTATCATCATGGGAATAGCATCTTGGAGATATGATAGAAAAAAACTAGCATAAAGTCTACATATTATAATCATGAGAAACTCAATGACTTGCACTCTTCATTTTGTTATGTATATCTCACATAAAAGTCAAGGATTTTCTATAAAGTTTGTAGCTGGTTGGGGCCTCCCATCAAGAAGGATTGCTTGCTCATGTGATGACATGAAAATGAAATGTATTGTAATTTGGTGGGCGGACACCATGAATTGTATTATGATTTCAAAGGTGGTATCCACAAGTGGAGTTGTTGTGGACCACACCCAATACAAAATCTGATTTGGAGGTCACTTTGTACATGTACATGGGGACAAGTTTTGAATGGTATTCCTTACTTTTTTTTCCTCTAGAGTAGGTACTGTATTAAAAGATTAAACAAACTATGATGCATCAACTTTAACAGATGCTCACAGAGCAGCTTTAGACCTGACATACCTAATTCCTTATATATATGTTAAATTTTACAATTTTTTATATAAATTTCATTTTTTGCACCATAACCGATTACTTGTTTATGCTGGAATATATGTTTGTTTATATTAAATTTTGTATATTTTTTAATTTTGTGCCCCTCTTTTAGAGCATCAAAGAGCAAAGACAGCCCAGTAAGGTTCTAAAGAGTCTCTTCTTGTCTGGTCATTTGCCATTAATATATCTGATTCTTATAAGCAAATGACACAAATTTTCATTATAACGTGTGGCATAATATGGACTTAATCTTTCTTTATTTGGAAGCATAAATACATTCAGTGGCCAAAAGTATAAGAAACTATAAAATATCTTTATTAAGGTAAAGGATATTTCTTTCGTAGTCCTATGAGATTTTAATGTGTTACCAATCAGCTCTTAAGAGGAAGATTAATGATGAAGAGAGATGCTTATAAAACGATGTGGTTGTCTGGCTGAAGTGCTTTTGCAGCGGCTGTGTTTCTCTGTTTTCTATTGTATCTGTTTCCTTTTAAGCTTAATTTAAATAGAAAAATGATGATAGATGAATTATTGTTTAAAAAATAAATGATTTTTTGAGTTTGATATATTGATGAGTCTAAGTTGTAGCCTTTCGGCTTGTTTTACTATGTTTTATATATTAACTTTGTGGCATACTCTATATGGCCTGTTTTTTTTAATTAGTTTGTAATATATCTTTGAAGTAATATAGTATTTTTTAATTTTAAAAAAATAAAAAGTGTTTAGTAATCATAATTTTCAGTATTTTTTAATAATTAATCTTAGTTATTATTTGATAATGGGTTAAAACATAGGTGGTGATTATTATACAGTCAGATTAGGCAGGGACATTTATGGCAAGTCATGGTGTGTGCTTTCATTTGCAAAGGTGGTGGTGGTTGGTAAGATTCTTGATTTTGGGGTGTTTTGGTGGGATATTTGTGTTGTTTGGGGTCTGTGAGGTGAGACATATGGCGTCCTCAACAACTTTTTATCTAGGCTTGAGAAAAAGGAAGGAGAAAGGGGAAGGAATGGGTTCTAGAAAAGAGGCAAAAGGAAGAGATGGGTTTCAAGAGTGGAAATAGTGATCGACTTCATGGTATTCATAGAAAAGGAGATTAAAAAACCTAGAACTTCATCACTGAGTGCTTCAAATTTGGGAGCTCACCAAGGACATGGATGGGGCATTGTACATGGGAATTCATTTGGCTATGGCAAATCTTCTGCTCAACCCTAGGCATATGCAGGGAAGGAGTCCTTTGATGTAGCTCAAACTTTGTCTTGTCCTTCAATACTATCAAATGCAACTAGATCATATTTGATTCATGATGATATAGAGGATGTGGTCCATCAATATGAGGTTTACTTCAATTGCCTCCTTAATCACTTAATGCAACTAGAGGCAATAGTAATGTTTGTAGCATTCTATGGAGGAGATTACGAAATCTTTAAAGATGATTTTGCTCATGAACATGACTCCAACGTTCTCTAAGTGTTGTGACAGTGAAGATTTTGAGCATGTGGCAGTGGTGGATCCACCTAGTAAGGTGTAATGTTGTTAAGGCTATTATGGAGTAAAATGTGTACACTAGCATTTTACACTTAGTTTAGCACCTGGGTGGACCTAAAATGTTTACACTTATTAATTAAGACCTATTTTAACATCTTTTTGAACATTAAACAATTAATTCTCGATCCCGATGATAAACTTGATAAAATAACAATAAGACTGACCTAAGAACACTTAAAGAGACTTATGCTGAGATTTTTGGGGCTAAAGGACAAGGGTGCCCAAGCACCCTAGTAATGCAGAGCATACAACAGAAGTAGACCAACAGATCAACAGATCAATTCATGTACATCGCTGAACTGGTTATTACCGGTTCACATGCACCAATTCACCATTACACTCGGTCACTGCTTGTATCAACGGTGAACTCCTTGTTCATCCTCCCAATATGCCGTTACACATTGACTGCGTTGTGACTTTGATTTTCGGCGGATTCCTGCGACCTTTCACCGCTAGTCTTAACTTCAACTTTCGGCGAACTTGCACTCCTTGGCCGATGCGTCAATCGTCTCAGTTCCTTCGACGAGACTTACTCCTCAGTCGTCAACTCACAGATCCCCCCCCAATGAACCTTCACTGTTCTTCGTTCACTGATGAGTCGTTTACCATCAGCCGCCTAGGGTTTGCTTCACCGATTCTCCAATTCACAGTCTGCCTTGTTCAAACCCTAGCACATAGAAATGCTAGGACATCTATTATGTGTGACCCATGATCTGGGACATCTGCATTGCCAAATCTTGAAACATAACAGGAAACAAAAAACACATACTGTACAACGAAGCCATTCCACTGATTTCGACAAAAATCTTATCAGTGGAATGCTTCATATTGACATAGTGCAACAATGGGAAAATAGAAAGGAAAGGAAATCTACAGCTAAGTAATTTCGTATCTACAAAGAACAGAAAGCAAATTGATGACACAGAGTAGTTGATTTCTTCTTAACACAATGCGGTTACATTCAATCAATCTGACTACAATACTGATCATTATGCCTGATCTTGTTCATTTCCCTATTTTTACAGATTCGCCCAGGGTAGTACCAACTAACTCCAAGTGGCTGGGAAACACTACTACCTATTTTTGGCATTATTGCTATTTTTAGCATTACGGGATTACAATTGACAAATACAACCTAAGTACTTGGGACTTACAACTAGAAATTACTTGCATTGGTCAAATAGACCTTATTACAACCCAAAACATGATTTAAAACAAAACATGAACTTAAATGACTTGTGTTAGGTGCCCCTGCACCATACTCCTGGGGTTTAAAAGAAATCAAGTCCCTTGAGGAACCAAGTCTAAAATATTAACCCCATGCTTGATGATGTCTTCCTCGCTCATCCAGGTAGCATCCTCATTAGGCAAGCCACGCCATTTGACCAGATACTGCTTGTAGGTTTTATGTCTGGTCTTCTTCTGAACTTTGGTGTCCAAAATACATTCCAACTGAACTGGCTGGCTGGGTGGAAGATCAGAAATCCACTCTACATCTTCTATGCCTGTCTCTGCTGCATTGGCCCCTCTAAATGGAAACAAATCTACCACATTAAAGATGGGTGAATTGCTAATCCAGGAGGAAGTTCAATTTCGTATGCATTAGGCCCAAATTTGTGTACAACCCTGCATGGACCTATCTTCTTCATAAGAAGCTTTGTGGGTTGCCCCTTTGGAAGTCTTTCCTTCTTTAGATATGCCATTACCAAATCTCCAACTTTGTATTGGACATCCCTTTTCTTCTAATCAGCTCTCTCTTTGTATTTCCTTGTGTGCTTCTATATAGTTTCCCTTACAGCATCATGGATATCCTTCATGCTGACTGCAAAATCTTCTCCTTGTACACTTCTTTTTGCCATATTCTAGAGATCCCTAAGCTCCAAAATTCCCCTAGGATGAATCCCATATACAACTTCAAAAGGGCTCTTTCCTGTGCTCCTATTAACAGAATCGTTGTAGGCAAACTCTGCTTGTGGGATGATGATATCCCATGCTTCTCCATGTTGTTTAGTCAAACACCTCAAAAGATTACCCAGTGATCTATTCACCACCTCAGTTTGTCCATCCGTCTAAGGGTGATATGCAGATGTGAAAGACAATTGGGTGCCTAATTTCTTCCACAATGTCCTCCAAAAATGTCCCACAAACTTGGGATCTCTGTCAGTAACTATGTTCAATGGTAAATGATGAATTCTTACTATCTCCTTGAAGAAAAGACCCACAACATGTGAAGCATCGTTAGTACATTTACATGGCACAAAATGAGCCATTTTACTAAACCTGTCAACAACCACAAACACACTGTCAAATCCTCTTTGAGTTCGGGGAAGACCCAAAACAAAATCCATACTGATGCACGCCCATGGCCTTTGTGGAATTGGAAGTGGTTGATAGAGACCTGCATTTGATGAAGTCCCTTTGGCTCTCTGGCAAATGTGACAACAGTCTACAAATTTTCTGACATCTGTTTGCATCTTAGGCCAGATGTAAAACCTTCTCACTTGCTCTAATGTCTTGTCTAGTCCAAAATGACCTCCAAGACTACTGCAATGTTTCTCTTTTATGATGTTCTCGCTCATGGAACACCTAGGCACACATAGTTGGTTGACTTTGAACAGTAGCCCTTGCTGTAACAAATATTCAAAAAAATTAGAATGATAAGAATTTGAGAATTGTGAACAAACTACATATGTCTCCTTGAAGTCCTCATCATCTTGGTACATGTTCTTGAGAGAATCCACTCCCACACTCTGCAACTGGATCTCCTGTACAGTGCACACTCGTCTACTCAAAGCATCTGCCACTTTGTTGGCTTGTCCCTTCTTATGTTTGATGGAAAAAGTATACACCTAAAGTTGTTCAACCCACTTCATATGCCTATGATTTAGCTTCTCCTGGGAATTTAGAAAACTCAAAGCATGGTTGTCAGTATAAATAATGAATTCCTTGGGCAAGAGATAATGTCTCCATTTCTTCAATGCTTGAACCATTGCATACAATTCCAGATCATATGTGGAATACTTTCTTTTAGCATCATTAAGTTTTTCACTAAAGAAAGCAATAGGTCTGCCTTCCTGACTCAAGATAGCACCAATGGCAAGGTTACTGGCATCACATACCATAGTAAACAACTTATTAAAATCAGGCAAAACTAAAATGGGTTTCTCTGCTATTTTCTGTTTGAGAATCTTAAAAGATTCATCGGCTGCTCTATTCCAAACAAACTTATATTTCTGTCCTCCTTTTATGGTATCCAGAATGGGTGCACAAACATGACTGAATCCTCTTATGAATTTCCTATAAAATGTTGCTAACCCATGAAAACTTCATACATCACTTACTGTTTTAGGTGCTGGCCAAGATAGAATAGCATTTACCTTCTCTGGATCCATTTTCAAACTGCCCTGGGATATAATAAATCCAAGGTATGTGAGTTCTTCCTTCATGAAGATACTCTTCTCCATATTGATCATTAGTTTCTCCTCATGCAGCTTCTTCAACACCTGTTCCAAATACTGCAAATGTTCTTCTTTTGTCCTGCTGAAAACCAAAATATCGTCAAGATAGACAACAACAAACTTGCCAATAAAATCTTTCAATACCTCATTCATTAGACGCACGAAAGTACTTGGAGCATTGGACAGTCCAAATGGCATCACCAACCACTCATAAAGACCTTCATTAGTCTTAAAGGATGTCTTCCATTCATCCCCTGATCTGATGGTATCCACTCTTGAGATTGATTTTAGAAAAATACTGACCTCCTCCCAAACAATCCATTAGGTCTTCTATTATGGGCATAGGAAACCTATATCTGATGGTGATCTTATTTATAGCTCTTGAATCAGTACATAACCTCCATTTGCCATCCTTCTTGGGAGCTAAAACTATGGGTACAGCACATGGACTAAGACTTTTCCTCACTAGGCCTTTATCCAACAGTTCTTGTACTTGTTTAGCAATCTCCTCATTCTGATTAGGTGTCATTTTATAAGCTAGTTTATTTGGCAATGTGGATCCTAGGATGTAGTCAATCTGATGACTTATGTCTCTCACAGGGGGTAGTACATTGGGCATATCCTCCACCATGATACCCTTATATTTATCTAACAATTCCTGCACTTCCTTAGGGACTTTTTCCTTGCTGTTTTCAGACAAATCAGAATTGTCTTTAGGTTTCAAAATTAGAGCATACCCCTGGGTTCCCTCTTCTTTCAGAGTACAAAGAAACTCTTTCCCACTCATTAACATGATACTTGAGCCTACATTCTTGTCTACACCCTCTTCTGGTAAAGGATTCATCTTATACTGTCTACCATTCTTAGTGATCACAAAGGAATTCGACTTACCATCATGCTGGGCTTGTACATCATACTGCCAAGGTCTACCTAACAGTAAATGGCATGCATCCATGGGAATTATATCACACAAAATTTTATCTCCATATTCCCCTATCTGAAATTCTACCCAAGCTTGTTCATCAACCAAGACTTGTTGCCCTTTGTTCAGCCATGACACTTTGTATGGACTCGCATGTGGCAATCTTTTCAAGTTCATTTTCTCTACCATTTCTACTGAGACTAAATTTTTAGTTGAACCATAATCAACAATTACCTTACAGTTTTTACCGAAAACTGTACATAGAGTTCTGAATAGTGTCTTCCTCTAGGGTGGTTCCTTGTTCTGTGGAACTTTTAGCATTGTTCTTCTCATCATGAGACTCTCTCCACCTTGTGTTGGATCTGTGCTTCCCATAGGTAAGTTCACACTCTGACAATCTTCTTCTTGAATCAGCTGGTTCCTTCTCTCTCCTCCATGAGAGCTTGAGGCTTTCTCCGAACACCTGCCTGATGTGTGCCTGATTTGGTTACAATTATAACATCTTCCTGTGAAGATGTTAGGACCTCTGCCTGGTCCACCAAATCTGCCTCAACCATTGGGTCTCCTTCCTCTGAAACCCTCTCTGGAACTAGATTCTCCACTATGTTTTTGTTGACTGGACTACCCTTGATTTTTCTGGAACTGATTTCTGCCACCAAAGCTATTTTTGCCTCTGAAATTCCTTCCACCTCTGCCTCTGTCCTTCTGGTCTCCCTTTCTTTTCTGCTTCTCTTCTACTCTTAGTGCCACTTGGAAACATTTGTCCACAGTTTCTGGTGTCAAGATGGTAATCTCATCTTGTATACTATACTTCAGGCCATTAATATACCTAGCAACTCTTCATTTCTCATCTTCAGCATGTCCACACCTTAGAGACAATTTATGAAATTCTTCTATATAGGTAGATACATCCATATCCTTCTACCTGAGGTTTTGCATTTTCCTGTATATCTGCACTTCGTAATCTGCTAGTAGGAACTGAGCCTTGATCCTTTCTACCATCTGACTCCAGGATGAGATCATGCTCTTGCCACTCTTCACCCTTTCCCCTTGGGTGTAGTTCCACCATGTGAGTGCAGCGCCCTTCAATTTCATTTTTGCAAACTTGACTCTTCTATTCTCCGGTACCTCCTTGAACTCGAAGTAATTGTTCAAAGCCTCGACCCATTTGATGACTTCATCTGCGTCCATCTTTCCACTGAACATCAGAATCTCCATTCTTGATTTAGATGATTCCTTACCAAGTGATTTTATGGCCTCCAAAAATTGTTTCTGATCTGCAGATATATTTGTCTATCCTGAGGTTGTTTCCTCTTCCCCATCTTCTTCTTCTCCATTAGACTCCTCGTCTGGTTTCTTGCCTTTTCCTAAGGTTTTTAACTTAGCTTGGAGTGCTTCCTTGACTCCAGTCTTGATCATATCCTCCATCTCCTTGAATTTTGTGGCCACTTTAGTGGTCATCCCCTTTGGAGGCATCTCGCTAGCCCCTTCTTCGCTTTCTCTGTCTAACATAAACATTCGCAGGCAATGCCAACACTTTTATAGACCCTTAACTTGGCTCTGATACCAAAATGATGCAGAGCGCACAACAGAAGTGGACCAATAGATCAATTCATGTACATCACTAAACTAGTTATTGCCGGTTCACATGTACCGATTCACCATTACACTCGGTCACAGCTTGTATCAACGGCGAACTCCTTGTTCATCCTCCTGATATGCCGTTACACATTGGCTGCATTGTGATTTTGATTTTCAGCAGATTCCTGTGACCTCTCACCGCCAGTCTTAACTTCAAATTTCAGCGAACTTACACTCCTTACTCCTTAGTCATCGACTCACAGAGGCCCCCAATGAACCTCTGCTGTTCTTCGTTCACTGATGAGTCATTTACCATCGGCCGCTTAGGGTTTGCTTCATTGATTCTCCAATGCACAGTCTTCCTTCTTCAAACCCTAGCACATAGAAATGCTAGGACATCTACTGTGTGTGACCCACGATTTGGGACATCTGCATTGCCAAATCTTGAAACATAATAGGAAACAAAAAACACATACTGTACAACGAAGCCATTCAACTGATTTTGATAGAAATCTTATCAGTGGAATGCTTCATATTGACATAATGCAACAATGGGAAAACAGAAAGGAAAGGAAATCTACAGCTAAGTAATTTCATATCTACAGAGAACAGAAGGCAAATTGACGACACAGAGTAGTTGATTTCTTCTTAACACAATGCGGTTACATTCAATCGATCTGACTACAATACTGATCATTATGCCTAATCTTGTTCATTTCCCTATTTTTATAGATTCGCCCAGGGTAGTACCAACTGACTCTAAGCAGCTGGGAGATCGATTCCAAGCAGCTGGGAAACACTACTGCCTATTTTTGGTGTTATTGCTATTTTTAGCATTACGGGATTATAATTGATAAATACAACCTGAGTACTTGGGACTTACAACCAGAAATTACTTGCATTGGTCAAATAGACCTTATTACAACCCAAAACATGATTTAAAACAAAACATGAACTTAAATGACTTATGTTAGGTGCCCCTACACCATTGGTCCCTCATTTAGCCCTGACCTAATTTAAAGGTATGTCAGCTTAATACATCTTAAGTGATTCCTCATGTTGACCCCATTTGGTTTTATTTGTCGTTTGTGAGGGGGAATGGATATAAAAGCAAGTAAGTTTATTCATTTGATCATATCTAATCTATCTCTAACTTCTTGAAGGATTCTATCTCTCTCTTCTTCTCTCTCATGCTCTCTTCTTCTCTAAAGCTCTCTATGTTAGATTATTGTTGTGACACTAATTTATTGTAGGTCTTGTGAAGATCTCTCTACTTCTTTGGACTACACCAACTTCTTGAGTCAAGTTGTGATGTCGCATCAAGCATGCTAGGGTTTCTATGCTCATCGTGACTTCTTTCCTTCATGCTTTGTTCTAGCATTCCATTCTACCTTATATTTGCCTCTACCCTCCTAGGGCATGCACTCTTTGAGATCTCATCCTTGCTATTGTGGAGGTGGAAACACCATTCATGGAGATTGAATTAGGCAAGCTCCTAAATAGCACCCCAACCGTTTTCCTTGTTCTGTGTGTGCAGGTAGCATTCAAAGGAATTTGCAAAACAGAAGTTATAGGAAGAAGGATCACAGAAGGGCGAAGACACAGGAAGTTCAACATTTTGCAAAACCCTAATTAGGGTCTAGGGTGCCCAAGCGCCCTTGTCCTTTGATCTCCTAATTCCATATCCAAGTTCTTAGGTCTGTCCACTGGTCTCTATTATGCTTTCAGGTTGTCCATATCTATTTCTGATAGTCTGTTATACTCCAATCTTTCTCAATTAGGGTTTCATGTTTTGCCCTAGTTTGATTGGTTGGATTTGGTTGATTCTCCTCTATACAGCAAAGGGACAAAGCCCTTGTAGTTTGGCTCTCCTTCAAGGGTAGAAGCCAAGCTTGGCTTGTGTTCTAATGTTGATAGAAGAGGATTTGACCTAGTTTGATCTCTTAAGCTAGTCTCTCTTTTCTATCTAACAAAGGCAGGGTGATCGGGGTCTGTGTAATTTGCCTTGACCCCATGTTAAGACATTATAAACTTGTTTTTTTTTGGTATGATGGGTTGGCAACTCATAGTTTGCTTAATAAAAGGTGGGTTGATAGGTTATGTTTTGTTTTGGTTTCAGATATACAATGCACGAGTGCTTCTATGGTGTAGCGGGAATAGTTTAGTTAGATATTATAATTTTCTTCAATTGTTTTGGTTGATAGCTTGTCGATTGGGCAGTTGGATAACGGTCCTAGTTTGTTTCAATCTGTAGACCTGGTTGTTGTCTTGACACCAACATCTAGGGTTGTTATCAGAGAAAAAAAAATTAATCTTAGTTATTAATATATTAAAATAGTGATATTTATACATAGATTATTCTTAAACATCAAATAGTTCAATAGTTAACATGTAATTTGTTTGCTAATAATAATAGGATAGTTTTTACTTTTTGAAGTCATAAATGAAGTACAAAATTACCATTGAATTTTTTATCATTTTAAATTTTACATTATTTTGTTCTCACTAGGTTTTGGAAAACTTCAAACAATGTTTTTGTTTAACTTGCTTTTTAATTTTAGAGGGGCGTTTTAATAATAAGTTTTGGTTATTTTTTAGACTCATTAATTTCATTTTACAAAATGGATTTCAAATCCTTGTAATTTTAATAGTGTTTTAGTTGTAAGTTTTAGTTATTTTTTTAAACTTGTCAATTTCATCTTATAAAATAGATTTCAAAACTTTTTTTTAATTTTTTATTAAGATATCTCTTCCATAAAAAACAACTTAAAGTTTAATTTTTCTTTTAAATTTCATAACTACACTTAAATTCTCTTTCTTTTATTAACATAATAACCTAGGTCTTAATAGTTTATAATAAAATGTATAGTTTGTTTTTACTAATATGCTCCATTTTAAAAATAAAAAATAAAACATCATTATAGTTTTTCCAATGAATATAAACTATTTGGCAATTATAAATACATTTATATAATGTTTTCCACTTTGTGAATTAAGACATGTATTTGAGTGTGTCATGCTTTCAACAATGTGAAGTGGAGAATTTTAAACCGTAAAAGCTCTTATCATGCGTTTGCATTTTACCCTATGTAATATGGACACTAAAAGATTATTTAATAAGGTTATTAGTGAATGGTGAATTGGAGGACTTTAGGTGGTGGATTTATGGCCACTAGATATAATACATAATATTGTTCTCTTATTGGGCTTGATGACCGAGAAGCTCACTTGTTGTTTTGAGTTGGCCACAATTGAACATGTTGTCTATAGTTGCAAACAAGATGGTACCACTTTAGTGGGGTCCTTTCAAAGAGTATGACGTATCGTTTAGAGGATAGATGAGGTCAAGCCATGTGTACAAAGGGAGCTACAAGGATTAATAAGTGGAAGAAAAAGAGTATTTGGTCTTTCACAACTATGTTGCATGGTAAGAATTGGTGTGGAAAGGGATACCTACGTACGTGCTTAAAGAAAAAGACAGACATGATAAGGTGAAAAGTGTATCTATAATATTTTTTTTATATTTGTTTTGGATTTAGTGTAATAGTTTATTGGGTAAATTTACACTTCATTTAATAATGAAAAGTTAATGATTTTTACAAGAATTTAGCATTTTATTTGAGTTAATGATTTTTATAAGAATTTAGCATTTTATTTGAGTTTGAGCTGAACTTAACTTTTCATTTTTAAGGATTTGGATCTAGTTTTTACATTTTTATTTTTTTTGTTTTAGGTTAATTGTATAGTCATTACCTTAAATCTTGTTAAGAAGTGTAGGTGTGGCTTTAACCCCCAAATTCCAAAAATGAAATTTAATCTTAAGTCTAAGCTAACTTAACTTTAAGTAGATATTACCCATCGATTCAAGCACAAAGTTTATAAATTTTGCATGTTATGGTGTTCGATAAAAAAATAAAACCCTAATTCATTTAATCATTATGAGAACATTTGGTATCACATACTCTAGAGCACTTCACATTATTATCTAATCATAGAGAGCATTGCTATTAGCATATGTATTCATAAGCATAGATCTAGACATTTGCATTTTGTTTGGCATATCTATGAACTTGTATAATCCATTGAATCAATGAAGGGGCTTTACTAAGGTAACATGAGGGAAGCTAGTTGAGTTCCCTATCCTAGCATAGCAAGTTCCTATAAAGTCAAAAATCATCTACTTTCTAATTTCCACTCTATATGTCATGCGCTTATTTTAGTGTCCATTCATATAATATGTTCTAGGACACGTTCAACTTATTCTTAGATCTATTACCCTCACCAAGATGTCAAATTGAACCTTCTACTTGACTTACACCCATTCTATACTTCACTTATAGTTTTTGCCCACCTAGATGTTGAGGCAATTGCAGTAGAACCTTGGTCTCTAATGTGACCACAAAAGCATCCTTAATTTCAAACCCATCTTCAAACATTAAAAATTCATTTTTTGTGGCCATTTTATATTTTCTAAATGGTCCATTCAAATCAATTCATGAATACACTTTTTGGCCTCATTCAAAAGGTCAAATCTTTAATTCCTCTTGGCAATTAAAATACTTCTTCTTGTTGTGAATGCAATTCAACAACTTCCACTATTTATATATCAACTCGCAATTCTTTTCCTCCATAACTTCTACAAACCTTTGCTACATCATAATTACTCCTTGTTAATCTATAACTATAATGTATTTTCCTTATATCTTTCGCAAATCTTTGTGATTCATCTCCTTATCCCTTCCCCACATAGAAGCACCCCACATAGTAAAGCCTTGAGTCTTAAAGTTTTTATTGATATGCAACACCTTGGTACCTAAGAGAGCACATGCTCCAACTTTATCATTTACTACTATGTGGATGATAAATATACCAAATAAGGGTTTGACTAAGGTAGACTCCTAAGTAGTCATAACCCTTTTTCTTATGCCCTTCCTACAACTATCAACTCTCGAATCTCCTTGCAAGTGCATTAGATCCAAAATTTGTAAGCATCGTAGTGATTAAAAAACCAAAATGTACATCCTTTGAAAATTTAAAGTCTCTATGAGCAAGGGCTACTACTATGTTTCTATTATCACCACTACACTGCATGGTCTCTACTGTAACCTCCTAATTCTAGTTCCAAATGACATTTATTCCACTTCTACAAATTTCACTTCTTAATGCTAGGTCACTATTGTATTGGTGCATTCATGACCACTCTGTGGTGGTCTCTACTACAACCTATCAAGTTTATCCAAAACCTTCTCTTGTTCTTCTACATTACATTATGTTTTTCTATCATCGCTTCAATCAACCCCTTTCTACCTCAATTGATGAATTCGGGATGCTTGTCTTAACTCTTGTTATCTTGTCCATAGCTTAGCAAATCTCTTGTATAAAACTCAGCTCCAACATGTTTATTTATATTATTTATTGTTATTTATATGATTGAATGTAATGAATAACTAAATGTGGAAATCTAGATGAATATTCAAAGTAAGATAATTTCATCTCCTTCTTTCTAAGGCATGGGTTCAATTTTCCCTTTAAATTTTGGTGAACTTGATATTCCCACATCATAGTTCTTCTACTAGATGTTCCTTCTTCATTCCCACCTACCCTTGAGCTCAGCTCATTCTTATTCCTCTTAGTTCTTCGTAGAGGGTTGTCCCTCCTTTGTGGCTATTCTTCCCCTTTAATGTATCACCTCTCTAATTTCCCCGCCCTTCCTAATTTACTTTATATCTGACCATGTCCTTCTAAATCTCTCTTACATCATAGCTTTATTACTCCATCAATTTCTTCCCCTTTACTTTGTGTTACCCTTTCCTACTACTCCCCTTCCTTCCCCTACTGTTTTCTCTTTCCACTATCTTATTAATTCTCAAGTCACTAATTTTAAAGTTTATGATGGGGAACTATTTGAAAAAGATGGCATTCTTTCTTCTCCCTCTTTCACTCATATAATGTATTCCTAGGATATGATGAAATTCTTTATTCTCTCATTCTTTTTGGTAATGATGCATTATTAGAAAATTTTGAAATTTTCTCTCCTCCCTTTTCTCATGATAATGATGCATTGTTATACAACACTATAATTTTCTCTTCTTCCTCTTCTCTTTGTAACAACACTTTGTTAGAAAAGATAAAATTGTCTCTCCTTCCTCTTTTCTCCCTAATGATGAATTGTTAAAAATATAAAATAACTTCTTTCTCATTTTCTTATGATACATATGAATGGTTAGATATTGAGAAAATTATTTATTTTCCCTCTCTTCTTGATGAAAATGTACTAATAGAGAATGTTAAAATTCCTTCTTTCCCTGTTTTAGATGATTGTGCATTATGTCAAAATTTGGAAAATTCTTCTCAAGCCCATTTTCTATAAATGATGCACATGTTATGTTGAATGTTGTATATGATGAATACTTTTTTATACTAGAACATAATGTTTCTCTTTTTCTATATTACTATCTTTCAAATGCCTATATATGTAACTAGATTTATGCACATCTTCTAGAGTCTTGGATTTTTTTATTGGATTCTTAAAGAAATGTTTATTCTATTACCACCATCATTATTTTTACTATAGGTTTCCTCAAACACCCACCTTTCCTTTCTCCCCTTCTTTCTTTATGGCTCAATTTATCAAAATGTAGTTAAGAATCCTAATATCTACTATGTAGATGTTGATAAGCAACAAGATGTCTATGCCAAACCAAAATTTCCAACTCCTTATCCTTCTTACTTTCCCTCCCAAAATTATTGTGTGTGAAGATTCTCCTCTTGCCCCTTCTTCCTAGCCTTCTCCTGTCTCACAGGGTCTTCTTGACCTCTTTCTTTACTCTCCTATTCTATTCTCCCTTCCTACCTTCTTCTTATCCTATTTTTCTATGTGAGGTTCATCTTAACACTAATTTATATATTGTGAGCCACACTTTCAACACTATGAGAAATTGTAAACCAAATTTTGATCCCATCCTCCCTTTAGCACCTAAAATTCTTTCTCAAAATCCTAAAGGGTATGATCTTTTGGAGAAATTATAATGAATACAAGCTATGTGAGGTTCATCTTAACACTAATTTATATATTGTGAGCCACACTTTCAACACTATGAGAAATTGTAAACCAAATTTTGATCCCATCCTCCCTTTAGCACCTAAAATTCTTTCTCAAAATCCTAAAGGGTATGATCTTTTGGAGAAATTACAATCAATACAAGCTAAGATCTCTCTTTGTCTAATTTCATCTAATCAGCTACTTCTTATAATGACTTACTTCAACAATCCTTGCAAAAGATATGTCTTCAACCTGATGCAAGGCCTTTAACAAAGTAGCCTTTATGTTGGAATCTATCCACCAATACATGGTAAAGAAAAACTCTTTCTTTCTTCTAAGTTACCTTATTTTCCATCATTTAGTATAACTTTCCTCTTTTAAATGTGGTCAATATAAAAATATAGGCATTAAAAGAACATTGATGGATAATGAATCTAAATTAAACATTTGCAGTATAAATTCTCACACAAAATCCATGTAGACACTTCTAATCTCCAAAAATTTGAAGTGTCTATAAAGGCTTTAACAATGTTGGTAGAGTTAAATGGGAAAAAGGTGAATGATGGACACCAAAAATCAAACCCTCTTCCACAATAACATTCAAGGACAAGACCAAGCTAAAATCACAACCAAGGAGAGGTGGACTTAGCTACAGATCTTATGCTCTTGATTTCTATGGAAAGATAAGATTTAACCAAGCCTTTTTATCAAACCTTAGGTCAAGTATGCATAAAACCCTAGTTATAAGATAATCAACTTGTAACAGACAGAAAATGACTGAAACCCAGCAATCAAATACACAAAGATGATCAGAGACATGACAGAACTTGTGCTCCAAGAGCTAGAAAGTTGGAGGACTATGGGGCAGGTGCCCAAGTCCAGAAAGTCCAAATATTTAGAAAATCAGAACTGGAGAAATGGCGCAGAGAGTGTCCTGATGCTGGATTCAGTACTTGTTTGAGTAGGAGGACTTCGAGGTGGGCATCCAAGTCTTCCGTAGAGGAATTTCTACAAACTACTTTTAGATCTTAAAACCCTTTCCCTTACACAACCTTTATGTACCTTCACTTCTTCAAACTTTGCACCTGTAACCTGCACACAAGAAGAAAAGGGACTTGGGGGTTGTGGTGTTTAGGGATTTGCCTCAGTCAAATCCTGGGATAGCATTCAAGCTTCCCAACACTGTTGTTGGATAAAGTGTGTGCCCTAGCAGGGAAGAGGCTAAAGATAAACCAATGATGATAGAATGATTCAAATAACAATGGTATCACCTTAGAGGTGAAGCCCTTATGAGAATGAATATCCTTCAACTCATAAGGAGATGGATGATGATTTCAAATCTGCAACAACACATATAATACAAACACAAATCTGCAACAATAACACAATGAATGCTTTGAATGCTCTTTGCTCCAAGATCATAAGTTTGCAATATCCATCTAGGTTACAAATGAATTTAAAAACACACTTATAGATGCTTTCCCTCTAACATTCATGAAATTAACCAAAAGAGTCGACAAGAAGAGACCTTTTTAAAGGTCCTATAATGACATACATTGAAATTTGCCTTGACCAATCAGGGAGGACTTGGGCATGGGCACCCAAGTCCCAAGGTACCTTTTTGGTTTGGGGTAAGGTAAAATATGGGCCCCTAGTTCCCAATTTGTATTGGTTTGGGGGGATTTTGCATTGGGGTGAATATTTAGAATGTATAATGTAATCACAAGGACCTAGGAGCTAAACTAGGAGGTAAAAAGGCATGTGTCTCCTTTTTACTCCATAACAGGTAGGGACCCCTTGGAACCAATTATTCTTCCTATCTCTATTTTTCTAGTGAATCTTCCCACATTATTTCATGTCATGCCTAGGATTTTGTCTCATAATCTTCTCCTAGGTAGACCATGGATTGATGTCATGGGGCTTGTTTCTTCTACCCTTCACTAATTATTAATTTTTTTGCACAAAGGTAATCCTATATGAAAATAGCCAATAGAGATCCCTTCCACTACTACTAATCTATAGAGTTTGATATGCCTCTACATCCTTATGCTTCCTCTTGTTCTCGACTAACTATTGGAGTTAAACAACCCTCTATTTCTATTTCTTCCTCTTCTACTATTGTATCTACTCTTGTAGTAAATTTTTGTCCATCTTCCTCTACCTCTTCTTAGAACACAAGTACATAGTTAACCTAAAGCATAATAGTATGTCCCACTAGTAGGCCACACATTTATAAATACCAAATTTATAATGCAAAATAGTGTCTCACAATCTTGGGACACAAGGAAAAAATATTAAGTTCATTGTAGATGATATTCTCAATATGATCCATGCACAACTTTGTACAACTTACACTCCTACAAGTTGACTCAACATAAGCTTATCTCATATCACAATCTTTCCTTGCATGCTCAACACAATGCTAATATGCTTTGGGCATAGATGAGACACTTTATCAAAATGGCTTCACACATGTGTAATTACAATAGTTCTCTACAACTCAATGCAAGGCAACCACATGTGCACACTCCAACCATGTGCAACTTCAAAAGTTTGTACTTCAATTTTGACAATAGTATTGCTAGCTCCTATATATTTCCACATTAAGTGCAACTTACACATGGGCAACACATGCACATATACCAATATGCTTAGTTTTACTTCATACACATCTAACACATGGCCACATTTTCTCCACACATGTCATTCAATAAGCACCAAAAGTATTTAATTAGGTAAGATCTTCACTGATTCTTAACTGATTAGATCTTCCCTGATTATGGAGCTAGATAAGATCTTCACTGATTCTTGAGCTTCATAAAATATTTCTAGCTCCACATCTCTAATTCATCAACATACATGATCATCAAAAAGGTATTCCCTATGTGCAACCCATCCCACTTTCTTATGTTGGCACCTTTGGGTTCCTTTCCAACATAATAACAACACCACTAATAAAGGGTGAAGTGATCTAGACACAACCCTATATAATGGTTCAACACAATTGGTGGTTTTTAGATCAACATCAATTAAGTTCTTTACTGCACACTAGATGCAATGGAGACCATTTCTCTATGAAAGGGAAAATGATCCATGCATAATTCTATGAAATTCATGCTCTTGTGCATCATTTCAAAATAATATTATCTCATGTCACAATCTTCCCTTGCACACACAATATAGTTCCAAGATGCTTTGTACATAGATGAGACACTCTAGTAGAATGACTCCATGCACATTTACACAACCATAAATTACAATAGCTTTGTGCAAGTTAGTGAAGATATTCGTGCACACACTCTTCAATCATGTTGCATAATTTTAGGAGTTTGCACTTTAGTTTAACAACAACATTGCTAGCTCCTACAAATTTTCCACATTTTGTATGAATTGCACACATGGACAACACATACACCTACACCAATATGTTCTATTTGGCTTGATACACATCTAACACATGGCCACATGGGAAGCACAATATATTTGCATGACACTTATCAACATATTGTGGAAGGCATCCATGGAAACTTATTATATAATACACCCTAGTGTACATTCTATAAACTAGTCTACTAACTAGTAAGCCTTGTCGCATCTTTTTGACCTAGTCTAGTCATACTCCAAAGTGTTTTGGAAAATTAGGCGGACACTTTCTCCCTGCCTAATCATGGGAACATACTTTCCCACCATATCCTTTATAATTATTTATACATTAACACAATATCAATAAATGAAGGACAACATATTCTTCAAGCTATTCACATGGCCTACTTTTTCTATAAAGCTTCTAGATACATAACAAGCACTTAATGGACATAAACCTATCTCCATTAGTAATGTTCTATAACCTTGTTTCTAGGCACAAGGTTGTCCTCTAGTCTTAGACAACAATCAAATCATGACATGTATATGTGTTTCCCTTAAATATTTTATGTAGTACCCTTTTCCCTCCAAACCACATGTATCAATTTATTAGCTAAAAATTTCCACTTTGCATCATGATTTTGGGGGACAAATTAAGTCATACAAATATAAAATTTTATAGGTAAATAGCCCTCATTGTTATCTTTCTTAAAATATAATTTATAAATATATTTTATATAAATATTATAATTTTTAATTTTATAATCAACATACCTATACATTACAAAAAAAATTGTTGAAATATCTCAAAAAACTATGATGCACTCTATATAAATGTCATTTTTCAATAGAAAAATAAAAATTAATTTGGATATATATGCAAGGAGAAACAATTTATGAGAAAATATAGATCTAAATTTTAGTTATTATTAATCAAATAATTAGTAATAAACAAAATATTCAATAAAAAATTACCAAAAAGTATCATGACATTAGATATTGGAGATAAGGATCTATATCCAAGAAATCATGAAAATATTTTATTTATAGTTCAAGTTATGCATTATAGGAAAATGTCACTCAATAAAAAATAATAGAAATATAATAAGCACTTTATTCAAAACTAACCAAATAAGATAGAAATATTTTATTTAGAAAATTTATAAACTAAATCTATATAGAAAATGCCACAAATAAGAAGTTTACATCATCCTTAAATTCTTGATATTTTATTCATTATAATTGACAAAATGTGATGAATGTTGAAAAACCCTAATTTTAGTGGCCCAAAATTGTAAAAAGGTGGGACACACTATTGTGTTGTAACCCACCTACTTCTGATATTCCATTGTTGTCTACTACTAAAGCATTTCTTGATGATGATTGAGGATATGTATATTTCACCCCTTTCTCTATGGATGAATATAAGTTCAATGCTAAAATTTTGGTATTCTTACTTTATACATTGACCCTCACATGTTTAGTTGATCTCCTTAGAATTTTACACTTCTCTCATAAATGCATGTGATTATGATAATTCTAGTGATTTTTATGGTAAGGATCCTCCTCTTTCCTTCTTTGATTAGAATGAATATATGGATTGAGATTCCACACATGGTGGTTAAATGTGGATAGAAAGGATGAGGTCTTAATCTCCTTGAGTAAGGTATAATAGATCTTATCTAGTTAGATTCCCATGTCACTACTACTAGCTTAGGATATAAGCATATTCATATGAGCAAGGAAACTACTCACTCTTCTATTGAGGTGTCAATGGTCTCTTTCTCACAAGAGTTGCCCCTTTCTCTTCTTCATCCAACACTCATTCAAGATTCTCTTACTTCTCTTCTCACTTTCTTTGATATTTTCTCTACTTAGGAGGAATTGTCCAAATTTATTGGGGTCTATTTTGATACTCCTTTTCACCATGGCTAAGGATTCCCATATCGTTTAAATAAACATGCTTAATTTTGGGAATTTGTCATGGTCACTTCAAAACCTATTCTCACTTAAGAACTTCAAGACTATCTTCCCACTCACCTATTTCTTAAGGATCACAATACCATTGTGGTGGGTGAACCATGAATGTTCCTATGGATGTGATTAATCCTAATAAAGTACTAAAAATTGGAGTGTATTTATCCTTCTAAACTTTCTCTACATTTAAAACATCTAGGTGACTTAATGATCTCTTTGCTTAGACCTTTGAATATATGCCTAACATTGATGAGGAAGTTGTGGTTGACAACATTGTTCTTCACTCAAATACTAAATCAATGAAACAATTTTTTTGTAAGATGCATCCCAAGGTGTGTTTACTTGTAAAGGCCAAAATTGAGAAAATTGTCAAGGCCAACTTTATTTATTTGATTCATTACTCTCCATAGATATCCAATATTGTGGTAATGGCCAAACATAATAGCCACATTTGCATGTGGATAGACTTTTGATACTTATACAAATTATCTCCTAAAAATGATTTCCCTATTCCCAATATTGATATGATTATAGACTTAATGGTTAGAAATTCACTTCTTTCCTTGCTAGACTTCTTTTTAGGCTACAATTAGATTCTTATAAATCCTCAAGATCAACATAAAAATGCCTTCACAACACCTTGGGGTATTTTCTACTTAGTGGTCATGTCATTTAGTTTAAATAATGTTGGTGCTACTAACCAACATGCTATGACCCCCATATTTCTAAAAGAAGAAAATATTGTTCTTATCTTGTAAATATATTTTTATTAGATGGCATTTTTTCTATTGTACAAACTAAAGAATTACATAAATTTCCTACTAGTTAGGTCACCTAGTTACATCTAACATTTAATGCTATGTGGCTCTTAATTTTTAAGGGAAGGTTCATAAGGTGATTCTAAGGTTTGGGGAAGGGTTTCATGTGTAGTGTGATCATTAGAAAGGGTATAAATAGGCATAGCATGGTGCCAAAACACAGTAGGCAAATAAAACCTAAATGGGTGACAAAATTAAAATAGGGAAGTTATAGGGTATGTAATTTTTAATATTACATTTTACCCCCACTTTAGTGGGCTGATGACACTAAAGGAGCAAGAAGCATGCTAAAGTAAAAGTATAATAAAACATATGTCATTGCTTAAATGATACACAAAAATTATATAGGTATTCAATTCTTCATTCTTCTTTATTCCAAGTGCATTTACATGCTCTTGCAATGCACCACATCAAGGTAAAGTAGTCATTTGTGAGGATGACAAAAGAAATACTATACAACAACATATATAGAAATAGGATCAAGAGCCACTCAATTCAAGGTAGATGATAGGGGGATAAAAGGTAAATTCAAAAGTATATGCATGGTGATAGGATAATAGAGGAAATAAGAAAAAGAGGAACATCTAGTTGATGCCCCTAATGATGGAATGGTAAGGTTATTGTAAGATAGTATATTAGATATGATAGGGGTGAAAGTTTAAAGAACTGTGTCCCACTTTAATAAAGGAAATGGCCAACACAAATATAGTTTTTCATCCTAAAGCACCTAAAAGTGACATGTATATAATGATTTTTAGAATTATATTAACTAATGAAATGTGGAACTCTTAGCATAGTTTATGTTTATATATTTTTTAATTTTTTAAAAATTATTTGGATATAGTTTTTATAAATTTAAGTGAATATTTTAATTGTTGATTTTTTTGAAAAAGTGAAGTCGTTGGGACATAACAAAAATATAGTAAATTCAAGTTTTTCTCTTTGAATTTTTTTCCACTTCTAAGCTAAATTGAATATCAAGTGCATGGAGAAAAAAAAAATTCAATGAATATTTATTTTTTAATAATTTTAAAAGTCAAATTTAGTCAAAATGTCATAGTTTTGATGGGACATAACCTTTTGTCTAAATTATTTATCATAAAAATCAAATTATACTTTTTTGAAGAGGATTATCTCCTCTAGTGTACCATTTATTTATTTATTTTTAAAATAGGTTTCAATATATATTTTAATTTCTAATCAGCCTCATGTTTGATTATAATGACTTACTTGTAATAAATTTAAAAATAATAATAAAACTAATTAAAATATTTTTAAAAATATTGTCCAATTCTAGACTCCAAGACCTACCAAAGGGTATTTTCAAGTTTTCATGAAAATATGCTTGGTTCGAGAAATTTGGAGTTGAAGTACAATTTTGATGAATTTGCTCCAAAAGAGGGATTAGGCTACCACATAGCAAGTTTCAGCTAAAACTATTTTGCCCTAAATGGTTTGGGATGAAACCTTGCCATATAGATTGACATCACTTTGAATTTTAATATCAACTTTATATCACTTTAATATTTTTGGTGAAAGAGTTTTATCTAAAACTCTTTGTGCCACATAGGTGCCATGTAGTTTCAGGTGAAATTGTTTCACCTAAAACTATTTTGTTGGCCAAAAGTGTGACATGATTATGGACTTTAACCCATAGGGTACTCCTATATGGACTAATATGCAATAGGATAAACATCATGTGGCACATTGTATAAGCGAGGAGCTAAGGGACAAGGGAACATATAAGTGAGGCAATGTCTTAAGTTCTAAGAATAAGGAGATAACCCCAATGAAAGAGGAGTGATTATAGGAAAATGAGAATAGGAGTGATGGCTAAAGAGTTAATTATAGATATCTATAATAGTTGTTAGTGGTAAAATATAATTTATATGTATGAGGTGTACAAAGGGAATAATATGTAATGCCCCTAAGGAAAATAGAACAAATACATAGGAGTAAAGATTTATGTAATATTGATAATAATGAGATATATGTGAATAATAGGAGAAGGAAATCAATGCATATAAGTGTGGTATAATATAGGTAGGAAATGGGAGATGTGTATAATATAATTTGATTAAATAAGATGACATGTTGGAAATATAAAGGATTATATTGGAATCATGCTTTCATGAAACAATACCATAGATTTCTTTGATTCATAACCACTTCCTTTAGATGGACACCTTTTCCCTTAACATGTCCTTAAAAATTGAACTTCCTTGGGCTTTGGGACCTCTCCACAAGTTTGAGCATTTGGAGTTGGCTTGGTCCTTTCATCCAGTCACCACCAATATAAATGCAAGGCTAATTTAATTAAGATGCTCAAGGTGAACTAAGTTTTCTCCCTAAATTCCCTCCAAAAATCTATAAAACAAGCCTTCCTCTCCCTCATTTTAGTATAGAAATTACTAAGTTTTCACTTGTTGGCTATTTTTGAATTATTTTTCCTAAAGGAGTGAGGGCATGTTCTTCCATCCCAATGTTTACAAAAATACTTTGGAGCCTTGTGGCATTCTCTACAACAAATATCTTTGTGTTAGGCAATTTTTTTCATGTTTTTTTGTTGTATGGGATGGGTTTAGTGTTGGATATACTAAGTTTTCACTCCATTTCTTTCCTAATCTAAATTTTCCCTTCTCTTTTCCATCCCTCATCATTCTCCATTCTTTTCCCTCAATCCCCATATCCATTTTATCTTTCTTTTCCATCTCCTACTTTCCCCTTACCTCTTTTCAAGTCATAGGAATCCCTAGTTTAGGTTTTTCTTCCATTACCTCTGTAGATCTCATCAACCCTCTAAAAGGAAGTAAAGGTGTGGAACACACTTCCTACACTAATCTATGAGAGGAGATGTGTACAAAAATTAAATGGATCATATAGTTACAAGGAAATAAACACAAGCAATATACCATAACACAACGATTTACATGGGGAGAACCCTTTCAAGAGAAAAGATCCACACTCCAAAAAAATTGAATGTTTTATTTGGTAATCAACAGTTATAATGCACTTGTATATTCTAAGCCTTTAGAAGAGTATCAATAATAATCTAGCTTTGGAACAATTCTAGCAACATAATGGTACTTACAAAACTCACTATAAAACCTCCATCTCAGGCACACAATAAATAGGAGAAGCAATACATGAAACCATCAAATGGTATGTAAAACCATGAACCATGGTAAAAATATAATGTCCCTATGGTCATGGTCAAGCATCTTGGAATAGTATGTAACTCCTCTTACACCTTTAATACACCCATTACACATAGTAGATGTCATAGATTTGGTCATAATAGTCAAATTGACCAAGATCCCAATCCTAGGTGCTCCATGAGGGAATTGATTGCATGGTCCAAATACCAAATATGCAAGATCTTACAACTAGATGAAAGCTCAAAACTATGTCACACTTTTTTAAAAGAAACGTCCAACACTGATCTTATTTTTTAACTTGAATCACTACAAAGTGACACATATGTTTTGAATTTTTAAATGATGTAAACTAATAAAATGTAGATTTTTTAGTGTATTTTATGTTTTTATTTTTTAAAATTAAAAAATTATTTGAATGTAGTTTTTTGTAAAATTGACACTATAATTTAGTTGCTAATAAAATGTTGAAAAATAAGGTTACACAGGACGTCACTCTTTATATGGTAATTTTTTCCTTTAACTTTTTTAGTAATTTATAACTTGAAACTTCAATGCATGGATTAATTTCTTGCCCATTTTTTAAATATATATTATTAAATAAATCTTGGAAGTTGTGTGTAATGAAAACACAACTATTTCAATGGGACATTACTTTTTGTCTTAATTATTTATACAAAATAGGAAAAAAATATAGCATCTCGACATGGAATCTTTCCTCTAATTCACCATATTTTTTACAAATCATTTTTAATAAACTTTAGTATTTTTCTTGAGAAGACAATCAACATTATATTTTGGTGTTGACGACCTACTTTTAGTAAAAAGGAAAAAGAAAATATAAACACTAATTAAAATATTTTAAAATATATATTTTTACAAACTACACTTATAGATCTACAAAAGGGTATTTTTAGATTCAAAAAAAAAAAATTACATGAATGTACGAGTTGTTAGAACATCAAGTTTTTTGAATAATTTTACTTTTTTGGTAAATTATCCCCAAAGTGATGCTACGTATGTATTTAGTGGACACTTCCAGTTGGAAAAGTTGTGGGCCAAATTTAATTTAGCTAGAATTATTCTAGCTAGAACATATGTTTTCTAACCAAAATCTACTTTTAGTTGGAAATGCTTAAATTCATTTATGTTGATAAGTCTGAAGTGTGACAGAGCTTTGACCTTTCACCTATCTTGCAATCTTGATTGATTCTATGTAACCTCCCTATTAAATATCTTTTTACACAATATCCCAAGCATCCTAGAGAATAAGTAAATAATAAATAAATCCCCTACCTCACATGAGTATCCAACTAGGACCCATTCCATGATGTTTGGAGACTAAACATTATTTATCATCTACATAATGAAATTACAATTACAAGTCTTAGGACTTGCAAGGTGAATGACACACTTAGTCCTAATACATTTTGGCTCCATTATCTCTAATTAAAAATGCCTTATGGTGTGTCATAAGTTGGTCAACAAGTGTAACTTCCTCTTACAACTCTTTTATGTATCATAGATACTTTTATATTTCTAATATGGGAGGCCTAAATGTTAAAGACCGTAAATTTTGACCTAGGAAGCTAATCAATTCTTATTTCTAATTATAGGTCTCAAAAATCTCCATGTCATTATTGTTGTAGTAGCCAAGATCAACTTGCAAGATTAAATAATCCACAAATAAGAATATGAAAGATAATAGAAATATCATACATAGAAGCCCTTGCATATAATGGCAAGGATGGGAAGGTGAGAAGGTAGGACTAAAATACTAACCACCCCTCCAAAGGTGTGACACATGTAGGCTCACTTGGGAAAGTGTGAGGACACATGCAAAGTATACATGAGGTGAGAAAACGGTGAAAATTTCTCTCTAAGTGAGCTTAAGTGTAGTGTGAATTGGACCTAGTCAAACTAGCTAGATAAAACACTTTCTCATGATAACACCCCCAAGTGATAATTAGGGAAAAAGCTAAACACTAAAAAATGCAAAGACATAAGGATGGGTCCCAACAAGAAGGCTTGCTGAGGTACCCATGTAGAAAACATCTCTCACAAATGGAGAAAAGGAGAAAACCTAATGCGAAAAAACTCCTCCCCAAGAGAGAGAATAAGAAGGATAAATAAACCTCCTCAAAATTTGTCCTTGAAAGATAGGAACATGAAGAACTCTTGAAGAATGTAGAAACTATAAAATCTATTGAAGAACAACTAGCTTTTACTGGAATCAAAGAAACCTCCAATGAATGTAGATGAGAATAAGAGAGGCCCACAAAAACCTTGCATGATTGCCCTTAATTACACTACTCAACCATATGTTCAAAGATGGAAACAAGATAAAAATAGTTTCTATAGTAAAAAATGCATATGGTACAATGATCAAAGAGACACAAAAAACACTACATGGGTAACCCCATCAACCATACTATATCTACATGTGGTGCTCTATAAAGATACCAAAGTCTCACAAATACTAATCAATTGAATAAGGTAGAAGGTTGCCTCCATAAATTGGAATGCAAGAGCATCTATTTGGTATGTATTCCATCTCAGTGAAATGCATGGGTAAATAGTCATTGCATTCACCCAATATATAGGAACAATTAACTAAGTACATAGCTCACTCCAAAGAAAAATCAAGGAAGCATTAGCATAACCATGTCATACCCCCCATAATGCTAACAAGGGAGAGATATCGACAGATCAATTGAAATGTGGCACAAAGGTGTGCAAAGGAATGCAACATCACATATTTAATATGATGTACAAGAAACTGAAAAGGGTGTGAGGCACACATGCATGAGGCTAGAATCTCTCAAATTCTTCATTGTCATGGAGGGACACTCACCGAACAAAGTTGTGATGGAAAAAACAAGACACTACACAAGCCCCCATGGCACTTTATAAAATAGTGTTAGTAAAAAATGACACAAAATGATGTGCAAGAATTCCCCCAAAAGGAACACAATCAAATTTGACACTTTATTTTAGTGCATTTACAAACAAATATGTTGGTAGGTTTCTTACAAGTTATCCAAAAAGGATGATTTAGTTTATGTCATGAGGTGATTTCAAGAATAAATATTCCTCACAACCCTCAAAAAATAATAAAAACTAAAATTAAACCCCCCAAAATAAATAATGTTGTAAAATATGCTCCTCGAGAATATTTGACAAGATTTTAGTATAATTTGTGCAAGTTGGAAGCCCAAATCAACTATTTATAACACACGATGATTTTACAAATTTATAGAAAAATAGAATGTCCAAGGGAAAAAAACTACATGTATCATTACATTCCTTACTTTTCCCTAATAATTTTTTTAAAAAATTGCCAAATTTTGACATCATGGGCAAAAGTTATGCCTTGTCAAAAAAATGTCAAAAAAGAGTGCAAATGTGGACTTCGGAGGCAAATCCTGAAAAACTATAGAAAATCAGAAAAAATAAAGTACATCATGATGAATTATATGGAACCAACTTTTTGTTGCCTATAAGAAGTCAAAAATTTTACTCCCCAAGTGCAAGTTATCGCAAAAATTAACAAAACTCCCTTTTTACAATCATAAAAAAACAACTTGGTGGCCTTTCCAGTGGTTGACAATAAGAAGAGGTTCCAAGGTGGCACTAGGGTGTATTTTGGGTGGAGTTTCACCTAGTGGACAAAGTGGTTCCTACTAGTGGCACGCCGATGTTGCATGAGCAGAGTAGCACTTCGTAGAGGCACGTTAGTGGAGACTCTTGGTAGCAGAGGTCCAAATAGTGGGGCCATGGTTGAAACTTTGGTGGACATGGTGGGTCCTCATTAATGGAGTTTAGCTTCTAGTGTAGATAACTACCCAGTGACTGCTAGGTGAAACCCTTTGGGCGCTCCAAAAAATTGTAGAAGAAAAAAAAATATATGGGGTGCAAACAAATGCAAATGTTAGCCTTATGCAGGTTAAGTGACATCCTACATAGGTTGTGCCCTACAAAACAAAAACCTCTAAATAAACCTTATAATCACTAGATAAAACTAAGATTCGATGGATAAAATGAATAATAATTGATGTATAATAGATAGAGTTAAAGGATGTTGATGTAGGTGGTACAATGACATAGAGGTTATAATGACCATATGAATGTACAGATTCATACTGATGGTACAAATTTCTATATGGCTACCATTGGAGCTCCCCTTAAAAACCTCTAAATAACCAAACCTTATCATGCCTTATATGAAAAATATAGGTTTTTGGGCCTTCTGAGCATAACCATGTGAGGTCAATTTTTCTATAAGATGCACTGTATAAAAGTAGATGCCCAAAACCTTTGCAAATTCAAGATAATTTGGGAAGATATTTGAATTTAGGAAGATAATTTGGGAAGGGATTTGAAAGATCAAATAATCGACAAACAAGAATATGCAAGATAATAAAAATATCATACAAATTGTTTTAAAAGTACATAGAATCCCTTGCATATAAAGGCAAGGATGAGGAGGTGGGAAGGTAGGACTGAAAGGTTGGCTATGCCTCTAAAGGTATGACACATGTGGATTCACTTGGGACAAGTGTGAGGACACATGTAAAGTACACATGAGATGAGACAAAAGTGAAAAAGTCTCTCTAAGTGAGTTTAAGTGTAGTGTGAATAGGACCTAGTCAAACTAACTAGATAAAACATTTTTTCACACTAACAACTGTAACTATCTTGCTCTAGTTAAAGTCCATTTCAACATTTTTTCAAGGCCAAAATTGACCTCTAGAGCCTAGAAATTATATTTTTGTGTTCTATAACTTGTAAATTATGTTTTTGTATTCTTAACATTAGGATGCAAGGTTGAGACACCTTTCATAAGACCCTCTACCAAATTAGTGTTTCCCATTTCCCATTTTAGTTATACTCAAACCCATATCAATTATGTTTCTTTGTGTTTCATTTAGTGCCTCCTTTTCATCTCCCACTCTCTCTTTCTCCTTTAAAATGCTAGTGTGGCTAGTGCACATTTTCCTTCCATTTTCTCTTCAAATCTCATCAACCCTTATCTAAAACAATTATTTTTCCTTCTTACTTTAGTTATATTCCTATCCATTACATCCTCCTTTAGTGTATTTTTTTTCCATTTACATAGCTTTTTACATCTCCCAACTTCACCTCTATCTAGTTTTCCCTTTTCATTTCCATTTTCCATTTTCCATAGCACATACAATTTTCTTTATCTATGTTATGAACTAGTTAGATTTTTGCTTAAAATCCCACAAGACCTAGTTGACCATGGTAGACTCCCCATTAACCTTTTTTTTTGTAGGGTTTCCTCTTTGGAATTGGTGTTTGCAAGTGGAATACAAAGAAATATATAGAAAGAATCTTTAAAAGTGCCAAGAGGAAAGTATACTAGAAACAATAAGATGAAGTTCCACGTAAATTTTTAGGTTATTTTTACATACTAGACTAGGCCACCCTAGGACCAATACACACTCCAAGGCATAAGGAGATGACTAGCTCATAGTCCAAGGTGTAAGGAGAGGACATGTCCTCAACCTTGGGCATAAACCTACCAAACAACTATGTCCTTGAGTAAATTTCACTCGAAATTAAAATGACAACTTCTTAGTAAATTGTACAACTGATATTTGGTGTAAATAACCCTTTACATTAGGTGTCTCTGACATTTTATATTTTTATGCATCTTTCAATGTATATAAGCTCAATTATTACATTTTTTATTTTACTCCATCATCTACTTGTTTACTTGGCATGTGTCTATATAGAGAGAGAAGTGATCAACAAACTATTTTGAACATCTCCTAAAAATTATGGGTCTTTATGACACATAGGAACTCTAGGATCAGCCCTCAACTTTGGGTGTATCACCAAGTTGTGAAGAGATCCTTGCATCAAAATTTGTTGAAAATTTGTTTGGAGCCTGTTTGTGTTGCTTTGATTCATTTTATATTGGTAACAACTCTCTACAAATGCATCTTAACCTTCTTTTTCACCATTCCTAGTTAAGTAGTCTTGATTTCAAATATCTTGTTCCTATTTTCCAAATTTTAAGTTTCCAAGTCTCAAGCTTTGTTGATATGTTCAATCTTAGCTCATAATATATTGAAATAGGTCATAATAGGGTGATCTAATGTACATTTATATGTCCTTTATTTAATCTTAATCACAAATACTTTAAGAAAGATATTGTTATTTTTAATCTTATATATATATATATATATATATATATATATATATATATATATATATATATATATATATATATATATATCTTATTTCTTTGATGTTACATGATATAAACTTCTACATGTATCTTTTTTAGGCCAATGTGAATAAAAATCATTGGGATTATAACAGATAGAAAACCTAATGATTTTAATTAAATCTTAAAATAAATTCTCAAAGTAGAAGAAATTTAACCCTAGAAATTATACACAAACAAATATTTTGATCCTTTTAAAAATAATAAACACAAAAGTCCACAACATGAACACAAGAAAGAAATTTTAAGAAAACTAGAGATCATATGTGGCAATTACCAAATAATAATGTGTATTTAAAAAAAAAACAAACCAACAATTAATCAATTTGGAACTACTTTAAGCTTAATGTCATAAACCTACAAGTAGTCTAAACATAGCTCTTTGAAAATACTCTCTAAAGGAATTCTACTAACAAAGTAACATGTGAGAGTATATTGCTCTAAATATTTATTATGCATTCTTACATTCAAACAATCAAAACATAGGTTAAAAAGATTTTCAATGTGGTTGATTCTTACCTTGTTAAACAACTTCAAAACCAAATATCTAGACTTCTTAGGCACCAAATCTATTTTCACTAGCTCCCAAGACAAGCAAGAGCTACACTATAGCCAAGTTCCTACCAAAGATTATGTTGGTTCCTAGAGTTGAGGTTCCTCAAATCCCTAAAGCAAGGCAGTTCTTAAGTGTCCGAGGTGTAAAACTTAGGACAAAGACCTCAACTTATGATCAGGATGAGGCAAGAATGGACAACATTGATAATATGGGTAAGTCCTTCTCTAGGTTCTATTAGATTCAGGACAAACAACTGAGAGGGGGGGGGTGAATCAGTTGTCCAAAACTTTCTTCCAATTAAACACTTTGTAGTTCAGTAGCATAATAATAAATTAATCATGAAAATACAATGCATTAAATCAAGAGTAGAAGCACATTAACACATGAGACACCAAGACTTTGATGTGGAAAACCTGGTTAAGGGAAAAACTACGGGGTGACTAACCCAAAAATGTATTCTCTATTAGAAGAATAGAAAGAACCAAATGACACATGCCAATTAGGGTTCACTGCCTGAGCACACTGCTCACAAGAGGCTCACTGCCTACAAGAGACACATTGTCTATAGAATAATAAGTATCACATACTTGAACTAGAAAATAGCATCTTCACCATGCTTGAATCAGTTCCATTTAAGCCTAATACTTCTTCTCTGCCTTTCACTCCTCTGCTCTTTACCACACTCTCATCTCCACGACGCACTTGAAATGACTTTACAATTCCTTATTTATACAAGACATCGACTTAGGAATGATCATCTAAGTCGGCAAACATTACAGAGCAAATACAAATATACATCATGACTAATTACAAAAGACTTCATGTGGATCAACACACTGTCAGCCACACAGATCTAAGACTTTAATCTTCTTCTAGGAACACACCAATCTTCACATAACATCTTCAAGATCATCTGCAGAATGTGTAACTCATCTGGGCAGCCAAACTCAGGAAGAACACCATCATCCAGGAGTTATTCTTCAATTGCGAGCTCAAACTCCAATGTAAACCACCAACATGAACTAGACATGATCCAAAGACCTCCACAAGCTTTCCTAAATCACCAAGAACATCCACACTACATCTGCTTACTAAAATTCTTATCTCCTTCATCCAGAACCTCAAGAATATAGTCTGTCATCACTGTCACAATGGAATAGATGCTTGTGGACCTCCAGACCATGAACCAGTTGAGTTGTCACTTCACATGGACTTCCTAAATGCTCCACCAAATTTGCAAAACAAGATATTTCATTTCCAGATCTTACCGGACCTATCTGTATCACTCTGTCACCTCTGAACACCTGTCAGAACCGGTTTTACTTGAGCGGCCACAACTTCTTCAGATCATCATGCAGACCTCTAAAATATTTATTGGATCATCTTAAGACACATATCTAAAAACCCTTTGATGTGTATCCTCTGATATTCATCTTAGCAAGGATCTTTAGCTCACTGTCTTCACTGTTCTTCTCTATACCTGATTAGGAATAATTTTTTAAATATCCTTAGCACACATCTCATCCAATCCTTATCATCAATGCAACAGGAGTATGTTGACATCAATGACAACACTGGTTAGGCCCATACTTGCAACAATCTCCCCCTTTGTCATTGATGGCAACATATGATGTGAAAAACTATTTTGACCATCAAGACAAGAACTTTTCTTTACTAACACAACTCCCCCTATTACCAACAACTATTCACATGTCTTCTCTTCCTTTATTGCTCCCCCTTTGATCAGCAACCACTTGTTTTTCACATGTCTTCTCTCCCCCTTTGACATCAATGGCAAAGGGCACATACTTGCAACTCCAACACTTCAGAATCATACCAATTGCTCCCCCTAAGTAGCAGCTCCCCATCCTCAATCTGGACCACAAGATATGACTATGATATCCACCGGACTAATGCACATCAGTGCATCTTAGTTCAGAACCGAAGGGGCAATAACCCCTAACTTCTCCCTGAGATACTCAAAAGAGTCCTTAGGTAGAGGTTTAGTAAAGATATCTGCAATCTGATCCTTGGAAGGTACAAACTCCAATCTGAATTCATTCTTGTTCACTTGCTCTCTCAAAAAGTGAAACTTGATGGATATATGTTTAGTCTTTGAATGGAACACCAGATTCTTAGATATATTTATTGCACTTGAATTATCACAGAAGATTGTGATAGGCTCCTCATACTCCACTCTTATGTCTCTTAGCATTTGTTTCATCCACAAAACTTGAGTGCAACTACCTGTTGCTGCAATATATTCTGCTTCTACAGTGGACAGGGATATTGCCTCTTGTTTCTTTGTTAGCCAAGAAACCAATCTCTTCCCCAAAAAGAATTCTCCACCACTGGTACTCTTCCGGTCATCCACATCTCCTACCCAATCAGCATCTTTATATGCATGAAGAGAGAAATTATGATCTCTAGGATAACACAAACCATACTCAATTGTCCCTTTTAGATACCTAAAAATCCTCTTAATTGCCATGACATGAGATTCTCTAAGATTAGCTTGGAATCTGACAACAAGACCAACATTCATAATATCAGGTCTAGTTTGAGTGAGATACAACAATCCTCCAATCATTGACCTATACTTTTTCTGATCAACCTTAGGAGAGTCATCATCTTTGCTCAATTTACATCCAGTTCCCATGGGAATACTCATTGGTTTTGATTCTTCCATCCCAAATGTCTTTAGCAATTCTTTCACATATTTGGTCTGAGAAATAAAGATTCCTTTCTTAGTTTGAATGATTTGCAGACCCAAGAAGAAATTCATTTCCCCAAGCATGGACATCTCAAATTCACTTTTCATTTGATTTGCAAAAGTTTTGCACATACTATCTCTTCCTCCAAAAATGATATCATCAACAAATACTTCAACAATCAAGAGATTTTCATGATCAATTTTGAAGTATAAATTATTGTCAGTAGTACCTTTGTTGAAACCAATCATCAAAAGATGCTTATCCAATCTTTCATACCAGGCTCTTGGGGCTTGCTTGAGTCCATACAGTGCTTTCTTCAACTTGCAGACCATATCACCATGATTAGACAATTGAAATCCATCCGGTTGCTCAATATATACTTCTTCTTCCAAGTCACCATTCAGGAAGGTAGACTTGACATCCATCTGATATACTTTGAAGTCCTTGAAGGCAATAAAGGTAAGAAACAATCTGACTACTTCAATTCTTGCCACCGGAGCAAAAGTTTCTTCAAAATCAACTCCTATTTGAGAGTAACCCTTGCAGACCAATCCGGCTTTATTTCTGATTACTTCACCAACTTCATTTTAGTTTGTTCCGGAAGACCCATTTGGTTCCAATCACTTTCTTGTTTCTAGGTCTGGGAACAAGATCCCAAGTGTGATTTTTCTCAATTTGCACCAGCTCTTCCTCCATTGCTTTAGTCCATTTTTTATCATTGCAAGCTTCAGTCACTATCTTAGGTTCAATCTTTGAAATCAGACAATACTCTTCTGAATCTTGAGCAATCCTTCTTCTTGTTTGTACACCTTTGCTTTTATCACCTATGATCTGATCTTCAGAGTGGTTTAGTTTTACATACCTGGGAACTTTGGGAGTTTCTTGCACTTCTGATTCTTGAACAGGTTCAATCACACTTATCTCTTCTTCCTGATTTACTGGATCAGTCTGAATCTATATTTCAGAAGGGGCTTGGACTCCTTGAATCAGAACATCATTCTGATCATCTTCATCATATTCATAAAACCTTGAGGGTTTTTCAATTCCTTCATCAACCTTCACATTTTTACTGTCTATAATCTTTCTCAGTCTCTTGTTATAATACCAGTATGCTTTGCTTTGAGTAGAATAACCCAAGAATATTCCTTCATCACTTCTAGCATCAAATTTGCCTAGATCTTCATCTCTTTTAATGTAACATTTGCTACCAAAGACTCTGAAATACTTCACAGTAGGAGTGATGCCAAACTAGAGTTCATAAGGAGTCTTATCGGTATTGCTTCTGATTTGAACTTGATTAAGAGTGTAGACTGCAGTGCTCACAGCTTCTCTCCAGTAGATCTGAGGAACATTTGCTTCCATCATCATGGTTCTATATGCTTCTTGGATGGTCTGGTTCTTTCTTTCCACTACTCCATTCTGCTATGGAGTCCTAGGAGCAGACAATTGTCTTCTTATTCCATGCTTCTCACAGAATTCTATGAACTCATCAGATGTGAATTCTCCACCTCTATCAGACCTTAGACATTTCAATTTTAATCTAGTTTCATTCTCTACCATAGCCTTGAATATTTTGAATTTCTCAAGAGCTTCTGATTTTTCTTTCAGAAAAGTCACCCACATCATCCGGGAGTAGTCATCAATTAATAGCATGAAGTATCTATCACCTTACACACTTCTGATTCTTGTCGGACCACATAAATTAGTATGAACTAAGTCCAATAATCTGGTAGAAGATTGTTCCTTACTTTTGAATGAGACTCTGCTTAGTTTACCCAACTCACATTCTTTGCACAATCTGTTTGTAGGTTTCACCAATTTTGGAAGATCTCTTACAGCCTAAGTGTTGCTTATCTTGATGATATTATCAAAATTCACATGACACATTCTCCTATGCCATAACCAACTCTGATCAATTTGAACAAATAAGTAGTTGTTACTAGTACCAACCAAGTGGAAGATGTTACCTTTTGTTTGAGTATCAAATGCAATCTCTGTTCCAGAACTTTCAAAAATCTTGCATTTTCCATTCTTGAATCTGAGATCATAGCCTTTGTCCACCAATTGTCCAACACTGAGAAGATTGTGCTTCAAACCTTCAACATACAGTACATTACCGGTTTTGTTCTTTCCATCAAAAGAAATAGTTCCTCTACCTCTGATTCTACCAACATAATTATCACCAAATTTTACCACTCCTCCTTCATACCTTTCCAAATCTATGAACTTATTTTTGTCACCTATCATATGGTGGGAGCATCCACTATCAATGACCCAATCATCCTTTTCTTCAACTTGGGTAGCCAGAGCTCTTTCCACAATTTTATGATTGACAGATATAGAGGGTATTGGATCTTCTTCCTTGATGGCAATGAACACCCAGTCACTTCCGGATTTGTTTCTTGTCTCTAATTCATCATCTATTACTCCTTCATTATCATCATCTTCATGAACATAGTAACAATTCTTTTGGAACCTTGATCTGTTAGGATTTGGCCTTGAAAATCTTTCCGGACACCTTGAGGTAAAATGACCAATCTTATTGCAATTAAAACACTTAAAAGGCAATTTTCCTTCATACTTACCAGATCCTCTTGGTAGTCTTTTTGCAATAAGGGCTTCAAGTTGAGCAGCTTCTGCTTCTTCTTCTTCTTCTAGGTCTTTTCTTGCTTTTTCATACCATGATAGTTTCTTTGAAGAGTTCTCTCCCAGATCAAACCTTTGTTTACCTTTTACAGAGGCACTGGCTTTGAATTCAGATTCAGTCTTGGGGGGACATCTCCAAACTCAGTCAATTCAAATGCAGCCAATTTACCAACCAATTGATCTCTTGTGACACCTGAATAGGCTCTAAATTCTTCAATGGTAGCAACCTTGTATTTGTAAGAAGCAGGAAGGGATCTAAGAACTTTGCCAACAATCTCATCTTCATCCAAGACTCCCTAGCACATCTAATGCCACAAACAAGCTCATTTACTCTTGGCATAAAAGTATTGATATTTTCATTTTCTCTCATCTTCAGATTTTTGAATTTTCCTTTTAGACTCTATAGCCTTGCACATTTAACATACTTATCTCCTTCATGCAGAAGTTCCAGTTTTTCCCAAATCTCAAAAGTAGTTTGTAGGTCAACAACATTTGTCAGCTCTAAATCAAACAAGGCACTTAGAAGAGCTTCTTTAGTTCGCAAATTATTTTCAACATCTGTGATTTCATTTGCAGTTTTCAGGCCATTCTGTGGAGGAGTATACTTTGTTGAAGCCATGGTCCAATATTGCATTCCCATACATTGCAAGTGAAATTACATGCAACTTTTCCAAAGAGTAAAATTGGTTCCATCAAACTTCAGACTATCCTTCTTGTAGGACAACATCCTGGATCTCCTCAAATGGTTAAGGTCTTTTAGAGGAACTTAGCTCTGATACCAATTGTTAGATTCATGATAGACAACTGAGAGGGGGAGGGTGAATCAGTTGTCCAAAACTTTCTTCCAATTAAACACTTTGTAGTTCAGCAGCATAATAATAAATCAATCATGAAAATACAATACATTAAATCAAGAGCAGAAACACATTAACACATGAGACACCAAGATTTTGACGTGGAAAACCCAGTTAAGGGAAAAACCATGAGGTGACTAACCCAAAAATGTAATCTCTATTAGAAGAATAGAAAGAACCAAATGCCACATGCCAATTAGGGCTCACTGCCCAAGCACACTACTCACAAGAGGCTCACTTCCTACAAGAGACACACTGTCTACATAATAATAAGTATCACATACTTGAACTGGAGAATAGCATCTTCACCATGCTTGAATTAGTTCCATTTAAGCCCAATACTTCTTCTCTGCCTTTCACTCCTCTACTCTTTACCACACTCTCATCTCCACGACGCACTTGAAATGACTTTACAATTCCTTATTTATACAAGACATCAACTTAGGAATGATCATCTAAGTCGGCAAACATTACAGAGAAAATAAAAAAATACATCATGACTAATTACAAAAGAATTCACACGGATCAACACACTGTCGGCCACACAGATCTGAGACTTTAATCTTCTTCTAGGAACACGCCAATCTTCACATAACATCTTCAAGATCATCCGTAGGATGTGTAATTCATCCGGTCGGCCAAACTCAGGAAGCACACCATCATCCAGGAGTTATTCTTCAATTGCAAGCTCAAACTCCAATGCAGGCCACCAACACGAATTGGACACGATCCAAAGACCTCCACAAGCTTTCTTAAATCACCAAGAACATCCACACTAAATTTGCTTGCTTAAATTCGTATCTCCTTCATCTGGAACCTCAAGAACACAGTCTGTCATCACTATCACAATGGAATAGATGCTTGTGGACCTCCAAACCATGAACCAATTGAGTTGTCACTTCACATGGACTTCCTAAATGCTCCACCAAATCTACAGAACAAGATATTTCATTTCTGGATCTTACCGGACCTATCTGTATCACTGTCACCTCTGAACACCTGCCAGAACCAGTTTTACTTGAGCAGCCACAACTTCTTCAGATCATCATATGGACCTCTAAAATATTTACTAGATCATCTTAAGACACATATCTAAAAGCCCTTTGATGTGCATCCTCTAATATTCATCTTAGCAAGGATCTTTAGCTCACTATCTTCACTGTTCTTCTCTATTCCTGATTAGGACTAATTTTCTCAATATCCTTAGCACACAGCTCATCCAATCCTTATCATCAATGCAATAGGAGTATGTTGACATCAATGACAACATCGGTTAGGCCCATACTTGCAACAGGTTCTACTAGACCAAGGGGGTATTCCCTAAGGTGTATAATATGATACAATAGATAACAACATAAAATTAGACCTTGTGATGAACCATACCTAATGCATAGGAAACTCTAATTTTGTTGTCACTAATGTTGGTCTAAAAACACAAGGATGCTACACCTTCATAAAGCATATACAACCATGCAAAGAGTCTAAAATGATGCTTTGATAGCCCCTAATGTAGATGCATACATCTATACATGGATGTGGGTATAATATACAACACAAATGAGATAAAGATTAAATTTTATTATATTTTGAGTGTGTTGGAGGGAAAATAGGTTAAGCAAACAATAGACTGGTGCCTTTGATCCAGTGAGGGAAACAAAGTCTAAGTCATAGCCAAAGAGGACACTAGTTCAATCACACTATAATATCTTAACCAAGATATCAACAAAGACCACACCTAGATTTTTTACACATAAGCAAAGCTCTATGTGTAACAACGAACAGAACACATGAAGTTGCAAAAACTTGTTATTGAATATGGCTTAATAATCCAAAAGTAAAACCATGACTTTCAGGTATTATCCTAAAAAGATACCTTAAAAATCTTTACCAGGATTTTGCAAACATCTAGTTGACTAACTAATCAAGAACAATACTCAAACCAACAAATGTGATTAAGGGATTTATCAAATCACCAAAAATTCATGAAATACCTATGGAGACACTAAATAACATGCTATATTTTCATATTTAGTTCACACTTTGAAGATTACAATGCCCTATCATATTCTTTAGGTGTAACCCAAAAAATTTACAATGATAATGCTTAAAAGCAATCATTGGATGCAAACCCTAGATGTTTTGTTCTTATTTTCTTTCTATCTTCTCTACAACAAAAATTTTCAATCTCTTGAAAATGAATGAGAAACAACATTATATACTTTGTTCAACATCATCAAGAAGCTTTGGAAAAAAGGGACTTGGTCAATTGCACACAAAATGGTTACCCACACCTGTGTGCATCATATTCACAATTGTGCTCATTTGGAGTGTTTGCCCATGCTTTCATGTAGAAAATCCATCATTGAGGGCTCCATTATTATGGAGTGTATGGAGGACATCCTCCATCTTATCACACCTCAAAGAGGTCAATAATGGTCATCCCACGACATGCAAGGGAGTGGTTGAGGTTGTTGGAATTGCTAGGAGAAAATGCAGAACTTCAACTTAGGATGATATATGGACTTTGCTATCTTTTTGGTAAATCCATGCAAAAGTGGATGTGATAAGTGGAGGGAAGGGATTGGGGAGAGGGACTAACATCCTATAGGGCATTGAGTTCCTACAAAATGAAGGGAATGCTTGATTAGTGTGATTGGAAGAAATGTGGAGAAATGATATAGGATCAGAGGTGGAATTAGGACGTGCCACATGGCAACAAGTGATTTCTCATGAGAATGGAAGGGAATGAAGTGGAGGCAAGGAAAACTTATGAAAAAGGAGGTTAAGAGGGACTCATGGAGGCATATCACAACACATAATTTTGGATAGGGGCCCACTTTAGAAACTATGATGTAAAGGGCACATGTAATGCAATAGGAATGCACCATGTGTCAAAGTGATAGGGAGGAAACAAATGAAAATATTTGCAAGGACAAGATGAAGGATTGAAAGGTGGAGTTGGAAAGGGGAATAGGATGTTGGAAGTGGAGGTAAAAATGGGAGGCTTGAGGGCATGTTAAAGTATGTAGGAATTTTGTGTAGAAGTGGAAATGGAAATTAGATTAGGTGGAGAGAGGAAGAGATCCAATAGATGGTCAAATTTTTACAAAGGTGGAAATGATGAACTTAGGTGGATTTTAGATGTAGAGAGATATGAAGGAACAAAATGTAGGACATAAAATATGTCTTGCATCCCAATGGGATTTCACAAAGTTAGAAAATAGAAGTGTAAGAAGTTATGTTTGTAGGGTTACAAGGAATGGGAACTAAAACATGATATTGGATGTGGGAAAGACATAAGGTATGAAATATTGATTCAAATCTTGCATCCAGTAGTGAAGGTAAAACCTGCAAACGAAGAAATGCCAAAAAAATAACAAGAGGACCTCTAGACTTAGAATTTATTGGACTTCTTGGAAACTTTAATGCATGACAAAGACACGAGGAGTGTAAGGGACCATTTAAACACAAAATTTGACTAAGGAACACCCATTTAAGGTCTCTCAAATATAATATTAGTGAAGAGTGAGAAAAGATTCCAAGGCAACAATAAGGCACCAATATTGAGGATTTTGGTAAATTCTGGGTAGGGGCCAATAGACTACTAGCATGTTTTTGGTTTGGCCCTTTTTATTTTTCTTTTCTTTTTTTAAATTTATAGTTAACATGTTTAACGAATTGTGTATTGGTTAAGTTGTCACTATAAAGGTTGGAATTGGCTAGCTCTTACAGTGGCAACACATCAATCTTATAGGTTTAGCAACTAGACAACAAACATGAAAGAAATATATAACCATATGTGATGCAATAATTAACCACTTGCTTTACTTATACCTTTGATAGGTGGAAAATCATAAGAAACCTCCTGAAGATACAAGTCTATAACAAGTAGGACTTGTTGAAAATTGCTCAAGACAAATGTAACAACATGACTAAACAAGAAGTTATGAGGTAGTTTATCCTATCCCAAGGATGAAGGAGCAAATGTAACATATTTCATAAGTGTTACTTGTTTAATGTTCAATGCCTTTTGAGTATCTAAAAGAAGTGTGGGAATTAGTCAAGCCTGTAATCAATAAAGAGAATTAGAGTTAGAGAAAAATGCATCCAACATTACTAGTTTGTCCACACATCATTCTATCATGAAGGAATAGAATTGTCCTTGTAATAAGGTGGATTTTGTTTTAGCTTTAAATATGTTTTAAATTTTGTAACTAATTTTAATGAAATGGATCTCATGTAATACTATTAAAGTCCCTATTATAAATTGAGAATAGGAATAATAGAATTAGAATAAAGTTCATTATATACATTCAAATAAAAGGGAAAGGTTGATTTTTAGGCCAAGGATAAGTACAAATAGGCCAATTTAGTGTATGAGACTAAAAGGTAAGAGATACAATTTTATAGGAATTTATAGAAGACTGCATATACCATGACACAACAACAAGAAATGAATTTTAAAAGATTGTATAGCTTATCCATAATAGTTGTAGTTTAAAACTTGAGAGGAAACTATGGTGGTCACTTAATAGCTCAGATGCCTTATCCTCTCACACAAGCAACAATAAAGGAGATTGACAATAAAGTGATGATTGACAAAAACTCTTAGAAAAAGCCTAGCAATCACCATGTCTAAAATGGGAACCAAGAAATGTAATAAAAACACTAAAGATTCTCAATAGTTATTCTTGAATTATTGTTTCACTCATTTTAAATTGTAGAAAAATTAGGATGGCATTACAATTAAAATACATGTAACACTAACAACATAAACTTAGTGTTATAAACCTTTTGTCATAATAGAATTACATACCTAAGTAGTAATTAATCACAGTGCCTTTTTATTACTAAGTTTATCTCAAAAATCAAGGGATTTAGAATATACATTTTTCTATAGGTCATTCTTTTGCTTTAAATCCCCCAATCATTCCTGTGGCATTTTCATGGAACTTACAAACTTTTGAACCTAACAAACACCTCTTATGCAAAAAGAATCACTTTTTAATCATTAAAAAATCACAAAAGAGAACTTAAGGTAAATATAAATGGGAACATGAACCATGAAAAGAATAAACAATTGGTCTAGAGTTGTATCCAAGTTAATAATCACACTATTAGAAATGGGAAGGAAGCATTAAGATTATGAACAATAAAAAACTAACCTATCAAGCTTTCAATTTGTAAGTCATTATTTAAATTTTCTCAAAGTAGTATGCATAATCCTTTTTATCTGTTAAGAATAGAGCTTTATGGAATCATAAATCTATAGTCAAAAGAATAGTTGTCAATTCAACAAAGACATGAAATCAATCAAAATATAGAATGGAGAATGTAAGAAACCAACACTAGTTTTGTGCCTTAGTCACCTAATATTTATTCTTATATAAATGAACAACAATTGCATGTTGCTCTACTATCATATCCAAAAGCAACATTTCTACAAGGTTAATTTAAAGATGCCCATTATTTTACTTGATCCCCAAATTCGTGGAAGTCCTATTTCACTGTAAGCTACAAAATCTCTCCTACAAAATTTAGAGAACAACCTCTTTATCCCAAGATCATGAAAAGGAAGAATAAGTCAAAGCCATGATCACAATAGTAATTATAATGTAAAGTTTATTAAAATAATTCTAAACATTATTCCATGAATGATTACCCACGTGCTATGTAATTATAAGTAAGGAGAATTCTCTTCCATACGTAATAGTCTAGTTGATAAATTCTCCATAGCCACCTTCCAATGCTTGTGGGATGTTCAAATGCAACAATGTCAAAAAAGACTAAATACCTTTGAAAAAATAGAAAAGAATTGGTTGATTACTATTAGCATGAACAACATTGCAATAGTTTCCATCTATTGCAATTGGCAGTTCCTCTCTTGGATACAAGGAAGAATAAGTCAAAACCATAATCATAGTAGTAATTCAAATGTAAAGTTTATTGCCCTCATGCTATGTAGTCTAGTGGAATGAGTAAGGAAAGTTCTCTAGTATACACAATATTTTGGTTGAGAAATCCGTCATATCTATCTACCAATGCTTGGGGAGTGTCAAAAAGGCTTAATACCTTTGGAAAAATAGAAAAGAATTGGTTGATTATTAGCTTGAACAACACTACATTAACTTCCATCTATTATCACTTTGTACAATTTAACTTTTAGAAGAGTGTGTTTGTAGAATGCACAACTATCTCCTCACTCTAAGAAAAATGCTCATTCTCTATAGCCTTTGATCCCACACAGATCCTAGAGTGTTTGGGTGGCATCTCCATGGCCAAATCTAGAAAACATCAAAAATCTCATTTTTTTGGTATTTTCTACATCTTCATAAATTGTATTTTTGGAGGCCTTCGAAATATTCAGGCCCCCAATTTGTTTAAAGGGTCATGACACCTTCACCTAAGCCTCTTTATAAGTCTTATGTAGATCTTTCCAGCCCACCAAAAAGTTTGATTTTTGTCCAGTGGGCTAGAAGTTAGGACCCCACTAAGTTGGGGTACCAAAAATAAATATTTAAGTACATTTTATTTAATTTTGTAGCTAATATGTCCTCATCTAATTATCCATTTCAACTTCTAAAGAGGACTTAGGTGTAGTGACTCCTTAGTTTCTGAGGGAAACCATAGTTTAGAAGTCTCACTAAGTTTTTGGTTCATTTAGCTGCAAAATGTATATATTGGTTGTTTTGGAATTAATGAGAGAGAGTTGAAGGCATGCATCTCTTCCACAAAGTTTGCCGACTTGTATGAACTCTCTATTCTAAATAAAAGTTATTTCATATTTCACATATTGTTTGTTGTGTTAATTACAATAGAATCAATCCCTCATTGGGTATTGTCCTCTAAATTCCCACACTAATTCATATCAACCTTACTTGTTTCTACTAGAGGAAAGATTGAAACAATACTACATTCATAACATGTAACATGTGTTGGGGTCCTTATATTGATTGTAATATAGACTATTACACATTGCAATCCTAAAATTGTTAAGTGATGTGTCAAAAATGTGCAACACACCCTATTGTGTATACATACAACAATAATGTGCACACTTAAGGAATTTAGACCCACTAGGGGACACTTGCAAAAAGAGAAGTCTTATTTTGTCTTGGAATAGCCATCATCTCTCCTGACAATCTACAATCCGAAATGAAGTCCAATCAGAAGCAAAAAATAGTTTTGTTAATATTTCACCTAAGAATGATGCAATTAAAAATCACTTCGACACAATAGCTCCCATGCAAGAACTAATAATCTTTGAAGTATTCAATTGTTGGAGCAAGAAGGATGTTAAACTGAAATTGCGTGGAATGACTGGGCAATAGGAGAAGAGAGAAATCCCGGGAATTTTTGGTGAGCTATTAGAATGAATAAGTAAGATGTATCCAGGCCAATTTAACATGTGCCTCTATAGCTCAGTGGTAGAGCGTCAGTCTTGTAAACTGAAGGTCCGTAGTTCGATCCTGCGTGGAGGCAACTTTTTTTTCAGATTTATTTTCCGTCATATTGGTTTTCTAAAATGGCGTTCCAGTGGTCAATATATTGGTGGGAAGTGAACCATTAGACCATATTTTGATAGTTTAAGCAATGCCAAAGTTTAAGGGCTCGACTGAGATACATGTCTCATGTTCCTGTGATTACGAGAATTTCCCCCTCCGTACGCATTTCTTCGGCAATGGCAAAAAAAAGTGTCTGTGGGGGAAGTTTCTACTCTTCTATGTTGCAGCAATGTACCAATAAGAAAGCGTTGGAGGAAGTTCATGCCCACATGTTTAAAACTGGTTTCAATCATAACATCATTCTAGAAACGAAACTTGTTCAAATGTGTACTTCTTTGGGTGTAATGGAATATGGTCGCCAGGTGTTTGACAAAATGTCTGAAACAAATATTCTCTTGTGGAATGTAATAATCAGGGGGTATGCCATAAATGGTCCCTCTGATGAGGCAATTGCACTTTATAAAGAAATGAGAGAGCGGGGATTTTGGCCAGACAAGTATACATTTCCAGTGGTATTGAAGGCGTGTGCCAGCTTTTCGGCTTTGAGAGAGGGGAAGAAGATTCATGGCAACATAGTGAAGACTGGGCTCGGAGCTGATGTCTTTGTGGGAGCTGGATTGCTAGATATGTATGCAAAATGTGGGAGCATAGAGAATGCATGCCAAGTGTTTGACAAAATGCGTGATCGAGATTCAGTGTTGTGGAGTGCAATGATTGTTGGATATGTGCAGAATGGGTATGGCAAGGAGGCATTGAGGATTTTTTGTAGAATGCACTCTGAAGCTGTGGCAGCAGACTCTGCAAGTGTTGTGAGCGTGCTTCCCGCATGTGCTCAATTAGGAGCTCTGCAAGAAGGTGTATCGATTCATGCATATATAATTAAAGCTGGATTTGATCAGCATATTCCTGTAGGAACTGCACTCATAAACATGTATGCTAAATGTGAGAACATAGATAGTGCATGTCAATTGTTTGATACAATGGTAGAAAGAAATGAGGTTTCATGGAATGCAATGATTGATGGGTATGTCAAGAATGGACTTGCAAATGAGGCCTTGGTATTGTTTTGTCAAATGCAAGCTGTAGGCCTGAAGTTGAACACTGTTACCATTTCGAGTACACTAGTAGCATGTGCTGGATTAGGAGCTTTTCTACAAGGCCAGTCAATTCATGCTTTCGTGATTCGAAATGGGGTTATGGTGGATGGTTCGGTGGGAAATTCCCTAGTAGTTATGTATGCTAGGTGTGGGAGTATAGGATTTGGGCGGTTATTGTTTGACAAAATGTCTGGAAGAGATGTGATCTCATGGAATGCAATGATTGCTGGGTATGCCCAGAATGGACATGCCACAGAGGCGTTGATGCTATTTAAGAAATTGCATCTGGCAGATGTGAAACCAAATTCAATTACCATAGTAAGTATGCTACCAGCATGCGCTGATTTAGAAAGCATCCAACAGGGCAAGGGGAGCCATGCTTACATAGTAAAGTGTGGATTTGAAACTAATATTACTGTCATGACTTCCCTTGTGGCAATGTATGCCAAGTGTGGTGAGCCAGAGACAGCACAACAATTGTTTGACAAAATATCTGAAAGAGATCTGGTTTCATGGAATGCCATGATAGGAGCTTATGCCCAAAATGGACATGGCAACCAGGCCTTGGGGTTGTTTCATCAAATGCAAGTAGGTGGTGTGATGCCTAATGCAGTAACCATGACATGTGTGCTACCAGCATATGCACATCTTGGAGTTTTACAACAGGGCAAGATGATCCATGCTTACATAATTAGAAATGCATTTGATTCAGATGTTTATGTGAGAACTGCAATCATGGATATGTATGCCAAATGTGGACGTATAAACACTGCACGCCTATTGTTTGATAAGATGTGCCAAAGAAACGTGGTTTCATGGAGTGCAATGATTGCAGGATATGGGATGAATGGACATGAAAAAATTGCCCTAGAACTATTTTTCCAAATGCAAAACGCAGGCATGAAGCCTACACATGTTACTTTTGTTTCTGTTTTGTCTGCATGTAGTCATGCTGGCTTGTTGGAAGAAGGTTGGCAGTTATTTGGTTCCATGACTCGGGATTATAGCATTACACCTAAGGAGGAGCACTATGCATGCATGGTTGACCTTCTTGGACGTGCAGGCCATTTGGATGAGGCACAAAACTTCATTGAAAAGATGCCTGTAAAACCTTCTCCTGCCATATGGGGAACCTTGCTTGGTGCCTGCAGAATTCACCACAATATTGAGCTAGCAAAACGTGTTGCAGACCACCTATTTGACTTGAAACCTACTAATGCTGGATATTATATATTACTCTCAAACATTTATGCTGCAGCAGGTAGGTGGGATGACATAGTCAAGGTAAGACAATTGATGAAAGACAGGGGTTTGAAAAAGACACCTGGGTGCAGCTGGATTGAGGCGAATAACAGGGTTCATTCATTCCTAGTAGGAGATAGATCTCACCCTCAATCTGACAACATCTATTCATTATTGGAGAGTATGTTTAAGAAGATGAAAGAGATGGGATATGTGCCTAATACAGATTTTGTGCTGCATGATATAGAGGAGGAATTGAAGGAAGATCTGCTCTCATGTCACAGCGAGAAACTAGCTATTGCTTTTGGGATTCTGAACACAAAACCTGGAACCCCTATATGCATCACAAAAAACCTTCGTGTTTGTACTGACTGCCATACTGCCACTAAGTTTATCACCAAGATTGTTGGTCGAGAAATTGTCATGAGAGATGCAAACCGTTTCCATCATGTCAAGGATGGACTGTGTTCCTGCAGTGACTATTGGTGATGTTCATGACAACAGGTGTACATAATGTGTGCAAAAGATATGGAGATTAGAGGTATTCAGTCGTCGATGATTGGGTTATGAAGTTAAATATTCTTTCAAACCCTTTTTGTTTCAGCCTGTTGTTTTCTATCTATTCTGGCTCTTCAAATGGAGTATTTGCACATGGACTCTTTTGGAGATGCCTTGGAAGCTGAGGCACATACTAACCAGTATGTGCTTTCAACCTGGCTGTAGAGTTTGAATCTTCATATTATTGGATGTGCTTTCAACCTGGCTGTAGAATTTGAATCTTCATATTATTGGATCTCGGATTGCACTTTCATTCACAGTTGAGGTGGCTGTTTTTAAACATCATCCATTTCAACAGTCAAAAGTCAATTTTGACCAATAAAAATAGGACAAATATTTACCACTTTTTGTTGTGGATGAGGTGTAAAATTGCTATTGACTGTTTGACCATTGAATTGGATGATGTTTAAGTTTTTTTTTTACCAGAAAAAGGTGGCGGAGCACCCATAGATTAAGATTAAAGCAATTTATACATAAGAGATAACATCAAAAGTCTGAACGAAAAGTCAGAAAGATTACATATTAGAGCCCTAACATGGCCAAATGAAACAAGAGGTAGAGAAGAACCAAAAAAACAGAGGGAAACAAAAAGTCTACCCCCGAAACGCAACCGCCGATCACAGAAATGCAGAAGACTACCAAAAAGCAGCAACAAACACCAACACCCAGTCACCACCAGAGGGACCAACCAAGTGCCACCGAGAGCAATAGGAAAGAACCCAACCAATCACCTCCACCTGAAACAGACAACACCGCGAAAGACGCCATCACACAGCACCGGAAAAACACCACCACAGCAACACGCCAAAACACCACCCACCAACCAGACTATCACAAACACACCACCATCACCAGCCACCCACCCAGGACGCCAAAAAAGCAACCTACACTAACCCTTCATCACGCAGGTGACGGAGCTGCTGGTAGGTTCTGTTCATCCAACTCCATTGACACAGATGACTGAGCTCCTTCGTCAGGAGCCTCCAGAGCATACTGAGGCATTCCTGGAGCTAGGTTGGAGAGGCATGAAGCCTTAGGAAACGGATGGTCGTAAACACATCCTTGATCCTCTTGGCTTTTTTCTTGGTAAACATAAAGCAATGGGACCGCAGCGCTTCATCAATTTCACCGCTGCTCAAAGATTTGATACTGGCTTGCAAGGCCCTATAGATTGCTTGCTACGGGGGAGAGGCACGCATAGCCGCAAGATTGAAAAGCCCACCAATTAGGGCATCACCCTGATCCATTCTGCAAGTAGATACTGCCGTTTCCCACCTGTCAACAGTGTAAATGTTTTTGAAGAACAATCCTGCCACTAAGGCATGCACGTACTCACCATCCATTGCTAGATCCATAATGTTGGATAAAAGCTGTGAAACCACATCTGAAAAGTTGAGCACACGCCCCTCGTAACCTCTTATCCAAGCGTGACCGACAATGTTTCTAACTGCAAACTGAATGAGGGTGCAATCCGAATCGATCAAGGTCATCAAGTCTGCGGCCTTAACTCTCCCTCTAATCTCTGGTTCCCAGTCGAGAGCTGGGAAGAACAGTCTTTGGTTAAGACGTATGTCGACCATGTGAATATCCTTGAGAAGAGAAAGGAACAGAAGCAAGAGAGCCATAGGAAGGAGAATTTACGAGAAAAAAAACAGAGCAAAATAAGAGAACGACTGATGCAGTGAAGCAATAACCTTGACACAAGCCAAAACAACCATAAGAAGTAAGACTAAAATCCAAAGTCATCATATGAAATGAAAGTTGGCGAAGGACTTCAATGACATCATAACGTCAGAGAGCACAAGTGACAAGATATAGAGTACACTGCCAATGGAAAACTTCCATTTAGATCTTGCAACATGTCCTCTACAAAAATACACGGACAGGAGAGATGAAGCCGTTGCGCCGTCAAGGAAACTCTAATAACCCGGGCAATTATAGCTTGTCACTTCCCTTTAAATAGACATGAAATGAGGACTGATTCGCTATCCCCGCCTACCCACAAGAACAACTGAATTGGCTTAAACAGTCTCGGTTCACTTGCCCACTTGAGATCTGAGAATTTAAGTTGAGGCATGGTGAACAAGAGGAAGCCATTTCAGAGCTATTTGTCCACCCACTTTCTTGTACTAGATCAAAGAGCATGAGGTGCTGAATCTGATCTTGGGCTTTTGCAGTATTAAATTATTAATTACTGGGATTCACGATAATTAGGATGAAGACTCCCAGCATTGTGTTATGTCATACTTCGAGTTGATACGAAAATGTTACAAATTCTAACGGGGACTGATATTTTTACTATATATATGGTACTTGAAATGTCTCTGCTCTCATGGACAAGATTTTCTGTGCCCTTTGAACCCTTCATCAGAGAATCTAACAGTTGGAGATTTATTTATTTATTTATTTTATGGAGATCATCCACAAGATCATTTTGAGCACAAGCCTTAGGCTAAACCTCTTCAGCTAAGAGCCAAGGACTGAGGGGTATCCATCCAGCCAAATTCGCCCGGAGCACGATGCCGGCCTTATTCCTTATGGTGTCGGGGGCCTTGCGCTCAGCAAGTCTTGATCCCTGGTGGGCTCATTCAAAACCTTTCAACTTCACCAGCAGACCAAGAACCCTTTGACAGTTAGAGAATTTGACTGTTGCTTGTCCCACAAATTCATGAGGTGAATCTAACAGATGGAGAAGGGGAGTAGCTTGTGCAAGATGAATTGATCAGCTATAAAGTAACAACTCATAAAGATCGCAAAACAACAAAGATGTTGCCCCTAGTTAAGATGAGAAGCCAAAGTGATAGTGTTGTTGGTGAGGGATATTAATGATGAGAAGATGGTGTTGGAGTTGTGATTAGGTATAAATGATGAGAAGATGGGTTGAGGGATGCAGGGAATGGATGAGGTGATGTACATCACAAGACAAGACGATGATGTCGTAAAATGTGTACACTAGCATTTTACACCTAGTTTAGCTCCTAGGTTGGACCTATTTTGTTGCCTTTCCTAATTAAGACCTATTTTAACACCTCTTTGAGCTTTAAATGATGAATATCCCAATCCCGACAATTAAACCCGACATAATCAACTTAGGGCTAGATTAAGCCCTCACTAAATGACACTTTGCGAAGCTTGTTAACCAAAGGCCTAGGGTGCTTAAGCACCCTAGTCCCACTTTGTGGTGTTGTCTTAAGACACTCCTATAGTTTGTATTTGTCAGCTTAAAGTTGTTTTAATTGCCAAAGGTGAGCGGGAATGCATATTTAAGTATGTGTTGTAGTTCATTTTACACCTAATCGGATGAATGCGAATTTGCTCTCATGTGATGTTCTATGCTCAAGGATTCTTCATGTGTGGATTGTCTTCTACTTGTGAATGCTATTGAATTTGTGTGCAGGCTTTGAAGGAAGTTTGCAGCTCTCTTCATCACTCTCCTTTGTTGGTGCTAAGTCTTCATCAACTAAGGTTGGACATCTTGTGGTTATTATCATCATTTATCATCATTATCTATCATATTGTTGCAGATTTGGCCTCTGCTCTACTAGGGCACACACTCTTGGATCTTATCAATCACTATTGTGGAGGTGGGAGCACCAACACAAGGTTTGACTGAGGCAAACCCTTAAAATAACACAACCTTTTCCCTCTCTTTGTGTGTGTAGGTGAGAAGGATAGGTTTTGGAGGCTGATTTCCGAAGAGAAGACAGTGCAGATGAATATAGATCCAACAGAGTTTGAAGTTCTTCCTAACCCTAGAAAGGCCCCAGGGCACCCAAGCACCTCTGTCCTGGATATTTTTGTTAAAGTTTATAGGTTTTGAATCACTCTCTTATGTCTATTGTACTTGTTGATCTCTGTGGCTCATTGACAATAGTTTGTATTAGTCTGTTATTCATCATTTAGGGTTTAATCATAATCTAGGCTTGGTTGTTTGTATTTGGTTGAACTTGGTTAGTCCTTCTATATACAACCAAAGGGCAAAACCACTGTAGTTTGGCTCTCCTCTTTGGGTAGAACCCATGCTCGGTTTGTGCTCTAATGTTTTGTAGAAGAGGGATGGACTTGTTTAACTCTTTAGACTTGTGATCTCTTTTCTACATTACAGATGATACATACAAGCAAGCAAGCAAGCCTTTACAAATGGTCACAAAAAAAGCAAAGATGTTGTCCCTGGTTAAGATGAGAAGCCAAAGTGATAGTGTTGTTGATGTGGGAATGATATATTCCAAGAACAACACAAGGATTGGGAACAATATCTACCGATGATGGTTTTATTGGGGTTGATCTAGGTTGCCAACAAGGTTGGGAGTAGGATTGATGAATGTATTAGGATGATTTTCTTAGAGTGCTTGGCAAGATCTGCATGGATTTGAATTGCTTGCAAATAAATGGACTATTTTGGGATGATTGATAGAGGTAGATGAGGCAAATACAAATTATGTAATGGATATGAATTATTGATGGAAGAATGATTATTAATAGATAGAATATGGTGACATTAGATAGAGGAAAATGATGATGAAAAAATGGTGACATTACATAGAGCTAACTGATCAAAAAATGAACCAACTAATCCCTTGCACATTTCAAATCATGATTAATCAAGGTCAAAATGGATAATGGATAATGGATAAAGGGTAATGGATAAATGATGGATGGACTAATGATTGGTTTGATCTTGAATGCAAGTATTATGTTCAAATATAGTGAGCACTTATTTTGATTGAGCACAAAATATTATGCACAAGGTATAAAGTCCAAGGTGATGATGTATCTCATGCATAGGATTGACTTACAAAAAGCATACAGAAGGATGCCCCAACACATTACAAGGCATTTAACAACCTTGGTGGGTACTACGATGAAGCAAACAACAAGTAGAACCTGATGCCTCGACACAACACAAGGTGTTTAACAACCTTGGTGGGTAATGTGGTGGGACAACCAAGAAAGCCTAACATACAAAACAATAAGACCATGCCTTGGTATACACCATTCAAGATGCACCATGATATAAAGGATTGCGGTGACCTTGAGGAGGTATAGTGTGGGATGAAAAAGAAAGATAAACAAAGATTAAAAAAAAAACATTTGACAGACATACAACAATGTTACCTTTTTCTAAAGTGTCCATGATGGTGAGATTGATGACGAGGATGCCTGATTTGGGGAACAATGTATCTTGTGATGGAAATGAGTGAAATGGCAGTGATATTCATGATGGTGAATGATTTGACTGATGGATGTCATTGAGGTTGCAATGGGATCTTTGTTGTAGTGTTATAGTTTGATGTTTCTAATGTAGATCTTGTAGCTAAAAGACCATAGGGCTTGTAAGTGCATGAATCTTAGAACTAGGAAGGAGACTCATCTAGGATGCTAAATAAGCGTGATGATGCCAGAAGCCTTTTTAAAAGCAAGAAATAATCTACTGCCCCAAGAATAAGACAAGGTCAAGCATTTGAATTAGTGGATTTCTTGAATAAGGATAGGGCATTCTCTTAGCTTATATTGTACTCATGGATAAGAGAAGAGTATTGAATTCACTTCTGAGGAGCGGCAAGTTTGGACTTGTAGTTGCATTTATGTTGTGAGGGTGGCTGACAAAGAGTGTGTTAGTCAATAAGTAAAGGGGATGCACATGAAGTGGTAAAGATTTGTAAGGATATGGATGAAAGATGGACTTATTAGGTGAAGGATACATAGGCGATGGTAGGATGGATGGAGGAGTTCAAGGTGTGATCTGCATTGTAGTGTTGGGGATGAGAGATGGTAGGATGTGTTTAAAAATGTTGGAATATACCAGGAGATGTCCAAAATGTGTTTCCAGAATGATGTCCTAGTTCGTATCAAGATCGAAAGCGGGACGAGAGGATGGATGGCATAGATGATATGATGTGTAGAGAATCAATGGGTATGATAGGAGTGGTAGGGAAGGCAAGGCCTTCCCTAAAGTGTAGGGTGCCCAAAGATAGTGGATTTATATATGAAAATCGAGAATGGTTTTTCATCATCGTACTTGTCCAAGGGACCATAAGAATGGTTTTCATCATTAGACAATTTTTCTCTTTACTTTTTTTCTTTATGTGCTTTTTCTATTTCTTTTTATTTTTTCTATTTTTTATTTTGAAGGGTTTTTAGATTTTTTTGGGATGTGGGGATGGGATGGATTTGGATTTTAGATTGGGACTCAAGTGTATGCTTCCATGGTAATCGGATAGTATCCCATTCAGAAGAATAGCCATGTGTGGACCACTTTAATTATTGTTGCACTCATAGACATTGGGAGAGACCTTGTAGATTGCTAAGTTGGCAAGTCCAACAGTATACATGGTACCATCATGGCTTTGATGTGGAAGGATGTTGCCAAGGAAAATGGAATGGAAGGCAAGGTAGAGGGGGTGGATGGGATTAAGAAAAAGCGTAGACTAAAGGGATGCAATGGTGGACATATGTAGGGTAATGGATTTGATGATGATATGATAGGGGGATGGAGGTGTGAGGAAATGCCATGGATTCAAGTGGAAACGTGGCCAACATTTGTACACATTATGGTAGAGTTTGGAGCTTGTGATTTTGGGATGGGATTATAGATGACGATGATTTGGGATGCATAGGGGTGGTTGGGTGTTTGGATGTCTATGTGTGGGATTAAGATAGGGGATTTTGGGATTAGTGATTTTAGGATTTAGAGACCCAAATAAACTTGGGATTTTTTAGATGGGGTTGTTGGGATTCAGGATTTGTTGATGGGAGGGGGGTTTAGGGATGGGAGGTGATTGCACTTTTGGAGATGTAGATTTGGATGCCTCCCTTGGATTCAAGGATTTTTTTTCTTGGGGACCCATATTATTTTTGTTTTTACTTTTTTATGGATGGGCATATGTGACCTTTTGGATCTCTATTGATTTGAGTTTGCATATCCATGCTTTACAACATAATAGTCCTTATATTTTTGTGGATTCGTTGGTTCATATGTGGATGAATCCAAAGTGCTTCCAAAATCGATAGTATGGTCCCATTAGGATATATTGTTATAGATTTAAAAGTGGACACGTGCCTTTTTACCTCCTAGTTTAGCTTCTAGCTCCCTGTGTTTACACTCTACAAAGCAAAATATTCATCTTGATGAGAAATCCCCCAAAACCCATGTCAAATGGGAACTAGGGGCCATTTAATGTTTAGGTACCAACAAAAAAGGCACCTTGGGACTTGGGCGCATGCACCCAAGTCCATCCTAATTGGTCGAGGTAAAATTTAAGGGATGTTGGCATAGGACTTTAAAATGGGTCCTCCCTTGTTGGCTCTTTCAATTAATTTAGGAAAGTTTAATGGGATAACATATATAAACAAGTGTTTGAATTCATTTTCTTACAAGTTGATGATAGCAAGGTTATGATATTGTGCAAAGGTGAATTCAAGGCATTCATTGTGTTATTGTTGCAAGCTTGTGTTAGTATTGTGTTTGTTGCAGATTTGGAATCATCATCAACATCCTTATGAGTTGAAGAATCTTCATCCTCTTAAGGGCTTCACCATCAATGTGACATCATTGTGTTTGAATCTTTTCATCATCATTTGGATTATCCTTAGCCCCTATCCTACAAGGACACGATCTCTCTCTAACAATGGTGTTGGGAAAGCTTGAATGCTAACCTAGGATTTGACTGAGGCAAATCGCTAAACACAACCCCCAAACCCCTTTTCTTCATGTGTGTAGGTTACAGGTGTAGGAATTACATAAGTAAAGGTACATGGAGGTTGCTTAAGCGATAAAGATTTGGGATCTAAAAACAAAGTTTGGAAATTCACTTGTAGTAGACTTGGGCGCTAGCCCCAGTGTCTAGCAGCTAAAATAGAGCCTAAATTCAGCATCAAAGCATCATTTATGATATTTTTCTGATTTTGAGATTTCAGATATCGGGACTTTCTAGACTCGGGTGTGTTACCCTCATTATTTGTTTTCAGTCTTGTATTTTTCATTGCCCATTCTCATGTTTCATCAATTATTTATCTAAGTCCAAAAGTTTATGTGTTACCCTTTGTTGCCTTTGAAAATCCTTAAGAGTCATGCACGCTAAGGTTTTCCTAACTTAGTTGCTAGTTTCCCAAAGTTCTTAACCTTGTTGCGTGGTTTGGAAGTTATCGAACTTGCTGACTTCCTGACCATGCACCGCATTGTTAAGTCTTTTCTCCTTGTGGTTGTCTTTGTAGTCACCAAGTCGGAGGTTTCTGAAACTTTGAAACCCCCAACTTGAGGTTTTGAAGTTTCAAAAGCTAGTGACTCTACGACATAGTGGTGATGGTCCAGTTTCCAAGGCTCATAATGGTCATTTAATAATGGGTACTGCACACGAAGTGAATGTCTTTTCAGGATTTTCAAAGAGTGAGCAAATCTTAAGGTTGTTTTCTCAAGGCACACTCTTAATGCCACATCAACTTAGCATTTAAAACATATTGTGGCATTCCTCTAGCATAGATATATGCTCCCATTGGCAGATTTTTCTCTAAGTTATGCAGTTGCCATTACTCTCGTACTGTGCCATTCCTTTTTTAGTACTTAGCAATTTTCCTCTGTGCTTCCAGTGGTGATGAAATTCAAATATCAAGGAGCTCCTCATAACTCTAGTATTGAGAGCAACTCGTCTGGCATAAGCGATACTAAGGTTGGCCATATTGATTTGGAAGAATTCTGGTCCCATTTACAGAAAGAAGACAAATCACCTTTTGCAGAAAGATTTTGTAGAGTGGTTTGGCGCATGCAGGAGGTTTTCCTATCTTTGTATAGAGTGAGGACCTAGTTGTGGCTTGTGTGAGAAGGTACGTTCCTGAGGCCCTTGAAATTAGAGCTAAGGACAGGTTGGTGGTAGGAAAGATTGACCCTGAAACTATCATCCATGCATTAAGGATTCCAGAGAAGCAAGAATTTGAAGATATGTTCGTTGCCATTGGAATGGAGTTCTTCTGAACAAATGAAGATTGGTGCAAGAATTCCATCGCACAGAACTGGTTAAAGTCTGAAAAGAGAGGTAAGTCTCAATTACCCCAAAAGCTGAGGAGAGCCCATTTTAAGGATGAAATTTCAGATATTATTACATTGTTCATCACATAGTTGGAAGTGAAAACACGGGTTCTTTTGAAGACTGGATGTGTCATTTTATCTTGTTAATATGCAGTGAAGATAAATTTATAAATTGGGCTGAAATTATTAGTTATCATTTGAACAAGCAATTGGTTGAGTTTTAGGAGACTTTAACTTTTCACATCTGTTCATATTTGATATACATTTTAGCCAGCCAAGTGGTTGTTTGGGCTGGGTTGAGGCCACATGGGTCTTTAACTCCAAACATGCCTATGTATAATTATTTTCCTCAGCTGAAAAGGGATGTGGGAATGAAAGATTACCGCCATGTAAATGATGCCTTTCTAATGTTTTTAGTGAGAAAATTGGATGATAATTTTGAGTTGAGAATTTCACCTGAAGATGCTTCCTTGATCATGGAGTTTGGAAGTTTCTACACTCAGTTTGACAGGTTCACTTATTTAAGAGTGGGGGGTTATGAAAGTGCCCCAACAAAATTGCCCAGGTACCCTAATGACTTTATTATTTTTCTAGAAATTTGTAAGTAGATGTCTGTTGTAAACGTCAAATACCGAAGCATGAGAAAGAAAGGGTATGATTTCCCTTTGAAGCTATCTTCATATTCCTGTGAAACAAATGAGATTGCCAGAGCAGTAGAACATGTTTTGAGTGACCTTAACCTTCATTCTTTGTCAATGAGACCTAATTTTGATAGTAAAAATTATGTGTTCAGTTAAACTTTCATGGTTCTAGTTCTTATGAACACCTTCCAAGTCTAGAGGATTTTTGGGAAGACTATATAGATGATTGAGAAGTTCAAAGGAGAAATTGCATGAGACTCACACTGAGTCAAATTCATGTATTTGGTGTTTCTACATACATTCCAGATGGTGTTGAAAAAAATTCTAAAATAATCGATGATGAATATCAAACCCTAGTTTCTAAACCCCTTCCTCAAATCAATTGGTTAGAGGAGGTTGTGGACCTAAGAATTTGCTCTATCATTGTGATTAGAAGGACTAAGGATTGGTTGGCTGGAAGATGGCGTGGTTGTGCTAGTTCTCCTCATGAACAAGGAAGTTCCAGGACCAATGAGCAAAGACCCACACAAAGTTTTGGTGCTTATATTTCTTCTAGGAGGTAAGAGACATTGCAGCCTAATTCTAATTCACAATCTGGGGGTGATGGAGAAAGGCCAGAGGAAATTCTGAAGTTTACCCTTGCCTACTCTGAAAAAGAAAAATACCCCAGCTAAACCTACGCCTGTAGTTTCTAATTCTATTTTTGAACAAATTGTTGATGATAGTTTGTTTCCTCTGTTCATGGAAATTCCTTCTTCTCCTTTCATTGAGGAAGTATCCATCTCCGTCCCTGTTGACAATCAGGTTAAAATTGTTTCAAGCAATGTGAATACTAATATGGTGTCATCTTCACCAGGGTGGTTAAAGAAAGCTACGGATAAGAAGAGAAAAGCTATGCCCACAAGAGCAATTGAGGTGGATACAGTTGCCAAATTGCTGCAAACTACCTCCAAGCCTAAAAAGGCCAAAAGAATGTCTAGAATGGTGAATGATTGTACCTCTAGTCATTAGATGTTAAAGATTGCCGACCCGGTAAAAGATTTGAATGAGGATGAAATAACTGAAGCAGATTACAAAATAAGTCACAAAGACTTGGGTCCTTCTACTCTGGAGGGGGAGGCATATCATGCAAAATTTTCTGTAAGTGCTTTAATTAATAAGGCCAAAGAAGAGAGGAAAGAAAATATAAAACTTCAATTTCATGTTTTATCTTTGAGTAGATTTATTCAACCCATTATGACACCCACATCTCAAGATGCACCTAGTTTAGAAGTGGTAGGAGTGGATACGAGTACTATGCAACAAATTAAAAAGAATCTAAATTTTGCTAAAGCTATTACTAAGCGGGTAGAGAAACTGTCCTGTGAAATTTTGTTTATCTTGACTAGGGAAACACAGTGTTATACTCAAGTACATAATAAAAGGAAAGAGTTAGTCAGTGAACTGCAACAGATAAAGAAAGAGCAGGGTAGTACTTATGTACTCTCAAAAGAAATTTTGGAATTAGTTGTCATGGGTTCCCTAACTCTTCTAAAAGAAAATTTGGTCAGTGATCCCCATGAGATTGATCTATCCTGGGCTGATTCATTGGAGTGGAAATTGGGCATATATGACAATTTCATTGAACGGATTAACAAAGCCCTGCGTGATTATCTTTATATAATGATTGGTATTCAGAATGATTGCAAAGCACTAGACATAAACATTTTAGATGAGTTTGGAGAGAACTTGTGGGATCCTAAGGAAATCACAAAAGAAGCTAAGAACATGCTTTACAAAGAACTTTTAGATCCTAATAGTATCACTAGGGAATCACTTGGTAAAATGGGCCTTATGTAAGTCTACCTTAATGGTTTCAAAAATAGAGGTGATGATATTCAGGAAGATATAATAGGGATAAGTAAAACGTTGGCGAGATTCAGAACCAGGTTGTAGATTACTACAACTCCAGGAAGCAAGAGCATCACTGCCATTATAACTAAGTATCAAGAATACAAGTTAAAAATGAAGGTGTGAGAGAAGATGGTAGAGGATCAAGGTAGGGAAAGCATTGAAGACCCAAAGGAAGGCTAAGGGGTGGCAAATTAGCTTTTATTTCTTTTATACATTTCTTGATATTTGGCTCAAAGACTTTTCTAAGACTTTATTATTTTAAAAACGGTTGTCTTCAATAAACGATCCTCTTTTCTAAAGACAGTTATAATGTGGACAATATATTTATACATTATGCGGGACATAGTATGGATCTTCTTTTTGGGAAAACTTTGTTTTACTCATTAAGTTAGATATCTTTGATATGTTTTGATTTTAGTTTTCTTCAATATAGAAATGAGAAATGTTGTTGGGTGTTCGAGCAGTTATAGTCTTTGTGCTATGATGTTTGAAATATTATTCTTCTTATGTTGAATGTGCTACTAGTGGTTATCTTATTTGTATTAAAGAATTTGATGTTCATTGAATTCATTGCTGTGAATGTTTATCTTTGAATGAATATGTCATGGTGATGGAAATTTAAGTTCTTTTCTCAGTCAGCTATAATTCAGTGTTTGAAGTCTTTGAACTTCTTTATTTTAAGTTGTTATATAAGTGAGAATTTTACTTTGAAAGCTTTCTAGTCAAAAGCATTACCTTTCCCTTGCTTTTTGGTTAAAAGAAACAAGTAGTTTAATTCATTGTATATCATTCGAAGGTAGCTGCCACATTGTAAAATAAGCAACTCGAGTTGGTTATAAAACACCATTGTAATTAACTCAACTGTGGTTACATTTGTCATTTTTTGGGTGAGAGAATATAGAGTTGAATGACAAATATGTTAACCAATAGATTTTTGGTGACTCTATTGGGGAAACTATTGTCAGATATGTGTTGTGAGTTGCTTTAATGGTTCTTCAAAGATGTAATGCTCCAATCCTTCAACCTAACATGGATTGGCTTGTAGGTGATCAATAAGATATTGTTATTGGCCTAAGTTTGCTTGCCTGGAAACATAGAAGAACCAACTTGCAATATAACCAAGTTAACGAAGTATTAGAAGAAGAAGAACTTGGGGAAATCATAAGAGATAATGCCAGACGTTTTGGTAACACTCAAGAAATCATTTTTTGTTGAGGCTGTAGTACATGTGCCACGAAGAGAAAGAGTCTTTCCTGTTCAAGCACTTCCCAACAACATACGTAGAAATCGAGCGGCTAATTAAAGAAACTAGTTGAACAATCAACAAAATCTTCTAGGAATTAATCAGTAAGTTAAGTTGGTGACTCTATAATTTAAAGCTTTTAATTGTTTAAAACTGGCTTCTAAAAGGTACAGTAAGGGAGATAGAAAGAAAGGGATTTGGGATGAAGATTTTGAATTATTAGAAGCTATAAATTTCTCCTCTTTTCCACTTAATCGAAAGGTTAAGCCATTCAGCAGACCTCCATCCCCTCCTCCTAGTCAAAGCACTGTAAATACTTTAGCCGCATCTTGTCAAGCCCTCCTTTTACACAGAGTTACTCTCCCTTTGCAAGTAAATTTTCCTATTCATAATCCACTCATTATGGCTTAGCCTCCACTTGTCCCATTGGGGGCCACCATAGGTCCACTTAACTTAGGAGCCCAACTACATGACCTACCCAAAGGCTCAGAGAAAATTATACCTAAATTTAGAGGAGATGGAAAAATTACTCCAGATGAGCACATGCAAGCCTTCTTTGCCACTTCTTCTATCCTTGTCGTGCAACATGAAGATGTTGCCATGAGACTCTTTGTAGAATCTCTGATTGATGCCACTACTGATTGGTTGTACCATCTCTGAAATGGTTCTATTAATAATTGGGCTACTCTAAGGACCAAGTTTGAAAGTAGATTCAAGTCCACGGAGAACGAGCAAGTCCTTGTCACTCAACTAGCCACTATGAAGAAAGAAATACATGAACCAATGAGAGAATTTGTTGCTAAATTCAATAAGTTATACAATAGATTTCCTGAGAGCATGAGGCCTGTAAATGACTTGTTGAAATACTTCTTTATCAACACCCTCCCACCAGATGTTAGTTTCACCATTAAGAGGGAAGGTGCAACTGATCTAGATGTAGCTCTGGAAAGAGCTAGATCTATAGAAGATGACTTGATTATTGCTGGTAAATGGAAGAAGGAATTGCAAACTGGTAAACCTTTGACTGTGAATTCTACTGATCCAGTCATACAAAGGTTAGCTAATGATATCATCACACTGAACAAGCAAATGCCAAAGGGACACTTTTAGTCACCATATCAAGACATCCCAAGGAAAGATTTTGGCACAGCAGGTGGTTATAACAAAACTTTGCCTTTGAGATTGGCCATTGAAAATGGACCTTCTACCAGTAAGAGTAATATGATGTGTAATTTCCATTTGACTTTAGACCCCGATGGATCTACTTGTCTAGAAATGGTCTGATTCATGCAAATGCTCAACACCATTGAGCATGTTGAGGCGCCATATGTGGAAGAACTCAGCTCATCTCATGATGCTAGTGTAAACTTCTTTGAGTATGAGTCAGATACGGATATGGGAGAAGATCTATACATAGAAATTGATCCTAATTGTGCAGTCTTTACAAGAGGACAGTAGGCTCAAAAGGGCTCATATTCTAGAGGCCAAGTAAATTTTACTCAAAAGTACATTTTGTTGAGACAAGCTGCTTTCAGTTCCAAAAGGCTTGAAGATATTGTACCTAAGAATATATCTGCTAAGGTACCCTCTACTCCCTCTTCTAATGCAAATGCTACTAGTTCCTTTGATATAATTGAGTCATGCAAAAATACCAAGATTCAGATCTCCTAAGATGAATACCTTAGGATGAATCCATCTGAATTAGACCGGTCAGTGAGATACATCAAACAAGAGCCCTCCCCATCTCAGAGTAATGCCCACATGTCTAGTGATGTTGAAATGCATGTTGAAGAGAAAGTTTGCTCAAACTCACATGATAAAGATTCAAGTCAACATAATCCTTTTGTCAAACCTAAATCATTCTATGTGTCTCTTTGTATAGCTAGTTTTAGGCTAAGCAATGTTATTGACTCTGGGGCTTCTGAGAATGTGATGCCAACCCAAGTGGCCAGAGTTTTAGGATTGTCTTATACTTCTTCCCATGGTAAATATTTCTCTATGGATGGCTCACCTATCCTGATCCTAGGTCAAATCAAAGATGCCCAGGTTGCCTTAGCTACTTTTCCAAAGAAGAGATTAAAGTTAACCATCATTGTTGCTGTTATTCCTATTAGTTATGGGATTCTATTGAGCAGAAGTTTCTGTAGGAATCTGGGTGGAGAAATACAAATGGATTGGTCTCATGCAATAATACTAGAGGATGGAAAGAAGGTACGTCTTAACCCAAAACCAAAAGCCAAGTTCACAGCGTTAAAGTCTGGAGATCCCAGGGCGAACATTTTATTTGTAGAAGTTAGGCCAGCTACTTACATGTGCACCTTCTTAGAAGAAGAATGTTCAAGCCTAGTCAACCCTGATTTGGTGAATGAGTTATGGACACTGGAATTTGATGGAAGTTGTTCTAGTGCTAGTTTTTGTGCAGGAGTTGTTTTAATTTCTCCAGATGGTTATAGCTGTTGGATCTAGGGCATACAACTGAGAGGGGGGGGGGTGAATCAGTTGTATAAAACTTACTCTTACTTTAAACACTTGATTGCTCTTTGTTAGTTAACAGCATATCAATTAACCATCTATGAAAGCATAATGCATAAACTCAGAGCAGATGAACATCAACACATTGAACACCAAGATTTTGACGTGGAAAACCTGGTTAAGGGAAAAACCACGGGGTGATTAACCCAAGAATTATTCTCTGTTAGAAGAATAAAGAAGAATGAATGGCACATGCCAATTAGGGCTCACTGCCCGAGCACACTGCTCACAAAAGAGGCCCACTGCCTACAAGGAGACACATTGTCTACAAAGTGATAAGAATCACAGTCTTGAACTGGAGATTGACATCTCTACCATGTCCGGATCAGTTCCATTTAAGCCCAAAAACTTCTGCTCTACCTTTCACACTTCTCTTCACTATGCCATACTCATCCACACAATCCACACTTTGAAATGAACTCACAAACCGTTATTTATACAAGACATCGACTTAGGAACAAACATCTAAGTCGGCAAACAACCATAAGAGTATCCGCAAGATGAATAACACATCCAGTCGGCCACCACAAGAACATTCGCAGGATGAACAACTCATCCGGTCGGCTAAACAGAGCAAGAACTTCATCTGGAAGAATAACTTCAATTCCGGGCTCTACTATCAATGCGGACCAACAACACAACCTAAACATGATCCAAGAACCTTCACAAGCCTGCCTGAATGACCGGATGCATCCGCACTTCCTCTACTTACTGGGATCTCTTGTCTTCCTCATCCGGAACTTCAAGAACACAGTCTGTCGCCACTGTCATAATGCAAAAGGTACTTCCGGACCTCCAAATCATACACAAATCAGGATGACACATCACAAGGACATCCCAAACACTCCTTCCAATCCGCAGATTAGGATAATACAATTCTGGATCTCACCGGACCTTTTTGTGATCCTCTGTCACCTCTGAATACTTGCCGGAACCGGCTCCATACCGACAGCCACAACTCCTTCAGATCTTCATGCGGACCTCTAAAATCTTAACTGAAGCATCTCAAGACTCATATCTACTAACCCTTTAATCCGCATCCTCCGGTTCTCATCCTATACAGTACATTTGCCTTCTTCTCATCACTGTTCTTCACTGTTCCTGACTGAGGCTAATTTTCTCAATGTCCTCAGCACACAGCTCATCAAATCCTTCTTGTCAATGCAATATGAGTATGTTGACATCAATGACAACACAGGCTCACCTCATACTTGCAACAATCTCCCCCTTTTTCATTGATGGCAACATATGATGTGAAAAACCATCAAGACAAGAACTTCTCCTTTCTGTCACAGCTCCCCCTATCAACAACAACTTTTCACATGTCTTCTCTTCCTTTACTACTCCCCCTTTGATCATCAACCACTTGTTTTTCACATGTCTTCTCTCCCCCTTTGACATCAATGGCAAAGGGCTCATACTTGCAATTCTCATACATCAAAATCATACCAGCTGCTCCCCCTTAGTTGCAGCTCCCCATCATCAATCCGGATCACAAGATATGACTGTGATATCCACCGAACTGATGCACATCAGTGCATCCTAGTTCATCACCGGAGGGGCCATGACCCCTAACTTCTCGCGGAGATATTCAAAAGAGTCCTTGGGAAGAGGTTTAGTAAAGATATCTGCAATCTGATCCTTGGAGGGAACATACTCCAATCTGACTTCTTCCTTGTTCACTTGTTCTCTCAAGAAGTGAAACTTGATAGATATGTGCTTAGTCTTAGAATGCAATACCAGATTCTTAGAAATATTGATTGCACTTGAATTATCACAGAAAATTGTGATAGGCTCCTCATATTCAACTTTAATGTCTCTTAGCATCTGCTTTATCCATAAGATTTGAGTGCAACTACCTGCTGCTGCAATGTATTCTGCTTCAGTTGTAGACAGAGATATTGCATCTTGTTTCTTGCTTAACCAAGAAACCAATCTCTTCCCCAAAAAGAATGCTCCACCACTAGTGCTCTTCCGGTCATCCACATCTCCTGCCCAATCTGCATCTGTGTAAGCATGAAGAGAGAAATCCGGATCTCTAGGGTACCATAGACCATACTCAACTGTTCCTTTCAAGTACCTAAAAATTCTTTTGATTGCCATAACATGAGATTCTCTAGGATCAGCCTGGAATCTTGCCACAAGACCAACAACCTGCATTATATCTGGTCTAGTTTGAGTGAGATACAACAATCCACCAATCATTGATCTATACTTTGTCTGATCTGCCTTTGGAGAATCATCATCTTTGCTTAACTTACATCCGGTTGCCATAGGAGTGTTCATTGGCTTTGAGTCTTCCATACCAAATTTCCTTAACAATTCTTTCACATATTTGGTCTGAGAAATGAAGATCCCTTCTTTTGTTTGAGTAATTTGCAGACCCAAGAAGAAATTCATTTCACCAAGCATAGACATTTCAAACTCACTTTTCATTTGATTTGCAAAAGTTTTGCACATACTATCTCTTCCTCCAAAAATGATATCATCCACAAACACTTCAACAATCAAAATGTTTTCATGATCAATTTTGAAATATAAGTTACTGTCAGCAGTACCTTTGTTGAATCCAATCTGCACAAGATGCTTATCCAACCTTTCATACCATGCTCTTGGGGCTTGCTTTAGTCCATACAAAGCTTTTTTTAACTTGCAGACCATATCATCATTATCAGACAATTGAAATCCATCCGGTTGTTCAATGTAAACTTCTTCTTCCAGATCACCATTTAGGAAAGTAGACTTGACATCCATCTGATATACCTTGAAGTCTTTGAAGGTAGCAAATGCAAGAAGTAATCTGACTGCTTCAATTCTTGCCACCAGAGCAAAAGTCTCTTCAAAGTCAATTCCTTCTATTTGAGAGTACCCTTTGCAGACCAATCTAGCTTTGTTTCTGATTACTTCACCAGCTTCATTTAGTTTGTTCCGGAAGACCCACTTGGTTCCAATTACATTCCTGTCTCTAGGTCTGGGAACAAGATCCCAAGTATGATTTTTCTCAATTTGCATCAATTCATCTTCCATTGCTTTGGTCCAGTTTTCATCATTGCAGGCTTCATTTATTGTTTTAGGTTCAATCTTTGAAATCAGACAACATTCATCCTGATTTTGAGCAACATTCCTTCTAGTTTGTACACCTTTGATTCTGTCACCTATGATCTGATCTTCAGAGTGGTTCAGTCTTACATACCTTGGAATTTTGGGAGTATCCTGCAGTGCTGCTTCTTGATCAGGCTCATTCAACCCTATCTCTTCTTCCTGATTTACCGGATCAGGCTGACTCTGTCTCACCAGAGAGGATTGAGTTCCTTGAACACTGTCTTGGTCATCTTCATCAAACTCATAAAATCTTGAAGGCTTCTCAATTCCTTCGTCAACTTTCACATTGGTGCTTTCTATCATCTTCCTCAATCTCTTATTGTAACATCGGTATGCTTTGCTTTGAGTGGAGTAGCCCAAGAAAATTCCTTCATCACTTCTAGCATCAAACTTTCCTAGATCTTCATCTCTTTTAATATAACACTTGCTACCAAATACTCTGAAATATTTCACAGTAGGAGTGATGCCAAACCAGAGTTCATAGGGGGTCTTACCGATGTTGTTTCTGATTTGAACTCGATTGAGAGTGTAGACTGCAGTGCTGATAGCTTCTTTCCAAAACATCTGAGGAACATTTGCTTCCAACATCATTGTCCTGGCAGCTTCCTGGATGGTCCGGTTCTTTCTCTCAACTACTCCATTCTGCTGTGGAGTCCTAGGAGCAGACAACTGTCTCCTTATACCCTGCTTCTCACAAAAGTCAATGAACTCACCAGATGTAAATTCACCACCTCTATCAGACCTTAGACACTTTAGTTTCAATCAGGTTTGATTCTCTACCATAGCTTTGAAGATTTTGAACTTCTCAAATGCTTCTGATTTTTCTTTTAGAAAGGTAACCCACATCATCCGGGAATGATCATCAATTAACAACATGAAATATTTATCACCTTGCAGACTCTTGATTCTTGTCGGACCACAGAGATCAGTATGTACTAATTCCAACAATCCAGTAGAAGACTGATCTTTGCTTTTGAAAGAGACTCTGCTTTGTTTACCTAACTGACATTCTTTGCACACACTATTTGTAGGTTTCATCAATTTTGGAAGATCTCTTACAGCCTGAGTATTGCTTATCTTGATGATGTTATCAAAATTTACATGACACATTCTTCTATGCCATAACCAACTCTGATCAATTTGAACAAACAAACAACTTTTATTTGAACCAACCAGATGAAAGATATTACCTTTTGTCTGAGTACCGGATGCAATTTCAGTTTCGGACCTTGTAAAGATTTTGCATTTTCCATTCTTGAACCGGAGATCATAGCCTTTGTCCACTAACTGACCAATACTGAGAAGATTGTGCTTCAATCCTTCAACATATAGTACATTACCTGTTTTGCTCTTTCCATCAAAGGAAATAGTTCCCCTACCTCTGATTCTGCCAGCAGAATTGTCACCAAACTTTACCATTCCTCCTTCATATCTTTCCAAATCTAAGAACTTATTCTTGTCACCAGTCATATGGTGAGAACATCCACTGTCAATAACCCAATCATCCTTTTCTTCCACTTGAGCAGCCAAAGCTTTTTCAACAACTTTGTGATTGACAGATTGAGAGAGTATTGAATCTTCTTCCTTGATGGCAATAAACACCCACTCATTTCCGGATTTGCTTCCTAGTTCTGATTCATCATCTATTACTCCTTCATTGTCATCTTCTTCATGAACATAATAGCAATTCTTTTGAAACCTTTGTCTGTTAGTATTAGACCTTGCAGATCTTTCCGGACATCTTGAAGCAAAATGACCAATCTTATTGCAGTTGAAACACTTAAAGGGTAGTTTTCCTTCATACTTACCGGATCCTCTTGGCAGTCTCTTTGCAATGAGGGCTTCAAGTTGAGCTATTTCTGCTTCTTCTTCTTCCATGTCTCTTCTTGCTTGATCATACCATGACATCTTCCTTGATGAGTTTTCTCCCGGATCAAATCTTTATTTGCCTTTCACATAGGTACTGGCTTTGAAAGTAGATTCAGTCTTGGGAGGATCATCTCCAAACTCGGTCATTTCAAATGCAGCTAGTTTTCCAGCCAGTTGTTCTCTTGTGACAGTTGTGTGGGCTCTGAATTCATCAATGGCAGCAACCTTGATTTTGTAGACAGCAGGAAGGGATCTTAGGATTTTGCAGACAATCTCATTTTCATCTAGAGTTCCACCAGCATTTCTAATTCCACATACCAGCTCATTCACTCTTGGCATAAAGGTAGTGATGTTTTCATCATCTCTCATCTTCAATCTTTCAAATTTTCCTTTCAGACTTTGCAACCTTGCACTTTTGACAAACTCATCTCCTTCATACAGAAGTTCCAGTTTAGTCAGGATCTCATATGCAGTTGGTAGGTCAATAACATTTGAGAGATCTGAGTCATTCAATGCGCTTAGAAGAGCTCCCTTGGTCCGCAGATTGTTTTCAGCTTCTGTGATTTCATTCAGAGTTGTCAGACCACCTTGTGGAGGTACATATGGTTTTGAAACCATAGCCAAGTATGCTTTTCCCATACATTCCAAGTGACACTTCATGCGACCTTTCCAGAGAGTGAAGTTGGTTCCATCGAACTTCGGACTATCCTTCTTGTATGACGACATCCTGGATCTCCTCAAGCGGTTAAGCTCCTTTCAGAGGAACTTGGCTCTGATACCATTTGTTGGATCTAGGGCATACAACTGAGGGGGGGGGTGAATCAGTTGTATAAAACTTACTCTTACTTTAAACACTTGATTGTTCTTTGTTAGTTAACAGCATATCAATTAACCATCTATGAAAGCATAATGCATAAACTCAGAGCAGATGAACATCAACACATTGAACACCAAGATTTTGACGTGGAAAACCCGTTTAAGGGAAAAACCACGGGGTGTTTAACCCAAGAATTATTCTCTGTTAGAAGAATAAAGAAGAATGAATGGCACATGCCAATTAGGGCTCACTGCCCAAGCACACTGCTCACAAAAGAGGCCCACTGCCTACAAGGAGACACACTGTCTGCAAAGTGATAAGAATCACAGTCTTGAACTAGAGATTGACATCTCTACCATGTCCGGATCAGTTCCATTTAAGCCCAAAAACTTCTGCTCTGCCTTTCGCACTTCTCTTCACTATGCCATACTCATCCACACAATCCACACTTTGAAATGAACTCACAAACCGTTATTTATACAAGACATCGACTTAGGAACAAACATCTAAGTCGGCAAACAACCATAAGAGTATCCACAAGATGAATAACACATCCGGTCGGCCACCACAAGAACATTCGCAGGATGAACAACTCATCCGGTCGGCTAAACAGAGCAAGAACTTCATCCGGAAGAATAACTTCAATTCTAGGCTCTACTATCAATGCGGACCAACAACACAACCTAAACATGATCCAAAAACCTTCACAAGCCTGCCTGAATGACCAGATGCATCCGCACTTCCTCTACTTACTGGGATCTCTTGTCTTCCTCATCCGGAACTTCAAGAACACAGTCTGTCGCCACTGTCATAATGCAAAAGGTACTTCCGGACCTCCAAATCATACACAAATTAGGATGACACATCACAAGGACATCCCAAACACTCCTTCCAATCCGCAGATTAGGATAATACAATTCTGGATCTCACCGGACCTTTTTGTGATCCTCTGTCACCTCTGAATACTTGCCGGAACCGGTTCCATACCGACAGCCACAACTCCTTCAGATCTTCATGCGGACCTCTGAAATCTTAACTGAAGCATCTCAAGACTCATATCTACTAACCCTTTAATCCGCATCCTCCGGTTCTCATCCTATACAGTACATTTGCCTTCTTCTCATCACTGTTCTTCACTGTTCCTGACTGAGGCTAATTTTCTCAATGTCCTCAGCACACAGCTCATCAAATCCTTCTTGTCAATGCAATATGAGTATGTTGACATCAATGACAACACAGGCTCACCTCATACTTGCAACAATAGCTTTCCCTATGCTTATAAATTAGAGTTCGAAAACACCAACAGTACTGCAGAATATGAAGCTCTTCTACTGGGCTTAATCCTAGCTAAAGAAAGAGGTATAAAATAACTAAATGCTAGGGGGGATGCATAATTAATCGTCAAATGTGAGGCTGATTTATTTCACTTCCCTATTTTGATTGTTTTACATTATAGTTGGTGACATTATCAGACATTTAGAGACTATTGATTTCCATTATGCAGATTCAGACTACATCTCCTAATTTGGATTAGTTTTGATTAGTTATGTGGTGATTTGATTAGATTCTTTTTTGATGCTCTTATGATGCTTGACATGTGAGATACAATTGATGATTATTATTGATGATGATTATGTGCTCATGTTATGGATTTGTTATTGGATTTTGATGTTGTGATATTAGATAGAAAATGCAATTGTAATTCTTAATTATGATGTGAATGTTTAATGTGGAATGCAATGACATGATTATTATATTCTGTTGCTTCAGCTATGATTTATCTATGTTGGATTAATCGTTTGATCGAGTGCAGAGGTGATTTTCTAGGCCACAAAAAATTGGAGGCAGTTCTCACACTTATGTAATTCCTTGTTAAGCAGATCCATTCCCAAGAGGGATGAGGATCACGTTTGATCGAATGATGTTTTCGTATATGCTTGATTTAATTATTTGGCCTAGTTCACCCCTTTTATTCGATTTAAATTATGTGTTGTAAAATTTATGTTTTATTTCACACCACTTGGTGTTCTTTTATTAATGGGCCATTTAATGTGATTTTACACCTCCTTTTGTGTTTATTAGAGTTCCAAACTTACCCTAGGTAGTACCCCTAGGGTCTAGGGTCCATTTAGACTTACTAAACCCTAGGGTAACTTCCATGTAGTCACTCTAAACTTGGGTTTAGTAAATGTGACGAAATTTCAAAATGGCTAAGGGTGGGAAATGAGTCATGCCTTCGAAAAGGCCCATCTCCCTTCCCAAAGCTTGGGGATTCCTCCACCAAGAAGACTTGGGGGGTCTTCAAGACCCCCAAGTGTGTGGCATCTCCCTCCAAGACTCTCACACACGTGTGAGAGCATCTTGGAGGGAGAGGGCTCTCTTAGAGGATAAGTGGATGACATGTGTCATCCCTTATCCTCATGGAGCCATGAGGAGAGTTGCCACCTCTCCACTTGGGTTCTCACACATGTGTGAGAGCACAAGTGGATAAGGTGAGGGTTTGAATGGATTAGAGGATGACACTTGTCACCCTCACACTCCTCCCTGCAAGTGGCATGGGATGAGGAAGGAGAAGGTGATAGATGAGGAATGAGGTGACAAGTGTCACCTTTTTATTCCTCAGGGCCAAATTTGAAGGTGTATTTTATCTCCTCTTAGAGAGGAGTTGGGGTTCTTGCTTTTTGAAATTTCCTTCTATCTTTGGAGTTTTTGGGAAGAGTTGGAGAAATCTTGGAGACTTGGAGAAAGCTTGTGGGTTCTTCTTCAAAGAGCATCCATTGTTGGGCTCTTAAGGTAAGCCCTATGGCAATAGTCATTCCTTATGCATGTTTTCATTTTTGTTTATGTGATTAGAAATTTATGTTGGGTGTTATTTTATTTTTGTGTGGGTTTGGGTGTAGGTAAGAACCTCTCCACTTGGAGAAAATGCTCAACTTGTAAGGGGTGGGGAAGAGTGAACCTCCAGCTCACCTCCCAGTGTTGTACTATTTATAGCCTTGAGGGCATTCTATGGTGTTTGGGAGTATTTTGGATGGCAAGAGTATCATGGTGATTTTGAGTTTTATGGAGATATTATTTTGGCTTGAGGCCTTGTGGTATTGTGGTTATTGAGTTTTGGAGTGACTTCTTGAGTTGAGGGGTCCACTCCCCTACCCCTCCAAACTCATTTTAAGAGTTTTGTATTGTGCAAAATCCTTGGGTGAATATGTGATGTTTGTGATTTCCTTGTTGTGGTGTGAAAAGAATCCCATGTGAGATCTACCTCCCTAGCTTGGGGGTGACCCACTAGTGGGTCTATGGTAGGGAGGAGGGTGATTTGCATGGCTTGGTTCCCCCTCTTGTGTTTATTTTCATTGCAAGTCATTTTAGATTCTTGGAGCTTTAGAGAAAAGTTATTTTGGCCGTATTTATTATTTTTGTGTTGGCTGATTTTTAAGAGCCATGGCCTTGGAGGCCTTGTTGTATTTGTTGGCATATTGTATTCTCATGTTGAATTGAAGAAATGTAAACTATTTCCTATGTATGAAATTAAATTTGTCATTGAATGCATTTATTATTGCTGTGAATTAAAATATTCTTGCTACCCTATGTACTTGTTAATTTTTGTTTAAAATAATTGTTGTGTAAAATGGCTAGAGAGAAAGAAAATTAAGTGAAATTTATTCTATGGACCTTAGAAAAATGTTCCTAGCCAAATGCTTGTCGTTGTCTTCTTTCGATTAGAAAAAGAATATAATTGTCATTTTCTTCTTGCTGTTGAAAGAAAGAAATTATAAAAGTGGTTATTCTTAAATTAGTTGCTCAAAAAAAAAATGGTTCCATTTTATTTACTGAAAAAAAAAATATAGCATTCTGTTTTATTTATATTTTCTTGAAAATAGTATATACCATTGGTTTAATTGAGTTACAAATCTAAATAAATTATTCCATTAAAGGATTGGTTATATATACACACACACACATATATATATGTACATATATGTATATAAATATATACATATGTATTAGTGTGTGTATATATATACACACACAAGTATAAATATATGTTTTTTTTTTATTATATATTCATTTTAAAACTACCGGTAATACTGTGTAAAAACAACATATATATACCCTAATTAATAGACATACTGTTTTAAACAAAATATAAACCAAGGAATATTAAATTTATTCTGAGCAAAAGAAAACTGTATATAATGCCATGGCCGAACCCTAGCGTAGTATAGGGTTTTGAAGTGTTTGTTTTATGTAATACAAAAAAAGTTAAGGGGAGGGACGACGGCCATGCCGCCACCCTCCCCCCAGATCTATGACTTGTGATGGAGTGGGGGAGATGAACCCCCCCCCCCCCCAAACTAAAACAAAACCCTTTTCATTGTTTTTTTTTTACTGCTAAAATAAACACTGCTCAAAACAAAGAAAACGACAGCATTTGTTGGGTCGTCAGCCCTGCTGCTAGCCGCAACCCCTTTTCACTCTGTCATCAGGCCCTTTGAATATGCCTGTAAATCACTTCTGATCTGCCAATAAGAAAAAAAAGATTATATATATATATTTTTTGGTCACTGTGATTTCAAATAAACCAATATATCTGTACATCTTTAGATCTTATAATAAATGTATATATTTATTTACACACACACACACATATATATCTCAAAGAAAAAACCCTATTGTCTATTCATTATATATACCTCTGAGAGGTATACTCATGGCTGCCAAGCCATTGTAGAAGAGGCCAACTTGCAAACAAAAAAAGAGGAGAGAAACAAAAATGGGAAAACAAAAAGAGAGAAGAGAAAACAAATGAGAAGAAAACAATAGAATGGATGAGATATTAGGGTTAGGGCATTCCTTTTAGAAAATAAATAAAATATTAGAAAAGGGCTGAGTTAGAGGATGAGTGGGAAAAATAGTAGTGTTATTTTATTTATTTCATTCATTTCTCCCATGTGGGAATTCAAACTTCCCTCTCTTTTGCATTTTAACTTTTTGGATTTATTTGCCTTCCTTAGTGTTTTAATTATTTTGATTTAAATATTTTTTTTGGAATTGGATTTACTTCTAAGTGGGATTTATTTTAAATGGGGAATGGGATTTTTGATTTAATTGGGAATCTTTATCCCTTTGTAAGTTATTAAATTTTGACACCCTTATTAGTTATCTAGTGGGGTTTTAATCTAATTGGGGAAACCTTTTAATTGAATTATTTTAATTAAATCAACTTTTATTATGGGAAGGGATGTTTTAATTTTTCCCTCTTTTAATCTTTTTAACTTGAGTTATTTATTAAAGATAATTGTTGCAATTATATTTATTAAAGGACTTAATTATTGAATTTTATTTTGATCGTTTATTTAATTTTGAGTTTTATATTTTGATGAGTGGTAAATTTTATTTTGCCTCTTGGAATTATTTAATTTATTCTTATACTTTATTTATTTAATTTTTACCTTAATTATTTCATGGGAAATTCTTTTTAAAATATTTATTTTATATGTTGAAAATGCATTATGCTGCTGAATTTTCTCGAAATTTAGGGTTTTATTTTAATGACATTTTTGTGACATTTATTTTTATCTTTCCATTTCATCATGTGACCATTATATCATTGAAGCGTTATTTTATTTGATTTTATTTATGCATTAGAATTAGGGTTTGATTTCGATTTAGTCAAAATCATTTCACTCACCTAGGAAACTTAGGGTTTTGAATTGAATCGATTCCAACCCTAGTAGTGATGCTCATCACATCGCATAACCCCCTAGTCGGCTATCATCACGTAGGAGATTGTGTAGGTAGACGCTCTTCCCCGAGTATCGATTGACATGTTTACGCATTATGTGTATTGCCACCGAGCACGCTGACACGTGCAAGGGGGTTTCTGTCATGCCCACATTTCCCATGTGGTCACAACACACATCGCACGTGTCATAGCCACATCTGTCATGTGGTTATGACACGAGATATGAAAAACTTTTCTCACACTGTCCTAAAAACCCCTTCGCATGCGTACGCATGCTCGACGGTGTTCTCTCATGGCGAAACACTACAATTTTCGGTAGGATATAAGTACAATTGCGTGCAACCAGACGCATACAGATCAACAAGAGGGTCTTTACGACGCCGCTAACGTCATTGCAAGAGTGAGATTACCAAAGTTCCTAAATCTAAACCTCGGCAATTTCTGGCAGCATAACGCCTTACGGCGTTAGTGGGAATTACGCTGCACTCATTTACGCACGTGGTTCGCTGATAGACTAACAACTTCCCACAACACCTTGTTCCGACTAAACTGACTAGTGATCTCCCTATTTAGTCATTTTTCAGCCAGGCACGGTTGTCTGTCTCCTCTCTTGTTTCCTGAAACATACTCCTCCTACGACTTAGCATTTTCAACAAGGCGGTTCGTTTGCTCTCTCTTCCCTTTTCACTGGTTCTCAATTTTGATTGTATTTTTTTCGCCCTTACCTTAACTATTTCTCTGTTAATTTAGTGTGTTTATATTTCGGTCTCTCTCTCTTTCCTTTTCTATGCTTTCTTTATGTGTATCTGGTCCTTTCTTCATGATTTACGTAAATCAGGGTTATCACTGCAGCTATTGTTGATATTAAACCTAACTTCAGGATGGACTAGGTCACATAGACTGGTTTACTACTTCGCTGGACTCGGTCTCCTAGTCTTCTCCGATCACGGTATCTCCTCTTCGTTTGTATTAATTAAACTTGTTCCTAAGCAGATTTAGCAGAAGGGTCCGTCAACTTAGTTCTCTTATCCCATGTGGGAAATGTCGCGCATTTTCTCCTCTGTGTTTTCCAATGTTAGTTTTTTCTTCTTCGGACTCTCTTACAGGTTTACTTATGAGGTCGTTTACTACAGTTGGGATTAAAATGGCCACATGGAATGTCTGTGATGGCTTCTTAAGTTTATTTCCAGTGTTCTTTTAAGCAAGGTGACGTGAAATTTTTCCTCTTCATTTTCTGGGTGATTGAAATTACGTTGATAGTTGAAACTTCCGAGAAACTCTTTCCGGAGTATTACGGGGTATTCTTTTACGCTCTATTTACATTATAATTTTATTTTCTCTTGTTTATAATTACTATTGTTATTATTGGTAATGACTATTAAGACTCTGATTGTAACTCGTATAACATTGTAAATAGATGTAGGAGGCTCTCCACTTTATAAAACCCTTACCATGGAACATAAATTCTTTGGTTGTTTTATTCAACACTTAAGAAAACCTAACTGTGGAAATATCACCAAATCCCTGTTTAATTACGTTTGTATTCCACTAAAGACGAAAACATAATTCCCATATTTGAAACCCCTTTTTTTTTGACATAATTTTGCACATCCCCTTGTTATGAATGATAGAGAGGGCCTCATTAAAAGGCCCAAGACACCTCTTCTATGTATATATATACCATATATATACAAATATATATATGTAATATATATACATATAGAACTCTATAACTACATAAATCGTTATTTATTTTCAATGCCCTTTCAAAAACATTATATATATATATATCTATATATATATATTTAAATATGACATATATTATGCCATCATATATATATATATAGCTATATATATTTTGTTTTGTTATATATATATATATATATATATGACATAGGTTATGCCAACATATATATATATATAATATATATTTTTGTTTTGTTATTTAAAGGAGCCAATGCTTAGATGTTAGGGCTAAAGAGCCCTAACCTTTTTTTTTTTTAAAACATTTTATACTTGCTGTGACAGAGTAATGGCGGCAGGGGACGGCCGCACAGAGGGTCAGAGGCCGCAAGTAACAGCGGCGGAGCCGCGGTGGACAATACACAGGCCGCAGAACTGCGGCGGTGGTGAATGTGGAGTCCGTGGACTCCACCGCGGACTGTGTAACAATAGGGGGTGTGGGGAGGGGCGGAGCCCCCACCCACATCCCACTACGTGGGGTGTGGGTGGGGGCTCCGCCCCTCCCCACACCCAAACTGCGAACCAACGTGGTGGTGGGGGGTTAAACCCCTCCCACCATCTCCAAAAGTCTTTTGTTTTTTTTTTAACATGCTGTGTGGTGCGAAATACACAGCGATTTAAATTTTTAATTCATTTCAAATCTCTGCCATTTTATTACAATTTTCCAGTGGGCATTTATACATATATATATATATATATATATATATATATATATAAAACATTAGCATAATCTCACTATTTCACAACTCAAATATATATAATTATATATATGTATAAATATATATATAATTATATTGATATATATATATAGAAATAGACTTCAATTTGCCCAAATATAGCAATATATTCAATATCTCATAATTCTGTTTAATTAATTAACAACAATATTACATCTATCAATATATATACATCTATATATATATTGATGTATATATTTATATTTCATTTTTATCTTACCATACAAATGTCTCCATTACAATCTATTTTCATAATTCACATAATTTTCTCAAATTGACAAACAGAAGTACATACATGATGGATTTTCTCTAATCTTAACTGAAACCACTAATTATGGAGCATAAACTTACACATTTAAAACTGTCTTTTCCATTGTAACAATGAACTACAAATCTAACCTCCAACTAGTTAAGCAATTCCAAACTTTCAATTACATAAACAAACTCGGATTAGATTGCAATTAAATAATGAACTCTTCCTTTCAGTAATACTTGAAACACAAATGAATTGCTACCTAACAAGGTTTACAAGCAACAAACTTGAAAATTTAAGTACATTCATATTACAGAATTTAAACCATGGATACAAACCACTAACTTCCCAGTTATGAACTTCCCTCTCCCAACCTATATACAACTGATAGCTTGTGACAACCAAGAAAAAAGTCCATTAATAACAAGATCAGGGAGGTGATTTCCCTCACACCCAGAGTAACAATAAATTACACCAATAACAAGAGAGGTGCTCTCTCTTCAACTCTTATAAAATGAACCAGGCCTAATTCTCATGACAAAGAAGAATAACTGTTTCTTCACAAACATAACTCCTCCCAAGCCAACCAGAAGCTCCAAGAGAAAACCTGCGTATCAAAGACAAACAAAGAAGAAAACACCACTCATCTAGCTCTCCTCCCTTCCGTAGACCCGCAAGTGGGTCACCCCCGAGCTAGGGAGACCATACTCACACCTGGGTAACTCAAACACTCCACTTCACAACAGTAACAACAACAATCCCAAAGCACACAAACACCCGTGGGTACTTTACACAACACGGAAACTCAACTACAGTGAGTTTCATAAGGGGCAGGAGAGTGGACACACTCGACTCCAGAGTGTCACCCTGACAGATAAGTTAACCAATATAATTTCTCTTGGTCTCAAACCAAGTTTGATCACAAATTTTAAGAAATCTGTATATGACTCTCAAGTCAAAGATACAGTCACAGATACATGCCCTCAAGGCTTTCAACATCCCAAAAGATGGAAACAGGGATGCACCCGAGGAGGATCTCTCCTCCCCTACCCCAAACTTGATGAGCATTTCTCCCAAATGGGAGAAGCTCTATCAAACAACCCGACAATAAACCCCACAGAAAACAAATCTAACACAAAATCACACACATTACATACACAATCAGCTATACGAAACAATGGTAAAAATCAAACCAACCTTGCAAAGCCCTCCTGGAATGAAACTGTTGCAGAGTCCACAGAGTTCTCTTCCAACCTTAGCCACCAACTCCCTCTCCCTTCTCTATCCTGTAAGCTAACCTTTCTATATTTTGTAAGGCAAAAATGAAAGTTTCCCCAAAATTCAACTAACTCCCTCTCATCCCAAAATTGGAAACAAATAACCAAATTCTTTTCAGTTTTGAGGAATGGGGAGGTGACACTTGTCATCTCCTCACTCTCCCCCAAAACCACTATTCTATCCTGGTGGCTTATGTCACTCTCCATTCCCAAGAGTACTCCTTATTCCTCTCCTCATGTGATTCCTCTTACGCATGGGAGAAATAAAAGGAGTTAATGGGGAAGAAGACAGGTGACCCATGCCCCTTCTTCCTTTCTTCACATGGGTGTCCCCACAGCACATGGGGGAATCTCACTATGGAAGGGGTGACTTTAAGTCAATCCTTCAATAATGGATGGCATCTCTTACCTTGGGGAATGTAGAGGGGATGGGTTGGGTGTTGGTACAACCCATCATGTCCCCTCCTACCTCCAATTTTCGCCACTTAACTTCAGGGGAAGGTTAAGTTGACTAGATGGAGGTTACTCAAGGGTTACCCATGCCAAATGGGCCCCTGGACCCATGGGGTATAACCCAGGGTCAACTTTAACCCATACAAGACACCCCTGGTCAAGGTAAAGCACAAGAAAAGGCCTCATAAATTTAAAAAAATAAGAAATTTCAAATTCAATCTCTATATAAAATAATGTTACATGAGGGTAACCTAACCCACTCGACCATACGAAAGATCACATTACATCATTTCATCAAACACAAAGAGATCTTGGTTCCTCGTGGAACCAGATCGGCTTAACAGGGAATAACAAATAACAAGGTGTGGAATGATCTCCGAAATCTGTGGTTCGATTAGTAATTCCTGCACACTAAATTACAAGATCAGTAACCACATAAAATCATCATAGCCGAAGCAACTTAAAAAAAAAAAAAAAAAAACATGCATTATCATGACATAGTACAATTTAACATAAATAAAATCATATTACAATTTTCCATCATCACCTAATTCATTTTTCTGAAATGTAAACTTATCCAAACATCACCCAATTAGTTTTTCCGAAAACATAATAAAGTTTAATAGTTTGACAATTCTGGGAACTGCTATCCCACAAATATAAAAAGTAACAATAACAGTACTGTACATAGTCATAACAACAGAAGTAAAAAGGGCGGTCCTCACATCCTCTCCCCCTAAGACGGTACTTCCTCCTGGAAGTCGTCAAAAAGGTGAGGATAAAGGGTCTTCAGTCTCTCTGCATCTTCCCATGTTGCAGTGACTTTGTCGTATAGGTCCCACTGGACTCTAACCTGGTCCAGCTCTCGACCTCGAAGGGCCAGCGTCTGACGAGCCAATATGCGAATTGGCTCCAACGCCAGCTGTCCGTCTGCCTCTACCTGAAGAGCACTCCAATCCAACACATGAGATAAGTCAGAAATATATTGACGTAAAACTGATACATGAAATACATCGTGGATACGTGACAGGCTAGGTGGCGAGGCTAGACGGTAGGCTACTGGTCCTATCCGTTCCAAGATTTTGAAAGGTCCTACAAATCGAGGTGCGAGCTTAGAGCCTTTTCCGTAACAGATTGGACTCTTGTGTGGCCGCACTCTCAAAAATACTCTTTCCCCCACAGAGAAGCTTCGGTCGGTTCTCTTAGCATCGGCATACTTTTTCTGCCTGTCCTGTGCTTCCTGGAGCCTTTGTCTAATCTGTTTGACTTGCAGTTCCATATTCTGAACTATCTCTAGACCGATGACTGTTCTGTCCTCTATCCAATCCCAACTCAAAGGTGTTCTACATGGTCTGCCATATAACGCCTGGAAAGGAGGCATACCCAACGAGCTATGATGCCCATTATTGTAGGCGAACTCAACTAGATACAGGTACTCCTCCCATCTAGACTGATGGTCCATCACATACATGTGAAGCATGTCTTCTAACACCTGGTTAACTCTCTCTGTCTGTCCGTCGGTTTCTGGATGATATGCTGAACTGAAGTTGAGCTGTGTGCCCAACACCTGATGTAAGGCTTTCCAGAACGATGAAGTGAATATGGAGTCTCTGTCAGATATAATGTGGTGAGGCACCCCATGAAGTCTAACAATCTGATCAAGAAACACCTTTGCCACTGATGGTGCATTGTATGTTGTGCATATTGGTGAAAAATGCGCCACTTTGGTCAACTTGTCAACTGTCACCATAATAGCATCATGGCGACGTGATGACATAGGTAAACCAACGATAAAATCCATAGAAATGGTGTCCCATTTCCATTCAGGTATCTCGTGAGGGTACAACAGTCCTGCTAGATGCTGATGTTCGGCCTTGACCCTCTGACATTCCAGGCAACGAGCAACAAATTCGGCAATGTCACGCCTCATCCCGGCCCAATGATAAAGCTATCGTAAGTCAGCATGCATCTTCTTTACTCCTGGGTGTGCTGCATAGGGTGCTCTATGAGCCTCTGATAGGATTACTGTGCGAAGATTACCCGCATGGGGTACATAGATGCGCTGCCGATGTCGAAGCATACCATCAGACTCAAGGGTATATCCTGTAAATTTGCCCTCAAGGGCCTTCTGATTTAGTAATGCCTGCTGCACTTCAAGAAACCATTCGTCCTCCGGCAGATGCTGTAAGATACGATCCTTCAAGTCCACCTTCAAGGTCAGGGTCTGGATCTCATGGCGTCTTCGACTCAAAGCATCAGCGACCACATTCTCCTTCCCTTTGATATAGTAGACATCGAAGTCATATTCGCATAGGAATTCCATCCAACACCGTTGGCAGGCGTTCAAATTAGGCTGTGTAAAAATATACTACAAACTATGATGATCCGAATGGAGTTCAAAGCGTTGACCTAAGAGAAAGTGTCTCCAGCGAACCAATGCATGAACAACAGCTGTGAGCTCTAAGTCGTGCGTAGGATAGTTTAACTCATGAGTCTTTAGTTTCCGCGATTCGTATGCGATCGCTCGACCATCCTGCATAAGCACGGCTCCCAAACCTTCTAATGATGCATCTGTGCAAACTACAAACTCCTCTGTAGGATCTAGGACTGCTAAAATAGGAGCACTAGTAAGACGCTCCTTGAGGACTCCAAAGCCTTTTCACACTGCTCGGTCCAAGTGAAACCCTTCCCTTTTCGCTGAAGGGAAGTAATGGGATGTGCTATCCTGGAGAAACCTTCGACAAACTGACGATAATACCCGGCTAACCCCATAAAGCTTCTGACCTCTGTCACGTTAGTGGGTGCCGGCCACTCCTGAATTGCTTTGATTTTAGATGGATCTACGGAGATGCCATCGCCTGATAAAATGTGTCCCAAATACTGCACCTCTGTCCTGAAGAAGGCACACTTCGCCAAGTTGCCATAAAGCTGCTGCTCTCGTAATTGCTGCAAAACTTGACGCAAGTGCTCTACATGCTCCTCCTCAGTCCGTGAATAAATCAAAATGTCATCTAGAAATATGATCACGAATCGATCTAGGTAAGTACGGAACACCCTGTTCATGAGACTCATGAATACTGCAGGAGTGTTCGTCAGCCCGAAAGGTACCACTGTGAATTCGTAATGGCCATATCTGGTTCGAAAAGCAGTTTTATGAATATCTGACTCCGTGATGCGCAATTGGTGATACCCAGATTTTAGATCAATTTTTGAGAACACTCTGGCTCCCTGCATCTGATCAAAAAGGTCGTCAATCCTAGGCAGAGGATAACGGTTCTTCACCATCACCTTGTTCAACTGCCTGTAGTCCATACATAGACGAAGAGACCCATCCTTCTTCTTCACGAAGATAACTGGTGCGCCCCATGGTGAAACGCTAGGTCGGATGTGTCCCTTCTCAAGTAAGTCCTCTAACTGCAGTTTAAGTTCAGTGAGTTCATGTGTAGTCATCCTATAGGGTACACGGGATATCGGTTCTGCACCTGGCACCAAGTCGATGTGGAAGTCCACTTCTCTGCGTGGAGGCATACCTGGTAATTCTGGCAGAAATACATCGGCAAACTCTCTAAGGACAGGGTGATCATCTAAAGTAGCCTTAGGGTCATCCTCTGCTCTATCACTGACCGTGATGGCAAACATTTGACATCCCTTCCGCATACAGCGCTTAAGCTGCTGAGCGGATATCATACAAGCAGCCGTGGGCTTTTGAATGCCCACTATCTCAACCGATGAACCATGATCGTCTAAACAGTTAATCGTCCTCTGGCGACAATCAAGCTTGGCTCTATGTGCCGCAAGCCAATCCATACCCAGAACTACTCCGTAGGATCCTAATGGCATAATCCTAAGGTCACATGTTGTGGTGAATGACCCCAATGTGATCTCACAATCTCTAACCAAGGAATCTACTGACATCCTGGCCCCTGAGGCCAACTCAACTTCCCACCTAATGTCTTGCCTAGAAGCCACCAGCCTGCAACGCTCCACTAACGATGTAGACAAAAAAGAGTCAGTAGCTCCTGAGTCAAAAAGGATCGAAATGGAAAAGTCTCCAATCGTACCTGCTGCCTCGATGACAGAAGCCTGGAAATCGGCCTGGCGGTTATCAACCGCTGCAAACATGTGGTGGGTTCTGCCCACGTCTCCTACGGTCTACTCAGATCCTCCTGATCGGGGCTATCCCCCTGCAGTAAATCCCTGCGGGCACTCTCTAGCTAGATGCCTTGCCCCACCACACACATAACATGGTCCTCGAACCTGTAACTGCCCTGACTATGTTCTGCCCGATTGTTGTTGCCCAGTCCGTCCAGTGGATCCCTGTGAGCCTCTGTAAGACTGCTGGGTCCTCGCGGGTCCTGCCGATGAACCCTGCTGTCTCTGATCTCTGCGTGAACCCTGCTGCTGCCATCCACGATTCTGTCCTCCCTGTCCCCTCTGTTGAAATTTGGATTTTTGCTGATGTTGCTGCTGCTGTGGTGGCCTAGGAGGTAATGATGAAGGATTATATCCTCCTCTCTGTGTTGTATTTTGAGGCCTTCAGAAGTTTTGCTGTTGTTGGGAATTACATTCCTGGTACTGCGGGCGTGAATTCTGCCCTCGTCCCTAAATTTCCTCTGATATAAGGGCCTTTTCAACAGCCTCACTCATGGTCTGGGGATTTGCCATACGAACTGGTCCTGCTATCCCGTGATTTAGCCCTTTGATGAATTTGTGTATTAAGATTTTCTCGTCATGGAGGTATTCTGCGTAATGAGAAAGCTCTATAAATCGGCTCTCATACTGAGTAACGGTGAGTCCCCTCTGCTGTAAATCATGGAACTCATCGATCCTACGCTGTCTATAATGTTCAGACAAATATCGTGCATTGAAGCGCTCAATGAAGATGTCCCATGTAAGTGTATCCATGGATAATCGGCGCTTGCACTCCTCTGTGCGCCACCAGGTGGTTGCTGCATCCCTAAGAAGATGGACTGCCACTCGTGCTTTCGTGTTGCTCCGATATGGTCGCAACGCGAAACACCTGTCTAAGCTAATCAGCCAAGCCTCGGCCACAGCTCCCTCTGTAGCACCTGCGAAAGTGGGTGGGTTGAGCCTCAGTAGATCTCTGATGGGGTCCCCTCTGTCTCTAAGCCTCACAAGTGGCTCTTCCACACCATCCTCATATAATCCATGCTGAACCTGTTCTTGTCTCAAAAGTCTCAGAGGACTCCTGCTCCGTGCTCGGGAGGCTGACCCTACCTCCTCTACTGTTGTGTCGGGAATCTCAACGAAGGGCTCCACACGTGGCACCTCTAGTGGATCAACGCGAGGCTCCATACGTGGCTCAATACGTGACTCGGCACGTGGCTCCTCTCGCGGATCAACACGAGGCTCAGGAATCACTGGTAGTAACCTGTCTAACATAGTCTGTAGTGCCTGTAAGATCTGTGGACCTATATCCAATACTGGTGTAGCCTGTGGTCCGAATGGTGCTTGTGGTACAGGTGGTGCAGGTGGTGATGCTGTAACTACGGGTGCCAATACTGGTGTCGCCTGTGGTACTAATAGTGCTTGTGGTATAGGTGGTGCAGGTGGTGTTGCTGTAACTATGGGTGCCAGTCCCTCGGCTGAGGAATCGCTGTGCACCTCGACTGACGCTGTGTGGCGTGATCGTGCTCGTCGAACACGTCGGGGAGGCATCCTACAAAACAAGGTAGAAACTAATTAGCCAAGATTGCGGAATAATAACGTGCCCAAATACACCTAGTGTTTAAAACTTGGCTCTGATACCAAATGTCATGCCCACATTTCCCATGTGGTCACAACACACATCCCACGTGTCATAGCCACATCTGTCATGTGGTTATGACACGAGATATGAAAAACTTTTCTCACACTGTCCTAAAAACCCCTTCGCATGCGTACGCATGCTCGACGGTGTTCTCTCATGGCGAAACACTACAATTTTCGGCAGGATATAAGTACAATTGCGTGCAACCAGACGCATACAGATCAACAAGAGGGTCTTTACGACACCGCTAACGTCATTGCAAGAGTGAGATTACCAAAGTTCCTAAATCTAAACCTCGGCAATTTCTGGTAGCATAATGCCTTACGGCGTTAGTGGGAATTACGCTGCACTCATTTACGCACGTGGTTCGCTGATAGACTAACAACTTCCCACGACGCCTTGTTCTGACTAAACCGACTAGTGATCTCCCTATTTAGTCATTTTTCAGCCAGGCACGGTTGTCTGTCTCCTCTCTTGTTTCCTGAAACATACTCCTCCTACGACTTAGCATTTTCAACAAGGCGGTTCGTTTGCTCTCTCTTCCCTTTTCACTGGTTCTCAATTTTGATTGTATTTTTTTCGCCCTTACCTTAACTATTTCTCTGTTAATTTAGTGTGTTTATATTTCGGTCTCTCTCTCTTTCCTTTTCTATGCTTTCTTTATGTGTATCCAGTCCTTTCTTCATGATTTACGTAAATCAGGGTTATCACTGCAGCTATTGTTGATATTAAACCTAACTTCAGGATGGACTAGGTCACATAGACTGGTTTACTACTTCGCTGGACTCGGTCTCCTAGTCTTCTCCGATCACGGTATCTCCTCTTCGTTTGTATTAATTAAACTTGTTCCTAAGCAGATTTAGCAGAAGGGTCCGTCAACTTAGTTCTCTTATCCCATGTGGGAAATGTCGCGTATTTTCTCCTCTGTGTTTTCCAATGTTAGTTTTTTCTTCTTCGGACTCTCTTACAGGTTTACTTATGAGGTCGTTTACTACAGTTGGGATTAAAATGGCCACATGGAATGTCTGTGATGGCTTCTTAAGTTTATTTCCAGTGTTCTTTTAAGCAAGGTGACGTGAAATTTTTCCTCTTCATTTTCCGGGTGATTGAAATTACGTTGATAGTTGAAACTTCCGAGAAACTCTTTCCAGAGTATTACGGGGTATTCTTTTACGCTCTCTTTACATTATAATTTTATTTTCTCTTGTTTATAATTACTGTTGTTATTATTGGTAATGACTATTAAGACTCTGATTGTGACTCGTATAACATTGTAAATAGATGTAGGAGGCTCTCCACTTTATAAAACCCTTACCATGGAACATAAATTCTTTGGTTGTTTTGTTCAACACTTAAGAAAACCTAACTGTGGAAATATCACCAAATCCCTGTTTAATTACGTTTGTATTCCACTAAAGACGAAAACATAATTCCCATATTTGAAACCCCCTTTTTTTTTTGACATAATTTTGCACATCCCCTTGTTATGAATGATAGAGAGGGCCTCATTAAAAGGCCCAAGACACCTCTTCTATGTATATATATACCATATATATACAAATATATATATGTAATATATATACATATAGAACTCTATAACTACATAAATCGTTATTTATTTTCAATGCCCTTTCAAAAACATTATATATATATATATCTATATATATATATTTAAATATGACATATATTATGCCATCATATATATATATAGCTATATATATTTTGTTTTGTTATATATATATATATATATAATATATATTTTTGTTTTGTTATTTAAAGGAGCCAATGCTTAGATGTTAGGGCTAAAGAGCCCTAACATTTTTTTTTTTTAAAACATTTTATACTTGCTGTGACAGAGTAATGGCGGCAGGGGATGGCCGCACAGAGGGTCGGAGGCCGCAAGTAACAGCGGAGGAGCCGCGGTGGACAATACACAGGCCGCAGAACTGCGGCGGTGGTGAATGTGGAGTCCGTGGACTCCACCGCGGATTGTGTAACAATAGGGGGTGTGGGGAGGGGCGGAGCCCCCACCCACATCCCACTACGTGGGGTGTGGGTGGGGGCTCCGCCCCTCCCCACACCCAAACTGCGAACCAACGTGGTGGTGGGGGGTTAAACCCCTCCCACCACCACTCCAAAAGTCTTTTGTTTTTTTTTTAACATGCTGTGTGGTGCGAAATACACCGCGCGAAATACACAACGATTTAAATTTTTAATTCATTTCAAATCTCTGCCATTTTATTACAATTTTCCAGTGGGCATTTATATATGAAAATATATATATATATATATATATATAAATTTATATATATATATATATATATATATATAAAACATTAGCATAATCTCACTATTTCACAACTCAAATATATATAATTATATATATGTATAAATATATATATAATTATATTGATATATATATAGAAATAGACTTCAATTTGCCCAAATACAGCAATATATTCAATATCTCATAATTCTGTTTAATTAATTAACAACAATATTACATCTATCAATATATATATATATATATATATATATATATATATATATATATACATCTATATATATATTGATGTATATATTTATATTTCATTTTTATCTTACCATACAAATGTCTCCATTACAATCTATTTTCATAATTCACATAATTTTCTCAAATTGACAAACAGAAGTACATACATGATGGATTTTCTCTAATCTTAACTGAAACCACTAATTATGGAGCATAAACTTACACATTTAAAACTGTCTTTTCCATTGTAACAATGAACTACAAATCTAACCTCCAACTAGTTAAGCAATTCCAAACTTTCAATTACATAAACAAACTCGGATTAGATTGCAATTAAATAATGAACTCTTCCTTTCAGTAATACTTGAAACACAAATGAATTGCTACCTAACAAGGTTTACAAGCAACAAACTTGAAAATTTAAGTACATTCATATTACAGAATTTAAACCATGGATACAAACCACTAACTTCCCAGTTATGAACTTCCCTCTCCCAACCAATATACAACTGATAGCTTGTGACAACCAAGAAAAAAGTCCATTAATAACAAGATCAGGGAGGTGATTTCCCTCACACCCAGAGTAACAATAAATTACACCAATAACAAGAGAGGTGCTCTCTCTTCAACTCTTATAAAATGAACCAGGCCTAATTCTCATGACAAAGAAGAATAACTGTTTCTTCACAAACATAACTCCTCCCAAGCCAACCAGAAGCTCCAAGAGAAAACCTACGTATCAAAGACAAACAAAGAAGAAAACACCACTCATCTAGCTCTCCTCCCTTCCGTAGACCCGCAAGTGGGTCACCCCCGAGCTAGGGAGACCATACTCACACCTGGGTAACTCAAACACTCCACTTCACAACAGTAACAACAACAATCCCAAAGCACACAAACACCCGTGGGTACTTTACACAACACGGAAACTCAACTACAGTGAGTTTCATAAGGGGCAGGAGAGTGGACACACTCGACTCCAGAGTGTCACCCTGACAGATAAGTTAACCAATATAATTTCTCTTGGTCTCAAACCAAGTTTGATCACAAATTTTAAGAAATCTGTATATGACTCTCAAGTCAAAGATACAGTCACAGATACATGCCCTCAAGGCTTTCAACATCCCAAAAGATGGAAACAGGTATGCACCTGAGGAGGATCTCTCCTCCCCTACCCCAAACTTGATGAGCATTTCTCCCAAATGGGAGAAGCTCTGTCAAACAACCCGACAATAAACCCCACAGAAAACAAATCTAACACAAAATCACACACATTACATACACAATCAGCTATACGAAACAATGGTAAAAATCAAACCAACCTTGCAAAGCCCTCCTAGAATGAAACTGTTGCAGAGTCCACAGAGTTCTCTTCCAACCTTAGCCACCAACTCCCTCTCCCTTCTCTATCCTGCAAGCTAACCTTTCTATATTTTGTAAGGCAAAAATGAAAGTTTCCCCAAAATTCAACTAACTCCCTCTCATCCCAAAATTGGAAACAAATAACCAAATTCTTTTCAGTTTTGAGGAATGGGGAGGTGACACTTGTCATCTCCTCACTCTCCCCCAAAACCACTATTCTGTCCTGGTGGCTTATGTCACTCTCCATTCCTAAGAGTACTCCTTATTCCTCTCCTCATGTGATTCCTCTTACGCATGGGAGAAATAAAAGGAGTTAATGGGGAAGAAGACAGGTGACCCATGCCCCTTCTTCCTTTCTTCACATGGGTGTCCCCACAGCACATGGGGGAATCTCACTATGGAAGGGGTGACTTTAAGTCAATCCTTCAATAATGGATGGCATCTCTTACCTTGGGGAATGTAGAGGGGATGGGTTGGGTGTTGGTACAACCCATCATGTCCCCTCCTACCTCCAATTTTCGCCACTTAACTTCAGGGGAAGGTTAAGTTGACTAGATGGAGGTTACTCAAGGGTTACCCATGCCAAATGGGCCCCTGGACCCATGGGGTATAACCCAGGGTCAACTTTAACCCATACAAGACACCCCTGGTCAAGGTAAAGCACAAGAAAAGGCCTCATAAATTTAAAAAAAATAAGAAATTTTAAATTCAATCTCTATATAAAATAATGTTACATGAGGGTAACCTAACCCACTCGACCATACGAAAGACCACATTACATCATTTCATCAAACACAAAGAGATCTTGGTTCCTCGTGGAACCAGATCGGCTTAACAGGGAATAACAAATAACAAGGTGTGGAATGATCTCCGAAATCTGTGGTTCGATTAGTAATTCCTGCACACTAAATTACAAGATCAGTAACCACATAAAATCATCATAGCTGAAGCAACTTAAAAAAAAAAAACATGCATTATCATGACATAGTACAATTTAACATAAATAAAATCATATTACAATTTTCCATCATCACCTAATTCATTTTTCTGAAATGTAAACTTATCCAAACATCACCCAATTAGTTTTTCCGAAAACATAATAAAGTTTAATAGTTTGACAATTCCGGGAACTGCTATCCCACAAATATAAAAAGTAACAATAACAGTACTGTACATAGTCATAACAACAGAAGTAAAAAGGGCGGTCCTCACAGTTTCTAGGGACATGTGGAAAAGTTTTTGATATTTCATGTCATGACCACATGACTAATGTGGATATGAAAAGTGCGTTGCGTGTCGTGACCGCATGGGAAATGTGGGCATGACATTTGGTATCAGAGCCCAAGTTTAAACACTGGGCTTGTTTAGGCACATTATTATTTTCGTAATTTTTATTAATTCATAAATACCTTGTTCTTGTAGGATGCCTCCCCGATGAGTTAGGCGAGCGTGCTCACGTGGCATAGCATCCATAGACATACGGGAAGAGAATGAGTCTTCAGCATAGGGTCAGGGACCGCTCGCACCACCAGTACAGCAACTACTGCAGGCCTTACCGGTACCTGATATTGGACCACAGATCTTACATGCATTACAGATGGTGTTAAAGAGATTGCCACCAGTGGTAGCAGAGTCGCACTTTGAGCCTCGCATTGTTCCACGAGAGGAGCCATGTGTGGAGCCACGTATCGAGTCGCGTGTAGAGCCATGTGTGGAGCCCTGCGCCTAGCCACGAGTGGCACCTTGAGTAGAGCCTTTTGTAGAGATTCTTGACACTACTGTAGAGGAGATTGGTTTAGCTTATGGGGGTCATAGCAGGAGCCCTCCACATCAGGTGAGTCAAGAGGAGGCAGTGAGAGTAGAGAAGTATTATCACAGGCCTTACGAGAGGGTACCCTCTGATGGAGGCAGTGAGAGTACCTGACATTGAGTGATGCTGTCAAGAAGGCATACATATCTGAGGAGATACAGGGATGAGGTTAGAGTTCACGCCCTTAGTTTTAGGATCGTGAGTAGCAGAAGCATAAGCAGAGTTACCATAGACCACCACCACCACCTTAGAGAGGAGGGTTTAGTTCTGCACCATTACCTCCTAGGCCTCCACAGTAGCAGTAGTAGCAGAGATCCAGGCCACAATAGGGGGCACACGAGGGTCATAATTGAGGTTGGTAGTAGTAGGGTCCATGTAGGGATCAAAGGCAGCAGGGACCACCTACAGGACCTGCGAGATCGCAGTAGTCTTACAGGGGTTCACAAGGGTCCACAGGTCGATCTAGACAGCAGCAGAGTGGTGGGACTCAGTATAGATAGGTACAAGCTCAAGGCCCATGCTATGTTTGTGGTGGAATGGGACATCTAGCCAGGGAGTGCCCATAGGGCTTTATGGCAGGGGGACAACCTCGTGCAGGAGGTTCAGAGCATACGGTTGGCAATGTGGGTAGGTCCCACCGTATGTTCGCAGCGGTTGATAACCGCCAGGTTGATTTTCAGGCATCAGTGATTGAGACCTCAGGTATGATTGGGGGTGTCCACATTTCTATTTTATTTGACTCTAACACTACTGATTCATTCATATCTCCATCGTTAGTGGAGCATTGCAGGTTGGTGGCCTTTAGGCAGGGTGATAAGTGGGAGGTTGAGTTGGCCATTGGGGCCAAGATTGCAGTAGATGCCTTAGTCCATGACTGTGAGTTATCTTTGGGACCCTTTACTACATTATGTGACCTTAGGGTTATGCCTTTAGAGTCATATGGTGTGGTTTTGGGCATGGACTGGCTTGTGGCTCATTGAGCTAAGCTAGATTATCTCCAAAAGGTGATTAGCTATTTGGACGATCATGGTACGTTAGTTGAGATAGTGGGCATGCAGAAGCCCATGGCAGTTCATATGATATCCACTCAGCAGCTTAAGTGCTGCATGCGGAAGGGATGTCAGATGTTTGCTATCATGGTTAGTGACAGATTTGAGGATGAGCCTAAGGCATCATTAGATGACCATCCCATCTTGAGAGAGTTTACCAATGTGTTTCCACCAGAGTTACCAGGGATGCCACCCCATTGCGAAGTAGAGTTTTATATTGATCTAGTGCCGGGTACCAAGCCAGTGTCTCGTGAACCCTATAGGATGACCACTCATGAGCTCACAGAGCTTAAGTTACAACTAGAGGACTTGCTCGAGAAGGGGCACATTCGACTAAGCATTCACCTTGGGGTGTTCTGGTCATCTTCGTGAAGAAGAAGGATGGGTCTCTTCATTTGTGCATGGATTATAGGTAGTTAAATAAGGTGACAGTGAAGAACCATTACCCTCTACCCAGGATTGACAATCTCTTGATCAAATGCAGGGAGCCAAGGTGTTCTCTAAGATAGACCCGAAGTCTAGTTATCATCAGTGGTGCATCATAGAGGCAAACATCCATAAGACTACCTTCTAGACTCGTTATGGCCACTATGAGTTCACTGTGGTACCCTTCGGCTTGACGAACGCCCCTGTAGTGTTCATGAGTCTCATGGTCAGGGTGTTCCATACCTACTTGGATTGGTCCGTGATTATTTTCTTTGATGACATATTGATTTATTCATGGACTGAGGAGGAGCATGAGGAGCACCTACGTCAGGTTTTGCAATGTTTAAGGGAGCAAAATTTTTATGGCAACCTGGCGAAGTGTGCATTTTTTAGGACAAAGGTATAGTATTTGGGGCACATCCTATCTGGTGATGGTATCTTTGTAGATCCATCGAAGATTAGGGCTATCCAGGATTGGCCATCACCCACCAATGTGATAGAGGTCGGGAGTTTTATGGGGTTAGCTGGTTATTACCATAGATTTGTTGAGGGTTTCTCTTAGATAGAGCACCCCATCACTTCCCTTTAGTAGAAAGGGAAGAGTTTTACTTGGACTGAGTAGTGTGAGAGGGCCTTTGGGGTCCTCAAGGAGTGTCTAACTAGTGCTCCCATCTTAGCGGTTCTTGATCCAGCAACAGATTTTATGGTTTGCACAGATGCATCACTTGAGGGTTTGGGAGCCATACTTATGCAGGGTGGTAAAGTGATCGTGTATTAGTCATGAAATCTCAAGACCCATGAGCTAAACTACCCCACTCATGATTTAGAGCTTGCAACAATGATTCATTCTCTAGTTCATTGGAGACATTTCTTATTGGGTCGTCACTTTGAGGTTCATTTAGATCATCACAACCTTCAGTACATATTCATGCAGCCGAATCTGAATGCCTGACAGTGGCGTTGGATGGAGTTTCTTTGAGTATGACTTTGATGTCCACTACATCAAAGTGAAGGAGAACGTGGTTGTTGATGCATTGAGTCAGAAGCGCCATGAGATCTTGACCTTAACTCTAGGTGTGTACTTGAAGGGATGCATTATTCAGCATATGCCTGAGGATGAGTGGTTTCTTAAGGTACAACAGGAGATCCAGTCACAAAGGGCCCTTGTGGGCAAGTTTGCAGGATACTCACTTGAGCTAGATGGGTTACTTCGTTATCGACAATGCATCTATGTAGCCCGCGCAGGTGACCTATGTACTATAGTGTTATTAGAGGCTCACAGAGCACCTTATGCAGCATATTCAGGGGTGAAGAAGATGCATGCCAACCTATGATAGATGTACCATTGGGCGGGTATGAGATGAAATATTGCAGAGTTTGTTGTTCGATGCCTTGAGTGCCAGAGGGTCAAGGCCGAGCATCAGCATCCAGCGGGTCTTTTACACCCTCACGAGATACCTGAGTGGAAATCATAAGAGATAATGTCAGATGTTTTGGTAACGCTCAAGAAATCATTTTTGTTGAGGCTGTAGTACCTGTGCCACGAAGAGAAAGAGTCTTTCCTATTCAAGCACTTCCCAACAACAAATGCAAAAATCAAGCGGCTAATTAAAGAAACTAGTTGAACAATCAACAAAATCTTCCACAAATTAATCAGTAAGTGAAGTTGGCAACTCTATAATTTAAAGCTTTCAATTGTTTAAATCTAGCTTCTAAAAGGTACACTAGGGGAGATAGAAAGAAAGGGATTTGGGATGAAGATTTTGAATTATTAGAAGCTATAAATTTCTTCTCTTTTCCACTTAATCGAAAGGTTAAGCCAATCAGCAAACCTCCATCCCCTCCTTCTAGTCAAAGCACTGTAAATACTTTAGCCTTCTTTTTACACGGAGTTACTCTCCCTTTGCAAGTAAATTTTCCTGTTCACAATCCACTCATTATGGCTCAGCCTCCACCTGTCCCATGGGGGGCCACCATAGGTCCACTTAACTTAGGAGCCCAACTACATGAACTACCCAAAGGCTCAGGGAAAATTATACCTAAATTTAGAGATGGAAAAATTACTCCAAATGAGCAGATGCAGGCCTTCTTTGCCACTTCTTCTATCCTTGTCATGTAACATGAAGACGTTGCCATGAGACTCTTTGTAGAATCTTTGACTGATGCCACTGTTGATTGGTTCTACCATCTCCCAAATGGTTCTATTAATAACTGGGCTACTCTAAGGACCAAGTTTGAAAGTAGATTCAAGTCCGCAGAGAACAAGCAAGTCCTTGTCACTCAACTAGCCACTATGAAGAAAGAAATCCATGAACCAATGAGAGAATTTGTTGCTAAATTCAATAAGTTATACAATAGAATTCCTGAGAACATGAGACATGTAGATAACTTGTTGAAATACTTCTTTATCAACACCCTCCCACTAGATGTTAGTTTCACCATTAAGAGGGAAGGTGCAACCGATCTAGATGTAGCTCAAGAAAGAGATATATCTATAGAAGATGACTTGATTATTGCTGGTAAATGGAAGAAGGAATTGCAGACTGGTAAACCTTCGACTGTGAATTCTACTAATCTAGTCATACAAAGGTTAGCTAATGATATCATCACACTGAAAAGGCAAATGTCAAAGGGACACGTTTAGTCACCATATCAAGACATCCCAAGGAAAGATTTTGGCACAGCAGGTGGTTATAACAAAACTTTGCCTTTGAGATTGGCCATTGAAAATGGACCTTCTACTAGTAAGAGTACAATATGATGTGTAATTTCCATTTGACTTCAGACCATGATGGATCTACTTGTCTAGAAATGGTCTGATTCATGCAAATGCTCTACACCATTGAGCATGTTGAGGTGCCATATGTGGAAGAACCCAACTAATCTCATGATGTTAGTGTAAACTTCTTTGAGTATGAGTCAAAAACAAATACGGGAGAAGATTTGTACATAGAAATTGATCCTAATTGTGTAGTCTTTACAAGAGGACAGTAGGTTCAAAAGGGCTCAGATTCTAGAGGCCAAGCAAATTTTACTCCAAAGTACATTTTGTTGAGACAAGCTACTTCCAGTTCCAAAAGGCTTAAAGATACTGTACCTAAGAATATATCTGCTGAGGTACCCTCTACTCCCTCTTCTGATGCAATTGTTACTAGTTCCATTGATATAATTGAGTCATGCAAAAATACCAAGATTCAAATCTCCCAAGATGAATACCTTAGACTCAATCCATATGAATTAGACTGGCCAGTGAGATACATCAAACAAGAGCCCTCCCCATCTCAGAGTAATGCATATGTGTCTAGTGATGTTGAAATGCATGATGAAGAGAAAGTTTGCTCAAATTCCCATGATAGAGATTCAAGTCAACATAATCCTTTTGCCAAACCTGAACCATTCTATGTGTCTCTTTATATAGCTAGTTTTAGGCTGAGAAATGTTATTGACTCTGGGACTTCTAACAATGTGATACCAACCCAAGTGGCCAGAGCTTTAGGATTGTCTTATACTTCTTCCCATGGTAAATTCTTCTCTATGGATGGCTCACTTGTCCCGATCCTAGGTCAAATCAAAGATGCCCATGTTGCCTTAGCTATTTTTCCAAAGAAGAGATTAAAGTTAACCATCCTTGTTGCCGATATTCCTCCTAGTTATGGGATTCTATTGAGCAAAAGTTTCTGTAGGGATATGGGCAGAGAAATACAAATGGATTGGTCTCATGCAATAATACCATAGGATAGAAAGAAGGTACGTCTTAACCCAAAACCCAAAGCCAAGTTCACAGCGTTAAAGTCTAGAGATCCCAGGGTAGACATTTTATTTGTAGAAACTAGCCTAGGTACTTACATGTGCACCTCCTTAGAAGAAGAATGTTCAAGCCTAGTCAACCCTGATTTGGTGAATGAGTTATGGACACTGGCATTTGATGGAAGTTGTTCTAGTGCTGCTTTTTGTGCAGGAGTTGTTTTAATTTCTCCAGATGGTTATAGCTTTCCCTATGCTTATAAATTAGAGTTTGAAAACACCAACAATACCATAGAATATGAAGCTCTTCTACTGGGCTTAACCTTAGCTAAAGAAAGAGGCATAAAATAACTAAATGCTAGGGGGGTGCATAATTAATCATCAAATGTGAGGCCGATTTATTTAACTTCCCTATTTTGATCATTTTACATTATAGTTGGTGACATTATCAGACATTTAGAGACTATTGATTTCCATTATACAGATTCAGACTACATCTCCTGATTTGGATTAGTTTTGATTAGTTGTGTGGTGATTTGATTAGATTCATTTTTTATGCCCTTATGATGCTAGACATGTGAGATACATTTGATGATTATTATTGATGATGATTACGAGCTCATGTTATGGATTTGTTATTGGATTTTGATGTTGTGATATTAGATAGAAAATGTAATGTTAAATCTTAATTATGATGTGAATGTTTAATGTGGAATGCAATGACATGATTATTATATTTTGTTGCTTCGGCTATGATTTATCTATGTTAGATTGACCATTTGATCGAGTGCGCAGGTGATTTTCTAGGCCATGAAAAATAAGAGGCAGTTCTCACACTTATGTAATTCTTTGTTAAGCCGATCCATTCCCAAGAGGGATGAGGATCATGCTTGATCGAATGATGTTTTCATATATGCTTGATTTAATTATTTGGCCTAGTTCCCCCCTTTTATTCGATTTAAATTATGTGTTGTAAAATTTATGTTTTATTTCACACCACTTGGTGTTCTTTTATTTACGGGCCATTTAATGTGATTTTACACCTCCTTTTGTGTTTATTACAGTTCCAAACTTACCCTAGGTGGTACCCCTAGGGTCTAGGGTCCATTTGGACTTACTAAACTAGTGTAGGAGCACTTAGAAAATCATGTTTTCTTTTGTAATAAGGTCCATTTGACCAATGCATTTTCATTTCAGTTGTATCCAGGTTCATTTTGTAAGTCCCAAGTGACTTTAGGACACTTGTCAAATTATAACCATATAATGCCAAAATAAGGTAGTAGGGCAGTTGGAGGCTGTTTAGGATGGTTGTCTCCCAGCCGCTTGGATTGATCTCTAGCCACTTGGAGTCAATTCGGTACTACTCAGGGCGAGTTGATAAATACCCTAAGGAAGGAACCAAATGATCATATATTGTATATCAGATCGAAGCAGAAGTGTGATCGAATGTGATTGTATTGTGCTCAGGAGAAATAAAGCAATTATGTTCTGTCCATTTGATTTCCATTTCTTATAACTGTAAATCGTGTAACTGTAGATTTTCATTCATTCTGCATTTTCCATTGTTGTCGTATGTCATCGTGAAGCATTCCACTGGTGAGATTTCTATCAAAATCAGTGGAATGGCTTCATTGTATGAATATTTGTTTTGCTCTTTGTTTTGTTTTTCCTATTCCGTGGTGCAGAGGATCTAGATAGGGTGTTTCGCGTAGTAGGATGACCTAGCATCTCCATGTGCTAGGGTTAGGAAGGAAGTAAACTATGTGACGATGTATTGGCATATCGGCCAAAGGTTACAAGTGTTCACCGATGGAACTAGTCTCACCAAAGGAAAATGCCATTGGGGCATTGGCAGAAGGATGAGAGACTTGGTCGAAGGAGTTGAATCGGTGGCTCATCTGTTAGTTTGATGACTATGAGAAATTAGGGCATCGGTCTGTGGTATCCGCTATGCGCTCCCCATCATATTGGTATCAGAGCCTAGAAAGATTTGGGCAGAAAATTAAACTGAGGATTTGCAGAAGTGTTGGTGTTTGGGTGTTGTCTGTGAATGTTTATGTCAGACAGAGAAAGTGAGACAGAGGTAGAGAGGATGCCTCCTAAAAGTATGTCGCAGGACATCATTAAGAAGTTGATTGAGGAGATGCTTGAATCCAAGTTGGGAGAGTTCAAATAGTCCAAAAGAAAAGATAGGGAAGATGAAAGTGACAGCGATGAAGGTGGTGCAGAAATTGCTGAAACCAGTAAAAAGATAGAGGAGATACCAGCAGACCAGAGGGCATTTTTAAATGCATGAAAGTTAGTCAATACGGACACCATAGATGGGTTACCTATGTATAGTGGAAGTATGGAAACTGAAGAGGTGATTGACTGGATTAAGGCATTGAACAATCATTTCGAATTCAAAGAAGGTCCTAAAGATAAGAGGGTTAAGTTGGCAAAGGCAAGATTGAAGGGATTTGCTCTTGCATGGTGGAATTATGAGCAAGGAGAGAGAGTCAAGGAGGGGAAGAATATGATAACCTCCTGGGAAATGATGAAGACCAAAATCAAGGCACAATTCTTACCTCTAGACTATAATGTGCAGATGTATAAGAAATTACAGAACCTCAGACAGAGAGACCTTGATGTGAATTCATATACACAAGAGTTTCACAAACTCAGTCTCAGATCAAAGAGACAAGAAGAGTCAGAGAAGGTGGCCAGGTACTTGAATGGCCTAAGGATGAACATCTAAGATGAGATCAACATCTTAGCACCAAAAACAATGAACAAGTGTTTCTAGATGGCCTTAAGGGATGAAGAGAAGATAAAGAGAAAGAGTGAACAGAACAATAGAGGTAGAGATGGAAGGAATTTCAGAGGCAGAGGCAGTTTTGGAGGAAGAAGTCCTAACCAGAGGCCTAGTGGTGAGTCTAGCCAAGAAGAACAAGTTGGGGACTCCAGTAGCAGAGGAGGCTACTAAGGAAGAAGGCCTAATGGAAGAGGTGGGACAAGTGGATCAGGTAGAGGATCCAAATTCTCCAACATTGTGAGGCCTACATTTTTCATTTCTGTACATGAGACTATTTACCTTACTGTTGCTAACACTTTTATATTTGTGGGACTGTTGATCCCAGATTTTCAAACTATTAAACCTTATTATGTTAAAGGAAAACTAATTGGGTGATGTTAGTTAGCTGTTGCTTTAAGAGAAAACAAATTGGGTGATGTTAGATAGATGTTTATTTTATAGGAAAAACTAATTGGGTGATGTCCGATTAATGTTTACATTACAGGAAAACTAATTGGGTGATGTTAGAAAGGAAATTGTAATGTGATTTCATTATGTTATGAGAATTGTGGTATGTTTTAGGAATGCATGTTTTAAGATTGCTTTGGCTATGATATTTATATGTGAAATTGACCTTGTAATTGAGTGTGTAGGTTTTGGCTAACAAACCACATATACTGGAGATCATACCGCACCTTATGTTGTAATCGCTTGTGAAGCCGATCTGGTTCCGTGAGGAACACAGATCAACTCTGTGTTTGATTTGATATTGTAATGTTGTCTTGCATGAGGTTGAATGGGCTAGGTCTACCCTCTTGTAAAATTGAATTATGATTTGTGTTGTAAGAATTGTATTTGAATTTTATTTTTTAAATTTAAATTTTTGAGACCCTTTTCTTGTGTCTTAACTTGACCCTAGGTGTCCTAACTAGGTTAAAGTTGACCCTGGGTTATACCCCATGGGTCTAGGGTCCATTTTGACTTGGTTAACCCTTGGTTAACCTCTGTAACTTCATAGTGAAGTTAAGTGATGAATTTGGAGGTATGGGAGGGATAGGATGAGTGGTACCAACACTCAAGCCTATCCCTTTTCAATTCCCAAGGTAAGGGATGACTCCAAGAACCACCAATTATGGAGGATTTGACTTCAAGTCTCCCTCACAATTGGTGAGAGTCTCCATGGAGTTGTGTGGTCATTCATAAGAAGGAAGGAAGGAGAGACATGTGTCACCCTTTTTCCCCCTTTAACTCCTTTTTTTTCTCCCATGTGTAAGAGAGATGACATGTGGTAAGGGATAAGGAAGAATTTAGGGATGGGTGAGTGACATATGCCAACACTCATCCCTTGGGACACAATAGAGTTTGGGGAAGAGTGAGGAGGTGACAAGTACCACCTCCCCATTCCTCTAAACTCATGGAATTGGGTTATTTTAATCCCACTTGGGATAGAGAGAGGGGTTGTTGAATTTGGAGGATTTTTGTTTATTAAAAATTATTTTTGGGAGAAGAAGGTGAGAGGGAGTTTGGTGGCTTAGGTTGGAGGAGATTTTAGTGGAGCTCTACATCAACTTCATCCATTAAAGGGATTTTAAGGTTGGATTTCATGGCCTTTCCTTTGTATTTCTATTTGTTGCATGAAGGGTGTGTGAAAATTATTTATTTTGCTTGTGTTGTAAATTTTGTTATTGTGGGGAAATTGTATTGGGATGTTGACAGAGCTTCTTCCACTTGGGAGAAATGCTCATCAAGTGTGGAGTAGGGGAGGAGTGATCCTCCTCGAGTTCATGCCTTGTTTTGGGATGTTGAAAGCCTTGAGGGCATTTGAGTGACTTTGAGAAATTGTGTTATATGGCTTGACAGCCAAAATATGAACTCCTTGGAATTTTTGTCAACAAGTTTGGCTTGAGGCCATGAGAAAAATTGTGTTGAAATAAAGTTGAAGGGTGACACTCTAAAGTTGAGTGTGTCCACTCTCCTACCCCTTGTTAAACTCACTGTGGATGAGTTTGTGTTGTGTAAATAGCCATGGGTGTAATTGTGTTTTTGGGATGTTGTATTGTTTTGTTGTGAAGTGGATTTTGGAATACCCAAGGTGTGTGGATGATCTCCCTAGCTTGGGGGTGACCCTTTTGTGGGTCTATAGCAGGGAGGAGAGCAATTTGAGTGGTTTTTTCTCCCCTTGTGTGATATGCAGGTTCTTGGAGCTTATTGTGAAGCTTGGAGAAAATTATTTGAACTTGGAAAATATTTTATTTTCCTTAAGTATTAAGGAGAGCCTGGTCATTTATTAGTTTTATCCTCAAGTTGATTTCCAAGAGAAGAAAATTTCTCTTCCTATTGTTGTAATTTTGGTATTTTGAGTTAGGAGGAAATCCTCTTCATTTTAATGAAAGATTTATTTATAGTGTTATTAAAATTTGTTATCATGTATGAAATAAATAAGAAGGGAAAATTTGTTTTTAAAAGGATATTAGAATTGTCTATTTCCTTCTCCTATTTAGAAAAGTTGTGAAATTGATGTTGTTGTAAACAAAGTTGTTTAATTATATTTCATTGTAAACTAGTGAAAATATTAAATTTATAAATTATGAAAGTTGCAATTTACCATTTGAAAAGAAATGAAAATTGATTAAAGTTATGTATTTGAATTTAATTGAAATTAAATATATGCCTTCTATATTTAATATTGAAGTTATAGATTTGAAATTGGAATGTTATTTTTAAAAAAAAAAATATATATATATTGAATTGAATATCCTTGTATAATACTTTTATTATAATCTTTAATTTTGTGCTGCATTGGAAAATACATTGTAGGAAAATTTCAAAATAGACAAATTTGATATTCTACCCTCCAAAAATAATTGGCAGTAATTTAAATGATATATATATATATAATTAATTAATTATTTTCTGTATTTATTCAATTATCTGTTCAAATTTATAAAACTATGAAACTAGATAAATTGTAATTCTGTGGACATTTATGTGTATATATATATATTAAATTCTGAGAAATGAAATTTAAATGGAAAAATAAATATTATTTTTGTAGCTTTTATTTAATGAAATTACAGTCTTGCAATGAAGGACTGGTGGGTGGGGAGGGGGTTTGAACCCTCCCCACCACCACCACCACCGTCGCCTTAAGTATTGGGTGTGGGGAGGGGCGGAGCCCCCACCCACACCCCACGTAGTGGGATGTGGGTGGGGGCTCCGCCCCTCCCCACACCCCCGCCATGCTTCACCCCTCCTGCGGCCCAAAACACAGTTCCCACTCCTGTTCCCTGCCGCAGACTCCTCTGCTGATCTCCCGTCGCCACTCACTGCGGTTGTCCTTTGCCATGAACCACCATGCCGCCGCCAATCCTCCCCTTTGCGGCCACCATTGTGGTTCCCTCCGTCGTGCATCTGAGACCTCCACCCTTCACCACTCCCTGCGACCTCTGACCTCCCTCTGCCGTGAACCCCATCTCCACCTCTGTGGCCTCTTTTGCCCCAATCTGCCGCCGCCATGCATTGGTCCTGCCACAACCAATGTAAACAAGGTTTTAGGTTAGGGTTCCCCAATGGAATCCATGGAAAAATAAAATATGAACTTTAACAATACACCTTGATATATATAGAGTATTTTATAATATAATATAATAAAATAGATTATTAATATATATATATATATTAATTTATCTGTTAATAAAATTTGTAATTTCATTTTATTAATAATATATATATAGGTGTATATATATATATATTTATATATATATTAATTATTGATAAATTTTGTAAAAGAAAGAGTTTCGTAAAAGAAGGGAATAGGATTTCCATTTGAACAAAAAAAATACACATATATCAAATAGATTAATAAGGAATATATATATGAAATTTATCTGTAGGGAAATTGTCCTTTTAGAATTTAATAATTTTCATTTAAAAATATCAGGAAAACGAAAAGAAAAATAAGCCATCACAGGCATTCTAGATGTGGCCATTATAAACTCAATTGTAGATTGAGAAATATCCAATTTAGAAAAAGAGAGAGAAAGAGAAAGAAAAGTTAAACTTGAAAAACAAAGAGGAGAAAATGTGCAACATTTTCGAAAAGGGCTAAGAGAACTATGCAAGTTTGACCTACCGTTAATCCTGATTAGGGACAAGTTAATTATTAAAGTAAATCAAACATTGAATTAAACCAGAATGGAAACCTAGGAGATTATGTCAAGCAAAGTTAGGAAACCCTGTTTAAGTGATCTGGTCTACCAAGAAATTAGGAATAATGTAAAGGATGCAGTGATAACTCTGATTGATAGAGAACATGAAGACGAGCAGGGTAAATATAAAGAAATACAATCAAAATTAAATTTCAGAGAAATGGAAGAGAGGGCAAATGAACAGGCTTTGTTGAAAATGCTAAGTCCGAAGGAGGAGAAATTAATATTAAATTTCAGAAAATGAGAAAGAGAACAGATGATTGGGCTTTGTTGAAAAATGATCCATTAATGAGATCAAGTGTAAATTCATTATATGTAGGGAGTCGTAGGAAGTTTGTTAACCCTATCAGGAAACCATGTGTTAAGATTAGTGTTTGTGTAATAAATCCCACTCACACCCATGAGGCGTTATGCTACCAGATTCTTCCAGAATCTAGGGTTTAGAAGCTTAGAAAGTTCAACCCTTGTAGCGACGTCAACTACGTCGCAAAGACCCCCTTGTTGTCCTTCTTGTGTTTGGGTATGCACGCGTGTGTGTGCTACCTCACTAACAACTATTTTGTGTATGCCTTAAGCGTACACCACCGAGCACGCTTACGCGTGCGAGGGGGTTTCTAGGGAAGTGTGGGAAAATTTTTGATATTTCATGTCATGACCACATGACACATGTGGACATGACACGTGTGATGCATGTTGTGACTGCATGGGAAAACTTGGGCATGACAAACATGAGATGTTATAACTGCAATCAGATAGGGTACCTGACATACAAGTGTCCAGCGAAGGCCTCAACTTCTCATGGTGGTGAGAAGAGAACCACTCTGATTCAAGAAGATGCAAGGAGTGTGACATCTCCTAAAGTGAATCTAGCATCAGAAACGTGAGAGAATCTGATGATCAAGAGGATGCTGCTCAAGGAACCAGTGCAGACTGAACCATCTCAAAGAAGAGCTTTGTTTAGAATCAACTGCAAGATCCAAGGTAAGGTTTGTAAAGTTATTATTGACTCTGGTTCTACTGATAATGACATATCTTTGGAAGTAGTGAATAAGCTGAATCTAGAAAAGATACCCCATAGCAGTCCATATAAAGTCAGTTGGTTGAATAAGGGGCAAGACATACTCATCAATGAACAGGCATGGGTAGAATTCAATATTGGGGGGTATAGAGACAAAAATTTGTATGACATCCTGTTGGGACTAAAATTCCCAAGATACTTTTTGGAAAATATTAAGTTTTAATCATCCAAAGATTTCAGTATAAGAGCATATATAGAAAGATCCACAATCGTTTTCAAGCAGAAATTAACAATTGAGCTGATAGAAATATTTGGATTTCATCTATCCTGATTCCCAAAGACTTAGTATAACATGGTTGAAGCACTCATTAAAAATAAACCATAAACAAGGAAGTGAAAAGTTACAAACCATGTTGAAAGTAAAGGAGAAATAGTATTAAGTACTAGAACTGAATATAGGTGAATTCCTTGTCGAAAATGAATAAGGGTTGCTTTTTGAACCATCTTCAAATTCCCTATATTTTGCAAGTTATGTATGTTTTTGATAAAATACATTGTGGTATAGGTTTGTATGTTTGTATATACAAAGCCTCCCATAGACAAAGTGGTTTGTATGTTCTATCATTGTATGATACATGTGCCAAGTCCCTTGTATATCCGGTCATGATATGGTCGCATAAAGGAGTCATTGGGTTGATGCATCGTTTAATTATATATGTTTGGCTAAACATTTTATTACTACATACAAAGTGGACATGATGAGGTTAAAAGTTAAAATATATATTCTGTCAGGTCCATTGTTTGTATGTTATGTTTGTATGTTAGGCAGAGCACAACATACAACGCAATACATACAACTCAATATACATAGTGCGGAACTGAAATATTATCAATTGTGGTGAAACTATTGTATGTGTCACGTATTGTATGTTTCGGGTTAATATACATATCGTGGATTTGAAAAGGTATGAAATAAAGTTAACTTGTTGTATGTATCACGCCTTGTATGTGTATGCTTTCGGAGACATACATTTTAAATATACATACATTACCGAGATACAATGCCCACATACAAGTTGAAACCAAAATAATTATGAAATAATGACAAGTCTTTGTATATTTTGCATTTGTATGTATCGGTACATACATTGCAGGACATACAACACAGATTTCAGTGAACATTAAAAAATGATATAAACCATGCATCACTACTCTTTGTATATTGGAATATACATGGCACTTTATGCAAGGCACGGAACCGAAAAGTTATGAAATGATATATAATTGTTGTACGTTTCCGCCCTGTATGTATGTTTCAGGACATACAAAGCAAAATATACAAAGCTGCATACAACGCGGAATCTAAAAAATATTCAAATGTCATTAAACCAATGTATCTAGACTCAATGTATATTAGAAATATACATTGCACTTTATGCAAGCTGGAACTGAAATGTTTATAAAATAAAGAATAATTACTGTATGTATTACGCCTTGTATGTATGTTTTGGGTTATACATCGCGGCACACATGCAAGGTGGAACTCAGGAGAGAATCAAATAAAGTTAAAGGGATGCATCAAGACTTTATGTATATTGGAGGATGCATATACAAGTCGGAGTCAAAAAATAAATGAACCATGGTTTATAAAAGCAAGGAGTCCGGAAAAGACATACAATCGAATTTGTATGTATTGGGCATTGCATATGAAGGATACAAGTAGTAGGTCCCGCCGCATGCACATTTGGGCTTGTATAATATTAATGTATATCTTCGATATACAAGCCCATATACAAGCGAAGATACATTCTAAAAAAGCAAGCCGGATGTAAAGAAGAAATTAAATACGGAAAAATCTCTGCATGTCTGGGTGCTTGTATATACATACCTGATATACAAAGAATACATACATACAAAACTTGACTAAAGACTCGAACATTGTATACATCTGGTGGGGACCATGTATGTATGTCAGAGATGTATGTATATGCATACATTTGGTGGATCTGAAGAAAATTCCAATTCATTTCATAAATTCAATAAACTCCATGATTGTATAAAAAGTGTATGCATATAAAAGGTGATATGCATAAGACAGACCCCAAAAGTTTATTAAGGATGAAACATCCTTTGTATGTTTGTGATTTGTACCTATCTGACATACATTTCTGATATACAAATGTATAACATACAAGTGGCAGAACCAAAAGGGTTATTCAAAAGAGTTAAGCGCTTGTATATTCAATGTTTTGTATGTAGCGAACATACATTCTTCAGGATACAAGCTATAGATACAAAAGGATGTACAAGAACTGGACGCAAAGGAAAAGTTAAATGTTAAAAACTCTTTGTATGTTATAGCGATTGTATATTGCAATGAACATATTGAATATACAAAGAAACGGAAAGTGAAAAGGCAGGAAGTTTTTTCAACCCGACTGTGAGATCACGCCGACGAAGGAAACCCTAAAAAACAACATTAAAATCCAAAATATCAAAATATTTTTCTGATAGATAAAATATTTGTTTTTGCAGGATATACACAGTGGCAATTAAGTTGTGTAAACACCTGCAAGAGGATCTTAAGCAACTAATAATTTGTCGATGAGGGAAGTAATCAATTGAGTAAATATATACGAATAAATTTGTTTTAAGCAATTGATTTGAGAATAATGGATGTTTTATTTGGTCTTTTTAGGAATAATGAAGAAACCCTTGACGGATATTGGGCAGAACTGCAGTTAAAGACTTTTCGACCCTGAAATGGTTATCCATTTGATGATTAGTGACCAGTTTTAAATTTCATAAATCTATTTTATTAAGACTAATATTGTTGTTCGGTTATCAACCATCACAACCATTGTAACTGGTCTGAAGCTTGTATGCCTCTCTTTATAAGAGATGACCAAGACCAGAGAAAAAGAGATCATAGGGAGAGAGTACAGAATAGAAGAGGAGATACTATATATTATATTTGAACAGCAATGCTAGTTCATTTTTAATGTATTTTATTTCTAGTAGATCGTGTGCAAGCATTCTGTGATGAAGTCAAGTCTGTAAGCATGAAGCAGTGACTGCAAAATTTTGGTATCAATTATCTGTTAAATTTGTTCAATTATATGACTGTCTCCTTTCAATGTTTTCTTTGTTATTCAATTTGAGTTATCAAGTATAGCTTCACGTTGTCTATGCACATTTGTTGTTATAGTGTGATAAGATCAATTAGTTTCTATTTTCAGAATTAAATCCTTTAAATTTATCATACTAACTCAGAAGACATTGTCATGGATCTATAAGAAGAGTCATATAGTTAGGGTTTGTATTTTGTCTCCAATTTTTTGATAAATCTGTTACAATTGCAGTATCATTCTGATAGGTTCCTTCAAGCAAGGATTAAATCCTTTTAGATGAATGCAGGTAGCATTTTGTCAATTAGATATATGTAAGTATGGAATACTAACTATTTTCCTTACAGGGTTGTATTTCCTTACAGGGTTGTAGAAGTTACATACCTATTCTTTCATGCTAGATAATTCAAGTTTTTACCAAACAAATAGTCATTTATTTCATGACCATACTGACTCTATATTAAATAAGGCACTGGTCTAGTATTTTCATTATCACTTATACAACTTCATTTTAGATTTACTTAGTTAGATTGCATTATTGTTTTAGCATTACAATTTAGACTATTTTTAGAATTAACTTGTTGTCTTTTTATCTGTTTTATAATTTGTGCCATTATCAATAGTTAGATTAATTCTAATTAAAATAGTGAATCATCTTTTTATCTGCTTTATTAATTAGAGGTTTACCCACCTAGGTCTGGCAGAGCCTAAAGTGAAGGGGGTTTAGCTATATCTACCCCATGTCAGTTAGCCAAAAACATCAAGAGAGCTCGGCACCCTCTTAGGGTTAACGACCTGCATTGTTTAGACCTAACAGAATTGGCGACTCTACTGGGGACTTAAATCCTGAATTTTAGTTAAAGATCATTTTAGAATCAAAGAATTAAAAGGCATAACTCTGCTGGTGGAAGGAAGAACCCATAAAATTGATTAATCCTCTAAATAGAGGTGGCGACTCTACACAAAATTCAAATACAGATTGGTAAAACTCTGCTGACAAGAACCCAGAAAGATGAAATTTTCCTCTTCTCACAAGAGGTGGCGACCCTAAAAATAAAATTGATGAAACATGAAAAAATATAACATACCCTCTGTAGATGCATTCTTTGAACTAAGGAGACATGAAGGAGAATCTGGGTGTGATTTGTTCCATAAGTTGGTGGACATCTATACACAGATACCTTTTTATCTCAAACCTAGTGAATCCTTATGCATTAAAATGTTCATGTTTGCTTATGACCGTATGTCAATTTATTGGCCTGAATCATTAAAGCCAGTTACTCTAGACCAAGTGGCTAAATTGATTCCTATCATAGAAAGTAAAAGATATGAGGATGTTATCAATATTAAATCCAATGATAATGAATATCAAGAGGATGATAAAAAAATGCAGCCATTAAAGGATGGATATGCAAATGAAAATAATGACTATAGCAGCCCACATTATGAGGATGAAAATAGAGAGGGTCTATCCTACACAACAGATTGTGACTGTAAATGTTATGAAGAATCCATTGAAAATTTAGATTTTGATGACAATCATGTGGATTTGCAATTAAGTGATTCTCACAATCCTTATGAAGAATAGGAGAGGTTTGCTGATCAAACTATTGTTGATCTTGATAGCATGACTGATCAGGAATTAGAAGTGTATTTAGAATGGAAAGAAGAGTAGCTTAGGAGGATGCAACAGAGGATACAAGAAATTGATGATAGACATAAGGCACAATTAACCATGCAAACATCAAGACCTACAAAATATGTCACTCCACATAAACAAGGTATAAATATCAATTCACATATGCCCTCTCAGAGCACATATGCTCCATATACTCCAAGAGTACCTGATAATCCATACCATAACCCTATTTAGCATAATAAGCCACCACAAGGGCTCCAACCTATAAATGCAAGTAACTTTCCTCAATACTATCCACCACCAAGACAGTACTATGCCCCACAATACTAGCAATGTGTGCCACAACAAAATGTTTACTATCAGCCTCCATATCAGACAAGTTTTATCCCTGCCCACCCACTGCAATATATGAATCAGCAGTGTTGGGGGGAAGAGGAGCATTGTTTTCAAAAAGGAAGACAAACTTTTGATGAAGAGGGTATACTATAACATAAACTACAAGTGTTTCCAAACCCATGCTATCCTAAGGATGAAGTCTTTTCAGATAACCAGGGTCAATATTTTCAACAAGCAAAACAATATCTTGATCAAGAGAAAGTGAACATAGCAGAAACTAATCTTCAAGCCTGTTCAAAACCATTATACGATGACATAGTACAAGAAGAGGATGAGGTATTTTCAGATGGTCAAAATGATACATCATCTTGTGACCATGCTGATGAAATGGGTACATCTGATTTTGGGTGTTGCGGTAATGATGAAAAAGATGAAGAAAGTATCATCAATGTTGTGGATGAAGAAATATGCTCACTTAACAGTGAGCAAATTTTAGAATTACTCACTATAGAATATCAGAAATATGCACATAAGGATGATACTCAAATACCATGTCCAACATACATATGCTTTGACAGTGAGGATACTTTGCGTGATAGTAGACCACATGATTGGTGTGAAAGTATAGTATCAGGATTGCATTCAAATGAGATAGAAACAATTGATGATTGTAAATTTGATAGCAGTGATTGTCTAGAGATAAATGCTTCTATTGAATCTTGTGATAATGGAGTCTCAAGATCACAATCGTGTGAGAGAGTTATTTTTGATGCTGAAAATAATACTGATGCTTTTTCATTAGATGGTTCCAAGACTCAAGAAAATAAACATCAGATGCAAATTGATTTCTTCTGCTTCCCAATTCAGATAGAGAACCATCATTTGGAAGGTGACAACAAATAGGGTTCCATAAGATATCACACAGAGATTGTGTCTAGCCTATCATACAAGTGTAAGGTTATAGATGGTTTTCAAATACATAATGGTGAAGAATATACCAGCATCACTAATCAATTAAATATGGATATGACCAATCATGCAAAGGTATATGATATGTTCAAATTGGTATCATTACAACTTGATCAGAACAAGGTTTTTGATAGGGGAAAGACATTGATTTTCTTTTCTGCTATGGTTTTTTTTTTTTACCATATCAGTTTTGGGGCAAAAGTAGACTCTGTTACCCAATGGAGAAGGCACTGGTCTACACCCCAGAGATCTAGGGATCTTGCTATGCCCACAAGGGGCATACATCCCCAGAATGAGCCACTATTGGGATTAAAATTCCCAAGATACTTTTTGGCAAATATTAAGTTTTAATCATCCAAAGATTTCAGTATAAGAGCATATATAGAAAGATCCACAATTGTTTTCAAGAAGAAATTAACAATTGAGCTGATAGAAATATTTGGATTTGATCTATCCTGATTCCCAAAGACTTAGTATAACATGGTTGAAGTGCTCATTAAAAATAAACCGTAAACAAGGAAGTGAAAAGTTACAAACCGTGTTGAAAGTAAAGGAGAAATAGTCTTAAGTACCAGAATTGAATACAAGTGAATTCCTTGTCAAAAATGAATAAGGGTTGCTTTTTGAACCATCTTCAAATTCCCTGTATTTTGCAAGTTATGTATGTTTTTGATAAAATACATTGTGGTATAGGTTTGTATGTTTGTATGTACAAAGTCATTTGTATATACAAAGTGGTTTGTTCATTCTATCATTGTATGATACATTTGCCAAGTCCCTCGTATATCGGGTCACGATAGGATCGCATAAAAGAGTCATCAGGTTGATGCATCATTTAATTATATATGTTTGGCTAAACATTTTATTACTACATACAGAGTGGACCTGACGAGGTTAAAAGTTAAAATATATATTCTATCAGGTCCATTCTTTGTATGTTAGGCAGAGCACAACATACAACACAATATACATAGCACGGAACTGAAATATTATCAAATGTGGTGAAACTATTGTATGTGTCACGTATTGTATGTTTCGGGTTATTATACATATCGTGGATTTGAAAAGGTATGAAATAAAGTTAACTTGTTGTATGTATCACACCTTGTATGTGTATGCTTTCAGAGACACACATTTTAAATATACATACATTACCGAGATACAATGCCCACATACAAGCTGGAACCAAAATAATTATGAAATAATGATAAGTCTCTGTATATTTCGCATTTGTATGTATCGGTACATACATTGCGGGACATACAACATGGATTTCGACGAACAGTAAAAAATGATATAAACCATGCATCACTACTCTTTGTATATTGGAATATACATGGCACTTTATGCAAGGCACGAAACTAAAAAGTTATGAAATGAGATACAATTGTTGTACGTTTCCGCCCTGTATGTATGTTTCAGGACATACAAAGCAAAATATACAAAGTTGCATACAACACGGAATCCAAAAAATATTAAAATGTCATTAAAACAATGTATCCGAACTCAATGTATATCAGAAATATACATTGCACTTTATGCAAGCTGGAACCGAAATGTTTATAAAATAAAGAATAATTGTTGTATGTATTACGCCTTGTATGTATGTTTTGGGTTATACATCGCGGCACACATGCAAGGCAAAACTCAAGAGAGAATTAAATTGTGTGAAAGGGATGCATCAAGACTTTATGTATATTGGAGGATGCATATACAAGTTGGAGTCAAAAAATAAATGAACCATGGTTTATAAAAGCAAGGAGTCCGGAAAAGACATACAATCGAATTTGTATGTATTGGGCATTGCATATGAAGGATACAAGTAGTAGGTCACGCCGCATGCACATTTGGGCTTGTATAATATCAATGTATATCTTCGATATACAAGCCCATATACAAGTGAAGATACATTCTAAAAAAGCAATCCGAATGTCAAGAAGAAATTAAATACGGAAAAATCTATACATGTCTAGGTGCTTGTATATACATACCTGATATACAAAGAATACATACATAAAAAACTTGACTAAAGACTCGAACATTGTATACATCTGGTGGGGACCACGTATGTATGTTGGAGATGTATGTATATGCATACATTTGGTGGATCTGAAGAAAATTCCAATTCATTTCATAAATTCAATAAAGTCCATGATTGTATAAAAAGTGTATGCATATAAAAGGCGATATGCATAACACGGACCCCAAAAGTTTATAAAGGATGAAACATCCATTGTATGTTTGTGATTTGTACCTATCCGACATACATTTCTGATATACAAATGTATAACATACAAGTGGCAGAACCGAAAGGGTTATTCAAAAGAGTTAAGCGCTTGTATATTCAATGTTTTGTATGTAGTGAACATACATTCTTCAGGATACAAGCTATAGATAAAAAAGGATGTACAAGAACCAGATGCAAAGGAAAAGTTAAATGTTAAAAACTCTTTGTATGTTATAGCGATTGTATATTGCAATGAACATATCGAATATACAAAGAAACGGAAAGCGAAAAGGCACGATGTTTTTTCAACCCGACTGCGAGGTCACACCGATGAAGGAAACCCTAAAAAACAACATTAAAATACAAAATATCAAAATATTTTTCTGACAGATAAAATATTTATTTTTGCAGGATATACACAGTGGCGATTAAGTTGTGTAAACACCTACGAGATGATCTTAAGCAACTGATAAATTGTCGATGAGGGAAGTAATCAATTGAGTAAATATATAAGAATAAATTTGTTTTAATCAATTGATTTGAGACTAATGGATGTTTTATCTGATCTTTTTAGGAATAATGAAGAAACCCTCGACGGATATTGGGTAGAACTGCAGTTAAAGACTTTTCAACGCTAAAATGGTTATCCGTTTTATGATTAGTGGCCAGTTTTAAATTTCACAAATCTGTTTTATTAAGACTAATATTGTTGTTCGGTTATCAACCATCACAACCATTGTAACTAGTCTGAAGCTTGTATGCCTCTCTTTATAAGAGATGACCAAGACCAGAGAAAAAGAGATCATAGGGAGAGACTATAGAATAGAAGAGGAGATACTATAGATTAGATTTGAACAACAGTGCCAGTTCATTTTTAATATATTTTATTTCTGGTAGATCATGTGCAAGCATTCTCTGATGAAGTCAAGTCTGTAAGCATGAAGCAGTGACTGCAAAATTTTGGTATCAATTATCTGTTAAATTTGTTCAATTATATGACTGTCTGCTTTCAAAATTTTCTTTGTTATTCAATTTGAGTTATCAAGTATAGCTTCACGTTGTCTATGCAAATTTGCTGTTATAGTGTGATAAGATCAATTGGTTTCTATTTTTAGAATTAAATCCTTTAAATTTATCATAGTTGTATACACCTAAAAATGACATGACTCTGTCTAAATAAATACTCTTAATATTTATTCCATCTAAATTCCTCTATCAATAAATAATTAAATAAATTTATTTATTTGATTCATATTTCCTCTAAGTTAATTAAATATCAAATTATTTAATTATCTCTTCTAAAGTCAAAATTAAATAAAATCCTTTATTTAATTAAATTCTTCCAAACAATTAAATAATTTCTAATTATTTAATTAAGTTGCTCATTCCTCCAAATTTAAATAAATAAATTAAATTTATTTAAATCCTCACTCTCCAAAAATAAAATATAATTAATATTTTATTTATTCTTCCAAAATCATGTGCAAGTAAATTAAATAAATTTATTTATTTAATTTGCTTTCTTATCTTCAATATTCTCTAAAAATAAATTAAATAAATTTATTTATTTAATTTGCTTTCTTATCTTCCAAATCTTCTAAAAATAAATTAAATAAATTTATTTATTTAATTTGCTTTCTTATCTTCAATATCTTCTAAAAATAAATTAAATAAATTTATTTATTTAATTTGCTTTCTTATCTTCAATATCTTCTAAAAATGAATTAAATAAATAAATTTATTTAATTTGCTTTCTTATCTTCTAAATCTTCTAAAAATGAATTAAATAAATTTATTTATTTAATTTGCTTTCTTTTCCTCCAAATTATCTACAAATAATTAAATAAATCTATTTATTTAATTATGCATTCTTATCTTCAAAAATCATTCTTATCTTCCAAAAATACTTTCCTCTTGTCATACAAAAGCAAAAGCAGTTTTAAAGCATCGTTAAAGCAAACTTTCTCTTAAATTAGAAAAATAAATTCTAAATTAAGAAAATCAAATCTCATCCTCATCAAGAGAGGAGTTAACTCAACAAAGCTGCTTTTCGAATGACACATGTCTTTCTTCCATTTGTTGCACATTCCTCAACAATCCTCCTCCGTTGATCTTCCCCTTTATCCTCAACCATTGATCTTCTTCTACACATCTCTATAAATACAACACTATTCTTCTTCATTTGATATCCATACCTTGAGCGAACTTATGCTGCAGAAATACAAGCGCGCCTTTGGCACTTTATAATACTGCATAGCACTTCATATTCATCCTCTCACATTTGTGTTTGAAGCTCATCTTCAAATACAAACAAGTATCCTAGCCATTCTACTCTTGTCATCTTCAACAAGCAAGGGAGCACACGCTTATGAGGGCTTCGCATTTATCAAGATCAAAAGCTAATAGGCAAACTATGGAAGAAGATAGGTAAAAGGTTGTAAGTATTGTTCTTAGTTTTATTTTAAATCAATCTTTTACTTTCAAGTTTCATAGATGTATTGGGTTGTTTATTCATTGGTTTGATTAATCCATTTTCCCCTTCACATTTTTGGTGCCTACCGTGGGGCCCTTGCCCCTCTATCTAATCAAAAACTGAGTGTTTTTAAGTGACAGGTCTGTACAAGTGTAGGTACAGGGTTCTGACAGAAACTTTTGGTGCATCTACCCTCTAAAACAATGCTTTTACCTCCCAAATTGGTGCATGTAGAAAACTAGTGCATCTGACCTCCCAAGTGACGCATCTACCCTCTATTTCAGTGCTTATGACATTTTGGTGCATCCGTCCTCCGCAACGGTGCATCTGATCTCTATTTTGGCACCTGCGTACTAGTTGTACATATACCTGTTCTTTTGGCGCATTCATTCTGCACGACGCATCTACCAGAATTACGCTTATACCCAAATTTTTTTTGCGCATTTGCATTGTAAAATGATGCATCTGATATAGTTGCACCTATACCTCACATTTTGGCACATTTACCTTCTATTTTTGTGCTTTTGTACAACGCTGAATGCGAGTCCTATTTCTGCACATTCAGACTGTAGTGCAGCGCATTTGATTCTGCTTTCTATTTTTATGGTTTCTGATTTTGTGCATTGGATCTAACAATTGTTTTGCAAGGTTAGTGGCTGGATTAGGTCATTTAGATGCTTTACCTAGTTCACTTAGGCTAAGTAACGAAAAAGTAACCAAGTGCATTTCATACAAACTCCACATAGTTCATAACTAGGAAGGAAGTAACTAAAACCTAATTGCTATCTTTGCATTGCTCATTTATTTTCCTAGATTAGACCACTGCTAACTTAACAAATGGGAAAATGAACATTGCTATGTCTTAATCACTTCCAAGTTAACAAACGGGAAAATGAACATTGCTATGTCTTAATCACTTCTAAGTTAACAAACAGGAAAATGAATATTGCTATGATCTAAACACTTCCAAGTTAACAATTGTGTGACTGCACAAGTAGAGTAGCCCATTTAGTTTTTCTACTTTTAACTAGGTTGGATTAACAAGTGTTTTCTGTGCTTGTAAATGACAATAGGCTTATGCTCTCCCCTTAATTGGGTGATCAAAGTGCTAGACTTGTCATTCTATTTGGTAAACCTTTAGGGGGGCCTACCCTTGGATGCACGCCTGTCCAAGTGGGAACGACCCTGAGTGGTAACAGGCTAAAGCCAATCCCTACCAAGCCACTTAAAATAAATTGTGCTTAAGGACGAGTGCTGTTGTGTTACACCGACGGCCAACCTCCCCCAAAACCCTCTAAGGCGTAACCCTTTGAGGCTAGGAGACTCCATAACAGAGAGTAGTGTTGCTGCATGTGTAACCACTCGAACGGTTGCCCTGACTAAGAACCAATTGTGTAGCAAGCCAAAAACCCCTATTTGTTGATGCAAAGGGTAGAGCCCTTGAAGCGGCCTCGATTCAAGTGACTCTTAGTAGAGGTAGCAAGGACAATCCTAAGGTTCGGTGGGGGTACGAGCCTAAGGAAACCCAGATCTGGTATGCGTGAGAAGTGAGTGCCGTGGAGGGGAGCCGGTGCTACCAGATCCTGGAGCTACATGCTTTGAGTGGCACAGCTAGAGGATTCAACGAATATTGTCATATCCAGCCTAGGTTGTACTTGTTTTGAGTCAAAATAGTCCAAAAAATACAAAAAGTATAAAAAGATAAAAATCATGAAAAACTTCTATGTGTCTGCTGTGTTTTTGCCATAATTGAACATTAGACTATCCAGAAACACCAAGTTTTTCAAACCAAAAAAAAATAGAAAAATCCTAAAAACGTTCCAAAATCTTCTAAAATTCTGAGAAAACAAGACAAAAAGCTAGAATTGTGCATATGTCACGACCTGTAGTGCATTCGATCCGACTTTCAGTGCATTTAAACTCTATTGTGGTGCATTTGAAGCATCACCAGTGTTGCACATTTGATCCGACTTGTAGTGCATTTGCACTCTGTTCTGGCGCATTTGTTTTTTGCGCATCCAAACCAGTAAGCTTTTCCGGTCTTATGTCAATGGAAAACCAATTAGAATATTTTGGTCAAAAACTCCAATACCTGCAATTGCAAATAAGCTTAGATCCCTCGCCCCAAAATTGTATAGCAATTTCTCAACAAGTCCAAGTCTTACAACAAGAAATGGTAATCTTGCAAGCTGAACGTGCCAGTACTAGCTACACCGCGCCCCAAAATCGTATATCCTTTTCCCATACTCATGACAAGGCAAGCACCACCTTAAGTCAGAAATCATATACCACCCCGTCTACTAGTCCTCCTTCGCCACCTTCTAAGACACATATTCCAAAACATACCAGTTCTACACCAACACCACCATCTAGTTCCTCAAACTCTAAATGGATGACCAAAAAAGAATCAGATGAGTGGTGGGAAAGAGTTTTTCCAAATTTATATAACCAGAGAAAAGCTAGGGAAAAAGCTAAATCCCCTCATTCACCTATCCATACACCTACCAATGATGTGATCCAAGGGCTACTAGCAAAGAGTCAACCATGTCCCCAAATTCCAGTCCTTGACCTTACCAAAGATTCTTCCAATCCCATGTCAAATCCTACAACACCTTCATGTCATCTGCAAACCCTTGAGCTTATCGAAGAACCTCCTACCATGAACCAAAGTCAAAGTCCATTGAACATCCATGTTGTCAACCAAGAATCTATCCAAGAGATATCCACTTACATTCAAGAAGACCAAGAGCTATGTCAAGAGCACACCTTAGAGCATGTGGAAACATCCACCCTTTGTCTAAATCAAGATCAAAACACCCCCATCCAATTTCAAACCATTCATAACCTTTATCTCTTCCATGATCAAGATAATACCTATGAAGAAGCTATCCATGAGCAACTTGATCCTATACATGGGAAAGAGATCCAATTCCAACCTGTTCATAATCTATACCTTCTCTATGATCCAGATACTACCTTTTATGAAGAAGATGTCCATGAACAACCTGATCCCATACCCCTTCATGAGCAAGAAACCTCCATTACTTCTATCCCTCTTACATCTAATCCCATCCATGATCCAACAACTTCCGCTTCCTCTGATGAGACACTTGCCTCCCAAGTGCACATGAATGATCAACCCAATAACTTAGATCCTAAAGAGCATAATGATGATCACGATTCTAGTGATCCTTCACCATCCATTATTGACCAAGCTACAAATCCATCATCTTATATCCTTGGGTTTACTACCTTCATGCATGAATGTTTTTCCTTAGAACACCAACAACCATTATCCACTATCTCGCCTTCCTCATCCAATAAGGAACTCGCTGCTAGTGCACCTATACATAATCCCATGGTCCATCACATACTTCAGAATATGAACTATCAAGGCAAAGGCTTAGGCCTTCATGAACAAGGTATTTTGGAACCTATCCATGTCAATGTTCCTCCACCTTCATATGGCCTTGGATACATACCACAAGGTGAGAAATCTCAAGATGTTGGTACTTCCTCCACTCCTCCTAAGTCTACTACTTTCCATCGCAAACCCTATCATATCCCCAAAACATATGTCACCATTCCACCTCTATCATCCTACATTTGTCAAAAGCATGTGACCATACACCTTCCACCATCCAATCTACCTCCGCTACTTCCAACTCCTAATAGCCTTTCATGCATCCTACCTCCACTTCTTCCAACACCTTATCCATCCATCTATAAATCCTCTAAATATCCCAATCATGGCCAACAAATGCACATGTTGTGTAAACAACGAGCTTCCACCAACCTCACTTCCGCAATCCCTAGAGGATTCAAAAGCACAAATCTGGATGCCCCTACCTATAAAGTCAAAAATCCTAAGCATGCTCATGACCTAGGCTACAAAAGCTGAGAATTAAAGAATTATCCATATCAAAAGCTGCATACACCCATACACCTCAATGCCAAACTGAAAAAGGTGTGGGTCCCCTAGCAACAACTAATTACCTCTAAAGCTGCACAAAAGCTGCATACACCTAATCCCATACCTTCACAAGAGAAGTCTAAAAGAAAAATGGTTTGGGTACATAAGCAAAAAGCCCTCAAGTCAAATGAGGCATCCACCTCTCGCGAATCCCAACCATCCACTTTCTCCTCTGTTATCCACAAATATCCAATCTTTTCATCCCACAAAACAAGCAAAAATTAGAAAAATACTAAGTCTATGTGGGTCCCTAAAGGCCTATATCATTTATCTACCAAGCAAAAGTCTTCATTACTTCCCACACCACTTGCCTATCATAAGCTTCAATGTTTATCATGGTATGTGCAACCATTGGTCATGGTTCCCTTCCATTCCACAACACTTCCATATAACTCCATCTCCCCTCCCTTCCACTACTATCCTACATATCTTCCTCATCCTATGGTCCATGCTTTTGCATAAACTTTCCTTCCATCCTTGCATAAGTCCTTTTATATTCTGCATCATCATCCACTATCACACCTTCCATAATCCACTATCTACCTACTTCGTCTCACTTTCATGCAATCCCATACCAACATCTATGAGCACACTTGACATGGTCCATTCGATAGCATCTATCTAGCAGGACTATCACCTTTCAAGGAACCAGATACTTGAGTCTCTCCTTATCCATATCCACCTTCTCCTATCTAAATATTTTTTTTTTAAAAAAAGAAAAAAGTAAAGAAAAATCCCTTCATCCAACGGTGAAAATCTGGCAAACAGATGCCTTGGATAAGTACCATGATGAAAACCTGGCAAACAAGCATCATGTGTAAGTTGATCTTCTATGTCACCTACACTTGGGGGCACCTTGTCTCATCAACGTATCACTTTTCTCCTACCAGTTTCCTTTCATAGCATTTCCTATCCTATTCCTCTATCCATTACACACCTATACTGTCCAGTCTGTCCATCCTAATCTTCTATTCCTCTATTTTTTTTATCTTGACAAAGATTGGGGGCACAATGTTGACAAATGTTTTAGATGTCTCTTGACATACCTTATCCCTCCAAAACCATGCAAATCCTTCATTATCCTCTCATCATCCTTCGTCGTAAGCTTCGAGTTATTCCTATGCGACATAGTCGTTGGAGATCACATCCTTGATTCCTCCTATCCACTATTGCCCATCCCCATACATACCCATTTCATTCCTTATAACCCATGCATCTACCTATCCGTGGTGTTTCCTTGTCAATAGTATCATCTGCTCCATATCTGATCCATAGCTGTTCCATATCTGTTCCATGTCTGATCCCTATTTGATCCATATCTGTTCCATATCGTGTCTCATCCGATCCATATCTCAGGTCCATCGGGGTTCACCCCGAACTACGTCGCCTCTGAGCTATCACGTAGGCAAGGCCATTCTCAATGCACCCCCAAGGCTCTATTTCCCATCCATTCCATATCTCGTCATCTATCCTTCTCTATATCCGCATCCGCACCCTTTCACCAAGCAAGCACGCGCAACAAAGCCCTCTTCCAAACAAAAATCTTGGCATAGAACATCAACCTATCCAAAGCAAAAGCAGATCACCATATCGAAACAATCCAAGCTAATTCTATATCAATTATGGCAAAAAGACATATCTAATGCAAGAATGTTTTGTAAACAAGTTAACTTAAAAAGTCTTAGATTTTTGTCATTATGTCTTCCTATGCTACTCAAGGATGCCAAAAGCTAGAGATGCTATGATGGGGACATAATCATTTTCTTTGTTTGCTGATTGTGGATCAAACTTTAGTAATGTGATGACTTTTGTCTAATGACATGATCAACAAAAGATCATTGAGGACTCCAGAGGTCTGAACATGAAAAGGGGCAATCCTTGTCTGTTGAAACGCAAGAAATACTCAGGTCATCTAGATTCAATTTTGACTAGATGCTTGTATTAACTTGCTATATCAAAATCCATGTAAGTAATACTCAGGTCATCTCAGTGTAATTATGCCTAGATGCTTGTATTTCCTTACAATATTTTAAAAGCCCAATGATGAAATAAGCACTTCAAAATACTTGCTATATCAAGGTGACAAATATCCATATCCATATCCATAACGTATCCAATTGTGTCTCATATCTGTATCCATATCCAATTGCATTTCTCCATATCCCATCCAATAAAGATCCAAAATGTAGCGAATCAATGTTTACAAAAGCTTGTGATTTCTTCTATCGAGTCATTCTTCTATCGATCAAATTTCTATTTGTCTTCATGTCTCTCATCAACAGTTCTAGCTGTCAATCTGAACAATGATCCAAATGCAGGTTAAATTACCAATCAAGTCAAGCCAATCTTGTCGAATTATCCAATCGCAATTAGCAGTCTTGATCCTAATCTTGTCGTAAACCATATCAATCAGTCATAACTATCCTTCTTGTTTCTCTAGGGATATATTGTTCCCTGCCATGACAACACTGTCGTATATTGTTATCATATCAAATGTCTTAGACAGGATGTTGCATTGTTGAAACTAGACCCGGAGTCTTATATGACATGTTTCATTCCTAAAACCAGACATCATTGATCTATATCCTTGGTTTACTGCTCGATAGGGGCAATACCTTGTTTGTTCTTGTACCATTTGGGCATACTTGCTTACTTGCTTGTGTATGTTATCATTTTATCTTGCATCGCATATCATTTGCCTCTTTCTTCTGCTTCCAACTATTTCTTCTCCTGTCAACCTATCTCATCGCGAGATTGTCCGTCTCACGCCTTCTACCTTCTTCCCGTCCAATCTCCCGAGGGGGCATCCTGTCGTTAAAACTTGTACCAGGGGCAAACTGGGGCATGTATCATTTTCAGACAATCTTATTCTTTGAAACAACATGATAAAACACATTGCATCAAAGAGGGGCAAAATGTATACACCTAAAAATGACACGACTCTGTCTAAATAAATATTCTTAATATTTATTCCATCTAAATTCCTCTATCAATAAATAATTAAATAAATTTATTTATTCGATTCATATTTCCTCTAAGTTAATTAAATATCAAAATATTTAATTATCTCTTCTAAAGTCAAAATTAAATAAAATCCTTTATTTAATTAAATTCTTCCAAACAATTAAATAATTTCTAATTATTTAATTAAGTTGCTCATTCCTCCAAATTTAAATAAATAAATTAAATTTATTTAAATCCTCACTCTCCAAAAATAAAATATAATTAATATTTTATTTATTCTTCCAAAATCATGTGCAAGTAAATTAAATAAATTTATTTATTTAATTTGCTTTCTTATCTTCAATATCCTCTAAAAATAAATTAAATAAATTTATTTAATTAATTTGCTTTCTTATCTTCCAAATCTTCTAAAAATAAATTAAATAAATTTATTTATTTAATTTGCTTTCTTATCTTCAATATCTTCTAAAAATAAATTAAATAAATTTATTTATTTAATTTGCTTTCTTATCTTCAATATCTTCTAAAAATGAATTAAATAAATTTATTTATTCAATTTGCTTTCTTATCTTCTAAATCTTCTAAAAATGAATTAAATAAATTTATTTAATTAATTTGTTTTCTTTTCCTCTAAATTATCTACAAATAATTAAATAAATCTATTTATTTAATTATGCATTCTTATCTTCAAAAATCATTCTTATCTTCCAAAAATACTTTCCTCTTGTCATACAAAAGCAAAAGTAGTTTTAAAGCATCGTTAAAGCAAACTTTCTCTTAAATTAGAAAAATAAATTCTAAATTAAGAAAATCAAATCTCATCCTCATCAAGAGAGGAGTTAACTCAACAAAGCTGCTTTTCGAATGACACATGTCTTTCTTCCATTTGTTGCACGTTCCTCAACAATCCTCCTCCGTTGATCTTCCCCTTTATCCTCAACCATTGATCTTCTTCTACACATCTCTATAAATACAACACTATTCTTCTTCATTTGATATCCATACCTTGAGCGAACTTATGCTACAGAAATACAAGTGCGCCTTTGGCACTTCATAGCACTTCATATTCATCCTCTCACGTTTGTGTTTGAAGCTCATCTTCAAATACAAACAAGTATCCTAGCCATTCTACTCTTGTCATCTTCAACAAGCAAGGGAGCACACGCTTCTAAGGGCTTCGCATTTATCAAGATCAAGAGCTGATAGGCGAACTATGGAAGAAGATAGGTAAAAGGTTGTAAGTATTGTTCTTAGTTTTTTTCTAAATCAATCTTTTACTTTCACGTTTCATAGATGTATTGGGTTGTTTATTCATTGGTTTGATTAATCCATTTTCCCCTTCACAATAGTAACTCAGAAGACATTGTCATGGATCTGTAAGAAGAGTCATATAGTTAGGGTTTGTATTTTGTCTCCAATTTTTTGATAAATCTATTACAATTGTAGTATCATTCTGATAGGTTCCTTCAAGCAAGGATTAAATCCTTTTAGATGAATGCAGGTAACATTTTGTCAATTAGATATATGTAAGTATGGAATACTAACTATTTTCCTTGCAAGGTTGTACAAGTTACATACCTATTCTTTCATGCCAGATAATTTGAGTTTTTACCAAACAAACAATCATTTATTTCATGACCATACTGACTCTATATTAAATAAGGCACTGGTCTAGTATTTTCATTATCACTTATACAACTTCATTTTAGATTTACTTAGTTAGATTGCATTATTGTTTTAGTATTACAATTTAGACTATTTTTAGAATTAACTTGTTGTCTTTTTATCTGTTTTATAATTTGTGCCATTATCAATAGTTAGATTAATTATGATGAAAATAGTGAATCATCTTTTTATCTGCTTTATTAATGAGAGGTTTACCCGCCTAGGTCTGGTAGAGCCTAAAGCAAAGGGGGTTTAGCTATATCTACCCCGTGTCAGTTAGCCAAAAATGTCAAGAGAGCCCGGCACCCTCTTAGGGTTAACGACCTACGTTTTTGAGACCTAACACATCCTTCCAATGGATGCTTTCCATCTTTTGTTAGGCCGACCATGACATTTTGACAGAAAGGCTCATCATGATGGAGAAAAGAATGCTTACTCATTCCAAAAGGATGGTATGACTTATAGGATAGTCATTGGTAGAGGAGGATCCACAACATGTAGGGTCTAGTGTAATGCTAGTAGGAGAAAAGAATTCATGGATACACTAAAGGAAGGTGATGGAGTAGGTTTTGCTTTGATTGTGAATCCCAAGGGGGAAAAGAAGAAAAGTGTGAGAGAAGTAGGACCTAAGGAGGTTAGAGATTTGCTTGAGAGTTACAAAGGAGTGATTGCAAAGGATATACTTGATTCCCTACCACCAATTAGAGGCATTAGCCATCAGATAGATCTCATACCAGGAGCAGTACTTCCTAATAAGGCAACATATAAAATGACCCCATAGCAAAATGAAGAGATAGCAAATCAAGTTTAAGAACTCCTAAACAAAGGACGTATAAGGAAGAGTCTTAGCCCATGTACAGTACCTACTATGTTAGCCCCAAAGAAGGATGGGAAATGGAGGCTTTGTACTGATTCTAGGGCCATAAATAGGATACCCATCAGGTATAGGTTTCCTATTCCTAGAATAGAAGATCTAATGGATTGTTTGGAGGGGCTACTGATTTCTCCAAAATAGACTTAAAGAGTGGGTATCACCAGATAAGGATAAGAGAGGGGGATGAGTGGAAGATAACTTTCAAAACCAATGAAGGGTTGTATGAGTGGCTTGTGATGCCGTTTGGTCTTTCAAACGCCCCTAGCACCTTTATGAGGCTGATGAATGAGGTGTTGCAGGAATTCATAGGAAAATTTGTGGTAGTCTACCTTGATGATTTGGTGTTCAGTAAGAGCAAGGAAGAGCACTTGAAACATTTGGAGATATTCTTGAAGAGGCTGCAAGATCAGAAGTTACTGATAAACTTGGAAAAGTGTGATTTCATGAAAGAAGAATTGGTGTACCTAGGTTTTGTCATCTCTAAGGGTGATTTGAAAATGGATCCTTCCAAGGTAGAAGCTATTTTGAATTGGCCTACACCCAGGATAGCAGGAGAGGTCAGAAGTTTCCATGGGTTGGCCATGTTTTACAGGAAATTCATTAAGAACTACAGTGACATCTGTGCACCTATGTTGGAGACCATCAAGGGTGGAGGTAAGATGAAGTTTGTGTGGACAAGAGAAGCAGATAGGAGCTTCGAGAGTCTGAAATAGAAAGTTGCTAAATTCCCTATTTTAGTGTTACCTGATTTCAATAAGGTTTTCACAATTGAATGTGATGCAAGTGGACTAGCCATAGGAGTAGTGTTGAGCCAAGAAGGAAGACCAATAGCCTTCTTCAGTGAAAAGTTAAATGAAGCCAAGAGGAAGTACTCCTCTTATGACTTAGAGTTGTATGCTATGATACAAGCTCTAAAAAAATGGAGACACTATTTGCTTCCTAAAGAATTTATCGTATACACTGACAATCATGCTCTTAGTTTTTTGAATGGACAGGAAAAGCTCAGTCATAGACACATGAAGTGGGTGGAAAGTCTTCAAGCATACACCTTCATCATCAAGCATAAGAAAGGAATAACCAAAAGGTTGCTGATGCTCTAAGCAAAAGGGTGTTGATAGTGCAAGAAGTGCAGCTACAAAGCATGGGTGTTGAGTCACTCAAAGGATTGTATGAAGAGGACCAAGATTTCAAGGAGATTTATAGGGTATACAGTGAGTTTGCCAATGCTTTCCTCAGTGACTTTTCAGATTATACATTGCAGGATGGACTTTTGTTTAAAGGAAGTCAACTATGTATCTCTAAGTGTTCAATGAGGGATAATATAGTGAAGGAAAAACATAGTGGTGGTTTAGGACATTTTGGGCTCAATAAGACCTTAGATCTGGTAAGAAGGTTTTACTTTTGGCCAAGGATGCAATCTGATATCAGAAGGTTTATTGAAAGTTGTATGATTTGCCAAAAAATAAAGGGAGTCTCAACCAATGCAAGACTATACCAACCTTTGCCCATACCAAACAAACCTTGGGAAAGTTTGAGTATGGATTTTGTGATGGGATTGCCCAAGACAAGGACATGCTATGACAGTGTGTTTGTTGTGGTAGGTAGATTCAACAAAATGGCGCACTTTATTTCTTGTAAGACCACCAATGATGCTAGTTACATTGCAGGTTTGTTCTTTAAATAAAATTTCAGGATTCATGGATTGACTTTGAGTATTGTATCTGACAGAGACAACAAATTTGTGGGACATTTTTGGAGAACCTTGTGGAAAAGATTGGGTACAAATTTGTCTTTTAGTTCATCCTATCATCCTCAGACTAATGGCCAAACTGAGGTTGTGAATAGGTCATTAGGCAATCTGCTGAGATGTTTGACAAGAGAACATGGCAGTAGTTGGGATGTGGTACTCCCACAAGCAGAGTATGCCTATAATGATTCTACAAATAGAAGTATAGGTCTAATTCCTTTTGAAGTTGTTTATGGTAGTCATCCTAGAGGAATTTTTGAATTAAGAGATCTTCAAGGGTTGGACAAAAGGAGTGGACATGTTGATACATTTGCAGAGGCTATGAAAGAAATCCATCAACAAGTCAGAGATACTCTACACCAGAATGGTCAGAAGATCAAGGCTAGAGTGGATCAAAGAAGAAGGGATGTGCAGTACCAAATAGGAGATATGGTCATGGTTCATCTCAACAAGAACAGACTACCCACAAGAAAACACAAGTTGATGATGCGAAAAATTGGACCTTGTCAAATTCTAGAAAAATATGGTCCTAATACTTACAAAATTGAACTCCCTGATGATATTGCTATTTCACCTATATTCAATGTTGCTAATCTAACATTATATAGGAGTCCTGATACAGGAGAAGGTACAACAGATTTTGTCCAAGACAATGCAAAGTGGGTGCAGTATTTACCACCTAAGGAACCACCGAAGATGGAATGCATCTTGGATAGCAGGACAACCAAGATGACAAGAAATCAAACCTATTTTGAGCACTTAGTTAAATGGCAAGGAGTTCCAGACTTAGAGGCCACATGGATGCTAGAAGCAGACATCAAAAAGTAGGGTGGTGATTTGTAGCAGTTAGCCTCTAAGAGGACTTGAGACAACTTTCACTCAGCGAGTATGGTGCAGGAGCAGCTAGAAAATCATGTTTTCTTTTGTAATAAGGTCTATTTGACCAATACATTTTCATTTTAGTTGTATCTAGGTTCATTTTGTAAGTCCCAAGTGACTTTAGGACACTTGTCAAATTGTAACCGCATAATGCCAAAATAAGGTAGTAGGGCAGTTGGAGGCTGTTTAGGACAGTTATCTCCCAACCGCTTGGATTTGTCTCCCAGCTGCTTGGATTGATCTCCCAGCTGCTTGGAGTCAATTCGGTACTACTCAGGGTGAGTTGATAAATACCTTGAGGAAGGAACCAAATGATCATATATTGTATATTAGATTGAAGCAGAAGTGTGATCGAATGTGATTGTATTGTGCTCAGGAGAAATAAAGCAATTCTATTATGTCCATTTGATTTCTGTTTCTTATAACTGTAAATCATGCAACTGTAGATTTTCATTCATTCTGCATTTTCCATTGTTGTCGTATGTCGTCATGAAGCATTCCACTGGTGAGATTTCTATCGAAATTAATGGAATGGCTTTGTTGTATGAATATTTGTTTTCCTCTTTGTTTTGTTTTTCCTGTTCGGTAGTGCAAAGGATCCAGACAGGGCGTTTCACACAGTAGGATGACCTAGCATCTCCATGTGCTAGGGTTAGGAAGGAAGTAAATTGTACGATGACGTATTGACGCATTGGCCAAAGGTTACAAGTGTTTACCGACGGAACGAGTCCCACCAAAGGAAAATGCCATCGGGGCATTGGCAGAAGGATGAGAGACTTGGCCGAAGGAGTTGAATGGGTGGCTCATCTGTTAGTTTGACAACTGTGAGAAATTAGGGCATCGGTCTATGGTATCCGCTGTGGGCTCCCCATCATAAACCCTAGGGTAACTTCCATCTAGTCACTCTAAACTTGGGTTTAGTAAATGTGACGAAATTTCAAAATGGCTAAGGGTGGGAGATGAGTCATGCCTTGGAAAAGGCCCATCTCCCTTCCCAAAGCTTGGGGATTCCTCCACCAAGAAGACTTGTGGGGTCTTCAATACCCCCAAGTGTGTGGGATCTCCCTCCAAGACTCTCACACACGTGTGAGAGCATCTTGGAGGGAGAGGGCTCTCTTGGAGGATAAGTGGATGACACATGTCATCCCTTATCCTCATTGAGCCATGAGGAGAGTTGCCACTTCCACTTGGGCTCTCACACATGCGTGAGAGCACAAATGGATAATGTGAGGGTTTGAATAGATTAGAGGGTGACACTTGTCACCCTCACACTCCTCCCTTGCAAGTGGCATGGGATGAGGAAGGAGAAGGTGACAAGTATCACCTTCTCATTCCTCAGGGCCAAATTTGAAGGCCTATTTTATCTCCTCTTGGAGAGGAGTTGGGGGTTCTTACTTTTTGAAATTTCCTTCTATCTTTGGAGTTTTTGGGAAGAGTTGGAGAAATCTTGGAGGTTTGGATACTTGGTGAAATCTTGTGGGCTCTTCTTCAAAGTGCATCCATTGTTGGGCTCTTAAGGTAAGCCCTATGGAAATAGCCATTCCTTATGCATGTTTTCATTTTTGTTTATGTGATTGGAAATTTATGTTGGGTGTTATTTTATTTTTGTGTGGGTTTGGGTATTGGTAAGAGCCTCTCCACTTGGAGAAAATGCTCAACTTGTAAGGGGTGGGGAAGAGTGAACCTCCTTGAGGTCACCTCCTAGTGTTGTTCTATTTATAGCCTTGAGGGCATTCTATGGTGTTTGGGAGTATTTTGGATGGCAAGAGTGCCATGGTGATTTTGAGTTTTATGGAGATATTATTTTGGCTTGAGACCTTGTAGTATTGTGGTTTTTAAATTTTGGAGTGACCTCTTGAGTTGAGGGGTCCAGTCCCCTACCCCTCCAAACTCATTTTAATGAGTTTTGTATTGTGCAAAATCCTTGGCTGAATATGTGATGTTTGTGATTTCTTTGTTGTGGTGTGAAAAGAATCCCCATCTACCTCCCCAGCTCGAGGTTGAACCACTAGCAGGTCCATGGTAGGGAGGAGGGCAATTTGCATGGCTTGGTTCCCCCTCTTGTGTTTATTTTCATTGCAGGTCATTTTGAATTCTTGGAGCTTTGGAGAAAAGTTATTTTGACCATATTTATTATTTTTGTGTTGGCTGATTTTTGAGAGCCATGGCCTTGGAGGCCTTGTTGTATTTGTTGGCATATTGTATTCTCATGTTGAATAGAAGAAATGTAAACTATTTCCTATGTATGAAATTAAATCTGTCATTGAATGCATTTATTATTTCTATGAATTAAAATATTCTTGCTGCGCTATGTACTTGTTAATTTCTGTTTAAAATAATTGTTGTGTAAAAAGGTTAAAGAGAAAGAAAATTAAATGAAATTTATTCTATGGACCTTAGAAAAATGTTCCTACTCAAATGCTTGTTGTTGTCTTCTTTCGATTAGAAAAAGAATATAACTATGATTTTCTTCTTCTTGTTGAAAGAAAGAAATTATAAAAGTGGTTGTTCTTAAATTAGTTGCTCAAAAAATATATATATATAGCATTATGTTTTATTTATATTTTCTTGAAAATAGTAAATACCATTGGTTTAATTGAGTTACAAATCTGAATAGATTATTCCATTAAAGGATTGGTTATATATATATATATATATATATATATATATATATATATATATATATATATATATATATATATATATATATACAAGTATAAATATATGTATTTTTCTGATTATATATTCATTTTAAAACTACTGGTAATACTATGTAAAAACAACATATATATATACCCTAATTAATAGACATACTATTTTAAACAAAATATAAACCAAGGAATATTAAAATTATTTTGAGCAAAAGAAAACTGTATATAATGCCATGGCCGAACCCTAGCGTAGTATAGGGTTTTGAAGTGTTTGTTTTATGTAATACAAAAAAAGTTAAGGGGAGGGACGGCGGCGGCATCTGCGACTTGTGATGGAGTGGGGGGGACGATCCCCCCACCCACCTCCCACCTTACGATGGGGGTTGGGTGGGAGGATTCCCCCCCAAACTAAAACAAAACCCTTTCCATTATTTTTTTTTACTTTTAAAAAAACACTGATCAAAACAAAGAAAATTATGGCATTTGTTGGGTTGTCGGCCCTGCTGCCAATTGTAACCGCTTTTCACTCTGTCATCAGGGCCTTCGAATATGCCTGTAAATCACTTCTGATTTGCCAATAAGAAAAAAAAAAGATTATATATATATATATATATATATATATATATATATATATATATATATATATATATATATATATATATATATATATATCACTGTGATTTCAAACAAACCAATATATCTGTACATCTTCAGATCTTATAATAAATGTATATATTTATTTATATACATATGTTTATACACACAAATATATATATATATATATATTTATAAAGAAAAATAAATAAAACCCTATTGACTATTCATTATATATACCTCTAAGAGGTATACTCATGGCTGCCAAGCCATTGTAGAAGATGCCAACTTGCAAACAAAAATGGGAAACAAAAAGAGAAGAGAAAACAAAAGAGAAGGAAACAATAGAATGGATGAGATATTAGGGTTAGGGCATTCCTTTTAGAAAACAAATAAAATATTAGAAAAGGGCTGAGTTGGAGGATCAGTGGGAAAAATAATAGTGTTATTTTATTTATTTCATTCATTTCTCCCATGTGCACGGGAATTCAAACTTCCCTCTCTTGCATTTTGACTTTTTGGATTTATTTGCCTTCCTTAGTGTTTTAATTATTTTGATTTAAATATTTTTTTGGGGATTGGATTATTTACTTCTAAGTGGGATTTATTTTAAATGGAGAATAGGATTTTTTATTTAATTGGGATTCTTTATCCCTTTGGAAGTTATTAAATTTTGACACCCTTATTAGTTATCTAGTGGGGTTTTAATCTAATTTATTGGGGAAACTTTTTAATTGAATTATTTTAATTAAATCAACTTTTATTATGGGAAGGGATGTTTTAATTTTTTCCTCTTTTAATCTTTTTAACTTGAGTTATTTAATAAAGATAATTGTTGCAATTATATTTATTAAAGGACTTAATTATTGAATTTTATTTTGGTCGTTTATTTAATTTTGAGTTTTATATTTTGATGAATGGTAAATTTTATTTTGCCCCTTGAAATTATTTAATTTATTCTTATACTTTATTTATTTAATTTTTGCCTTAAATATTTCATGGGAAATTCTTTTTAAAATATTTATTTCATATGTTGAAAATGCATTATGCTACCGAATTTTCTCAGAATTTAGGGTTTTATTTTAATGGCATTTTTGTGACATTTATTTTTATCTTTCCATTTCATCATGCGACCATTATATCATTGAAGCATTATTTTATTTGATTTTATTTATGCATTAGAATTAGGGTTTGATTTTGATTTAGTCAAAATCATTTCACTCACCTAGGAAGCTTAGAGTTTTGAATTAAATCACTTCTATCCCTAGTAGTGACGTTCATCACGTCGCATAACCCCCTAGTTGGTTATCATCATGTAGGGGATTACATAGGTAGACGCTCTTCCCTAAGTATTGATTGACATGTTTACACCTTATGCATATTGTCACTGAGCATGCTGATGCATGTGAGGGTGTTTCTAGGGACATGTGGAAAAGTTTTTGATATTTCATGTCGTGACCACATGACTAATCTGGACATGACATGTGCGTTGTGTGTCATAACCGCATGGGAAATGTGGGCATTACATCAAACAAGTCAAGAATCATTATACTATGAAAACTGGCAGGTTAAGGCATTATAGAAATAGAGTATGGGACTACATTGAAGATTTTTATGCCTTTTCTATAGAAGCAATGCCTAGGGAATTTAATACAAGAGTTGATTCACTAGCAATTTTTGTATCTTTGTTGTTGCCTCATCCCAATTTTAAGGATGACAAACAAATCATTGCTTTCCTTGAAAAATATGAAGCCTTTGCAAATATTTTCTTTGAAGGTAGTGATGATAAAAACAATGATATTTTGGAAGGCAACATTGCCATCCCCAATAATAAAGAATCCGAGGTTATTCAATGGAAAGGCAACAAAATCCCTAAGGGTCTAGTCTCTCTCGAAGACCTATTTAATATCATGAGCAATATTTGTAAAAGAAAAGTAAAGTTTCCATTGAATCATCTGAAGATTTTAATCATGTTAATATTGGTACCAAGGAAGATCTAAAAATTGTTTGTATAGGAAAGTGTTGTTCACCTCAAGAGAGAGAAAGGTTGATCTCCTTGCTGATCCATTTTAGGGATGTATTTGCCTGGTGCTGCGCTGACTTGAAGATATTTAGAAATGGTGAATTGCAACACAAGATTCCCTTAAAGTCTAGTACTATGCCTTACAGGTAGAAGCAACAAACGTATAACCCTAAAGTAGTAGAAGCCATTTTTAACGAGATAGACAAAATGCTAAAGGCAAGGCATATCTATCCTATCCATCATTGTACATGGGTAGCCAATATAGTTCCATTTAGAAAGAAAAATGGCAAAATAAGAATCTGTGTTGACTTTCGAAACTTGTATCAAACCTCATTGAAAGATAACTACCCACTGCTTGTTATGGATCATTTACTGTAAATAGTTGCTGGATGTCTATGTTGGATGGATTTTCAGGTTACAATCAAGTTGAAGTGGCTCCAGAAGATCAACATAAGATAGCCTTTACTACACCCATTGGTACCTTTGCATACAATCGAATGCCCTTTGTTCTTGTGAATGCAAGGGCCACTTTTCAAAGAGCTATGGATCTATCATTCAGAAATATGAAGAATAAAATTATTGTGGTTTATTTAGATGATCTAATGGTATTCTCTAGAAAAAGGGATAACCATTTACATGATTTGGAAGTGGTACTACAACGTTGTAGAGAACAGGGGATTTCTCTAAACCCTAAAAAGTCTATCTTTGCAGTAACTGAGGGGAAGCTTTTGGGACACATTGTTTCAAAAGATGGGATTAGAGTTGATCCTGAAAGGGTGAAAGCTATCATGCAACTAGGATTACTTACAAATAAAGATAGCACCAGATCATTCTTTGGCCAAGTGAACTTTTTGAGAAGGTTTGTACCTGAGTTCGCTGAATTAACCAAGCCTATTGCAGACATGATGAAAGATCACCCTATGTTTAGATGGAGTAGTGAAGGAAAACGGGCCTTTGAAGGCATAAAAATTGTTATTACAAATGCACCCACATTGGTATGTGCTAGTTTCACAAAAGGCTTCATCATATATTGTTACGCATCAGAACACACCTTATCAGCCATCTTAATGCAGAAGAATGAACAAGGTATGGAAGCCCCTATCTTTTTCATGAGTACCCCTCTCAAAAATTATGAACTCAAATATTCCCCACTTGAAAAACATGTTTATGTTGTTGTAAAGGCTTTAAAAAGTTTTAGGTTCTATATTCTGCATTCCCATACCATTGTTTTTGTACCCAAAACTGTTGTCAAAAGTATCCTCACTCAGCAAGAGATAGGATGTAACAAACGGGGATCTTGGATAGAAAAGGTGTAAGAGTATGATGTGGATATTAGGCCTACCAATTTAGTTAGGGGAAAGGGTTTATGTAAATTAATTGCAGAAAATAAAGTTGTTAAAGAAGAAAATTTGACTCTAGTTTTCTTGACCAGTACAACTAATGAATGGTTCTCATATGTCTCATACTTTTTTGACTTATGGTGATTAGCCATCACACTTATCATCTAAAGAAAAGAGAAACTTAAAGCTTAAAGTAAATAAGTACATCCTCTGGGAGGGAAACTTATACAAAAAGGGTGTAGATGGAACATTTCTTAGGTGTGTTGATGAAGAGCAGCAAAAGAGATTGTTAAAGGCTTTTCATGATGAAGCTTGTGGTGGACATTTCTTAGCCTCTGTAACAACCTTTAAAATCTTGCATCAATGCTTTTATTGGCATGGTATATTTAGGGATACTCATGAATGGGTATCTAAATGTGAAAATTGTTCAAAGTTTGCTAGCAGGCATCACCTTGCAGCTTTACCTTTGAAGCCTATGGCAATTGATGAACCATTCCAACAGTTGGGATTGGATTTTATTGGCCCTATTAATCCCAATTCAAGTGCTAGACATACACACATTCTCACTACTACTGATTATTTTACCAAGTGGGTAGAAGCTATTCTAGTAAAACAAACTACCTCAGAAGTTGTGTGTAATTTCTTGAAGGAAAGTATCATAGTAAGATTTGGTATCCCAAAGAAGATAGTTACTAATAATGCCAACTCTTTCTCATCCTCTGAAATCACTCTATTCTATTATGAATATGGTATTAGTCTGGGACATTCATCTGATTATTACCCTCAGGGAAATGGACAGGCTAAGTCCAGCAACAAAAATTTGATTTCTATTATCAAAAAGTTGGTAGATGAAAACTAAAAGGGTTGGCATAAGAAGATGTATGATGCTCTATGGGCAGACAAAATTACTTATAAAAGAGCCATAGGTATGTCACCTTTTCAGTTGGTGTATGGGGTCGATAGTACTATACCTATTGCCTTGGAGCTCTCAGCATTGGACTTACAAAGGGCTATAGAAAATGAGGAATTTCAAACTGCACTGGAAAATAGAATTATGCATTTGAACAAATTGGAAGAAGAGAGGGATATTGTTTTGGATAGAATAGCTCAACATCAAAAGATGCTTAAAAAGGTCTTTGATAAGAGGGCAAAACAAAGAAACTTTGTTGTTGGAGACTTTGTACTTCTTTAGGATAGGAGGCGAGAACTGAAAAGTGCCCACAAAAAGTTGATTCTCTGTAGAAAGGACCTTTTCTAATCAATCAGGTTATCGATGACAATTCTTTTTTGTTGGATTATCCAGATGGTACTCCTTTACCTCTTGCCTATAATGGGAAAGATTTGGAAATGGTTAATTGGTAACGAGTCTTGGGTCACTTCATTTATATTATAGTTTCTTTCTGTTTTCTGCTCTTTTGTGTTGTTTTTCCCTCTGTTTTCCCAATGAATAAGGCTTCATGCCATGGTGTTGTTGATTCTCTGTGTCCCTTTGGTCCTTGTCCCCATTCAGAGCTAGTTGTTACCCTCCTTATTTGTTTCTGAGTCTTGTATTTCTCATTGCCCATTCTCATGTTTCATCAATTATTTGTCTAAGTCCAAAAGTTTCTGTGTTACCCTTTGTTGCCTTTGAAAATCCTTAAGAGTCATGTGCACTAAGGTTTTCCTAACTTAGTCGCTAATTTCCCAAAGTTCTTAACCTTGTCATGTGGTTCAGAAGCTATGGAACCCGCCGACTTCCCGACTGTGCACTACATTGTTAAGTCTTTTCTCCTGGTGGTTGTCTTTGTAGTCACCAAGTCAGAGGTTTCTAAAACTTTGAAACCCCCGACTTGAGGTTCTAAAGTTTTAAAAGCTAGTGACTCTGTGACATAGAGGTGATGGTTTGATTTCCAAGGCTCATTATGGTCTTTAATAATTGGTATTGCACACGAAGTGAATGTCTTTTTAGGATTTTCAGAGAGCAGGGAAATCTCAAGGTTGTTTTCTCAAGGTACACTCTTAATGCCATGTCAACTCAACATTTAAAACATATCATGTCATTCCTCCAGCGTACATAAATGCTCCCAGTGGCAGATTTTTCTCTAAGTTATGTAGTTGCCATTACTCTCGTACTGTGCCATTCCTTTTTCAGTACTTAGCCATTTTCCTCTATGCTTCCAAAAGTGATGAAATTCAAATATTAAGGAGCTCCTCATAACTCTGGTATTGAGAGCAGCTTGTCTAGCATAAGCGATACTAAGCTCAACCATATTGATTTAGAAAAATTCTGGTCCTGTTTGCAGAAAGAAAACAAATCACCTTTTGTAGAAAAGATTTTGCAGAGTAGTTTGGTGCATGTAGGAGGTTTTACTATCTCTATACAGAGCGAGGACCTAGTTGTGGCTTATGTGAGAAGGTACATTCCTAAGGCCCTTGAAATTAGAGGTAAGGATAGGTCAGTGGTAGGAAAGATTGACCCTGAAAATATCACCCATGCATTAAGGATTCCAGAGAAGCAAGAATTTGAAGATATGTTTGTTGCCATTAGAATGGAGTTCTTCCAAACAAATGAAGATTGGTGCAAGAATTCCATCGTGCGAAACTAGTTAAAGTCTGAAAAGAGAGGTAAGTCTCAATTACCCCAAAAGCTGAGGAGAGCCCATTTTAAGGATGAAATTTTAGATATTATTACTTTGTTGCATTGCATAGTTGGAAGTGAAAACACAGATTATTTTGAAGACTGGATGTGTCATTTTATCTTGTTAATATGTAGTGAAGATAAATTTATAAATTGGGATGAAATTATTAGCTATCATTTGAACAAGCAATTTCTTGAGTTTCAGGAGACTTTAAGTTTTCACATGTATTCATATTTGGCATACATTTTAGCCAGTCAAGAGGTTGTTTGGGCTAGGTTGAGGCCACATGGGTCTTTAACTCCAAACATGCCTATGTATAATTATTTTCTTCAACTAAAAAGGGATGTGGGAATGAAAGATTACCGCCATGTAAATGATGCCTTATTAATGTTTTTAGTGAGAAAATTGGATGATAGTTTTGAGTTGAGAATTTCACCTGAAGCTGCTTCCTTGATCATGGAGGTTGGAAGTTTCTACACTTAGTTTGATAGGTTCACTTATTTAAGAGTGGGGGGTTATGAAAATACCCCAACAAAATTGCCCAGGTACCCTAATGACTTTACTATTTTTCTAGAAATTTGTAAGTGGATGTCTGCTATAAACATCAAATATCGAAGCATGAGAAAGAAAGGGTATGATTTCTCTTTGAACCTATCTTTGCACTCTTGCGAAACAAATGAGATTACCACAGGGGCAAAACATGTTTTGAGTGAGTTTAACCTTCATTTTTTGTCAACAAGATCTAATTTTGATAGTAAAAATTATGTGAAGTTCAACTTTCATGGTTCTAATTCTTATGAACACCTTCCAAGTCTAGAGAATATTTAGGAAAACAATATAGATGACTGGGAAGTTCAAAGGAGAAATTGCATGAGACTCACACTGAGTCAAATTCAAGTATTTGGTCTTTCTATATATATTCCAAATGGTGTTGAATAAAATTCTAAAATAATCGATGATGAATATCAAACCCTAGTTTCTAAACCCCTTCCTCGAATCAATTGGTCGGAGAAGGAGGTTGTGGACCTAAGAATTCATTCTGCCACTGTGATTAGAAGGACTAAGGATTGGTTGGCTGGAAGATGGCATGGTTGTGCTAGTTCTCCTCATGAACAAGGAAGTTCTAGGACCAATGAGAAAAGACCCACACAAAGTTCCAGTGCTTGTATTTCTTCTAGGAGGCAAGAGACATTGCAACCTCATTCTAATTCACAATCTAGGGTGATGGAGAAAGGCCAGAGGAAATTTTGAAGTTAAAATCAGCCTATGAATTGGATAGTTTACCCTTGCCTACTCTGAAAAAGAAAAATACCTCAGCTAAACTTGTGCCTATAGTGTCTGATTCTATTTTTGAACAAATTGTTGATGATAGTTCATTTCCTTCATTCATGGAAATTCCTTCTTCTCCTGTCACTAAGGAAGTATCCATCTTCGTTCTTGTTGAAAATTTGGTTAAAACTGTTTCAAGCAATGTGAATACTAATATGGTGTCATCTTCACTAGGGTGGTTAAAGAAAGCTATGGATAAGAAGAGAAAAGTTGTGCCCACAATAGCAGTTGAGGTGGATACGGTTGCCAAATTGCTGCAGACTACCTCCAAGCCTAAAAAGGCCAAAAGAATGTCTAGAATGGTGAATGATGTTGCCTCCGGTAATCAGATGTTAGAGATTGCTGACCCAGTAAAAGATCTGAATGAGGATGAAATAATTGAATCAAATTAGAAAATAAGTCACGTAGACTTGGTTCCTTCTTCTCTGGAGGGGGAGGCATATCATGCCAATTTTTCTATAAGTGCTTTAATTACGAGGGCCAAAGCAGAGAGGAAAGAAGATATAAAACTTCAATCTCATGTTTTATCTTTGAGCAAATTTATTCAATCCGTTGTGACACCCACATTTCAAGATGTACCTAGTTCATAAGTGGTAGGAGTGGATGCGAGTATTGTGCAACAAATTAAAAAGAATCTAAATTTTGCTAAAGCTCTTACTGAGTGGGTAGAGAAACTATCCTGTGAAATTTTGTTTTTCTTGACCAGGGCAACACAGTGTTATACTCAAGTACATAATAAAAGGAAAGAGTTAGTTAGTGAACTACAATAGATAAGGAAAGAGAAGGGTAGTACTTATGTACTCTCAAAAGAAATTTCTAAATTAGTTGCCATGGATTCTCTAACTCTTCTAAAAGAAAATTTGGCCAGTGATCCCCATGAGATTGATCCATCTTGGGCTGATTGATTGGAGTGGAAATTGGGCATGTATGATAATCTCATTAAACAGATTAACAAAGCCTTGTGTGATTATCTTGATATAATGATTGGTATTCAGAGTGATTGTAGAGCACTGGATGTAAACATTTTAGATGAGTTTGGAGAGAACTTGCGGGATCCTAAGGAAATCATGAAAGAAGCTAAGGACATGCTTTACAAAGAACTTTCATATCCTGACAGTATCACTGGGGAATCACTTGGTAAAATGGTCTACCTTAATGGTTTAAAAAATAGAGGTGATGATATTCAGGAAGATATAGAAGGGATAAGTAAAATGTTGGCGAGATTCAGAACCAAGTTGTAGATTACTACAACTCTAGGAAGTAAGAGCATCACTACTGTTATAACTAAGTATCAGGAATACAAGTTAAAAATGAAGGTGTGAGAGAAGATGGCAGAGGATCAAGGCGGGAAAGCGTTGAAGAGCCAAAGGAAGGTGAAGGGGTGGCAATTTAGCTTTTATTTCTTTTATGCATTTGTTGATATTTGGCTCAAAGACTTTTCTAAGACTTTATTATTTTTAAAATGGTTGTCTTCAAGAAACGGTCCTCTTTTCTAAAGATAGTTATAATGTGGACAATATAAATACATTATGTGGGACATAGTATGGATCTTCTTTTTGGGCAAACATTGTTTTACTCATTAAGTTAGATATCTTTGATATGTTTTGATTTCAGTTTTCTTCAATATATAAATGAGAAATACTATTGGGTGTTCAAGCAGATATAGTCTTTATGTTGTGATATTTGAAATATCATTCTTCTTATGTTGAATGTGCTGCCAGCGGTTATCTTATTTGTATTGAAGAATTTGATGTTCATTGAATTCATTATTGTGAATGTTTATCTTTGAATGAATATGTCATGGTGATGGAAATTTAAATTCTTTTCTCAGTTAGCCATAATTTAGTGCTTGAAGTCTTTGAGCTTCTTTATTTTTAGTTGTTATATAAGTGAGAATTTTCCTTTCAAATCTTTCCGGTCAAAAGCATTACCTTTCCCTTGCTTTCTGGTTAAAGGCAACAAGTAGTTTAATTCATTGTCAATCATTCGAAGGTAGCTGCCACCTTGTAAAATAAGCAGAGGGTTAGTTATAAAACACCATTGTAACTGACTCAACTGTGGTTGCATTTGTCATTGTTTTGGCAAGAGAATATAGAGTTGAATGAAAAATCTGTTAATCAATAGGGTGCTAACCCCAGAGTCTTCCAAAATTTTGGCTTCTGAGGGACAGGTTTGGACATCTCACGGATCACCCTGGTACTTTCAAATCCTCACTTGCTATTACTATTTCTCTGTTATAGGTTGATTATCATAATTCTAGGGTTCAGTGCATTGATTGGCCAAGGGTTTGATAAAAGGCTTGGTTGAATCACATCTTTCCTTGGTAAACAAGTGCACAAAATTAGTAGTTGAGTCCTCTTCCATCTTGTAGTGACTTGGCTCAGTTTTGTCCTTGAATGTTGTAGTGAAAGGAGGGTTTGATATAGTGTACTTACATGCTTGCATTCATCTCTCTCTTTTCGCTACTAAACATTTTGGTGAACCCACATTTTAAAGAATCTACATCTTATTGAGTGTTGAAATAAGATCTTGCATTAATCCATATCATATTTATCATTCTTCATTGAAAAATCTTGCATGCATTTGAAATTTTTTTTTTAAAAGCATTCTAGGCTTGCATAAAGGCATAGTATTGCATTATTTTCATTGCATATCATTGGAAACATTTGATTTTCTAATTTTACATCAGATCTAAAACTAATTACAGCAATTAATCATCTCATGCTATCACACCTTGCATTGGAATTTCTCATTTGTTAGGGTTTTTTTGAAAATTTAGATTTTTTATATAACCTAGTTTTTGGTAAAAGCTAGGGTTGGTAGTCAAAATATTGTTTCAGATATTGTTGCTCCTTCAAACACTCATTCAAATCTAAGTTTGAGTTCTAGTGTTGCTTCATGGTGTGTTCATGCATTTAAATTTTAAATTTTTCAATAACACATTGTGTATTTCAACAAACATAACTACCTTAGTCTTGTTGATTACACTAGTGGTAAGTGCATTGAGTGTTATTGGACTTTGCATGAGTTTTATAACTTGCTGCCCTACTAGGAACATCTTTGTAAGGAGAAGTTGTAGACTAATGGGTTCTGTTAAGGGAAATTGTGCATGAATATCAAATATATCAATAATACCCAATAACTCAATGAAATAAGAAACAAAGAAGATCAAACAAACAAAGAACTCAAACCTTGCAAACCTCTTTAGTTCGTGACTTCCATTGGTCACCTATCTCAAATGATCTTGTATATGAATATAGCCCTTAGAAGGTGCACTTACTTTCTATTTTCCAAGATGTCAAGTGGGAATGGCTATGATAGGTTTGCAATGAAGAGATTCTTCAACACAATTGCAATGATAAAAGGGTGATCACAAGTTATGGAATAGTTTGGTGCCAAAGGCGCATTGTAATTCCTGTAGAGTAAGTTTACTAAAAGTTTGGATGATTGAAATGGAGGAATAGGGGTTGTACTTAGAGACTTGAGAGAGAGAAGATCAACGGTATAGAAAGAACAAGAAGATCAACGATAGAGAAGACTTGAGAGATGTGCGCAAATAGGAAGAGGACATGTGGCTTGCTTTATTTTGCATGAGAGGAATTAATAAAATAGAAGAATGAGTTAACTGAAGAGATTAATCAAATAACAAAATAGATAGAAGAGTTAACTGATTAGAACTAGAGGATAAATATTGTATGAGGATGAGAAGATATTTTAGCTCAATTAAATATTTGGAATATTCAATTGCATGTGCACAAGGATTGAATTATATTTAGAGATAACTCAATTTTTAGAAGAAATGGATAACTTAAATAAATATTTGATTTATTTAAATTTAGAGAAGATATTGTTGGAAGAAACAATTAAATAATTGGTATTATTTAATTTAGAATGATTTTGGAAGAACTAATTAAATAATTGGTATTATTTAATTTGTTGGAGGATTTGGAGGAATTTAATTAAATAAATGATTTTATTTAATTGTTGGAAGAAAATGAATCAAATAAATAAATTTGTTTATTTATTTATTGATAGAGAAATTTAGACTTAAATAAATATCAAGAATATTTATTTGGACAGAGTCATGTCATTTTTAGGTGTATACATTTTACCCCTCTTTGATGCAATGTGTTTTATCACGTTGTTTCAAAGAATAGATTTTTCTGATAATGATACATGCCTCAGTTTGCCCCTGGTATAGGTTTAACGACAGTAGGATGCCCCCTCGGGAGATTGGACAGGAAGGAAGGTTTGAGGGTGTGAGATGGACAATCTCACGAAGAAGAAGGTAAAAAAAATAGGTTAGGATGAAGAAATTGGGTTACAGTTTAGAGAAATGGGAGGAAACAGGCTTGGGAAGTAGTCACGGTCACCACATAGCCAGTTAGGGTTCACTTGCTATATATATGAGTTGGGTCCACAATCCTAGTCATTTGCACACTTGGCTTTTTTTGATAGGTCCCTCGAAGCTTAGGAGAGCACAGGAGCTAGAGCAGTCGGTATAGATATGGATATTCTACACAAGGAGCACCGCTTTGGGCACATTCAACAGTTCGGGTGGGTAGCTGAGGCAGGACCATTGGTATGTAGTTCAACAAAACTTGCCTAGGTCATTTGTTAGGCTAATAAATACTAGGGAAAACTTGCTAGGATAGATGCACTAAATCACGTTTCAGCACATATGTGCTCCGAAACTGTGCTTATGCTATGAAACCATGCATATGAGATATGTTGCTACGCATATGCTAAAACCATGCGTATATGACAAGTACCGACGCATACATTATGAAACTGCGCATACACTATGGGAAGCTGCACATTTGCCATAACTGTACATATGCAACAAGAACTGGTACATTCATTGTGAAGTTGCACATTTGCTATGATTCGGCACATTTGTGACTTGTTTCAGTGCATGTGCACTAGGATAGTCATTTTACTTAATGAAATTGACTCAATTGGCATCTTGATCGATGCATCAATTGATAAGCGATCTCTGAGATTGTTGGAATCTAGTCAAGAGATGAAATGTTATTTTGATCAATTTGATATGTTAAGTAAGGGATAGGATAGTTTGATAGCTTGAGCAGGTTTTCTTAGATTCATTTATGGTTGATGCTATGATTTGCTTGATTGCAGGAGGACATTCGTGATATACTCATGTTGCGGGAGCAATTTCCTTTGTTGTTGTTGCAGTGGTATATGCTTACAGAGATAGATCAGGAGGCACTTAGTGCTATGGGATTGGACTACGTGTGCTTCTTGCCCAAGGTTTCTCTAAACCTTGGTTTGCTGACTACTGCAGTGGAGCAGTTTCACAGTGAGGATGGGACATTCCACCTGCCTACTGGTGAGATGGCCATTACCTTTAGGGATGTTTACAGGATCCTACATCTATCGATCTAGGGCCAGCTCGTAGAGTATGAGGCCCAGTGTGATGTTGGACTAGTAGAGTTTAGACATGTTTTTGATGATCCAGAACTAGAGGGTCAAGTTATCTCATGGCAGGACATACATGATTACTATGATTACTTCCCAAGGATAGTGGCAGGGTTGATCGGGCGTGTTGTATGCCCCAATAGGAGGTCACATGGGTTCCCCATTGGTTAGGGTAGGACTATGGAGAGGATGATCATAGATGGTACCCACTTTGCTTGGGGTGTTTGTGTACTAGCTCACTTGTACCACGATATGCATCAGGTGGTATATCACAGGGCATCCATTTTGTTGGCAGGTGTTTCACTTCTACAGTTTTGGCTATGGGAGCACATTCCTATTACTCGGCTGATATGTGTCTTTTCTAGGCAGAGAGGTGAGCCCTACAGTTATGGATACGCACGTGTTATTTCTCAGCATAAGCTGGGAAAGCTTGAGTAAGGGATACATGCACTGGATAATGTGGATAGAGTTATCTGGCATCCATACATAGACTGTGAGCCATGGGATGATGAGGATGATCAGCTCCCTTATTGCTTTCAAACTCGGTGGTTGATTGGGCGGACATGTCACATTCTAGGGAGGTAGATAGTCATCCAGGTGCAGAGACAGTTTGGGAGAGTGCAGGGTCGGCCACATGGGCAAGCACTATTTGCCAAGACATGCACAGAGCAGTTGAGATGGGACTCGATTGCTTCCTATGAGGAGGCTAGAGCAGATTTCCTTCAGATACCCTACCAGGCTTGGCCAATGAGGAGGGAGGTAGTGGATGCGGGGATGACCCCTGACTATGAGGAGTGGTTTACAGCCCACCCGTTCCTGAGGTATCCAGGACCAGGAGAGTTAGCTCCTCACCTGGAGGAGGTGGATTTAGATGACAAGGATGGTGGAGGCTGGAGGAGGAGGAGGAGACAGAAGAGGGGGAGAGGACGGGGAGATAGAGATGATGGAGGTGATGGAGGTAGAGGAGGGGATGGTGGAGATTGAGGTAGACAGAGATAGAGGAGGAGAGCTGGGGGGGGATCCTCCTAGTAGCAGGCTGTACAGTAGATACAGGTGTCGGCACCGCAGCAAGTGCCCCAGTAGGCAGTTGTACAACAATAGGCATAGGTATAGGTTCCACAAATTCCCACCCAACTTAACCTACAACAATAGGCTATTACTATGTTGAGGGGTCAGGTCAGATAGCTCAAGGAGTAGCTTAGGGCAGAAAAGTCCCAGAGGGAGACAGACACAGGGATTATATCTGGTCTCACTGTTGAACAAGACACAACACTAGCGAGGGTGCAGGCTCTTAGACTAAGAGACATTTAGCCCTAGATGCCTTAGGTACTAATGGGGCCACTACATTTTTAGTTACTTAGGTGATGTAGGCTCAGGCGTAGCTTGCATAGGTTCAAGATGAGCTTGCTAGAGCGTAGGTCCAAACTCAGTATTATAGGGGTCTATATCACGGGGCTGTGCCAGCAGCTTAGCAGGCACCCAGCTACAAGAGCTAATCTGTAGCAGGCACATCTCAGAGGGTAGGGGGTTCATGGTCTATAGCATCTGCTATGGGTCCACAGCAATCAGGGGTTGGTAAAGGAGGAGGTGGAGAGGACAGTGCTGGGAGTAGTGTCCCACAACAGCAGGGCTAGCCATTACACTTGTACCGATTTTTTGCGATGTATGTATACCTTTTATGACTTGGCTCATAGATGGACTTTGATATTGTACACTTGGACATATTTATGTTATATTTATATGATGATGCAGCTTATGTTATGATCTACATGCATTATGTGATGTCTAATGTATGCCCCTTACTTTTGATGTCTATATGGATGCACACTTTGTTGTTGATGTCTATATGATGATGCAATTTATGATTCTACACTATGATGCTTACATATGTTTCTAGGAATCTGATATGATGATGATCCAATGCAGACTTAGATGATTTCTAATGATCTAATATGCAAATGTGAATGTTATCTATATGATTATGCAGTTTTATGACATGATCTACATGTATTTGTCTATGTTTTTTTTTGGGTTTTTTTGTTGATATTATGTTATACTTGATGCAAATGTATATGGAAGACCTAATGCACTATTATGTATGCAAATGATTTAATCATGTTAAATGACTATCTCATGTGTTATGATATGCAAATTATGCTATGTTTTTGTTATGTCCAAGTGTACGCAATTGATGCAGAAATGACACAATGATAGATAGAAGACTGACTGATGGATCACAAGCTTTTATTTGTAAACATTGGTACTCTGCATAGAATTTTTATTGCATGGGATATGGATGCTTTGTGGATGCGAATGGTTTTGCCATCTTGATATTGCGAGTATTTTGAAGTGCTTATTTCATCATTGGGCTTTTTTGTGTTTTTGAAATGTTGTAAGAAAATACAAGCATCTAGGTATAATTAAACCATGATGACCTGAGTATCGCTTACATGGATTTTTATTTAGCAAGTTAATACAAGCATCTAGGTATAATTGAACCGAGATGACTTGATTATTTATTGCATATCAACATACAAGGATTATACATGTTTCATGTTAGTCCTCTGATGTCCTTGATGATCATTTGATTAGATCATGTCCTTAGATAAGTCTTCACATTACTAAAGATAAACCCACAAGCAGCAAACAAAGAAAAGAATCATGCCCCCATCATAGCATCTCTAGCCTTTGGCATCCTTGATTAGCATAGGAAACATGATAACAAAAATGAAGACTTTAAGATGTGACTAATCGAAACAAAGTATTCTTGCATTTAGATGTATCTTTCTTGCCATAATTTAGATAGAATCATTTGGATCATTTTGCTCTTGTTTTTGCTTTGCTTTGGATAGGTTAATGTCTTGCGTTAAAAATTTTGTTTGGAAATGGGCTTTGTTGCACATGCCTGCATCTGGTGAAAGGTACCACAATCCTTATTAGTCAAATAGACCCTAAGGTATTGACCTAGTGCCTTGGGGGTGCATTGACAATGGCCTTACCTACGTGACAACGCGGAGGCAACGTAGTTTGGGGTGAACCCTAATGTGCCTAAGACCTAGGTGAGGAGAGATGGTGGGGATGCAGATGGACTAGATGATAGATGACTAGAAATAGGATGGACGGGAAGCCTCCGGGGTGCATTGATAATGACCTTGCCTACGTGATGACGCAGAGGTAGCGTAGTTCGGGGTGACCCTATGATAGTGACGATGAACGCTATGATAGGCTGATGCTATGGATAGGATACTAGATAAGACCTTAGTTAATAAGGTGACAAAAGGAGATAGAGTATCAAGCAATGATAGGTTATCATTAGGTTTTTATTGCAAACTAGATATGGATCGGACGAGAGACGATGGTAGGAGGAATGGACACAAGGTGATTGGTTTCCCAAAGATGGAGGAAGCAGTTTATCACAAGTAGCGCCTATTTACCAAGTTTTCACCACTTGCTTTTATTTGCACGAAAGCTAAAAAGTACACATGACACCTATTTGCTAGGTTTTCATCATGGTACCTATCCAAGGCCCCTGTTTGCTAGGTTTTCACCAAAGGACATTTTTTTGTTGTTTTTCCATTTTTTTTTTTTAATTTTTTTTTTGGCCCCCCTGACATTGGGGTTCTCTTAGGTATAGAACCGGTGAAGATGCATACTGTTGATTGGGTCATTGAACAACTCACCTTCTGATGTTTCTAACTGATACACTCTTGATCCATAGGCAACAATGATTACATAAGAACCAAGCCAGTTGGGTTCAAACTTACCTTTCTTTTCCTGATCCTACTGATTGTGGGGGTTTTCCTTGAGAACTAGATCACCAACATTGAAGACCCTAGGACAGACCCTATGATTGTAGCTTCATGACATTCTCTATTGATAGGCTTTGAGATGATTGAAATCATTTTGTCTCTTCTCCTCTAATAGCTCTAACTCTTGTAGTCTAGAAACTTTGTAGTCTTCATCAGTGATAAGACCTTTTAATGACACCCTTAAAGATGGTAACTCGACCTCAATGGGCAAAATGGCTTCTGATCCATAGACAAGGGCATAAGGGGTAGCACTTGTGGGAGTGCATATACTAGTTCGATAGGCCCACAGACCAGGGTTCAATTGTATGTGCCAATCATAGCCAACATCATTGATAGTTTTCTTGAGGATCTTCAGGATTGTTTTGTTGGATGCCTCTACTTGGTCGTTGCCTTGTGGATAATAGGGGGTGGAGAAATGGTGTTGGATTTCAAATTTGTCACAAAGCTCTTGGACATCCTGGTTCTTGAAACGTCTTCCATTATCCTTGACTATGGATGAGGGAATTCCGTATCTGCAAATGAGGTAATTAAGGATGAAGGAGACAATCTATTTTCCTATGACATTGGTGAGTGGAACAGCTTCAATCCACTTGGTAAAATATTCAGTGGTGGTTATTATGAACTTGTGACCATTGGATGATGGAGGGTGGATTTTGCCCACAAGGTTGAGTCCCCATTGACAAAAGGGCTAAGGTGTCGGTAAAGGTCAGAGCTCTTGAGTTGGTGTATGGATGAGGTTACCATGTATCGACACTACTTGCATTTCTTCAAAAAATGATATGAATCAGTTTCCATGTTTGGCCAATAGTATCCCAGATGCATGAGTTTCTTAGCTAAAGAAGGATCGCTAGAGTGTGTTCCGTAAATTCCTTCATGCACATCTCGTAATGTAGTTTGAGATTCTTCATGTTCTAAACATCAGAGTAAAGTACCATTCATACCTCATCGATATAGGGTGTCAGTGATAATTGTGTATTGGGAGGTTTGGTGAATGAAGGTTTGATGTTGGTTGGAGGACAAGTCAGGTGGTAGGGTGTTATCCTTGAGGTAAGTGTAAATCTTACCATACAAGGGCAAATCAGATCTGACTAAGAGGCAAATGGAGTGTGTTTTAGGGATATCATAAGCTGGTTGCATAAATGACTCCACCAAGAACTCATTCTTTGAGATCTCGAGGAGCGAGGCAATGGTTGCCATGGCATTTGCTACCTTGTTTTCAATGTGAGGTATCTGCTCAAAGGAGATGATCACAAAGTACTCTTTAAACTCATCTACCATGCACTTGTATGGGATTAAGTTGTCATCTTTGGTCTAATAGTTATCATTAACTTGATTGATTACCAGTTGGGAGTCGCCATAGACATGTAGCTCCTTTATTTTCCATTTTGCTGCCATTTTGAAACCAATGACCAAGGCCTCATACTCTGCTATATTGTTTGTGCATGGGAATAGCAGATGATAAGACTTAGGTATGGTGTCACCTTGAGGAGTGACCAACAAGATTCTTGCCCTTGATCCATGGTTTGTATAGGATCCATCAAAGTAGAGTTTCCATGAGTGTGTTGTGACACTGAATATGGATTCATCTAGAAACTCGAATCTCATTGGTGTGGTATACTGCAATGGTGCTTCTTCTAACAGATCAGAAATGATTTGACCTTTGATAGCCTTCCTTTCTACATACTCGATGTCATATTCACTTAACAGCATTACCCACTTGGCTAAGTGGCCTGTTAGAGCTACTTTCCTTAATAGGTATTTTAGTGGATCTATCTTTGTAATAAGCTTGATTGAATGTGCTAGCATGTAATGTCATAGTTTTTGGGAAGCAAAAACCATAGAAAGACACGATCTTTCTATTTGAGAATATTGCAGTTTGTAGCCCACCAATGTGTGACTGATGTAGTAGATAGACCTTTCTTTGCCTTCATAATCATGTTGTGCTAATAGGGCTCTGAGAGTTGTTGGCGTAGTAGATATATATAGATATTGTTGCTTACTTTGGATAGGTGGCATTAGAATAGGTGAGTTCATGAGGTATTCCTTCAGTTTACAAAATCCTTTCTCACACTTTGCATCCCATCTGAATGGTATGTTTTTGTGTAATAGGTGAGTAAAAGGTTGGCACTTGTCTGCCAATTGTGAGATGAATCGATGAATTTCCTATAATTTGCCTTGTAGATACCGCAATTGAGTGATGTTCTTTGGCAATGGCATTTCCATGATAACTTTGACTTTGGCAAGATCTACTTCGATCCCATTTGCTGATACAATGAGGCCATCTTGCATTGTGTTGAGCACTTGAGCAATCCACATCTACACACTAATCATGGGAACAATCTGAGGAGCTCTATCAGGTGCAGCTCCTTCCCGCATGGATTCGTGAGTTAGAAGGAAGGTATAATCATTCTATTTATGCATTAGATTAGTTTTAATCTTCATTCTGATTTCACTTATCACATTTGGCACACCCGGTCTCGAATCCAATCGTCAATTTATGCAGGTTTTGTTGTCAAAATCTTTTTTTTTCTAACAAATTTTATGAAGTTTTGGTGATGAAGTGTTGTAGGTTGCATCCTACGCAAAAATGAACTACATTTTTGAGCTCAGGACACTGTTTCTGTGAATTTTGACAGTGAACTTGCCTAGGTTCTGTGAATTTTTTTTGAAAAAATTTGAAAAAATTTTAGGGTATAGTCTGTACCGTACGGAACCGTACCCTGCCATACTAATCTGTACTAATGGTTTGTGTTTGAGGTTGCAAGCAGTTTTTAGAGTTGCAGGTTAATGTTTTTTTTGCAAGTTTTTAGCGCTGCCACTGCAGTTTAAAGTCACCGCCACCACTAAGCTCCCCTGCCATTGTCGCCAACAGTTGAAACCACCGTCGCCACTCCTTACACCTCCTCCGCCGCCCAGTCGACTCCCACATCCCTTCTCCCCACAGCACCCAGCACCCAAACCCCAACAGCTCCTCCTTACGACACCACCCACAACCTACTTGTCGCCACCTGCTCTCCCTCGTCGCCCCCACCTCTGTACATTTCCTCCCGCCACCACTCATCCCTCCAAACGCTGACTCCCCTTCCCCCGATCTCACCACCAGCACCCCCTCTGCCGACCACCATTCCTGCCTCCAGCGCCACTTCCACCATTCCCGACCACCCCCTCCACCCTCGCCTCCCCTACTAACACCTCCGCCGCCATCAACCTCACTCCCCCCTTGCGTCGTCCACCTGCACATAAAACCATCGCTGCATAGTTTTTTTTTCAAACTTTAAACCTTCGGTTAAGGTTTTTCCTTTTACCCTCGCTGGACCCCTGGTCACATGGATGACCAGAGGCAGGGCCCTAATCTAACCACCAGCATAAATAGCTAACCTCCAGAGATGGAGACAATCACATGTGACCACAAATGTTTTTAAACAGTTGACAGTTAGTGCAAACTACCAGGTTAACCCTTGTTGCCTCTACATACCAAAGGAGGCATTTTTTTTCTCTCGCCCATAACTTGGCCATATGGAGGTAGAATTTTGCAAATGAATACTCGTCAGAAAGAGGACTCTAAGCACTTCATAGTTGTGAGGTTTTTATTAGGTGATTGCACTCTTTTCCCACCTTTTTCATCAGTCAAAGTCAAACATGCTTTAAAACTTCAAATCATCATAACTTGAGCAAATTTGGTCAATTTTCAACGAATTTTTTTTTCAAATCGCATAGAATTTCCTGAATTTTCTATTCATACAATCTATTTTCCTGTATCAGTTCTTTTTCATCAAATTTTTCTCAGATTATCAATTTTCACATTACAATCCTCTTGGAAGTCTACTTGCTCTGTTTTCTGTTTCGTGACTTGCAGGTGATCATTCAGGACTAGAGCAACATCTAGAGCAGCATCTACATCAATTTGGATAGTGAAAATAATCCAGGTACATCAATTCTATTCTTTCTTCTTTAACCTCGTTTGCAAAACACACCTCAATTTGGGCTCTTAAAACAAACATTTGTCTTCATCACATATCAAAATTGGGCTTAAAATGAACAATTTGTCTTCAATCACATCTTGAAATTTGGATTTAAAAAGAATCACTGCTTGATGTGTCTTCATCACATTTCAATTTCTAAGGGTCAATTAATCAACTGCGAGTGTGAATCAAGTGGGTGTGTGTATGCTCTCTCCTCACACTGCAAGGTGATCTTGGAGATCAAAAACACCTCATCTGATTCACTTTTGTTTACCCTATCCTAGGAGGCCTGCTAGGGGATTTCATCACCCCTAGGGATGACCTCATCCGATGTTGAATCGAAAGACACCCTCTTTGAAATCAGAATCCTGTCACTCTTGGCTAAGCCCCAAAGAACTTTCTACCTTTGGGAAGTGAAGGTGAAGGGTGGGTTACCCCCTTCTCCCGGCTATGTGATAGGATTTCACTTTCAAATCATTAGTCAACCTTGTCTAAACATTGACCAAACCTAACTGGCCATACCCCATCAAACTAGGCATTAGGGCTTGTTGATTTGTCTTACACATGCTTGTTAATCATTATCATATTCTTCAAATTCAAAATTCAAAATTGCTTGTGTCTTGTGTGAGTGCTTCTTGTTTGTACATGTGATCATTTGCTAAACATTGCCAAATCAAACTAAAACATCAAACACATAAGACAAGTCATTCATCACATTCAAATCCAATCACACTCATCCTAATCACCCATTCTTAACCACCTCAGTCCTAATCACATCCAAGTCATCCATAATCAATCTTGCTCACATCCTTGTCACCCTACATCATCAAATCATCACCACTCTCTCTAAATCATTATACAAACAACATCATTCTAATCATTACACAACATCATTCTCTCCATCCTTCTCAAATCAACCTCCATCCCAATCATCCCTAAGCACATTGTAGTCACCTTCATCCTAATCAACTTCATCCAAACAATCCACATCATCATCAAATCATAACCAAGCAATTGCCAAAAAAGGACTTAAGATTTAACCACATGTGTGACATCATGTCAACCTTCGAGGACTTCCAAAAGCTCTTTCACATGCTTCACCACATGCATGCAAGCCAATCCCCTTTAGAGAAGTGAACCATTCGAAGCATTCAAGAATTGATTCAAATAAATCAAACAAGCCAATCCTCACACATACAATACCTCTCGAAAGAAATCCAACACATCTTGGCCACTTGCAAAGTCCAACAACCATCCTATCTAGCACCTATCCCATCATATCCACCTACACATCAAACCAATTCTACATCAACTTATCCCACTTCATATCAACCAAATTCATCCACATGTCATATCAACCCTTTATCAACTTATCACAACCCTTATCTATATCAATCCATATCACAACACTCATTATCCTATGCAACCCCTCCATCATCATCACATCAACACATTTACCAACATCAACAACAAATCATATCACAACAAGAAGTCCAAACACCATCCCAATATCAACAAAGTCCACAACAACCATACATGTCATCATCTTCAACATCATATCAACCTCCATCATCCTCATATCAACCTTCAACATCATATCAACCTCCATCATCCTCATATCAACCTTCAACCTCATATCAACCTTCAACCTCATATCAACTTCCATCATCCTCATATCAACCTCCATCATCCTCATATCAACCCTCAACTTCATACCAACCCCAAAACCTTTCGTCTACATATCCTACCATTACACCTAGCTACCAAGACTATCAATGGCTTCCCCAACAAGAACTAGAGAGCCCAAATCCACCTTTGCAACAAGAAGCACATGCAAGTCCAAGTGGTCCCTTGTACGTAAATCAAATGAGTCCAAGTTATCCTAAGCAAGATCTAATAACCTTTAACAAGGGAGATACCAATCTAAAATGCCCTCCAACACCACCATCTAATCCCACACCTATCCTTGAATCCACCCAAGAACCATCACCACCCAATCCTATCACCCACCTATCTAATCCCAATCCTATTTCTACACCAACCACCATCATTATCCATCCATTATATTGTTCTTCAACCCATAAAATCATGAAGGATACCATCCATTGCCTATTAGTAAGGAATCAAACACCCTCATGCAATCCAACATCCACCGAACCGCTTGAACAATCTCCTATCATAACTCAAGAACCATCATGCAAACATGTTCAAGAATCCATCCAAACACCTATCACATCCATCCAAGCACCCATCACATCTATCCAAGTCACTCCCACTTCTATCCAAGCACCCAAGCTATGTCAAGAAACAAATCCAAAGCATGTTGAAACATCAACCTATTCTCCTAATCAAGATCTAACCATCCCATCTAATCCCATCCCCGATCCCCCACCATCTATTGATCACCTTATTCATCCCACATCAACCTCTACCACCCCTTTATCATCCCCCATGAATCCTTTACCTCCATCAACCAA